>CM065589.1:298083432-299398125 GCA_033119425.1 Bufotes viridis | reverse complement strand
AAGCTGCAATCTTAGTAAGAGGAGGGACAGTGTAGCTGCTCCTGATTTAATTGGGAAATCGATAGCTAGGCTAGTGTATTCAGTGTCCACTCCAGTCCTGAAAGACTCATCTGATCTCTGCTGTAAGGACAGTGTCCTGACAGCACCCCAAAAAGCCCTTTTTAGGGCTGCTACATTAGTTTTCATTTTTTTTTTTTTACTCCATATATATATATTGCAGTTGCCTGGCCTGCCGGTGTGTGAGGCCCACAGACTGTAGTG
This sequence comes from Bufotes viridis, assembly GCA_033119425.1. NCBI lineage: Eukaryota > Metazoa > Chordata > Amphibia > Anura > Bufonidae > Bufotes > Bufotes viridis. The sequence continues at coordinate 299,397,864 of CM065589.1, read as the reverse complement.
TGCCCACTGCCAATGCCCACCGCTCATCCCGTGTGGCACAGGACTTTGCATCAAAGAAAGGCATTTCATTTTTACACTTTAGTGTAATTTCAGTTGCTTGCCTGCTGCCAGTGTGTGTCAGGCCGACTTCTACTGACTGTAGTGTGCCCACTGCCAGTGCCAACCACTCATACCGTGTGGCACAGGACTTTGCATCAAAAAAGGCATTTAATTTGTACACTTTAGTGTAATTTTCAGTTGCTTGCCTGCTAGTGTGTGTCAGGCCGACTTCCACTGACTGTAGTGTGCCCACTGCCAGTGCCCACCACTCATACCGGGTGGCACAGTAGCTTGCCGATAAATAAGGCATTTAATTTTTACTCTTTAGTCTAAATTTAGTTTCTTGCCTGCTGCCAGTGTGTGTCAGGCTTACTTCTACAGACTGTAGTGTGCCCACTGCCAGTGCCCACCACTCATACCGTGTGGCACAGGACTTTGCATAAAAAAAGTCATTTGATTTTTACACTTTAGTCTAATTTCAGTTGCTTGCCTGCTGCCAGTGTGTGTCAGGCCGACTTCCACAGACTGTAGCATGCCCACTGCCTGTGCCCACCACTCATACTGTGTGGCACAGGACTTTGCATTAAAAAAAGGCATTTAACTTTTACACTTTAGTGTAATTTCAGTTGCTTGCCTGCTGCCAGTGTGTGTTAGGCCGACTTCCACTGACTGTAGTGTGCCCACTGCCAGTGCCAACCACTCATACCGGGTGGCACAGTAGCTTGCCGATAAATAAGGCATTTAATTTCTACACATTAGTCTAATTTCAGTTGCTTGCCTGCTGCCAGTGTGTATCAGGCCGACTTCCACAGACTGTAGTGTGCCCACTGCCAGTGCCAACCACTCATACCGGGTGGCACAGTAGCTTGCCGATAAATAAGGCATTTAATTTTTACACTTTAGTCTAATTTACACATCAGTTGGATGCAATTAGTGATGCACAACCATTATTGCCAGATGATGTAGATTACAGGGATATGTCTCAGTCAGGCAGGATTACACACATGGACGTACAGTGTGATGATGATGATGTTGTACCCGCTGCTGCTTCCTTTGCTGAGGTGTCAGATACAAGGGAAGCAGTTGATGATGACGATGTGTCCACGGATGCCACGTGGGTGCCTGCTCGAAGAGAAGAAGAGGGGGAAAGTTCAGAAGGGGAGACAGAGAGAAGGAGGAGACGAGTTGGAAGAAGGGGGAGGTCATCGCAAGGAGTTAGTGGCACAGTCAGACAGCATGTATCGGCACCCGGGGTCAGCCAGACAGCACGCCAGTCAATGCATGCTGTTGCCACCACCAGAATGCCGTCATTGCAAAGCTCAGCATTGTGTCATTTTTTTTGTGTGTCTGCCTCTGATAACAGCAATGCCATTTGCAACCTGTGCCAAAAGAAACAAGTCATGGGAAGTCCAACACCCACCTCGGTACAACTGCTTTGCGAAGGCACATGATCTCACATCACAAACGCCTATGGGATCAACACATGAGTACAAGCAACACACAAACTCAAAGCCACCATGCTCCTCCTGGTCCAGCATCTTTAGCCACGTCAACCACTGCTGTCATTCCTGCCCCCTCTCAACCAACCGCCACTCCGCCTCTCCCCTTCAGCAGTTCCTGCTCATCTGCCCACAGTCAGGTGTCTGTTAAGGAAATGTTTGTGCGTAAGAAGCCTATGTCACAGAGTCACCCCCTTGCCCGGCGACTGACAGCTGGCTTGACGGAACTCTTAGCCCGCCAGCTTTTACCATACCAGCTGGGGGAGTCTGAGGCCTTCAAAAAATTTGTCGCTATTGGGACACCACAGTGGAAGGTACCCGGACGAATTTTTTTTTCAAAAAAGGCAATCCCAAACCTCTACTATGTTATTAAAAAGGAAGTCATGGCATCTCTGGCATACAGTGTTGGGGCAAGGGTCCATCTGACCACTGATACCTGGTCTGCAAAGCACGGTCAGGGCAAGTATATCACGTACACTGCGAATTAGGTCAACCTGCTGACGGCTGACAAGCATGGAATGCGTGGCTCTGCACTGGAGTTGGTGACACCGCCACGATGACAGGCCTACTGCCACCTCCTCTACTCCTACTCCATCCTCTTCGATATCCTCCTCGGCTGAGTCCTCTTTTGCTGCGGCGTCTGGCTGCACATCAACTGAATCCCCCCAGCTCCCCAGGGGCTATTCCACATCCCGGATACGACAGTGTCACGCTGTCTTGGGGTTGACTTGCCTGAAAGCAGACAGCCACACAGGACCAGCACTCCTGTCCGCCCTGAATGCACAGGTGGATCAGTGGAGGTCGGCAAAGTGGTGTGTGACAATGGAACAAATTTGTTGTCGGCATTGAATTTCGGCAAGTTGTCACATGTGCCGTGCATGGAACATGTGTTGAATCTCATCGTGCAACGCTTTGTGTCTAAGTACCCAGGCTTACAGGACGTCCTCAAGCACTTTTCCGATATTCAGCGGCGAAACAACATGCCAGTGAGGCACTTGTTTTGCGACAGCCCGACACGTTGGAATTCAACACTCCTAATGTTCGACCACCTGTTCCAACAAGAAAAAGCCATCAACGAGTATTTGTATGACCGGGGTGCTAGGACAGCCTATGCGGAGCTGGGAATTTTTTTGCCACGTTACTGGACGCTCACGCGCAATGCCTGTAGGCTCATGCGTCCTTTTGAGGAGGTGACAAACCTAGTCAGTCGCACCGAAGGCACCATCAGCGACCTCATCCCATTTGTTTTCTTCCTGGAGCGTGCCCTGCGAAGAGTTCTGGATCAGGCTGTAGATGAGCGTGAAGAGGAAGAGGAAGAGTTGTGGTCACCATCACCACCAGAAACAGCCTTGTCATCATCGCTTGCCGAACCTGCGGCAACGCTGGAAGAGGAGTATGAGGAAGAGGAGTCAGAGGAGGAATGTGGCGGCTTTGAGGAGGAGGAAGACCAACCACAGCAGGCACCCCAGGGTGCTCGTTGTTGTCACCTATCTGGGACCCATGGTGTTGTACGTGGCTGGGGGGAAGAACAGACCGTCAATAACATCAGTGAGGACGAGGAACGGGAAATGAGTAGCTCTGCATCCAACCTTGTGCAAATGGGGTCTTTCATGCTGTCATGTCTGTTGAGGGACCCTCGTATAAAAAGAATGAAGGAGAACGACCTGTACTGGGTGGCCACGCTACTAGACCCCCGGTATAAGCAGAAAGTGGCAGAAATGTTACCAAATTACCGAAAGTCGGAAAGGATGCAGCAGTTCAAAACCAAACTAAAAAATATGCTTTACACAGCTTATAAGGGGGATTGTCACAGCACAACGGGAATCTAACAGGGGAAGACGTGAGTGTAATCCTCCTCCTACCACGGCAGCAAGGACTGGATGATTTACAGATGTGTTGTTGATGGAGGACATGCGGAGCTTTTTCAGTCCTACACATCGCCACAGCCCTTCGGGATCCAGCCTTAGAGAACGACTCGACCGACAGGTAGCAGACTACCTCGCCTTAACAGCAGATATCGACACTCTGAGGAGCGATGAACCCCTTGACTACTGGGTGTGCAGGCTTGACCTGTGGCCTGAGCTATCCCAGTTTGCGATAGAACTTCTGGCCTGCCCTGCTTCAAGTGTCCTGTCAGAAAGGACCTTCAGTGCAGCAGGAGGCATTGTCACTGACAAGAGAAGTCGCCTCGGTCAAAAAAGTGTTGATTACCTCACCTTCATAAAGATGATTGAGGCATGGATCCCTAAGGGACTGACAGTGGGGGATACGTTTGACTAACAAAAGGCCTGATGACATGCCTTGGCCTCAAAATGGTCCCCACGCTGCTGTATTTAATGTCTGCATACCGGATGACTTTCGTAAATTCTCCGCCACCAACTAGGGTTCAAGCCGCAATGATTTAGTCACTTTTCTGCCTGGAAAACATCCATTTTTCAGGCCGCTGCTACAACAGCGGCTGCAACAATGCCATTATTTTTCAGGCATGTGTACATGCCTAATTTTTCTGTCCTATGGTGCAGCACTGTGGCTGCAAAAACAAAACAAAAAAAAAAGGCACATACAAGTGTCAATTCCCCTTCGTGATCGTTACCTTGTTGTGGCGAAGGGGCTTGCGTATCACAATGAAGCAATCATCACCTCTATGAGTGTGTTGGCAATGTTGCCACACCCCAGATAATAAGGCCGTTGCTTCATTATGGTCAGACCAAAAGCGATCGGACGGCTGGATAATATTTCATAGAAAAAACATTAATTTACCTTTTTTTTTTTAAAGTTGTATGGGTTTTTAATACATAAAATAAAAAATCATAATAAAGTCTCTTAATAGTTTATTAGGAATAATGCAGACAATAAAAAAAAATCCCCATCAATTCCAATACAAAGCAAGTACAGAGCTCAGAACTAAATTATTTCATGATGTCGTAATGGTTCGTTAATTCGACAATGGTTAATCAATTCGACGCACGTCCCCGGATAGGGTTCGTAACAGGGATTAAACTGATAGGAATAGTACTAGTTAAGACACCACTCATATAGGGTGTCACAGCACATTGCTCTGTGCACGCGCAGTGCCCCAATTTGGGAGTAAGAGGACCGACCAAGTTGCTTTTTCCAGCTCCCGGTTCCTAAAATCAATTCAGTTTGGTGTATGAGAGTTTGGTCTGTCACTGTGAAGGCAGTCGAAGGTACCCGGCCTAAAAATTTTTCACAAAAGGCAATCCCTGATATGGGACGTAACAGGGATTAAACTGATAGGAATAGTACCAGTTAAGACACCACTCATATCGGGTGCGACAGTAAATTGCACGGCGCAGACGCAGTGACCGTGGATTAAAACAAAGGGGAGAGAGCCAGCGTTTTTTTTAACCAACTCACCGTTCGAAAAATCAATTCAATAAATGGACCCCAGAATGGGGACGTTAGAGGGATTAAACTGATGAGAATAGTACTACAGAAAATACCACTCATATCGGGTGTGACAGTAAATTGGACGGCGCAGGCGCAGTGACCGTGGTTTAAAACAAAGCGGAGGGAGCCAGCGTTTTTTTAACCATCTCCCCGTTCAAAAAATCAATCCAATTCACCTTTCGGAGACCCTTGGTGTTGTACGTGGCTGGGTGGAGGAAGAAACCTTCAATGACATCACCGGGACATGGCTAGCTTGGTATCCAACCTTGTGCAAATGGGGAGTTTGCGGTTGTGCAAATGGACTGTTTGCGGTTGTTTGCGGTGCATTAAAAGGGGAGTTTGGTCTGTCAATGTCTGTGAAGCAAGCATAACCCTTACACTACCTGATCGATACAACATCATACCTGATCATATTCACACACTGGATGTTTTAAAGCATGTTATTCCAAACAATTTAGTAATGTTAGTTGATTTATGCCCTTTATGGATTAAAACCCGACTCTGCGTCCACTATGTAATTTTCCATGGGAGTTTTGCCATGGATCCCCCTCCGGCATGCCACAGTCCAGGTGTTAGTCCCCTTGAAACAACTTTTCCTTTTCCATCACTATTGTGGCCAGAAAGAGTCCCTGTGGGTTTTAAAATTCGCCTGCCTATTGCGGAAGTTCGCGTTCGCCATTCGCGAACGGAAAATTTTATGTTCGTGAGTCGTGACATCACTACTGGGGAGTGAGCAGCAGATATAGAGAGCAAAGGTGAGAACTGCACAGGATATTTCTATTTAACAGTTGAGAAATACTAAATACCAAGAAGACGTCCATAGCTTAACAGAAAAAAATGAGACTTACAGTGAACAGACTTTCAATAAATCAATAGTGAGACAGATAATGGGAGGCCACTAGAGGGACGGCCATGCTGGACTTAGTATTAACCAATAGACCTGACAGAACAACAGATGTGCAGGTTGGGGGACACCTAGGAAATAGTGACCATAAAGTTATTACCTTCCAATTATCCTTCAAACAAGAGTTAGTAAAGGGAGGAACAAAAATATCAAACTTCAAAAAAGCAAAATTTAGCCAACTGAGCGAGGCCATATGCCTAACTAACTGGGACAAAGTCCTCAAGAATAAAAAGACAACCACAAAATGGGAGATTTTTAAAAGCATTGTAACATCTAATTGTGAGAGGTACATACCTTATAGGAATAAAAGGCTAAGAAACAATAAGAAACCAATGTGGATAAATAGAACCGTAAAGAAAGCAATAAATCACAAAAAGAAAGCATAAAAATCACTAAAACAGGAGGGGAGCCAGGAAGCACTGATAAACCATAAGGAAAATAATAGAATATGTAAAAAACTAATAAAAATTGCCAAACTAGAGACCAAGAGATTACTTGCCAAAGAGAGTAAAACTAACCCTAAAATGTTCTTCAATTATATAAATGGTAAAAAATATAAATCTGAAGGAGTTGGCCCCCTACATAGCAATGAGGGGGGTGTTGCAGAGAGCGACAAGGATAAAGCAAAACTATTCAATATTTTTATCTCCACTATATTCACCGAGGAATATAAACTGTCAGATGAAATGCAGAATGTAAAAGTAAATTCCCCATTAAAAGTGCCCTGTCTGACCGAGGACGTACAAAAGCGACTTAAAAAGATTAAAATAGACAAATCGCCAGGACCGGATGGCATAAACCCCCGTATCCTAAGGGAATTAAGTGATGTCATAGCCAGACCTTTATTTCTGATATTTACGGACTCTATACTGACAGGGAATGTTCCACAGGATTGGTGCATAGCAAATGTGATGCCAATATTCAAAAAGGGTCCAAAAACAGAGCCTGGAAATTATAGGCCGGTGAGTTTAACATCTGTTGTTGGTAAACTGTTTGAAGGGTTTCTAAGAGATGCTATCTTGGAGTATCTCAATGAAAATAAGCAAATAACGCCATATCAGCATGGCTTCATGAGGGATCGGTCATGGCAAACAAATTTAATCAGTTTCTATGAGGAGGTAAGTTCTAGACTTGACAGCGGCGAATCAATGGATGTCGTATATCTGGACTTCTCCAAAGCATTTGACACTGTACCTCATAAAAGGTTAGTATATATAATGAGAATGCCCGGACTAGGAGAAAATGTCTGTATGTGGGTAAGTAACTGGCTGAGTAATAGAAAACAGAGGGTAGTTTATTATTATATTATTATTAACGGTACACACTCAGATTGGGTCACTGTAACTAGTGGGGTACCTCAGGGGTCAGTATTGGGCCCTATTCTCTTCAATATATTTATTAATGATCTTGTAGAAGGCATGCACAGTAAAATATCTATTTTTGCAGATGACACTAAACTGTGTAAAGTAATTAACACTGAAGAGGACAGTTTTCTGCTACAGAGGGATCTGGATAGATTGGAGGCTTGGGCAGAGAAATGGCAGATGAGATTTAACACTGACATATGTAAAGTTATGCACATGGGAAGGAATAATGCAAGTCACCTGTACATACTAAATGGTAAAACACTCTGTAACACTGACATGGAAAAGGATTTAGGAATTTTAATAAACAGCAAACTAAGCTGTAAAAACCAGTGTCAGGCAGCTACTGCCAAGGCCAATAAGATAATGGGTTGCATCAAAAGGGGCATAGATGCCCGTGATGAGAACATAGTCCTACCACTTTACAAATCACTAGTCAGACCACACATGGAGTACTGTGTACAGTTCTGGGCTACTGTGAACAAGGCAGACATAGCAGAGCTGGAGAGGGTTCAGAGGAGGGCAACTAAAGTAATAACTGGAACGGGGCAACTACAGTACCCTGAAAGGTTATCAAAATTAGGGTTATTCACCTTAGAAAAAATACGACTGAGGTGAGGTCTAATATCTATGTATAAATATATCAGGGGTCAGTACAGAGATCTCTCCTATCATCTATTTATCCCCAGGACTGTGACTATGACGAGGGGACATCCTCCGCGTCTGGAGGAAAGAAGGTTTGTACACAAACATAGAAAAGGATTCTTCACGGTAAGAGCAGTGAGACTATGGAACTCTATGCCTGAGGAGGTGGTGATGGTGAGTACAATAAAGGAATTCAAGAGGGGACTGGATATATTTCTGGAGTGTAATAATATTACAGGATATAGCGACTAGAGAGGGGTCGTTGATCCAGGGAGTTATTCTGATTGCCTGATTGGAGTCGGGAAGGAATTTTTTCCCCTTAAGTGGGGAAAATTGGCTTCTGCCTCACAGAGGTTTTTTGCCTTCCTCTGGATCAACTTGTAGGAAACAGGCGGAACTGGATGGACAAATGTCTTTTTTCGGTCTTATGTACTATGTTACTATGTTACTATGTTGCATACTAATGTGCAGCACAATATACTGCCTCAGCAGCACAAAATACCACAGCACAAAACAATAATGCAGAAGAAATTACTACTCCAGCATAAATAAATACCACAGTGCAGCAAACTCTCTTCTGAGACAGTATATTGTGTTGTACTGTGGTATTTGGTTCTTCTGGGGCAGTATATTTTTCTGCAACATGATATCTGGTTCTGCTGTCTATAATATTGCTGGTACCGCCTATGTGTTTTGACCCCACCTACTTATGTGGGCCCCACTTTCTGTCAGTTTAGCCTCACCCACTTTTATCGTTTTTTCCAGGGCCACTTTAAATTCCCAATCTACCTTTGCTTTCATTTCCAGGTCCAGGCACCTGCTTCTGTGTTCTGTGCTGGTTCCCGTTTGTCTTGTTGTCTGATCCATGTTTTGTGTTTGGTTGGGTACCAGTCCTGTTGTCTGTTTCCACTGTTGCTTGCACCAGCGTGTTTCTCTACAGGTTGCAGCCAAGTGTACCGGGACCTTCCTGGAGGTGCGACCAGTGAGCCCTTGGCCCAGTTCATCCTCACCTCCAGGGGCTCTGTGAAGAACGGGGCTCATTGGCTCTCCGCCCTATGGGTTTTGCCTCTGGTCTGTCGGTGAACTTGGCTCTGTGGTAGTGCTACCACTATTGCCTAACCTGCTTTACTGTCATGTTCTGTTATTACATGTGTAATAAAGTACTCTGTTGTTCTCTGGTCTGTTTCTGCCTGTGTCCTGTTTGCAAGACATCCCGAACGTCTGCCCCGGGCCCCCGGCACGTGACATGGGCATTCCGTTTCTATTCCTTTGTGGTCACCATGAATGGCACAGTAAGCATTTATTTATAGTACCTTGTAAAATATAATATTGTCTGTGCTTAATTTCAGTTCAGAACTCTGGTGGTCATTGATTTTTATGCCAAATACTGAATCCATAGCGGCTTAGAGGTCTGCTGAACTATGTTCCTGAAGTGGTTAAGAGGTCTCTGTTATCCCAGTAATAGCATAGTAGCAGGAAAGTGCTTGCATTCTGCCCCAAAGCCAAGTTCAGTGGTCCTCAAAAGCTTGTGAACCCTAACTTGCTATGTTTATGCATAAATTTGACTAAAATACATCAGATTTTCATAAAAGTCCTAAAAGTAGATAAAGATAATGAAATCAAATAATTGACTCAAAAATATTAGACTTGGTAATTTATTTATTGAGAAAAATTATCCAACAGCACATGTCTGTGAAGTGGATTTGCAGATAATTTGAAGGCTAAATTCAGATGTTGAAGGCAAAATTCAGGAGTCAGGTGTTTTCACTCAAGGAGATGATGATCAGGTGTGAGTGGTCAATAGTGTTGATCATGAATTTTCGAATTGCGAATTTTAATCGCGAATATCAGCACTTCGAGAATTCGCGAATATTTAGAATATCGCAAAACATATTCGCAATTGCGAATATTCGCTTTATGCGAATTTTTATATGCAAATTTTCGCATGCAAGAAAATAATGTCTGGAGATTACGAATTTGCGAATTTTTAAATATATGGCGAATATTCGCCCAAATATTCGCGAAATATCACAAATTCGAATATTGCCCCTGCCGCTCATCACTAGTGGTCAACCTGTTTATTTAAAGAACAGGAATCTATCAACATCTGATCTTCACAACACATTTGTGAGAATGTATCATGGCACAAACAAAAGAGATTTCTGAGGACCTGAGAAGAAGAGTTGTTGATGCTCATCAGGCTGAAAAAGCTTAGAAAACCATCTCTAAAGAGTTTGGACTCCACCAATCCACAGTCAAACAGACTTTGTGTACAAATTGGGGGAATTTGGTGGACCAACACTGATCAAGACGTGTAATTGTCTGCGACCAAGACGTCTGAGAGTAAGACTTGTAATTGTCTGGGAGGTCACAAAGGAACTAAAATCCAAGGTCACCTCTAAGCAACTAAAAGCATTTTTCATATTCAATAATAATGAACAACAATGATGTGCATGGCAAGATTGCAAGGAGAAGGCTGCTGCTCTCTAAAAAGAACATTACTTTAGTTTGCTAAAGATTACCTGGACAAGCTAGAAGGGTATTGGAACAATGTTTGGTTGATGGATGAGACCAAAATAGAACTTTTTATTTTTAAGGGGTTTTCCTCGGGGTAGGTCATCAATATGAGATTGCATGGGTCTGACTTTTGGGACGCCTACCAATCAGCTCCATGATTGCACATGTTCTAGGCGCAGCTCAGCCCCATTCAAGTTAATGAGGCAAAATTTTCATTCCAAATACAGCTGCTATCAACTGTATGGTGCTGTGTCAGCTACAGTCAGCGTTGCAGCTTCCTCAAGCAGCTGATTAGCAGGGGTGCCAACATATAAATCCTTGATAACCCCTTTAAATGAGAACCATTAAGTCTAGAGATAGAAAATTACTGCAATCCAGCATAAAAACCTCATTCATCAATAGTTCAGTGTGTGTACATGAGAAATAACACTATTTCTGGCCATTACATAACTTGTGTCTAACATTTTTTTATCAGTTTTTCTTGTTGTATAGTGAATGTGTAGTTTGCAGTTCATGGTGGGTGGAGACTAGCTGCCATCCACTGCACAAACAGAAAGTAGAGGAGAATCTTCTTCCTAAACTTCTGTTACTCTTTCAGAAATAGTCCCAAGATCATGGAGGACAATACAGAGAAGTACTGACCTGTATATTTGTTAATTTAGCACTGTGAGATAAAAACGTATGTATACCTAGGTATCTGTGCAGACTCCTCTCACTCCATTGCTGCTCACTCCCCCCTCCCCTCTCCATAGACTTGTATTGACATATGTAATGTGGTAGTTCAGCAGAGGTGGTCCGTCTCGAGACAAAATGAAAGGATTTTAAAAGTGAACAGAAATTACTATAGCAATGGAAGGGGGAGGTTAAAAACTGATAACATGAGAACTTGACATTTTTCACTGATAAAACATATTATAAAGATTTTTAGGTCGCTTGTACTATTGATTTATGCTAAGCTATGTGAAAAGTTAGTGATCATTTATGTGCCAATATAGAATAGTAATTCTTGCAATACAAAATATCAATATTTATTGTATAAGAAAGCCACATGTTTATGAAGGCATGATACTTAATAAGAGCAAATAGTAGAGATGAGTGAATTAATTCTAAACTAATTCGATTTGTGTTGAATTTTCCAAAACTTTGGATTCCAATGAATTCAAAACTTTTGCGGTATGCATTTTGCAGATCAGAAGGCAGCACAGCAGGGAAGGGAAGATGAAGAAGGAGGATCACATAACCCCAGGTAGTTCCCTGGCAGGTTGGGTTGCCCATAATGCCTTTCAGATGGCTTTAGCCAATAAGGAGGGACGATACTGACAACTGTTATAGACACCATATAAGATCCCAACCAGGGAATTCATAAATATTCTGAGTATGTACATTGATATGACTGGGTGTCTGTCAGAGAGAGAGAGAGAGAGAGAGAGAACAAATAATGCTTATCTTTAGAAACACAATAAAGATGGTTTATGATCAGATAGAGATAGTTTTATGGAAAATAATAGCCACTTAGATTGAATAAATTGATAAATAGGTTAAGTTATGGACAGGACTTTATAAGTTACTGTAATATAGTGTGTGTCACTAGGATGCAGATATTTTTATCCAGTGAGGCTCTGTATGCACTGTGCATTGACATTTAACCACAGACAGAAATCTTCTATAATAATAATCGTAAGGCTGATTATTTACTGGCTGAAATATATTTCTGCATCATAGTTGCACTGTACGGACTCAGTCCAATTGTGCCAACTTCTCTTGTAAGAAGAGACACCACACTTTGTGGTATGGAAGATATTCAAGATTGTTTTACTGTTTATGTGAGAACAATCAGTGTTTAGGCTGCCTAGAGGAGGAGAAGGAGGCAGATCAGGTCTTGGCAGAGAATCTAATGACTGAAATGCATAGCTGTGTTGGTGGTGGAAGTAGTGGCATTTGCAGCCATGGTGATGATGGTGGTGGGAGCATTGGTAGCCGTTCTGATAGCAGGACTTGGGACAAATATAATGGTTGGAAACATGAGGGGGGCAAGAATCCCATGACAGCAGTTGTATTGCGGCGAAATTTGGGCATTCGCGATTCTCCAAACATATGGCGATATTCACGAGCGCCATATTTTTTTGCATTACGCCGAACTTTGACCAAGGACACATCCATCAGGTGGGACAGGACAGCCAATTGGGACGTTTCCCCCAACCCTATAACAGAACCTGATCTGGCAGCCATTTAGATTATGTGTTTTTCCAGTATAGGGAAAGGTTGCATTTTGGAGCAGGGACAGGCTGTTAGGTACTTAGGGACATAAAACGCTAGCTAATAGGGCCACAAAAGTCCTTTTAAAGACTGGTAACGTGCTATCGATAGGTGTGATACACAGCGGGGTGTGATATACTTATAATATACTTTCTAACATAGAAAGTATATTATAGTGCATTTGTATGATTCCAGAAAATACTGATTGAGGTTTTCCATATACCTGTGTCCACAAAATTACTACTTGAGGGTGATATACCTCCTTCAACTAACAACTGATTAAGGCCTGCCATATATCAGCTTCCACAAAATAGTGATTGAGGTTTTTCCATATACCTGCGTCCACAAAATTACTACTTGAGGGTTATATACCTGCTTCAATTAAAAACTGATTGAGGCCTGCCATATATCAGCTTCCACAAAATAGTGATTGAGGTTTTAATATACCAGCTTCCACAAAATTACTGCTTGAGGGTAATATACCTGTTTCAACTAACAACTGATTGAGGCCTGCCATATATCAGCTTCCACAAAATAGTGATTGAGGTTTTTCATATAACTGCGTCCCCAAAATACAGATTGCGGGTTTTGATATACCTGCTTCAACTAACAACTGATTGGGGCCTGCAGTATATCAGCTTCCACAAAATAGTGATTGAGGTTTTTCATATACCTGAATCCACAAAATTACTGCTTGAGGGTGATATACCTGCTTCAACTAACACCTGATTGAGGCCTGACATATATCAGCTTCCCCAAAATAGTGATTGAGGCTTTTTATATACCTGCGTTCACAAAATTACTGCTTGAGGGTAATATACCTGCTTCAACTAACAACTTATTGAGGCCTGCCATATATCAGCTTCCACAAAATAGTGATCGAGGTTTTCCATATACCTGCATCCACAAAATACAGATTGCGGGTTTTGATATACCTGCTTCAACTAACAACTGATTGAGGCCTGCGATATACCTTTTTCCACAAATACTGCTCTTCTCTATGGACTTAGGCACAGGTTCATTTAGAAAATGCAAGACTCACTTATTCCAAAGATGGACGAGCACACAATCAATGGTGGCCATGCGCAATGTAGAAAACACACTATTTATTAATAAAAATAAAGGAAATAACAAAAAAAACAACTATAAAAATGTATAGACCGGCTGCCAAGGAGGAAAGAAAAATAATACAAACATGCAATTAAATCCAATAATATTGGTCAGGTGATCGTCCCTAATACGGTCACTATATGTATTAAAGATAGTCAATTTGGTGAAAATCCCCTCTTTAGCAGAATAAATCAGACTTCTCATATGCTGATCAAGGCTGTTTCAAAGTCCTTCTTTCTAACATATATTTGCATGGCCCTTCGAATTATTAATAAAAATGCCCTTGGCAATGAAAATGATGTAGAACTTCCAAACGCGTTTGGATGTGTTACCTCACCTCTTCAGTGGTTCAGAAGAGGTGAGGTAACACCTCAAAATGCATTTTTATTAATAATTCGCATGGCCAAGCAAATATATGTTTGAAAGAAGGATTTTGAAACAGCCTTGATCAATCCTCACCTAGAAGCTGAATGAACTCGATACCAGAGATGAAATCTCATACCTGGATCTCGCAAGATCACGGCACTTGAAGACGGAGGAGGCAGCGTGAGACGCCAGAGCGATTCTTGCACCGTCTGCCCCCCGGACATACACGGTCTCCGAAACTAGAAGTTAGGTAAGCGCTCACAAAGTGAGCTTTACAAAAGATACCAGACCCAGACAATACAAGTGTGAGTATGTTCTATATCAACTTATTCGGATGGTGAATACTCACTCAGCTTACCTCACCCTTGGTTGAAATTAAGTGGCATCTAACATTTGACTTGTGACACAGTGCAGCCGTTGATTTTGGGAGTCGTCCTCATAGCGATTTAAATTGGAATATCCCATTTTTATAAATGAGAAAGAAGAGACTAGTATATTAATATCAATACTAACATATGCTCCCTAATCAGAGGGATACTTACATCTGTGTCTCCGTTATAACAACTTGGAATCTGAATTTATTTATCCCTAAAAAATGGCCAAAAATTGGCAACATATGAGTGTTAACAGCATATGAGGAGTCTGATTTATTTTTCTAAAGAGGGGATTTTCACCGAATTGACTATATCTTTAATACATTTAGTAACCGTCTTAGGGACGATCATCTGACCAATATTATTGGATTTAATTGCATGTTTTTATTGTTTATCTTTCCTCCTTGGCAGCCGGTCTGTACATTTTTATAATTGTTTTTATTGTTATTTCTTTTATTTTTATGATTAAATAGTGTGTTTTCTACTTTGCACATGGCCACCATTGATTGTGTGCTCGTCCATCTTTGGTATAAGTGAGTCTTGCTTTTTGAATAGGGTGTTTTCTAATTGGACTTGAGCAGCATACCATAGCTAACTTAGGGTGATCCACCTCCTTTATTAATATCATTTAAAAAATTACCGGCAGAAGAAGAGGCAGGCCGTTCCACAGGGGTGGTAGGGGTCGGGCAGGTGCACCAGGCTGGAGCCTAAGTGGGAAGTTGGAGGGCGCATGAAATAACTTCAAAGGGCGCACCAGATTTCGTTAAGTGGCTCATTCAGCCTTCTGCTTCTGCACCCTCCTTATCCTCTCTATCTGCACCCTCCTCACTCTCTGCTATGTGCACCCCCAAAGACACCACCACCACCACCATAGCCCCTCCACTCGAGTCAGAGTTATTATTTTCCCATCCATTCCCAGACCTTATCGATGCGCAGCCATTCTTGGCATCAGATCAGGAAGAGGAGATAGCAACAGCCGTCAACCAGCAGTCTGACGACAGTACCCAGATCAGCCCAAGGAGGGAGGTCCCCACTATTGCTGCCTACTCCGAGATCTCTAATGTCAGTGGTGGTGAAGGTGACAACGATGACATGTCGATAGATGTCACGTGGGTGCACACAAGAGAGGTAGAGGAGGGGAGTTCAAAAGGAGAGACGGAGCAGCAGAGAGGGAGGAGAAGGAGGAGAAGCCGGCAGAGCTCACAGGGCACAGAAGGCAAAAACAGACTGCAAATGTATCTGGAGCGAGCCCTCCACCATGCACGGTCACACCTGGTGTTTACAAGACACCGGCACATGGCTCAGCAGTGTGGGCTTTTTGTAACGTGTCAGCTACTGACAATAGTGTTGCCATCTGCAGCCTGTGGTGTCAACACATGAGTCGCGGTAAGCCCAACACTCAACTAGGGACGACCGCCTTAAGAAGACACCTGGCCTTCCATCACCAAGCCCAGTGCGAGCAACACCGTTAGAACCTACAAAGCCACACTCCCGGCACTCCACGTCCTGCTTCTTCTTCTCCTCTCTTCTCCCATTTGTCCTCCATTCCACCTTCGACCGTGCCGTCGTCGCATTCATCTGGCACAAGGCAGGCTTCCGTGGCCCAAATGTTGCAGCTTAAAAAAATTATGATGCCGGATAATCCTCTTGCCCAACTTCTGACAGCTGGCTTGTCGGAACTGCTAGTCAGCCAACTACTGCCATATAAATTGGTGCACTCGGAGGCCTTTAGAAAATTTGTGGCCATTGGCACACCGCAATGGAAGGTCCCCGGAAGGAAGTATTTCTCCCAGAAGGGCATCCCTTAGTTATATGGCCACATTCAGCAGCAAGTTAATGTATCTCACACAGTGTCGGTGCCAAGATACATCTGACCACAGACACGTGGTCTAGCAAACACGGGCAGGGAAGGTACATAACTTTTACTGCCCACTGGGTGAACCTTCTGACAGCCATCAAGCATGTAACCCTTGGCACCCGTGTGGATTTGGTGTTACCGCCACAGATTGCATGCAGGCCTCTCTGTTCTTCTCAACCTCCTACTCTATCCTCCGTCTCCTCCTTGGTTGAATCCTTCTTACCACTGCTACCGCCTCTTCCGCTGTACCCCCCAAGCTCCCCAGGACCTATTCGACATGCCAAGATGTTGCCATGCTGTGCTGCGGCTGTTGTGCCTGGATGCAAGGAGCCACACCGGTCCTGCACTGCTTTCAGCTCTGCGGTCACAGGCCGATCAGTGGCTTACCCCGCTCAATTTGACAGTTGCTAAAGTGGTGTGCAACAACAGTGCCAATTTGCTGAGCGTAGTGAGAGCGTCCCACGTGCATCAGGACTGCTCCACACAGCAAGCAAAATAGAAATTCCTCGTACACCTCACCGTACGTTGGATCAAACCCATCTACTCAGACTTGAAAAAGGGGTCGCAAGAACCCCGAAATGCGTAGTCTTTGCCAATAAAGGGTTTCTTCTTTTTGCTTGAGAGGACCCGGTTGTCATTGTGTGCCCTTCTGGTATACACGTCGCCTCGCTCTGGCACGAATTCTTCTGAGCGTGCTGAAACAGGGAAAAATGACACATGTGCCGTGCATGGCACACGTCCTGATCTTAGTAGTGCAACGATTCATTGCCAAATACCCTGGAGTCCAGGACATTTTGCGGCAGGCCAGGAAAATCTTGATAGGTTTCTCCAACAGAAATGTGCCGTTAACGACTACCTGTACGAACTCTGTGGCAGGACAGGTTCTGGGAGCTTGGTTTCTTTTCACCGCGCCAGTGGCTGCTCATGCGCGACGCATGCAGACTTCTGAAGCCATTTGATGAGATCACCAAACTGGTCAGTCACAGCCAGGGTGCCATCAGTGACATCGTACCTTACGCCTTCATGCTACAGTGTTTGAGTTGGGACCCCCGTATTAAAAGCAAGGACCTGTACTGGGTGGCAATGTACTTAGACCCCCGATACAAACACAAAATGGCGGACATGTTACCAGCATCACAGAGGGCTGGCAGAATGCAGCATTTCCAGGCCTTGCTGTGAGAGATGCTACATTCTGCTGTTGCTGGCACTCGCAGAGAAATTTCCACCCACAGCGAAACAGGTGCGGGTACCAATCCTACCGTGCCTGCAAAACGACGGTGGTTTGAAGATGTGTTGGTCACTTCGGATATCAGAATTCTTGCAGCCGCCCTCCGGATCAAGCCTCAGGGAACGCCTAGACCGACAGGTGTCAGACTATATGGGGTTAGGGAACGATGTGGACGCTTTGAGAAGCGAGGAACCCCCTGACTACTGGGTCTGCAGGCTTGACCTGTGGCCAGAGCTGACACAATTTTCCATTGAACTCTTGGCTTGCCCCTCGTTGAGTGTCCTGTCCCAAGGGTCCCCGTTGAGTGTCCTGTCCCAAGGGTCCCCGAAAGGTGACAACAAGCCCCCTGGGACGCCTGCTGTGGTTGGTCTTCCACTTCCTCAAAGCCACCTTCCTCCTCTGACTCCTCTTCTTCAGACTCCTCTCTCTGTGTTGCCGCAGGTCCAGCAATCGACAACGACTAGGCGGCTTCTGGTGGTGATGGTGACCACAACTCTTCCTCTTCATGCTCATCTATGGCCTAATCCAGCACTCTTCGCAGGGCACGCTCCAGAAAAAATGAATATGGAATGAGGTTGATGATGTTGCCTAGGGTTTGACTGACGAGGTTTGTCACCTCCGCAAAAGGATGCATGAGCCTACAGCCATTGTGCATGAGCGTTCAGTAACGCGGCCAAAAAATACCCAGCTCCGCAGAGGCTGTTCTCTTTTTTTTAAATTAAAAAAATCTGTTCTTACCAGTTCAATCTCTGTTTTGTCTCCTATCAGGGGCCAGTGCATGGAATAGATTTTAGGAACCGGGAGATGGAGAAAGATGGTTGGTCGGTCCTCTTCCTTCCAATTTAGGGCACTGCGCGTGCGCCGCGCAATGTACTGTGCCACCAATACAAATAGTGTGTACTACTATTCTTACCATTTTAATCTTTGCTAAGTCCCCTATCAGGGGACGTGTATTGAATTGAATCCTTGCATGGGGAGATAGAGAAAATAGCTTGCTCTGTCTGCTTCCTTCTAATTTTGGGCACTTACGATGGAATTTGCCACCAATGTAACTAGTGTTAACTAAGTACTATTCCTATCAGTTTAATCTCTGTTTTGTCCCTTATCAGGGCCAGGGCCGGTGTAGTGAATAGATTTTTGGAACCGGGAGATGGAAAAAGACCCATGCTTGGTCCGCTTCGTTTGAATTTTAGGTCACTACGCGTGGGCCGTGCAATGTACTGTGACACCCTATATGAGTGGTGGGCAGTGGGCACAGTACAGTCTGTGGGCCTGACACACACTGGCAGGCAACTGCAATTATATTAAAGGGTAAAGATTAAATTACTTTTTTATCTGCAAGGTACTCTGCCACCCTATATGAGTGGTGTGCACACAGTACAGTCTGTGGGCCTGCGGCCTCTCACACACGGTCAGGCAACTGCAATATACATATATATAGAAAAAATAAATAAAAGCAGACTGATGTACCAGCCCTAAAAAGAGCTTTTTGGGGTGCTGTCCCTACAGCAGATGGCCCCTTTTACACGAGCGAGTTTTCCACGCGGGTGCAATGCGTGACGTGAACGCATAGCATCCGCACTGAATCCTGACCTATTCATTTCAATGGGTCTGTGTACATGATTGTTTTTTCCACGCATCACTTGTGCGTTGCGTTAAAATCGCGGCATGCTCTATATTCTGCGTTTTTTACACAGCCCTAGCCCCATAGAAGTGAATGGGGCTGCGTGAAAAATGCATTGCATCCACAAGCAAGTGCGAGTGTGTCGCGTTTTTCACTGATGGTTGCTAGGAGATGTTGTTTGTAAACCTTCAGTTTTTTATCATTCACGTGAAAAACGCATCAAACCGCATTTCGGAAAAAACTGAACAACTGAACGCAATCACAGGCAAAACTGAATGGCTTTGCCTGTGAAATCGCACAGTTTTCACTGAACGCATCCGCAACGCATCCGGACCTAAGGCCCCATTCACACATCTGCAATTTTTGTCCGCATTCATTGTGAAAGGGGTCGGACGCGATGCGGAGAGCACAAGATAGAGCATGTCCTATTTTTGCCCGCAGCCTACGGACAAGAATAGGCATCTCTATGGGGAGTGCCGGCAGATCCGCAACACACTACGGACGTTTGAATGGGGCATTGAGGACTGGAGTGGACACAGAACACTGGCCTAGCTAACGCTTTCCCTATTAATTCATCAGCAGCAGCACTCTCACTGCAGCTTCAGAATGAATCTAAGATGGATGCTGTCCTTGCTTTTTGATAGGAGGTGGGAGGGTCTGGGAGGTAGGGTATGCTGATTGGCTGGAATGTGTCTGCTGACTGTGAGGTACAGGGTCAAAGTTTGCTCAATGATAAAGTATAGGGGGCGAATAGAACATCGCATATGTTTGCCCGCTGCGGCGAACGCGAACATGCGATGTTCGCCGAGAACTGTTCACCGGCGAATAGTTCGGGACATCTCAACTGCTCCGCTGTGTACTGTTGCTTATTATGATACTAGGGCTGGGTTCACATCCTATTTTTTCCATCCATTTAATGAATATCAAAAATGTATGCGTTAAGAGATGCCTCAAACTGATGCCGTACAGTGGCGTCCGTTCACCATACAGTTCCATGGTAGAAATAAAATTTATGTTAGCATATGCATTTTTTTACTGGGCTCTCCAGGATACAGAACTTGGGATGATAAAAAATTTCTAGGCTCCAGCAGGGCAAATTTTTGAGAGTTTGCCTTTAAGACGCATAAAAATGGCCCCTGATTAAAATAGATATTTTTGGTCTAAATTTTTGCCAGTGATACCTCTCTGGTATGTCACTGTCCATGTTGTGGGACTATTTGTGCACTCATAGTTTGTATTTGGTGGTTGAAAATATGACCTGAAGGTTTTTCATGTTCGCCTGCTATTAAAGTCAATTGGCACGATGTGAACGCGCGGTTCGCAAACTTTTGTTCGCTTCGGCTGATGTTCATCCATCACTAATTATGGATGAGTGAATCGATTGTTAATGAACTGGGTTTGTTAAGAATTTATTCATCCTAACTAATCAGAAACTTTTGCGATTCATTTCAGACGAATAACATAAAACGATGTGCAGCACCATTTTACTGTAAGAATTGTTGAGAACTACCATAAAGGAGGAAAAAGAAGGGGCTTTAACTGATTAGCTCACAGGTTGACGGAGAACACAGATCAAGCGATCATAGGGACAGCAGACAGGGAAGCAGACGCCATTCTACTGTGTACTTGCAACCCTGTAGGAAGCTGTGCTATGTGGCCCTGCCTCTGCAGACTTAAACTCTGAGCTAGGAACAGTATAAGAAGATTATAAGGATAAAATAGGTCATAGGGAGGCAGTATAAGAAGATTACAGGGAGACAAAAGGCTATGAGGGACAGTATAAGAAGATTCTAGGGAAAGAATATTGGGTAATTTGGGGTATAGTAAGGGGTGTAATCAGCAGAACGGAGTGAGAACTGGTCACTGTCAGGTGTATTTGTTGGCAGGTTGCTGTCAGCACATCTTCTGGCAACTAGTTCTACATTACAGATTCTTGCAAAAAAAAACTTTTTACAATTTCTTTGACAAATGTGTCAGTGACTGCAAACTGCATCACAGTGTCTAGTTGAAAAGACGTGTTGTGTATCATCATTGCAAAAATATCACAGAAGCTTTAGTG
This sequence comes from Bufotes viridis, assembly GCA_033119425.1. Taxonomy (NCBI): domain Eukaryota; kingdom Metazoa; phylum Chordata; class Amphibia; order Anura; family Bufonidae; genus Bufotes; species Bufotes viridis. The sequence goes on along the minus strand of CM065589.1, from coordinate 299,376,610 downwards.
AACTCCTTATTACTCATTCACACATCAGTGTTTTGGTCAGCGATTTCCATCACTGATTTTGAGTCAAAACCAGGTGCGGCTCAAAACATAGAACAAATGCAGATCTTTCCCTTATACCATTTCTGTGGAGGCTCCAATCCTGGTTTTGGCTCACAATCACTGATGGAAATCATTGACCCAAACATGGACATGTGAATGAGGCTTTATTCTTTGAAAAAAGCATTCAATAATTCTACTACATTTCACATCCGTACCATATACTGTGTTAGTGAAGACATACAATATAGACAGCACTCCAGTAGTCTGTGTTATAGTGAAGACTTTATTCAGCCAGACACGGTTGTGCACATCAGTACAATTATAGAAGCAACATCTTGGGCTTATTTGAGGCCCTTTATCAAGCAACTTATGTGCCGCACATGTGAACGCTGACCGGATACTGTGTTAGTGAAGGCATACTCCATCACAGCATCATGAAGTTGAAAATACATGTGTATCATCAATGCAAAAATATTGCACAAGTTTTAGTGAAGCGTTCAATAATTCTACCTGATTATATATATATATATATATATATATAGAAAAAAAGCAGAGTCACGGCACCACCTATAGTAATCTGTGTCTTTATTTCACCAAAGGCAACGTTTCGGTTTTCCCAATGAAACCGTCCTCAAACCGTCCTTCACTGGCTTGAGGACGGTTTCATTGGGAAAACCGAAACGTTGCCTTTGGTGAAATAAAGACACAGATTACTATAGGTGGTGCCGTGGACTCTGCTTTTTTTCTATGTGTCCAGAGAGCTGAAGTCCCTCTCTGTACCACAGGCACACCAAGCGACTTACAGGCGGTACGGTTCACCAATTTTTTCCGTTTCTATATATATATATATATATATATATATATATATATATATGTAACACAAATTCCAACTGTGTTAGCGAAGGCATACTGCATCACAGCATCTAGTTGAATAGACGTTTATCATCATTGCCCAAAAATTGCATTGTCAAACCTGAGCGTTAGTGAACAACCGGTATTACTGTATCAGATAATATAAACACATTTCACTGCAAAAGTTGCATTATTACTAAGGATGAGCAAATCAGTTTGTAATGAACAAGGTTTGTTTCTAATACACCCGGCAACGTTGCGGAACAGATCTGGACCTATTCTACGGATGTGTGAATGGACCCTAATTCCACAAAAATTCGTCCTCCAAGGGAACCCAAAGCTTTTCAGGTTCACTTCTGACAAATCTAGTAAAATGGTGCACAGCACCATTTTACTGCACATGTTGGCGAGAGAAACCAGCCTGGACCAGTCAATCAGTGGGCAGCGGGCCAGGAGGTGCCTGTGCAGAATGTCATTTTGTTTGAGCTGGTGTCTGAAAGAAAAAATCTTAGACAGTATTCAGAGTCACATGCAAGCATCTATTCTAATGTAACAGGGATATTCCAGGAAAGAGTAAAAGTAAATAATGGTGTAGAAGATTAGGGGCATTGATCAGGGAAAGCTTGAGGGAGTGATGGGCTGAAGAAGTGGATGGTGCAAAGTCAGTGCTTAATAATACAGCTGCTGCAGGACCTCACCCTAGCAGTTCTGCATTATAACACCAGCCACCTGAGAAAAGAAAAAAAAAATGTTTTCATTTGAACAGCTGTTGTTTTAGCAAAAGCATTTATTATCATGTTTCTACCAGTGAACATAAATGCAGATTACACTGTAGACAGTAATATTACTGCCTTTTCTGAATCCTCATATTGGTTGTGAGGGAGAAAATCAGATTACAAGTTTGCAACGTGTGACTTAACAGCAAATACATTTTTTTTTTTTTAATGGTAGTATATAGATCGGAACTCTATCTGGTCACAAATAGATTAAAATATATATAGATCAAAATATATATAGAAAATATAAATTTATTTAAATATAAAATTATAAAAAGGGTACCCTGATTAGTTCAAGGGATATAGTGTAGGATAAAATATCAAATCAAAGAAATAGAAATCACACTGAATGGTCACACTGGAAGGTCACACTGGAATAAAACTTATGAGTCCTGCTTCTTGATAGAGAATGTCCCTTGTTAGGAGTGAATGAACAAGAACATCAATATAGGTGGGGAGTGTACAGTAATGGCCAAAAGTTTTGAGAATGACACAAATATTAGTTTTCACAAAGTTTGCTGCTAAACTGCTTTTAGATCTTTGTTTCAGTTGTTTGTGATGTAGTGAAATATAATTACACGCACTTCATAAGTTTCAAAGGCTTTTGTCGACAATTACATGACATTTATGCAAAGAGTCAGTATTTGCAGTGTTGGCCCTTCTTTTTCAGGACCTCTGCAATTCGACGGGGCATGCTCTCAATCAACTTCTGGGCCAATTCCTGACTGATAGCAACCCATTCTTTCATAATCACTTCTTGGAGTTTGTCAGAATTGAATCTTGAGGATTGACCACAAGTTCTCAATGGGGTTAAGATCTGGGGAGTTTCCAGGCCATGGACCCAAAATGTCAACGTTTTGGTCCCCGAGCCACTTAGTTATCACTTTTGTCTTATGGCCCGGTGCTCCATCGTGCTGGAAAATGCATTGTTTTTCATCAAACTGTTGTTGGATTGTTGGAAAAAGTTGCTGTTGGAGGGTGTTTTGGTACTATTCTTTATTCATGGCTGTGTTTTTGGGCTAAATTGTGAGTGAGCCCACTCCCTTGGATGAGAAGCAACCCCACACATGAATGGTCTCAGGATGCTTTACTGTTGGCATGACACAGGACTGATGGTAGCGCTCTCCTTTTCTTCTCTGGACAAGCCTTTTTCCAGATGCCCCAAACAATCGGAATGAGGCTTTATCGGAGAATATGACTTTGCCCCAGTCCTCAGCAGTCCCTCATACTTTCTGCAGAAGATTAATCTGTCCCTGATGTTTTTTTTTTTTAGAGAGAAGTGGCTTCTTTGCTGCCCTTCTTGACACCAGGCCATCTTCCAAAATTCTTTGCATCGCAGATGCGCTCACACCTGCCTGCTGCCATTCCTGAGCAAGCTCTGCACTGGTGGCACTCCGATCTTGCAGCTGAATCCTCTTTAGGAGACGATCCTGGCGCTTGCTGGACTTTCTTGGACGCCCTGAAGCCTTCTTAACAAGAATTGAACCTCTTTCCTTGAAGTTCTTGATGATTCTATAAATTGTTGATTGAGGTGCAATCTTAGTAGCCACAATGTCCTTGCCTGTGAAGCCATTTTTATGCAACACAATGATGGCTGCACACGTTTCTTTGCAGGTCACCATGGTTAACAATTAAAGAACAATGATTTCAAGCATCACCCTCCTTTTAACATGTCAAGTCTGCCATTTTAACCCAATCAGCCTGACATAATGATCTCCAGCCTTGTGCTCGTCAACATTCTCACCTGAGTTAACAAGACAATTACTGAAATGATCTCAGCAGGTCTTTAATGTCAGCAATGAAATGCAGTGGAAAGGTTTTTTCTGGGATTAAGTTCATTTTCATGGCAAAGAAGGACTATGCAATTCATTTGATCACTCTTTATAACATTCTGGAGTATATGCAAATTGCTATTATAAAAACTTAAGCGGCAACTTTCCAATTTCCAATATTTATGTAATTCTCAAAACTTTTGGCCACGACTGTAGACTCCAATATAATTCCAATATAATTCCAATATGGTATACACAGTCTCAGTAGCAGAGCGTTCTCCCGCGTACTGCACAGTAATAATAAGTGGAGGCTTATGTAATTAAAGAAAGTAAGATCGCTTAGTAAACTGTATTGGGCTTGTGTTTCTCAACTGTGGTGTCCCACAGGAGGCCGAACGCAGCCTCGGTTTACCTTTCTGTAGTTACCATGGTGTCTGCGTGGTGGAGCGATGCTCCTGTGCGGTGGCTGTTTCAGCGTCCATGTGTATCGCACGCGGCGTCTCTCCCTGGGGCGGGGGATGTCGAAATCCACGTGATGTCGGAGGCGCGGCTGCTATGAAGGCTTGGCATCCCAAGTGGTATCAGGGTGTCAACTGGTCCGTATACAACGATCTTTATTGCTGGCTAAATCCAATAATAGAGGCACAGCAAATCTTGTAAGGGAAGCGCTTCCCTGGGATTTTGTTGTTTGATGGGCAAATGAGTCACCAGACTCGTTTCGGGGTAAAATCCTACCCCTTCCTCAGTGGTTGCCCGCCAATGTTCTTGTGTTCCATTTATGTCCATATGATTGGGTACATCTGGGTTAAACAAGCTCATCTATTTGGATAATTACAATTGGATAATTACAATGTATCAAAGTCTCCATATAATTGATCACGGAGTTTATATATTCGATTGTGGAAAATAAAAGAAAATTTATAAAATTTGATAAAAGGAAATGAATCCATAATCAATATAGATAGATAATCAATAAGGTATATATAGTTTGAACAATAATAGAACTAAGCATATAAATAGAAGTATACCCATATATAAGGAGTGTGAGTTTGTAGATGTGGAAAAACAGGATTACGTAGTGAAAGAAAAAATAGTGCTTAGATAGAAATAGTGCTTGGATAAAAATATGTGTCAAAGAGAGATCCATAAGAATATCGGTCATTTCAAAGGAGAATTTAGATAATAAGTCCTGTGAGGATCGATATTGGTACCCATATGTATATGTAGGATAATATTGAAGGATAATATTGAAGGATAATATTGAAAATATTGATGAGGAAATATTGATGAGAAAATATTAATAAGGTATGTCCACATAGTAGTTAGAGATGCCAGATATATAAAAATTAATAAAAATGGTTTAAATATCAGGAACTGGTTAAAGATATCTGACAATGCCAAAAGAAGTGGAGAGGAGGCTTGATTGAAGTAAGGGGATGGGGGCCCTGAACCAAAAGGAGGTTGGAGTGCTGATAAGCAGCCTGACTTCGAGCTTGCGTAGGCGCAGGGCACCCAACCCATACACACTCAATAAAAAGGAAATAAAAATTCAGTATCATCTTATAAGAATCCAAACAATTCAAGCTCTGCATTCAGTCCCTCCGGTATTAATGTATTCAGCTCAAAAATGTATTTTGATTCAATCCGGGACATCTGTGAGATGTGATCTCCGCCTCTCCAGTTCCTTTCTATCTTTTCAATAGCTGCAAAAAACATCCCACTTGGGTCTTTGTTGTGGTGTGTAGCAAAATGGTGTGACAGGGAATGTTTCTCATAACCCTTTCTAATGTTATTAACGTGTTCAGCTATCCTAATCTTCAATGTTCTTTTGGTCCTCCCAACATATTTCTAACATTGGAGGAAAAATGGAGATTGATTGTGTTTGTATTGATCTGATTTGGATTGATCTTGAAGGATTGAAGTTTTATTTCATCGTTTTGCCAGATGAAGATGACATTGTCTATATATCTCTGCCATATGACCAGGTCTGTCCCCAGTTTTGGTCGAATGTGCTCATCCTCCCATTCGGCCATGAATAAATTGGCATAACTGGAGGCGAACCTGGTACCCATGGCAGTACCCCTAGTTTGTAGGTAAAAATCTGTATCAAAATAGAAATAGTTACGATTTAAAATGTATTTAACTCCATCGGCCAAAAAGTTGATCTGTTCTATATTGTATAATTGACTTTTTTCAAGTTGGGATGTCATGGATTTTATACCTAATTTATGGTCAATTATTGTGTATAAAGACTGTACGTCCAGGGTGCCTAAGATCCAATTAGGTTTAAATTCAAGATTCTCCAGTATTTTAATTATTTGAGTAGTGTCCTTAATGTACGAAGGTACTTTTTTAACTACTGGTTGTAGGAATTTATCTATGTACTGTGAAAGATTAAATTGAACCGATTCTGGAGATTATTGGTCGTCCGGGTGGGTTCATTGGGTCTTTGTGGACTTTTGGTAAGCAGTAGAAAACGGGTAATCTGCATGGTGTGTTATTGATAAATTTTGCTTCTTGATCTGATAGTATTTTTTTGCTGTTCCTTCATCACAATGTTTGTCAAGGGTCTCTTTAAAGATTTCCGTCGAGTCCCTATTTAGTTTGCTGTAGGTTGTTGTATCTGATAGCTGTCTCCTACACTCTTGATTGCATTTTTCAGGATCCTGGATAATGATGGCTCCTTCCTTATCTGCCGGCCGGATGATGATGTTTTCTTGTGTTTGTAACTGTTTAATAGCTTGAATCTTCTAATTTGATAGGTTATTTTTTATATGGTTAGTTTTTAAACATCTAATATCATTCTCAACAGATTTCCTAAATGTGGCAATCTCCTGACTGATCTGTGAACATGGGAATTTTTTTGACTTGGGTTTTAGATCTGTATGCACGTATTTTTGGTCTGTTCTCACTTTATGTAGAATTGGGTTTCTCAGAAAATACTTTTTAAGGCATAGTTTTCTGATAAATTTTTCAAGTCGGATATAAGTATCAAACTTATTCAGTTTTGTCGTGGGAGCAAATTTCAAGCCTTTGTTTAAAAGGTTGGTTTGGTGTTTTGTTAAGATTGCGGAACTGAGATTTATTATGGCATCTGTACCGTTTAGTTACTGTGGTGTGTTCTTCTTTTTCTGCTATCCCCTCCGAATCTTTCTCTTTCTAATTCTGGTGAGTGTCTTCGGTGGTGTTGGGGTGATGTGTATTCTTGTGAATGGTTGGTCCTTTGATGTTGGTGATAATAAGTGTCTCTTTTTGGTGGTGGTTTGTGTTGTTGGTGATTCTTCTGATCCCAATCTTGGTAATCGTGTCTGTTCCTCAAATTGTATTGATGTGTATTCAGTCGGGGGGAATATTGTGCACGTTTGGGTTATTGACATGTTATTTGTCGTGTCCGGGGTTTGTGATGTGGGGGAGTTTTGTCTAAAAAATGCTCCTGAGTGAGTGTCTCAAACCTGTTCATGACTGGTATGGTTTATTTTGATTGGATGTTTTGATTTGATATTTCCCCTACTGCAGTATTGTCTAAACCTTCATTTGGTTTATTCCTTCTTTCTCTATTGCTCTGATTGTTTTGGTCAAACCTAAATTTCTTCGACTTTTTATCTATGATCTCTGACTCTAATTTGTCTATGCTCTTACATAATCTATCCTGCCACATATTATATTCCTAATTTTTCGGTGGTTTCTCTACCACTTCATTCATGTTATTTATTTCTTCTATTGTATTTTTCAGTATCTGTGTTCTTCTCTTGATGATTAGTTCTGTTAATGCTATAAATTGGGCCATCAGAAGAGATTCCCATTCTTTATTGAACTCAACATCACAGATCCTGTGCAGGGGCTTTAGTTAGACATAGTCCTTTAGGTAATCTGCCACTCTCTATATATTGACTTAGGGAACATATCTCCCACCTTTGTGGTAGTTGTCTATGTAGTAGTGTCTCTAGATCTCTAAATACTTCAGTCATTGTTTTGGTTGTAATTGCATTTGTATTCGCGTCAAAGGTGTTAAAAGAAAACGATTCTGCTTTTAATTTTTTTGTATTCCATATGCTCCCAGATATTCATGATTTTGTAGCCAGGGAGCAGCACTATAGTGGGTGAAAAAGTTTGTGCAGGAATCAAAGGATGCATATATAGGTGCTCACCTGATACTAAATCATGTGTGGTGCTCAATGATCTATTCTGACTCACCCAGTCAGCAGACGCCCCTTGAGAAAGCGGAGCGAAACGTGCGTCGGGGTAGGCTCTCCTCTCTGCTTGGAAGCCTGTGTCCTCCTTTCCAAGTGTCCCTCAGGTATATTGTGATGGAGCGTATGTGCCTTGTTGCTGTACTGTGTGAGTGCTGTTGCTCATCAGATTATCTCAGTTAGGCACTGCTCTAATTCATATATGTTTAGTATTGAGGGTGTGTTGGTTTTTGCAAACACTGTGATAAAGGGTTTTTCTTTACCCTATATAGGAGGGGTAATCAGGGTCTTCTATGCATGGGAGGGGAGCCATATGTCTTGGCTTCTATTTGTATTACCGCCTTATATATACAATTTTTAATACTGACATTCAAATCAAAGAAATAGAAATCACACTGAATGGCCACACTGGAAGGTCACACTGGAATAAAACATGAGTCCTGCTTCTTGATAGAGAATGCCCCTTGTTAGGAGTGAATGAACATCAATATTGGTGGGGAGTGTAGACTCCAATATAATTGTAATATAATTCCAATATGGTATACACAGTCTCAGTAGCAGAGCGTTCTCCTGCGTACTGCACAGTAATAATAAGTGGAGGCCCCATCCCCTTACTTCAATCAAGCCTCCTCTTCACTTCTTTTGGAATTGTCAGATATCTGACATTTTTAACCAGTTTCTGATATTTAAACCATTTTTATTAATTTTTATATATCTGGCATCTCTAACTAGTATGTGGACATACCTTATTAATATTTTCTCATCAATATTTTCAATATTATCCTTCAATATTATCCTTCAATATTATCCTACATATACATATAGTTACCAATATCGATATATATTTTTTATTTGTCACATTCATGATATTTTTTATTGTTGTTTATATATTTTTTATTTTTATCTATTATGTTTATCATAGTTCACATATATTCACTGGCACATGACATCCTCACAGGACTTAATATCTAAATTCCCCTTTGAAATGACAGATATTCTTATGGAGTTCTCTTTGACACATATTTTTATCCAAGCACTATTTCTATCTAAGCACCATTTTTTCTTTCACTACATAATCCTGTTTTTCCATATCTACAAACTCATAATCCTTATATATGCGTATACTTCTATTTATATGCTTAGTTCTATTATTGTTCAAACTATATATACCTTATTGATTATCTATCTATATTGATTATGGATTCCTTTCCTTTTATCGAATGTTATTCATGTTTCTTTATTTTCCACAATCGAATATTTAAACTCCGTGATCAACTATATGGAGACTTTCATACATTGTAATTATCCAATTGTAATTATTCAATTAGATGAGCTTGTTTGACCCAGATGTACCCAATCATATGGACATAAAAGGAACACAAGAACATTGGCAGGCAACCACTGAAGAAGGGGTAGGATTTAACCCCGAAACAAGTCTGGTGACTTATTTGCCCGTCAACCAACAAAATCCCAGGGAAGCGCTTCCCTTACAAGATTTGCTGTGCCTCTATTATTGGATTTAGCCAGCAATAAAGATTGCGGTATACGGACCGACTGACAGCCTGATACCACTTGGGATGCCAAGCCTTCATAGCAGCCACGCCTCCAACATCATGTGGATTCCAGCATCACCCGCCCCCGGGAGAGACGCCGCGCGTGATACACACGGATGCTGAAACAGCCACCGCACAGGAGCATCGCTCCACCACACAGACACCATGGTAACTACAGAAAGGTAAATCGAGGCTGAGTTTGCCCTCCTGTAGGATGCCACAGTTGAGAAACACAAGCCCAATACAGTTTACTAAGCGATCTTACTTTCTTTAATTACATCACCCTCCACTTATTAATACTATGCAGTATGCGGGAGAATGCTCTGCTACTGAGACTGTGTATACCATATTGGAACTATATTGGAATTATATTGGAGTCTACACTCCCCACCTATATTGATGTTCATTCACTCCTAACAAGGGACATTCTCTTTAAAGAAGCAGGACTCATAAGTTTTATTCCAGTGTGAGCTTCCAGTGTGACCATTCAGTGTGATTTCTATTTCTTTGATTTAACATTTTATCCTACACTATATCCCTTGAACTAATCAGGGTACCCTTTTTATAATTTTATATTTAAATAAATCTATATTTTCTATATATATTTGATCTATATATATTTTAATCTATTTATGACCAGATATAGAGTGCCGATCTATATACTACCATTAATCCTTCACTTTATTCTGCTGCTGACTGGGTGAGTCAGAATAGATCATTGAGCACCACACATGATTTAGTATCAGGTGAGCACCTATATATACATCCTTTGAATCCTGTACATAATTTTTTTTAACCTTAAAATAAAATGCAAATAACAAAGTAGACAGAAGTCAGTTACCGGTCTTTTCTGCATAGTTGTATTGGTAACAGTAAACAAACGTCTTTTTTGAATCTGCATTTTTAAACACAAATAACACAGAAGACAGAAATCTTACCGTGCCATTACTGCAATATCCCCAAAGTAAGTTTCCAACAGCAGTGTTCAGTGTGTTTGTAGAAGGAGTAGAATATTTAATTGCTCCTCTGTCTTTAAATTACAGAAAACACACGTGCAATTTTGCTATAATTGTTTCATAATTTGTGTGACTGTGTTCTCAAACTTGTGACTTTCATCACAAAAATCTGAGTTTTCATTAGTCCTCATAATAAGACATTTGGAATACTGAAGCATTCAAAATGAAAAAACCTAGGTCTCGCCCTCCCCGAGCAGCTATCCAGCTCCTAGTAGTAGTAGTAGGAGTATTAGGCCACAGTTATTCCTGGCTTCCGAAGAGAGCAACATTATTAATCAGGACAAAGAGGAGGAGATTGTGGACTGGATAACTAACTCTGCCTCTCAGTGACAGCAGGATTATATGGATGTCACTTCTAAGTCTGACACGGTGCCCTGGAGACAGGGGTTAAAGCATTGCTTTTGCTCCTCCTCTCTGTAGCCCTAAAGAAACAACAACCCCACCAGTCAATATGTCAGATATGTCAAAAGAGTCATTGTTTGGACTGCCATAAGGATGAGGTTCAGCAAGAGGTGGGGGGCCCCATGCATAGCTGTGTTGGTGGTATTAGTAATATCACTTTTATGTACGGTGGTGGCAGTAGAGGTAGTGATAGCTACAGTGGCAGCTGAGGAAAATACAGAACAGGGAATTAGGAAAGGGGCCAAGGAGCACACCATGAGATATCACAGTCTAATGAAAGAGGCAGGAAGGGTGAGGACTCTGGTGATGACTGTGTATTGGACAAGACCTAGCAGCTGGATAGGGGTGCCGACAAGTAGTGTTGGGCACAAATATTCGAATTGCGAATATTTATCGCAAATATCGGCACTTTGAGAATTGGCGAATATTTAAAATATAGTGCTATATATTCGTATTTTCATAATTTTTTTCCATCTGAACACTTGATTCCTCCCTGCTTCTTGCTTGTGGGCCAATGAGAAGGCAGCAATGTCTTTATCTGAGCTTTGTCTGAGGAAAGTTGCCTACCCCTTTACTATATAAGAACCTCCCCAGCAGGCATTTTCTGCATTTTTTTAAATTAAAGATAGTTAGTGTAAGATTTAGTCAGTGTAGTCAGTGTAGGTTAGATAATGATATAGTGTAGCTGAGGTAGAGTGATAGGTTCTGCTCTCCATACATACATGCTACAGACATAGTGCTGTGATGTCACAAGTTCACAACAATACTTAGTGCACCAATCAGTAATATATAGTCAGACCTGCTAAAATGCGAAGTTGCCCATATTGCACAAAAATATACGCATCAATTGCCGATTTGCACAATCGCAAATATATTGGAGCAATCTATCTGCATGTAAAGCTATTGCAATGTTCTGGCATGCCAACCATTTTCTCCAGTCTCAGGAACTTCTAGCAGCATGAAAAATGTAGCAAAAGTGACCCATGCCTGTATTGCGCGTGCAATATGCGAATATTGCACTGCTGATTTTCGTGATCAAGAAATTAATTGGGAATTCGCGAATATATGATGAATATTCACCCAAATATTCGCTAAATATTGCAAATTCGAATATTGCCCCTGCCACTCATCACTACTGACGAGGAGGTAACATCAGGGGAGGAGGCGGAGACGATGTACAGCCAGGAGCTCCCAAAGAACTGCCAGGGCCAAATCTACTTCGGGACAGGTGATGCTGCTGATACTGTGGCTGCAGCAGGCCGAAAACATGCCAGAACTAAGCCAAGTTTAGCTGCTGCTATCACAACAAGAGTTTCTTCCTTCTTCACATCTCCTTTGTGGTAGCCAGGCTGCATCCATGGACAGTGCAGTGTCTTTCTCATTGGCATCATCACATACTGCTTATGCTGTTCAGACTCCTCTTCCTCAGCTCCATTGTCAGACATGTTTTCAGGAAACAACTCTACATGCCTAGCAATAAAATGGTGAACAAGCCTAATTGACACCTGGCAGAGTTGCTGGCAGTGCAGTCATTGTCGTACCAGTTAGTGAGTGAGTCTGCTGCCTTTAGGGAACGGATGGCATATGCTCAGCCTTACTGGAAGATACCTAGCTGGCATTATTTCTCCCAGAAAGCCATCCCTGCCTTGAACTCTATTGTCTATGCATGTTTCTCTGAATTTGTAGTCTCATGTGGAGAAGAATGTGGGCCGCTCCTTGCAATTGTAAATCTGCGGCATTGTGCACACCACAATGGACACCTGGAGCAAATGTTACAGGCAGTGACAGTACATGTCTTTCACAGTACCCTGGGTCAATGGCCCCCTGGGGCACTGCTGCAGCAAGGCTAGGTTCTTTGACACCTCCAGATTTGTGTTGGCTTTGCTCCTACACTGGGAACTTATCCGCTTCCTCCTCCATGGACATCCTACCGTCCCCAATAGCAGCAGGTCCCTCTTTTCACAAGTGTAAAGTCAAGAGTTTCTATACAGTGTTAGAGCTGAGCAGCCTGGGCAAGAGCAGACATATAGACAATCACTTGCTAGTGTGCATCTAGCAGCAAATAACCCACTGGCTTTCTCCCTGCCATCTCTAACTGGGCAAAGTGGTCAGTGTGAATGGCAGCAACTCGTAGTTGCACTGATCCTGGGAGAAAGAACAAATGCTCCCTGCCTGACGCATGGCTTAAACCAAGTTACGTAACACTTTTCAAAAAAGCACACTGGCCTGTGCAAGGTGCTGGCAATGCTGGCAATGACATCATCACGCACGCCTGTTGCTGGGACGTAGTGTACTCATATGTCAGCACCTGTCTTACCATCCCGGCCCATACCAGCAACAAGTGAGCGCCAGGACACAGTTGAGTATTAGATTTTAGTTTCTGGGGGCAGTGTAAGGGGAAAATGACTATGTGAGCAGTGTGGGGGCAAATTACTATGTGGGGCAGTGTGAGAGGAAAATAACTATGTAGGGGCAGTGTGAGGGGAAAATGACTATGTGGGGACAGTGTGTGTGTGCGTGGGGGGGGAATTACAATGTGGGGGGAATAGCATCTGATATGGGGATCTGAGCTTCTGATATGGAGGGTCTAAGGATCTGATATGAAGGTCTTAGGATCTCATATGGGGGTCTAAAAATCTCATATGGGGGTTTGATTTGAGGACCTAATTTGAGGTCTAATATGGGGGTCTGATCTGAAAGGAAGGAAAGTATTTTCTGTATTGTCACACATTATAGAGAATATTTTTGTACTGGTGCACATTATAAGGTGGCATTTTTCTACTGTCACTTATTGTAAGGAGAATTATTACTACTGGGGGACTTTGGGGAACATGATTACTAGTATGGGCTCTATTGGGTCATTATTATATTTGGGGCACAATAGGGACATTATTACTATTGGGGGCACTGTTAACACTGAGTGCACTCTGAGGCACCTTCTTTGCACAGGGGCCCTCTGCTGTCTGTGTCTGCCCCTGACTTTGAGCTCCATTACTGAAAGGTTCTGGCAGTGCAGTTGTGAAGAGACATCATGTGCTGTGCTCTGTGTACATAATCTGTGTTTTATCTGCTGCACTGTCACTTCTAAGATTGGGTTCACATTTCGTTTTTTTCCATCCATTTAATGAATACATGAAACATATAAGTTCAACAGATGTCTCAGACTTATGCCATACAGTGGCATTTGTTCACCATGGGGTTCAATTGGAAAAAAATAGTATACTTTTTTCTTCCGTTGTAAAAAGAAGTATACATTTTTACTGGACGCAGCAGGATACAAGAATGTATTTGTATAATGTTTTTATGTCCTTTTTTTTTTCTAATGTATATGTTAGACGGAGGCATACAATGTCATGTGAACCTACTCTTACACACACATTTCTGCAAAGTGTGACTATTCAGTGATCAGACAATTTACTCATTGGTGCAGGTGTGCAGTGTCTGCCCTGCCAGGACCTTACACCCCTACATGCTGTGCACTGGATAGATCCCTTCCAGTTACTCTAGACTCCTACTACTGCAATTGACTAGGTAAGCTCAGTAGCAAGGCTGTCCCTAATAATGATAGTACTCTGTGGCTGGCATATTTAGGGGGAACTGTTTGTGGCATTACGATGAGGCTCTGTGGCTGGCGTAATCAGGGGGCATTGAGACTGGCATAGTCAGGAGGTACATTGGCTGACAATGCTATGAGGCTTTGGCTATCCCATAAAGATATATACAGTGACAATTGTTATTTTTATTTTTATGCTTCCAATAGTGTGCGTCTTATAATCTGAAAAATATGATATAAAGGACCGAAAATTCCAAATCCAGTAATCAAAAGATAATCAGCATTCTAGTACATATAATAGTTAAATAGTATTATGGTTTTGTCACAAATAGCTTATTTTTGAATGATGAAAACTGCAACAACTTTTCAATATAATGACTCCCAATTCCTCTCCATTTTCAAGATCTCTCTGGTTGCTATAATTCAGTGTCAACCTGCATTGTTTATTTCCACGCTGTTTCAGCTAACATCACATAAACTGCCACATACTGTACCTTTCGAGTGCTGTGTTGAGCAGATAAATGATTTTTTGTGCTATTTACTACATTTACTATTTTTATCTACTTGGATGCCGTTTGCTTTTTGCTGCATCTGTTATCGACTATAACATGAAACATAAAAGGAGGTGAGTTTTACAGAAAGCATAATGACCTAAAAAGCTTATTGTTACATCAGCGGTCCATGTCCTTTACTCTCAAAAACATTACTCATTGCGCTACTACTACCCCCATTTCTCCCACCAACACTCTATTCCTCTCCTTGCTATGTTCAATTGCACAGCTTTTTCTAATTGTAATCAGCTTCTGGTATTAATGCTGCTATGCCATCTCACTTCTTGCCAGAGCTCAGGTTACTAGTTGTCTACCAAACGTCTGCATGTTTACTGGGTCTGATACTCTGTTGTCTGCCTTGACCTTGGATTAGGTTCTCAGATACACATGAACTCTGCATGTCCTGACCGAGGCTTGTTTCTTTACTTTGAGTGTCGCCTAATCCTTTGTGCTTCACACAAGTGTATCTGACCCCTATGGGTAAACTAGCAACCACACTGGGACTACTCCAGGAGGTAGTGGCCTGGTTGGTTCCTTGCAGAAAAGTCTAGGTCCCTACTACACTGGTTAAAGGGTGAATACCAGGGGACCACCAGGACAACCCTCTTAGGTTTAGCCAAAATCTAAACCAGTTAGTTGGGATAGTGGGTCCATGCCTACTGTCCATAACACAAATAATGGTAACATGTGATCAAGAAAAGCTCAATGACGTATTTTTAATTTTTCCACAAAAAAACATTTAGAAAGCATTAAGAAAATTGCTTTACAGCGGCCCCATGGGCCATAGACACAATGGTCAGGAGTGGACCTCAATGACTTCTATGAGAGAGTTTCTAGGCATGCTGTGTGCCCTGTGCAGAGGTCATTGTACAAGGAAAGAACATATAAGCTGTGACAATCATCTATTGTGAATGGAGGATCCTGTCTTATCTATACACAAGGGTGATATCTCCTTATCATTAGAGGCAGGATTAGAATTAGTTAAATGCAGTAAAGTGATCTGTATAAACCAAGAAGTGTTGCCAATTATTAGACATTTGCCAACTTAAAGATTTCTCTTTTATTTTGCACATTTGTCACACTTAAATATTTCAGATTATCAAACAGATTTGAATATCAGAGAGAGATAACCTGCGTAAATAAAAAAAAAAACGCCGTTTTTAAATGATGATTTCATTTATTAAGGGAAAAAAAGCCATCCAAACCAACCTAGTCCTTTGTGAAAAAGTAACTGCCCCCTAAACCCAATAAATGGTTGTACCACCCTTGGCGCTGCAACAACTGCAATTAAGAATTTGCAGTAACTGGCAAAGAGTCTTTCACATGTCTGTGGAGGAATGTTGGCCCACTCTTCTTAGCAGAACTATTTTACTTCTGCCACATTGGAGGGTTTTCAAGCATGAACAGCATGCCACAGCATCTCAATCACATTTAATTACGGACTTTGACTAAGCCATACAAGGTGGACTTGCTGGTGTGCTTCGGATCATTATTGTGCTGCAGAACCCAAGTACGGTAGAGCTTTAGGTCACAAACTGATGGCTGGTTACAGGGCTGGGACAAGGTCCACCACCAACAGAGGCTGAGCTGCTCAAGTGCGCCCCCCCCCCCCCACACCATTTAGATATGAATGTTTATTATTAATCCTGTCGACAGGAAACCAGATGGATCTGTTATGATTCCTATAGACTTCTACTATGATGTAAGCAAAACGGAATGCCTCTTAAAGGCTTCCAATTTGACCTCTATCTTATAGATTCCGTTATTTTTTGTTATAACTATGTTATAATGGAAAGCTGTGTAACGGAATCCATAGCGCTAGTGTGAGTCCAACCTTAGGCTGGATTCAAACGTCCATGGAACACGGTCTGTGTGATACCGGCCTGGATTTCTTCTGAGTGCAGGAGTGCACTGCGCAAGTGGTTGCTATGACGCTGTGCATTTCCTGCTGCCGCCGCAGTACAGTATTGCACTGGTTTAATCTATACGAGTGTATTACTGTACTGCGGCGGCAGCAGGAAGCGCACAGCATCATAGAAACCACTTACGCAGTGCGCTCCTGCACGCAGAAGAAATCCAGGCCGGTATCACACAGACCGTGTTCCACAGACGTGGGAATCCAGCCTTGTGAATCCAGTGTGTAGTATATGCACAGGTGGTTATTATAGCCAAGAGATAATGTCCAGGGAAGATCCTCCATATTGGACTGGACTTTATCTCTTGGCTATAATAGCCTGCTGTGCATTTACTACACTCTGCACCATATACATCACACACATCTTACACTGATATTTGTAGTACACTGTGTGTGATGTATATGGTGCAGAGTGTAGTAATGCACAGTGAATGATTATAGCCAAGAGATAAAGTCCAGTCAATATGGAGGATCTTCCTGACATTATCTCTGGCTTTAATAACCACCTGTGCATATACTACACACTGCACCATATACATCACACACAGTGTACTACATATATCAGTGTGTGATGTATGTAAAGCAGGGTGTGTGATGTATGTGGTGCAGTGTGTAGTAAATGCACAGTCCAATATCACGGATCTTCCCTGGACATTATCTCTTGACTATAATAGCCACTTGTGCATTTACTACACTCTGCAGCACATACATCAGTGTGAGATGTGTGATAAATGTACTGCAGTGTGTGATGTATGTACTGCAGTGTGTAGATCACACACTGCACTACATACATTACACATATGGATACATGATTGGTGCACTTTCACCTTGTCTCACACACTGGATGTCTGGGCTCCACTGCACTGGACACCAGGACTCCATTCCTCTTCTCCTCTTTAGCTCCACGCCGGCTACCCATCCTACTCTCTTCATGCATGGTGGAGCCGGCCCCTTCTCCTTTCAGCTCCCGCCACCGCCAGCTCCCCTGTCTGTGTCTCGGGCTGGAGCAGGGAAGAGGTGTGTCCCTTTCCTGATAGGCCGGCAGCCTTCCGCCTATGCCGACCTATCAGGAAAGTGACACACCTCCTCTCCCCTGCTCCTCGGTTCCTGTATCGCCGTTGCCGGCCGCTCCATATTCCGCCGCAGACCGCAGTCTGGGGCCTGGGGGGGATTTTAACATAGGCTGTCCCCTCGCATTATTTCCTGGGGGGGATCCATCCCCCCCCGCTTCCTGTGCCCATGGATGTGGTCAGTGGCCTGCCTGCCGGCTGCCGCCCAGAGGCTTCTGCGCCCTGAGGCTGGAGCCTCCCCAGTCTCTGTTTCGGCCCGGCCCTGGCTGGTTATTCTCCTTCAGGATTTTCTGGTAGAGAGCTAAATTCATGGTTCTATCAATTACAGCAAGTCACCCAGGTCCTGAAGCAGCAAAGCAGCCCCAGACCATTAAACTACCTCCACCATGTTTGACTGTTGGTATGATGTTCATTTTCTGAAATGCTGTGTTAGTTTTACGCCAGATGAAACAACTTCCAAAAAGTTCTACTTTTGTTTCGTCACTCAGTCCACAGAATATTTTCCCAAAAGGTTTGGGGATTATATATTTGGCAAATGTGAGATTGACCTTTGTGTTCTTTTTGGTCAGTAGTGGTTTTCACCTTGAAACTCTCCCATGGATACCATTTTTGCCCAGTGTCTTTCTTATTGTTGAATCATGACCTTAACTAAGCCAAGTGAAGCCTGCAGTGCTTTAGATGTTGTTCTGTGTTCTTTTGTGACCTCCTGAATGAGTCTTCTATATGTTCTTGGAGCAAATTTGGTATGCCGGCCACTCCGGAGAAGGTTCACCACTGTTCCATGTTTTCTCCATTTGTGGATAATTGCTTTTAATGAAGAGTTCCAAAGCCTTAGAAATGGCTTTGTAACATCCGTGTTGTCAGACAGGTTCTGTTTAAATGATTACTTGATTCTACAGGTCTGATAGTAATCAGGCCCAGTGAAATTGAATTCGGCTTTCCAAAAACTATGGTTAATCACAGTTAATTCATTTTTAATCATCATTTAAAAACTGCTTCTTGTATTTATACAGGTTATCTTTGTGCGATATTCATTTTTTATGACAAATGTGCAAAAACTAAATAAATCTGTAAATGGGCAAATACTCTTTCACAGCAATGTATATTAGTAAGGTGCAGCAGGTAGTAGGACTGGGTCTTTGATTTAATAAAAAAATTCAATAGAGAAATACCCTTTTAGTATAACACTGGTTTTATCTGCTTACTACAGGATTGTTTTATTTAGCATTGCATGCATGTATATATTTTGTGCTAGACACTAGAGTTGAGCGGACACCTGGATGTTCGGGTTCAACGAGTTCGGCTGAACTTCGCTAAAAAGTTCCAGTTCGGAATCTGAAATTGATTTGAACTTGACCCCGAACCTGAACCTCATTAAAGTCAACGGGGACCCGAACTTTTGGGCACTAAAATGGCTCTAAAAAACGTCATGGAAAGGCTAGAGGGCTGCAAAAAGAAGCAGAATGTGCTTAAGAGCATGGCAAGTGCTCTGCAAACAAATGTGGTTAGGGAAATAACTTAATATAAAATAAATAAAAATAAAAAATAACAATCTTGAACTAGGAGGAGGAGGTGGAGTAGGAGGTTGAGGCGGCGGTGACTGTGGCGGTGTAGGTGGAAGCAGGGGTGGAGGTGGAGGAGGTAGCCACAATGTGTTATTTTTTTTGTTTGTTTTTTAATTGGGGTAGCCCCCAAAATATTGGGACATATAAAAAAATAAAACAAAGAATAAGTGCACTTGAGTACAAGAATGGATGGTTGAGGCCGGTAAAAATGTCTATTCTGCACAAGGTACAGACAGGTCTTGTGGAATCTATGCTTGGTTCATTTTAATAAACGTGAGCTTGTCCACGTTGGCTGTGGACAGGCGGTTGTTCTTGTCTGTAATAACGCCCCCTGCCATGCTAAACACACGTTCAGACAATACACTGGCTGCAGGGCAGGCCAGCACCTCCAAGGAGTGAAAGGGCAAGCTCAGGCTATGTGCCCAATTTGAATACCCAGAAGTTGAATAGGGGCAGACCCATCAGTCAGTACGTGTAGGCATGTGCACACATACTGTTCCACCATGTTGCTGAAATTCTGCCTCCTGCTAAGACATTCCATATCAGCTGGTGGTGTTGATTCTTATGGCGTGCTGACAAAGCTTTTCCACATTTCAGCCATGCTAACCCTGCCTTCTGAGGTACTGGCGGTGCCCCAGCTGTGTTGGAGACTTCGTCCTCCTCCTCCTCCTCCTTCGTGTTGTGCTTCCACTGAGGCCCCGGTGTCAGGTGGGAATGCCATCAGAAGCACGTCTACCAGCGTGCAGAATATATTCCCCAGTCAGGTAGGCAATGCAGGGGTAGTGTGAAAGAAAAAAGGGATACAGATCACCCAACAATCTAAACCCTGCCGAATTTACAGAATATATTTCCATGTCAGCAGGGGCGTAGCTAAAGGCTCATGGGCCCTGGTGCAAGAGTGTAGCTTGGGCCCCCCTTCCCTCAGTGCATTGTGGCTAGGAGCAGGGAAGCATGTAGCCTTCTTACTGACCGAGGCAAACATTGAAACGGCACCCCCTCCTCCATGCAAAACTATTGACCTAACCCCTTACCTCCAGCCAGAGATGTAACTTGACCAGCATGCACTTTATATAATACCGGTGTCTTTTTATGTGGCACAAGGGCCTTTGTGCCCCCTCAGGCTCCTGGTCCTGGTAGCGACTGCTTCCTCTGAACTACCTATAGCTATGCCCCTGCCTGTCAGGTATGCAGTGCAGCAGGAACACACCCTCCAAGCCACTTGTGAATGACTGGTCTGATAATCTTGGAAATGTCCACCCACAATCTAAGAGACGAATTTACTGATTAAATTTCACTCTCAGAAATGCAGTGCAGGCTGCAAATGTACTTTATGGCAAAAAATAAGTGACTTTTTTCACCCACAATTTCCCAGTTGTATTTACTGATTATACAGTATTTCACTCTCAGAAATGCAGTGCAGGCCGCAAATGTACTTTTTGGGGGAAAAAAGGTTTTTTTTCACCAACAATGTCACAGTTGTATTTACTGGTTATATTTCACTCTCAGAAATACAGTGCAGGCTGCAAATGTACTTTATGGAAAAAAAAAATATATTTTTTCACCCACAATGTCCTAGTTGTATTTACTAGTTATATTTCACATTTAGAAATGCAGTGCAGGCCGCAAATGTACTTTATGGCAAAACATAAGTGATTTTTTTTCACCCACAATGTCACAATTGTATTTACTGGTTATATTTCTCTCTCAGAAATGCAGTGTAGGCCGCAAATGTACTTTATGCAAAGAAAATGCAATTTGTCCCCCCAGAAACAGATGGATTTGCTGAATTGATTACACAGGAATACCTTACAGAACAAAATGTGAATATGTCACCCCCTGGGTCCCTGAACTCACAAATGGATTACCTATATTATTTTCCCTTCCCCTGGCACATATGCAATGCAGGTGCACTTAAAAAATGGGTATATGTCGTCCACTGAACTACAAGAACAGGATTAAATTATTGTCCCTGGCAATATTGTCACTTGCAATAAATGGCCGCCGACGCCCACCTAACTAATAGACGAATTAAAACTTATTTTTCTGTGTCACTGGGCTCAGGGTACAAAAATGTTGCATTGCACCCACAAAAAAAATCGCTGTAGATCGCAGACTTAACAACAAGGTCTGATATCAGATTCTTTCCTAATCTCTCCCTCACAGCAACAGCATCCTATCCCTACACTAGTAAGAGCTGACGTGACGTGCATCGCTACGTGACTCCAGCTTATATAGAGGCTGGGTCACATGCTGCACTGGCCAATGGCTTCTAAGGGCACACATCTTAAATGCTTTTTGATTGGCTGCCCTGCAGTCTTTTAACAAGCTTTTTTAAACGGCCAAACAACGAACTCGAACCCAAACTTTTACGGAACTTTACAGTTCGGGTACGCTCAACACTAGCAATGTGCAATCCAAAGCAAATCCATGAACATATACAGATTTAGAAGACATTTACAAGAATTAAGAAGATGGTAGGAAAATTAATAGGCTAGACAGCATTTATACCTACACATCTACAGATGCTCAAGAATGCATTGCTTTTTATGTAAGGGTAGGTAAATTACCTATTTTAATTACAATTTATGACTAAACAGTTCCTGTCTAACACACATCTTACTTTCATCATTTAACAGGGTTGTCTGCTATAATGAAAAATCTTGGACAAGCCCAAAAATGGATTTAAATCAAAAAGATAATTCTCACCCTAGCATATGCCACATGCCTGCTGCAGCCAATCACTAGACAGGTGAGAACAGTGATTGGCTGCATCGACCACTTGCCATATCCCAGCACTTCACTGTACTTGTCACCAAGGCTGTGACATGCACAGTCGGGCCAAAATAATAACAAAAGCTTGCAGGAGAAATGGACCAGACCCCACAGAGAGGGCTATGGAGAGAGGAGTGAGTATAACATGTTTTTTACTTTAATTACTTTTTTTTTTACATTTTGTAAATCTCACAAGAACAGGCTATGTAAGTGAATATAATATCACCCTGGCTGTGAAGGGGTCCACTGCGAATGGAAAGTGTCACTGCCAGGGAGAAGTAGACATCCACTGAGGAGAGCTGAGGTCTTCTCCTCCATGTACGAATATAACTAATTAGCATATTGGGTACCAGAACACACAGGGGCATAACAGCACAACGAAGAGTACTATTTTTTTTTTTAAGCAATAGCATCTGCAGCAGGTGAACTACCTTCTAAGGTGTTAGTTTAAATAAAAATCTTAAGAAATGTTATCTTTAAGCCATTGTAGGGCTTGTCTGAATTTTTTAAAATTATCTTAGACAACACCTTTAAATCATTGACACAATGTGCAGCTTTATTAATTTTGTCTTAAATAAAGTTGACATCTAGCAGAGTTAGTCTGAAAATTTGCCAGAGTTCATTCATCAGTGAGGTGCAAGCTGTTTAGTAGATTTGGTACATCTTTCTGCATGTTAGACTCTTTTTTATTTCTGTACGCCTCCTCTTGGCCGGCTTCCACCAAGCTGGAAATTTTTTTTTTATTTTAAATAACAAATGGAGCATGCAATTAACCCCATAAATCTAGCACATTGTGTAACTCACAGAGCCACACTCATGCCATACCCGTGTTCTACAGTAAGTATACAACCCAACATCATAAGCTTGTCAGGATTTTCTTTTCTTTTTGGCACATATAAATACAATGAATACAAAATGTAGCGAAGATCTGGTGCAATAGACGTCAGAAACAGGGTGCAATCATGTTAATAATTCTGCCCCAATATGTCAAACATGATACTTACCTTTACACACCATTGCTCCATTTTTAGCTGTACCGTATTTCGATCCCCAACCTCTAGTAGCCCATTGGAAAGGGGAGCTCCTGTAATTGTGATCTAGTTTACTTATTGGTATGATGAAAAGATGGAGGAATTCGACACAGCATGGTTTATTAAAATGATTAAGTGCACAAGAGATGTGTAACGGGTTTATTTAAATGCAGATAAAGTAGTGAATAGTTCTTTTATTTAGCCATCCCATATTAGACTTGCTATATTTCAAATGTAAATTCTAAATGTAATAATAACATGTTACGTCTTCCCCATACATAATGCATAAGTGAGTTTTGTAAGATAATTACTATCTCTATTTTTTCTGTTATTTGTTGCTGTATCACCAATATGGATCCAAGTTGTGTGCTGAAATGCATGTAGAAAACCTTGGCTCTCGGGCAGACTGCAACTCTTTCCTATCCTTATGAATACATCCTCTGTCATATCTTTCCAATCAACCTTTGTCCCCGGTCAGCAGTTTTCTTAGGGAGCTCAGCTGTCAGCAAATATTAATGTTGTAGTGGTTTCCTTAGTAACTGGAGAACCATTATTAAAGCCAAAAAGAAGCTTAATTTCAGTGGCTAGAGATTGATGCAGATAGAATGGCTGTTAACCGTTTGCCATCCGCTTGTTGTCTATAATTGTCTGGGCAGTTGTCACATATCTCTTCAAGGACATTTCTAAATGTCCTTGGAGAGATCTCAGCTGCATGCAAATTGTCAGTGACAGCAGATCTCCATATAGAGAAGGCAAGGATGGTTATTTACCATTCCTGCCTTCCCAATTTAGTGATGAGCGGTAGTGGCAATATTCGAATTCGCGATATTTAACAAAAATTTCGGCGAATATTCGTCATAAATTTGCGAATGTAATATGCGTGTAATGTGCGAGCAATACAGATGTGGGTCACTTTTGCTACATTTTTCAAGCTGCTAGAAGTTTCCTGAGACTGGAGAAAATGGCTGGCATGGCAGAACATTACAATAGCTGTATCTGCAGATAATGTGATCCAATATATTCGCGATTGCGCAAATTGGCAAATATTGATGCGCATATTTTGGTGCAATATGTGCAACTTCACCTTTTAGCGGGTCTGATTACATATTACTGATTGGTGCACTAAGTATTGTTGTGAACTTTTGACATCACAGCACTATGTCTGTAGCATGTATGTATAGACAACAGAACCTATCACACTACCTAACACCCTGCGCTGGAACCTATCAGCTACACTACAGTATATCACTATCTAACCTACACTGCCTATCTCCCACTAACTATCTGTATTATATATATACGTTAACTAACAAACTATCTAATATAATGTGACACAGCAGAAAATGGCTGCTGGGGTGGTTCTTATATAGTAAGGGGTAGGCAACTTTCCTATTGGTTGCTAGGGATGTTGCTAAGCTCAGACAAAGACATTGCAGGCTTCTCATTGGCCCAAAAGCAAGAAGGAGGGAGGGATCATGGGTTCAGATAAAAAAAAAATCTAGAATATTCGCGAATATGAATATATAGCACTATATTCTAAATCTTCGCAAATTCTCAAAGTGGCGATATTGCCAATAAAAATTCGCGATTCAAATATTCGCGCCTTACACTACTTCCCATCACTCTATACACAGCAGTTGATGAGCGGTGTGTATAGACATCAGGAAGGATCTTACTTCTCTAACATGTGGGGAGCCAGGAGTCTGCATGAGCTGCTTGGTATTAGCAGACTCAGATCAGCTCTTCAGTAAGTCTGAATAGGTTTGTACAACCTTTCTTAGGGCTGTATTCCCTTGAATGAGCCCCAAAGATCTTATATGACCTTATGGAAAACACATGTAAAATAAAAAAATAAGAACGTCATCACATGCCCCTGGTGACTATAATTCATACATCCCATATATTAAAACTACTGTTTCCTAAAGGGAATACAATTTTAAAAAATAGGTTAGTTACACATTATGCTATTGACAAAACTTGAAAAATTTTGAAAAACAATTTTGGAAACATTTTTCAGGGTAAAAAAAAATAAAAACAACATCCACTCCAGTGGATGCCGTTCATTTGTCTTCTTCTCTCATAGGATCCCACATTAAAAAATGTATGTGATTTTCTGCTGATGGCACAAGAAAACATCAAATTTGAGTTCTGAATTGAAGTCAGTCAGTAATGAAATTAAAGCAAATCTGTATATTTTCTTTTATAATGGTGTATAGTTAGTGTATGCTTTTACATGAATAGCATGAGTTCAAACCTTTGCTATCCAAGTTGATCATGAAAATGAAGGATATCCTTCTGACATGTCCTCAGTACATCAGAACTTTTGACTAACTACTGTGAAGTTTTTTTCTCATCTGTGTACTACAAGGTATTTAGTGCAATTATTATTTTTGTTGTCACTCATTCTCATTTCAGTTTGGGGTGCAAAGGTTGCTGTCACATGCCGAATGGTTCCTCTGCCCAATATTAAGAAACCGATACAATAAATGATGGACAATAGTTGTGGGACTTTGTTAGATTTTGCATTCCTAAGATCTTGAAAGGGGTTGTTCATCCAGAAGCGACATGGCTTCTTCACCATAAGAACTGTAAGGCCTCATTCACACATACTTGGATTTTCACAGACCACGGACTCTCGTGCACTCAGCAGGGCGTCATTGGTTGCTATGACGCCATGCACTTCGTGCCACCGCCGCTGTACAGTAATACACTCGTATTAATGATGCGAGTGTATTACTGTACAGAAGCAGCGGCATGAAGCGCACGGCGTCATAGCAATCAATGACACCATGCGCTCGTGAACTTAACAGAACAGCAGGCTGGGTTTTCACGGACCGTGGTTCGTGAAAATCCATGTTTGTGTGAATGAGGCCTAAATCTGTGGGATAATCTACCTCGGAACGTGGTCACAATAAGAATAGTGGACAGTTAAATTTTGTTTTACTAGAACCAAATAACAATAATGCTTATGTAAATGTATAGAAGTCTGGTTCTCACTCCCCTTCCCTTAATTCCCATCCCCCCATTCCATGGTTGAACTTGATGGCTCTGTGTCTTTTTTCAACCATATGTAACTACAGTAAGTAACTATGTAAGGCTGGGTTCACATCACCATTTTGTTTTACGTTCTTCTAATCAACGTCAGAAGAACAGAACCCCACCCCCCACCCCCCCCAAAAAAACTGACATACAGTGTACTTTTTCAATAGATGATGTCCTCTTCTGAGAGTGACATTACCAGTGCCACATCTCCAGTGTAACTTGAGCGCATACAATTTTTATCTGTGACATGCAGTGTACTTTTTTCGTAGGCAGTGCGGACAGTCACAGTACCGGTGGTATCTCTGCTGTATAATGTTTCCTCATTCGAAATACCTGTGACATTCCCTGTAATTTTTTATTAGCCGCTGGTGGCAGCATTGACATTATCTGCGGGATATCTCCTCTGAGACGTTTCCACATCCCAAATACGTTTTTGATATTTTTTTGCACATACACTTCCAAATCCTACGGTATTGTACGCTACTGTATGCGTGACATACATTCAAGCATATATATAATATTTAACATAAATAAGGCGAGCAGTAAGGGACAGGGAAGTGGCCGTGATGATGATGGTGCACTCAGAGGCTGTGGCCCTGGGTGCGTTGAAACTGTGCCTGCTGTAAGAGCATAAGAAAAACGATCACCCACGATACCTAGCTTCATGTCCCAGTTTGCAGTGTGGCGCAAGACACCACTCTTGAGGTCAGACCAGTGCAACCAGGTAGTTGGTTGGATTGCAGCAGATAATTCTTCCACTCGGTTAAGCACCACCTTGTCTTCCACTAAGTCCAGTCTCAGTAGCCAAGGCCCTCGCAAATAATGTTTTACAGGGTAAGCTCACCTGCAGACCCTTGCATATAATTTTTTAGAGGGTCATCTCACCAGCAGTCCCTTACCTACAATGTTTTACGGGGTCAGCTCACCTGCAGGCCCTCGCATATAATGTTTTACAGGGTCAGCTCACCTGCAGGCCCTCACCTACAACTTTTAGAGGGTCTGCTTACCTGCAGGCCCTCACCTACAATCTTTTAGAGGGTCAGCGCACCTGCAGGCCCTCGCATATAATGTTTTACAGGGTCAGCTCACCTGCAGGCCCTCACCTAAAACCATTTAGAGGGTCAGCTCACCAGAAGACCCTCACCCCTAATGTTTTAGAGGGTCAGTTCAGCAGCAGGCCCTCGCCCCTAATAGTTTAGATGGTCATATCAGCAGGCCCTTGCTCCAACTGTTTTTGAGGGTCACCAGCAGGCCATCAATCATCATTTTTTTAAGGGTGTGTATGATGCCCTCCTTTATGTGTAACAAAGGGTGTATTGGAGTGCAGGTTCCTTGTAATTTTTGGCAGCCCTTTCACTTAGGCTTTATGAGAGTAGGAGTCCCACTACATGAACAATTGTACCACAATGTGAATGAGACCGTCCTTTATGTGATATACAGGTTGTATCGGAGTGAACCTTGCTTGTAATTTTTGGCAGCACTTGCACTTTATATACAAGTAAATATACAGGAAAGAATGTTTCCTAGCAATTTTTCCTCTAAAATCGATTTTATCTTTGATTTTGTGCGTATTATTGTCAGTCTGTAAAAGTGGCGTACTACTCGGACAACATGATTCCCAGCAGCGACCTGGGAGTCCGAGATGCATCCAGACATCCTCCCCATGCTGTTCCAAACCATTTTGGTGGTGTTTCCATCAATTTCTGACCTTTTCCTATAAACCAGGCACCCTCCCCTCTTCAGAGCAGGGGGTGCCTGGTTTAATGCTCAGGTTCTCCCATTAACTTCCATTATACATACATATATATATATATATATATATCTATTCTACAGAGCACCGGAGCATCCCGATGTGTTCGGCCCGAGTACCCGAGCACTTGGGTGCTCGATCAACACTAATCAGCACAAATTCTACTTTTACAGAATTAATGCTATCAGTCAATTCAGCTATTGAACTCAAAGAAGAAAATTGCAGGTTTTACAGATTTTTTTCCCCCCAATAAAACTAATTATCAATCTGTTCAGCTCCTCCTGATGCCTACAGGCTGCACTGCATTTTATGGTACACATGTTACCTTTAAGGTTAGAAGTACAGGAGTAAAAGTAATCAAATAATGCAAAATAGATCATCAAATCAGGAAAATTAAATGATATAAAAGGGAGAAGAGAAAGTTAAAACAGCTCACAGTTAGAGATGATTGAAATCAACACACATTATTCCAAAAATGAGTTTTAAATCTAAATCTGAATTTTTGGAGATTTGATTTAGACAAATGTCTCAAAATGGAATCAAACAAGTATGGTAGCACACCATTATACATGCAAACAATAGAACTAGGGATTAGGGATTATTCTGGATTAAAGTGGTAGTATACCTACCATACATGAAAAATTGAAGCTCTTTGTGCACATTTTTGATTAAACGTGTGTAGGGCCCATCTACTGGCATCAAGGTGGTTTTTGCAGATGGGTACCTAACACTAACAGAACTGCTTCTCCTAGGCCTAACCTAAGC
The DNA here is from genome assembly GCA_033119425.1 of Bufotes viridis. Taxonomy (NCBI): domain Eukaryota; kingdom Metazoa; phylum Chordata; class Amphibia; order Anura; family Bufonidae; genus Bufotes; species Bufotes viridis. Next base: position 299,347,996 of record CM065589.1, on the reverse strand, counting down.
CTACAATGTTCAGGGCGTTGTAGGAACCAGCTACATTTATACTCTGCTCAGAAGCCGTGGGTAGATGAGCAGGGAGTGCTCAATCTAAAAGGGGGAGCTATCCTCCAAACATACTTGTCAAAATAAAATCAGCCCTTTTTTTAGATCAGAAGACAGGAAAGCTAAAGAAGGAGAATCACATGACTCCTGGTGATGTGTACGTATACACACCAGCAGGCATTTGCTGTCAGAAATTATTTTTTTAATAAAAAAAAAACACATAAAAAATCCTGCCGTTTGTTATTAATGAGGCTCTTTGTTACCACCAGCAGCCATGTTCTTACCTATAGTAATATATGTTGCTCTCACTAAGATTAGTAATGCTGGTTTAGCATTAAAGAGCTTGAAATTAGTTGCATACAGTCCTAGGAGACCCCAGAATGTCATCAACAACCTTTCAGGGAAATTGAATCACCTCCAGTAGAGAAGAAATTTATTGGGACCCAAATGAAATCGCCAGACCGATTTGAGCAAATCGAATTCAAATCAAACTGCAAGAAATTCACGCATTCCTATTCCTAATACCAAAATAATACCACAATGCTTGCCTCCCCACTTGGCCAATGCATATTGTTTGCATGTTCTATGCAATCATTTTATTCCTTTCCTTCCTTTCTTTGTTGTTGATAGAAAGGTATTGGTAAACTGAGTCATATAAGCCAGACTGCTTCCAGGGATAAACTTCATGACAACCACAATGATTTAAGCACCTCCACAGCAACTAGAATGTCCCAGATATCTCAGATCTTCAGCATTAGGGCTCATGCTCACAGCTGTTTCTATTTTCAATCCTCAAAACGCGGATCCGCAAAAGACTGATCCCGGCCGGGTGCATGCTGCCATTTTCTCTTTCACTTCAATAGGAATGTCCTTTCCTTGTCTGCAAAATGGATGAGAATAGGACATGTTCTATCTTTTTTTGCTGGGCAATGGAATGGACATGCAGACAGCTTGCGGCGTGCTGTCGGCATCTTTTGCGGCCTCACTGAAATGGATGGGTCTGCATCCGATACACAAAAAATGCGGATTGGATGAGGACCAAACATACGGTCGTGTGCATAAGTCCTTAAACAGAGTTGCCACTGAACTGAGGAAATTATCCATGTCTTTTATCACTAATTGCTTCTTTAAAGGGGTTTACAGGGAGAATTTTTAACCCATTAAGGACATGGCACATTTTGGACTTCAGGATGCAGAATTATTATGTTTTTCATCTGCACATTTCAAAGCCGTCATTTTTTATTTTTTTTTCCTATTACTTAGCATCAGTTTAGAGCAAATCTAATGGACTGTATAACTTTTATTAAATTGTCTACAGTGACAGTGTGAAGAAAAAAATAAAAACATCAGAATGCCGCTATTGACTCTTGGGTTTTGTTTTTATGCAATTCATTAAATGGTATAATTGACATAATAACTTTATTCGGCAGGTCAGTACAATGACAAAAATACATTGGCCGGTGTGCGTGTTTTGTGGACACACCCCAACTAGTAACACCTATTTATGAATTCATAAATCATGAGTAGGGATGAGCGAACCTGTGGATGTTGAGGTTCGATGGGATCAGCCGAACTTGGGTTCGGCTACCTGAACTTGACCCAAACTTGTCCCCTAACCCATAGAAGTCAATGGGGACACAAACTTTGGAGCTGTAAGGGTTAGAGAGCTGCAAAAGAAACCAAAATGGAGGTAAGAGCAGAGAAATTGCCCTGCAAACAAATGTGGTTAGGGAAATGGAGTGGGAAGTTGAGGAGGTGGTGGACGTGGCAATGTAGTTGGAAGAGGCGTAGGAGGAGGTAGGCAACATTGTTTTTCTTTTTTTCTTTAATTAATACATTTTTTTAATTTGGGGAGGAACCAAAACATTGGGAAATAGCAAACAGAATGAACAAACTGCACTGGAGTATAACAATGGCTGGGCGAGGATGGTATACTTCTCTACTCTGCCAATATAACAAATAATCTCGGTGGAGGTCCGAGTCAAGGAGGAGATGGACATGGCGGTGTAGGTGGTAGAGGTGGAGGAAGTTGCCAACAGTTTTTTTTTTTTTTTGGTGATTTGGGGGCAAAACATTGGAAAATGGCAAACAGAATGAACAAACTGTGATGGAGTATAACAATGGTTGGGTGTGGCTGGTAAACTTCTCTACACTTACCAAGGTACTGACAAGTCCTGTAGGATCCATGTTTGCTTTTTTGAATGTGAGCTTGTCCACTTTGGCTGTGGACAGATAGATGCGTCTGTTCGTGATCACACCTCCTGCCTTGCTAAACATACGTTCGGACAACACACTCACCTCAGGGCAGGCCAGCACCTCCAAGGCGTAAAGGACAAGCTCAGGCCATGTGTTCAATTTGAAGACCCAGAAGTTAAATGGGGCAGACAAATCAGTCAGTACGTCCAGATGTGTGCACACATACTCTTCCACCATGTTGCTGAAAGACTGCTTCCTGCTACCTCCAGATTGTGGTGCTCACGTGTTGTGGCGTGCTGACAAAGGTTTTCCACGTTTTGTCCATGCTAACCCTTGCACTGCAGCAAGTACTTGGTCATGTGTGCCAGGCTGCCCAGATGCAATGACAAGCTATCCTCAGTGGGAGGTGTATTGTCTGTGTCCTCTGTATGCCCCCAGCCACGCTCCAGTAATGCCTATGAGCTGCTTTGGGTGCCACCCTGCTGTGAACATGGTTCCTCCTCCTCATCATGCTCCTCATCCTCCAAAACTGTGTCCTGGCTGGACAGTTGTGTACCTAGCCACTGTTGGTGCAGATACCCACCCTCAGAGCCATGTGTGGACGACTAACCTGATAACTGTGTGAAGGATCTCTGTTCCTCCTCCTCTTCTGCCTGTGCCACCTTCTTATTAATCATTGCCTGAAGCGTTTTTTTAATGAGGAATAGAATTGAGATAGTAACGCTTATGACGACATCATCGGCGCTGGCCATGTTGGTGGAGCACTCAAACAGCGCAACATGGCACACACATCCCACTCATTGGTGGCGAAGTGGTGCTGTTTTGCAGAGCAACTCACCCATGCATGCTCCAGCGTAGACTCCACTATCGCCTGCTGCTGCTCGCACAGTCTCATTAGCATGTGCAAGGTGGAGTCCACCTTTGTCAATGTCAAAACAGGGAAACCCCACACATGTGGGTCGTATACAGAGTGCAAAAGGTTATACCCACAATAGGAGCATGGTACAGAGAAAATCATACAACTTTTAATTGGATGAGAAATGTTGCATGTTTTGCGATTAGTATTGATGGGAATTATATAAAGTGCAGAACTAGCATCAGCATTCATAATAAGCCAGGAATGTAAAGAAGTGGAATTAGACGAGAGAAGGTATGTGGGGGGGGGGGGGGAGGATAATTGATATAATTCCAGTTCCACTACTAGCGTGTGGCAGCTGGTGACTTGTAGCTGTATCCAACGCTTTAAGTGGATGGCCTGATAATACAGAGAGGGGTCAGGCAGAGAGAATCCACCGTGTATTTTCCTAAGAATTAATCTGTTATGTGGTAGCTGAGCGCCTTTCCCTTCCCATAAGAATATACTGAATAGACGCCGCAATTGGGAGAAGAAGGGGTAAGGCAGAAAAATTGGAAGCATTTGCATTCGATAAAGAATTTTCGGCATCACAAATGCTTTCAGCATATTCTTTATTGCCATCCAGGAAACATACGGTATGCGCAAAGTGTGTAGGAGTTGTTGGACCTCTGTAATCAGGGGTGTGTAGTTAAATTGGAATAATTTGTCAAGTTTAGCGGGGATTTTTATGCCCAGGTATGATATATGTGAAGATTGCCAGGCGAAGGGGTCTTGGTCTTGAGTGGAGCTATCAAGTTCTGTGGTGCTGACACATTCATGGCTTCTGATTTTGAGTAGTTTACCTTATAATTCGAAACCTTGCCATATTGCTCGAATAGAGCGAAAAAATGCGGGAAGGCCTCAACCGGGTTGGATACCATGACCAAAAGGTCATTAGCGTATGCAGCATTAATATATTCTACGGAGTCGTTTTTGGCTCTAACGCCTCTGATACCAGGTTGGTCTCTGATGGCCTGTAACAGGGTCTTCATCACCACGATGTATAATGCGGGGGACAGGGGACAACCCTGTCGCATCCCGTTCGCTATAGGGAAGGACGGTGACAGTGTTCCATTTACTCGGATCCTGGCACTCAGCTCCTCATATAAAGACATAATAGCATCTCTAAACCGCCCTGGTATGCCAAATTTCTGTAGAACTTTTTTCATAAAATCAAAGTTTACCCGGTCAAAGGCCTTCTCCGCATCTACACTGAGCATGACCAAAGGAAGTCGTTTCTTTATCGCCCCCAGTGCATGGCAGCGATTATTCTACATGAGTTATGATTGCCTTACCTGCCAGGCACGAAACCAGCTTGATCTGAGTTAATAAGTTTAGGGAGGAACGCCCCTAGGCGAGTGGCTAAGAGTTTGGCCCAGATTTTGATGTCAACATTTAAGAGCGAGATTGGTCAGTAGCTCCCGCAGAGTTTAGGGTCTTTCCCAGGTTTAGGGAGTATAGTGATGATAGCTTCTAGGGAATGCTTGTGCAGTAGAGTTGAGCGAACACCTGGATGTTCGGGTTCGACGAGTTCGGCCGAACTTTCGAAAAATGTTCGGGTTCGTGATCCGAACTCGACCCGAACTTCATCCCGAACCCGAACCCCATAGAAGTCAATGGGGACCCGAACTTTTGGGCACTAAAAAGGCTGTAAAACACACCCGGAAAGGGCTAGAGGGCTGCAAAAGGCAGCAAAATGTAGTTAAATCCCCTGCAAACAAATGTAGATAGGGAAATGATGAGTTAACATAAAATAAATAAAAATTAAACAATATTAATTGGAGTGAGGTCCCATAGCACAGAATCAGGCTTCAAGTCACCCACCAATGGAGAAGGTCACTTACTATTATTTTGACCACAGCACCCAGACAAAGGAGAGAGGTCCCACAGCAGAGAACCAGGCATCATATCACCCACCACAGGAGTAGGCCACCATTTAGTTACTTTGACCCCTACACCCAGACGGAGGAGAGAGGTTACACAGCAGAGAATCAGGCATCATATCAACCACCACAGGAGAAGCCACCATTTAGTTACTTTGACCCTGCACCCAGGAAGAGGAGAGAGGCCCCACAGCACATATTCTGGCATCATATCAGCCACCACAGGAGAAGCCACCATTGAGTTACTTTGACCCCTGCACCCAGGAAGAGGAGAGAGGCCCCACAGCACATATTCTGGCATCATATCAGCCACCACAGGAGAAGCCACCATTGAGTTACTTTGACCCCTGCACCCAGGAAGAGGAGAGAGGCCCCACAGCACATATTCTGGCATCATATCAGCCACCACAGGAGAAGCCACCATTGAGTTACTTTGACCCCCGCACCCAGGAAGAGGAGAGAGGCACCACAGCACATATTCTGGCATCATATCACACACCACAGGAGAAGGCCTCTTTCAGTGATTTAGGCCTTTGGACCCAGACAGAGGAGAGAGGCACCACAGCACATATTCTGGCATCATATCAGCCACCACAGGAGAAGCCACCATTGAGTTACTTTGACCCCTGCACCCAGGAAGAGGAGAGAGGCCCCACAGCACATATTCTGGCATCATATCAGCCACCACAGGAGAAGCCACCATTGAGTTACTTTTGACCCCTGCACCCAGGAAGAGGAGAGAGGCACCACAGCACATATTCTGGCATCATATCAACCACCACAGGAGAAGCCACCATTGAGTTACTTTGACCCCGCACCCAGGAAGAGGAGAGAGGCACCACAGCACATATTCTGGCATCATATCAGCCACCACAGGAGAAGCCACCATTGAGTTACTTTGACCCCCGCACCCAGGAAGAGGAGAGAGGCACCACAGCACATATTCAGGCATCATATCAGCACACCACAGGAGAAGGCCATCATTCAGTGATTTAGGCCCTTGGACCCAGACAGAGGAGAGAGGCACCACAGCACATATTCTGGCATCATATCAGCCACCACAGGAGAAGCCACCATTGAGTTACTTTGACCCTGCACCCAGGAAGAGGAGAGAGGCCCCACAGCACATATTCTGGCATCATATCAGCCACCACAGGAGAAGCCACCATTTAGTTACTTTGACCCTTCACCCAAACAGAGGAGAGAGGTTCCACATCAGAGAATCAGGCATCATATCAACCACCACAGGAGTAGGCCACAATTTAGTTTATTTGACCCCTGCACCCAGGAAGAGGAGAGAGGCCCCACAGCACATATTCTGGCATCATATCACACACCACAGGAGAAGGCCTCTTTCAGTGATTTAGGCCTTTGGACCCAGACAGAGGAGAGAGGTCAGAGATTAGCTTCATATCCCCAGCACAGCAGAAGACCGCTTATTTGACTTAGGCCTCAGCACCCAGACAGAAGACAGAGGTAGCATGGCAGAGGTTATGGCTTCATGTCACCCGTTAGTTTAACCGGCCACTTTCATCTGGTTAGCCCCGCGCCCAGACAGAGAAGAGTTTCATTCAACTGTGGGTTTCATAAAATTTGTATCAAATAAAGAAGTGGCCCGTAGCACAACAAGACATGTTTTAGGCAGTTAATAAGGACTACTCTGCACAAGGGAGGGACAGGTCCTGTGGGATCCATGCCTGGTTCATCTTTATGAAGGTCAGCTTGTCCACGTTGGCTGTGGACAGGCGGCTGCGCTTGTCAGTAATGACGCCCTGCCGTGCTGAATACTGCGCTCAGATAAAACGCTGGCCGCCGGGCAGGAAAGCACCTCCAAGGCATAACATGCCAACTCTGGCCACGTGGACAATTTCGAAACCCAGTAGTTGAATGGGGCCGAACCATCCGTCAGGATGTGGAGGGTGTGCAGACATACTGTTCAACCATGTTAGTGAAATGCTGCCTCCTGCTAACACGTTCCGTATCAGGTGTCGGTGCAGATAGCTGTGGCGTGGAGACAAAACTTTTCCACATTTCTGCCATGCTAACCCTGCCCTCAGATGAGCTGGCCGTGACACAGCTGCGCTGACGACCTCTTGCCACTCCTCTGCCTTCACCTTCCACCTGTTCCCCTGTGACATGTGGGAATGCTCTCAAGAGCGCTCTATCAGCGTGCGTTGTACTCGCGCATCTTACGGTCGCGCTCCAGTTCAGGAATTAAAGTGGGCACATTGTCTTTATACCGGGGATCCAGCAGGGTGGCCACCCAGTAGTCTGCACACGCAAAACGTGGGCAACTCTGCTGTCGTTGCGCAGGCATTGGAGCATATATTCGCTCATGTGGGCCAGGCTACCCATGGGTAAGGACAAGCTGTCCTCTGTGGGAGGCGTATCGTCATCGCCCACCGTATCCCCCAGCCACGCACCAGTGATGGGCCTGGGCTGCCACCCCGCTGTGAACTTGCGTCATCCTCGTCCCCCTCCACCTCCTCCTCCTCATCCTCCTCGTCCTCCAGTACAGTGCCTTGGCTGGCGACTTGTGAACCTGTCCTCTGCTGCTTAAACAAACCTCCCTCTGAGCCAATTCGAACAGACTGGCCCGAAAGTGTTAGAAACGAGCCCTCATCCTCCTCCTCCTCCTCCACCTGGGCCACCTCCTCAACATCATTGCCCTGAGTGTTTTCTCAAGGAGACATAGAAGTGGTATTGTAACGCTGATAACAGTGTCATCGCCACTGGCCATGTTGGTGGAGTACTCGAAACAGCGCAGCAGGGCACACAGGTCTCGCATGGAGGCCCAATCATTGGTGGTGAAGTGGTGCTGTTCGGCAGCACGACTGACGCGAAGCGTGCTGCAGCTGAAACTCCACTATGGCCTGCTGCTGCTCGCACAGCCCTCCAGCATGTGCAAGGTGGAGTTCCACCGGGTGGGCACGCCGCATATGAGGCGGTGAGCGGGAAGGCCGAAGTTCCGCTGTAGCGCAGACAGGCGAGCAGCGGCAGGATGTGAACGGCGGAAGCGCGCACAGACGGCCCGCACTTTATGCAGCAGCTCTGACATGTTGGGGTAGTGGTGAATGAACTTCTGCACCACCAAGTTCAGCACATGCGCCAGGCAAGGGATGTGCGCCAAACCGGCTAGTCCCAGAGCTGCCACGAGATTTCGCCCATTATCGCACACCACCAGGCTCGGGCTTGAGGCCCACCGGCAGAAACCACTGGTCGGTCTGTTGTTCAATACCCCGCCACAACTCCTGCGCGTGTGGGGCCTGTCCCCAAACATATGAGTTTCAGAATGGCCTGCTGACGCTTACCCCGGGCTGTGCTGAAGTTGGTGGTGAAGGTGTGTGGCTGACCGGATGAGCTGGTGGAAGCAGTGGAGGAGGAAGCCGAGTAGGAGGAGGAGGCTACAGGAGGCAGAGAATGATGCCCTGCGATCCTAGGCGGCGGAAGGACGTGCGCCAAGGAACTGTCCGCCAGGGGCCCAGCCGCCACTACATTCATCCAGTGTGCAGTTAGTGAGATATAGCGTCCCTGGCCGTGCTTACTGGTCCACGTATCTGTGGTTAGGTGGACCTTGCCACAAATGGCGTTGCGCAGTGCACACTTGATTTTATCGGACACTTGCATGTGCAGGGAAGGCACGGCTGTCTTGGAGAAGTAGTGGCGGCTGGGAACCACATACTGCGGGACAGCCATGGCCATCAGCTGTTTGAAGCTGTCTGTGTCCACCAGCCGGAATGACAGCATTTCAAAGGCCAGCAGTTTAGAAATGCTGGCGCTCAGGCCAAGGGCCTCGAGGGTGACTCGGGGAATTTGCGCTCCTCTCTAAGGTTTGAGATATTGAGAGCTGAACGCTGCTGTGTGATATAGTGGAGACGCTAGTTGACGGTGGCGGTGGTGGTGGTGTCGGTGGCACATCCTCTGTTTGCTGCTCGGCAGGTGGCAACATTCCTCTCGAGGCGGAAGCCGAGGCAGCAGCGGTAGAGGGAGCAGGGGAGCCTCAGCGAGTGCCTGGTTTTTAAGGTGGTACTTCACTGCAGTTCATGCTTTGCATGTAGATGCCTGGTCATGCAGGTTGTGCTGAGGTTCAGAACGCACGCCTCGCCTCAGGCTCTGATGGCAGAGCGTGCAAGTCACTCGGGTCTTGTCGGTAGGACATTGTTTAAAGAAGTGCCATGCCAGGGAACTCTTTGAAGCTGCCTTTGTGGGGCTGGGTCCCTGTTGGCGATGTCCAGTAGCAGGCTGAACTCTGGGGCGGCGGCTCGCCTGCTTTGGCCCTGCTTCCCTCTTGGCTTCGCTAGTTGTCTCGGTCTCACCACTACCTCTTCCTCTGAACTGTGAAAGTCATCGCCACGCACCTTCAGTCCATGTGGGGTCTAAGACCTCATCGTCTCTCTGCATCGTCTTCCACCCAGTCTCCTCCCTGACCTCCTCCTGTTCAGTCTGCACACTGCAAAAGACGCGGCAGTGGGCACCTGTAGTCTCAGGCCATCATCAGAGACGTGCGGACTCCGACTGAGGTGGTATTCCCATGTCCTCTTCATCTGGAGACATAAGTGGTTGTGCGTCAGTGCATGGTATGTCTTCTCCACTGGGGAAGGGCTAGGTGGACTCCTGAAACCCTGGAAGCAGAGTCTTCAAACAGAAGAAGAGACTGCTGCATAACTTGTGGCTCAGACCGTTTCCCTGATATGCTTGGGGGTGAGTGTGACAGACTGATGGGCTTGGCTTTCAGGTGCCACACTGTGCGCTTTCCGCAGAAGACTGGGTGGAAGACCATGTGGTGAACGTGCTGGAAGCACTGTCGGCCACCCAATCGACTACGCCTGTACCTGCTCAGGCCTTACCATCCTAAGAGCGGCATTGGGCCCCACGAGATATTGCGGCACATTCTGCCGGCTAGTTGAGGGAGTTCGCTCCCTACTGTGTGCGCCTAGCCGTAACGGCCACGCCCCTCTACGCAGCAACAGAGGCTCCACGGACACCACCACGACCGCGTCCTCGTCCCTTAATAGTATTTTTCTTCATTGTTGCGATTCAACTCGCACCACAATGAAATATATTATTTTTATAAGCAAAATCCCTCACTGGAATACTTTCAGTCTTTTGACTGTATGGATTACAGATGGAATGACTGTTACATGTGAGTACCGCTTTTGATAGATTCTAGTATGGGTACATATTTTCCCAACCTGGATTAGTTTACCAACCAGAGATTCTATGATGGTGAGCTGACCAAGTCCTGCTGCAGCAAAGCAGCCCCAAACCATGACACTTCCACCTCCATACTTCACAGTCGGTATGAGGTTCTTTACTTGGAATGCTGTGTTTGGTTTACGCAAACATGATCCTCTGCTGTTGTGTCCAAATAATTTCAATCTTTGGACTCATCTGTCCAAATGTACATTATTCCAGAAGTGCCTGGTCTTTGTCAACTTTATCTCTGAGCAGATGTCAGTCTGGCCTCGATGTTTCTCTCTGAAAGCAAAGGTTTCTCCTTGCACACCTCCCATGCAATGTTAAACTTGTACAGTCTCTTTCTGATTGTAGAGGCATGTACTTCTACATCAACAGTAGCCAGAGCCTGCTGTAGTTCTCGAGATGACACTTTAGGGTTTCGGAGACCCTTTTAGCATCTTGGCCTGCTCTGGGGGTGAACTTGCTAGGGCGACCAGTCCTGGGCATGTTGGCAGTTGTTTTGAAAGCCCTCCACTTGTAGACTATCTTCCGGACAGATGGAATGGCTGATTTCAAAATCTGTGGAGTACCGCTTTTAAATCACCTTCCCAGACTCATGGCTGCTACATATCTGTTTTCGAAGTCCCCTGACAGCTCGTTTGCTTCACCATGGTGCTCACTCACTTCAACAGTCAGGAGCTACACCATATCTAGATGTCTGAGGTTTAAATAGGGCAAGCCTCATTCAACATGCAGAGTAACGATCTACTAATTACTGTGCACCTGGTGTGATATACCTGTGTGAGATCTGAGCCAGATTTAAGACGGGAATACATGTGAGTGTCCTATCTTTTTCCTCAGTTAGAATAGGCATTTTGTAGAATGCATTTACAGAAGATCCTGAATAAGACTTTGCTTCAGTTTCCTATGTTTAGTTGAGATTACTGTAATCTAGTATTGTTGAAAGCGGAGATGAAATAACCAGTTTATTAAAAATGTTACAAAAAACCACATGCTTTCAAAGGGTGTCCTAATTTTTCACATGACTGTATATGTGAGTACCGCTTTCTTTGACAGATTCTAGTATGGGTACATATATGTTTTCCCAACCCCAGCACATTAGTTTGCTAATTCCAGATGTATGAAACGCAGGCCTAACTGTATCTAGTATATTGAACGCCAGATAAACTAACTTGGCCTTTTTTAAATAAAAAAATTCCCTCACTGGAATACTTTCAGTCTTTTGACTGTATGGATTACAGATGGAATGACTGTTATATGTGAGTACCGCTTTCTTTGACAGATTCTAGTATGGGTACATATATGTTTTCCCAACCCCAGCACATTAGTTTGCTAATTCCAGATGTATGAAACGCAGGCCTAACTGTATCTAGTATATTGAACGCCAGATAAACTAACTTGGCCTTTTTAAATAAAAAAATTCCCTCACTGGAATACTTTCAGTCTTTTGACTGTATGGATTACAGATGGAATGACTGTTATATGTGAGTACCGCTTTCTTTGACAGATTCTAGTATGGGTACATATATGTTTTCCCAACCCCAGCACATTAGTTTGCTAATTCCAGATGTATGAAACGCGAGGCCTAACTGTATCTAGTATATTGAACGCCAGATAAACTAACTTGGCCTTTTTAAATAAAAAAATTCCTCACTGGAATACTTTCAGTCTTTTGACTGTATGGATTACAGATGGAATGACTGTTATATGTGAGTACCGCTTTCTTTGACAGATTCTAGTATGGGTACATATATGTTTTCCCAACCCCAGCACATTAGTTTGCTAATTCCAGATGTATGAAACGCAGGCCTAACTGTATCTAGTATATTGAACGCCAGATAAACTAACTTGGCCTTTTTAAATAAAAAAAAATTCCCTCACTGGAATACTTTCAGTCTTTTGACTGTATGGATTACAGATGGAATGACTGTTATATGTGAGTACCGCTTTCTTTGACAGATTCTAGTATGGGTACATATATGTTTTCCCAACCCCAGCACATTAGTTTGCTAATTCCAGATGTATGAAAGCATAGGCCTAACTGTATCTAGTATATTGAACGCCAGATAAACTAACTTGGCCTTTTTAAATAAAAAAATTCCCTCACTGGAATACTTTCAGTCTTTTGACTGTATGGATTACAGATGGAATGACTGTTATATGTGAGTACCGCTTTCTTTGACAGATTCTAGTATGGGTACATATATGTTTTCCCAACCCCAGCACATTAATTTGCTAATTCCAGATGTATGAAACGCAGAGCCTAACTGTATCTAGTATATTGAACGCCAGATAAACTAACTTGGCCTTTTTAAATAAATAAAAATTCCCTCACTGGAATACTTTCAGTCTTTTGACTGTATGGATTACAGATGGAATGACTGTTATATGTGAGTACCGCTTTCTTTGACAGATTCTAGTATGGGTACATATATGTTTTCCCAACCCCAGCACATTAGTTTGCTAATTCCAGATGTATGAAACGCATGGCCTAACTGTATCTAGTATATTGAACGCCAGATAAACTAACTTGGCCTTTTTAAATAAAAAAAAATTCCCTCACTGGAATACTTTCAGTCTTTTGACTGTATGGATTACAGATGGAATGACTGTTATATGTGAGTACCGCTTTCTTTGACAGATTCTAGTATGGGTACATATATGTTTTCCCAACCCCAGCACATTAGTTTGCTAATTCCAGATGTATGAAACGCAGGCCTAACTGTATCTAGTATATTGAACGCCAGATAAACTAACTTGGCCTTTTTAAATAAAAAAATTCCCTCACTGGAATACTTTCAGTCTTTTGACTGTATGGATTACAGATGGAATGACTGTTATATGTGAGTACCGCTTTCTTTGACAGATTCTAGTATGGGTACATATATGTTTTCCCAACCCCAGCACATTAGTTTGCTAATTCCAGATGTATGAAACGCAGGCCTAACTGTATCTAGTATATTGAGCATCCAGATAAACTAACTTGGCCTTTTTAAATAAAAAAAAATTCCCTCACTGGAATACTTTCAGTCTTTTGACTGTATGGATTACAGATGGAATGACTGTTATATGTGAGTACCGCTTTCTTTGACAGATTCTAGTATGGGTACATATATGTTTTCCCAACCCCAGCACATTAGTTTGCTAATTCCAGATGTATGAAACGCAGGCCTAACTGTATCTAGTATATTGAACGCCAGATAAACTAACTTGGCCTTTTTAAATAAAAAAAATTCCCTCACTGGAATACTTTCAGTCTTTTGACTGTATGGATTACAGATGGAATGACTGTTATATGTGAGTACCGCTTTCTTTGACAGATTCTAGTATGGGTACATATATATTTTCCCAACCTCAGCAGATTAGTTTGCTAATTCCAGATGTATGAAACGCAGGCCCAACTGTATCTAGTATATTGAAAGCCAGATAAACTAACTTGGCCTTTTTAAATAAAAAAATTCCCTCACTGGAATACTTTCAGTCTTTTGACTGTATGGATTACAGATGGAATGACTGTTACATGTGAGTACCGCTTTCTTTGACAGATTCTAGTATGGGTACATATATGTTTTCCCAACCCCAGCACATTAGTTTGCTAATTCCAGATGTATGAAGCATGAGGCCTAACTGTATCTAGTATATTGAGCGCCAGATAAACTAACTTGGCCTTTTTAAATAAAAAAATCCCTCACTGGAATACTTTCAGTCTTTTGACTGTATGGATTACAGATGGAATGACTTGTTATATGTGAGTACCGCTTTCTTTGACAGATTCTAGTATGGGTACATATATGTTTTCCCAACCTCAGCACATTAATTTGCTAATTCCAGATGTATGAAAGCATGAGCCTAACTGTATCTAGTATATTGAGCGCCAGATAAACTAACTTGGCCTTTTTAAATAAAAAAATTCCCTCACTGGAATACTTTCAGTCTTTTGACTGTATGGATTACAGATGGAATGACTGTTATATGTGAGTACCGCTTTCTTTGACAGATTCTAGTATGGGTACATATATGTTTTCCCAACCCCAGCACATTAGTTTGCTAATTCCAGATGTATGAAACATGCAGGCCTAACTGTATCTAGTATATTGAGCGCCAGATAAACTAACTTGGCCTTTTTAAATAAAAAAATTCCCTCACTGGAATACTTTCAGTCTTTTGACTGTATGGATTACAGATGGAATGACTGTTATATGTGAGTACCGCTTTCTTTGACAGATTCTAGTATGGGTACATATATGTTTTCCCAACCCCAGCACATTAATTTGCTAATTCCAGATGTATGAAAGCATGGGCCTAACTGTATCTAGTATATTGAGCGTCAGATAAACTAACTTGGCCTTTTTAAATAAAAAAATTCCCTCACTGGAATACTTTCAGTCTTTTGACTGTATGGATTACAGATGGAATGACTGTTATATGTGAGTACCGCTTTCTTTGACAGATTCTAGTATGGGTACATATATGTTTTCCCAACCCCAGCACATTAGTTTGCTAATTCCAGATGTATGAAATGCAGGCCTAACTGTATCTAGTATATTGAACGCCAGATAAACTAACTTGGCCTTTTTAAATAAAAAAAAATTCCCTCACTGGAATACTTTCAGTCTTTTGACTGTATGGATTACAGATGGAATGACTGTTATATGTGAGTACCGCTTTCTTTGACAGATTCTAGTATGGGTACATATATGTTTTCCCAACCCCAGCACATTAGTTTGCTAATTCCAGATGTATGAAACGCAGGCCTAACTGTATCTAGTATATTGAACGCCAGATAAACTAACTTGGCCTTTTTAAATAAAAAAATTCCCTCACTGGAATACTTTCCAGTCTTTTGACTGTATGGATTACAGATGGAATGACTGTTATATGTGAGTACCGCTTTCTTTGACAGATTCTAGTATGGGTACATATATGTTTTCCCAACCCCAGCACATTAATTTGCTAATTCCAGATGTATGAAACGCATGAGCCTAACTGTATCTAGTATATTGAGCGCCAGATAAACTAACTTGGCCTTTTAAATAAATAAAAATTCCCTCACTGGAATACTTTCAGTCTTTTGACTGTATGGATTACAGATGGAATGACTGTTATATGTGAGTACCGCTTTCTTTGACAGATTCTAGTATGGGTACATATATGTTTTCCCAACCCCAGCACATTAGTTTGCTAATTCCAGATGTATGAAAGCGCAGGCCTAACTGTATCTAGTATATTGAGCGCCAGATAAACTAACTTGGCCTTTTTAAATAAAAAAATTCCCTCACTGGAATACTTTCAGTCTTTTGACTGTATGGATTACAGATGGAATGACTGTTATATGTGAGTACCGCTTTCTTTGACAGATTCTAGTATGGGTACATATATGTTTTCCCAACCCCAGCACATTAGTTTGCTAATTCCAGATGTATGAAACGCAGGCCTAACTGTATCTAGTATATTGAGCATCAGATAAACTAACTTGGCCTTTTTAAATAAAAAAATTCCCTCACTGGAATACTTTCAGTCTTTTGACTGTATGGATTACAGATGGAATGACTGTTATATGTGAGTACCGCTTTCTTTGACAGATTCTAGTATGGGTACATATATGTTTTCCCAACCCCAGCACATTAGTTTGCTAATTCCAGATGTATGAAACGCAGGCCTAACTGTATCTAGTATATTGAGCGCCAGATAAACTAACTTGGCCTTTTTAAATAAAAAAAATTCCCTCACTGGAATACTTTCAGTCTTTTGACTGTATGGATTACAGATGGAATGACTGTTATATGTGAGTACCGCTTTCTTTGACAGATTCTAGTATGGGTACATATATGTTTTCCCAACCCCAGCACATTAGTTTGCTAATTCCAGATGTATGAAGCATGAGGCCTAACTGTATCTAGTATATTGAACGCCAGATAAACTAACTTGGCCTTTTTAAATAAAAAAATTCCCTCACTGGAATACTTTCAGTCTTTTGACTGTATGGATTACAGATGGAATGACTGTTATATGTGAGTACCGCTTTCTTTGACAGATTCTAGTATGGGTACATATATGTTTTCCCAACCCCAGCACATTAGTTTGCTAATTCCAGATGTATGAAAGCATGAGCCTAACTGTATCTAGTATATTGAGCGCCAGATAAACTAACTTGGCCTTTTTAAATAAAAAAATTCCCTCACTGGAATACTTTCAGTCTTTTGACTGTATGGATTACAGATGGAATGACTTTGTTATATGTGAGTACCGCTTTCTTTGACAGATTCTAGTATGGGTACATATATGTTTTCCCAACCCCAGCACATTAGTTTGCTAATTCCAGATGTATGAAGCATGAGCCTAACTGTATCTAGTATATTGAGCGCCAGATAAACTAACTTGGCCTTTTTAAATAAAAAAATTCCCTCACTGGAATACTTTCAGTCTTTTGACTGTATGGATTACAGATGGAATGACTGTTATATGTGAGTACCGCTTTCTTTGACAGATTCTAGTATGGGTACATATATGTTTTCCCAACCCCAGCACATTAATTTGCTAATTCCAGATGTATGAAAGCACAGGCCTAACTGTATCTAGTATATTGAGCATGAGATAAACTAACTTGGCCTTTTTAAATAAAAAAAAATTCCCTCACTGGAATACTTTCAGTCTTTTGACTGTATGGATTACAGATGGAATGACTGTTATATGTGAGTACCGCTTTCTTTGACAGATTCTAGTATGGGTACATATATGTTTTCCCAACCCCAGCACATTAATTTGCTAATTCCAGATGTATGAAAGCATGAGGCCTAACTGTATCTAGTATATTGAGCATCAGATAAACTAACTTGGCCTTTTTAAATAAAAAAATTCCCTCACTGGAATACTTTCAGTCTTTTGACTGTATGGATTACAGGTGGACTGGTATTAGTAGGGGTGACACAAGCACACCCAAGTCCCTGATGTAGGATTTCTATGGCACAGACCACTATTACAAGTGATTAATGGACGTTGGGAGAGATTGTGCTGCAGCACTAGTCCCAAGATGGCGCCGCCTATCAGCCCAGTAACATGTGCCACAAAATGGTCTGCACAACCTTTAAAAAAAATAGCCTTGGACTGTGCTGCTAAATCGCTATTGGTCTAAATCCCAGGTGTAGATGTCTGACTTGTTTGGAGCTTTGGAATGCACACTGTGGCAGCTTCTGCTGCAGCACTACAAGTCGCAAAATGGCGGCGGCGGTCAGCTCAGGTACATGTGGATGGAAAAATCACTCTGGCCACTCTAAAAATAGCCAATCCCTATCAAAAAAGCAGCTCAGCTGCAGTTGTTCAGATGAATCACAGGTGGAGGAGAGAAATTTGCTTCCAGTTATTCAATTATCCCTGCCTATTCTCGCCCTAGCATCAGCTGCGTCTATCCCTGTTCTATTCTCATCGGGAGTGAGCACGTCCCGACGTGCGCACAAGCTTATAAAGAGGCTGAGTCACATGCTGCACTCGGCCAATCACAGCCTTGCCAATAGTAGGCATGGCTGCGATGGCATCTTAGGGCAAGTAGTATGATGCATGTTGATTGGCTGCTTTGCAGCCTTTCAAAATGCGCCTAAATACATGCCGAACGACGAACCCGAACCCGAACTTTTTTGAAAATGTCCGGGTTCGGGTCCGGGTCCCGGACACCCCAAAATTCGGTACGAACCCGAACGATGCTCGAACTGTTCGCTCAACACTATTGTGCAGCTGAAAACCTGTAAGGAGTGCATTACACCAAGCTGTTAGGTGGGGGATTAGCGTGGTGGAAAGTTTTTTAAAATAACCAACTGGGAGCCCATTAGGGCCTGGACTTCTCGCCATGGGCATGGAGTTCAGGATACAGCTTACTTTTTTTTCTGTTGCCAGTTGTAAGAGGGAGTCTCCCTCACTAGGGTCTAAGCATGGCAGATTAAGGTGTTGAAGGAAATTATCTATTAAACCTGAACCTTTTTTCTCACTTTGCAAACCATATAGTGCCTGGTAGAATTTTTTAAATTCAGTGGCAATGTCTGCTGTTTTATGCATATTTTTGCCATCTTTAGTTGTTATGCAGGGATATACATGGATTTCTTTCTTTGTTTGATAAGGGAGGACATCAATTTTGTGCCCTTGTCCCCGTGTGAATAGAAGCTGAATTGGGAATATTGGTATGCCTTTGCGTGACAGATGTTTAAGTAGTCCTTCAGTTGGTTCCGCAGAAGTGATAACTCTTCCTGTGCTATTAGAGCTTTGGATCTTTTATGGATAGATTTGATGGTGGTGATCTGTTGAAGCAGAGAATGCAGAATTTCCTGCTTTTCTCTCTTAACTTTGGTGCCAAGTGCAATTAATTCTCCCCGTATAACCGTTTTATGTGTCTTCCAAATTGTTTTTAGTGGCATATTAGGGGTACTGTTTTCTGTAAAGTTTTTGGTTAAGGGTTTGAACATCTTTAGTTCTATCAAATAAAGTTTTGTTTAGTCTCCACTGCTTAATATGGAAGGGCAGGTTAGTAAATCTTAATGACGCTGAGACGGCACCTTTTTAGATATCGCTATCCCTACCCCTCTAGCAGATTTATCGTATGTGCTAAAGAAACCAAGATTGGAAATAGGATTTGAAATTTGGGTACGTTCGCCGTCCGACAGTGTAGTTCCTGAAAAAAGCATATATTGGTATGCGAACGCTTCTGGGGGTTATTAAAAACCCCTTACATTAAACATAGTACATTTAATTAACGCCATCTCATTTGTTCAAAAGCTGGGCTGAAATATGTCCTTGCTCTGGTGATCGGTAAAACAGGGAATAAACAATAGGAACAGTGAACTTCAAGGTAAACAGAAACATCTTGATTACAGTGTGTAGTGTGATACTCCCTGGTCTGGTGATCCCCCACCCGAGGAGTCGAGGGGGGAAGGACCATCCCAAGAAGGTCTATGAACCTGCGCAAGCACCAGGGTTGCGCAAATAAACCCCTGGTGTAGTTCTGGGGGAGGGGAGGTATGCAAACGTGATAAGATGACTACCCACAACCCCCGCAAAACTGGTGGATAATAATAAAACATTGCTAGAGAAACAGCAATATCAAAGAGGAATAGCCTACCCGAAGGCAGGTAACCCCACGTGGTGGGATCCCGCTATTTCTGTGTACCCCTCAACAGAACCATCGGCGGCTAATCATTAAAATGCAGTATAACCGACAACAGCATATACTTGCTTGTGTGCTAAATACACTAAGGCCTCTTTCACACGGGCGTCATGTTTGACGCCCGGATAAGAGGCAGGTGCATTGCGGGAATATGCACGATTTTTCCGCGCGAGTGCAAACGTTTGTAATGCGTTTTGCACGTGCGTGTGAAAAATCGCCATGTTTGGTACCCAGACCCGAAGCCAGACTTCATGAAGTCCGGTTTCGGGTAGAGTATTCTGGAGAATTTATTATTTTCCCTTATAACATGGTTGTAAGGGAAAATAATAGCATTCTTAATAAAGAATGCTTAGTAAAATGAAGATGAAGGGGTTAAAAATAATAAAAATTAACTTACCTTAGCCACTTGATCTGTCACATCACATGGTCCAATCACATGGTCCATCACCATGGTAAGATGGACCATGTGGTTAAACCATGTGATGTGACGTCATCACAGGTCCTTTAGTTGTTAGCTGATGCTGGAAAAAAGAAGACAGATTGCGATCAAGTGGCTAATGTAAGTTAACTTTTATTATTTTTCACCCCTTCATCTTCGTTTTACTAAGCATTCTTTATTAAGAATGATATTATTTTCCCTTATAACCATGTTATAAGGGAAAATAATAAAGATCTGGTCCCGTTGCTAAGCAACCATGCGGGAAAATCGCACTGCATCCGCACTTGCTTGCGGATGCTTGCGATTTTCCCGCAGCCCCATTCACTTCTATGGGGCCTGCGTTGCGTGAAAAACGCAGAATATAGAGCATGCTGTGATTTTCACGTAACGCAGAAGTGATGCGTGAAAATCACCGCTCATGTGCACAGCCCCATAGAAATGAATGGGTTCGGATTCAGTGCGGGTACAATGCGTCCTCCTCTCGCATTGCACCCGCGCGGAAAACTCGCCTGTCTGAAAGGGGTCTTAGGGGTAAGATGCAGATGAGAACATGTGCTTGGACATGGTGGATGGGACTGCAGTCCAAACTGTGTGCGGATCATGGCGTTCGCCTTCAGGGATCTCGGGACCTGAAGCCTGCTTTCTTCTGTGGTGCAGCTTTGTTCCACTTCTGCCCATCGGTGAGATCCGGGAGAGGGACCCCCAACTCAGCAGATTGTAGCCAGGACGGGATGTCCAACGGGGTGGTTTGTAAGAGTTCCCAGGCCACTGGCAGGTCGTTAGGCTGGTGGATGACGCATCTTTTGCCGTTGTACGAAAAAGTGAGGCCAAAGGGAAAGATCCATTTGTATGGCGTTTTTATGTGCCTTAGATGATCTGTGAGCAGGCGTAGAACCCGTTGTTTGTTCAATGTTGAAGGCGCCAAGTCCTGGAAAACAAGGATCTTTGATCCCTCATAAAGGAGTTCCTTTTGCTCTCTCGCATCCTTTAGAAGTGCTGCTGTGTCGACATATCTGAGTAGGCCGCAAACTACGTCTCTCGGGTGCTCGCCATCTTTAGGCTTTGGCCTAAGTGATCTGTGGATGCGTTTGATAGTGATTTCAGCTGCCCTGTTTGCGCCTAGGAGGGCGGCAAATATAGTAGTGGCTGCCTCTGGCAAGGCATCATGGAGGACATGTTCTGGTAGTCCTCTCAAGCGTAAGTTTTTCCGCCGGCTGAGGTATTCTTGATCTTCTATGAGCGCTGGAGGCCTCCTGTGCAAGAATTTCTCCATCTCTGAGACTCCTTTGTCTTGTTTGGGAGGGTACACTTTGTCTTTAGGTAGGCTTCTGCCGATTTTCCCCATCCTGCCCTAGGCTAGGCTGCTAAATAACCAGTTTGCTGGGTTACTGGGAGAGGAGTTCCCTCACATGCTTCTGACTCGGTCGGCAGTCAGGCTCCGCCCCTCAGTGGAGTTCCACCTTGTGAGTACATCGTATATGAGGCAGTGAGCGGGAAGGCAGAAGGTTTTTAAAAGTGTCCGTCTCCACCAGACAGGATGGCAGTATTTCAAAAGCCAAGAATTTTTAAATGCTGGCATTCAGGGCCAGGTCTCATGGGTGGGTAGGGGGATCATTCTGCTTTCTCTCCAGTGTTTGGGGGAATAGACAGCTGAATGCTTTAATGGGACAGTGTGGAGATGCTTGGGGACACTGCTGGTGGTGGTGGTGATGCTGTCATATCTTTGCGGGATGCCAGGTGGCCCTGTCACTCCAGAGGGGGGAGGAAAAGGCCGAGACTACAGCAGAAGAGGGAGCAGGAGGAGCCTCACATCTTTTGTGGTTTTGCAGGTGTCTACTTCACTGGATCTCATGCTTTTCATTTAGATGCCTGGCCATGCAGGTAGTGCTCAGATGTACAACATTTATGCTTCGCTTCAGGCTCTGACTGTACAGCATGCAAACCACCCGTGTCTTGTCATCAGCACATTGCCTGAAGAACTCCCACGCCATGGTACTCCTTTGAGCTGGCTTTGGTGTGCTCAGTCCCTTGGCGCGATGGGCAGTAGCAGGCATACTGGCTAGGAGCCACCTGCTGCGGTTTTGCACCCTGCTCCCTCATTTGCTGTGCAGCTGGTGCTGCCTGACCACCCCCTCTTTCTCCAAACTGCACACATCACTCAGATGACCTTGATTCCATTATTTCATCTTTCACATCATCTTCCACCCACTCCTCTCCCCTGCCCTTCTTGCCAGTGTGCACAGTGTAGAAAGCCACAGCAGTTTACACCGGTATTGCATCATCATCATAAGAGTCTTGCTGGTAATTGCATGTAATTAAAAATTTTGCATAGCCACCAAGTTATTCAATAAAATGTATCTGTATAGCGCCATCTGCTGTTTTTTTTCTTGTTTCTTTGTCCTGCTCACTGAGAAAGCCGCACATGCTCAGTTTGATCCTTCAAATGCCTCTTGAGCTGTGATAAGGAGAGCTGAGACACGCCCCCTTAAGCTGCCACAGAAAAGACACTCCCCTTGAGCTGTCTGCTTGATATAAATCTAGCAGAGCAATGAATATGGAGATCTCTGGATCCATGTGAGGCACAGGGCTGGTTCTAGCTTTGTTAGAAAGAGGGTGTCATGTACTGTATGATGTCTGATTTTCTTTTTTTACATTAGTCATGGGATAACCCCTTTAACAGACAGATTAACTATTGTATTTCTGTGTCACTGTAACAACGGAGGTGTATTGCACCCCAAAAAATGAGTTTATGTCACCGACAGAATTAACCGACAGATTAACTATTGTATTTCTGGGTTCCTGGTACAAAGGAGGTGTATTGCACCCACAAAAAATGCTTATAGGTCACCAACAGACTTAAAATCCAGATTAAAAGCCTCATACTGTCCCTGTCTCTGCAGCTGTGTCCTGTCCCTACACTAGTTAACCGCTACAGGACCGCCGCACGCAGGATTGCGTCCTGGCGGCGGCCCTGTAGCTCTGATCGGACGCATCGGCGCGTCATCTCGCGAGACGCGAGATGACGCGAGGACGCGCCCGCACATGCGCAATGCGCGCCATCGGCGCGCTCGCATGTAGTTATACTACAGCCTGCCAGCGCCGATCGTGCGCTGGCAGGCTGTATATGGCAGAAAAATCGCAGATCAGGCGTTGTTCTGTGAACAGCGTCTGATCTGCTGCTACCGCTTCTCTGGTGGTCCCTTTGCTTGGGACCACCAGAGAAAAATATCAAAGTGCACCAATCACCACACAACCCCCACCGCCCCCACCCACCCACCACCCCCTGTCACTGATTAACCCCTGATCTCCCATGTCACCCCCTGATCACCCCCTGTCACCCCCTGTCACTGATCACCCCTGTAAGGCTCATTCAGATGTCCGCATGTGTTTGCGGATCCACGGATCCGCAAATCCGCGGATCCATAAGCTACGGACACCAGCAATGTGCTTTCCGCATTTTGCGGATCCGCACATTGCCAGAACTATATAGAAAATGCCTTTTCTTGTCGCAGTGCGGACAAGAATAGGACATGTTCTATACTTTGCGGATCTCCAATTACGGATCCGCAATTACGGATCAGCGGGACAAAGTCTGTCCCCATAGAGTGAATGTATCCACATTTCTGTTCCACAAAATTTTGCGGAACAGAATTGTGAGGCAGCTTGAATGAGGCCTTAGGGTCCCTTAAGCGATCGCAGCTTTATAGCTTTTCCCTCTTTTTTTGCACATTTTTAGAGATTTTTCATCCACATTGATCAATGTGAATGGAAAAATATGTGACGTTCATTTTTCTTTCAGCGCAGAGGCTGAACGGAAAAAAAATTCTCATTACCCGTATGGTCAATATAAGGAGAATAGCAAAAACTCCTAATTCTGGCCATACGTGTAATGATTGCGGAGACCCCTAAAATGCCAGGGCAGTACAAAAACCTCACAAGTGACCCCATTTTAGAAAGAAGACACCCCAAGGTATTCTGTGAGGGTATGGTGAGTTCATGTAAAATTTTATTTTTGTCACAAGTTAGTGGAATGTGAGACTGTAAAAAAAAAAAAAAAAAAAAAAATACCATTTCCGCTAACTTGTGCCAAATTTTTTTTTCTGTGAACTCGCCATGCCCCTCACGGAATACCTTAGGGTGTCTTCTTTCCACAATGGGGTCACATGTGGGTATTTATACTGCCCTGGCATTTAGGGGTCCTAAAGCGTGAAAATCCAAATGCGTAAAAATGTCCTGTGAAATCCTAAAGGTACTCATTGGTTTTAGGGCCCCTTTGCGCATCTTGGCTGCAAAAAGTGTCACTCATGTGGTATCGCCGTACTCAGGAGAAGTAGGGCAATGTGTTTTGGGGTGTATTTTTATATATACCCATGCTGTGTGTGAGAAATATCTCTGTAAACGACAACTTTTTAAATTTTTTATTCAAAGTTGTCAATTTACAGAGATATTTCTCTCACCCAGCATGGTATATGAAATACACCCCAAACTACATGCCTACTTCTCCAGTGCGACGATACCCATGTGTGACACTTTGCAGCCAAGATCCTAAACGCAATAATTACTGCTAGGAGGGCATTTTACGCATTTTCCTTCTCACGCTTTAGGGCCCCTAAAATGCCAGGGCAGTATAAATACCCCACATGTGACCCATTTTGGAAAGAAGACACCTCAAGGTATTCGCTGAGGGCATAATGAGTCCATGAAAAATTAAACTTTTTGTCAAAAGTTAGCGGAAAGGAGACTTTGTGAGAAAAAACAATAAAAAATCAATTTCCACTAACTTGTGCCAAAAAAAATCTTCTATGAACTCGCCATGCCCCTCACGGATTACCTTGGGGTGTCTTCTTTCCAAAATGGGGTCACATGTGGGGTATTTATACTGCCCTGGCATTTAAGGGCCCTAAGCGTGAGAAGAAAAATGCGTAAAAATGCCCTCCTAAAAGGTACTCATTGGAATTAGGGCCCCTTGCTGCATCTTGGCTGCGAAAAAGTGTCACTCATGTGGTATCGCCGTACTCAGGAGAAGTAGGGCAATGTGTTTTGGGGTGTATTTTTACATATACCCATACTGGGTGAGAGAAATATCTCTGTAAATTGACAACTTTGAATAAAAAATTTAAAAGTTGTCGTTTACAGCGATATTTCTCACACGCAGCATGGGTATATGTAAATACACCCCAAGCTACTGCCTACTCCTGGTCGGCGACCACATGGTGACACTTTGCAGCCTGGGTGCAAAGGGGCCCTAAAGCAATGAGTACCTTTAGATTTCTGCAGGCCATTTTATGCATTTGGATTCTCACACTTTAGGGGCCCCTAAAATGCCAGGTGAGTATAAATACCCCACATGTGACCCCATTTTGGAAAGAAGACACCCATAGGTATTCTGTGAGGGCATGGTGAGTCCACAGAATTTTTATTTTTGGCATAAGTCAGCGGAAATTGTTTTTTGTTTTTTTTTAATTTTGTTTTTACAAAGTCTCATATTCCACTAACTTGTGACAAAAATAAAATTTTACATGAACTCACCATACCCCTCACAGAATACCTTGGGGTGTCTTCTTTCCAAAATGGGGTCACATGTGGGTATTTATACTGCCCTGGCATTTTAGGGGCCCTAAAGCGTGAGAAGAAGTCTGGAATCCAAATGCGTAAAAATGCCCTGTGAAATCCTAAAGGTACTCATTGGTTTTAGGGCCCCTTTGCGCACCCAGGCTGCAAAAAGTGGCACACATGTGGTATCGCCGTACTCAGGAGAAGTAGGGCAATGTGTTTTGGGGTGTATTTTTATATATACCCATACTTTGTGTGAAAAATATCTCTGTAAGCGACAACTTTTAAAAATTTTTATACAAAGTTGACAATTTACAGACAATTTACATTGCACCAGCAATGTGCTTTCCGCATTTTGCGGATCCGCATATGCCAGAACTATATAGAAAATGCCTTTTTTGTCCGCAATTACGGACAAGAATAGGACATGTTCTATACTTTGCGGATCTCCAATTACGGATCGCAATTACGGATCGAGCGGGACAAAGTCTGTCCCCATAGAGTTGAATGTATCCACATTTCTGTTCCGCAAAATTTTGCGGAACAGAATTGCTGGAGCAGCTTGAATGAGACCTTAGGGTCCCTTAGCGATCGCAGCTTTATAGCTTTTCCCTCTTTTTTTTTTGCACATTTTTAGAGATTTTTTCATCCACATTGATCAATGTGAATGGAAAAATATGTGACGTTCATTTTTTCTTTCAGCGCAGAGGCTGAACGGAAAAAAATTCTCATTACCCGTATGGTCAATATAAGGAGAATAGCAAAAACTCCTAATTCTGGCCATCGTGTAATGATTGCGGAGACCCCTAAAATGCCAGGGCAGTACAAAACCTCACAAGTGACCCCATTTTAGAAAGAAGACACCCCAAGGTATTCTGTGAGGGAGGTGAGTTCATGTAAAATTTTATTTTTGTCAGTTAGTGGAATGTGAGACTGTAAAAAAAAAAAAAAAAAAAAAATACCATTTCGCTAACTTGTGCCAAATTTTTTTTCTGTGAACTGCACATGCCCCTCACGGAATACCTTGGGGTGTCTTCTTTCCACAATGAGGTCACATGTGGAGTATTTATACTGCCCTGGCATTTAGGGCCCTAAAGCGTGAGAAGAATCCAAATGCGTAAAAATGCCCTGTGAAATCCTAAAGGTACTCATTGGTTTTAGGGCCCCTTTGCGCATCTTGGCTGCAAAAAGTGGCACTCATGTGGTATCGCCGTACTCAGGAGAAGTAGGGCAATGTGTTTTGGGGTGTATTTTTATATATACCCATACTTGTGTGTGAAAAATATCTCTGTAAACGACAACTTTTAAAAATTTTTTATACAAAGTTGACAATTTACAGACAATTTACATTGCACCAGCAATGTGCTTTCCGCATTTTGCGGATCCGCACATTGCCAGAACTATATAGAAAATGCCTTTTTTTTGTCCGCAATTGCGGACAAGAATAGGACATGTTCTATACTTTTGCGGATCTCAATTACGGATCCGCAATTACGGATCCAGCGGGACAAAGTCTGTCCCCATAGAATTGAATGTATCCACATTTCTGTTCCGCAAAATTTTGCGGAACAGAATTGCGGACGCTTGAATGAGGCCTTAGGGTCCCTTAGCGATCGCAGCTTTATAGCTTTTCCCTCTTTTTTTTTGCACATTTTTTAGAGATTTTTTCATCCACATTGATCAATGTGAATGGAAAAATATGTGACGTTCATTTTTTTCTTTCAGCGCAGAGGCTGAACGGAAAAAAAAATTCTCATTACCCGTATGGTCAATATAAGGAGAATAGCAAAAACTCCTAATTCTGGCCATACGTGTAATGATTGCGGAGACCCCTAAAATGCCAGGGCAGTACAAAAACCTCACAAGTGACCCCATTTTAGAAAGAAGACACCCCAAGGTATTCTGTGAGTGAGGTGAGTTCATGTAAAATTTTATTTTTTGTCAGTTAGTGGAATGTGAGACTGTAAAAAAAAAAAAAAAAAAAAATACCATTTCCGCTAACTTGTGCCAAATTTTTTTTTTCTGTGAACTCGCCATGCCCCTCACGGAATACCTTGGGGTGTCTTCTTTCCACAATGGGGTCACATGTGGAGTATTTATACTGCCCTGGCATTTAGGGTCCTAAAGCTGAAAATCCAAATGCGTAAAAATGTCCTGTGAAATCCTAAAGGTACTCATTGGTTTAGGGCCTCTTTGGCATCTTGGCTGCAAAAGTGTCACTCATGGTATCGCCGTACTCAGGAGAAGTAGGGTCATGTGTTTTGGGGTGTATTTTATATATACCCATGCTGTGTGTGAGAAATATCTCTGTAAACGACAACTTTTTAAATTTTTTATTCAAAGTTGTCAATTTACAGAGATATTTCTCTCACCCAGCATGGGTATATATAAAAATACACCCCAAAACACATTGCCCTACTTCTCCTGAATACGGCGATACCATGAGTGACACTTTTTGCAGCCAAGATGCGCAAAGGCCCTAAAACCAATGAGTACTGCTTAGAGGAGCATTTTACGCATTTTCCTTCTCACGCTTTAGGGCCCCTAAAATGCCAGGGCAGTATAAATACCCCACATGTGACCCCATTTTGGAAAGAAGACACCTCAAGGTATTCGCTGAGGGCATAATGAGTCCATGAAAATTAAACTTTTTGTCAAAAGTTAGCGGAAAGGGAGACTTTGTGAGAAAAACAATAAAAATCAATTTCCACTAACTTGTGCCAAAAAAAATCTTCTATGAACTCGCCATGCCCCTCACGGATTACCTTGGGGTGTCTTCTTTCCAAAATGGGGTCACATGTGGGGTATTTATACTGCCCTGGCATTTTAGGGGCCCTAAAGCGTGAGAAGAAAATGCGTAAAATGCCTCTCCTAAAAGGTACTCATTGGAATTAGGGCCCCTTTGTCATCTTGGCTGCAAAAGTGTCACTCATGTGGTATCGCCGTACTCAGGAGAAGTAGGGCAATGTGTTTGGGGTGTATTTACATATACCCATACTGGATGAGAGAAATATCTCTGTAAATTGACAACTTTGAATAAAAAATTTAAAAAGTTGTCGTTTACAGCGATATTTCTCACACGCAGCATGGGTATATGTAAAAATACACCCCAAAACACATTGCCCTACTTCTCCTGAGTACGGCGATACCACATGAGTGACACTTTTTGCAGCCTGGATGCGCAAAGGGCCCTAAAACCAATGAGTACCTTTAGGATTTCACAGGCCATTTTTATGCATTTGGATTCTCACACTTTAGGGGCCCCTAAAATGCCAGGTGAGTATAAATACCCCACATGTGACCCCATTTTGGAAAGAAGACACCCGTAGGTATTCTGTGAGGGGCATGGTGAGTCCACAGAATTTTTATTTTTGGCATAAGTCAGCGGAAATTGTTTTTTTTGTTTTTAATTTTGTTTTTACAAAGTCTCATATTCCACTAACTTGTGACAAAAATAAAATTTTACATGAACTCACCATACCCCTCACAGAATACCTTGGGGTGTCTTCTTTCCAAAATGGGGTCACATGTGGGGTATTTATACTGCCCTGGCATTTTAGGGGCCCCTAAAGCGTGAGAAGAAGTCTGGAATCCAAATGCGTAAAAATGCCCTGTGAAATCCTAAAGGTACTCATTGGTTTTAGGGCCCTTTGCGCCCAGGCTGCAAAAAGTGGCACACATGTGGTATCGCCGTACTCAGGAGAAGTAGGGCAATGTGTTTTGGGGTGTATTTTTATATATACCCATACTTTGTGTGAAAAATATCTCTGTAGACGACAACTTTTAAAAATTTTTATACAAAGTTGACAATTTACAGAGATATTTCTCTCACCCAACATGGGTGTATGTAAAAATACACCCCAAAACACATTGCCCTACTTCTCCTGAGTACGGCGATACCACATGAGTGACACTTTTGCAGCCTGGGTGCGCAAAGGGCCCAAATTCCAACGAGTACCTTTAGGTTTTACATGGCGGCTCACAATTTAGCCCCGCCCAAAATGCCAGAACAGTAAACACACCCACAAATGACCCCATTTCGGAAAGTAGACACCCCAAGGTATTCACTGAGGGGCATAGTGAGTCCGTCTGAGATTTTTTTTTTTTGCCAGAAGTTATCAGAAATTGAAACTTTTTTTTTTTTTTTTTCTCAGAAAGTGTCATTTTCCGCTAACTTGTGAAAAAAATGAAATGATACATGAACTCACCAAGCCCCTCCGCGAATACTTTGGGGTGTCTTCTTTCTAAAATGGTGTCATTTGGGGGTATTTATACTTTCCTGACATTCTAGCACCTGAAGAAACATGACAGGCGCTCAGAAAGTCAGAGCTGCTTCAAAATGCCGAAATTCACTTTTTGCACCATAGTTTGTAAACGCTATAACTTTTACCCAAACCAATAAATATACACTTATTGGATTTTTTTATCAAAGACATGTAGAACAATAAATTTAGAGAAAAATTTATATAGAAATGTAGTTTTTTGAAAAATTTTACAACAGAAAGTGAAAAATGTCATTTTTGCAAAAATTTCGGTAATTTTTGATTAATAGCAAAAAAGTAAAAATGTCAGCAGCAATGAAATACCACCAAATGAAAGCTCTATTAGTGAGAAGAAAAGGAGGTAAAATTCATTTGGGTGGTAAGTTGCATGACGGAGCAATAAACGGTGAAAGTAGTGTAGTGCGGAATTGTAAAAAGTGGCCTGGTCATTAAGGTGGTTTAAGCTAGGGGGGCTGAAGTGGTTAAAGCAGAATGGCGGTGCCACACGTGATCCAGCATTTATACAGGCTGGGTCACGTGCAGCGCTGACCAATCACAGCCATGCCAATACTGCATATAATAATAATGCATGACTGTCATGGCTTCCAATTCACCACAGTTTGAAGGCTGAACACCGAACTCCATCACGGATTCTGTGGCAAAGGCCGTGTTCGGGTGCCCGGACCCCGAGATGTTCTGTACGAACCCGAACTGACCAGTTCAGGTGTGCTCATCCCTAGTCATGAGTCATAAGAATTATTATCATTTCATATGGATTATAATTATTTACTAAAATGGGTTGTCATGAGAGGTGATACTGTAGATCCTCTTTAAATATAAAATCAAACTTTAAATTTGAACAATATAAGTACTATACTGTATGCAGTCAAATGTACATTAAGTGTATTCTGCAAAACTGAATGATAAAACCAACTAGGTAAGAAAATAAAATTATGTACCAAAATGTACAATATGTGAATCTAGGCCATCACATTTACATATCATCGTATTTTTAAAACAGAATAAAATTTCCATCACAGTTTTAATACTATTACTGGAGTCTCATACTGTTTTAAATGGAGGCATAGAAGTTAATTATCAAATATTTTGGCTATACTTCAGTTAACAAAAATATTTTAAGGGATAAGGAAGTTGATATTAGACATTGGGGGGGGGGGCAATTATGAAAACAGATATGTTGTTTTTGTGGCATAAAGAAGTCGCGTGTAATGGCAACTGTGACATTTCCATGGCAACTGCATCATTTCTGCAACATTTTCTGATCCTCTCCACTTTTCAGTGATCTATGTTTAGAAGCTAAAAGCTGATTATGGCTTATTTACTATGTCATCAAAAAAAAATTGAGCGTCTACAACCACAATATAATCAATGTTAATCTTTATTATCAACTTTTTACAAACAATAATAATATCAAAAAAGCTCTGAAATTGCAATATAATCAGGGGAAAAGACATGGATCAGCAACACCTAACCTGACCAATTATGTCACAAATTATTAATTACTCTACATGTAACATCCATTTACCCTCGAGATCAGTATACCTGTCTGTCAAACGACAACATTAATCTCAGTGGGTAGCAAAAAGCCACTAATTAACAAGCCAAAGTGCAACGTGCAATATGGTCCCTTCAAAATCCCAAACCAAGGGGGTAAACTGGGGCTCACAGCTCCTAATATGGCCAAATACTACCTATGTGCTAAATGCTATAGCCTACACGTGAAAGCAGGTTATTTAATCAATGGATGGTATGATGAAAAAACATTACCTAGATGTTGTCAGGGGAAATGCCAGCTGATCCTCTCCTCGACACGCGTTTCGCTGTCTGGCCTCTTCAGGAGGAGTCATTGGTCAGGTTAGGTGTTGGTCAGGTTAGGTGCATTGGTCAGGTTAGGTGTTGCTGATCCATGTCTTTTACCCTGATTATATTGCAATTTTATAGCTTTTTTGATATTATTATTGTTTGTAAAAAGTTGATAATAAAGATTAACGATGATTATATTGTGGTTGTAGATGCTCAATTGTTTTGGGATGAGATAGTGTATATATATCTGAGTATTCCACATAGGGAGATTTCAAGCTCATTTAAAGTGACCGATTTGTTTGGTGATTATTTACTATGTGTAACTTTTGCAAAAGTCACAAAAAAGTTGCAACCCACTGGTCTAAAGGTATAAACCCTATTACACTCACACCACATACATTATTAAGATACACCAGTTCATAAATTTGGTGCAGGCACACAAAGCAAAGCCAGACTTAAAACTGACACAAAAACAACCTCATGATAAATGACCTCTATTTCTTTTTTTTTTTTTTTTACATGGGAGTAACACAGATGCCTTCAGCTGCCAAGGGCACATCCAACAGGTCAACCAGTTTCATAGGTACAAAGTCCTCAATTTCTGTGAGATCCATCGAAAATGTATCATCAATTGTCTCCTGGTCCATTACTATGGCCCTGATTTATCAGTAGGGTACTACATGCAGCATGTATTTAACCCCTTCCCGACTGCACCACTTATTTGGGAAGTTATGGGGCCAAAATTGACCAAATAACTCGTATGAACTCAGCCTTACAGGTCGATGTTAGCGTCAAGAAGAAGCACACTCCATTTACACCGCTGTCAGCTGATTCCACTGTGAGGGAGTGACAGGCCACATAGCGGCTAGGGGATATTTCAGGCAGGAGTTTCCATGTCTTCCCTGTCAATCAGCAGGTCAGAGGCTGCACCAGGTGTCACAATCAGTCTGGGATAAAATCCCAGCCCAGACTGTCAGTCACGAGAGAGTTTGGAACAGAGGCCTGGGACGGCTTTGTGTGTGCGGTCTGAGCCGGGCCAGGCTGAGGGGCCATGAGGCTAGGTGTTAGCCTGGACTTGGGGTACAAATCGATGCTGGGGAGGGTCGCAGGGTCCTAGTCAGGTGGACTAGTGAGCCCCAATTCCTCAAGGCACTTTTTTTTTGCACAGCCTGGGGGGCATCGGGTACCAGGTATGAACTGTGCCTACTAGCTGAGTTAGGGACACTCTGTTTATGTTTAGGTAAAGCCCAGATGGGCAAGGTGTTTATTGTTTTTGTTGTTTATGTTTTGCTGGTACCAAATAAATGCACAGTTTGGATAGTGAAACCGTGTATGGTGAAGAGTCTTGTGAGAATGACCCCCAAAGTCAAGCGATCCCTTACACCACAAAGATGTCTACAGAACCTGTTCTATTAAACGCTTAAACAAGTAGAGCCCCCCCAACAGAGTAGAGAGGGTGTCAGCAGTAAGTTTGTGTTGATGTCACTGATTATTTTGCCCTTCCTATGATCCGTCAGAACAATAACCGCCCAAAAAATTGATCCTGTCTGTTGAGCATCCACCTTCACTCGGTCAGCATTTGGTCAGTAATATATCAGTATTGCTAAGGCCAAAAAAAACAGGAGTGGATCCAAAACAAAGATGACACGTGAATGGAATCTTTGCATATCTTCTGTGTTTCAAGGGTTCACCCTCTTCCTCAGTGGCCTTTCTTGTACTTGTTCTTGTACAAGAAAGGCCACTGAGGAAGAGGGTGAACCCTCGAGACGCGTATGGCATTGGCATATTGAGTAGTCCTATGATTACATTTGAAATCTGCGATTATAAAGAATCAGCGCGCTGGTAAAGTCTATATATGTGTGTATCACGTGGGACGCCACTGAACACACGTGACCTATAACGAAGGAGGAAGGTCCTGAAAGCTCACAACTTAATACGAGCGGCAAACAACCTATCTACAATTTGGCGTTTAGCACAGATTGGACATTTTGTGAGTATATCTCATTGTTTCACATACAGCTGGACGCTTGGCAAAAACAATTGGAACATATGACTGGTAGCACAGTTCTGAAGATTCGGACAAAACTGACATAAATAATATACAAACCTGCTATTTCAAGCAACAGTCTCATTGCTCCTTTATAAATATTAATCGCGATTAATTGCGATTGAATGCGATAATAGGTGGACTCTTATGTGCATGATATATATCGTTGTGACATATGTTTACATACAATTGATTAATGATCTATATATATGAATTAAGTGGGACATCAATTAAGTGGTACATGATTTTATCAATTTTAATAAATTATATTGGTAGCTACAATACCATACGGTTCTGAGTGCCCGTTAATTTATTTTTATATTGCAATTTAAGATTACCAGGTATAGGGGAATACCTAATAACGTGAGCACCAGACTTGTTAATTTCTATTTTAGAGGGTGAGCCGCCTTGCACCAATCGATTGTTCATATACTGTTCCCCAATTAAAGGTTGAGCTCCCCCTATCTAGAAATGGACGTACGGGATTGTATAGATGCAAAATGCTCAAAGGTTGATACCTATGTGTTTAAAAATGACACCATGGATGATCTAGTCTGATGCATCAGGCACTGGTATTTGAAAATCCTGGCTGATTCAGGCTTGATTCATCTTGACAAAGGTCAGTTTCTCCACATTTTGGGTGGACAGGTGAGTTCTCCTTGGGGTAACTATGGCCCCCGCCTCACTTAAAACCCACTCTGATGCCTCACTGCTGGCTGGGCAGGAAAGCTTTTCCAGGGCAAACTCAGCCAGCTGCGGTCACAAATCGCGTTTGGCTTCCCACTGCCAGTAGTCCAGGGGATCTTCGATGTGGGGTGGCAGGGTGCACTCTAAGTATGCCAGACCCTACTAGTTCAAGTTCTGCTCTATGTCTAGCGGCTGCTGCTGGTGAGTAGTTTCTTCAGTAGGCGATGAAGAAAACTGCTCATCAGCGACTCTAGACTTAAGTTGCCGCTGATGGAGCTGGTACTGCTCCTGCCCCCCTCCCCCTTCAGGAACCAAGGCAGTGGAATCTGAGCGCAGAGGGGCCCCCCGGTCAGACCTGCGTGAGGATGGGCAATAGCGCACATAGGCAGCGGTCAACTGATAACATAGATAATATGCCTTAATAGTAGTTCAGTTTGTCTTCCCTCTCAGCTGGTGTAAAAAAGACCCCAATTTTGGACCAGTAGCGAGGGTCTAACATGGTGGACAGCCAGTAGTCATCCCTTTGCCGAATGGTGACAATTCAGCTGTCACTACGTAAACAAGTAAGCATGCATCGGGCTATTTGCGCAAGTGAGTCGGAGAGACTCCCTGCCTCCATCTCCACTGCATAAGTCTGCCAAATTATGTCTGGGTCCTCTGCCTTGTCTTCCTCATCGCCTTGTAGCTCCTCTGGCTGGTCTTGCATCTCCTCTCCTGTCACCTGTGTAGAAAACCACCCAATTCTCTACACATTGCTTGTCCTCAAATGTCCTCCTCCTCCTCTAGTTCAGCCCCCACAGAGCTCATGTGGCCGTGAGATGTAGTCGCCACGTCTCCTGTCCCCTGACCAGCCAGAGGGTGTGCTTTGCGGAGTACAAGTGGCTGAAGTGCATGCAAAGTTTCCTGGCCATTTTCAGGATGTTTTGCAGATGGGGTGAAGACTTCAGGAACCACTTTGCAACCAGATTGAACACATGCGCCATGCAAGGCGCATAGCTGAGCCCTCCTTGACGCAGCGCTGACACCATGTTCTTCCCGTTGTCGGTCACCATGGTTCCTATTTTGAGTAGAGTTGAGCGAAAACCTGGATGTTCGGTTTCGAGAAGTTCGGCCGAACTTCACGAAAATGTTCAGGTTCGGGATCCGAACTCGACCCGAACTTAACCCCGAACCCGAACCCCATTGAAGTCAATGTGGACCCGAACTTTTGGGCACTAAAAAGGCTGTAAAATAGCCCAGGAAAGGGATAGAGGGCTGCAAAAGGCATCAAAATGTAGGTAAATCCCCTGCAAACAAATGTGGATAGGGAAATGACTTAAAATAAAATAAATAAAAATTAACCAATATCAATTGGCAACTTGGAGGAGGAGGTGGAATAGGAGGTTGGGGTGGCGTCAGATGGGAATGCTATGGGAGTTGAAGTTCTCATCACAGCCAAAAAGGATTCATGTCTGCCAGCAGTGTCACAGGCCTCATTCTCAGACTCAGGGCCATGGCAACCATACATGGGAGTTGAAGTTGTCATCACAGCCAAGAAGGAATCATGTCTGCCTGCAGGGCCACAGGCCTCATTTAAACATTCAGGCCCACGGGACCCACAAAGAGAAGAGTTAAAATCACGCCAAGACAGTATTGATTTCACCCAGCAATGCCACAGGCCTCATTCACAGATTCAGACCCATGGCACCCACAAAGAGGAGAGTTACAATCATGCCAAATCAGTATTGATTTCACCCAGCAGTGCCACAGGCCTCATTTACTAAATCAGGAGGACCATGGCAGCCACAAATAGGAGAGCGGTCCCGTAACAGCAACACAGGCCTTAGGTCAACCTGTAATGGAACAGGCCATTATCATTTATGTAGGCCCCTGACACCCAGACAGAGGAGAGGTCATTTGACAGTAAAAAGAGTTTAATGTCTCCCACCAAGACAGCAAGCAATTAAACTAAATATTGGCCACTGACACCCACACAATGGGGCTGTCATTTGACAGTAAAAAGAGTTTAATGTCTCCAACCAATGCAGCAAGCGATTAAAACAAAAAATAGCCCCCTGACAACCAGACAATGTAGAGGTCATTTGACAGTATAAAGAGGAAAATGTCAACCAACAAAGCAACAAATGATTAAACGACATATAGGCCCCTGACACCCACACAATGGGGGCAGTCATTTGACAGTAAAAAGAGTTAAATGTCTCCCACCAAGACAGTAAGCAAGTAAACGAAATATAGGCCCTTGACACCCACACAATGGGGCGGTCATTTGACAGTAAAAAGAGTTTAATATCGCCCACCAAGACAACAAATGATTATAAGACATATAGACCCCTGACACCCTCACACTGGGGCAGTCATTTGACACTAAAAAGAGTTAAATGTCTCCCACCAAGACAGCAAGCAAGTAAACGAAATATAGGTCCCTGACACCCAGACAGAGTGCACCCAGACCGAGGAGAAAGGTCCCATAGCAGCAAAAGAGGCAACATGTTACCAACCATTGGAACAGACCACTTTCAGTAATTTAAGCCCCAGCACCCAGACAGAGGAGAGAGGTCCCATAGCAGCAAAACAGGCATCATGTTACCCACCAATGGAACAGGCCACTTTCAGTTATTTAGGCCCCAGCACCCAGACAGAGGAGAGAGGTCTCATAGCAGCAAAACAGGCATCATGTTACCCACCAATGGAACAGGCCACTATCAGTTATTTAGGCCCCTGAAAACCCAGACAGGTCATTTGACAGCAAAAAGAGGTTAATGTCACGCACCAAAGCAGCAGGCGATTAGCTGAAATGTAGGCCCCTGGCACCCAGATAGAGGAGAGGTTCATTCAACTTGGTGTTGCCCCCAAAAATAATGGTACAATTAAAAAAAAGAGGATTCAATAAAGAAGTGCCCTGGAGTACAAGAATGTATGGTTGAAAGCGAGGCAGTTATAAATGTCTATTGTGCACAAGGGATGGACAGGTCCTGTGGGATCCATGTCTGGTTCATTTTTATAAACGTCAGCTTGTCCACGTTGGCTGTGGACAGGTGGCTGCGTTTGTCTGTAATGACGCCCCTGCCATGCTAAATACACGTTCAGACAATACACTGGCCGCAGGGCAGGCCATGATCTCCAAGGCATAAAAGGATAGCTCTGGCCATGTGGACAATTTGGAGACCCAGAAGTTGAATGGGGCAAAACCATCAGTTAGTACATGGAGGCGAGTGCACACGTACTGTTCCACCATGTTGTTGAAAAGCTGCCTCCTGCTAACACATTCCCTATCAGCTAGTGGTGCAGTTAGCTGTGGCGCTGTGACAAAACTTTTCCACATCTCGGCCATGCTAACCCTGCCATAAGAGGAGATGGCCGTGACACAGCTGCGTTGGTGACCTTTTGCTCTTGCTCTGCCTTCGCCTTGTGCTTCTACTTGTCCCCCCGTGTCAGTTGTGAACGCTCTCAGTCGCAGGTCTATCAGCGTGCGCTTGTACTTGCACATTTTTCTATCACGCTCCAGTGCGGGAATTAAGGTGGGCACATTGTCTTGGTACTGGGAATCCAGCAGGGTGGCCACCCAATAGTTGACACACGTTAAAATGTGGGCAACTCTGCTGTCGTTCCGCAGGCACTGCAGCATGTAGTCATTTATGTGTGCCAGGCTGCCCAGAGGTAAGGACAAGCTGTCCTCTGTGGGAGGCGTATCATCATCGTCCTCTGTTTCCCCCCAGCCACACACCAGTGATGGGCCCGAGCTGCGTTGGGTGCCACCCCGCTGTGAATATGCTTCATCCTAATCCTCCTCCACCTCCTCCTCATCCTCGTCCTCCTCATCCTCCAGTAGTGGGCCCTGGCTGGCCAAATTTGTTTTATATGTATATATATATTTATATGTGGTCTCCAGTAAGCAGACAGAGCCTCCCCCCTTTTTTTTCCCTCCTACCCCCTCCTTACGTCACTTTGATAAAAAATCGACTACTGACCAATAAAACTAGCGCATCCTATATCAACCAATCACCAATCACCTATATCACCAAGGCAATATACTCCGGTGCGTTCCACTCTGGAACGCACACCGGAAGTAATATTACGTCACGCTAGACCGGAAGTCTTGTCTGGCCTGAATCCAATATCCATCACATAGCACTTTTCAAACCACAATTTCTCTGTTTTATTATTATGCTCCAAGGTGGGCCCCTGTGCGTTCCAGCCTGGAACACAAACCGGAACTGGCTCCACATCATGCCGGTCCCGGTGCGTTCCGCACTGGAACGCACACCGGAAGTGACGCCACCTCTCTAATTTTTTGGCGCTTTTTTCAAATTGTATAAATACCTGCAATTGAATGTGACCTGTTTTGCTCCTGATGAAGGGGATCCCAATGACCCCGAAACGCGTTGAGCCTACATCCTACCCTACCCTGTGTTTATTAAAAGGAAATCAACCAGAGGCACCTATGTGATTGCCGTTATTTCCAGAGACCTTACAGGCGATCCAGGCGCAGGAGGAAGCAGAGTGGGTGTCTTAAATTTTTCTCACCCTGCCCCTCCTGGGTGAAGTGAGTGTCCTTCTTACTTTTTAATTATATCATTTTTATCATTTTTAACAATTGCATCTCTCTCACTTTATTACACAAAGTTCCAACTATCCTACCATTTCTGACCAGGCTATACAAAACAGATATATGCACTCTTAAATACCAATGCTAATTGTTTTAAAGTAAAATACAGTGAAGTTATCCCACAATTAGTCACTTTCTCCATTGGTTTTTTCTCCTGAGGCACTTGGTGCCACCTACAGGCTTTTTTCTTTTTTTCCTTTTTTTGTTTTTAGTATTACACTTGGCCAGCCACAGCTGGAACTCCAGATTTAGGGGATTGTTACTTTGGCAATTGAATTTCACCCCAGAAAAAAATCTATCCTTTGATGTACAGTATTAAACTTAGCCAGCTACCGCTGGAACACCAGATTTAGGGGATTGGTATTTTGGCAATTGAATTTCACCCCAGAAAAAATCTATCCTTTGACTGACAGTATTACACTTGGCCAGCCACAGCTGGAACCCCAGATTTAGGGGATTGTTGTTTTGGCAATTTAATTTTACCCCAGAAATAAAATCTATCCTTTTACAGCCAGTATTACACTTGGCCAGCAACAGCTAAAGCCATGGATTTAGGAGATTGGTATTTTGGTAATTGAATTTCACCCTAGTAAAAAATCTATCCTTTAACTGACAGTATTACATTTGGCCAGCCACAGCTGGAACCCCAGATTTGGGGGTTTGGTATTTTGACAATTGAATTTCACCCCAGAAAAAAAATCTATCCTTTGACGTACAGTACTAAACTTAGCCAGCCACAGCTGGAACACCAGATTTAGGGGATTGTTATTTTGGCAATTGAATTTCACCCCCGAAAAAATATATCTTTTGACTGACAGTATTACACTTGGCCAGCCACAGCTGAAACCTCAGATTTAGGGGATTGTTATTTTGGCAATTGAATTTCACCCCAGAAAAAAAATCTATCCTTTGACATATAGTATTAAACTTAGCCAGCCACAGCTGGAACACCAGATTTAGGGGATTGTTATTTTGGCAATTGAATTTCACCCCGGAAAATAATCTATCCTTTGTCGGACAGTATTAAACTTAGCCAGCCACAGCTGGAACACCAGATTTAGGGGATTGTTATTTTGGCAATTGAATTTCACCTCAGAAAAAAATGATCCTTTGACGTACAGTATTAAACTTAGCCAGCAAAAGCTGGAACACCAGATTTAGGGGATTGTTATTTTGGCAATTAAATTTCACCCCAGAAAAAAATCTATCCTTTGACTGACAGTATTACACTTGGCCAGCCACAGCTGGAATCCCAGATTTAGGGGATTGTTATTTTGGCAATTGAATTTCACCCCAGAAATAAAATATAGCAATTTCTATCCTGTGTTTCAAGGTGTGACAGTAAGCACAGCTGCACAACCCCTGATGTAGGATATTGCAAAAAAAAAGCCTACTATTGAACCCCAAAATGTATATTGAACTTGGTGGCAGATTTTAAACATGTGCTGGTGCACCAAAAGATCACAAAATGGCCGCAAATTACCCCAGTGACAGAAAAACGCTCTGGGCAGCCTAAAAACCAGTGAGCAATGAACTAACAGAAGTTGAATGATTCACAGATGTAGATCGATCACTTCATTAAATAGTTGACTCTTCCCTGCCTAATCTCGCCCTCACAGCAGCTGCATCCTATCCCTACACTAATCAGAGCAGTGTGACGTGCGGCGCTATGTGACTCTAGCTTAAATAGAGGCTTAATAACATGCTGCACTTGGCCAATCACAGCCATGCCATTAGTAGGCTTGGCTGTGATGGCTTCTTAGGGCAAGAAGTAAAACGCTAGCTGATTGGCTACTGTGCAGCCCTTCAGAAAGCGGTAAGAAATCGCCGAAAAACAGACCCGAACACGAACTTTTTGGAAAATGTTCGGGTCCGGGTCCTTGTTCCGAACACCCAAAAATTTGCTGAACTCTAATTTTGAGTTGTCGAGGAGAAAGCCAGGATTCTATTTCTTGATGAAGGACGCGGAGCAGTTCCTCCCCTGTGTGACTCAGTACACCCAGGCAAACTAGGTGCAGAACAGCGTGACATCACCGTGCCCTACACATGCTGGATGCTGGAGGGGAACTGTGAATTGTCCCTGCAGTGGAGGCTGAGGACACGGTGGAGGATGAGTAGGCAGAGATAGGACATTTTTGCAGAACCAACAGAGTGAGAACATGTAGGCGGAAGCAGCGTCCCCTGGCCAAGTTGCTGGTGTGGGTGGGCAGGAACCACATTAACCCAGCAGGAGGTAAAGGGCATATATTGTACTTGACTGTAGTTAGAGCTCCACACGTCAGTGCTGCTTTGCACTTTGGCAGACACCGAAAGGCGCAAGGACTGGCCCTCCTTCTGTTCTACATATGTGTGCAGGGCTAGTACTGGCCTTTTCACAAAGAAATGATGGCTTGGGACTTTCTACCTCAGTTTGGCACAAGCCATTAGTTCTATGAAAGGTGAAGAGTCCACCACTTGGAAAGGGAGGGACTGCAGCACTAGCAACTTGACCAGGAGCAAGTTTAGCTTCTGTGCCGTTGGATGAGTGCACGCATACTGTTGTCTCTTGGCAATCGCTTCAGTGATCGATTGCTGATGGAATGACTGATGAAGAGTAGGAGGAGAAGGAGCATCAGGACCAGCAGATGATCGGAAGGACAGAGAGCTCCCTTTGGCTGAGGTGGTGGAGCCTTGACTGCTTGAAATCGTCTGCTTGCCACTGGGTGATGCAGTGGTTGCTGCGGCAGGCTGGACCACCCCATCGGAGCCACGGTTCTCCCACGCCACTTTATGGTGATCCTTCATATGTTGACGCAGGGCCGTGGTGCCAACACTGGCACCCTGGCCACGCTTCACCTTCTGCCCACAAATTCTGCAAATGGCTATGTTCACCTCCTCTGGTGGCTTAACAAAAAGTTGCCACACCGCCGATTATGGCATTTCCTCCCCAACACTCCACGCTGACTGCCTGCTACCGCTGCCTCCGTGAACCCCTGTATCGCTACTTTCCAGGCTAGTAGGCTCCAATGAAGCAGATGGTCTACCCCGGGCACGTTTGGCTCCAGCCCTCCCACTGCTGCCACCCTGTTGACTCACTGCCACCCTGCTGGCTCAGCCGCTGCCTCACGTGCAAGCTGCCATCTTCTTCTCGTGATGATGATGCTGAAGCCCCTTGCATTCAGCGAACAGAGCAGCAACATCAAATGTATTATTAAGAGACA
The DNA here is from genome assembly GCA_033119425.1 of Bufotes viridis. Lineage (NCBI taxonomy): Eukaryota > Metazoa > Chordata > Amphibia > Anura > Bufonidae > Bufotes > Bufotes viridis. The sequence goes on along the minus strand of CM065589.1, from coordinate 299,306,018 downwards.
TTGGGGTATCCTCAATAGACTTAAAGGGATCCCAGAATTTCAGAGGCCCCCTATTTTTTCCTATCGCAGGGCCAGAAATCTAAGGGACCAACTTGTTCGTGCTGATGTCGGTCCCTCACAGGTTGGCACACAAAAGTTTTTGACGCAGCGCAGTCAGGGTTGTTTTCCCTGCCTACACTGTGTCAATTGTAGGTACATTTGCAAAGGGAGACAGTTTGTTCATCCAAGTACTGGAATCGTATATCCCATTAAGCAATACCTAACTTGTGACACTAATTTTGTCATTTATATTTTATCTTGCCCTTGTCATATACTTTATATAGGGGAAACTTCCACAGATCTTAAGACAAGATTAAACAATCACAGGTTCTCTATACGGCAAAAACGGAAGGATTTACCCATACCCAAACACTTCATCGATATGGGTCACTCTGAACATGACCTTCGCTCTTGGATCATTGAACATATCACGTTCCCCAGACGGGGAGGTGATAGAGTCTCCCTTCTTAAAAAGAGGGAGGCCTTTTGGATTTATACCCTGAACACATTGAGACCACATGGTCTCAATGTTGAATATAATCCTATAAATACATATTGAGTATCTGACTTGTCCCTTGACCCTCCCATGTCTGTTCTCTTGGGTGTAGTGTATTTTGAACATAAGATGTGCTATTGTACCTTTACTAATTTATCTTATGTCTCTTTCTCTTGTAGATATTTACCGTGATCGTCCCCTAGGAAAATGGACATGACATGCCTTTGAAGAATTTCCGCCAGCTCGCACCACTATAATATGTTTTAGATTTTTATGTATGACAGCGCACAGTTTTCAAGGTTTATGGATTATTTTTGGAGCTCATTTTAAGCCTAGCGGAGAATCCCGATTCAGTCATTACTGACACGATTAGGTGTTCTTAGTGGGGCTCAAACATTAGCACGCAGTATCACCACTGCGGTGCGCTTTGGATAGAGTCACCTCTAGTTGAGGGGTTTCATATCTTGGAAAAGGCGTGTCCCCTCTTTTCGCCTAGTGTCTGGTGCTTATAAGCTTCACAGCGGCCAGTATTGGCATTTCTGGCATCTTGCCAGCTATTAACATGGCTCCTGTATTCACTCAGCGCTATATGCGCATGCTCTGAACTAAGGTTTTTTTTGCCCTTATGTAATATGGCCGCATTGACAGCATCTCATCAATGCGCATGTCCGGAAGTGGTTTTGAGCCGATTTTGTAATCTACATTCGGCTTTTTTTATGTTCGGCGTTGGTGCTTGCTGACGAGTGGTATCCACTGTTTCTGGTATGTCCTGTCCCTTTTCTCCTACCTGGGATGCATTTTCCTTTTTTGTTTTGGATTATTTTATATCGGCACCCTCATCATTGCACTGATATGCATATGTATATTTCACATGGCACTCCACAGCAGACATTCGTGTTTATTACATGATGGGACAAACTGTTGTTTTTTAACAATATGTATTTTCTACACTGTTTATCGCTACACTGTTTATCATTATGTATATGATGTCACACATTTACATCACTTCCTGTGAATTGTATCCGATCATGATCACGCCCCTCGTTTGTCACATAATTGGCTTGTATTTCCTGTTTGGCACTATAAATGATTGTCATGCACTTATGTTCACTGCTTGAAAAAGGCTCTATTGTCGAGCCGAAACGTCGTCTCTCCACTTGGTTGAATAAAGAACACTTGGAATTTTTGTTGGAGTGCTGTCCAACTTCTGCAGTATATATATATATATATATATATATATATATACATCCTAATTGCCGTAAAGTGGTGAACTAAAATTGTTACTACAGCCTTTTTTGGGGGGTATTATTTTAATTTATATTTAATTCTTTTATTATACAGTATGTCAGACAGACAGGTGACAGGCACTTCAAAGGGAACGGGCAGTGGGCAAAAGGTTTCTGTCGCAGGCAGCACAAGAAGGGGGGTGGCAGTAACAGGCCTGAGCTCCCAGTGTCAGCTAGCGGTCGTGTCTTGACCAGCAACCCAGTGGTGCTTGAATGGTTTACTCGGTCTTCAACTTCGTTGAAAGTAACATCAGACACCACCAGCCCAGAGGGGGAGGAGACATCCGCTGCTTCCTCTGGTAGACAGGGAAGTAGTGATGATGAGAGTCGCGTGGGAGCAGGTGTTGCGAGCGGTTAGACTCCTGGCCATGAGACCATTGAGGGGGACATTAGTGCCGTGCACGTAAATGGCTGTAGTACAATGTAACTTCACCGGCGACCGGCACTTATGACATATATTTTTCCCTTTTTTTTCCCCTATGAATACACCCCCCCACCCACCCCCAAAAAAGTAAAATCAACACAGAACGACTAATGGGAAGTAAGTATCTTTCCTGTTAATACATCCTGTAAATGGCTGTAGTACAATGTAAGTTCACTGCCCAATGGCACTTATGACATATATTTTTTTCTCTTTTTTTTCCTGTTAATACACTTTTTAATCTATGTTGTGCAACATTATTATTATAATCGCATGTGTGGCGATTTATCTTGCCATTTCACTGTGCGTTTTATCTTGTCTACAGGATTGTGCCATCGATTTGTGTGCAAAACACACTTAGACATTAATTTGTGTGTAAAACACACCCAGCCATATATCGCCTGTTTGGAAAATACCCCAACAAATATAGTCTATTTTCCCCTAATCTGCCTATTTCACACTGGCTTTTGCCGTGATTATCTAAAAGCTGCCTAAAGTTCATTAGCATAATTAATATTCAGTATTGAATGTATGAATGGGAGTTTTAAGTAGTGTACCTGGAGTAGGTTCAAGGACCTGCGGCATCATAGCATGTGATCTGCGGTGTCATAGCATGTGATACGCCTCTCATCTCTGATTGGACCTCCGAGGTACAGCCTCTTGTCCATTTGAGATTACATCCCATATAAGGAGCTTGAGTGGGCGGGCGCGCGCACGGCCATAATAGCGCCGGCATTGTGCCCGCTACATGTGCAAATGCACCGCCACAGATGTTCTAATTATCATTCATAACTTACCTGTAATCGCTGCTATAGGCTCCTGATAAGGCGCTCGCACAAAAAGCACAGCAACGCGTAGAGCTAGGCAGGTTAGGGTGGTGACATCTATATATTACATCAGCGGTTTTAGTAGGCACCATGATATCTGTGTGACAGTCTGACTCAGAGAGCACAAGTCCTGGGTACGGATGTTACTCACATAACAATAGAGTAGGTGCCCCTAGTGAGGTCAGACTAGCATGGTGACTGCAAAAAATCTCCTCACAAGGAGGGTTGGTTTTTTTGCGTACTTAGGTGTCCTTTGGAGGCGATACATAATAGCCCAAGGACTCTCTAAACTCTGGGTGAATAGACATCCTGTTAATGAGTTGTTCATTCTCAGCAGGATCTCACCCTGGTAATTATATCTGTGTGAAAGGGAATCTACATCCAGATCACACTTGGCTCCACAATATTGTAATTGAGGTTTTTATATTTACTGACCTCTGCTGGATGTTAATTTCTGATACGCAGAACACAGTGGTTTGATACATTGTTGCACACACCGTGCAGAGAGACATTACCCCTCCATTATTTGCGTGTTTGTTCCCATGAGGGAAAGGTTCGATGTGCGATAAAACTGACCAGTTACTTTTACTCTACAGGTCAGTATGAATCTGGCGATACCCTATATATATAGATTTTCTTGCGTCTTGATAGTGAAAAAAAATTTCAAAAGTGGGAAAAAATTTACTTTTTGGTCGCCATGTTTTGACCCCTATAACTTTTTTGTAATTATATGTACAGATCTGTATGGGGGCTCATTTTTTGCATCATAATCTTATCTTTTTATTGATACTATTCAGGGGTGTGTGTGACTATTTGATCACCTTTTATGTAATTTTTTGTGGAAAATGAAGCTACCAAAAATGGCAAATCCACCATTTGGATGCTTTTTTCCGTTTTGCTGTTTGACGTATGGGGAATATTTTCAGCAAGCGTTTTACATCTTTGGCCTAAGAAGCCATCACAGCCATGCCTACTAATGGCATGACTGTAAATGTTAGTGCAGCATGTGACCCAGCCTCTTTATAAGCTGGAGCCACATAGTGCCGCACTTCACTCTGCTGCTGCTAGTATAGGGAAAGGTTGCTGCCAGTGCTCCCAGGTAGAGATTAGGAAAGAAATCTGTTGAACCTGGTGGTGTGGAATCTTCAAGCTACAGACATTATTGAGGGGCGGGGGGGGGGGGGTTTGCTACTGCAATCCTACATTTTTGTACCCAGCCCTGAGCCCAGTGATACTGCAAAGCGTTCTTTTCTTTTTAATTCATCTGTTACTGAGGTGGGGGTCGGCGGCCATTTTAGCCATTGCAGTGTCCTTGGAACTGCATGTGACCTGCATGTGTGCAAGCCTGCCAGGGACATCAGTCTAATCCTTTTTGGTAGCTCAGTGAAGGAAAAAATCCTTTTTTCTGGCAGGTCAAGTCCCCTACATTACCTTTTGTATAATTTAGGGGTGACATAGTCCATTTCTGTAGTATGGGGCAAACATCTGTATTGTGATGCTATAGAGCACTTGTGCATAAAACGCACCAAAACATATTTTCTATTTCAGCAGTGAAATAGTGCATCAGTGTATTTTTTGGAAAAAGAGCGATATTCCTGGTCCACAAAGCAATTTTAAATACACCGCCCAAATAACTATTTTACATTTCTGCAGAGAAATAGTGCATCAGTGTATTTTCTGTATTCCTGGTCCACAAAGTAGTTATGCATAAAGCGTACAAATACATATTTTACATTTCAGCACTGAAAGAGTGCATTAGTGTGTTTTAGGCAAAAAAAAGCTGTGTTCTTGGTTCACAAAGCAGTTGTGCATAGAGCGTACAAATACCTATGTTTCATTTTCAGCCGTTTAAATAGTGCATTTGTGAATTATGGGGAAAAAAGCCGTGTTCTTGGTTTACAAAGCAGTTGTGCATACAGCGTACAAATATCTATGTTTAATTTCCAGCCGTTAAATAGTGCATTTGTGAATTTTGGGGAAACGAGCCGTGTTCTTGGTCCACAAAGCAGCTGTGCATACAGCGTACAAATACATATTTTACATTTCTGGAGAGAAATAGTTCATCAGTGTAGTTTTGGGAAAAAAAGCGGTATTCCAGGTCCACAAAGTAGTTGTGCATACAGCGTAAAAATACCTATTTAAAATTTCAACACTGAAATAGTGCATCATTGTGTTTTCGGGAAAGAAAGCGGTATTCCTGGTCCACAAAGCAGTTGTGCATACAGCGTACATATACCTATTTAAAATTTTAGCACCGAAATAGTGCATTATTGTGTTATAGGGACAAAAAGCGGTATTCCTGGTCCACAAAGTAGTTATGCATAAAGCGTACAAATACATATTTTACATTTCAGCACTGAAAGAGTGCATTAGTGTGTTTTAGGGAAAAAAAATATGTATTCTTGGTTCACAAAGCAGTTGTACATACAGCGTACAAATACCTACGTTTAATTTCCAGTCGTTAAATAGTGCACTTGTGAATTTTGGGGAAAAAAAGCCGTGTTCTTGGTCCACAAAGCAGTTGTGCATACACCGTACAAATACCTATTTAAAATTTCAACTCTGAAATAGTGCATTATTGTGTTTTTGGGAAAAAAATGCGGTATTCCTGGTCCACAAAGCAGTTTAAAATACACCGCCCAAATACCTATTTTAATTTTCTGCAGTGAAACAGTGCATTAGTGTGTTTTAGGCAAAAAAAGCTGTGTACTTTGTCCACAAAGCAGCTGTGCATACAGCGTACAAATACATATTTTACATTTCTGGAGAGAAATAGTGCATCAGTGTATTTTTTGGGGAAAAAGCGGTATTTCTGGTCCACAAAACAGTTGTGCATAAAGCGTACAAATACCTATTTTAAATCTCAGCACTAAAATAGGGCATTACTGTGTTTTAGGGAAAAAAGCGGTATTCCTGGTCCACAAAGCAGTTTAAAATACACTGCCCAAATACCTTTTTTAAATTTCTGCAGCGAAATAGTGCATCAGTATATTTTTGGGGGAAAAAAACGGTATTTCAGGTCCACAAAGTAGTTTTGCATGCAGCGTTCACATGCCTATTTTAAATTTCAGTACTGAACTAGTGCATTACTGTGTTTTAGAGAAAAAAAGCTGTGTTCTTTGCTTACAAAGCAGTTGTGCATACAGCCTACAAATTCCTACGTTTAATTTTCAGCCGTTAAATAGTGCATTTATCAATTATGGGGAAAAAAAGACGTGTTCTTGGTTCACAAATCGGTTGTGCATACAGCGTACAAATACCTACGTTTAAATTCCAGCCGATAAATAGTACATTTTTGAATTTTGGGGAAAAAAGCCGTGTTCTTGGTCCACAAAGCAGTTGTGCATACACCGTACAAATACCAATTTAAAATTGCAACACTGAAATAGTGCATTATTGTGTTTTTGGGAAAAAATGCGGTATTCCTGGTCCACAAAGCAGTTTTGCATACAGCGTACATATACCAATTTTAAATTTCTGCAGTGAAGCAGTGCATTAGTGTGTTTTAGGCAATAAAAGCTGTGTTCTTTGTCCACAAAGCAGCTGTGCATACAGCGTACAAATACATATTTTACATTTCTGGAGAGAAATAGTGCTTCAGTGTATTTTTGGGGAAAAAAAGTGGTATTCCTGGTCCACAAAACAGTTGTGCATAAAGCGTACAAATACCTATTTTAAATTTCAGTACTGAAATAGTGCATTACTGTGTTTGAGGGGGAAAAAGCAGTATTCCTGGTCCACAAAGTAGTTGTGCATACAGCGTACAAATATATATTTTACATTTCAGCAGTGAAATAGTGCATCAGTGTATTTTTGGGAAAAAAAGCGGTATTTCAGGTCCACAAAGCAGTTGTGCATACAGCATACAAATACCTATTTTAAATCTCAGCACTAAAATACTGCATTAGTGTGTTTTAGGAAAAAAAAGCTAAGTTGTTGGTTCACAAAGCAGTTGTACATACAGCGTACAAATACCTTCATTTAATTTCCAGCTGTTAAATAGTGCATTTGAGAATTTGGGGGGAAAAAGCCGTGTTTTTGGTTCACAAAGCAGTTGTGCATACAGCATACAAATACCTAGGTTTAATTTCCAGCCTTTAAATAGTGCAATTTGTGAATTTTGGGGAAAAAAAGACGTGTTTTTGGTCCACAAAGCAGTTGTGCAGTGCATACAGCGTACAAATACCTACGTTTAATTTTCAGCCGTTGAATAGCACATTTTTGAATTTTGGGGAAAAAAGACGTGTTCTTGGTTCACAAAGCAGTTGTGCATACAGCATACAAATACCTACATTTAATTTCCAACCGTTAAATAGTGCATTCGTGAATTTTGAGGAAAAAAAGCAGTGTTCTTGGTCCACAAAGCAGTTGTGCATACAGCGTACAAATACATATTTTACATTTCTGCTGTGAAATAGTGCATCAGTGTATTTTTGGGGAAAAAAGCAGTATTTCAGGTCCACAAAGCAGTTGTGCATACAGCGTACACATACCTATTTTAAATCTCAGCACTGAAATTGTGCATTAGTGTGTTTTAGGGAAAAAAAGCTGTTTTCTTGCTTCACAAAGCAGTTGTTCATACAGCGTACAAATACCTACGTTTAATTTCCAGCCGTTAAATAGTGCATTTGTGAATTTTGGGGAAAAAACTGTGTTCTTGGTCCGAAAAGCAGTTGTGCATACAGCGTACACATACATATTTTACATTTATTCAGTGTAATAGGGCATCAGTGTATTTTTGGGGAAAAAAACGGTATTCTTGCTTCACAGAGAAGTTATGCATACAGATATATGAAACACTTTTCCAGCTCACCCACATGAAGATTCCAGCGTGTACGGCACCTCAGGCAAGTTCCTGGATAATGACTTCAGATGAAAAACAACACGTCCAGCACTGCATGGATTTTCGTGCAAAATTTCTTCCATTTATTTCAAAGTGACAAGATGAGTACAGGAACACACCACAGGCAGTAAAAGATTTACGCGTTTCGGACCCTGGAGTCCTTAGTCATAACAACAAGTGACGCAACCAGGTAGGTTTTTTTATATGTGAGTTACAACTAGTATCACTTCCCTTTCTTGATTAGAATGGGGAGGGACCTCCCCAAATGTTAAACACCTTAACCTGAGTGCCTGACTTGCTGGTAGTACAACAAGTACAAAATCAACTTTGTGAATCTGACATCTATGCTAGAAACCATAAATCTATGAATTATCCACATGCAAACTTTATAATGTAACAGTAATATTGCAGGTAATTCACTAAATAGTTACACCATGACAATAAGATATAATAAAAAATAAGACAAAATGTACTAAAAGAACAAATGGCAAAAAACCGCATTGTTTGGAACCTGTTCAGTTGTATAGATACATAAGCTCCTTGCGTAGGTTTAACCCTTTAGGCACTCTGGTATTAAGTCTCAGAATCCAATATGCCTCCCATAATAAAATAGCTTTTTTATAGTCTCCACCCCGTATTGGTCTTCTCACTTTTTCTAGGGCGAATGCACTGAACGATTGAACTCTGCGATTGTGTTCAGAAATGAAGTGTCTAGCTACATTAGAAATATTTTGTGCTGAGGGATTACTTATGTAATTCAGATGTTCCAGTATTCTATTTTTGAATTTGCGTGAAGTGCTCCCAACATACATCAAATCACATTCAGTGCAGCATATAATGTATACGACATCCTCAGTGTTGCAGTTCATATAACCCTTCATTTTGAACATCTCTAACCCTGGGTTCACACGTGAGCTTTTCTGAGACGCGCGTTTTACGCGCGTTTTTGTCACGCGTATTACAGCGCGTTTTTTCAAATAGGAAACGCGCATCATACGCGCGTTCGTGACTCTGGAGACCAATTGAAAATGGCATATCTACACTTTAACGTGTGTTAAATGCGCGTTTTACGCGCGTCCCCATTGAAGTCTATGGATGCAAACGCGCGACAAAACGCCCCAAAGAAGCTCAAGAACTTCTTTGAGCGTAGGGAGTTTTACAGCGCATTCAAACGCGCTGTAAATTGCTCAGGTGAGAACCATGCCCATAGGGAAACATGAGTTTTCTCCTGTTGAGCGTTTTACAGCGCGTTCGAACGCGCTGTAAAACGCGCAAGTGTGAACTGAGGGTATGTGTTCTGCATTGTGGAACTCCTGTGTACTGGAACTCCTGAGTGACATAACTGCAGGTTTTGCATCTCCGGCTACCGCATTGTGTGAACCCTGTATAGCTCAACCATGTATCTGAAGATTTGTTCCTCGATACAAATAAGGAGGAGGAAAGATAAGTGCCCAGAGAGGGAGCTCTTCTGGACACAATCCGGCAACCCTCCCCAAGTGTATCCCGCAGAAATTGATCCTCAAAAAGGATAGGTAAACATTTTTTTACAAGATTTTCAAAAATGAATAGGTGGCTCCACCAGTGTGTAAGATGGACTAAAATGGTGCTCTATATCCGTTGATACCAGCTTCTATGTATCAGAAGAAAATCACTGAAATCTAAAAAGGAGGATATGGCACTCAAACTTTGGAGTACTACACCACAATCAATTTAATTTAATATACATATATTAAAACATACATATAGTACGTACATCCCCACTGAGGAAGAGGTCAGTTACATAAGAGACCTCGAAACGCGTTTGGGGACATTATCCTAACCTCCGTGACACTAGGATTTTAAGTGCGCACTAAAGACTGAAAGATTGGCCAATCTGGAGCGTGATCTAAAGCGAAATTACTCCGATATATGAGGAGACGGCAGGGCGTATACACGAGGAGACGCCAGGGCGTAGCTAAACCAGCTGGAGAGCCCGACTGCATAAGACGTGATAATAATATTAAGTAAAGTGCGGTGGAGACGGCTTAGAAGGCAAGGTAAGCGATCGAACACAAGTGATCGTATAAAGGTAGGAGGAGGATTTGCTTTTAATGGTGGGACGCCACCAATGTTTTGATACATTATCGCTAACCGCACTAATTGTTGCAAAGGCTGCTAAATCCTGATGGGAATGATCTGAATACAAGAGGTCATATATCAAATCCAATAGACACGGGACTATTCAGGGTATAACAGGAACGATTGTGATGAACTACGTGTCCATGCCAAACTCGCCCTTTATATATGAATTTAGTTGTTTTAATAATTCTCTTAATTTGTACTGTTATTGTTTTATATTGGTTTGGGTACATTGAATTGAAGATTTGGATTGAATAGATTTTATGTGGGATGTACGTACTATATGTATGTTTTAATATATGTATATTAAATTAAATTGATTGTGGTGTAGTACTCCAGAGTTTGAGTGCCATATCCTCCTTTTTAGATTTCAAACATTTTTTTACAATAGTGCTGATTTCATTAAATTGTCTGCTAAACGCAAGTACCAGAGTAGGAAGTTTGTCATTTTAATATCTATCTCTCCTCTGAAATGGAGTGGATTGGATGTCATTTTTTGGCAAATCCATGTGATTCCTTTTCTCTGGCACTTGTTTGTCATTATGAAACAGCAAATCATGTCTGTTTTTATTTTGTGCAATGTTATAAGCTCTGTTTAACATCCACTGTGGGTAACCACGTGCTTTTAACCTACAGTAGTGCCAATATTATTGCACTCCTGAAAAAACGCGGTGTCTGACCTGCAATTTCTGCGGGCACGTATACATTCCCCCACTGGCACACTTTTCACTGTGTGTTTGGGATGATGACTATCGGCATGAAGTATGGTATTGCCTGCTGTACTTTTTCTATATGTCTGCGTAGAGATATTTTGTTCATTACCAACGAGTTTAAGATCCAAAAAATAAATTGGATTTGGGTCACTATGACTAGTGAAGCGGAGGCCATAGGGGTTATTATTTAAATATTGAAGGAAGTCTGGCATGGCAGATACTCCACCCCTCCAAATGAGGAGCAGGTCATCAATATACCTGCCATACCAGACTATATCCCCATAAAAATGATTTTTTTCATTATAAATATATCTTTCTTCCCATGAAAAGATTTGCCAGGGACGGGGAGAATTTTGCCCCCATTGAAACTCCCCTCACTTGTACAAAAAAATTTGAGTCAAAAGAAAAATAATTATGTGTCAGTAGATACTGTATCACTTCAAGAATGTAATCAATAAACTCGTTGGAATGACAGGTATATCTATGCAAATGATATTCAAGAGCTAAAGAAGCTACCTCATGTGGTATGGACGGGTATAGTGACACAACGTCAGCTGCAATCCATGAAAAAATCATGACTCCAATTTATATCGTACAGAGACCGCAAAACATCAGCCGTGTCAGGTAAGTAACCCGGTATTCTTTTGACCAATGGCTGAAGCTTACTGTTACATTATAAAGTTTGCATGTGGATAATTCATAGATTTATGGTTGCCAGCATAGATGTCAGATTCACAAAGTTGATTTTGTACTTGTTGTACTACCAGCAAGTCAGGCACTCAGGTGAAGGTGTTTAACATTTGGGGAGGTCCCTCCCCATTCTAATCAAGAAAGGGAAGTGATACTAGTTGTAACTCACATATATAAACCTACCTGGTTGCGTCACTTGTTGTTATGACTAAGGACCCCAGGGTCCGAAACGCGTAAATCTTTTACTGCCTGTGGTGTGTTCCTGTACTCATCTTGTCACTTTAAAAAAAAATTGAAGAAATTTTGCACGAAAATCCATGCAGTGCTGGACGTGTTGTTTTTCATCTGAAGTTATGCATACATCGTACAAATGCCTATTTTAAATTTCTGCACTGAAATAGTGCATTAGTGTTTTTTTGGGAAGAAAAGCCGTATTCTTGGTTCACAGAGCAGTTCTAAATAAACTGCACAAATACCTACGTTTAAATTTCAGCAGTGAAATAATGCATTAGTGTACATTGTCGGAAATAAACCCGTATTGTTGTTACACAGAGCAGTTTGGCATACAACGCACAAAAACATATTTTAAAATTTAGCAGTGACATACTGCATTTCTGTAGTTTGTTGCAATAAACACTGGTTTTGTGATACATAGCAGATCTGAGGCCTACCCTGTATTTCAGTCATTTAAAGTAACCTTTTGAACTCTGCATTTACATAGTTGGTTGCAAACAAGGAAGATGTAGCAATAGATACAGCACTCCAATTGTAATGAAAATCCAACGATCCTTTATTTCGGTGTAATCACAAATGCATACAGCAGTAAAATCTCCAGCACAGATGTACACTCCTGTACTGTCTATGCGCTTCGAACCGTCCGGTTCTTAATCATGACTGGTTGCAAACACACTGGTTTTGTGGTAGATAGCACATTTGCGGTGTACGCTGCATTTCTGACATCAAATAAAACCGTTAACTTCTGTTTTTAAATTGTTGGTTTGAAAAATCAAATTTTTTCTGATAGTGAAGTAATTGAATTGAATTGCTCCATTACACTGTTGTGTGACCTAAAGAAATGTAATCTGTTTATGACATGGGCACTGCCTTACTGTATAGTGAACTTAATTGTTGACTGTTGGCAGTTAAATGCAGCAGTCTCTTATGCTTCTTTATGACTCTGCTGGCAGGGTTTCCCAGGGCCATAACCATAGTCCTGCCCCAGAAGTGGAAGAGATTGCGTGCACGGATGACCAACCACTTAGGTTTGAGGATGGTGACAGGGGAAGACCACAGCAGCACGTCTCTGATGATGACGAAACACTAATGCAAACCGCTGCGGCTTTCTGCGGTGTGCAGAACGACAAAGAGGGCAGGGGTGATGGCTGGGTGGAAGATGATGTTGAGAGCAATGAGGTCCTACACCCCAAAATACACCACTGAAATCCATGTTTTCCATGGGTGATGATAAAATCAGGGAAATAAATTTAGTAAATCCGTCTGTTATATTGTTGGATGACATATACCCATTTTTTGCTGTGAAGTACCTCTGCACTGCATACCTGACAGGGATAAAATATAGTAAACCCATCTGTTAGATTGTTGGGTGACTTATACCCATTTTTTTTGTTCACGCTGACATCCAGCATTATCCTCTTACTTGCATTATAGTGGGTGAGGTGCAGGCAGCTGATTAATCCAGGTGAAGCAGAGTTGCTGTTTACAGAGTGTTATTGTTTAACCACCTAACACATAAACTGCGCCAAAATATGGGTGTAATCGCGCCAATTAATACACTCCTAGAAAAACACACCACTTATCACAAAATATCAAAAATATTTATTTTCATAATTAAAAATAATACATAATTATGCATAATAAATACACCAGCAACATTTTAGAGTACATGATGGCAAGACGGCAACAGAAAACAGCATTTGTTCAGCACAATCAATACACTATCATAAGTGCAACTTCAGGTTCAAAATGTGGAGCACTCTCCATACACAGCATAGGTATATTTACATAGAGGTGATAGTCACACCTCCCATTGCAATCCTTCCCCCACTAGCTGAAAACAGGTACCAATAACCATGTGCAGCTCTCCTATGCGTCACTGGCATGTCTGGACACTGGGAAAATAGATCAACAATGCTTACAATATGGGCAAACAAAGTTCAAAATATTACCATCCTCCATCGGATCTCCCTCAGCGTCCAGTGTATCCCCCAGTGACAATAAATATACAACATGTATGGTAACAAGAATATAATACTGACCAAGTGTTGCGTCCGTCCCGGTAACCCCAACGTGCGTTTTGCCCGTAGCTTTTTCAAGGGGCATTGTCCTTACCCTTCCGATCCTACTTCAAATAGGCGGCGGCTCATTCTAAACTCCTCCCTGCTAACCTACTAATCCAATCACCCGAAATCTATATTTTCGTCATACCTTTCACAGTATCCGGCAAACAGCTTGCGCAAGACGCGTCGCTGTCCTGAGTCCCCGCCTCTCTGCACTTTCGTCATACCTCTCGCGGTATCAAACCAACAGCTTGCGCATGCGCATAGCTGTCACGGGTTTCCGTCCGCCATTTTGGAGTAATATCGGCTATATCTATGTATATTTCATGAATGGCACTGTTATCATAACATAATCTACATCACTAAAAGGGGTCCTCATTTTATGTACAGGGTGAGTAGTATCCCCCATCCTTAAGCATATTTTCTTAACCAGTTCAAAGATAATGGGATATCTCAAAAGAGCCAGTGCACCATAGGTTACAAAGAGATATGTCCAATATTAAAGTAATAAATATTAGTGAAACACGTGTAAAGTGATCATACTGTGTACAAATATAAGGGGATTGTTCACACCAGTCTGTCAAGATATAACACCGTGTGGATGGTCAGAGAGCTGCAATTCCATCCACATCTTAGTTCAAGTTCAATCCCATCAGTGAGGTCATACTAGTATGTCCATAGACCAGTGGAACAGATCCCATTCACAAACATATACAATACAATCATATACTTGTATCATATATTTGTATTTTTATATGTATTGTATATGTTTGTGAATGGGATCTGTTCCACTGGTCTATGGACATACTAGTATGACCTCACTGAGGGATTGAACTTGAACTAAGATGTGGATGGAATTGCAGCTCTCTAACCATCCACACGGTGAAGGCCATTATATCAGACTGAGGACCCCTTTTAGTGATGTAGATTATGTTATGATAACGGTGCCATTCATGAAATATACATAGATATAGCCGATATTCCCCACTCCAAAATGGCGGACGGAAACCCGTGACAGCTATGCGCATGCGCAAGCTGTTGGTTTGATACCGCGAGAGGTATGATGAAAGTGCAGAGAGGCGGGGACTCAGGACAGCGACGTGTCTTGCGCAAGCTGTTTGCCGGATACTGTGAAAGGTATGACGAAAATATAGATTTCGGGTGATTGGATTAGTAGGTTAGCAGGGAGGAGTTTAGAATGAGCCGCCGCCTATTTAAAGTAGGATCGGAAGGGTAAGGACAACGCCCCTTGAAAAAGCTACGGGCGAAACGCGCGTTGGGATTACCGTGACGGACGCAACACTTGGTCAGTATTATATTCTTGTTACCATACATGTTGTATATTTATTGTCACTGGGGGATACACTGGACGCTGAGGGAGATCCGATGGAGGATGGTAATATTTTGAACTTTGTTTGCCCATATTGTAAGCATTGTTGATCTATTTTCCCAGTGTCCAGACACGCCAGTGACGCATAGGAGAGCTGCACATGGTTATTGGTACCTGTTTTCAGCTAGTGGGGGAAGGATTGCAATGGGAGATGTGACTATCACCTCTATGTAAATATACCTATGCTGTGTATGGAGAGTGCTCCACATTTTGAACCTGAAGTTGCACTTATGATAGTGTATTGATTGTGCTGAACAAGTGCTGTTTCCTGTTGCCGTCTTGCCATCATGTACTCTAAAATGTTGCTGGTGTATTTATTATGTATAATTATGTATTATTTTTAATTATGAAAATAAATATTTTTGATATTTTGTGATAAGTGGTGTGTTTTTCTAGGAGTGTAGAGTGTTATTGTTTCTTTAGTATAAATGCTACTTTGAGATATGTATATTAAGAAGACGGTAAGCTCCTCTGTGTCAAGGTATCTTCCTTTGTCTTGTTTCATTTGTTTTGGAAATATAAAATGTGTGTGTGTCACTTTAAGGTTGTGAACCTGAGTTTGTGTACTTAAAAGCACCTGTGCAAGGTGCTGGGGATCCATCTTCAGTTCAGAATGTTAGCTGGACACTGGGGGAGCTACTTGCTACAAAGGTAATTGCAGAGACCCATGAGGACCATTTATTTTGTTATTTTGCCTCGTTTTGTTGCTTTATTTGTGCTAAAAATAGATATGAGCATGGCTTTCGCCAAGAACTGAGTTTAGATTTTTTTTTACGGCATATACACCCACATCTCAACAGGGCACATGTGCTGATGGTGGCAACGTTTGTATGTACTTATCTATAGCAGCGTGGTGTATTGCAGGTGGTTTATATTACTGCATGCCTCATGTTATTGTCAGCATACTACCACAGTCAGGATCGTCTTTGCATGACATTTTTTGTTTTTCAGGTCACGTCACAGCTCGCCATTCTCATTTGATGTGGTCAATCACATTGTTTGCTAAGGTAGTGAAAAAAAAAAAAGTCACATTAAGGGTGGATTTCCCATTAGGTTACAGGCTTTGCGACTTGGCGTTTCATTTTAAGGTTGTTATAGGTTCAAAATGTTGGGTGTCACATTTTCATCAGTTTGCGGTGTCACAACATCAGACCTGACCCGTCACTCAGGCCTCGGCGGTTTCAACCATTTCGTTGGTTTCTGATGCCTGCATGCCTCATGTCAGTGTCAGCACACTACCACAGCCAGGATCGTCTTTGCATGTCATTTTTGCTTTTCAGGTCACGTCACAGCTAGCCATTCTCAGTTGGTGTGGTCAATTACATCTTTTGCTAAGGTAGTAGGACGAAAAAATAAATAAATAAAAAGTCACATTACGGGTGGATACTTCACTTTTTATTTTAAGGGTGTTATAGGTTCAGAGTGTTGGGTAAGTCACATTTTTATCAGTTTGCGGTGTCACAAAATCAGACCTGACCCGTCACTCAGGCCTCGGCGGTTTTTAGCCATTTTGTTGGTTTCTGATGCTTCCGCTGGCACTGGTTTTGTTGCCATTTTTTTTGGCTCCCAATATAATCATTTTCTTTCCGACATTCCATTCAGGGTGCCCGGTTCGTGTCTTTCAGCAGTTACTGGCAGCCTTAACAGACCGAGACCATGAGAGTCCTCTGTTGCTATTCCCCCGGCACCACTCACCACCTCTCAGTTGTGCAGCATGTCCGTATGCCGGTGTCCAATTTAGGGTTGAAACCGACAGCTATCTATCTGGCTGTTCCTTCAGGTTAGGTGCAGCATCTGCTGCCTCTAGGAACAAAAGTTCCGTCCCATATTACCTGGAAATGAGGTTGATGGTGCTCTGCATGTTCAATACGTACATACCTCAACCTATTCTAGAGATGTTCTCGTATTCAAGAGGTTGGTCATGTTAGTGTTGTTGCCATAAACTATTATGTGTCATTTAGTTGTGGGTTTTTACCCCCTTCAGGCATTCCTCCTATGCAGTGGTTATGGCACAATTCAAGCCATTTAGTTAGTTAGCAGGTAGACGGTTATGTGTCATGTAGCCTACGCATTACAGGTAGCCCCGACCACAAGTTTGAAGGCCGATTTATTGGCCTATATCTGTGGGAGTGGCGTCTGTAGCACATTTATTCCAGACAGGTGCCTCTCTTGGGTGTGTCAACGGTGCTGCGTACCCTCCCAACCCACCCTTCTTTTTCATAAACACCTTGAAGGGTATGCCCCCCTTCAGGCATTCCTCCTACGCAGCGGTTATGGCACATTTCAAGCCGGTAATTTAGTTATGCAGGTAGACGGTTACATGTCATGTAGCCTACGCGTTACAGGTAGCCCCGACCACAAATACACATTTTTTCTTTTAAGTACACCTGCACTGCATACCTAAAAGGGACATCAATTTTGAATTCCGTCTTTTAGTTTGGTGGGTGACTGTAAAAAAAAAAAAAGGGGGGGGGCGACAATTAAGGGACATGGCCCTGGTCGTGGTGCTGCTGTGGTTGGTGGAGCTCCTGTTGCTGGGAGAGGACGTGGTCGATCTGTGCCAGCTACACGCCCAAATGAAACACCTTCCTCAGGTGTGCATAGGCACCAGAATGTTCAGCGCTATTTTGTACCCCCGAATACCCCTTTATGAATGGTGAGGCCAGAACAAGTACAGGTGGTAGTAGATTGGGTGGCTGACAGTGCCTCCAGTTCCTTCACATTGTCTCGCACCCAGTCCCCTGCTGAAAGCTCAGAGGTGGTATCTGCAGCCCATGGGCATTTGTCTTTCACCGCACCCCCTTGCAAATCAGCCAAGCATCTGAGCCCCAAGTCATGCAGCAGTCTCTTATGCTCATTGATGACTTTGCTGGCAGGGTTTCTGTGGGCCATCCACATAGACCTGCCTCAGAAGTGGAAGTGATTGAGTGCACCAATGCCCAACCACTTATGTTTCCGGATGTGGACATGGGAAGACCACTGTAGCATGTCTCTGATAATGACGAAACACAAGTGCCAACTGCTGTGACTTTCTGCAGTGTGCAGACCGACAAGGAGGGCAGGGGTGAAGAGTGGGTGGAAGATGATGTGGAGGATGATGACATGGACCCCACATGGAAAAAGGGTCACGTGTTCAGTTTGGAGGAAGAGGTGGTGGTCACACAGAGCCACCAGCACAGCAAAAGAGGGAGCAGGGTGCAAAAGCAGAGCGGCCGCCCCCTAGACAGTACGCCTGCTACTGCCCACCACACCCAGGGACTAAGCACACCAAAGCCATCTCCAAGGAGTTCCCTGGAGTGGCAGTTCTTCAGACAATGTTGACAACAAGACACGAGTATTATGCACGCTGTGAAATCAGGGCCTGAAGCGAGGCATAAAGGTTCTAAACCTGAGTACAACCTGTATGACCAGGCATTTAAATGCAAAGCAAGAGCTACAGTGGAGTAAACACCTCAAAAACCAAGAAATGTCTCAAGCTCCTCCTGCTCCCTCTTCTGCTGCAGTCTCGGCCTCTTCCTCCACCTCTGGAGTGACAGTGGCACCTGCCACCCCGCAATCAGAGAATGTGGCAGAAACGCCACCATGTCCATCACAGTCACCAAGCATCTCTACAATGTCCCATGGAAGCGTTCAACTGTCCATCTCCCAAACACTGGAGAGAAAGGGGAAGTACCCCCCCTACCCAACCATAATCCCTGGCCCTGAATGCCAGAATTTCAAAAATTCCTGGACTTTGATATGCTGTCATTCCATCTGGTGGTGACGGAAACTTTTAAAAACCTTATGGCGGTGAATGTCCCACAGTACGTGGTTCACAGTTGCCACTACTTTTCCAGGCGAGCCATCCCTTCCATGCACAGACAAAATCAGGTGTGCACTGCGCTATACCATTTGTGGCAAGGTCCACATAACCACCAATTCGTGGACTAGTAAGCACGGGCAGGGACGTGATATCTCCCTAACTGAACACTGGGTAAATGCAGTAGCGGCTGGGCATGAGGCAGATAGCAGTTTGCCGCATGTCCTTCCGCCACCAAGGATTGCAGGGAATTTCTCTCTGCCTTCTGTTGCCTCCTCCTCCTACTCCACTTCCTACTCTACCACCTCCTCATCCGGTCAGTGTAACACCTTCACCACCAACTTCAGCACAGCTAGGGGGAAACGACAGCAGGCTGTTTTGAAACTCCTCTGTTTGGGGGGAAAACCCCACATGGCGCAGGAGCTGTGGACTGCAAACAACAAACTGATTAGTAGTTGGTGCCACTGAGCCTCAAGCCCGACCTGGTGGTGTGCGATAATGGGCGAAATCTCGTAGCAGCTCTGGTCCTAGCTGGTTTGACACACATCCCTTGCCTGGCGCATGTGCTGAATTTGGTGGTGCATAAATTCCTGAAAAAATACCTGATATGTCAGAGCTGCTGCAGAAAGTGTGGTCCGTCTGTGCGTGCTTTCGGCGTTCTCACCCTGCTGCTGCTCGCCTGTCTGCACTGCAGCGTAACTTCGGCCTTCCCGCTCACCGCCTTATATGCGCTGTGCCCACAAGGTGGAACTCCACCTTGCACATGCTGGAGAGACTGTACGAGCAGCAGCAGAAGAAAGTGGAGTTTCATCTGTAGCACATACGGGTGAGTCGCTCTGCGGAAGAGCACCACTTCACCACCAATGAGTGGGCCTCAATGCGAGAACTGTGTGCCATGTTGCGCTGTTTCGAGTACTCCTCCAACATGGCCGTGATCAGCGTTACTATCCCACTTCTATGTCTCCTTGAAAAAATGCTTTGGGCGTTGATGGAAGAGGATGTGGCACAGGAGGAAGAGGAGGAGGAGGAAGAGGATCATTTGCACTGTTATCAGGCCAGTCATTCACAAGTGGCTCGGAGGGTGGGTTCCTGCACCAACATAGGCCAGGTACACAATTGTCCAGCCAGTGCACAGTTCTGGAGGATGAGGAGGAGGGGGAGGAGGAACTGTGTTCACAGCAGGGTGGCACCCAAAGCAGCTCATGGGCATCACTGGAGCGTTGCTGGTGGGATACAGAGGACACAGACGAAACACCTCCCACAGAGGACAGCTTGTTTTTGCCTCTGTGCAGCCTGTGCAATGAGCGCCGAGTTGCCCACATTCTAATAAGTGCTGATTACTGGGTGGCCTCCCTGCTGGATCACCGTTAAAAAGACAAAAGTGCCATCCTTAATTCTGTCCCCGGAGCGTGATCAAAAGATGCAGGACTACAAGCACACGCTGGTAGACACGCTGCTGATGGCATTCCCACCTGACAGTGGGGGCTCAGTGGAAGCACAAGGCAAGACAGAGGAGGAGGAAGTAGTCGCCATGCAGCTGGGGCACCGCCAGCACCTCAGAAGGCAGAGTTAGCATGGCCGAAATGTGGAAAAGCTTTGTCAACTCAGAACGCCACAACAACCAGCACCACCAGCTGATTGGCATTTCAGCAACATGGTGGAACAGTACATGTGCATATGCCTACACGTACTGACTGATGGGTCTTCCCCATTCAACTTCTGGGTCTCCAAATTGGGCACATGGCCTGAGCTTGCCCTTTACGCCTTGGAGGTGCTGGCCTGCCCTGCAGCGAGTTTATTGTCTGAACGTGTGTTTAGCATGGCAGAAGGCGTTATCACAGACAAGTGCAGCCGCCTGTCCACAGCCAATGTGGACAAGCTCACGTTCTTTAAAATGAATTAGGCAACCCCTCCAGAATCAACAGTTTTGCCACCAAAGCCACTTCTTGGGTGGGTAGAATAGCTTCTTTCCAGATGATGACCCTACCAAAACTTATTTACATATTTTGAGCTTTACCTATATTTGTACCTAACTCTTTCTTTACAAAAACACAGAAACTCCTGAATACTTTCCTGTGGAAATCACGGTGGCTTCTGCAAGGGAGATGTGGATGCGACTCCATAAATCCTATGGGAAACCTGGTAGGTTCCCAGATGATTTGATCACCACTCGCACCTTGGAAAGTAACATTGACGATCTTGACCTCTCAAACTAGCGGGAAGCATGCATAAACACCCTGGACCAGCTAGCTCAGGGAGGAAAGTTTCTCCCCTTCGAACATATACATAATACTTTTCAAATCCCCTATAGGGACTTCTACAAATATCTAAGAGTGCAACACTGTTACGACACCCGCCTGAGTAAGTCTTTGACATTTCACCCTGGTATATTTAAACTCTTCCAGAATCTGATGTTACATAGCAAACAAACTACTAGATATATCTATGACCTGATCCAAGATAAAGCCACCATTAAATCCAAGCCTATTCTAAAGTGGGAGTCAGAGCTCGGACTGGCGTACACGGAGGACGAGTGGTCCCAGACAGTCGGCTTCCTCTCCTCTAACTATAAATGTGTCATACATGAAGCAGGAATAAAGACCCTCTTGAGATGGTATTATTCCCCTAACAGACTGAGTCGAATGTACCCAGGAGTACCGGACTGCTGCTGGAGGGAGTGTGGAAGCAATGGCACCTTTTACCATTTCCTGTGATCATGACGTAAATTACTCACATACTGGCATCAAATATTTGCCTTGCTCTCTTAGATTTCCTCTACCTCGGTCCCTCCATCCCTGGCGTTGGCCTTCCTATTCTTAGGCACAAATAAGTTCAGCTATACCCATAAAAGCTTGATAGGCCATATACTCCTGAGTGCCAAGTTAGTCATAACCTGGCACTGGAAATCTGTGACCCCTCCTAGCATGCAAGAAGTTGTATTGGTACTTAACACTTCTTGTAGATATGAACATCGGCTCCCACCCACTATTATTAACCCCCGTAAAAGGGACTTAACGTGGGACCCTGGTTGTTACACCCGTTATACTCACTGTGAGTAGCAACACACTTACGCTAGATAATTCCAGAGATTGTACTTTATCTGAGAGTGTAGTTTTCTTTCAATTATAGCTAGATTTTTTCTTTTGGTTTATTACAAACCCACTTGTTCATATAGTGTATCTATTCGTAAGGGGTTGTGGAACCAGTGCCACTCCTCATGGAGCTTTATACCCCTGTCTGCTTTTTAGAATTACTAGTGACACACACACTGTCACATTTACTTGTGTTGTTATTTATGACTATGTACACTTGCTTGTGAATTCAACATTCATGTTGGTAATGATTACTGTACTTTACTGTTTGATGATCAACGCTTAATGATACAAAAAATCTATAAAAAATGATTTTTCTATAATGAACCAGGTATGGATCCCACAGGACTTGTCCGTTTTATATTTCCCAATGTTTTGAGGTCTACCCAAATTTATAAAAAAAATAGAAAAAAAAATAAAACCAATAAAGATAATAAAAAACAAAACAAAAAATGGTATTGTGTGTTGGACAGGCGTTGGAAGCCTGATCAGGGTGCTGAGGAAAAGGTAACATCAGAGGACTGGGTAGCAGCAGTAGCAATAAAGAACAAAGACCAGAGCCTCCCAAAAAACTGCCATACAAAATTTGTTTCTATTATGGACAGCTCAGAAACTGGTAATGCTACTGTTACTGCATGCATGTAATGTATGTCCTTGTAATAAACAGACTTGATAAGACACTAGGCTTGAGCAGATCTATGAGCCGAAGGTCGATTTTTAGTTTATTCATTCAAATACCTCGATTTTAATGCTGTTTCCGTACAGCATTAAAATGTATTGGCTCCGTAAAGCCAAAGTTCGTCTCTGCTGAAGTCACTTAAGGCCAGCTTAAACCAGCCAGTATGAAAGCCCACTTCAGATTGCTATTTTAAATCGTTTTTAAAGATACAAATATGAATACAGTAGTAACTCAGCGAAGTCTCGTGTGACTTTGCCGAGACAAACTTTGGCTCTAATACATTTTTATGGAAACAGCATTAAAATCGAAGTATTTGAACAAATCAACTTCGGATCTATGAACCGAAGGTCAATTCGCTCAAACCTAGTAAACACATAGTTCTGTATTGGAAGTATGGGTAAGGGTAATTTCTTTGAATGCCTTTGCTAGGACTACTAGGATAGCTTATTAGACATAACCATTCTTCGTTATTCATCACTAGAAAACGTGTAATGTATGTCTTACCCCAACAGTAATGATGATGGAAATGTACAAGTACTTTTTAAAGGGTTTAATCCACAAATTAAAAAAAATGCTCTATTCATGTCACACAGTAATACTTTTCATGGGTAACCTCTACAGAAGAGCGACAATTTGATAATGTTGATATATAAAGCTCCTTCTCTCTCTGTATCTTGCTGACTTTTATAGGACACGGAGAACACCTACTACTTCCATAGTCAACTACATGGAAAGGGAGGGACTCTAGTACCAGAATCTTGGCCAGGTGCACATTCAGCTTCTGCGCCGTTGGATGAATGCACTCATACTGCTGTCTTTTTGCAATCACCTGGGTGATCGATTGCTGTCAAAATAAGTGAAAAGGAGAAGGAGGAGCATCAGGAGCTAAAGACGACATTGAAGTCGATGGGAATGAATGACAGCTTCCTTCTGATGACGTTGACAAGTTCTGAGATCTGGAGAGGGGTTCAGGCTGGTTGGAGATGTGCAGCGGGCCGCCCCCTGGGGCACTAAAGATGAGTACCCGAGTACCCAGGTGTAGGAATTGCTGAGTGGTATAGGGTGGCCTAAAATGTCCCTTAATGCTTTGTGCGAGTGTCACGGTGCTCCTACCTCGATACAGCTGGAACTCCAGGCGTTGACTCTGAAGCAGACAAATAGAGGGTAGCAAGTGAGGGATGAAAGAAGTAACTTGAGTCCAGACCTGGAATGAAGTTTAATATCAGCTTTACTATGCATAAACCTTCTCCAAAACAGTTTACAGACTTTGTCTTTGTCCCAGCAGTCTTTAGCATTAAACTGGCAGGCAAACTCAACTTTGCTACATCTGTTGCTTTCTGCCTCTGCTGTACTGACAGGCTGAATTTGTAACATGACTTCTCCTTTATGCTGCAATATTTATATTTGTAGTCTGTCTCTTAATTAGGCCAGGGAAATCTCTTCCTGGCTCCTGAGGCTCCAAACTATGGCTTCCATATCCAGAAGAGCTGAAGGTGCTCTGGCTTGGCTTTGTTTGGCCTGGGCACGTCCAGCAGAGATGTGCCCAGAACTTGCTTCCTTCCCCTAGCTGGGGTAAGCTAGACTGCTCTTGAAACTGGTCCCCTCCCTTCCTGCAGGAAGTGGGACTCGTCCACTCCTCCATAGAGGGGTTTGTTAGAATGGAAAGCTCCATTCTACCTAACTATAGCTCTGTCGTATTTGCTGCCACCTGCTGGTGAACCAGGCACATTTCATCTGAACATAACAGTTGCAAAATAGGAAATGCACAGTGTTTGCACCTGGAATAAATACACATGATGACATGAGGTTAACCAACAAAGACAGTTGTGAGGTGCAAAAGTGGTAATTCCCCTCTGGGGCATTACAGATGCAGCAGTTGCTGCATAGGGCTCTAGCACTAAATGAGAGGCAGGGTTTTCCCCCTCCATTTTATGATGATGCAGGGCCATCACGTCAACATTAGCACCTTGGCTGTGCCTTACCTTCTTCCCACACATCCTGCATACTGCCACACTAACGTCCCCCAGTGACTTGATGAAATATTCCCACACTGCAAGTATAGTATTTTCCCTCCATCACTGCGTGATGCTTGCCTGCTGCTTATATCATGAAACCGTGCACTACTAGTCTGTTCCTCATCAGTAGAGATGTCCCGAACTATTTGCCAGCGAACAGTTCCCGGCGAACATCGCATGTTCGCATTCGACGCGGCGGGCGAACATATGCGATGTTCGATTCGCCCCCTATACTTTATCATTGAGCAAACTTTGACCCTGTACCTCACAGTCAGCAGACACATTCCAGCCAATCAGCATACCCTCCCTCCCAGACCCTCCCACCTCCTATCAAAAAGCAAAGACAGCATCCATCTTAGATTCGTTCTGAAGCTGCAGTGTTAGTTAGAGCAGGGAGAGTGCTGCTGCTGCTGAAATAATAGGGAAAGCGTTAGCTAGGCCAGTGTTCTGTGTCCACTCCAGTCCTCAAAGACTCATCGGCCTCTTTCACACGAGCGTGTCCAGATTAGGCCCCATTCACACATCGGTAGTGTGTTGCGGATCCGCAAATTGCGGATCCGCAACACACCATGCCGGCACTCCCCATAGAGATGCCTATTCTTGTCCGCAGGTTACGGACAAAAATAGGACATGCTCTATCTTTTGCTGAGCCGCGGCCGGATGTTTCCGGGCTGCGGCTCCGCAAATACAGAAACGGAGAGCACATAGTGTGCTCTCCGCATCACGTCCGGCCCCATTCACAATGAATAGGTCCGCATCCATTCCGCAGTATTGTGGAATCGATGAGGACAAAAATTGCAGATGTATGAATGGGGCCTTAGGTCCAGATGCATTGCGGAAGCGTTCAGTGAAAACTGTGCAATTTCACAGTCAAAGCCATTCAGTTTTGCCTGTGATTGCGTTCAGTTGTTCAGTTTTTTCCGCGCGAGTGCAATGCGTTTTGATGCGCTTTTCATGCGCGTGATAAAAAACTGAAGGTTTACAAACAACATCTCCTAGCAACCATCAGTGAAAAATGCAACGCACCCGCACTTGCTTGCGGATGCAATGCGTTTTTTACGCAGCCCCATTCACCTCTATGGGGCTAGGGCTGCGTGAAAAACGCAGAATATAGCACATGCTGCGATTTTCACGCAACGCAGAAGTGATGCGTGAAAAAAAACGCTCATGTACACAGACCCATTGAAATGAATGGGTCAGGATTCAGTGTGGATGCTGTGCGTTCACGTCACGCATTGCACCCGCGCGGAAAACTAGCTTGTGTGAAAGGGGCCATCTGCTGTAAGGACAGCGTCTTGACAGCACCCCAAAAAGCCATTTTTAGGGCTGGTACATCAGTCTGCTTTTATTTATTTTTTCTATATATATATATATATTGCAGTTGCCTGCCCGTGTGTTAGAGGCCGCAGGCCCGCAGACTGTACTGTGTGCACACCACTCATATAGGGTGGCACAGTACCTTGCAGATAAAAAAGTCATTTAATTTTTACCCTTTAAAATAATTGCAGTTGCCTGCCAGTGAGTGTCAGGACCACAGACTGTACTGTGCCCACTGCCCACCACTCATATAGGGTGTCACAAACAAAAGGGAACCGAGCATGGGTCTTTTTCCATCTCCCGGTTCCAAAAATCTATTCACTACACCGGCCCTGGCCCTGATAAGGGACAAAACAGAGATTAAACTGATAAGAATGGTACTTAGTTAACACTAGTTGCATTGGTGGCAAATTCCATTGCAAGTGCCCAAAATTAAAAGGAAGCGGACAGAGCAAGCTTTTTTTCTCTATCTCCCCATGCGAGGATTCAATACACGTCCCCTAATAGGGGACTTAACAAAGATTAAAATGGTAAGAATAGTAGTTCACACTATTTGTATTGGTGGCACAGTATATTGCGCGACGCACCCGCAGTGCCCCAAAATTAAAGTAAGAGGACCGACCAATCATCTTTTTTCATCTCCCGGTTCCTAAAATCTATTCGATACACGTCCCCTAATAGGGGACGTAACATGGATTAAACTGATAGGAATAGTACTGCTTAACACACCACTCATATAAGGTGGCACAGTACACTGCACGGCGCACGCGCAGTGCCCCAAATTGGAAGGAAGAGGACCGACCAACCATTTTTTTCCATCTCCCGGTTTCTAAAATCTATTCCATACACTGACCCCTGATAGGGGACAAAACAGAGATTAAACTGGTAAGTTTTTTAATTTAAAAAGAGAGGACAGCCTCTGCGGAGATGGGTATTTTTTGGCCGCGTTACTGAACGCTCATACACAATGGCTGTAGGCTCATGCGTCCTGTTGCGGAGGTGACAAACCTGGTCAGTCAAACCCAAGGCAACATCATCAACCTCATCCCATATGCGTTTTTTCTGGAGCGTGCCCTGCGAAGAGTGCTGGATCAGGCCGTAGATGAGCATGAAGAGGAAGAGTTGTGGTCACCATCACCACCAGAAGCAGCCTTGTCGTCGTTGATTGTTGGACCTGCGGCAATGCAGAGAGAGGAGTCTGAAGAAGAGGAGTCAGAGAAGGAAGGTGGCTTTGAGGATGTGGAAGACCAACCACAGCAGGCGTCCCGGTGGGCTTGTTGTCACCTTTCGGGGACCCTTGGTGTTGTTCGTGGCTGGGTGGAGGAAGAGACCTTTAATGACGTCAGCGAGGACAAGGAATGGGACATGGGTAGCTTGGTATCCAACCTTGTTTGCGGTTGTGCAAATGGACTGTTTGCGGTTGTTTGCGGTGCATTAAACAGGGAGTTTGGTCTGTCAGAGTTTGGTCTGTCACTGTGAAGCGGGCTAAACCATTACACTACCTGATCGATACAACATCATACCTGATCGTATACACTCACTGGATGTTTTAAAGCACGTTATTCCAAACTATTTAGGAATGTTAGGTGATTTATGCCCTTTAAGGTTTAAAACCAGACTCTGCGTCAACTACGTAATTTTCCATGGATCCCCCTCCGGCATGCCACAGTCCAGGTGTTAGTCCCCTTGAAACAACTTTTCCATCGCTATTGTGGCCAGAAAGAGTCCCTGTGGGTTTTAAAATTCACCTGCCAATTGAAGTCTAGGGCGGTTCGCCCGGTTCGCTGGTTCACGAACATTTGCGGAAGTTCGCATTTGCGAAAGGGAAAATGTTATGTTCGCGACATCTCTACTCATAAGTAGTCTCCTCCTGCATTTGGATGCAGATCTCCCACTGCTTCCACCCTGCTGTCTTTCAGGCATGCTTCCACCCTGCTGTCTCATGGGCATGCTGCCACCCTCGCCATCTAATGATGACGATGCCCTCTCTTCGCACAGGTCCCATGTGCAATCGGCTACATCTTCATGTACATCTGCTTGATTGTCAGTTATATCACTTTCACCTGTCTCTTGTGCACGTTCCTGACCAATTGCAACATGTGCTTTCACCCAACTGTTTATTGGTAGTTGCCCGTCTAGAAGAGTCCAAAGCTCACCTCAACTCCAAGTTTGGGCTGGCCTTTAACTACTGACTGTCCTCACAAAGCTCATCCTTGCTAAAATGCGGAGCAGAGCCAGAAGCTAGTAGAAGGAGTAGAAAAAGCAAGAGGCAGGTTCAGGACAAGTGAGGGCACAGAGGCTGTTCCTGGGCCATGCCAACTAAGCGTGTTGTCAGAGGAACCCACTGATTCCTGGCTGTGTGTATCTGTTGTCACTTGAGATGATATTGAAGAGCGTGTCAACTATTCCAGTACAGCCGATTGTTGGTCAAAACACAACCACTGGATGACAGTGGCAGATCTGGCTTGTTCAATTCTCCATGAAGCCAAATTTCTTCACGCTTTGTGGTAACAAATCATTTTTTTCCTAAAATGGTGGCAGAAATTTCAAAAACTGATACTCATTGATGACATACCATCCACCGTTGAGTCTGACAAACAGTAAGTCTATGTATAAAATAACAGATTAACTATAAATGCTACAGCAGTTGAACAAGATGCATGCTGCAATATATTAGAGAGCCATTTAAAAACTCTCACTACAATCTCCCTGCATTCTCCCTATCAAATATTCTCTTTTAAACAGTTTTCGGCGACACTGTCCCTAGCGCATGAGCGCTTGTCATGTCTCTCTCTGTGCTCAGCTCATAGTAAAATGGCACATTATGAGGCTTTTATAGGGCTGTGACGTCACTGCGGATGGCTGGCTGCATGGCATTATGGGAAATTTTACATTCTCAGGCTTCATACTTTCACTTTCTAACACTTGCAGCTGCAATTTTAGAAAAAAAAATGATTAATTGCCAAGAAGCGCCATGAAATTCGGACTTGTGGCAAATTTTTCCTAAACTTTGGATCGAATTCCACTTCAGATGCTTCAATTTGCTCAACCCTAGTAACCTCTTTAACCAAAACCCATTTTTCTTGTCAATGTCACAACTATCTCAAAATTTATTTTTAAAAATATCACAACTATTTCAACATTTATTTTTCAGTTTGTATAGAAAGATATACAGATGTAGCAGGGTTGGCACTACCGCTGTTAACTCAAATTTCTTAGCTCATTTCATTATCTTGAGAAAAAAGCCATTGAAAAGCAATTGAAGGTGTTTGCTTAGATTAGATAACCAAACTCAGAAATCTCAAAAAAAAAGGAGTGCTAACCATGCTACTGTACATCTGTAATGACAACATAGGTATCTTCTTAAATTAACCCCAGTCCTGAGCCACTTTTCACCTTAAATCCCATGCCAATTTTTGCAAATCTGACATGTCACTTTATGTGGTAATACCTTTTAATTATCCAAGCCATTCTGAGACTGTTTTCTCATGACACATTGTACTTCATGACACTGGTCAATTTGAGTCGATATATTTCACCTTTATTTATTAAATAATCCAAAATTTACCAAACATTTTGAAAAAATTCACAATTTTCTAAATTTGAATTTTTCTACTTTTAAAACGGATATTAATTCCTCATAAAATAGTTATCAATCAACATTCCCCATATGTCTGCTTTATGTTGACATAATTTTGTAAATGTCATTTTATGTTTTTAGGACGTAAGAAAGTGTAGAAATTTAGAATCCATTTTAAAAGCACCACTTCAGTTATAAAGTAATTTTGAGGGTCTTAAGTAATGGAAACCACCCATAACCACCCCATTTTAGAAACTACACCTCTCAAATTGTTCAAAACGGATGTTACAAACTTTGTTAACCCTTGAGGTGTTCCACAAGATTTAAAGAAAATTTTTTAAATTTCCCTTTTTGGTAGATGTTTTATGTTAATCAATTTTTTCTTGCAACACAGCAAGGGTTAACAGCAAAATAAACCTCAATATATAGTACTCTTATTCTGCAGTTTACAGAAATACCACACAATTTGCGGTAAACTGCCCTATGGGAACGTGGCGGTGGTCAGAAGGAAAGGAGAGCCATATGGATTTTGGAGACATATTTTGCTAGAATGCTTTTTAGGCACCATTTTGTATTTCAAGAGACACTGATGTACCCCTATAGTGGAAACCCTCAAAAAGTGACCCCACTTTGGAAACTACACCACTTAAAAAATATATTAAGGATTAAGGGGGGTACTGAGCATTTGGAAACACTTGGCTGTGAAAATGAAGTTTCATTTCTTCCAAGAAAATGTTGCTTTAGCCCCAAATTTTTCATTTTCACAAGCGGTAAACGGAGAAAAAGCACCCCATAATTTGTTACCAACTTTCTCCTTAATACAGCAACACCCCATATGTGGTGGTAAACTGCTGTGGGGGCACATGGCAGGACTCAGAAGGGAAGGAGCACCATATGGCTTTTGCAGCTCAGATTTTGATTAATTGGTTTATGGCTGCCATTGGTTTTTATTTGTCTTATGTGGGGGCTTAGGTAGGGTGTCATTTTTTGCAGGATGAGATGATGGTTTGATTGGTACCATGTTGGGGAACATAAGACTTTTTGATTGCTTGGTATTACACTTTTTGTGAGGCAAGGTGAAAAAAATTGCCGTTTTGGCATAGTTTTTTTTTTTTTTTTTACAGCATTCACCAGAGGGTGCATATAATGTCATATTTCTATAGAGCAGGTTGTTACAGACGTGGCAATACCTAATATGTCTATAATTTTTATTTTTGTTAAGCCTTACACAGTGAAAACCTTTTTGAACAGAATAAAATCTTGTTTTTGAGTTGCCATTTTCGGTCATATTATTTATTTATTTATTTTTTTTTTTTGGGGGGGGGCAATTGTCTTAGGTAGGGTCTCATTTATTTAACAGTAAAATATTATTATTGTACTGATTATATTTTTCATCCATTTTCAAGCTAGTTGTTTACATGTATATCCCAAAATCTAATCCAAGATTGGTTTATATGAAGATATTGCTAATAGGTTGGGCAGTGCTTAGAGTTCATACTAGAATTTCTAAATCAGTTTTCCTTATTTTTAATAATTTTAGCAACAATTTTCCTAAAATATGTCTTTCTTCCTTCACAGCTGATGTAAACACATACTGTATATCTATCTGCTGCCAGCAAATGCTGCTATTAGTGCATTGTTGCTTTGTACATTGTTGCTTGTAGGATTATGCATACAATGTGCAGTGAATGATTCAGACAAGCATTGTGCTTCTCTTTGCAGATTTCTGAATACTGCTGTCTGAATGAGTAACCTTTGCACAACCTTGAGAAATCAGCCGCTTGCTTAATGCTGCATTTTACCAGAAGTACATTCATCTGCTTCTTTGCTATAGTGGGTGTATTTCCATCTGCTTCTCTGAACAGATCATTTGCTTGGTATTTCTCAGCCTACTTTTCAGGCTTAATAAGTGACAGAAGCATCAACTGGATTTTAATTGACTTTCTGTGTAATGATACCACGTATATGTAGTAGATACAGTAATTTATAGAACAGACTGAGTCAATAAGCAAAGAGATTTGTGCTATACTGACTATAACCATTTTTGTTTCTTTTGTATTATGGTCAGCATTTGCATAGTTAAGTTACATAGTTAAAGGGGTTGTGCAGCGATGTATATTGATGACCTATCCTACGGATAGGTCATCAATATCTGATCGATCGGGGTCTAACACCACGCACCCCTGTCGATCAGCTATTTGACAAGGAGGCGGTACTCCCTGTAAGCGCCGCTTCCTGGTCTTTTTAGTATGCGTCATCTCCTCTGGAGCATGGCGTAGTCTAATTACAAGTGCTTGTTCCATTCAAGTGAATGGAGTGAGTATTTGTCATTACACTGCACTTCTGAGACAAAGTGCTGTGTAATGAACAGGAAGCATTGAGCGCCGCTTCTTCAAACAACCGATTGGTGGGGATACCGGTTGTCAGATCCGCAGCAATTAAATATCGATGACCTATCCTGAGGTTGAAAAAAGACTATCAAATTCAAACATACTGCACATTTTCAAAAGCATTAATTTCATTTACTTTTAAGAATTCACTTAAGCTCTTTATAAAACTATCCACTGTTGCTGCTGTGTCCACGTCCTGAGGAAGTCTATTCCACAGATTCACAGTTCTTACTAGGGATGAGCGAATCCAAAGTCAATTCGCATAAAACTTTGTTCTAATACTGTACAGAGCAAGAGCTCCATACAGTATTAGAATGTATTGGTTCCGATGAGCCAAAGTTATTGCTTAGCAAAGTCTTGCGAGACTTTGCGCAACAACTTCGTAAATTAATTTGTACTGTAAAAAACCATTTCCCAAACTTGGGTTCGGTTCCAAGTGGTAGCTTGGAACCGAACCAGAGTTCTGGAAATGGTTTTTTATAGTACAAATTAATTTATGAATTATTATTCTAATACTGTACGGAGCTCCTGCTACATACAGTATTAGAATGAAGTTTCTTGTGAATCGACTTCGGATGTTTTATCCAAAGTTGATTCTCTCATCCCTAGTTCTTACAATATAGAAGCCTCAATGCCTCTGGAGACTGAACTTTTTCTTCTCCAGACAGTGGCAGTGCCCCCTTGTCTTTTGAGGGGATTTTGCATGGAAGAGATTTTCACCATACTTGTATGGCCAATTTATATATTTGTAAAGGTTAATCATGTCTCCCCTTAGACATCTCTTCTGAAGACTAAATAAAATTGTATTATTTCCATCTTTCCGCATAACTAAGACCCTCCATGCCCCTTTAGTTGTTCTCCTTTGTACTTTTTCTAGCTCCATTCTATGGACCGGTTCCCAGAACTGAACTGCATATTCCAGATGAGACAGTACCAACGCTTTGTAAAGTGGTAATATTGCACTTCTGCCCTGTGAGTCAAGTATACCCAAATCCTTCTCAACTAGTGACTCTCCCAGTGTTACCTCCCCTAGGACATATGATGCACAAATATTACTACCCCGTTAATAACTTTATTGTTTCATTTATCCATAATGGCCATAATTTGCCAAGTTGATGCCCAAATAGTCAGCTTGCACTTTTTGGACACAGTAATACTGCATAGTACTACGTAGCTTGGAGTTATCTGTAAAAATAGAAACGGTGCAATTAATCCCATCCTCAATATTAGGGATGAGTGAATCGAATTGACGAAGTGAAATATGATCTGAATTTCAGGAAAAATTCGATTTGCACCGAAAAAGTGGAGAAAAGGAAAATATATTTGCAGTTCAGCGGTGCAGTTATATGTTCTAAAGCCTTTTGTGGAGTGTTGTTAAGGGAGAATATTAATTATTAATGTTTATGCAAATATCAATAATTAATATTCATAAATAGGAGTGAATAGTCCACTGATGACTCCGCCTATTTATAACTTAAATAAAAATAATACCTCCTTTTGCCCACACTACATTGAAAACTAACTGCAACTTACTGCGCTATTGTTACTCCACAAAAGGCTTTAGAACATATAACTGCACCCCTGAACGGCAAATAGGCCCGTATTTTCTTCCAATTATACACCACAAAAAAGGCTTTAGAACATATAGCTGCACCGCTGAACGGCAAATATATTTTCCTTTTCTCCTCTTATACACTCCACAAAAGGCTTTAGAACATATAACTGCACCTCTTGGAATAACAGACCAGACACTATGTAAAATAATAAAAAAATATTTATGAATACAATATATACGTCTATAGTCCAAATATTACTATAATTATATATATATATATCTATATATTGTAAGAGGGTGCATGGTTCCGTCGTCGACGGAAGGTACGTGTCATCGAGGTTCCTGGCCTCGGTGAGATAAGAGCCAGATTTTTTGTGTCAGCAGCAGCTAGTGCTGTTTGACACATTGATATTTAGCATGGCTACAAAGCCGATCCGGGCCGGCTCTTATTGGGAATAGTCAAGTGCTGGGTGGGAGACTATTCCCCACGGTCCAGGCCGGACTTTTTCCGGGCCTTTAAAAGGCAGCCACCTCAGCAGGTGAGTGGTGATTATCCTGGAAGCTGCTGGTGTTGCTGTGGAGCTCTCAGGGCTGAGAGCAAGAGTCTGCAAACAGGCGTGCAGTCTACCTGGAAGCCGCTGGTGGAAACTTTGCGTGGCCGACCTAACTGCCAGGTGTGAACTAACACCGACCACTCAGGTGACCTTGCTGTGGGACTTATGTTTTTGCCGGGTGTTTTACCTTGTGTGAACAAGCACTAAAGACTGTTTCTGTTTTGCCTTGTGTGAACAAGCACTAAAGACTGTTTCTGTTTTGCCGAGTGTGAATAAAACACTTCTGCTTTACCCAGAGAACTGTATACCTTGCCTCTATACTGCGTCCATAAGCCTGTCTACCAGAGCAATTCCCCACATTTGGTGTCGGATGCGGGCATGCGCAGTGAGGCTGGCGTGAACGCCGAAAGTTTTTGTTTTTGCTGTGTTGGACTGCATGTCATATATCAGGCCTGCAACTTTTGTGGTTTCTGGCAACATGGAGGCTGCTGTGAAAGCTCTCATGGAGGCTAACGTGCAGCAGAGGGAGACCAATCAGCTACTTTTACAGCAGCAACAGGCTAATGAGCTACAGCAAAAAGACATGAGGAGGCTATGTGTGCACAGCAGCAGACGAACAATCTCCTAATGCAGCAGCTGATAGCCTTGCAGGAGTCGGTGCGAACGTCCCAGCCAGGAGTTGCAACCACGACAGCCCCGACTGTGTCTAACGCCAGGGACAAAGTCCGATCTGCCCTCAGGAAAATGGGTCCAGAAGACGATATAGAGGCATTCCTGATGGTGTTTGAAAGAACCGCCGAGCAAGAGAGGCTGCCATTGGAGCAATGGGCTGAGGTGGTGGCGCCTTTTCTGGTGGGGGACGCACAAAAGGCCTATTTTGACCTCAGCTGTGAGGAGGCAAAGGACTATGAGAGGCTAAAAGGTGAGGTGTTGGCCAGGTTGGGAGTAAACACCTATGTGCGAGCGCACAGAGTGTGTCAGTGGGTGTTTTCCGAGTCCCGACCCGTCCGGTCACAAGCCTATGACTTACTTCACCTAGTAAAAAAATGGCTCCAGCCTGAACTGTTGAGCCCTTCTCAGATGGTTGAAAGGGTCGTGGTCGACAGGTTTGTGCGTACCCTTCCGAGAGCCATACAGCGCTGGGTGGGACAAGGCGATCCAGGCAACCTGGAACAACTGGTTAGCCTGGTGGAGAGGTATATGGCCACTCAGGATTTGTTGAAGGACTCTGCTGTACTACCGAAGTCACGTCAGCCCCAGTTGCCGACCCGGGATCCTGGAAAAGGGATCCTACCTCATAAGGAGGGAGTGTATCTCCAGTCCGTGGGAGGAATACCCTGGGGAGGAGGGAGGCTGCGGGGGTCAGGTGTTGGCATTGTCAGGACTGGGGACATGTGGCCGCCAACTGCCCTAGGGCATCCGAACCCATGGACTGCGGGTTCGCTCGCTGGTCCTCTCTTTTTGCCCAACCAGTGTATATAGCTGACCCCCTGCTGGCCGCGGACACCCCTCCGATGTGTGACATCATGGTTAATGGACACTCCGTGCAGGCCCTGCTGGACTCTGGGAGCCTGGTAACTCTGGTCCATGAGTCGTTGGTAACAGAAAAACTCCCAGAAGGGCGAACCCTTACCATTGTCTGTATACATGGGGATCGCCGGGAGTATCCCACTACTAAGGTTACCCTGACGGTGGGTGGGAAAGAGGTGCCACATGTCGTGGGAGTGGGGAGACGGCTCCCTTATGCCGCAATATTGGGGAGGGACTTTCCCCTGTTCTGGTCTTTGTGGAGGAGCGGGTTGCCTACTTGTGGGGAAGAAAAATGTCCGGGTCCCGAACCTGAGGACCCCGAAGCAGAGACACCAGCGGTAGGGGTGACCACTAATTCTGTGATAGAGGGAGACAACCCCACTAAGTGTAATGGTGGGAGGCGTGGAGGGCTTGCCACCGGGACCGGAGTTGGCAGACCTCAACGTCTCCGGAGAAAATTTTGGGACCGCACAACACCGGGACCAAACCCTAGCCAGGG
Source organism: Bufotes viridis (assembly GCA_033119425.1). Lineage (NCBI taxonomy): Eukaryota > Metazoa > Chordata > Amphibia > Anura > Bufonidae > Bufotes > Bufotes viridis. Next base: position 299,269,888 of record CM065589.1, on the reverse strand, counting down.
CCTGGGAGAACGTTGTGGTAATTGATGGTAAACCCCAAAAACCTGGGGCGGAGTTAATGCTTCCCCGTTTTGTTGTTCACCAGGAAATGTTGTATCGGGTGAACCAAATCCGGGGTGAGAATATTGAACAGTTGGTGGTGCCCACGGCGTACCGCAAGCTCGTTATGGAGCTTGCCCACCAACATGTTCTTGGGGGACACTTGGGATGGCAGAAAACCCAGGACCGCATACTGCAGCGGTTTTATTGGCCCAGTGTTTTCAAAGAGGTAGAAAATTATTGTAAGTCCTGTCCAACCTGTCAGGTAAATAGCCCCCAGCCACATTTCCGTAGTCCTCTGGTACCTCTACCAATCATAGAGGTACCGTTTGAGCGAATCGCTATGGATCTAATAGGGCCCATACCGAAGTCCGCTAGGGGCCACCAACACATTCTGGTCGTTCTCGATTACGCCACTCGGTATCCGGAGGCGGTGCCCCTGCGACATACATCAGCTAAGCTCATAGCTAAGGAGTTAATGGAAATGTTTTCCCGGGTGGGCCTGCCTAAGGAGGTTCTGACAGACCAAGGGACCCCTTTTATGTCCAAGGTTATGAGGGAACTGTGTAAATTGCTGCGTATTAAACAGTTGCGGACGTCCGTTTACCATCCGCAAGCGGATGGTCTCATCGAAAGGTTTAACCAAACGTTAAAAATATGTTAAAAGGGTGGTGTCTAGAGATGGGAGGGACTGGGACCTGCTTCTGCCCTATCTCATGTTCGCAGTGCGAGAGGTGCCCCAGGCCTCTACTGGGTTCTCGCCCTTCGAACTGCTTTATGGCCGACACCCTCGGGGCCTGTTAGACATCGCCAAGGAAGCATGGGAACAACAACCCGTCCCCCACAAAAGTGTCATTGAGTATGTCACCCAGATGCAGGAACGGATGGAAAGGGTGTTGCCGCTGGTCCGGGAGCATATGGAGGCAGCGCAACAAGCCCAGAGTAGGGTGTATAATCGTCAGGCTCAGGTGCGGGACTTCAATCCGGGAGATCGGGTTTTGGTTCTGGTACCCACCCTTGACAGCAAGTTCCTAGCTAGGTGGCAGGGCCCCTATGAGGTAGTCGAGAAGGTAGGGAAGTAAATTACAAAGTACACCAGCCAGGGCGGCGCAAGCCGGAGCAGGTGTACCATGTGAATTTACTAAAGCCGTGGAAAGATAGGGACTCGTCCGACAACAGCCCCCGTCCAGGGCTTCTAGGTGAAAAGGGTCCAGCCCCACAGTTCGAGGCCTGTGAAGCAGTAACCACGGTAAAAATTGCAGACAGCCTGTCTTCCAAACAAGTTCAGGAAGTAAGGGAGTTCATCAGTCGGAACACGGATGTGTTCTCGGACCTCCCTGGCCGCACTTCCCTCATCCAACATGATATCGTCACGGAGCCTCAGGCCAAGATCCGGTTAAAACCATACGGGGTACCCGAGGCTCGGCGACGGGCCATCGCGGAGGAAGTGCAATTAATGTTGAAGCTTGATGTCATTGAGGAGTCGAAAAGTGAATGGGCAAGTCCCATAGTCCTAATACCCAAGCCAGATGGGACGTTGCGGTTCTGCAACGATTTTCGCAAGTTAAATGAAATGTCCAAGTTTGATGCGTATCCCATGCCCCGGGTAGACGAGCTTGTTGAGAATTTAGGGCAAGCCCGTTATTTTTCTGTGCTAGACCTCACTAAAGGGTACTGGCAGGTACCCTTAACGGAGTCGGCCAAGGAAAAAACTGCTTTTGTTACCCCGCAGGGCCTGTATCATTACAAGGTATTACCCTTTGGCCTGCATGGCGCCCCTGCCACTTTCCAAAGGTTAATGGACATTGTGCTGCGACCTCATCGTCGGTACGCCTCGGCCTACTTAGATGATGTAGTCATCCACAGCACTGACTGGGAAAGCCATTTGCCCAAAGTACAGGTGGTAGTGGATGCCCTTAGAAAAGCTGGACTAACCGCTAATCCAAAAAAGTGTGCCATTGGGTTAGAAGAGACCAAGTATCTGGGGTATGTCATTGGGCGGGGACTCATCAAACCTCAGGTAAATAAGATAGAGGCAATACGTAATTGGCCCCGACCGGTCACCACCAGGCAGGTAAAATCGTTCCTGGGGATTATAGGGTACTACATGAGGTTTGTGCCCCACTTTGCCACGATAGCAGCACCATTGACAGACCTGTTGAAGGGACGGAAGTCCGGAAAGGTTCACTGGAGTGAGAAGGCAGAAGAGGCTTTCTCTGCATTGAAGTCGGCCCTGTGTGGGTCCCCGGTTTTGGTGACACCCGACTTCAACAGGGAGTTAATAGTACAGACGGATGCCTCGGAGGTAGGCCTCGGCGCTGTACTGTCTCAGGAAGTCAACGGCGAAGAACATCCCGTTGTCTTCCTGAGCCGTAAGCTCAACCCAGCCGAGACCAGGTATAGTATAGTGGAGAGGGAGTGCCTGGCTATCAAGTGGGCACTCGAGTCTCTCCGCTACTACCTGTTAGGGAGGAGGTTCCGTCTGGTGACCGACCATTCCCCTCTCAAGTGGATGAGCCAGGCCAAGGAGAGGAATGCTCGGGTCACCAGGTGGTTCCTGTCCTTACAGAATTTCAAGTTCTCAGTAGAACACCGGGCAGGCCGCTTGCAGGGTAACGCGGATGCCCTGTCCCGCGTCCACTGTCTCATGTGTGTTCACCCCTCAGGGTTGAACAAAGGGGGGGGTATGTAAGAGGGCGCAAGGTTCCGTCGTCGACGGAAGGTACGTGTCACCGAGGTTCCTGGCCTCGGTGAGATAAGAGCCAGATTTTTTGTGTCAGCAGCAGCTAGTGCTGTTTGACACATTGATATTTAGCATGGCTACAAAGCCGATCCGGGCCGGCTCTTATTGGGAATAGTCAAGTGCTGGGTGGGAGACTATTCCCCACGGTCCAGGCCGGACTTTTTCCGGGCCTTTAAAAGGCAGCCACCTCAGCAGGTGAGTGGTGATTATCCTGGAAGCTGCTGGTGTTGCTGTGGAGCTCTCAGGGCTGAGAGCAAGAGTCTGCAAACAGGCGTGCAGTCTACCTGGAAGCCGCTGGTGGAAACTTTGCGTGGCCGACCTAACTGCCAGGTGTGAACTAACACCGACCACTCAGGTGACCTTGCTGTGGGACTTATGTTTTTGCCGGGTGTTTTACCTTGTGTGAACAAGCACTAAAGACTGTTTCTGTTTTGCCTTGTGTGAAGAAGCACTAAAGACTGTTTCTGTTTTGCCGAGTGTGAATAAAACACTTCTGCTTTACCCAGAGAACTGTATACCTTGCCTCTATACTGCGTCCGCAAGCCTGTCTACCAGAGCAATTCCCCACAATATATATATATCTATATATATATATGTATATATTGTGGTAAGGTGCAGGGTGCCGTCGTGGATGGCAGGTATGTGTCACCGAGGTTCATAGCCTCGGTGAGGTAAGAGCCCGTTTTTGTTGATGTCAGCAGCAGCTAGTGCTACTGACAGAGTTTAAATAGCATGGCTGCAAAGCCGATCCGGGCCGGCTCTTACCGGGAGCAGCTAAAGTGTAGGGTGGGTGGCTGCTCCCCACGACCCAGTCCTGGTTTTGGGCTGGGTTTAAAAGCTCAGCCAGCTCAGCAGCTGGAGGCTGTGATTATCCTGGAGCTGCTAACAGGGCTGAGGAGTTCTCTGTCCTGGAGGAAAGAGCTCAGCAAGGAGGTGTTTTGTTCCTGGCTACCTGAAGCTGGATTCTCCTGCGGTTGGGCCGACAGCGTGGTGCGAACCTGCACCTACACCTCCCAGGTGACTGAACCTGTGTTGGCCTGTTTTTGTTTTGCCACGTTATTTCCGTTGTGTGTGAACTGTCACCAAAGAGACTGTTTTTCATTTATGGTGTGCAAGTGTGAATAAAACACTGTTTGTTGCACAATCTGGACTACTTGTTTTGCCTCTAAACTGCACCCGCACCGCTGTCTACCAGAGCGACTCCCCACATTTGGTGGCGGATGCGGGCATGCGCAGTGAGGCTGGCGTGAACGCCGAAGTTTTTTTGCTAAAGTGCATGATATATATTAAGCCAGCAAAGTTGCAAGCAGGAATTTCTGGCAACATGGAGGCTGCTGTGAAGGCTCTCATAGAGGCTAACGTGCAGCAGCGGGAGACCAACCAGCTACTGCTACAACATGTGATGGCGTTACAGGCGGCAGGAGCGTCCCACCACGTCCATGATGCCCGGAAGCGGTCCGTGCGGCGATCCCAAAGATGACCCCGCAGACGACGTGGAGACCTACCTGGCGGTCTTTGAGAAGGTCGCCGTGAGGGAAAAGTTACCCTGTGACCAGTGGGCCGAGGTGGTTGCTCCGTTCCTGGCATCCGGACCCCAGCAAGTTTTTTTGATTTGGCAGATGACCAGGCTGCTGACTATTCCACGGTGAAGGGGAGATCCTGGCCAGACTGGGGGTAAACGTGTTGGTCCGGGCTCAGCGGGTCCACCAGTGGGACTTTAAAGCGGCTGAACCCGCCAGGCCGCAGTACTATGAGTTGCTGCAACGGTTGCAAAAATGGCTGCAGCCTGACATTCTAAGTCCGACTGCTATGCTGGACCGTCTGCTGACTGACATGTTCTGGAGGGCCTTGCCTTACCCCCTTCAACACTGGATCGGCCAGGTATCCCCACCAATGCCCTTGAGATGGTCGACCTGGTGGAGCGATATGAGGCCACCAGAAACCTGCAGGGGGTTCTTTGGGAGGGCCAGTCAAACCCCGGAAATCTCCACCCCAGTCCCGGCGGCCGGCCAAACCCGCCCGGGATGTACCTCTTGCAGATCCGTCCCCAGTGGTCTGCTGGCAGTGTCGGGAGCCTGGACACATAAGTGCCAACTGTCCACAGTGGGGGAACCCATGGAGACTAATTATGGGTACCGGGCTTCCATGTATGCCCGGAGACTGTGTGCGACCGGCATCCCGGGACAATAGACAATCGTCATCTGTGCCAGGTGCAAGTCGGGGATAACCTGGCAGTGGCGCTGTTGGACTCAGGAGCCTGGTAACCCTGGTAAGTGCTGCCCTGGTACAGCCCACCCAGTATACGGGCCGGACAGTGGGTGTGGTGTGCATACACGGAGACTTAAAGGACTATCCCACTGCTGTAATGTCTCTGTCCACGGCGGTCGGCACCTGGACTTGTGAAGTGGCGATCTCCACAAAGCTGCCCTATGAACTAATAGTTGGGAGAGACTTCCCTGGTTTTCCGTCACTGTGGCCTGAGATGAAAGTGACTAATAGCCCTGAGACAGGGTAACCCTAGCAGAGTGGCCTGATACCCCTGGAAGGCCAGAACCCTGGGAGCCCGAGTCTGAAGGGCCAGCGGTAGGGGTGACCACTGCTGCAGCGGTAGTGGGGGAGACAACCCCACTGAGTGTAATGGTGGGAGACACGGAGGACTTGCCACCGGGACCTGAGTTGGCAGACCTCAATGTCTCCGGGGAAAATTTTGGGACCGCACAACACCGGGACCAAACCCTAACCAGGGCCTGGGAGAATGTGCTGGAAATTGATGGTAAACCCCAGAAACCAGGGGCTGAATTAATGTTCCCACGATTTATTGTTCTGCAGGATATGTTGTATCGGGTGAACCAAATCCGAGGTGAACCTGTTGAACAGTTGGTGGTGCCCACAGCGTATCACAAGCTTGTCATGGAGCTTGCCCACCAACATGTTCTTGGGGACACCTGGGGTGGCAGAAAACCCAGGACCGCATACTGCAGCGGTTTTATTGGCCCAGTGTGTTCAAGGAAGTAGAAAATTATTGTAAGTCCTGTCCAACCTGTCAGGTAACTAGCCCCCAGCCACATTTCCGTAGTCCTCTGGTACCTCTGCCAATTATTGAAGTACCGTTTGAGCGAATTGCTATGGATTTAATTGGGCCTGTACCAAAGTCTGCTAGGGGCCACCAACACATTCTGGTAGTTCTCGACTATGCCACTCGGTATCCGGAGGCGGTGCCTCTGCGACATACCTCAGCTAAGCTCATTGCCAAAGAGTTAATGGAGATGTTTTCCCGTGTGGGCCTGCCAAAAGAGGTTCTGACAGACCAAGGGACCCCTTTATGTCCAAAGTAATGAAGGAACTGTGTAAATTGTTGCGTATAAAGCAGTTACGGACGTCCGTTTACCATCCGCAAACAGACGGTCTTGTTGAGAGGTTTAACCAAACTCTAAAAAATATGTTAAAAAGGGTGGTGTCTAGAGATGGGAAGGACTGGGACCTGCTTCTGCCCTATCTCATGTTCGCAGTGCGAGAGGTACCCCAGGCCTCTACTGGGTTCTCGCCCTTCGAACTGCTTTATGGCAGACACCCTCGGGGCCTGTTGGATATCGCCAAGGAAGCATGGGAACAACAGCCTGTCCCCCACAAAAGTGTCATTGAGTATGTCGCCCAGATGCAGGAACGGATGGAAAGGGTGTTGCCCTTGGTCCGGGAGCATATGGAGGCAGCGCAACAAGCCCAGAGTAGGGTGTACAACCGTCAGGCTCGGGTACGGGACTTCAATCCGGGAGATCGGGTTTTGGTTCTGGTACCCACCCTTGACAGCAAATTCCTAGCTAGGTGGCAGGGCCCCTATGAGGTGATCGAGAAGGTAGGGAAGTGAATTACAAGGTACACCAGCCAGGGCGGCGCAAGCCGGAGCAGGTGTACCACGTGAATTTACTTAAGCCGTGGAAAGATAGGGACGCGGCCGACGGCCACAGCCCCGGCCAGGGCTTCTAGGTGAAAAGGGTCCAGCCCCACAGTTCGAGGCCTGTGAAGCCGTAACCACGGTAAAATTGCAGACAGCCTGTCTTCCAAACAAGTTCAGGAAGTCAGGGAGTTCCTCAGTCGGAACACGGATGTGTTCTCGGACCTCCCTGGCCGCACGTCTCTCATCCGACATGACATCGTCACTGAGCCTCAGGCCAAGGTCCGGTTAAAACCATACCGGGTACCCGAGGCTCGGCGGGCCATCGCGGAGGAAGTGCAGTTAATGTTGAAGCTCGATGTCATTGAGGAGTCGAAAAGTGAGTGGGCCAGTCCCATAGTCCTAATACCCAAGCCGGATGGGACGTTGCGGTTCTGCAACGACTTTCGCAAGTTAAATGAAGTATCCAAGTTTGTCGCGTATCCCATGCCCCGAGTAGACGAGCTTGTTGAAAATTTAGGACAAGCCCGTTATTTTTCTGTGCTGGACCTCACTAAAGGGTACTGGCAGGTACCCTTAACGGAGTCGGCTAAGGAAAAAACCGCGTTTGTTACCCCGCAGGGCCTGTATCACTACAAGGTGTTACCCTTTGGCCTGCATGGCGCCCCCGCCACTTTCCAGAGGTTAATGGACATAGTGCTGCGACCACATCGTCGGTACGCCTCGGCCTACTTAGATGATGTAGTCATCCACAGCACCGACTGGGAAAGCCATTTACCCAAGGTGCAGGCGGTAGTGGATGCCCTGAGGAAAGCTGGACTAACCGCCAATCCAAAAAGTGTGCGATTGGGTTGGAAGAGACCAAATATCTGGGATATGTAATTGGGCGGGAGTCATCAAACCTCAGGTAACTAAGGTAGAGGCCATTCGTAGCTGGCCCCGACCGGTCACCACCAGGCAGGTAAAGTCGTTCCTGGGGATTGTAGGATACTACATGAGGTTTGTGCCCCACTTTGCCACAATAGCAGCGCCATTGACAGACCTGTTGAAGGGGCGAAAGTCTGGGAGGGTTAGCTGGAGTGAGAAGGCGGAGGAGGCTTTCTCCGCGTTGAAGTCGGCCCTGTGTGGGTCCCCGGTTTTGGTGACACCCGACTTCAACAAGGAGTTTGTCGTACAGACCGACGCCTCGGAGGTAGGCCTCGGTGCGGTACTGTCGCAGGAGGTCAACGGGGAAGAACATCCCGTTGTCTTCCTGAGCCGTAAGCTCAGTCCCGCCGAGTCCAGATATAGTATAGTGGAGAGGAGTGCCTGGCTATCAAGTGGGCACTCGAATCTCTCCGCTACTACCTGTTAGGGAGGAGGTTCCGTCTGGTGACCGACCATTCCCCCTCAAATGGATGAGTCAGGCCAAGGAGAGGAATGCTCGGGTCACCAGGTGGTTCCTATCCCTTCAAAATTTCAAGTTCTCCGTGGAACATAGGGCAGGTCGCTTGCAGGGAAATGCAGATGCCCTTTCCGCGTCCACTGCCTCACATGTGTCCACCCCCTCAGGGTTGAACAAAGGGGGTGTGTGGTAAGGTGCAGGGTGCCGTCGTGGATGGCAGGTATGTGTCACCGAGGTTCATAGCCTCGGTGAGGTAAGAGCCCGTTTTTGTTGATGTCAGCAGCAGCTAGTGCTACTGACAGAGTTTAAATAGCATGGCTGCAAAGCCGATCCGGGCCGGCTCTTACCGGGAGCAGCTAAAGTGTAGGGTGGGTGGCTGCTCCCCACGACCCAGTCCTGGTTTTGGGCTGGGTTTAAAAGCTCAGCCAGCTCAGCAGCTGGAGGCTGGTGATTATCCTGGAGCTGCTAACAGGGCTGAGGAGTTCTCTGTCCTGGAGGAAAGAGCTCAGCAAGGAGGTGTTTTGTTCCTGGCTACCTGAAGCTGGATTCTCCTGCGGCTGGGCCGACAGCGTGGTGCGAACCTGCACCTACACCTCCCAGGTGACTGAACCTGTGTTGGCCTGTTTTTGTTTTGCCACGTTATTTCTGTTGTGTGTGAACTGTCACCAAAGAGACTGTTTTTCATTTATGGTGTGCAAGTGTGAATAAAACACTGTTTGTTGCACAATCTGGACTACTTGTTTTGCCTCTAAACTGCACCCGCACCGCTGTCTACCAGAGCGACTCCCCACAATATATATATATATATATATATATATATATATATATATATATATATATATATCCATATAACAGGGAATATGAATATATATATTTATAGCCGTACAGTAATACAGTCAGTCAATTACAACACTGCTACACATACAATATTTCTAACTACTTTACACAATCCCAAATTCCTCCCCAAAATCTACCTATACATACAGTCAATAGCAGCCCACCCACCTGACTACACACTGTCCCTACAGGGTAGAAAGGGTTAATACAAATCACAATGCAGTTCAGGGTAATGACACTGCAAGGGTTAAAACAACATGGGTTGCAAGGGTCAATCTGCACACAGCAGCCTTGAAGGGGTTCAGGGTTACAGTGCTGCTGAGCATTGCAAGTTTTCCGGGCTGGGGTACTGCTGGACTGGATAAGGGCTGCAGCAGTTAAGGGGTTAATAAGGGGTTAAGGGGTACACAGCATCAGGAGTTGATGCTGCTGGGCAGGGAAGGGGTACATGGGAATGCAGGGATATGGGAAATCATGGCAGGGGTATTAGGGGTACTCGGCCAACTCCAGGTTCCATCTGTGTGTCCTTCCTCTCTGTGTGGTGATGAGCTCATAAAAGACCCCATTTGTCCTGGCTTGCACTAATATAAGTCCATTGCTGGCCCCCCCCCCCCCTTTCTACTCCAACAAATGAGCAGGCATGTGACATCATCCTGTGTGTGTGATGAAATGCATGCATCCTGAATGAGAGCACCATGGCAACACACACACCCATGTAAGGTGGGGGGAGTATATCCCAGGTGCAGTGATTACCACACCAGGCATATGCAACAAACAGAGAGAGGGACGTTCGCTTCCCTCTCTCTGTTATGTTAACTATCCCCAGCAGTGCTGGTGGTAGTTAATTAAAAAGGAACAGGATCTTGTCAAACCTGTGTCTTTTGAAGTCACCAGATGGCTGGACACAATTGTCCGGTCATCTGGTGACAACTCCACCTCCTGCAGGAATGCAGGAAGCATCTGGGTGGGCACCTGGACAAAGGCTATTTAGAATATATCGATATAGATACCTGGGGCACATCTATACTCATATATCTATATATGACATATATCTATATCTATCTATCTATCTATCTATCTATCTATCTATCTACATTAAAGGGGCAAAGAGGACATTATATATATTTATATAGGGCCTATGGAAAGAGGGGGCATATATGGGATATATATATATGAAAGGGGACATATATTATAAAGGGCAATATATGAGGACCACACAGGGGCCCCAATGAGCCCATGGGGGACAATAAAGGCAGATATGTGCACAGATGCTGGGCACATCTGTGCACATCATCTGATGATATAAAATGGGCCACAATGAGCCCATGGGGGACATTATATACATGTATGCATATAACCTGGGCACTGTTCCCAGGGTCCATGCACACACATACATATGGCGCACACATAGAGATGCATGCCATCCAGGGACATACATACATCCCCATGTATGAGCCTACCCCCGGGTCCCATCTTAGGGCCCATTTGTATATGCACATATATTATATATGCATGCAAGTGTTCGCATGTGTATATATATATATATATATATATATATGTATATATATATAATTTTTTTTTTTTTTTTTTTTTTTCAACCCATCCTCAACAATCCCCGTGTTGTCGGGAATATGACAATATTTTGGGGGTTGCCCCCCTGAACCCCATCCTTGGTGATAGTTCAGGAAGAACTGGAGTATACACATCCTTAGGTACCTAGACATCACCCATCCCATCTGACTTTTCTCCGACCTGCCCTTCACAGTAACCAACTCCTTCATACACAGGATATGCCGTCGTCGTCTTCTTCTCGTGGGAACTTTCTGGATATCTTTTGCTTTGATCGTTTCGTAACCAGCCCCTCCTACTGTCGTCTTTTCTTGACTTACAGAGCGGCTTGACCCTCACACTGTTCAACTTGCCTTTCTTTCAGGTAACCGTTCTCCAGTGTTGGCCACCTCTGTAGAGTTTGGAGTGACCACACCCTCACCATCTCTCGGTATTGCTGCCAATCTTCAGGTGTCGTCCACCCCCAAGGAATCTGGAGCGGGTTCACCCTCACAATCTCAGTATCCGACTGAGCCAACTTTTTTTAAGCAAGACTTCCGACATCTGTTGTTCCATCTTGAATGAAGGATGGGTGCGGTTCTCCTATGGACAGATAAGTAGGTCTTTACAAGGTAGGTCAGATTTTTCATTAAGTGAGGCAATGTCATGGTACCTAAATTATAACTGCGGGAAATACCTCCGCCACACTACCCATCCAGCCCTTCCCTTATGAACTTCACTGTTCCAGGGTTCAAGGTGGCAAATGGCGAACAGAGGGGTCTGTCCCTAGTGTGCCCTACTCTTATCCCCATTCACACAAAATACATCCCATTTACACAGTTCCCCTCCCCCAACCCACCTAAACTCAAGGACATTTATATATACACAATACTATGAGGTCTCGGTACTTCCCAAAACCTCATATGAAAATTTTTGCAGTTCAATATCCACTCCATGGGGTCTCAGGATGATTTGGGATTTTTCATCCTGAACCCCCACATGAATTGTCATGTCCCTTGGATTCTTGGCTTCAGGTCTTTGGTGAGATTAAGTCCTGAGCCCCTGGTGGTTGAGTTCGCGAAGTTCCTTCTGGTTCTGTTTTAATTGGTCAGTAAGTCTCTTGACCCTCCAAACAGAACCAGGAGAACTAACACCGGGTGTATAGGCTTATTAAAATGTGGATCCGGACAAGTTCTTCCACCCGAACACCTCTAAGTAATAAACATATCCGGACAAACTCTTCCACCTCAACACCTCTGAGTCTTTTCCACAACATAGGCTCGCTGGATTGTAGCTCAATAGTGGACTGCCAAAACCCAGTGGGATCCTCTGGAACCTCACAAGTGTCAGGGCGGATGACGGTATCTTCTGTGGCATCTGGGTTTTTCCTCTGCTCCATAGTAAAAATATCTATGACAGAAGAAAATACCAGACGCTCCTGGGGGATTTCTCCCCTCCGGTGCAATTAGTTGTCCTATACCAGCACCAATACCTTTGACCCAAGTGAAGAGAAAGGCATAGGCATCTATAAGGACCCCTCGTTATCCTAACTCTGGTTGTATGAACACCCTACCTTCAGAGGATCGCGTCCTCTGCTTCACATCCCTCTGCACCAACAGATATGGATGGCTACCTTAATAGGTTAGGATATCCGAGGGGAGCTATGGATGAAACACAATCTTGCAATTGATGGCACTGTATCCTTGTCCACTCATGTGTACTAAAGCTGATTTCCCCCTGTCATCCTGTCTTGTGGAGGCCAGCAGAATCCATGGCACGGCCATGCCCTGGCTCCTCAGGACTTCACAACACAAACACAGTCCATACTCTGCTGCCAATCACTCTGTGTCCAATCCCAATCAGAGCTGTGTTATCTGATCGGAGTAGAATTAACCACCTCAGCCCCCCTAGCTTAAACAACCTTAATGACCAGGCCACTTTTTACAATTCTGCACTACACTACATTCATCGTTTATTGCTCCGTCATGCAACTTACCACCCAAATGAATTTTACCTCCTTTTCTTCTCACTAAGGCCTCATGCACACGACCGTTGTTTGATTCCGTGTCCGTTGCTCAGTTTTTCGTGATTTTCTACGGACCCATTGGTTTTAAATGGGTCTGTGGAAAACTCGGCAAATGCACCGCTTGTCCTACGCGTCCGTGGTCCGTGATTCCAGTCCGTCAAAAAAATATAACCTGTCCTATTCTTGTCCGTGAAAAATGGTTCACGGACCCATTCAAGTCAATGGGACCGTGAAAAAATGCGGATGGCCATCCGTGTATCATCCGCGTTCCGCGTCCGTTTTTTTTGCGGATCCCTTGGCAGGAACTTGCAAAAATTGTCAGCCTGTCTTTTGGTAAAATCTTTTGGGTCATGTCCGCTAAAAAAAAACGGAAGACACACGGAAACACAACGGAAGGCAAAAACGGACACGGATCACTGAATAACGGAACCCCTTTTTGCGGACAGCATAAAAAACGGTCGTGTGCATGAGGCCTAATAGAGATTTAATTTGGTGGTATTTCATTGCTGCTAACATTTTTACTTTTTTTTATATTTTCCTTTTTTTGACAAAATTTTTGCAAAAAAAGACATTTTTCACTTTCTGTTGGAAAATTTGCCAAATAAAACTACATTTCTCTTTAAATTTTCTCTAAATTTATTGTTCTACATGTCTTTGATAAAAAAAAAAATGCAATAAGTGTATATGTACTGGTTTGGGTAAAAGTTATAGCGTTTACAAACTATCGTGCAAAAAAGTGAATTTACGAGCTTTGACTTTTTGAGCACCTGTCCTGTTTCCTGAGGTACTACAATGCCCAGACAGTAGAAACACCCCATAAATGACCCCATTTCGGAAAGTAGACACCCTAAGGTATTCACTGAGGGGCATAGTGAGTTCATGGAAGTTTTTATATTTTTGTCACAAGTTAGCGGAAATTGATTTTTCTTTCTAAAAATTTCATTTTCCGCTAACTTGTGACAAAAAATAAAAACTTCCATGAACTCACTATGCCTATCAGCGAATACCTTAGGGTGTCTACTTTCCAAAATGGGGTCACTTGTGGGGTATTTATACTGCCCTAGCATTTTAGGGGCCCCTAATGTGTGAGAAGAAGTCTGGAATCCAAATGCGTAAAATTGCCCTGTGAAATCCTAAAGGTACTCATTGGATTTAGGGCCCCTTTGCGAATCTTGGCTGCAAAAAAGTAGAACACATGTGGTATCGCCGTACTCAGGAGAAGTAGGGCAATGTGTTTTGGGGTGTATTTTTGTATATACCTATACTGTGTGTGAAAAATATCTCTGTAAATGACAACTTTTTCCATTTTTTATACAAAGTTGTCAATTTACAGAGATATTTCTCTCACCCAGCATGGGTATATGTAAAAATACACCCCAAAACACATTGCCCTACTTCTCCTGAGTACGGCGATACCACATGTGTGCCACTTTTTTGCAGCCAAGATGCGCAAAGGGGCCCTAAAACCAATGAGTACCTTTAGGATTTCACAGGGCATTTTTATGCATTTGGATTCCAGACATCTTCTAACGCTTTAGGGGCCACTAAAATGCCAGGGCAGTAAAAATACCACGCAAGTGACCCCATTCCGGAAAGTAGATACCCCAAGGTATTCGCTGATGGGCATAGTGAGTTCATGGAAGTTTTTATTTTTTGTCACAAGTTAGCGGAAATTGATTTTTTATATTTTTTTTTGTGACAAAAAATTAAATTTTACATGAACTCACCACACCCCTCACAAAATACCTTGAGGTGTCTACTTTCTAAAATTGGGTCACTTGTGTGGTATTTTTACTGCTCTGGCATTTTAGGGGCCCCTAAAGCGTGAGAAGAAGTCTGGAATCCAAATGCGTAAAATTGCCCTGTGAAATCCTAAAGGTACTCATTGGATTTAGGAACCCTTTGCGCATCTTGGCTGCAAAAAAGTGGCACACATGTGGTATTGCCATACTCAGGAGAAGTAGGGCAATGTGTTTTGGGGTGTATTTTTACATATACCCATACTGTGTGTGAAAAATATCTCTGTAAATGACAAATTTTTCAATTTTTTTTATACAAAGTTGTCAATTTACAGAGATAATTTTCACACCCAGCATGGGTATATGTAAAAATACACCTCAAAACACATTGCCCTACCTTTCCTGAGTACGGCAATACCACATGTGTACCACTTTTTTGCAGCCAAGATGCGCAAAGGGGCCCTAATTCCAATGAGTACCTTTTAGGATGGCATTTTTACGCATTTTTTTTCTCACGCTTTAGGGCCCCTAAAATGCCAGGGCAGTAAAAATACCCCAAATGTGACCCCATTTTAGAAAGAAGACACCCCAAGGTATTCTGTGAGGGGCATGGCGAGTTCATAGAAAAAAATTTTTGGGCGGAATTTGATTTTTTTTGTTTTTTCTCACAAAGTCTCCCTTTCCGCTAACTTGTGACAAAAAGTTTAATCTTTCATGGACTCAATATGCCCCTCAGCGAATACCTTGGGGTGTCTTCTTTCCAAAATGGGGTCACATGTGATGTGTTTGTACTGCCATGACATTTGAGGGTCTCCGCAATCATTACATGTATGGCCAGCATTAGGAGTTTCTGCTATTCTCCTTATATTGAGCATACGGGTAATGAGATTTTTTTTCCATTCAGCCTCTGGGCTGAAAGAAAAAATGAACGGCACAGATTTCTTCATTCACATCGATCGATGTGGATGAAAAAATCTCTGCCAAAAAATATGCAAGAAAAAAAAGAGGGGCCTGGCGATTGCCAGGACATAGGGGCTCCGCCCAAACATCCATACCCACTTCAGCTCCTGGCAAATGTGATTTCTCCATTCACATCGATCACATGGAGGAAGACATCTTTGCCAGATTTTTGATACAAAGTGTTTGCCAAAGTATATGAACTCCAACACCTCTCCTCAGCTCATATGCCTGGGCAAACGTATCTGTACTGCAGTGGAGAAATCTCGTCTTGCAGTGCCGCATACACCGACTTCACGTGTCTTCTGACAGCAGCGCAATGCTTCTCTCAGAATGCACATCAGTGCTACAGCGCTTTCGTCAGTTGGTCTGTTGGTCTACCTGGAAAATAAAGGGTGGTTGGGGGAAAAAAAAAAAGAAGAAAAAACAGGCAGCAGGCTCATAAACTTGAACTTTACAAACTTTATAAAACATGAACATAAAACTTTTTTAAAAAACCTGAACATCAAAACTTTTAAAACCTAAACTAACTCAAGATTTCTTTTTCTTGCTACCTGTTAATTTATTTTTATTTTTTTACCATTTCACTCTTTATTTTCCTAGCAGAAACCTCTCCTTTCCCATGGGACAATGTGTAAAGTGTAAATCACACAGAGATGGTGCGAAGTACATTATGCACTTTATCCCAAGTGAAAGGAGAGGTTTCTACCATTTCACATTTCTGCTGTAGCACACCAGCACCCCTATGTGTTAGAGTCTCTCAAAACCTAGTATCCTGAGAGACCCTAGAGCCTGATTGTAAAAACTACCTGTGTTGTGCTGTCCCTATGTCCCTAAGTGTACCTGAGTGTGGTACTTCCGGAAACACTCTCCTAGGCATAGGGCAGGGTGGTCAGGACAGTCAGAACAGAAATAACAGGTGTCACGGCTTATTCCACTCCTGCTACAGACACGACATCTTTTTCGGGGTGGCGGTTGGGTTGAGGTACCAGCAACGACATTGGGGAAATGTCGCTCGTGTAGACGGCTCACCACACTGGGGGTTGGGGCCACGGAACCTCCTGGATACAGGAGGTTCTCGATGATCTCTTCATGAAATTTGAGGAAGGATCCTGTTCTCCCAGCCTTACTGTAGAGAACATAACTATTATACATAGCCAATTGAAAAAAATATACAGACACCTCCTTATACCAGCTTCTGGTGCGGCGGGAAATCAAATACGGGGCCAACATCTGGTCATTGAAGTCCACCCCTCCCATGTGGAGGTTATAGTCATGGACTGAGAGGGGCTTTTCAATGACACTGGTTGCCCATTCAATTTGTATTGTCGTGTCTGCGTGAATGGAGGAGAGCATGTAAACGTCATGCTTGTCTCTCCATTTCTCCGCGAGCAGTTCTTGGTTACACAAGGCAGCCCTCTCCCCCCTTGCAAGACGGGTGGTAACGAGCCATTGAGGGAAGCTCCGGCGACTAGGTGGCATGGTGCCACAGCAGCCAATCTGTTCTAGGAACAAATGCCTGAAGAGGGCCACACTTGTGTAGAAATTGTCCACATAAAGATGGTACCCCTTGCAGAATAAGGATGACATCAAGTCCCAGACTATCTTTCCACTGCTCCCCAGGTAGTCAGGGCAACCGACCGGCTCCAGGGTCTGAACTTTTCCCTCATAGATCTGAAATTTGTATGTATAGCTGTGGCCCTTTCACAGAGCTTATACAATTTGACCCCATACTGGGCGCGCTTGCTTGGGATGTACTGTTTGAAGCCAAGGCGCCCGGTAAAATGTATCAGGGACTCGTCTACGCAGATGTTTTGTGCAGGGGTATACAAATCTACAAATTTCAGGTTGAAGTGGTCTATGAGGGGCCGAATTTTGTGGAGCCGGTCAAAAGCTGGGTGGCCTCTGGGACGGGAGGTGGTGTTGTCGCTAAAGTGCAGGAAACGCAGGATGGTCTCAAATTGTGTCCTGGACTTGGCAGCAGGGTACATGGGCATGTGATGAATTGGGTTCATGGACCAATATGACCGCAATTCATGTTTTTTTGTCAGGCCCATGTTGAGGAGAAGGCCCAGAAAATTTTTACATTCGGAACCTTGGACTGGTTTCCACCGGAAAGGCTGGGCATAGAAGCTTTCCGGGTTGGCGTTTATAAATTGAGTGGCATACCGATTTGTTTCTGCCACGACTAGGTCAAAGAGCTCCGCAGTGAAGAACAGCTCAAAAAATTCCACTGCTGATCCGATCTGAGCTGTCTCCACCCGAACTCCTGACTGGGCGGTGAAAGGGGGAACTAATGGTGCGGCTGAAGATGGGGACTGCAAATTAGGGTTTGCCAGCACCTCAGGGATTCTAGGGGCTCTACGGGCCTGTCTGCGAGGTGGCTGCAACAGGGGGAACAACTGCACGTGCCACCGTACCAGCTTCAACTGCCCTTCTGGTGCTCACCACTTCACCATGTTGTACGGCAGTGCTGGTAGTAGGTCCAGGATGGGCTGCGCTGCTGGTGTATGCCTCACCACGTAATCCGGCAGCGCCAGCCCCACTCTGCTGCCCTTGAAACGGATCCTGCGCTACCTGTGGTCTAGCATCACGGGGCCGGGTACGCCTGGTGGTATCAGGGACCTCAACCTCCTCATCCGAACTTTGGGTCAGACTGCCACTGCTTTCTACAGGTTCATATTCTGACCCGCTAGATTCGTCAGATGAGGGTTCCCATTCCTCATCCGACTGGGTCAGAATCCTGTAGGCCTCTTCAGGAGAATACCCCTTATTTGACATTTGGACGACTAAATTTAGGGGGTATTCCCTGAGACTACCCAAGAAAAAAAGCAAGCCTGTCTTACAAATTGGAGGGTAGCGAAGTACAGAAGCCGCTGCGATTGATAAAAAATATCAAAACTGATTTTTTTTATCGCCGCAGCGCTTGTGAAGTGATTGTGCAGTGATTAAAAAAAAAAAAACATTTTTGTCACTGCGGCGGGGCGGGCGTGGGTGAACGCACGTGTGGGCGACCGATCAGGTCTGATCGGACAAACACTGCGTTTTGGGTGGGGGAGAGCTAAAGTGACAGTAATACTATTATGGATCTGACTGTGATCAGTTCTGATCACTTACAGATACTATAAAAGTGCAAATGCTGATTAGCACTACGCTAATCAGCGAATCAGTGACTGTGGTGTGGTGGGCTGGGCACTAACGCTAACTACCTACCAAAGGGGCCTAAACTAAATCTAAACCTAGCAGTCAATACTAGTGAAAAAAAAAAGTGACAGTTTACACTGATCACTTTTGTCCCTTTCACTAGTGATTGACAGGTGATTGAAAGGGGTGATCAAGGGGTTAATTGGGGTGATGGGGGGTGATCAGGGCCTATGTGAAGTGTGCTTGGTGTACTTACAGTAGAGGTGTGCTCTCTCCTGGGTCCAACTGACGAAAAGGACCCAGGAGAGGGCACAGAAGCCATTTAATGCATTATATTTATAAATATAATGCATTTCATGGCTTTTCATTAGTTTTTTTGAACATCACCAGCCTGCCAGCGCCGATCATTGGCTGGCAGGCTGGTAACGAAATTGTCCTGAGCAGCTCCCGACAGTCTGTGCGACTGTTCAGGCGCACAGATCGCGTCATCTCGCCTCTTGTGAGATGACGCGCCCGCGCGTCAAGGAGGAACCGAAGGACCACCGAGATCACGCGATCCTGTGTGCGGCAGTCCTAAAGTGGTTAAGTGCTCAGCACAACATTACACCAATGTTGCCTGGTCCCCAGTATAACACAGCCCTACAGAAAACCTTGAGCAAATCGGTGTTACCCGTATCGATCAGAGACCCTGGCTTGCACATCTTGACATCCCACTAAACCGTGTTCCAATGTCACCCGTTCCGCAAGCCAACATTTTCTCGATCCACAGTATAACACAGTTCTACTCAAAGGGGACACAAGAATAAATCAAAGACAGCAGTCACTGGACTCACAGCAGGGAATGTAATCTGCAAAAATCAGCAGGGTGAGACACACTTGTACACATGGACCACTGCCATCCACATGAAAAAAAACATATACACAGATAACAAAAACACACAATATGGACATACACGGGGAACATACGATGTAACAAATAGTACAGGGGTGTCAAATGTTGTCTAGCCTAGATTGGTCATTCTGACCCCTCAGTGCCTGGTGAAGCGTGTGTCGCTGAGAGGTAACCCCTTTATGGCCAAACTGACTAGACTCCACTGCACGATTTGTTACTTGACTGCTGGACACATTGCAATTACTTGCACAAGGGCAGTTCCTTGCAATGTGTCCCTTGTTTCCACACCTGAAACACGTGATTTGGTTATGTTCCTATCTGTGTTGCAGTGTCTCGCTTTATGACCTAAGCCACCACATGCAAAACATCTGATGTCTGCCCTGTATGGCTCAGGTCCGTCTACACTGCCATAGTGCTCCCATCTTCTGTACTGTACCATCCTCAGGGATGCACTCTTCACCACAGTTCTTTTTCCCAAAGTCAGGGAAAAATCTCTCTTAGTCTGGACATGCTTGGTCTGGTGATTTGGCCTGTCACAGACTACCCTCCCCCCTTTTAGGGCAAAGTTTTGAGAGATTCCAGCCCTGACTTTACGGAAAAAGCAAGGGCCGGCACCAAATTGGTGATGACCTGTTGCATGCCAGTCATTAGTTGGGACCTTACAGCAACCTCAGCCTTCAATTTGGCTACCATCACATCAATAGAGGCAGCCCGCTCCTTGAAGGCCTTGACCTCAGCATAAGACAGAGTCAACTTAGCCTCAATTTCCTCCTTCTGCCTCTGCAGCTCTACTTACCATGACTCTACTTTAGCCACCTGTCTCGGTCAACAGTAGACTGTATATTCTCTGTCAGCCATGCCCGCAATGCCAAAACCTGGTCAGAATTACTGGCACAGCATTGGCAGTGAATAATAGGAGGATTTGTCTCCGTTGACCGTGACACCAGCGCAATTTCCTTTGGCTTGCAAATGCTAGCCTCAAACGTATGAACCAGATTGGCTAGCATCTGAAGTCGCTTTGTGGATTTATTTAACACCATCCTTTTGTTAACACATAGCTTGTCATAGCTACAAGGCTGTGCTAACAAATCGGACCACAGCATTTCTGCTGACTTGTATGTGGTGGGGACTATGGGATTGAAAGTGCTATGTCTACTCAAGTGTTGCAGTGTGAAGAAGTCCATACTCGCTTTTTGCTGAGCGTCCATCTTTTCATTGGTGTAGTACCTCTTCGTCCTACGCAGCTGCTTGGAGAAGGTCCTTTGTTTCCCGAATCGCCTCTTCCCGACCAGCCGGACTTGTACGCAGCTCCAACGAAGATGGATCTCTTCCAGTGACGTGTCCTCTTCTCTCTTGCAACACTCAAACGATGCAGTGACCGTGTAAAGCAAATAGAAAAATATTAGTAATCAGACAGATTATAGATTCTCTGCTAGAGATTTTGATCTGTGTTTGGTACTATAAGGAAGAGTCGCGCTACCTGTCCAAAATTATCAGGTCCTAGACGCTCAGGAACCGCTGATCGCGTCTCTCTTGCCTGATAATTCACAGTATAAGCGATCCTTAGCCTCAAGACCAAATACAGATGCAAAATCTATGCAGTGAGCCTGGCTCGCCAATGTTAAAGGGGAATATTAATTATCAATATTTATGCAAATATCAATAATTAACATTCATAAATAGGAGTGAATCGTCTACTGATGACTCTACCTATTTATACCTTAAATAAAGATAATACCTCCTTTTGCCTACACTACACTGAAAACTAACTGCAACTTACTGCGCTATTGTAACTATACTACTATGGAATAACCGACCAGACACTATGTAAAATAATAAAGAAATATCTATTAATACAATACACGTCTATAGTCTAAATATTGCTATAATTATATATATCTATATAAAAGGGAATATGAATATATATATTTATAGCCGTACAGTAAGAACGGTCAATTACAACACTACTACACATACAATATTTCTAACTACACCACACAATCCCATATTCCTCCCCAAAATCTAACTATACATACAGTTACACTTCAATAGCAGCCCACCCACCTGACTACACACTGTCGCTACAGGGTAGAAAGGGTTAATACAAATCACAATGCAGTTCAGGGTAATGACACTGCAAGGGTTAAAACAACATGGGTTGCAAGGGTCAATCTGCACACAGCAGCCTTGAAGGGGTTCAGGGTTACAGGGCTGCTGGGCACTGCAAGTGGTCCGGGTTGGGGTACTGCTGGACTGGATAAGGGCTGCAGCAGTTAAGGGGTTAATAAGGGTTTAAGGGGTACACAGCATCAGGAGTTGATGCTGGTGGGCAGGGAAGGGGTACATGGGAATGCAGGGATATGGGAAATCAGGGCAGGGGTATTAGGGGTACTCAGCCATCTCCAGGTTCCATCTGTGTCTCCTTCCTCTCTGTGTGGTGATGAGCTCATAAAAGACCCCATTTGTCCTGGCTTGCACTAATATAAGTCCATTGCTCCCCCCCCCCCCCCCCTTTCTACTCCAACCAATGTGCAGGCATGTGACATCATCCTGTGTGTGTGATGAAATGCATGCATCCTGAATGAGAGCACCATGGCAACACACGCACCCATGTAAGGTGGGGGGAGTATATCCCAGGTGCAGTGATTACCACACCAGGCATATGCAACAAACAGAGGGAGGGACGTTCGCTTCCCTTTCTCTGTTATGTTAACCGCTACAGGACCGCCTAACGCAGGGATGCGTCCTGCGGGCGGCCCTGTAGCTCTGTTCCGACGCATCGGCGCGTCATCTCGCGAGAGGCGAGATTTCCTGTGAACGCGCGCGCGCACAGCGCGGCACAGCAGTTCGGCTACAGCCTGCCAGCGATGATCCATCGCTGGCAGGCTGTAGATGCGAATAAAATCGCATCAAACTGCTATATCAGACGCTGTTTTATGAACAGCGTCTGATATAGCTGCTACCTGGTCCTCTGGTGGTCCCATTTACTGGGATCGACCACCAGAGGACCAGGTAACTACAGTAAAGTTGCACCAAACACTACACTAACCCCCCACCCCCTCACCTATTAACCCCTTGATCACCCCATCTAGACCCCTGATCACCCCCTGTCATTGATCACACCCCTTGTAGAGGCTCCATTCAGACGTCCATATGTGTTTTGCGGATCCGTGGATTCACGGATCCGTGGATTCACGGATCCGCGGATCCGATCCGCGGATCCGATCCGCAGATCCTCAAAACACGGACACCGGCAATGTGCTTTCCGCATTTTGCAGATCCGCACATTGCCAGTACTATATAGAAAATGCTTTTTCTTATGCGCAATTGCGGACAAGAAAGGACATGTTCTATATTTTTGCAGAAACGGAAGTGCAGACCCGGAGCGCGGATCCGTAATTCCGGATCCGAGCGGGACAAAGTCTGTCCCCATAGAAATGAATGGGTCCGCAATTCCGTTCCGCAAACAGAATTGCGGACGTGTGAATGGGGCATAAGGGTCCCCTATCACCACCAGTTAGTTAGCGCCCAGCCCACCGCACCGCAGTCACTGATTTTGGCAGAGATTTTTTCATCCACATTGACCGATGCGAATGAAAAAATCTGTGCCGTTCATTTTTTTTCAGCGCAGAGGCTGAACGGAAAAAAATCTCATTACCCGTATGCTCAATATACGGAGAATCGCAGAAACTCCTAATGCTGGCCATACGTGTAATGACTGCGGAGACCCTCAAATGCCAGGGCAGTACAAAAACCCCACATGTGACCCCATTTTAGAAAGAAGACACCCCAAGGTATTCCGTGAGGGGTATGGTGAGTTCATGCAAAATTTTATTTTTTGTCACAAGTTAGTGGAATATGAGACTGTAAAAAAAAAAAAAAAAAAAAAACAATTTCCGCTAACTTGTGCCAAATTTTTTTTTTCTGTGAACTCGCCATACCCCTCACAGAATACCTTGGGGTGTCTGCTTTCCACAATGGGGTCACATGTGGGGTATTTATACTGCCCTGGCAATTTAGGGGTCCTAAAGCGTGAGAATCCAAATGCGTAAAAATGGCCTGTGAAATCCTGAAGGTACTCATTGGTTTTAGGGCCCCTTTGCGCATCTTGGCTGCAAAAAAGTGTCACACATGTGGTATCGCCGTACTCAGGAGAAGTAGGGCAATGTGGTTTGGGGTGTATTTTTACATATACCCATGCTGGGTGTGAGAAATATCGCTGTAAACGACAACTTTTTAAATTTTTTTATTCAAAGTTGTCAATTTACAGAGATATTTCTCTCACTCAACATGGGTATATGTAAAAATACACCCTAAAACACATTGCCCTACTTCTCCTGAGTACGGCGATACCACATGAGTGACACTTTTTGCAGCCAAGATGCAAAGGGACCCAAATTCTAACGAGTACCTTTTAGGAGGGCATTTTACGCATTTTTCTTCTCACGCTTTAGGGCCCTAAAATGCCAGGACAGTATAAATACCCCACATGTGACCCCATTTTGGAAAGAAGACACCCCTAGGTATTCTGTGAGGGGCATGGTGAGTCCACAGAATTTTTATTTTTTGGCACAAGTCAGCGGAAATTGTAAAAAAACAAAAAACAAAAAACAAAAACAAAGTCTCATATTCCACTAACTTGTGACAAAAATAAAATTTTACATGAACTCACCATACCCCTCACAGAATACCTTGGGGTGTCTTCTTTCCAAAATGGGGTCACATGTGGGGTATTTATACTGCCCTGGCATTTTAGGGGCCCCTAAAGCGTGAGAAGAAGTCTGGAATCCAAATGCGTAAAAATGCCCTGTGAAATCCTAAAGGTACTCATTGGTTTTAGGGCCCCTTTGCGCACCCAAGCTGCAAAAAGTGGCACACATGTGGTATCGCCGTACTCAGGAGAAGTAGGGCAATGTGTTTTAGGGTGTATTTTTATATATACCCATACTTTGTGTGAAAAATATCTCTGTAAGCGACAACTTTTAAAATTTTTATACAAAGTTGACAATTTACAGAGATATTTCTCTCACCCAACATGGGTGTATGTAAAAATACACCCCAAAACACATTGCCCTACTTCTCCTGAGTACGGCGATACCACATGAGTGACACTTTTTGCAGCCTGAGTGCTAAAGGGCCCAAATTCAACGAGTACCTTTAGGTTTTACATGGCGGCTCACAATTAGCCCGCCCAAAATGCCAGAACAGTAAACACACCCCACAAATGACCCCATTTCGGAAAGTAGACACCCCAAGGTATTCACTGAGGGGCATAGTGAGTCCGTCTGAGATTTTTTTTTTTGCCAGAAGTTATCAGAAATTGAAACTTTTTTTTTTTTTCTCAGAAAGTGTCATTTTCCGCTAACTTGTGAAAAAAATGAAATGATACATGAACTCACCATGCCCCTCCGTGAATACTTTGGGGTGTCTTCTTTCTAAAATGGTGTGATTTGGGGGTATTTATACTATCCTGACATTCTAGCACCTGAAGAAACATGACAGGCGCTCAGAAAGTCAGAGCTGCTTCAAAATGCCGAAATTCACTTTTTGCACCATAGTTTGTAAGCGCTATAACTTTTACCCAAACCAATAAATATACACTTATTGGATTTTTTTATCAAAGACATGTAGAACAATAAATTTAGAGAAAATTTATATAGAAATGTAGTTTTTTGAAAAATTTTACAACAGAAAGTGAAAAATGTCATTTTTTTGCAAAAATTTCGGTCATTTTTGATTAATAGCAAAAAAAGTAAAAATGTCAGCAGCAATGAAATACCACCAAATGAAAGCTCTATTAGTGAGAAGAAAAGGAGGTAAAATTCATTTGGGTGGTAAGTTGCATGACGGAGCAATAAACGGTGAAAGTAGTGTAGTGCGGAATTGTAAAAAGTGGCCTGGTCATTAAGGGTGTTTAAGCTAGGGGGGCTGAATTGGTTAACTATCCCCAGGAGTGCTGGAGATTGTTAATCAAAAGGAACAGGATCTTATCAAACTTGTGTCTTTTGAAGTCACCAGATGGCTGGACACAATTGTCCGGTCATCTGGTGACAACTCCACCTCCTGCAGGAATGCAGGAAGCATCTGGGTGGGCACCTGGACAAAGGCTATTTAGAATATATGGGTATAGATACCTGGGGCACATCTATACTCATATATCTATATATGACATATATCTATATCTATATCTATCTATCTATCTATCTATCTATCTATATATATATACACATTAAAGGGGCAAAGGGGACGGGGCGGAGCTTCGCGGCTGAGCCGGACACATATGTCTGCCTGAGCTCCGCTGCTTGCCGATACCTTCCAGGCTCACATTGGCTTCAATAAAAGCTGAAAATGGGCAAAACCACGAGAGACAAGTCCAGAGACCCTGCTGGTACACCCAGAACTACTTCCATGCAAGGGGAGATTGAACGTTTTATGAAAAAAACATCATCACAGGCAGACCTCAGCGTTTCCAATGTGGCGTCTGCAAGACCTGCTGGAGCAGCGGCAACTACACGGGAGGAAGATGGCTCTGACCTAGACAGAGAAAGCAAGCTAGACGATCATCCTGCACAGGGCGACCAGGTATTTTCTAAATCTTAGCTAAATCACCTCCTGACCTCGTCCCTTGAACCGCTGGTGGCCGAAATCAAAGACCTGAGACAGGACTTACACACCATAACCTGTCGGCTAGATGCTATTGAATCCTCCCAATCCGCCCTCACTGACTTCGGCTCCGCAGTTACCTCCAACATGGACAACTGTCAGGCCCACTTCAATTATTTATATTCACTGGTCGAGGACCAGGACAACTGCTGTCGGCGGAATAATTTGCGCTTTAAGAGCCTGCCAGAATCTGTGATGCCAGACGCCATCATGCACACACTTGGTGAATTTTTCACTCAGCTGTTGGGCTCTGAAGAGGGAGACCTCACTATGGACCGGGCCCACAGAGCTCTTCGTCCACCCCCACAAGCTCATGCACCGCCAAGAGACGTGGTATGTCGCCTATCTAGTTTTCGCTCAAAGGAGCAAATCCTCGCCGCTGCCCGCAAAAATGATAAGCTTGTATATGTAGGGGCGCATATTGCGATCTTTCAGGCAGGGGCGTAGCTATAGGCTCATGGGCCCTGGTACAAGAGTTCAATTTGGCCCCCCCCCCCGCCGAACAGAGCCTAAGGATCCCATAGACTATAATGGCGTCCGTTAGGTGTCCGCTCCGAAGATGAGACAAAAGCTGTGCATGCAGGACTTTTGACTCCGCTCCAAAATCATCTTCGGAGCGGACACCTAACGGACGCCATTATAGTCTATGGCAGTGATGGGCAACGTGCGGCTCTCCAGCTGTTGCTAAACTACAACTCCCACCATGCCCTGCAGTAGGCTGATAGCTATAGACAGGCTTTGCATGCTGGGAGTTGTAGTTCTGCAACAGCTGGAGAGCCGCACGTTGCCCATCACTGGATGGGATCCTTAGGCTTTGTTCGGTTCAATTATGTGCCAAATGCGTACTTTCCTTTCTCCTGCTCCTATAACGGAGCAGGAGAACGGAAAGGCCAAACACTGATGTGAACTTAGCCGAATGGTGTCCAGTGACATGGAGGGGGGAGACGGAGAAATGTGACATGGAGGGGGGTGAAATGTGACATGGAGGGAGAAATGTGACATGGAGGGGAAAAATGTGACATGGAGGGAAATGTGACATAGGGCGGGAGTAGAAATGTCACATGGTGGGGAAATGTGACATGAGGGGAGAAATGTGACATTTCTCCCCCTCCATGTGACATTTCTCCCCCCTCCATGTGACATTTCTCCCCCCTCCATGACACATTTCTCCCTCCATGTCGCATTCTCCCCTCCATGTCACATCCCCTCCATGTCACATTTCTCCCCTCCATGTCACATTTCTCCCCTCCATGTCACATTTCTCTCCCTCCATGTCACATTTCTCCCCCTCCATGTCACAGTTCTCCCCCTCCATGTCACATCTCCCCATGTCACATTTCTCCCCTCTTCATGTCACATTTCTCCCCCATGTCACATTTCTCCCCCTCCATGTCACATTTCTCCCCCGCCCCTATGTCACATTTCCCCCCATGTCATATTTCTCCCCCTCCATGTCACATCCCCCATGTCACATTTCTCCCCCTCCATGTCACATCCCCTCCATGTCACATCCCTCCCATGTCACATTTCTCCCCCTCCATGTCACATTTCTCCCCTCTTCATGTCACATTTCTACCCTCTTCATGTCACATTTCTTCCCCCATGTCACATTTCTCCCCCTCCATGTCACATTTCTCCCCCATGTCACAGTTCTCCACTCCCATGTCACATCACCCCCATATCACATTTCTCCCCCTCCATGACACATTTCTCCCCCCTCCATGTCACATCCCCCCCATGTCACATTTCTCCTCCCATGTCACATTTCTCCCCTCTCCATGTCACAGTTCTCCCCTCTCCATGTCACAGTTCTCCCCTCTATTAATATTATGTAAAAACATTCTGCTCATCTGGTTCTGGTCCAGTAGCAGCTCCTCTTCTCCTCTGTGTGGCACTGGTTGACTCCAGGTATCTTTTCTCTGGCCTCCCGACAAGTTGTTTGAGGTCTTGAGGACCTTTCACACTCAGCCAATCAGTGGCCACAGTTATGTCATGTGTCAGGCCAGTGATTGGCTCAGCAGGAAATTGCTGGCCTGACATGTGACACAGCTGCAGCCACTGATTGGCTGAGTGAAAAAGGTCCTCAAGACCTCAAATAACTTGTCGGGAGGCAGCTCTCTCCTGGAGGGGGCCCTGTGGGCCCCCCTGACTTAGGGGCCCGGTTGCAATTCCGACTGCTGCGACCCCTATAGCTACGCCACTGCTTTCAGGATTTGTCACCAATGACATTAAAGAAACGCTGCCACCTGAAACCTTTCCTTGACGTTCTGCGGAATAAAAATATTACCTAAAGGTGGCTACATCCTTTCGATCTGCTGGCAAATGTCCCCGGCAGAAAAGTCATCGTTCGGTTGCATGCTGATCTGGGAAAAGCCTATGAAGCTTTGGAGGTTGAAGACTTAGACATTGACGACTGGTGCCCAGCCCAAAACATTGCGGATCTGCCATCTCTTCCACCGTATACGCCTTGGACACTGGTCAGTCCCGCAAAATCCGAGAAACACCGCAATTCCCCCCCCAGACCCACGCAGAGGAAAAGGATTCATATGGATCAACTGTCCGCTGCATGATGTCCATGGGAGATCTTCGTGGTTCTTCTCTCTCACCATTGCGATCCCTCTACTAAGGATCCCATAGAGAAGTGACTGCATTTTACTTAAGCCCGTTTCTGTATACATGTCTATCTAATTTGACATACTACCTCACTGTCATAGATACTGACATTAGCATCAGCAGAACTCTCGTCTATATCTCCACACCTTTTATGTAGGGGACATGTCCTATTTTTTACAGCCTAATTCTTTAGTGGCAATAATTGTCTTTATATAGGTTTATGCCTTATTACTACCAGTTATACCCATTTTAGAATACATCATGTCCCGACTCCCAAGACTTTCACACCATGTATATTCCCAATGGTATCATAGCCCATCACCCTAGTCTGCATCTAAGGGAGTCAGTGTGGCGATCCACCGCAACCTCCCATTTACACTCTGCTCCTCTCAATCAAACCCAGAGGGCAGATTTCTTTTTATTAAAGGGACTATTGGATCCCAAATGTATACTATAGGGAATATCTATGCCCCCAATACCCACCAGGCAAAATGGCTCATCGACTCCATTGATAGCTTCCTTGCATTTTCTGAAGGATGTATAGTATTGGGCGGAGATATAAACCTGGCCTTAGATCCCTCTCGTGACTCCTCCTCACTCAACAGATCAACGCTCATGGGCAAATCTCAAAAAACTACAATCCTCCTTCCTAGCTAACACCTGGCGCACTTTACACCCTAACATCAACATCAAACATATCAACGGTTAGACTACCTTTTTGTCCCGAGCAGCCAATTACATCTATGCAAATCGGTAAAGATTGGCTCCATAACTCTTTCAGACCATGCCCCAGTCTTTATGGGTTATAGCTTACAGGGCCTTCCCAAGCCAGCAACCAGATGGCCCCTAAACTGCACCCTTTCAGACGATGCCGGGCACTTTATTTCTCTGGGGACTCATGTCAAAAAACTCAGACAAGAGAAGATCAGGTCCCTATATACCTGTATTCAAGAATTAGAATCCTAACACAAGCAATCTCCGGCACACGATGTTTTTGAACTACTCTCCTTGGCTAGAGCTGATCTTCACAATTTACTAAATGCAAATATTATGCTCACGGTTAGAGATGAGCGAACACCTGGATGTTCGGGTTCGAGAAGTTCGGCCGAACTTCCCGAAAATGTTCGTGTTCGGGATCCGAACTCGACCCGAACTTTATCCCGAACCTGAACCCCATTGAAGTCAATGGGGACCCGAACTTTTAGGCACTAAAAAGGCTGTAAAATAGTCCAGGAACGGGCTAGAGGGCTTCCAAAGGCAGCAAAATGTAGGTAAGTCCCCTGCAAACAAATGTGGATAGGGAAATTAATTAAAATAAAATAAATAAAATTTAACCAATATCAATTGGAGACAGGTCCCACTGCAAGGAATCATGCGTCATATCACTCAACACTGGAGAAGGCTACTTTCAGTTATTTCGGCCCCAGCACCCAGACAGAGGAGAGAGGACCCACAGTATGGAATCATGCGTCATATCAACCACCACCGGAGAAGGCCACTCTCAGTTATTTCAGCCCAGCACCCAGACAGAGGAGAGAGGTCCCACAGCAAGGAATCATGCGTCATATCACCCACCACTGGAGAAGGCCATTTTCAGTTATTTAGGCCCAGCACCCAGACAGAGGAGAGAGGTCCCACAGCAAGGAATCATGCGTCATATCACCCACCACTGGAGAAGGCCATTTTCAGTTATTTAGGCCCCAGCACCCAGTCAGAGGAGAGAGGTCCCACAGCAAGGAATCATGCATCATATCAACCACCACCGGAGAAGGCCACTCTCAGTTATTTCAGCCCAGCACCCAGACAGAGGAGAGAGGTCCGACAGCAAGGAATCATGCGTCATATCACCCACCACTGGAGAAGGCCAATTTCAGTTATTTCGGCCCAGACCGAGGATACAGGTCCCACAGCAAGGAATCATGCGTCATATCAACCACCACCGGAGAAGGCCACTCTCAGTAATTTCAGCCCAGCACCCAGACAGAGGATACAGGTCCCACAGCAAGGAATCATGCGTCATATCACCCACCACTGGAGAAGGCCACTCTCAGTTATTTCAGCCCAGCACCCAGGCCGAGGATACAGGTCCCACAGCAAAGAATCATGCGTCATATCACCCACCACTGGGGAAGGCCATTTTCAGTTATTTAGG
Source organism: Bufotes viridis (assembly GCA_033119425.1). NCBI lineage: Eukaryota > Metazoa > Chordata > Amphibia > Anura > Bufonidae > Bufotes > Bufotes viridis. The sequence continues at coordinate 299,239,261 of CM065589.1, read as the reverse complement.
CCCCAGCACCCAGTCAGAGGAGAGAGGTCCCACAGCAAGGACTCATGCGTCATATCAACCACCACCGGAGAAGGCCACTCTCAGTTATTTCAGCCCAGCACCCAGACCAAGGAGACAGGTCACACAGCAAGGAATCATGCGTCATATCAACCACCACCGGAGAAGGCCACTCTCAGTTATTTCAGCCCAGCACCCAGACCGAGGATACAGGTCCCACAGCAAAGAATCATGCGTCATATCACCCACCACTGGAGAAGGCCATTTTCAGTTATTTAGGCCCCAGCACCCAGTCAGAGGAGAGAGGTCCCACAGCAAGGAATCATGCATCATATCAACCACCACCGGAGAAGGCCACTCTCAGTTATTTCAGCCCAGCACCCAGACAGAGGAGAGAGGTCCGACAGCAAGGAATCATGCGTCATATCACCCACCACTGGAGAAGGCCAATTTCAGTTATTTCGGCCCAGACCGAGGATACAGGTCCCACAGCAAGGAATCATGCGTCATATCAACCACCACCGGAGAAGGCCACTCTCAGTAATTTCAGCCCAGCACCCAGACAGAGGATACAGGTCCCACAGCAAGGAATCATGCGTCATATCACCCACCACTGGAGAAGGCCACTCTCAGTTATTTCAGCCCAGCACCCAGGCCGAGGATACAGGTCCCACAGCAAAGAATCATGCGTCATATCACCCACCACTGGGGAAGGCCATTTTCAGTTATTTAGGCCCCAGCACCCAGTCAGAGGAGAGAGGTCCCACAGCAAGGACTCATGCGTCATATCAACCACCACCGGAGAAGGCCACTCTCAGTTATTTCAGCCCAGCACCCAGACCAAGGAAACAGGTCACACAGCAAGGAATCATGCGTCATATCAACCACCACCGGAGAAGGCCACTCTCAGTTATTTCAGCCCAGCACCCAGACAGAGGATACAGGTCCCACAGCAAGGAATCATGCGTCATATCACCCACCACTGGAGAAGGCCAATTTCAGTTATTTCGGCCCAACACCCAGACCGAGGATACAGGTCCCACAGCAAGGAATCATGCGTCATATCACCCACCACTTGAGAAGGCCAATTTCAGTTATTTCGGCCCAGCACCCAGACCGAGGATACAGGTCCCACAGCAAGGAATCATGCGTCATATCACCCACCACTGGAGAAGGACATTTTCAGTTATTTAGGCCCCAGCACCCAGACAGAGGAGAGAGGTCCCACAGCAAGGAATCATGCGTCATATCAACCACCACCGGAGAAGGCCACTCTCAGTTATTTCAGCCCAGCACCCAGACAGAGGAGAGAGGTCCCACAGCAAGGAATCATGCGTCATATCAACCACCACCGGAGAAGGCCACTCTCAGTTATTTCAGCCCAGCACCCAGACAGAGGATACAGGTCCCACAGCAAGGAATCATGCGTCATATCACCCACCACTGGAGAAGGCCATATTCAGTTATTTAGGCCCCAGCACCCAGTCAGAGGAGAGAGGTCCCACAGCAAGGAATCATGCGTCATATCAACCACCACCGGAGAAGGCCACTCTCAGTTATTTCAGCCCAGCACCCAGACAGAGGATACAGGTCCCACAGCAAGGAATCATGCGTCATATCACCCACCACTGGAGAAGGCCACTTTCAGTTATTTCGGCCCAGCACCCAGACAGAGGAGAGAGGTCCCACAGCAAGGAATCATGCGTCATATCAACCACCACCGGAGAAGGCCACTCTCAGTTATTTCGGCCCAGCACCCAGACCGAGGATACAGGTCCCACAGCAAAGAATCATGCGTCATATCACCCACCACTGGGGAAGGCCATTTTCAGTTATTTCGGCCCCAGCACCCAGTCAGAGGAGAGAGGTTCCACAGCAAGGACTCATGCGTCATATCAACCACCACCGGAGAAGGCCACTCTCAGTTATTTCAGCCCAGCACCCAGACAGAGGATGCAGGTCCCACAGCAAGGAATCATGCGTCATATCACCCACCACTGGAGAAGGCCATTTTCAGTTATTTAGGCCCCAGCACCCAGTCAGAGGAGAGAGGTCCCACAGCAAGGACTCATGCGTCATATCAACCACCACCGGAGAAGGCCACTCTCAGTTATTTCGGCCCCACCACCCAGACAGAGGAGAGGTTCATTCAACTTTGGGTTGCACCGCAAGATCATGGTAAAGTAAAAAAAATGAGGAATCAATAAAGAAGTGCCCCGGAGTACAAGAATACATGATTGAGGGGGAGGCAGTTATAAATGTCTATTCTGCACAAGGGAGGGACAGGTCCTGTGGGATCCATGCCTGGTTCATTTTTATGAACGTCAGCTTGTCCACTTTGGCTGTGGACCGGCGGCTGTGTTTGTCAGTAATGACGCCCCCTGCCATGCTGAATACACGTTCAGACAAAATGCTGGCCGCCGGGCAGGCCAGCACCTCCAAGGCACTAAATGCTAACTCTGACCACGTGGCCAATTTGGAGACCCAGAAGTTGAATGGGGCCGAACCATCAGTCAGTACGTGGAGGGGTGTGCAGACGTACTGTTCAACCATGTTAGTGAAATGCTGCCTCCTGCTAACACGTTCCGTATCAGGTGGTGGTGCAGTTAGCTGTGGCGTGGAGACAAAACTTTTCCACATTTCTGCCATGCTTACCCTGCCCTCAGAGGAGCTGGCCGTGACACAGCTGCTTTGGCGACCTCTTGCTCCTCCTTTGCCTTCGCCTTGGGCTTCCACCTGTTCCCCTGTGACATTTGGGAATGCTCTCAGGAACGCCTCTACCAGTGTGCGCTTGTACTCGCGCATCTTCCTATCACGCTCCAGTGCAGGAAGTAAGGTGGGCACATTGTCTTTGTACCGGGGCTCCAGCAGGGTGGCAACCCAGTAGTCCGCACACGTTAAAATGTGGGCAACTCTGCTGTCGTTGCGCAGGCACTGCAGCATGTAGTCGCTCATGTGTGCCAGGCTCCCCAGAGGTAAGGACAAGCTGTCCTCTGTGGGAGGCGTATCGTCATCGTCCTCCGCATCCCCCCAGCCACGCACCAGTGATGTTCCTGAGCTGTGTCGGGTGCCACACCGCTGTGAACCTGCTTCATCCTCATCCTCCTCCACCTCCTCCTCATCCTCCTCGTCCTCCAGTAGTGGGCCCTGGCTGGCCACATTTGTACCTGGCCTCTGCTGTTGCAAAAAACCTCCCTCTGAGCCACTTCTAACAGACTGGCCTGAAAGTGCTAAAAATGACCCCTCATCCTCCTCCTCCTCCTCCTGGGCCACCTCCTCTTCCATCATCGCCCTAAGCGTTTTCTCAAGGAGACATAGAAGTGGTATTGTAATGCTGATAACGGTGTCATCGCCACTGGCCATGTTGGTGGAGTACTCGAAACAGCGCAACAGGGCACACAGGTCTCGCATGGAGGCCCAATCATTGGTGGTGAAGTGGTGCTGTTCCGCAGTGCGACTGACGCGTGCGTGCTGCAGCTGAAACTCCACTATGGCCTGCTGCTGCTCACACAGTCTCTCCAGCATGTGCAAGGTGGAGTTCCACCTGGTGGGCATGTCGCATATGAGGCGGTGAGCGGGAAGGCCGAAGTTACGCTATAGCACAGACAGGCGAGCAGCGGCAGGATGTGAACGCCGAAACCGTGCACAGACAGCCCGCACTTTATGCAGCAGCTCTGACATGTCGGGGTAGTTGTGAATAAACTTCTGCACCACCAAATTCAGCACATACGCCAGGCAAGGGATGTGCGTCAAACTGGCTAGTCCCAGAGCTGCGACGAGATTTCGCCCATTATCGCACACCACCAGGCCGGGCTTGAGGCCCACCGGCAGCAACCACTCGTCGGTCTGTTGTTCAATACCCCACCACAACTCCTGCGCGGTGTGGGGCCTGTCCCTCAAAAATATGAGTTTCAGAATGGCCTGCTGACGTTTACCCCGGGCTGTGCTGAAGTTGGTGGTGAATTTGTGTGGCTGACTGGATGAGCTGGTGGAAGCAGAGGAGGAGGAAGCCGAGTAGGAGGAGGAGGATACAGGAGGCAAAGAATGATGCCCTGCGATCCTTGGCGGCGGAAGGACGTGCGCCAAGGAACTCTCCGCCTGGGGCCCAGCCGCCACTACATTTACCCAGTGTGCAGTTAGGGAGATATAGCGTCCTGGCCGTGCTTACTGGTCCACGTATCTGTGGTTAGGTGGACCTTGCCACAGATGGCGTTGCGCAGTGCACACTTGATTTTATCGGATACTTGGTTGTGCAGGAAGGCACGGCTGTCTTGGAGAAGTAGTGGCGGCTGGGAACAACATACTGTGGGACAGCCATGGACATCAGCTGTTTGAAGCTGTCTGTGTCCACCAGCCTGAATGACAGCATTTCAAAGGCCAGTAGTTTAGAAATGCTGGCATTCAGGCCCAGGACCCGAGTTTGGCTAGGTGGGAATTTACGCTTTCTCTCCAAGGTTTGTGAGATGGAGAGCTGAACGCTGCCGTGTGACATGGTGGAGATGCTTGGTGACGCAGGTGGTGGTGTCGGTGGCACAACCTCTGTTTGGTGGTCAGCAGGTGCCAACGTTCCTCCCAAGGCGGAGGAAGAGGCCGAGGCAGCAGCAGAAGAGGGAGCAGGGGGAGCCAGAGTGAGTTCCTTGCTTTTATGGTGTTTACTCCACTGCAGTTCATGATTTGCATATAGATGCCTGGTCATGCAGGTTGAGCTAAGGTTCAGAACGTTAATGCCTCGCTTCAGGCTCTGATGGCACAGCGTGCAAACCACTCGGGTCTTGTCGTCAGCACATTGTTTAAAGAAGTGCCATGCCAGGGAACTCCTTGAAGCTGCCTTTGGGGTGCTCGGTCCCTGGTGGCGGTGGCCAGTAGCAGGCGAACTCTATTGGTGGCGACTGTTCTGCTTTTGCCCCCTGCTCCCTCTTTTGCTACGCTTTTGGCTTGGTCTCACCACTGCCTCTGCCTCTGAACTATGAAAGTCAGTGGCACGACCTTCATTTCATGTGGGGTCCAGGACCTCATCGTCCCCTGCATCGTCTTCCACACAGTCTTTCTCCCTGACCTCCTGTTCGGTCTGCACACTGCAGTTGGCACCTGTGTTTCATCATCATCAGAGACGTGAGGTCTCTGATGGGGTGGTATTCCCATGTCCTCATCATCAGTAAACATCAGTGGTTGTGCATCAGTGCATTCTATGTCTTCCACCACTGGCGAATGGCTAGGTGGATTCCTTTGGGAAACCCTGCCAGCAGAGTCTTCAAACAGCATAAGAGACTGCTGCATAACTTGATGCTCAGACAGTTTCCCTGATATGCATGGGGGTGATGTGACAGACTGATGGGCTTGGTTTTCAGGTACCACCTGTGCGCTTTCTGCAGAAGACTGGTTGGGAGATAATGTTGTGAACGTGCTGGATCCACTGTCGGACATCCAATTGACTAGCGTCTGTACCTGCTCAGGCCTTACCATCCTTAGAATGGCATTGGACCCCACCAAATATCGCTGTAAATTCTGGCGGGTACTGGGACCTTAGGTAGTTGGTTCACTAGAACGTGTGGCTGTGGCAGAATGGCCACGTCCTCTCCCAGCACCAGAGGTCCACTAGCACCACCACGACCGCGTCCGGTTCCCTTACGAGATGTTTTCCTCATTGTTACCATTCACCAAGCGCCACAATAAGAAAAAAAATATTTTGCCTAATGTATTGATTTCAAATTCAGGCCTTTTTTTACAGGCACCTAACAATATCTGCCTATTTATTTATGTACCGTATTACACTAATCCAGGCACAGCAGTAACCACTGATTTAGGGGAATATCTATTGTAGGGCTAGTATTTAGGCCCTGGATGAAAGGTATCCTTTTATGGACAAATTTACACTTGGAGATGCACAGTAGCGTGAGAAAAAATATGTAGGATTATGCCTTCAGCAATTGTATTTTAACACTTTGTGTAATATACCCTTTAACGGACAGAAATACAATGGGAGATGCAGGTAGCGTGTGAAGTTAATGAGGATGACCCTCTCAGCACTTTTATATACACCTTGAGTGTAATATACCCTTTTACGGACATATTAACACTTGGCCTGCAACAGCTGGTACACCAGATTAAGGGTATTGCTATTTTGGCAATTGAATTTCACCCCAGAACAAAATATACCCTTTTACGGACAGATTAACACTTGGCCTACAACAGCTGGGACACCAGATTCAGGGTATTGCTATTTTGGCAATTGAATTTCACCCCAGAACAAAATATATGTTTTGGCGGACACTATTATACTTTGTCAGCCACAGCTGATACCACTGATTTATGGTATTGCTATTTTGGCAATTGAATTTCACCCCAGAACAAAATATACCCTTTTACGGACAGATTAACACTTGCCCTGCAACAGCTGCGACACCAGATTCAGGGTATTGCTATTTTTGCAATTGAATTTCACCCCAGAACAAAATATACCCTTTTACGGACAGATTAACACTTGGCCTGCAACAGCTGGGACACCAGAATCAGGGTATTGCTATTTTGGCAATTGAATTTCACCACAGATCAAAATATATGTTTTGGCGGACACTATTATAGTTTGCCAGACACAGCTGTGACACCAGATTTAGGGGATTGCATTTTTGGCAAGTGAATTTCACCCCAGAACAAAATATATGTTTTGGCGGACACTATTATAGTTTGCCAGCCAGTGCCGGGACACCAGATTTATGGTATTGCTATTGTGGCAATTGAATTTCACCCCAGAACAAAATATATGTTTTGGCGGACACTATGAATCTTGGCCTGCAACAGCTGGGACACCAGATTCAGGGTATTGCTATTTTGGCAATTGATTTTCACCCCAGAACAAAATATATGTTTTGGCGGACACTATTATACTTTGCCAGCCACAGCTGAAACCACTGATTTATGGTATTGCTATTTTGGCAATTGAATTTCACCCCAGAACAAAATATATGTTTTGGCGGACACTATTATACTTTTCCAGCCACAGTTGATACCACTGATTTATGGTATTGCTATTTTGGCAATTGAATTTCACCCCAGAACAAAATATACCCTTTCACGGACAGATTAACACTTGGCCTACAACAGCTGGGACACCAGATTCAGGGTATTGCTATTTTTGCAATTGAATTTCACCCCAGAACAAAATATACCCTTTTACGGACAGATTAACACTTAGCCTGCAACAGTTGGGACACCAGATTCAGGGTATTGCTATTTTGGCAATTGAATTTCACCCCAGAACAAAATATATGTTTTGGTGGACACAATTTAGTTTGCCAGCCAGTGCTAGGACACCAGATTTAGGGGATTGCTATTTTGGCAAGTGAATTTCACCCCAGAACAAAATATAAGTTTTGGAGGACACTATTATAGTTTGCCAGCCAGTGCTGGGACACCAGATTTATGGTATTGCTATTTTGGCAATTGAATTTCACCACAGAACAAAATATATGTTTTGGCCGACACTATTATAGTTTGCCAGACACAGCTGTGACACCAGATTTATGGTATTGCTATTTTGGCAATTGAATTTCACCCCAGAACAAAATATATGTTTTGGCGGACACTATTATAGTTTGCCAGCCAGTGCTGGGACACCAGATTTAGGGGATTGCTATTTTGGCAATTGAATTTCACCACAGAAAATAATCTATCCTTTGCCAGACAGCAGACTGTATTATACTTGGCTAGCCAAAGCTGGAACACCAGATTTAGGGGATTGGTATTTTGGCAATTGTATTTAACCCCTTAATTAAATATAGAAATTGCTATCCTGAGTTTCTAGGGGTGACAATTAGCACAGCCAAGCCCCTGATGTAGGATATAGCAAAAAAAAAAAAACTAGTATTGATGGATTGATGGACTTGGTGGCAGCTTGTTCTGGTGCACCACAAGTCACAAAATGGCCGCCGATCACCCCAGAAAAAAAGTGACAGAAAAACGCTCTGTGCAGCATAAAATCCAGTGAGCAAGTAACTAGCAGAAGTTGAATCATTCACAGCTGTAGATCAATCACTTCATTAGGTGCTTTTGCTGACTTTTCCTTGCCTATTCTCACCCTCACAGCAGCTGCGTCCTCTCCCTACACTAATCAGAGCAGTGTGACGTGCGGCGCTAAGTGACTCCAGCTTAAATAGAGGCTGGGTCACATGCTGCACTTGGCCAATCACAGCCATGCCATTAGTAGGCATGGCTGTGATTGGCTCTTAGGGCAAGAAGTAAAACGCTAGCTGGTTGGCTGCTGTGCAGCCCTTCAGAAAGCGGGAAGAAATCGCCGAACAACGAACCCGAACCTGAATTTTTCTGAAAATGTTCGGGTTCGGGTCCATGTCCCGAACACCCCAAAATTCGGTACGAACCCGAACTATTCTCGAACTGTTCGCTCAACACTACTTATTAGCTCTCCCTCGCACTGTCTCCAGATGTGTGAAACTTCAAGAGAATCAATACAAATTGCTGACAAGGTGGTATGATATCCCAGTCAAGATGTCTGAGATTTTCCCGGGTTGTAGCCCTATCTGTTAGAGATGCGACTTACAAATAGGAACTATGTTCCACATATGGTGGCAATGTCCAAACATTGCTCAGTTCTGGGAGCTTGTCCATGACGAGATAACTCTGGTTATGGGCCGAGAAGGCCCCTTGGAACCAAATATATATCTCCTAGGCCTCTTTGCAGACTGCTCCTTTTCAAGTTTTGAGATTAAACTGTTACATTCCTTGCTTGGGGTGGCACGACTCTTAATAGCAGGGTGCTGGAAGTCTAAGGAACCTCCTTCCATACTTAATTGGAAGAATAAGTGCGATAAAATCTATAGATCCCACCATCCCTCCCTTCTTTCCCCTTACCCCCTCTCTCTATCATCTTTTTCTCTCTTTTTATATCTAACTTGGTCTACACTGTCTTTACATTTGGTCCACCAGTGAACCGATTTCTTTTGATTCTCAGCATATTGGTCAGACTTGGTTATGACTTATAAGAGAATGCTGTATCCTCTCAGCTGTTTATTTTATATGATGTGCATTGTACTTTCTCATTTTTGCTATATCTTTGAAGCAATATTGGCATTCCTGTACTAAATGCTGTTACGATGTCATCACTTTGGATACAATAAAAACTCTAATATTAAAAAAAAGGGGCAAAGGGGATATATATATGAAAGAGGACATATATTATAAGGGGCAATATATGAGGACCACACAGGGGCCCCAATGAGCCCATGGAGGACAATAAATGCAGATATGTGCACAGATGCTGGGCACATCTCTGCACATCATCTGATGATATAAAATAGGCCACAATGAGCCCATGCATACATTTATGCATATAACTCGGGCACAGTTCCCAGGGTCCATGCACACACATACATATGGCGCACACATGGAGATGCATGCCATCCAGTGACGTACATACATCCCCATGTATGAGCCTAACCCCGGGTGCCATCTTAGGGCCCATTTGTATATGCACATATATTATATATGCATGCCAGTGTTCGCATGTGTAAATATATATATATATATATATATATATATATATATTGATACGATACATATTTTCAACCCTTCCTCAACAAGTGTATAAGAGGAAAAAAAATAAGGGCCTATTTGCCGTTAAGCGGTGCAGTTATTGGTTCTAAAGCCCATTTGTGGAGTGTATAAATGGAAAAAAATAAGGGCCTATTTGCCATTCGGCGGTGCGGTTATATGTTCTAAAGCCCTTTTGTGGATTGTATAATTGGAAAAAAGAAAATATATATTTGCCGTTCAGCAGTGCAATTATATGTTCTAAAGCCTTTTGTGGAGGGTATAATTAAAAAAAAGAAAATTATATTTGCCGTACAGCGGTGCAGTTATATATTCTGAAGCCTTTTGTGGTGTATATAAGTGGAAAAAAATGAGGGCCTATTTGCCGTTCAGATGTGCAGTCATATGTTCTACAGCTCTTTTGTGGAGTGTATAAGAAGGAAAAAGAAAAATATATTTGCCTTTCAGCTGTGCAGTTATATGTTCTAAATACTTTTTTGGAGTGTATAAGTGGAAAAAAGAAAAATATATTTGCCGTTTAGCGGTGCAGTTATATGTTCTAAAGCCTTTTGTGGCGTGTATAAATGGAAAAAAAATAAGGGCCTATTTGTCGTTCAGTGGTGCAGTTATATGTTCTAAAGCCTTTTGTGTCGTGTATAAGTGGAAAAAAAATATGGGCCTATTTGCCATTCAGTGGTGCAGTTATTCGTTCTAAAGGCCTTTTGTGGGGAGTATAGGTGGGAAAAAGAAAAATATATTTGCCGTTCAGCCGTGCAGTTATATTTTCCAAAGCCTTTTGTGGAGTGTATAAGTGGAAAAAAATAGGGGCCTATTTACCTTCAGAGGTGCAGTTATATGTTCTAATGCCCTTTTGTGGAGTGTATAAGTCTAAAAAAAAAGAAAAAATATGTTTACCGTTCAGCAGTGCAGTTATATGTTCTAAAGCCTTTTGTGTCGTGTATAAGTGGAAAAAAATATGGGCCTATTTGCCATTCAGTGGTGCAGTTATTCGTTCTAAAGGCCTTTTGTGGGGAGTATAAGTGGGAAAAAGAAAAATATATTTGCCGTTCAGCCATGCAGTTATATTTTCCAAAGCCTTTTGTGGAGTGTATAAGTGGAAAAAAATAGGGGCCTATTTACCTTCAGAGGTGCAGTTATATGTTCTAATGCCCTTTTGTGGAGTGTATGAGTGGAAAAAAAGAGAAAAAATATGTTTGCCGTTCAGCGGTGCAGTAATAATTTCTAAAGCTCTTTTGTGGAGTGTATAAGTGGAAAAAATAAAAATATATTTGCCGTTCCGTGTTGCAGTTATATGTTCTAAAGCCCTTTTGTGTAGTGTGGAAGTGGTAAAAAATAAGGGCCTCTTTGCCGTTCAGCAGCGTAGTTATATGTTCAAAACCCTTTTGTTGAGTGTATAAGTAGAAAAAAGATAAATATATTTGCCGTTCAGCAGTGAAGTTATATGTTCTAAAGCCTTTTGTGTTGTGTATAAGTGGAAAAAAATAAGGGCCTACAGTATTTGCGTTTCAGCAGTGCAGTTACATGTTCTAAAGCCTTTTGTGGTGTGTATAAGTAGATAAAATAATGGCCTATTTGCCATTCAGTGGTGCAATTATATGTTCTAAAGCCCTTTTTGTCGTGTAGTGGCAAAAGAAAAATATATTCGATGTTCAGCGGTGTAGCTATATGTTCTAAAGCCCTTATTTGCATGTATTAGTGGCACAAAAAAAGTATTTGCTGTTGTGTGTCGAAGTGAGAATATTATAGCCCTTTTTGGCGTGTATTAGTGGGAAAAATAGGGCTTATTAGCCATTATGTGGTGAAGTGACAAAATTGCAGACTTTTTTGGGGGTGTTTTTATTTCCTTTTTATTTATTTATTTGATCTAAAAGCATGTCAGATAGAGAAGTGCCAGGCCCTGCACAAGGGAGTGGCAGAGGCCTAAATGTTTCTGGCGTAGGCACAGATAGCAGCAGAGTAAGGGGGAATGGCAGCAGGAGTCGCAGCGAGATACCTGAGCTCTCAGTGTCATCTAGCAGTCATGTCTTGACCAGCAACCCAGCAGTTCTTGAAAGGTTGACTGGGTCATCCACTTCGTCCCAAGTGACACCCCCAGCCAAGAGTGGGTGGGTTTGTCAGACACAACCCTTAGTTGAACAGAGCCCTCTATTAGATGAAAAGTGTTATGTCAAGACTATTCCCTGTTGTGAGATCGTGAAATCTCACATCCAACAGTACATTCTAACCCCGGAGGCGTTCCCATGGTGATGGGGACGCTCCATGCGCACGGACGGGCCCTGGCCGGAGCGGCTACAGAGCCCAGACATGTAAGAACAGTTTTTTAGAGAACCAGACACACTCTTCTTTTCTGAGCAGGGGGTGCCAGGGGTTCTCCCATTGACTTCTATTGTGCTCGGGTGCTCGTTAGAACACACAAGCATCCCGATGTGTTCGGCCAGAGCACCCAAGCACTTTGGTGCTTGCTCAACACTACTCCTCATCCTCCACCGTGTTCTCAGCCTCCACAGCAGGGACAATTCACAGTGCCCCTGCAGCCTACCACATGTGTAGGGCACGGCGGTGTCACGGTGTTATGCACCCTGTTTGCCTGGGCGAATGGAATCACACAGGGGAGGAACTGCTCAGTGTCCATCGTCAACAAATCGATTCCCTCCTTTGTTTTCCGACAACTCAAAATCAGAACCATGGTTACCGACAACGGGAATAACATGGTGTTGGCGCTGCATCAAGAAAGGCTGAGCCATGCGCCCTGCATGGCATACGTGTTTAATCTGGTTGTCAAGCGGTTCCTGAAGTCTTCCACCCATCTGCAAGACATCCTAAAAATGGCCAGGAAACTTTGCATGCACTTCAGCCATTCATATACCGCACAGCACACCCTCCTTGAGCTGCAGCAGCAGAAGGGCATCCCCCAACATAGGCTAATATGCGATGTTTCCACCCATTGGAATTCCAACCCCCATATGTTGGACCAACTATACAGACAAAGAAAGGCCATAAATGATTTCTTGATGATCCAAGCTGACAGGAGTACTCCTCTGTGTAGCTTCTATGTCAGCCTATGGCATCTCATGCGTGACACCTGCCGATTGCTCAGGCCCTCCCTTTGAGGAGGTCACGTTATTTGTTAGTCGCCTGGAATACGGGATGAATAACGTCATTCCACTGCTTTATGTCCTAAAACAGATGCTGGTAAATCTGGCTGGTCAGGAGACTGAAGATGTGAAGCCTAGATCTCAAGGCCATATGAACCCTGTGGGGGCTGAACTGGAGGAGGAGGAGGACATTGGAGCGCAAGCAATGTGTAGCGAAATGGGTGGTTTTTACACACAGGTGACAGGAGAGGAGAAGCAGGAGCAGCCAGAGATGCCGCAGGGTAGACGAGGCAGATGAGGAAGACGAGGCAAAGGACCCAGACACACCGAAGCAGTATGCAGTGGAGATGGAGTCAGGGAGTCCCTCCGAGTGACCTGCACAAATCGCTCGATGCATGCTCACTTGCTTGCGCAGTGACATTGTCACCATTCGGCAGAGGAATGACTTCTGGCTCTCCACCTTGTTGGACCCTCGCTACTGGTCTGAAATGGGGGGCTTTTTTACACCCGCTGAGAGGGAGGACAAACTGAACTACTATAAAGACATTCTATGTAGTCAGTGTGCCGCTGCCTATCTGCGCCATTGTCCATTCTCTCGCAGGTCTCATCGGAGGGGCCCTCTGTGCTCACGTTCTTGTGCCATGGCTGCTGCGGCAGGGTGGGGGGATAGGAGCAGTTCTAGCTCCATCAGCAGCAACTTAAGTCTAGAGTCGCTGATGAGCAGCTTTTTTCACCAGCCTAGTGAAGAATCTAGTCACCAGCAGCAGCAGCTAGATCTGGAGCAGGACCTGAACCAGCAGGTAGTGGCATACTTGGACAGTACCCACCCCACATTGAAGATCCGCTGGACTACTGGGCAGTCAAACTGGATTTGTGGCAGCAACTAGCAGAGTTTGCCCTGGAAAAGCTGTCCTGCCCGGCCAGTAGTGTGGCATCAGAGTGGGTGTTTAGTGCTGCGTGGGCTATAGTTACCCCAAGAAGAAATCGCCTCTTGACTCAAAATGTGGAGAGACTGACCAATGCCTGATGCATCAGACTAGATCATCCATGGTGCCACACCAACACTTTGACAACAGAGACCGGTTTCTTCTGGCTACCTGCCTCAGCTACTATTCTGATGTTGCCATCTGCCTGATGCCACACATCATCTTCAGATGGTAGTCGTATTGCCACCCACCTCCCCACTCTGTCACTGGGTCACTCTCTGGTCTCCTGATGCTGCTGCCACCTCCTCACTATGTCACCTTGCCACTCTGTGGTCTCCTGATGCTGCTGCCACCTCCACACTATGTCACCTTGCCATTCTGTGGTCTCCTGATGCTGCTGCTGCCACCTCCAAACTGTCATCGGGCCACTCTGTGGTCTCCTCATTCTGCTTCCACCTCACCACTATGTCATAGGGCCACTCTGTGGACTTCTCATGCTGTTCCCACCTTCCCCACTCCATTACTGGGCCACTATTTTGCCCTTCGGCCTGGCTGATATCATCATTTATTTGACCTTTCTTCTGATCTGTCAGAAGGAAGGAAAAATGAGAAGCACAACGGATCCTGTCTGTGTAGCAGCTGTAAGGCCTGTATGATCCCATCAGAATTGGATTGTGATTTGGTAGCCAAAAGCAGGAGTGGGTAGAAAACACAGAAGACATGCAAATACTGTATTCCATTCACGTGTCATCTCTGTTTTGGCATTAGCAAAACTGATGGATTACTGACCAAATGCTGACTGAGTAAAGGCAGATGCTCAACAGACAGGATACATTTTTTGGGGGTTATTGTTCTGAGGCATCAGAGGAAGGGCAAAATAATCAGTGACGTCAAAACAAACTTACTTTTGACATCCTCTCCACTCTGTCGGGGAGCTCTACTTGTATAAGCGTTTAATAGAACAGGTTCTGTTGACTAGTGATGAGCGGCAGGTGCCATATTCGATTTCGACGAAATTCGCGAATATTCGAATGAATATTCGTTTCATATTCGTCGAAATCGAATATTCGTCATTTTTTCTAGTTATCGCGATTAACATGCGATTTAAATAATCGCATATTGCGATTTGTACTTAAGGCTACTTTCCTATTGGTTTCATATCTAGAATTAGCGAGGATGACGAATATGACGAATGTATTCGTCTATTCCTCAAAACGAAGATAACGAAGTATTCTACATCTTCGTTTTAGCTACCTATTCGTCAACTTCGCTAATTCTAGCAATCAAATAGGAAGGTTGACTATAGAGACAGCTGTGTTAAATTCGCTATGCGATTTTTTTTTTTTTTAATAAATAGAATACTTATAATAATTTTATCAAGTAATATAATTATTGTATTAAAAAAAAATCGCATAGCTAATTTAACACAGTTGTCTGGTAAGTCAACCTTCCTATTTGATTGCTAGAATTAGCGAATAGCTGAAGTTGACGATGACGAGACGAATAGGTAGCTAAAACGAAGATGTAGAATACTTCGTTATCTTCGTTTTGAGGAATATGACGAATACATTCGTCATATTCGCTATTCGCTAATTCTACCAAGCCAACCATAACTTCTGTGCTCATGGAGCGTCCCCATCACCATGGGAACGTCTCCATATACTAAAATGTACTGTCGGATTTGAGGAATTACGTTGAAATCGCAATGCGATTAATTCAAGTTATATTAATCGCATTGCGATTTCAACTTAGAGCTGGGTTTATAATGGGTCAGCTTGCTAGAATTAACGAGTTAACGAATATGGAATATAGCAGCAGTGTTAAGTTGAAATCGCAATGCGATTAATTTAACTTAAAGTATTCGCATTGCGATTTCAACTTAGCACTGCTAGTGCATAGCTATACTCCATATTCGTTAATTCTAGCCTATGTAAGATAGCAGTGCTAAGTTGTAATCGCAATGCGATTAATATAACTTGAATTAATCGCATTGCGATTTCAACGTAATTCCTCAAATCCGACAGTACATTTTAGTATATGGAGATTCTCCCATGGATGGGGACGCTCCACATGAGCACGGAAGTCGGCAGAAGCGGCAACGGGCACTGACTAGAGCAGCCAGGAAGCCAGGAATCCTCAGGACAGGTAAGAACTACTTTTGGGAAGTAGGAAAGAAAAAAATATAACTAAAAAAAAAACAAAAAAAAACACGAATATTCGAAATAGCGAATTTATAGCGCTATATTCGAAATATTCGCGAATTAGCGAAGTGCCGATATTCGCTAAAAAAATTCGCTTTTCGAATATTCGCGCTCAACACTACTGTTGACATCTCTGTGGAATCAGCTGACAACAGTGTAAAAGTAGTGTGCTTCTTCTTGGCGCTAACAATGACCTGTAAGGCTGAGTTCTTACTTGAGTTATTTGGTCAGTTTTGGCCCTGTGACTGCCCAAATAAGTGAAGTTTGCAGTGATTCTAAGAGAGACGCCTGTCCTCTGCATCTCATACTGACTCACAGTATTATTTCACTACCACAGCAGACTCCCTATGCGTGTTACTGCAAGGCACAATGTTGTACACCACTATAAAGGCTCTCTGCAGCCAGGAAATAGCCTTTTTTAACTTAAATCGCCACAAATAAATTCGTTTCAAACCGATTTCTTGGTAATTTTTTTTTACAATTTTCCAGCTCTGCACCACTCTTTCTGCGTGCAAGCTATGACTGCCAAGTGCTGTTCAGTGCAAACATACCTGATCATCACCTGGGGATTATTTTTAGTGTTTTTTTTCACATCTGTGCTAATTTTTTTTTTACCAATTTTCCCCTTTTTTTTGTTCAAAAAGAAGAAATTGTAGTAAGGGTTTTATATAAATATATATAGTGCTCTATATTTTTATTTACCAGTATATACATGTAAGTAAATTTTTAGCCAGTGTTCACTTTTTTAACAGTAAATTTCCAAACTACAGTTTTTGCACACACGAATGATCTGTGTGCATGCAATTTGCAACCACTGAGCATCGATCATTATTGTCCATTGATATTATTGTCCATTACTGATCGCGTCTGCTCAGTTTGCAAGTCTGCAAGTTTTTTTTGTGCAAAAAATATTTTTTTTGTTATATTTTTTCCTTTTTTTTCTTCGAAATTTAATTTAAAATTTATTACAAGCCGCATCATGTGTGAAAACAGAACATACACACCCCTCACACTAAATAAAGGTTTACACATTTCACACGTTAAACCCCAATAAAATAAAAATGGCCCGTCCGTCCCAATGAGTATACTCAGCTGAAGAGGCATACGCCATGCTTGCCTCCGATACTGAATTTGCTAGTGAGGGTAGAAGGTGCCCCAGAACAACAGCTGAAGCAGCCTCCCAGAGTGAGCCCACATTGACCCCATCCTCTGAGGATTATCAGCCCCAAATTCCTGAGTTTGTGGGCAACTCAGGAATTCAGATAGATTGTGCTTTTTCACTGAAAATTTTACAAATTTGATAGTAACCCAAACAAATTTATACGCCCAGCAATTTATTTCCCAGAACCCCACAAAGCCATACGCTAGACCCCAAGGTTGGACCCCAGTAAGTGCAGCAGAGATGATGATCTTTTGGGGCTGTTGCTGCATATGGGCGTTATTAAAAAACCAAAGATTAATCAGTATTGGAGTGTGGATGTCTTGTACCACACTCCAATTTACAGTAATACCATGGCCTGTAATCGATTCCCATCAATACTTACGTTTTTGCAGTACAACGATAATGCACAGTGCCCACTCCAGAATGACCCAGCTTTTGACTGTTCAAAATTAGGCCCGTCCTTGACCACTTCAATGGAAAGTTTTCAGAAGTGTACATTCCAGAACAAAATGTCTGCATAGGCGAATCCCTATTACTTTTCAAAGGGAGGGTAAGATTATGCCATTACCGGCCCAGCAAGCGGGCTAGGTATGGCATAAAACTATATAAAATCTGTGAGGGTAGCTCTGGGTACACTCACAAGTTCCGGGTTTATTAAGGGAAGGACATCCGTATTGAACCCCCAGAATGCCCCCCAGTCCTAGGAGTTAGAGGTAAGAAAGTGTGGGATTTACTGCACCCACTGCTGGATAAGGTTTACCATCTATATGTGGATAATTACTACATGAGTCTACCACTGTTCCAGTTCCTAAGTTCCAGAGGTACTGTGTCGTGTGGCACAGTACGCAAAAATCAGAAAGGCCTCCCTAGATCCCTGGTAAGGCAACCACTAAGAAAAGGAGATAACCATGCTCTCCTCAATGAGAACATGTTGTTGGTTAAGTACAAGGACAAGAGGGATGCCCTTTTGCTAACCACGATTCACAGTAACACCAGCTCCCCTGCACCTGTACGTGCCACTACCACTGTTCCCAAACCAGACATGCTTTCTGGACTACAACTGGCACATGGGAGGGGTTGATCTTTCAGATCAAGTTCTGAGGCCCTACAGTGCCACACGAAAAATAAAAGTGTGGTACAAAAAGCTGGCTGTGCACATTGTACAGATAGTGCTGTACAATGCGTACGTGCTACTTAGATCTAAAGGACAGACAAGAACATTCCTACAATTTCAAGAGGTGGTGATAAAGGCCCTAATTCTTCCAAACCAAGCAATTGAGAGTCCCAGCACTTCTGCAAGTTACGGTGCCCGAGTTGTACCAGGGCAACATTTCCCTGGTGAAGTCCCCCAAACAGCGAGAGAAGGAAGGACCGAAAAAGATGCAGGGTGTGTTCCAAAAGTGGGATAAGGAAATACACCATTTACTATTGCGAAACCTGCTCTCAAAAACCTGGCCTGTGCATCAAAGACTGTTTCAGAATCTACCACTCATCCATGGAGTATTAATTTAATTTCATCCTTGATGTACCCTGTAGTTTTACCACCTTATATCTCTAATTTAGTCTACATAGCTTACATATACACTTTTCATCACCAACCACTACATATTAATTTCTGTGAAACACCTGTTAAGTGAAAAGTGCCCTTTCCACCCCTTAAAATGTTCGTATGGGGGTGCTCTTTCCAAAATGGGGTCACTTCTTGGGGTTTATAATTTCGGCAGTACTCAGGATTTTTTTTTAATGCGGCAGCAGGCTACAAGCACATATGGGGCGTTTCCTGAATGGGGAGAAAATGGGGAACACATACTGGGGTGCATTTTCACCTTTTACCCTTGTGAAAGTGAAAAATTGGGGTCTGCTAGTAATGTTTCATTTTCACAAATGTGTGCATTGAAATCCCTTAACAAGTGTTTTTGCCTTCTGTGAGACACCTGTTTGCTGAAAAGTCCCCTTTCCACCACTTAAAATGTTTGTACGGGGGTGCATTTTCCAAAATGAGGCTTTTAATTTCAGGGCACCTAAGGAATTTTTTTATGCGACATGGCACCTAAAATCCATGTCTGTTTATTCAAGCCTACAAAAAACATATTTTGCACTTTGCCTCTATAGCCCTGCTGTGTGCCCATACAGCAGGCTACAAGCTAATGTGGGATGTTGCTGTATTCAGGGGGAAATGGGTAACAAAATGTGGGGTGCATTTTGTCCTGATACCCCTTGTGAAAGTGAGAAAATGTGGGTGTAAAGCAACTTTTTCTGGAAAAAATTGTAATTTTTTATTTACAGCCAAGTGTTTCCTAATTCTGTGAAATGCCTGATTGGTGAAAGTGCTCACTACACACCTTGAAATATTCCTTGATGAGTGTAGTTTCTGGAATGGGGTCACTTTTTGGGGATTTCCACTGTAAGGGTACCTCAGGGTGTCTTCATATGTGACATAGCTCCAAAAAGCCAATTCTGCAAAATCTGTCCTCAAAAAGCCCTATGGTGCTCCTTCCCTTTTGAACCCTGCCATGCGCTCATGCTTCCGTTTTTGAGCACATATGAGGTGTTACCATATTTGGGAGAATGTGTAACAACATGTGGGATGCATTTTTGTCCTGTTACCCATTGTGAAAGTGAGAAATGTGGTTGTAAAGCAAATTTTTATGGAAAAAAAAATCATTTTTCATTTTCACAGCCAAGTGTTTCCTAATTCTGTGAAACGCCTGATGGGTCAAAGTACTCATTACACACCTTGAAAGATTCCGTGAGGGGTGTAGTTTCCACAATGGGGTCAATTTTTGGGGGTTTCTACTGTAGGGGTACCTCAGGGTGTCTTCATATGCGACATAGCTCCCAAAATCTGTCATCCAAAAGCCCTATGGTGCTCCTACCCTTTTAAACCCTGCCATGCGCTCATACAATCTTTTTTGCAGCACATTTTTGGGGGGGATTTGTAAACTGCAGAGTCAGGGTAATAAATAATTAGGTTTATTTTCCTATTAACCCTTGCTATGTTTTAGCAAAAATGGAAGAAAATTGAAAATCTGAAAAAAAAAAAAAATTATTGAAATTTCACCTCCATTTCCCTTTAATTCTTGTTGAACACCTTAAGGGTTAACAAAGTTTGTAACATCAGTTTTGAATAAACTGATGGGTGTAGTTTCTAAAATGAGGTCATTTATGAGTGGTTTCCATTACATAAGCCCCTCAAAATCACTTTATAACTGAATTGGTGCTTAAAAAAATGGTTTTCGAAATTGTGTGAAAATTTTGAAAAATTGCATCTAAAATTCTAAGCCTTCTAACATCCTAAATACATGAAATGACATTAAAAAAATGAAGCCAAGATAAACTAGACATATGGAAAGTGAGGCATCACTATCTGCCATAAAAGCAGAGAAATTCATATTTAGAAAACGGTGAATTGTTCCCAAATTTGTGTCACTTTTGGGCTTTAAAAAAGGTGAACTATATTGACTCAAATGTATCATTAACATGATGTACAATGTGTCACGAGAAAACAATATTAGAAAGGTTTGGATAATTAAAAGCATTCCAAAGTTATTGCCACATAAAGTGACATGTCAGATTTTCAAAAGTCGGCTGTGATTTAGGGTGAAAAGTAGCTCGGTAGTGAAGGGGTTAATTAGTCACAAATCACATTAAATCTGGTATACCCAGGCGACTCTGCCTTTTCATATGCATCCCACTTGGCGACCCAATTTCAGTGTGTAACTTAAACTGTAGGGATAGTGTAGGGAGAGTGCAGTGAGAGCGTATCACCATGTGCATTACGTTCTAGTGCACCCACATTCATAGTTATTCCATTCTGTAGGTACTGTTCTGTCAGTACTACAGGCAGTTGTAATTTATCACCATCTAAATCACTGTGCAGGACATAATGATTCATAGCTAGTCCCTTCTTTTATCTTTCGAATTACTGTGGGTCAGTATTATAGGTCAATAAAAGCATCAGGGCTAACTTATCGCATTGGACTTAATCGTGCAGTGATCCAAGATTCAAGTAGTGGACCCATGAAAAAGCCGGGACGGTGGTAGCAACAGCAGTGACAGTAGTGGTAGTAACCATTACAATAGTGGCCTCATTAAAGAGTAGGGACGGGGGCAGCAGCAGGCTTTGTTAACATCACTGTTAATATTTTCATTCTTCCGATCCGTCAGTAGAACATACAATAAAAAAAACAATCCTGTATTTTGAACATCCATAAAGCCTCTTTCAGACGGTTAGTATTTTGTCAGTGTTTTGCATTAGGAGTTGATCAGTAATTGTAAGCCAAAAATAGGAGTGGGTCCAAAAGAGACATAAAATGTAATGAATTATTTGCATCTGTGTTTTGGACCCACTCCAGTTTTTGGCTTATAAATTCTAATCAAATACTGATTAAAAAACAAAGACCAGACACTGACTAAAAGAACGTATTAGCTACGATGAATTAATATCGAGTTGGTGGAGTGATTTGTGTGGAAACAAAATATAACTAAGTTCACAGTATGGAGGGATCCCGGACCTTATGGAGGGAACCATATGGGATAAAATTCCTCACACTGCACAGTGCCTTAGAATTTGTTTAAAATTTGTCATGGCTGTCAGAGTGTCACAGAATAAAATTTTCCATAACAGAACATGGTAGCTAGGAATGATTAATTTGGGTCCTGTTGGTGGAGCGATTTGTCTGTTAATATCGTCATAGTTCCAACCATAAACTATTGCAACGCAGACTAATTTTTGGGCTAAAAGAATATATTAGCTATGATGAATTTGGGTCAAGTTGGTGGAGTGATTTGTGTGGTTCATTCCGATAACCGACGACAATCCTCCTTTATGGCAATAATCCAGCTGCCATGTTTGATCCATCCACCAAGTTCAGCCCATCCGGTTTTAACCTACCGTAAATACAATAAGTTATTTGCCGCCAGGCATTCCGTGTCCAACTTCCTTGAGGGTCAGGTGACGTTCAGCACTAACTATTCTGTGCCTTTACATATGTCTACCATTTGCCAACAGGTGCCGGTTAACCACTCAATGACGTTTGTCATAGGGATCGGGGATTATAATACTAGAGCAGACTAATTTATTTGGTAAAAGACAGATTTTTTAGCTAGAAGTCTAATGTTTTTTCTAAAAAAAATAATTTTTAAGATAAAAGAACAATTTTTCCCGACAAAAAATGATGATCAACTCGTGGAAAACTCTGCACTGCACACAGGGTGTTAAATAAGACCACTCTGTAACACTAAATCCCTGCAAATATTTGGCTAACTGAAGCAATTAAATATTGAATTAGACAGGTATATCACCCCACTTTGTGAATCAGGGCAAGAGAATTGCTCATCTATTAATCAAAGTGCCTATCTATAACAGAACAGATTAAGTATTAATGGCGCAGCAGGTGAACTAGATAAACGCGCCTAAATATTAGACCACCTGTTGACAATGAGTCTGATGCGTAGTAAGTCTATGAGTAACTAAATCAGATTAAATATTAATTTCGTAGCAGGTGATCTGTCAATGAGTCGGATGCACAGTAAGTCTATGTATAACAGAACAGATTAGGTATGAATGGCAAAGCAGGTGAACCAGATGCACAGGGCGATTACACTCAACCTACACTTTCCCTGCACTGACCCTGCACTCTTCCTATCCAATATTTCACAATTAAAAGCTTTATGAAACAATGTCCCTAGTGCTTATCACATCTCTCCATATGCTAAGCTCACAGTAAAATGGCAGAGACCCCATGGGATTAGGCGTTTATAGGGCTGTGACATCATAGGGGATTGCTATCTGTGGATTGGCTGGCTGCAAGGCATTATGGTTCCTATTGCATTCCTGGACTTCTTACTTTTACTTTGTAACACTTGTAGACGCTTTTTTAGTACCAATCCGTAGAGAATCTCTTTAAATTATGAACAGGTGCATAGTAATAACTAAACTGAGTTCATTAAGAACTCTTGGATGTAATCCATCTGGACCTGGAGCCTTGTTTACATTTGCCTTATTCAACTTAGCTTGGGCCATATCTACAGTTAACCAATGGAGTATATTACTGGATATACTAACAGCTCTGACACCACCAATATCAGCTCCTTTCTCTTCTTTTGTATATAGAGTGCTAAAGAAAAACACTTAGTAAAGCCTCAATCACACGTTAGGGTTTCACGGACGTGTGCTGTACGTTTTCTCCACGGACAGCACACGTCCCCATTCATTTTAGCGTTTGTATTCAGACATCAGTGGGTTAGCACTGTCCGTGGGTCAGTGTTTTTAGCACGATGCATGCTCTATTTTGTCCATGTTCACGGATCCATCACGTCCATTATAGTCTATGGGTCCATGAAAACCACGGATGAAACATGGATGCCATCCATGTTGCGTTGTGTTTCACGGATCATTAAGATGAGATGCTTCGAAAATTATTTTTCAGCTGTTCAGTTTCAGTGAAACATGGATGCAACACAGACAGCAAAAAACGGACACACGGACCCAATACGGATCCTTCATGGACAGCTACACAGATGTACCACTGACCACCTGCTCATGGATTTGAGCACAGACACGGATGTGTGAATGAGGCTTAAAGGGCTTCTGTCACCCCCAAGTGTGCAATTTTGAGTAGCTATTTGTTAATGTCAGCTGATTTCAAACATACCATTCTTACCTTAATCTGAGCTTTATATTTCCTAAAAAATCATACTTTTAAAACATGCTAATTCTCTTCGCTACCAGCAAGTTGGGCAGGTACTTGCTGGTAGCCGCTGCATCCTCGGGCTGTAGGACCGCCCCCTCTGCTGTTGATAGACAGGGCCAGCGCGCTCTCCTCCTCGCGCTGGCCCTGTCTTTTCCTGAATTCCCATGCCTGTGCCGTACCATTCCATAATCGGCGCAGGCGTACTGAGTGGAGGACGGGCACTTGCCACTGAGGACGGAGCTGGCAAGTGCCCGGAGCTTATCCAATTTATCCTCTGTATTATTATGTGACAATAGCTGCCCCCAGTTTATGCCATGAAATGCTGCCCTCAACCTGGTAAAATTTGTATTTTTATAATTCAGTATTTTTGCTTTGCTAGCTAGCATTTGCTTTTTATAGTTCAGGGGGAATATAATTATACTGTGGTCACTGTTACCAAGTGTTTCTCGAACAATAACATTTCCAGAAAGCTCTGCATCATTAGAAATTACCAGATCCAACAGAGCATCACCCCTAGTGGAAGATTCTACAAGCTGGCCCATTAAGTGGTCCTGCAGCAAGTTTAGGAGTTTTCTTCCCTTTGCAGTTGAGGCAGAACCATGACCCCAGTCAATATCGGGAAGTTAAAACCTCCCATTATGACCACTGTACCAGCCAGTGCAGCCCGCTCTATTTGGTTATACAGCTGAACTTCTATATTCTCTGTGATGTTAGGGGGTGTAGATATTACATAAAGTATTATTTTTTCAGAGTTTATCCCCATTTTGTAATTCTACCCATAAGGTTTCCACATACTTACTATCTTCTTCCACAATTTCCTCTTTCACACTCGCCTTCATAATCACTCCTCACATTCAGGCACACGTCACTGCCTTTTCTATTGGCTCTAAATAAAACCCTGAAATTTAACAGCCCAATCATGAGAAGAGTCCTGCCATGTCTCCGCCACCTCAACTACATCCATGTGTTTCCCTAGTACCATAGACTCCAGCTCCTACATTTTGCTTGCTAGACTCCTGGCATTTGTGATCATACATTTTAAATTACTATTTCATTCCCCACATTCATTTCCCGGAAAGTGAATATTTGAGATATCTTGGGTACCTTGCTTTATATGGTTGGTTTGTAACAGGTCCAAGTTACCAGCAGCTCTGTTTTTCATGGGTGTAAAGTTATGCCCATTCACCTCCCTACTTTCCTCACTAACCCACTAAATGCCTACTGCCACCTCATATACCCCACTTTCTATCTACTCGTTCTACTTCCTTATTGGTATCACCATGTTCCCACCCCCAGATCCAAGTTTAAAAGCTCCCCCAGACGTCTAACCATTTTTCCCCCAGCACATCTACATCGTTGGTCCCAATTAAGGTACAGCCCATCTGTACTGTAGAGCATGTAGCGGACAGAAAAGTCAGCCCAGTTTTCCATGAACCTAAACCCTTCCTTCCTGCACCAGCTTATAAACCCTCCACATAGTCCAGAAGCACAAGATGTCCTGATTATTTCAAGGGATCAACACATTCCTCACAGTGCCAAATAGCCCCCAGGCCCCCCAAACTCATTATAAATACTTCTCCTCCTCCTCCTTCTCTTTGCCTTACCACTCCAGCCACCCCTCCATATCTCCAATATGCTGGTTCTGTACTTGTATATCGTCCACTCCGTCCTCCATGTCAGACAACTCCAGGGCGTTCAGGTAGGGCAATCAGTTACAGCCTGGACCACTGACTCCACAAGCACCTCCAGCCCCAAGGGGCATCAGCAAGCACCATGACCCCGGAAGCATCATCCCTATCCTTACACAATGCACTGCTTATTCAGCAGGCGGTCCGGAAGCTGGACATGGCAGCACCTCTCTCGTCACTGCACAAGACAAGCTCAATAGAAGTCTATAGGCTCCTCTCAATTTCATCGGCTGCAGAGAGGAGAGAGCTTGTGAGTGCTCTTCTCTCCTTCTAGAGATTGGTGGGGGCCTCACTCAGACCTCCACTGATTAAACAGACATGTAATACAACCGTATTAATGTATTCCAGTTTGTTACTGTACTCCTGCCTTGCTAGTAACCAAAAAGCTGAATGCGAGCAGAGTAGACCGGTATAAGTTGCTAGCATCTTTCTGTATCAATCTTTAATATCTTAGACGAAAGCAGAAAAAATTAGAATAGACGAGCTGTCAGATGAATCTGGGATGTTTATGTGCAGAGCTTTGCCATTTGACCAGCTATCTAATGACTGGATTAACAGACCTTGCTGTTATCTTTTCACCTTTTGCTTCTGTGTGGATGACCTGTGTGCGGAAAGCTTAATGGAGCCATGTGAGAAGAGTAGAAGAATTTAGCCCAAAGAAATGCCAGTTTATGGTTAATTTTATGGCTAACAGGATATATACAATGGAATTTCCCAGTTAAATTTCAATTAATTCTTTATCGGACATTATTAATAATTTCCGCATAATTAAATAAAAATAAAAGAACACTGCTTCTACATTGTACCAATTGAAATATTGAACTTTGCTGTATTATGGTTCATAAAGCTTTTCTTTTCTAGTTCCATTGTTTACATGTTGGATAGAGCTAATGGTTCCCTGATGACACATTTTCAGAACTATTAGCAAGTGAAATGGTAACTTTTTAATTTAAAACTTTATATAAGTTACTTGCAGTGAACATAATTGTAGACATTTATAAAGTTCTCATTTTCACTTATTAGAAACATTAACTTTTCAATGTAGAAGCTACAAATATTGTACTGCAATTAAAATAACGTTCAGTGCTGCAGCAATATGCGGTAAAATCTTTTTTGAATTATTTTGGTGGAACAAAATTTTTTATTCAGCATTAAGTGCTGCACTTATATGCGGTAAAATCTTTTTTTTTATTATTTTGGTGGAAAAAATTCTTCTATTCAGCATTAAGCGCTGCACTTATATGCGGTAAAATCTTTTTTAACCGCTACAGGACCGCCTAACGCAGGGATGCGTCCTGCGGGCGGTCCTGTAGCTCTGAGATGACGCGTCGGCGCGTCATCTCGTGAGAGCCGAGACTTCCTGTGAACGCGCGCACGTTCACAGAGAAGCGCGTCTCGGCAGTTCGGCTACAGCCTGCCAGCGATGATCCATCGCTGGCAGGCTGTAGATGCGAATAAAATCACATCAAACAGCTATATCAGACGCTGTTTTGTGAACAGCGTCTGATATAGCTGCTACCTGGTCCTCTGGTGGTCCCATTTGCTGGGATCGACCACCAGAGGACCAGGTAGCTATGTAAAGTTGCACCAAACACTACACTAACCCCCCACCCCCTCACCTATTAACCCCTTGATCACCCCATCTAGACCCCCTGATCACCCCCCTGTCATTGATCACACCCCTTATAAGACTCCATTCAGACGTCCATATGTGTTTTGCGGATCCGTGCATTCACGGATCCGATCCGCAGATCCTCAAAACACGGACACCGGCAATGTGTTTTCCGCATTTTGCAGATCCACACATTGCCAGAACTATATAGAAAATGCTTTTTCTTGTCCACAATTGCGGACAAGAATAGGACATGTTCTATATTTTTGCGGAACGGAAGTGCAGACCCGGAAGCGCGGATCCGTAATTCCGGATCCGAGCGGGACAAAGTCTGTCCCCATAGAAATGAATGGGTCCACAATTCCGTTCCGCAAACAGAATTTCGGACGTGTGAATGGGGCATAAGGGTCCCCTATCAACGCCAGTTAGCTAGCTACTTGTTAGGTAGCTAGCGCCCAGCCCACCGCACCGCAGTCACTAATTTTGGCAGAGATTCATCCACATTGACCGATGCGAATGAAAAAATCTGTGCCGTTCATTTTTTTTTTTTCAGCGCAGAGGCTGAACGGAAAAAAAAAATCTCATTACCCGTATGCTCAATATAAGGAGAATCGCAGAAACTCCTAAGGCTGGCCATACGTGTAATGATTGCGGAGACCCTCAAATGCCAGGACAGTATAAATACCCCACATATGACCCCATTTTAGAAAGAAGACACCCCAAGGTATTCGCTGAGGGGTATGGCGAGTTCATGCGAAATTTTATTTTTTGTCACAAGTTAGTGGAATACGAGACTGTAAAAAAAAAAAAAAAAATCAATTTTCGCTAACTTGTGCCAAATTTTTTTTTTTCTGTGAACTCGCCATACCCCTCACAGAATACCTTGGGGTGTCTTCTTTCCACAATGGGGTCAATTGTGGGGTTTTTATACTGCCCTGGCATTTTAGGGGTCCTAAAGCGTGAGAATCCAAATGCGTAAAAATGGCCTGTGAAATGCTAAAGGTACTCATTGGTTTTAGGGCCCCTTTGCGCATCTTGAAAAATACACCCCAAAACACATTGCCCTACTTCTCCTGAGTACGGCGATGCCACATGTATGACACTTTTTTGCAGCCAAGATGCGCAAAGGGGCCCAAATTCTAATGAGTACCTTTTAGGAGGGCATTTTTAAGCATTTTTCTTCTCACGCTTTAGGGCCACTAAAATGCCAGGGCAGTATAAATACCCCACATGTAACCCCATTTTGGAAAGAAGACACCCCAAGGTATTCGCTGAGGGGCATAATGAGTCCATGAAAAATTAAACAAAAAATCAATTTCCACTAACTTGTGACAAAAAAAAAAAATCTTCTATGAACTCGCCATGCCCCTCATGGAATACCTTGGGGTGTCTTCTTTCCAAAATGGGGTCACATGTGGGGTATTTCTACTGCCCTGGCATTTTAGGGGCCCTAAAGCGTGAAAAAAAAAAGCGTAAAAATGCCCTCCTAAAAGGTACTCATTGGAATTTGGGCCCCTTTGCGCATCTTGGCTGCAAAAAAGTGTCACTCATGTGGTATCGCCGTACTCAGGAGAAGTAGAGTATGTGTTTTGGGGTGTATTTTTACATATACCCATGCTGGGTGAGAGAAATATCTCTGTAAATTGACAACTTTGAATAAAAAAATGTAAGAAGTTGTCGTTTACAGCGATATTTCTCACACGCAGCATGGGTATATGTAAAAATACACCCCAAAACACATTGCCCTACTTCTCCTGAGTACGGGGATACCACATGAGTGACACTTTTTTGCAGCCTGGGTGCGCAAAGGGGCCCTAAAACCAATTGTACCACAATGTGAATGAGGCCCTCCTTTATGTGATATACAGGTTTTATCGAAGTGCCTCTTCCTTGTAATTTTTGGCAGCACTTGCACTTTATATACAGATATAAGTAAATATAGAGAAAAGAACGTTTCCTAACAATTTTTACTCTAAAATTGATTTTTTCTTCGGTTTTGTGCGTATTATTGTCAGTCTGTAAAAGTACAGTACTACTCAGATAACATTGTTCTCAGCAGCGACCTGGGAGTCCAAGATGCATCCAGACATCCTCCCCAAGCTGTTCCTGAACCACTTCAGTGGTGTTTCTATCAATTTCTGACCTTTTCCTGTGAACCAGACACCCTCCCGTCTTCAGAGCAGGGGGTCCCAAAGTGGTCCCAAAGTGTTCTACTCAAGCACCAGAGCACCCGAGCACTTTGGTGCATGATCAACACTAAAGCAGAAGTCTCTGACAGATCACAATCCGAGATCACATTTAAAAAAATTATTACCGGTGTGGAACCCCAGTGAATATTGAATGAAAAAAGAACCATAAAAGATCATATGATCAAATGATATGGTTCATGGGCAAATATTTAATAAAACTTGCCTATTTTGGACCTTAAATATGTGGAAATCTTTTTTTCATTTCTTCACCCTTACATTGCAACATTGCATGAGCCATAACTGTTTTATTTTTCTGTTCATATAGTTGTATGTGGACTTGTTTCTTGTGGGATGACTTAAATTTTCCAATGGCACCATTATTGGGTACATATCATTTTTGTAAATGAGCTTTTATTCTTTTGGGAGAGGGGAAATGCTAAATAAATTCTGTACTGTTTGGATTTTGTTTTTTGGGTTTCATTTTACAGCGGAATGTTACTTTTTTTTGGGTAAGTATGATTATGGCAATACAAAATTTATATATATTTTTTACGTATTTTGCTTTTTTGCAATTTTTTTTGTGTTACCATATTCTGAAAGCGATAATAATTTGTATTGTTTTTATAATGATTAAGTTATATAAGTGGTTATCTTTCTTTTGCAGGATAAGTTAGGGCTCATGCACATGGCCGTTGCCTGGCTGTGGCCCGATTGCGGCCTTCATACAGTGGGTTCACTTGAATCCGACCGCTATCCGGGAGATGCGGTGCGGAAGCACAGATTGGAAGTCCACGGAAGCATTACAGAGTGCTTCCGTGGTGTTTCTGTCCGTGCCTCTGCACCGCAAAAAAATAGAACATGTTCTACTTTTTTATGGTGCAGACGGATTACAGACCCATTTAAGTTGAATGGGTCTCAATCCATCCTGGCTGCCGCACGGATGTTGCCCGCAAATTGTGGTCCCCAATGCACGGAACGGCTGCACAACAGCCTTGTGCATGAGCCCTTAATCTTCTATTGATACCATTTTGGAATGCATCTGACTTTTTGGTCACTTTTAATTCCATTATTTGGGTGAGGAGGTGACAGAAAAAAAAAGTAGTTATGGTATTTTTATAATGTTATTGGTTGGCTCGTTGCAGATGCGGCCATATCAATTATGTATACTTTTTTTTATTTTAAGACATATATCATTTTTACTGGGCCTGAAGGATTTGTGTTTTTTTTTTCCTTTTACAAAATACATTTAAAAAGTTTGCTTTTTTTCAGTCCCACTAGTAGACTTAAACACTAGGCACTTGATCACTTCTATAATAGACTGCAATACTTTTTGTGGGCATTGTTAGGCAGGCCATTGAACTGATAGGTTAAAACAAATGCCTAGGATAGTAGTTGTAATCAATTCATTGTAGAAGGGTTTTGTTACACACATTTTTTGCATACTGTAAGCCGATTCTGAGCTATGTTAAAATGAAAGAAAATGGACTAACAAATATATTGTTAAAAATCTTTCTTAAGCATCCTATACACATGAATTTGGTCTGGCGGTCTTTTGCCATTACATAAAACACCAGTAAAAATATGTCTCATGAATTTTGTATGCCGTTATTCGTAGCAAAGTTTTTGTCTTCAGACATGTTTGAAATTTGTGTTTTTTTCCCTGTAGAGAAAGGGATGGGAAAAAAATGCCATTGTATCAACATGCTGTGTTTTTAGGAAAACACTATAAACCCAAAAATGCACTCAAATTAAAAAAATATATGGCACTAGCAGAAAAACACCTGTATGTCCTGCTTTTCATAATTATCATACACTTTGAGCTAACTTCTGGAGATGGCTTTATTCCTGTGTGTTAATTCGATCTAATAGTGGTTTATAGGATTAGGCAGTTTCATTACGATGCTGTCAGTTCACGTCAGAGGAGCAATGTTCAGTCTGGGAAATACTGCTGTCACACAGAGCGTCCCTTGGACTGAATACGCGTGTGTGAAATTGTCCTAAAACACAGCTTAAAGGTTCATGCACACGGCCATAGAATTTTTTTGGTCCACAAAGTATAGATACTGGCCATAGAGTTCGGCTTTTTGTGGATCTGTATGTCCTGCCCTCTGTTAGAACTGCCTATTCTTGTCTGCAAAATGGACACAAATAGGTTATGTTCGATTTATTTTTATTTTTGTGGGGCCATGGAACGGACATATTAATACGGTCACTACACAGTGTGCTGTCTGCATGTTTTGCGACCCCATTGACTGAGTCCGCATCTGATCTGCAAAATAAAAATTGCGATTGTATGCACAAGGCCTAAAAATGACACTATTTATTGTAATAGGATTGTAATAGTCTATCGATCATAAGAATATATTTGATAAAATGTCTATGAAGATTAGGGTATGGCATAGTAGACATGAGTACAGCAACACAAGGAGGGGGTCAGTCAGCACGTCCCTGTATGCAGGTGCACGTAGCCATGGCAAAATGAACATACAAACGCAGAAATGCAACAGCACTCTGCAACCAGCACTCTGCCCTGCCTCTATACTAGAAGTTATCAGAGGCGTTAGTGTACATGTTGATCAAAAAGTAATAAACCACTCACCGCGCCAAGGCCGCCTCTATGAGTGGTCCTAACGTAGATTGTAATAGTCTATCGATGATAAGAATATATTTGATAAAATGTCTATGAAGATTAGGGTATGGCATAGTAGACATGAGTAAATATCAATTTATACTGTGACCAGCAAGATTCAAAATGATCTTATGTGTTTAGCTTACTTCACATATATATGTGCATATTAAACGGCTTCATGGACATCACATAAGTCATTTCAAAAAATACCCTGTGTGCAAAATAACAAAAACAGTATGTTATACAATTCTCAGTGCAATTGATTCCAATAGGAGAATGTATTATGACGGCACTTCTTGAAGTCAGTTTACTTTTAGTTGGCGAACCTTGGCTAATTTTCAAAAGTAGCATGATATTTGTTTAAAGGGACGTCGAATTTGTAGGAATTTTTGCAGATAAGTCATAATCTATTTCTTGTGTGACAGTCTTTATGCCACAAAAAATTACTTAACCCCTCATTGCTGTAGAAGGCCCTTGGATCCCCAACTATGGCATG
The DNA here is from genome assembly GCA_033119425.1 of Bufotes viridis. Lineage (NCBI taxonomy): Eukaryota > Metazoa > Chordata > Amphibia > Anura > Bufonidae > Bufotes > Bufotes viridis. The sequence goes on along the minus strand of CM065589.1, from coordinate 299,207,007 downwards.
CATAAACATTAGCACCTGCTGTGTCCTTAGGGTCCAAGATGGAGGTGGGGATTCATCCACATGACCACTATCTGTTCTGTCCCTGATCCTCTTCTGCACTGATTAACTGTTCACCATTTGCACAAGAAGAGACCAGAGGCAGCACAAACAGGGGTGATGTGGGTGAATCTTAGCAGCGCCGCCATATTGTGCCTTACTAGTGCAGTGTGTGTGGGGGGGGGGATGAGTGATGATGTTTATGCAGCCCACAGATAGCAGATGCTAAGTAATTTCTGAGACATATAAATGTAGATCTGTGTTGGTCCCATGTTCATATGTGCCCACATTACTGAAAAAAAATGAAGCTTTGATATATGCAAATGAGTGTCTAGGAGCGAGGGGGGTGTTGCTGATACTCCTAGAGGCTTCGGGTCAGCAAGTTTTATAGATACAAATCTTCTGACAGGTGCCCTTTAAACGTAGTCTCAGCATTGAAGAGCCTGCCTATCGGTTGTCCTACCTACAACTTGACAGTCTGTTATCCATGTTGCTGTGCACTACCTACAACCCTTTCAGTTCCTTACACAGCTCCTCTCTACCACACAGGAAGCCTCTCTTCCATATCCAGCACCGAGCTAGCCAAATCCTCCCCTTCTCTCCGTAACTATGTAGCATCGAGAAGAGGACTGGAGAGTAGGGTAGGGCTACAAGCACATGCATACTAGACACAACTCAGCATGTTCAGCAAGTAGAACGATGCATTACCTTCAGTGATGTCACAGTCACACGATCAATGTTCTTCAGCCAAGAAGTGCACAGAAGGAGGGCTAAACTGTGTGTGAATATGATAAGTGTAATCTACTGTATATAATATGTGGTGTTTGTGAACAGTGTAAGTGTCATCTATATAGTGTGTGGTGTGTTTGAATAGGGTAAGTATATATAGGGTATATTCTATAAAGTTTATGTATAGGGTACGTCTATATAGTGCATACTTACCAATGTTTTCATTGATAAAATTGGGGCATCTAGACCCTGCCTCATGCACACCATGACCCCCCACCCCAATGAACAACCCTTATGGGTTGCATTAGATCCGTCCAGGTTTGGCCCAGGACATCTCAAATTTGCCTAGACTGTCTCTGAAAATCAGGGACAGTCCTGCCAAATTCGGGATAGTTGTGAACTATGATAGTGTTTGCATTGGATAAGTGTAATCTATATAGTGTGTTTGGGGTAAGTGTAGTCTATATAGTATGTTGTGTATAGGGTAAGTGTGATCTATATAGTGTTAGTATAGGGTAAGTATAGTCTATATGTAATTCCTCAGTGGTATTACTTTTTCCTTACCCTGCTACTGTCTTTGATTGCTACAAATGATGTAATCTATGTATTTATCCCAGATCCTTCACATTGTGCATTCCTAACTATTACTATGAAACTGTTATTTCAAATATTTCATGTATTCTGCCTGGTTGTCCAGCAGATGGCAATGTGTATCTGGCAGAGTCAGAGCTATTTAGATAGAATGGTACTTACTATTAGAGATGTCCCGAACTATTCACCGGCGAACAGTTCCCGGCGAACATCACATGTTCGCGCTCGCTGCGGCGGGCGAACATATGCGATGTTCGGTCCGCCCCCTATACGTCATCATTGAGCAAACTTTGACCCTGTACCTCACAGTCAGCAGACACATGCCAGCCAATCAGCATACCCTCCCAGACAGCATCTATCTTAGATTCATTCTGAAGCTGCAGTGTAAGGCCCCATTCACACATTGTGAATGGGGCCGGATGTGATGCGGAGAGCACACTATGTGCTCTCCGCTTCCGCATTTGTGGAGCCGCGGCCCCGAACTTCCGGGTTTTGGCCCCGAAACATCTGCCCGCGGCTCCGCAAAAGATAGAGCTTGTCTGCGGACAAGAATAGGCATCTCTATGAGGAGTGCCGGCATGGTGTGTTGCAGATGCGCAATTTGCGGATACGCAACACACTACGGACGTCTGAATGGGGCCTTAGTTAGAGCAGGGAGAGTGCTGCTGCTGAATTATTAGGGAAAGCGTTAGCTAGGCCAGTGTTCTGTGTCCACCCCAGTCCTCAAAGACTCATCTGCTGTAAGTACAGCATCCTGACAGCACCCCAAAAAGCCCTTTTTAGGGCTGGTACATCAGTCTGCTTTTATTTATTTTTTCTATATGAATATTGCAGTTGCCTGCCCGTGTATGAGATGCCGCAGGCCCACAGACTGTACTGTGTGTACACCACTCATATGGCACAGTACCTTGCAGATAAAAAAGTCATTTAAGTTTTACCCTTAAATATAATTGCAGTTGCCTGCCAGTGTGTGCCAGGCCCCCTGACTGTACTGTGCCCACTGCCAGTGCCCACCACTCATATATATAGGGTGGTACAGTACCTTGCAGATAAAGTCATTTAATTTTTACCCTTTAATATAATTGCAGTTGCCTGCCAGTGTGTGTCAGGCCCACAGACTGTACTGTGCCCACTGCCCACCACTCATATAGGTTGGCACAGTACATTGCACGGCGCATGCACAGTGCCCCAAATTGGAAGGAAGAGGACCGACCAACCATCTTTTTCCATCTTCCGGTTTCTAAAATCTTTTCCATACACCGGCCCCTGATAGGGGACAAAATAGAGATTAAACTGGTAAGAACAGATTTTTTTAATTAAAAAAAAAGGAGGACAGCCTCTGCGGAGCTGGGTATTTTTTGGCCGTGTTACTGAATGCTCATGCTCAATGGCTGTAGGCTCATGCGTCCTTTTGCGGAGGTGACAAACCTGGTCAGTCAAACCCAAGGCAACATCATCGACCTCATCCCATATGCGTTTTTTCTGGAGCGTGCCCTGCGAAGAGTGCTGGATCAGGCCATAGATGAGCATGAAGAGGAAGAGCTGTGGTCACCATCACCACCAGAAGCAGCCTTGCAGCCTTGTCGTCGTTGATTGCTGGACCTGCGGCAACGCAGAAAGAGGAGTCTGAAGAAGAGGAGTCAGAGGAGGAAGGTGGCTTTGAGGCGGTGGAAGACCAACCACAGCAGGCATCCCAGGGGGCTTGTTGTCACCTCAATTTACAGACAGAATATTGCAAGAGAGTCAACAGCTAAAGGCACACCACTCCAGAGAGACCAGAACAGTTCTAAAGTCCAGCTGCCAGTATAGAGCTGAGTTTAGCACAGCAGAGAGAGAAAGCAGAGTACTCAAGTTTTCCTGCCAGTTTATGCCAAAACCTGCTAGAGCCAAGAGAAAGCCTGAATATTATATGGATACAAGTTGGTACAATGGTAGCACTCACTTGTAATAGTGCCTACCCAGTGGCACCTGAATCCCAGACTTTTTTTTTGTAATTTAGAAATTCTAAGACCAGACAATTTATTTAGGCCCCAAAAAGAGGACATATTAGGCCAAAAGAGGACGTTTGGTCACCCCAACTAAGGTATGTTTTTCTTTTTCCCTTGGTCATTTCTGGGGGTATTGGAAATGGACATTACTATTACTAGAGACACAATAGGTGTCGTTAGTATCACTGGGAGATCTGTGGGACATTATTTTTACTGAAGGCACAATAAGTGCATTAATAATACTGGGGGCACTATTATTGCTTGAGGGACTATTGAAGGCATTATTATTACTGAGGCATAATAGGGGGATTTTTTTTATTGCTAGGGGCAGTACAGGGGGCATTATTATTACTGTAAATACTTTTTTTTCTACAATATAGAATTTGGGGGTATTGGAAAACACAGAGGGCACAGTATTGGTGGTGGACACATAATTACACTGTTGGGGTACCAGAGTGGGGAGGATGAGGGAACAATTAGGACTCTAAGTTCTTTGTGTGGTAAACTATGTAGAGATGAGACATAGGTGAAAGAAGTTTTCATGACTGTCAGGTCCTAATGGAGAAGATGAGGAAAGAGAACATCTACATCAGAGAAGACATCACTGAGAGAAGTCGTCATGGCGGTTTTGTCCTAATGAAGAAGATGAGGAAAGAAGAATGTCTACATCAATGTAGAGATCACTGGATGTACAGTAAGACAGTGTTTCCCAACCAGTGTGCCTCCAGCTGTTGCAAAACTACAACTCCCAGCATGCCTGCACAGCCAAAGGCTGTCTGGGCATGCTGGGAGTTGTAGTTTTGCAACAGCTGGAGGCACACTGGTTGGGAAACACTGCAGTAAGAGGTATGTAGTGCTGATTTCAGTGGTCTGGTGCAACTGCTTACATCTCACCTCCCCACCCCCTTCTTCATATCTTAATTAGAGACAATTGAAGAAGGAGAAGGACAGGACTTTACAGAGGGCCAGCTTCTAGAAAGGTACTTTCTGTAACTGGGGCAGTATATTGTGCTGCACTGTGGTATTAGATTCTGTTGGGACAGTACATTGTGCACTTTGGTATTTGGTTCTGTTGCAGATAAATACCAATGTGCAGCAGAATACACTAATACAATATCCCAGCAGAGGATTTGCTGGGGCAGTATATTGTGTTACACAGTGATATTTGGATCTTCCGGGGCAGTACAGGTTTGAGCGATATACCGGTATCCATGATATACCGCTATATTAAAAAACGGTGATATGGCGATATCATTGTTTCCTAATAACGCGGTATTTAATCACGTCATAGGAGCGGTCACATGTGCGCTAACCGCTTCTAAAATGTCAGTTTCCTGCCATCTGCTTACGTTCCCCGGTCACTGACCTCTGCCTCCTGCATTACTACTAGCGCGCGGAGGACTAGACATGGCTGCAAGTGCACTGGAGGGAGGGGGCAAGCAGGCTTTTTTTTTCCACTTTATATGAACCTGTCATAAATTGCCTCAAAATTCTGGGGCTTTGCCGCTGCCTATTATCTTGCTTTGCTCCAACTCTGCCGCCTCTCGTCTTGCTCTGCCCCTCCTCCTCCTCTCTTCTTGCTCTGCCCCTCTTCCGCCTCCACCTCGCTCTGCTCCTCCTCCACCCCGCTCTGCATCTTCTCCGCCTTGCGTCTTGCTCTGCTCTTCTGCCTCTTGTCAGTGCAGTAGTTTGAGTGACATATGACTAAAACTCGGTGAGATCTAACAAATAGACATTTCGCTGACCCATGGGGTAGCTAATAAATAAAGCAGTAAGTGATCTTGCTGCCATCTGCTGCAACATTACCAAGACTTTGTACAAACATTAATATGTGTCACAACACGTGTCTTCACTCCAGTGTCACAGGTTGTCCATCTGTGATGTGATATGCATATAAATAGAGATGTCAATGTGTACATACATGACGTGTACATCTATCTGTATATATCGTGTGTACTGGGCTCCGGTAGACTGATGTTTTATATTGATGGTGTTTTCTGTGTTTTCAGCTGCGTCGCCCTTTGTGACCGACAGCCCACTACTGACTGCTAACAATAACCCCTGGCGATTTCACTACTCGTTCAGGTAATGACTGCAGTCACTGTCCATGGGGGTGATTTATAGGGGTAGGAGAACTTCATATTTGAAGTCAGAATCCTCATGTACTGCTATTTTGGGGGTGGAGAGTGACAGCACCACAGAATGACCCCCAATACCAGTTGTCACTTCTAGCCCATGTGGAGCCCTGTCCTCTTCTCCCAAAGAAGACTTCCTCCACGAATTACTCTAATAGGATCTTACCCCAGTTACATGGATCGTAAGAAGCGTCCCTACACTACCCCACACCGGTTCATACAGTATAATATCTCCTTGTGGCCCACTGCTCCATACAGTATAATGTCTTCTTGTGGCCCACCGCCCCATACAGTAAAACATCTCCTTGTGGCCTACCGCCCCATACAGAGTAACGTCTCCTTGTGGCGGCCCAATACAGCATAACGTCTCCTTGTGGCTGCCTCCATATAGTATAATGTCTCTTTGTGGCTGCCCCCATACAGTACAATGTCTCCATGTGGCTGCCCCACACAGTATAAGGTCTCCTTGTGGCTGCCCCCATACAGTATAACGTCTCTTTTTGGCTGCCTCTATACAGTATAATGTCTCCTTGTAACTGCCCCATACAGTACAACATCTCATTGTAGCTGCCCAGTGCCCCATATAGTATAACGTCTCCTTGTGGCTGCCCAGTGCCCATACAGTATAACGTTTCTTGTGGCTGCCCCAGTGACCAATACAGTATAACGTCTCCTTGTGGCTGCCCCCATACAGTATAACGTCTCCTCAGGGCTGGGACAAGGCCCACCACCAACAGAGGCTGAGCTGCCCAAGTGCGCCCCGCCCTGAACGAGAGTATTGCGGTATGCAGAGAGTATTGCGGTATGCAGAGATACCTTTTTATTCATTTATTTATTTTATTCATACACCATGCTGTACAGTATATGCAGGATGTACAGGATTATAATATATGCTGTCCAGCATGGTGTATGAACTATATCGTATATAACTATATTAGAGGACAGCTATCAGGGGACATTGTACTGGGGTAATTTAAGCTGTATTACCCCCATATAGTGTGTGATAGCCCTCCTGAGTTATATTACCCCTGTATAATAATGTATCCTGATACCCCATAATTATATTACCCCGCCCTGTATAATTTACCCAGATACCCCTCATTTATATTATATAACTGAAGGGTATCAGTTATACAGGGGTAATATAACTGAGGACAGCTATCAGGGGACAATATACTGGGGTAATGTAAGCTATATTACCCCCATATAGTGTGTAATATCCCTCCTGAGTTACATTACCCCTGTATAATAATGTATCCTGATACCCCTTAGTTATATAATATAACTAAGGGATATCAGGGTACATAATTATACAGGGATAATATAACTCCGGAGGCCTATCAGTCATTAGACATGGGTAATATAAGTTATATTGTACCCTGATACCCCTCAGTTATATTATATAACTGAGGGGTATCAGAGGACATTATGGGTAATATAACTGAGGGGTATCAGGGGACATTATACAGGGGTAATGTAAGCTATATTATCCCCGTATAATATCTGATAGCCCTCCTCAGTTATGTTACCCCTGTTACTGTATAATGTACAATGATACCCCTCAGTTATATTATATAACTGAGGGGTATCAGGGTACATTAAGGCCTCTTGCACACGGGCGTCATGTTTGACGCCCGGATAAGATGCGGGTGCGTTGCGGGAATCGCCGCGATTTTTCCGCGCGTGTGCTAACGTTTGTAGTGCGTTGAGCACGCGCGTGAAAAAATCCGCATGCTTGGTACCCAGACCTGAAGTCAGACTTCATCACTGAAGTCCGGTTTCGGGATGAGTATTCTGTATGTGTTGGATAAAGGACCTGCCGTGATGTCACAGGATCACATGGGTCACATGGTCCACTCAAATGCTTCTATGATTGGACCATGTGACCCTGTGACGTCACCACAGGTCCTCAAGCATCCAAACTATCAAGAGAGAAGACGTTCTGGGGCTCTGCGCGTACAATGGGAGAAGGTAAGTTAACTCTTTATTATTTTTAACCCTTTAAAGCCCGGGGAACATTGCATTCTGTAATTAGAATGCGATTATTTTCCCTTATAACTATGTTATAAAGGAAAATAATAACGATCGGGTCCCCATCCCGATCGTATCCTAGCAACCATGCGGGAAAATCGCAACGCATCCGCACATGATTGCGGATGCTTGCGATTTTCCCGCATCCCCATTCACTTCTATGGGGCCTGCGTTGCGTGAAAATCGCAGAATATAGAACATGCTGCGATTTTCACGCAACGCAAAAGTGATGCGTGAAAATCACCGCTCATGTGCACAGCCCCATAGAACTGAATGGGTCAGGATTCAGTGCGGGTGCAATGCGTCCTCCTCACGCATTGCACCCGTGCGGAAAACTCGCCCGTGTGAAAGGGGCCTAAGGTTTATAACTGAGGAGGAGCTGGGGTAGCAGGCAGGCCATGTGTCTAGGTAGGGTACGGTACATACATGCTGGGGCCAGGGCAGGGCCAGGCATACTTCTTAGGGGTGCCTCTGGCTGGTGCTGTGGTGCAGGCGCAGCAGGCTCAGTCCTCCTCCGAAGCTGGGGCCTGGGCATGGAGGCTCACTAGCAGCAGCAGCAGGCGCTCGAGCGGGCAGGCACACAGTGTGATGTGCTGACGTCAACTCTGCGGCTGCCGGGCTCCCAGCTTGCTCCCGCCCTGTACACTCTGCCTACGCTGGGAACACTGAAGCCGCCGTCCCTCCGCAGACGTGGTCAGTGGCCTGCCTGCCGTCCAGAGGCTGGGGAGCTGGCCTGCGCCCTGAGGCTGGAGCCTCCCCAGCCTTTGTGTCGGCCCGGCCCTGCGTCTCCTTGTGGCTGCCTCATACAGTATAACGTCTCCTTGTAGCTGTCCCATACAGTATAACGTCTCTTAGGGGCTGCCCCATACAGTATAACATCTCCTTGTGGCTGCCCCATACAGTATAATGTCTCCTTGTGGCTGCCCCAGTGCCCCATACAGTATAATGTCTCCTTGTGGCTGCCCCAGTGCCCCATACAGTATAATGTCTCCTTGAAGCTGCCCCATACAGTAAATGTCTCCTTGTGGCTTCCCCAGTGCCCCATACAGTATAATGTCTCCCTGTGGCTGCCCCATACAGTATAACATCTCCTTGTGTCTGCCCCAGTGCCCCAAACAGTATAACGTCTCCTTGTGGCTGCCCTATAAAGTATAACATCTCCTTGTGGCTGCCCCATATAGTATAACATCTCCTTGTGGCTGCCCCATATAGTATAACATCTCCTTGTGGCTCCCCCATACAGTATAAGGTCTCCTTGTGGCTGCCCCATACAGTATAACATCTCTTATGGGCTGCCCCATACAGTATAACATCTCCTTGTGTCTGCCCCAGTGCCCCAAACAATATAATGTCTCCTTGTGGCTGCCCCAGTGCCCTATACAGTATAACGTCTCCTTGTGGCTGCCCCATACAGTATAACATCTCCTTGTGGCTGCCCCATATAGTATAACATATCCTTGTGGCTGCCCCATACAGTATAATGTCTCCTTGTGGCTGCCCCAGTGCTCCATACAGTATAACGTCTCCTTGTGGCTGCCCATACAGTATAATGTCTCCTTGTAGCTTCCCCATACAGTATACCATCTCCTTGTGGCTGCCCCAGTGCCCATACAGTATAAAATCTCTTGTGGCTGCCCCAGTGCCCCTTACAGTATAATGTCTCCTTGTGGCTGCCCCAGTGCCCCTTACAGTATAATGTCTCCTTGTGGCTGCCCCAGTGCCCCATACAGTATAATGTCTTCTTGTGGCTGCCCCAGTGCCCATACAGTATAACATCTCCTTGTGGCTGCCCCAGTGCCCCATACAGTATAATGTCTCCTTGTGCATGCCCCATACAGTATAATGTCTCCTTGTGGCTACCCCAGTGCCCATACAGTATAACATCTCCTTGTGGCTACCCCAGTGCCCATACAGTATAACATCTCCTTGTGGCTGCCCAAGTGCCCCATACAGTATAATGTCTCCTTCTGGCTGCCCCAGTGCCCCATACAGTATATTGTCTCCTTGTGGATTCCCCATACAGTATAATGTCTCCTTGTGGATGCCCCATACAGTATAATGTCTCCTTGTGGCTGCCCCATACAGTATAACATCTCCTTGTGTCTGCCCCAGTGCCCCAAACAGTATAATGTCTCCTTGTGGCTGCCCCAGTGCCCCATACAGTATAACGTCTCCTTGTGGCTGCCCCATATAGTATAACATCTCCTTGTGGCTGCCCCATACAGTATAACGTCTCCTTGTGGCCCCAAGTGTTTTTATTTTTTTCTAAATGGGTATTTAACGATATATATCACAATACATTTCTTAATATCGTTATCGTGGGAATATTTTTAATATCGCCCAAATATAGGGCAGTATATTGTGTTGAACTGTAGTATTTAGTTCTGCTGAAGTAATATTTTATGTTGCACTGCCACTTGTTTTGGTTTCTGTAAATTTTGGGACCCTTTTAGTTTTTTATCAGGGCCACTCTAAATTCTCAGTCTGCCCCTGGGTAAGTGTAATCTATATAGTATGTGTATAGGGTGTAGTGTCAGTTATATAGTGTTTTGTATAGGGTAAGTGTATTCTATATAGGGTCTATATGGTAAGTGTAGTCTATATATAGTCTGTATATGGTGTTTAGAGAATGTCTAGTCTACATAATGTTTGTATAAAGTAAATGTAGTCTATATAGTTTTGTATGGGGTCAGTGTAGTATGCTTATTGCTTGTATAGCATAAATGTGATCTTATTTATATAATGTGTGCTTAGGGTAAGTGTTGGGTGTATAGGGTTCATGTAGTCTATATTGTGTGCATATAGGGTAAATATATTCTACATATTATGTGTAGGGTAAATGTATTTGCAGCATCCTGCTCCAAGACTCGCAGTTGGCCCGGCTGTGTATACAACCACATCCATTGGCGGAAGGGAAGGGGAGCGCCCCTATTGGATACAAGATTTTTCTTAAAGCAACACATTATACCTCACATCTGGAAAATGTGCTTCAACTACTTTAAAAAGACACTTGTGTGTCTATAGGTTAGGTGTAGTCGTTACAAGAATTTGTGTATAGGGTAAGTGTAGTCTACATAGTGTGTTTATAGGTTAAGTTTAGTCTCTACAGTATGTGTGTATAGTGTAAGTGTATTCTCTATATCATGTGTGTAGGGTAAGTGTCATCTATATAGTGTGTGTTTAGGTAAGGTGTAGTCTATATAATGTGTGTATAGGGCAAGTATAGTCTTTATAGTGTGTGTATAGGATAAATGCGTTCTCTATAGTATGTGTGTATAGGGTGGTCTGCATAGTGTGTGTTCAGGAAAAATTATATTATCTATAGTATGTGTGTAGGGTTGAGCGAACCAGGAGTGCCGGCCCCCCTCATGCTGCAGCTGCCCGAGCGCTCTATATAGAGCCTCATGCGGCTGCAATTGCTCCCGAGACCTTAGGGGCCCCCGTGCCGGTGCCGCTCCGTATACGGCCCCCGGTCGTATACAAACCCCTGCTCTGCATAGGTGACAGGGACTTATATTTCAAAAAATCATCTGTTAAATTCTTGGGTGACATTTTACCATTTTTGCCGTATACAAACCCCTGCTCTGCATAGGTGACATTGACCTTTATTTCTAAAAATCCTCTGTTACATTGGTGGGTGATATTAACCCATTTTTGCCGTATACAAACCCCTGCTCTGCATAGGTAACAGGGACCTAAATTTATAAAAATCCTTTGTTACATTGGTGGGTGACATTTTACAATTTTTGCCGTATACAAACCCCTGCTCTGCATAGGTAACACGGACCTAAATTTCTAAAAATCCTTTGTTACATTAGTGGGTGACATTTTACCATTTTTACCATATACAAACCCCTGCTCTGCATAGGTGACAGGGACCTATATTTCTAAAAATCGTCTGTTACATTGGTGGGTGATATTAACCCATTTTTGCCGTATACAAACCCCTGCTCTGCATAGGTAACAGGGACCTAAATCTATAAAAATCCTTTGTTACACTGGTGGGTGACATTAACCCATTTTTGCCGTATACAAACTCTAGCTCTGCATATGTGCCAGGGGAAGGGAAAATAATATAGGTAATCCATCTGTGACTTCAGGGCCCAAGGGGGGGACATATTCCCAGTTTTTTCTGTGAACAACCCCTGTGCTGAATATCTGACAGAGAAAATCTATTCATTAAATCCATCTGTTAGATTCTAGGGGGACAAATTCCCTTTTTGTGGCCGTCAAGTACCCCTTCAGCCTGCAGTGCATACCTGGCAGCGAAAATATTGTGTGTCTGTCACATATTTGTGTAACCTAAAGCATTTTTTTCTCTTTCTGACACCGGCACTGCATATCTGACAGTCAAATAAAACCAGTAAATACTGCTGTTACATTTGCGGTTGACAAATTCCCATTTTTTGTGCTAGAGAGTACATTTTTTTGGCCTGCGCTGCATTTCTGACAGTCCAATAAAACCGTTAAATACTGCATTTACATTTTTGGTTTAAAAAAACACACTTTTTGTGCTAGATATACTCTATACTATAGAGAATGCACTTGCCCTATACACACATACTATAGAGAATGCACTTACTTACTCTATACCAGTGTTTCTCAAATAGTGGGGCGCGCCCCCCAGGGGGGGCGTGAGGCTCCGTAAAGGGGGGCTCCAGGTCACAGGAGATGAACGCTTCCACTGTGGAAGTGTTCATCTCCATAGTGATCTGTATCGCCGTCCTCTGGACAGCGATACAGATCGCTGTGCTGTGCGGCAGTAAAGGGAGAGGCGTCTCCCTCCCCTGCTCCTCTGATAGGCTGCGGGCCTTGTGCCGGCAGCCTATCAGAGGGGTTCAGGCGGCGCGATGACGTCATTGCGCCGCCTGAGCAGAGTGCAGAGCGGGACACAGGCCGGAAGAGGCCTGCATCCAGCACTTCCAGGAAGGTAAGTATATGGGGGGGGGTTAATGGAGCCTGCACATGATTGGGGGAGGGGGTTAATGGAGCCTGCACATGATTGGGGGAGGGGGTTAATGGAGCCTGCACATGATTGGGGGAGGGGGTTAATGGAGCCTGCACATGATTTGGGGAGGGGGTTTATGGAGCCTGCACATGATTGGGGGAGGGGGTTAATGGAGCCTGCACATGATTGGGGGAGGGGGTTAATGGAGCCTGCACATGATTGGGGGAGGGGGTTAATGGAGCCTGCACATGATTGGGGGAGGGGGTTAATGGAGCCTGCACATGATTGGGGGAGGGGGTTAATGGAGCCTGCACATGATTGGGGGAGGGGGTTAATGGAGCCTGCACATGATTTGGGGAGGGGGTTAATGGAGCCTGCACATGATTGGGGGAGGGGGTTAATGGAGCCTGCACATGATTGGGGGAGGGGGTTAATGGAGCCTGCACATGATTGGGGAGGGGGTTAATGGAGCCTGCACATGATTGGGGGAGGGTTAATGGAGCCTGCACATGATTTGGGGAGGGGGTTAATGGAGCCTGCACATGATTGGGGAGGGGGTTAATGGAGCCTGCACATGATTGGGGGAGGGGGTTAATGGAGCCTGCACATGATTGGGGAGGGGGTTAATGGAGCCTGCACATGATTGGGGGAGGGTTAATGGAGCCTGCACATGATTTGGGGAGGGGGTTAATGGAGCCTGCACATGATTGGGGAGGGGGTTAATGAATCCTGCACATGATTGGGGGAGGGGGTTAATGGAGCCTGCACATGATTGGGGGAGGGGGTTTATGGAGCCTGCACATGATTGGGGGAGGGGTTAATGGAGCCTGCACATGATTGGGGGAGGGGTTAATGGAGCCTGCACATGATTGGGGGAGGGGGTTAATGGAGCCTGCACATGATTTGGGGAGGGGGTTAATGGAGCCTGCACATGATTGGGGGAGGGGTTAATGGAGCCTGCACATGATTGGGGGAGGGGGTTAATGGAGCCTGCACATGATTTGGGGAGCGGGTGAATGGAGCCTGCACATGATTGGGGGAGGGGGTTAATGGAGCCTGCACATGATTGGGGGAGGGGGTTAATGGAGCCTGCACATGATTTGGGGAGGGGGTTAATGGAGCCTGCACATGATTGGGGGAGGGGGTTAATGGAGCCTGCACATGATTGGGGGGAGGGGGTTAATGGAGCCTGCACATGATTTGGGGAGGGGGGTTAATGGAGCCTGCACATGATTGGGGGGAGGGGGTTAATGGAGCCTGCACATGATTAGGGGGAGGGGGTTAATGGAGCTTGCACATGATTTGGGGAGGGGGTTAATGGAGCCTGCACATAATTGGGGGGAGGGGGGGGTCACAATCACAGACTTTTCCTCTGACAACGGGGTTAAAGTCCAATTGGAGCTTTATTCTGCCACTTCAGCACCATTACACTAGGCACTAGTTAATACAGAGGTCTTCTCCATGACTCACCTCTAAAGCACAGTTTACAGACAAGGTCTCAGCCAGCTTCCTAGACTTTTCCAGGCATAGTCCCACACAGGGAAGAGATCCTGCTTCACACAGCCTTGTGGTTCCTCAGCTGTCCTGGCTGAGACCTCACAGAGCCTCTGCAGGCCTCTGTTTGCTAGTCTTATCTTGGATACACTGAGGGTTGGTTTATCCCTCATGGATTACAGCTCAGCTGACCTCCTCTTTGATCACCTCAGGTTAAAGAGAATACTTTTTACTGGACGAGTGTGGACTAGGGGTGTGGACTGAGGACCAACCTGTCTCCCATTCCAAAGAAATCCAGCTCATACAACTTTAAACAAAATGATCTCCATCAACTATGCCTTGCTGAAGCAGCACTATTTCTGGATTACAGTTATCTCATCCAGCTAAACTGAAAACCTGGATGAGATACACACTCTCAGCACACCTCTATCATGCACTTCACCACAGTGTAAATAGTGTAAGGGTACGCTCTATAGTATGTGTGTATTCTTTATAGTATGTGTGTATTGGGTAAGTGCATTCTCTATAGTATGTGTATATAGGGTAAGTGTATTCTCTATAGTATGTGTGTATAGGGTAAGTGCATTCGTTATAGTATGTGTGTTTAGGGTAAGTGCATTCTCTATAGTATGTGTGTATAGGGCAAGTGCATTCTCTATAGTATGTGTGTATAGGGTAAGTGCATTGTCTATAGTATGTGTGTATAGGGTAAGTGCATTCTTTATAGTATGTGTATATAGGGTAAGTGCATTCTTTATTGTATGTGTGTATAGGGTAAGTGCATTCTTTATAGTATGTGTATATAGGGTAAGTGCATTGTCTATAGTATGTGTGTATAGGGTAAGTGCATTCTTTATTGTATGTGTGTATAGGGTAAGTGCATTCTTTATAGTATGTGTGTTTAGGGTAAGTGCATTCTCTATAGTATGTGTGTGTATAGGGTAAGTGCATTCCCTCTAGTATGTGTATAGGGTAAGTGCATTCTCTATAGTATGTGTGTATAGGGTAGGTGTATTCACTATAGTATGTGTATATAGGGTAAGTGTATTCTCTATAGTACGTGTATATAGGTTAAGTGCATTCGTTATAGTATGTGTGTATAGGGTAAGTGCATTCTCTATAGTATGTGTATATAGGGTAAGTGCATTCTTTATTGTATGTGTGTATAGGGTAAGTGCATTCTTTATAGTATGTGTGTGTAGGGTAAGTGCATTCTCTATAGTATGTGTGTGTAGGGTAAGTGCATGCTGTATAGTACGTGTATATAGGGTAAGTGCATTCGTTATAGTATGTGTGTTTAGGGTAAGTGCATTCTCTATAGTATGTGTGTATAGGGTAAGTGCATTCGTTATAGTATGTGTGTTTAGGGTAAGTGCATTCTCTATAGTATGTGTGTATTCTCTATAGTATGTGTGTATAGGGTAAGTGCATTCTTTATAGTATGTGTGTGTAGGGTAAGTGCATTCTCTATAGTATGTGTGTATAGGGTAAGTGCATTCTCTATAGTATGTGTGTATTCTCTATAGTATGTGTGTATAGGGTAAGTGCGTTCTCTATAGTATGTGTGTATAGGGTAAGTGCATTCTCTATAGTATGTGTATATAAGGTAAGTGTATTCTCTATAGTATGTGTGTATAGGGTAAGTGCATTCTCTATAGTATGTGTGTATAGGGTAAGCAAATTATTTAAAGTATTTGTATAATGTAAGCATATTCTCTATAGCATGGTTGTATAGGATAAGTGTGTTTTTAGGGTAAGTGTATTCTCTATAGTTTGTGTATATAAGGTAAGTGAAGTCTATGTAGTATGTATATAGGGTAAGTGTAGTCTATATAGTGTGTGTAGGGTATTTTAAGTGTAGTCTATTTAGTCTGCTTTTATTTCTCCCAAAGTAGCTACTTTGGGAGAAATAAAAGAAGAATCCTTTGCTACGTGAGTGCCGCGGTTGTCCTTTTTTTACTGCTTGAACGGTGGTCGGGCCAGGATCCAGCACCGCAGGCACCGCCATCCAAGACTTTGCAAAATAAGAAGTTAAGGTAGTGCTGCCCCTAATTGTATATATTTTTCTGTCTATTTAGTCTGTGCATAGGGTAAGTGTAGTTAGTGTGTATATATGGTAACATAGTAACATAGTAACATAGTATATAAGACCGAAAAAAGACATTTGTCCATCCAGTTCGGCCTGTTTCCTACAAGTTGATCCAGAGGAAGGCAAAAAACCCCTGTGAGGCAGAAGCCAATTTTCCCCACTTAAGGGGAAAAAAATTCCTTCCCGACTTCAATTAGGCAATCAGAATAACTCCCTGGATCAACGACCCCTCTCTAGTAGCTGTAGCCTGTAATATTATTACACTCCAGAAATAAATCCAGTCCCCTCTTGAATTCCTTTATTGTACTCACCATCACCACCTCCTCAGGCAGAGAGTTCCATAGTCTCACTGCTCTTACAGTGAAGAATCCTTTTCTATGTTTGTGTACAAACCTTCTTTCCTCCAGACGCAGAGGATGTCCCCTTGTCACAGTCACAGTCCTGGGGATAAATAGATGATGGGACAGATCTCTGTACTGACCCCTGATATATTTATACATAGTTATTAGATCTCCCCTCAGTCGTTTTTTTTCTAAAGTGAATAACATAGTACATAAGGCTGAAAAAAGACATCTGTCCATCGAGTTCAGCCTGTCATCCTGCTAGCTGATCCAGAGTAAGGCAAAAATAAAACCTGTAAGGTAGAAGCCAATTTTCCCCACTTAAGGGGAGTAAAAAATTCCTTCCCAACTCCATTCAGGCAATCAAAAGTACTCCCTGGATAAATGACCCATCTCTAGTAGCTATAGCCTGTAATATTATTACACTCCAGAAATACATCCAGGCCCCTCTTGAATTCCTTTATTGTACTCACCATCACCACCTCCTCAGGCAGAGAGTTCCATAGTCTCACTGCTCTTACCATGAAGAATCCTTTTCTATGTTTGTGTACAAACCTTCTTTCCTCCAGACGCAGAGGATGTCCCCTCATCACAGTCCTGGTGATAAATAGATGATGGGAGAGATCTCTGTACTGACCCCTGATATATTTATACATAGTTAGTAAATGAAGACTATGTGGTGTGTGTGTGTGTATACAGGGTACGTGTAGTCTATATAGTGTGTGTATATGGTAAGTGAAGTCTATGTGGTATGAATATAGGGTAAGTGTAGTCTATATAGTGTGTGTAGGGTACTGTAAGTGTAGTCTATATAGTGTGTGTATAGGATAAGTGTGGTCTATATAGTGTGTGTATATGGTAAGTGAAGCCTATGTAGTTTTCGTGTATCTATGGTAAGTGTAGTCTATACAGTGTGTGTATGGTGCTGTATGTGTAATCTATATAGTGTGTGTATAGGGTAAGTGTAGTTTATATAGTTTGTGTATAGGGTAAGTGTAGTCTATATAGTGTGTGTATTTGGGGTAAGTGTAGTCTATATAGTGTGTGTATTTGGGGTAAGTGTAGTCTATATAGTGTGTGTATGGGGTAAGCGAAGTCTATGTGGTGTGTGTATACAGGTTGATTGTAGTCTATATATTATGTGTAGGGTAGGGTACTGTAAATGTAGTCTCTATAGTTTGTGTATAAAGGAAGTGTAGTTTCTATAGTGTGTATATGAAGTTAATGGAGTCTATATAGTGTATTTATAGGGCAAGTGTAGTCTATATAGTGTGTGTATAGGATAAGTATAGTCTATACAGCGTGTGTGTATAGTATAAGTGTAGTCTCCCTAGTATAAGTGTACATGGTTCCCTAAACACACATTATACAGACCACACTTACTCTACACAAACACTATGCATATGTCTTAACAACCTTAAACTTCATATGACTTTATCATATGATTCTTTTTTTTTTATCCCATTCCAAGAGCTACAACTTTTATATTTTTCCTTTAATGTATTCATATCAGGACTTGTTTTTTTTGCAGGGCAAGATGAAGGCAAGTTGAACTGTAAGGTTCGGGTTCGTACCAAATTTTGGGGTGTTCGGGACCCGGACCCGAACATTTTCAAAAAAGTTCGGGTTCGTGGTTCGGCGATTTCTTCCCACTTTCTGAAGGGCTGCACAGCAGCCAATCAGCTAGCGTTTTACTTCTTGCCCTAAGAAGCCATCACAGCCATGCCTACTAATGGCATGGCTGTGATTGACCAAGTGCAGCATATGACCCAGCCTCTATTTAAGCTGGAGTCACGTAGCGCCGCACGTCACTCTGCTTTGAGTAGTGTAAGGATAGGACGCAGATGCTATGAGGGCGAGATTAGGCAGGGAAAAGTCAGCAAAAACACCTAATGAAGTGATCGATCTACAGCTGTGAATCATTTAACTTCTGCTAGTTAATTGCTCACTGGTTTTTTGGCTACACAGAGCGTTTTTCTGTCACTTTTTTTGGCGGTGATCAGCGGCCATTTTGTGTCTTGTGGTGCACCAGCACAAGCTGCCACCAAGTGCATCAATCCATCAATACAATTTTTTATTTTTTTTGTTATATCCTACATCAGAGGCTTGGCTGTGCTTATTGTCACCCCTAGAAATTCAGGATAGAAATTTCTATATTTTATTAAGGGATTAAATTCAATTGCCAAAATAGCAATCCCCTAAATCTGGTGTTGCAGCTGTGGCTAGCCAAGTGTAATACTGTCTGCTGTCCGGCAAAGGATAGATTTTTTTCTGTGGTTAAATTCAATTGCCAAAATAGCAATCCCCTAAATCCGGTGTCCCAGCAGTGGCTGGCCAAGTTCAATAGTGTCCGTCAAAGGATATTTTTTTTCAATATTTTTGCGCAAACCCTTTCCTTTCATGCCGCCATGCCTGTGGCTACTAAATATCGCTCTCTCAAACCAGGCCCAACAGCTTTTCCATTCGCTTTCTACACTGTCTATACTGCCACTGTATATAATTTCATTGTATAAATCTGTTAGTCCTCCTCCTGGATGGGCCCTTTCTAGGTCACGGCCCCAAAGGAGTTGCTTCCCCTGCTTCCCCTGTAGCTATTCCCCTAGGCAGACCCATCAGTCAGTATGTGTACTGTTCCACCATGTTGCTGAAATGCTGCCTCCTGCTAAGATGTTCCAGATCTGCTGGTGGTGCAGGTTGTTGTGGCCTGATGACAAAGCTTTTCCACATTTTGCCCATGCTAACCCTGCCTTCTGAGGTGTTGCTGGTGACCCAGCTGCATTGGCAAATTCTTCCTCCTCCTCCTCTGCCTTAACCTTGTGCTTCCACTGAGTCCCCGGTGTCAGGTGTGAATGCCATCAGCAGCGAGTCTACTAGCAGGCTCATCTTCCTATTACACTCCAGTGAAGGAATTAAGGACGGCACATTGTCCTTGTAGCGGGGATGCAGCAGGGTGGCCACCCAGTAATCAGCAAAAGTTAGAATGTGGCAGTAACTGGGCGGTCATTGCCCAGGCACTGCAGCATGTAGTCGCTCATGTCTGCCAGGCTGCTCAGAGGCAAGAACAAGCTATCCTCTTTGAGGGAGGTATATCGTCTGTGTCCTCTGTATCCCCCAGCATTCCTCCTACTCCTCTTCCTCATCCTCCAGAACTGTACCCTGGCTGGACAATTGTGTTCCAGGCCAGGGCCTATGTTGGTGCAGATACACACCCTCCGAGCCACTTGTATTTGGTTGGCCTTAAGTTAAGGATAAAGCGTGTATGTTGTTTTGTTTCTTTATATGGTTAGTTTAGCTGCATTATAGTTATTTTAATATGTTTTTAATTAAATTTGTAAATAGTTTGTTAATGGTTTGAGTGAAAGGGAGGGGGGGGAGTGTTGAGTGTGTAGGGTGTGAGGCTGTTTGGGTTTATTTTCCATCCACTTTCTACACTGTCTATACTGCCACTGTATCTAATTTTATTGTATAATACTGTTGAGGTGGCCCTGACAAATTCTTTTAGTCCTCCTCCTCCTGGATGGACCCCTTCTAGGTCAGGGACCCAAAACAGTGTGCTTCCCATGCTTCCCTGTAGCTACGCCCCTGGGTTCCTCCTCATCCTCCTCATCCTACTTATCCTCCTCATCCTCCAGAACTGTGCCCTGGCTGGACAATTGTGTTTCAGGCCAGGGACTATGTTTGTGCAGGAACCTACCCTTCGAGCCACTTGGATGTCACTGGCCTTAAGTTAAGGATAAGGCATGTATATAGTTTTGTTTGTTTGTATAGTAAGTTTAGCTGCATTATAGTTATTTTAATATGTTTTTAAGAAAATTTGTAAATAGTTTGTTAATGGTTTAAGTGAAAGGGGCGGTGGGGGTGTTGTGTGTGTTCGATTAACTGAATTGATTTTTACTGTCTGGTGTTTAGGAATTTCTGCACCCCAAATTCAGCACATGTGGCAGGAAGGGGATGTGTGTCAAACCGGCTAGGCCCAGACCTGCTAGTATATTTCGCCCATTAACGCACAACACCAGGCCGGGCTGGAGGCTCAGTGGCACCAACCAATGGTCAGTCTGTTGTTCAATGCCTGTCCACAGCTCCTGCGCGGTGCGGGGTTTGTCCCACAAACATACAAGTTTTAAAACAACCTGCTGTCGTTTTCCCCTGGCTGTGCTGCTGTGGTTGGTGAAGGTGTTATGCTGAGTGGATGAGGAGGAGGTAGAGGAGGAGGAAGCCGAGTAGGAGGAGGAGAAGGAGCTAACAGGATACAAAGAGAAATGCCCAGCAATCCTCGGGGGTGGAAGGACATTCACAAAAATGCTATCTGCCTTTGGGCCAGCCGCTACATTTACCCACTGTGTTGTTGGTTATGTGGACGTTGCCACAGATTGCGTTGCGCAGTGCACACTTGATTTTGTCCGCCACTTGGTTGTGCAGGGAAGAGATGGCTCACCTGCAAAAGTAGCGGCGGATGGAATACACGTACTGTGGGACAGTCACCGCCATAAGGTTTTTAAAACTGTCCACCAGACAGAATGACAGCATTTCAAAGGACCAGGAAGTTTGAAATAAGGCATTCAGAGCCATGGTTAGAGGGGTACTTCCTCTTTCTATTTCTTTTTCTCTCCAGTGTTTGGGAGATGGACAGCTGATAGCTAAACACTTCCATGGGATTTGGTGGAGATGCTTGGTGACAATGACAGATGTGGTGGCGTTGCTGCTACACCCTCTGTTTGCTGGGTGACAGGTGCCATTGTCACTCACTTGGGCTCAAGTTTAGAATGTTTATTTATTATTTTTCTGTATTTTATTTTATTTTATTTTAAGTCATTTCTCTATCCACATTTGTTTGCAGGGCATTTACCTACATTTTGCTGCCTTTTGCAGCCCTCTAGTCCTTTCCTGGGCTATTTTACAGCCTTTTTAGTGCCCAAAAGTTCGGGTCCCCATTGACTTCAGCCGAACTTCTCGAACTTGAACATGCAGGTGTTCGCTCAACTCTATTCAAAATAAAAGATCATTTTTTTTGTTTTGTTTTCTGTTCTTCTGATGGATCAGAAGAACAGAAAATAATACGGTATTGTGAACCCAGCCGTAAATGATACAAGGGATGATGCAATAATTTTTCTGTTCAGCTGACTGAGGCTTCTTGCACACAAATGTTGTGTGCCCATGGCCGTATTGTGGCTCCAAAACGGCGGGTCCGCAATACATGGGCACAGGACTGTTTGCACTCCACATCATGGATGCGGACCCATTCACTTGAATGGGTTCGCAATCATGGAGATGTGGAACAGAAGCACGGATCGGAACCTCACGGAAGCACTACATAGTGCTTCTGTGGTGTTTCTGTCCGTGCATCCGCACTGCAAAAAATAGAACTTGTAGGGCAATGGATAACCAACACCGCAGAGGGTTCGAAGCCAGAGATGAGGGAAAAGGTGAAGCAGTCTAGTCTGTGCATCCTGGAAGTAACCCAGGGCAAGCAGAAGAGACAGACCAATATCAGAGACCAGCCTTCAGCCTCTAGGAAATATTGTATGAGAGGCTGTGTGCAATACTGCATGCAGGATAAGTGAAACCTGGAAACATCTGTTAGAGACTATGTAGATTGTGTGATACTGTGCTATGTGGAGATCTTTCTGTGGTGATAAGTCCAGCTCCAGGTAGTGAGTGCAAAATAAGCAAGAGGGAGAGTGAGTTGTTACCTCTAAAAAGAACAGTGTCATATTTGTCCATTGACACTTACAACTAAACCTGTGCTCTCATTGGCTATGGTCAGGGCCAACTGTAGCCTTTCTGTATATATATATATATATATATATATATATATATAAAATACTTACCTGTGTCACACTGTTCTCTGCAGTCTGCGATGCAGGCCACACGTGACCCGGCGCAGGAGGTTATGGTGATATCATCCCGACCTCCTGCTCTGTTTTACCACCTCAATGGTGGGGATGGGAGCCAAAGACTCTTGCACCCTGCCGTAAACTGCCGCCCGCAAACCTCAGAGGCAGATCGGCTTTATCTCGCCTCATGGCAGAAGGGGGTCTGCCTACAATGAACTCTTTATAAGCTGGGTTATGTTTAGAATAAAGTGATAATTTTATTTAGTTTTAAATTAATAACACAGACAATATGTTTTATCCTTATACTGTTGCTAAAATTACTACAAACGATAATACATAATTCCAATACGAAATATTGCGCCTTCTATTGTGCCATGGCACAGTTATTCAGCTTTGTGTATGACAGAACTCAACACCATGTCCCCATGGTGACAAATGCTTGTATTTGGGAATGTAAGTTGTGGGGGTGCTCTAAACAAAATAGCTTGATTCATTAAGAAATGGTAGGAAGCAGCAGAGGGCAGTAATGCATTAATCAAAAGTAAATACTGCAATAAAAGAGAAAACACATTTACAAGAAGCCAAAGATTATTGAATTAACAAAGCGGATTTAGACTGCAAGGTTTTATGTCTCTTGGCTTGTACTTTTAGGCTTGATTCCTATCGGGAATGTAGCAGTGTGGTTGAGAAAAATGCAGCAAATACTGTGTCTTTCAAAAAAACGCATATCAAAAGAATTTTTCTAGTAGTCTTTGCATTAATTGTACTGAAATGTACAGCTCTCAATATTGCAGGTTGTCCCCAAGACAATGAGAAAACACCTATCATATACACTCAACCACACAATAAATTACCAAAAGTTAATATCTTTATTGTTACAATACACAGGAAATTTAATATAAACACATCAGCAGGAGATGTGAAGAAATGGAACAAGAGGTCCCCCCACAATAAGGAAAGTCACAATTGAAGTACAAATAATAAGTAATATTTCCCATCTGCTACACAGATATAGTTAGAACATGTGTAGCCCCTGTTATAAAAACACCAGCTGGAACAGATCTCAGTGCTCTTACCAACAGCCATATAGTGATATATAAACAACTTCTACCAATAGGGATGTTGTCCGGATGAGGGGGGCGCACGCCACGTGAATATGGCACCCCCTCCTCTAATCTCGTACAAACACCGAAATGTATCACAAGGGTTAAATAATGAAATGGCCGTGTCTCACCCTACTGAGTGCTGTTCCCAAACACCTAATAGAGGCGGTAAGCCCAGACTCTAAAATATCTAACACCCCAAAATCTGGGGAATAGCTGTGGCAATACAATAATGAAGGTTTAGTACTATGATAACATCCCCCCACTAATGCAAATCAAATAAAACTACAAATAAATAGACAAAGTGAATGGGAGAATGTGCTTTAAGTAACAAACCTCAGAGAGGGAGGACCGGAAGCCCGACGTACGTTTCGTGCAGTTGTGCTTCTTCCAAGGGGTGTAACATGTTGTCTATCTATCCACTGTGTAAGTGTGTATACATACAATTATCCTAATTGACCAAAAACAGGATTAGGTTTATTCTGATTTCATGTCAGATATTGAGAAAACATGCATAAGTGTCTTTTTATATAGTGTATGTAAACTTCTGGTTTCAGCTGTATACACACACAGAGAATGTTATTAATCACTTATTACCCCACCACCACCTATGTACAACTATCAGTGACTGACAGCTATCTTACACAGAGAATACTATTAATCACTGATAACACCTCCCCCTAGTATAACTGCAGAGAATATAAATGAATAAATTGCATGTTTTACTTAATATTCTCCCACAAAACTATATACCAATGTGCTCGGCTCATCCTGCTCTATAGCATGTTGTGTGCCTTTTGCATTGCATTTTTTGGTGAAAGATTCTCTTTAACTGCCCATTGGCTATCACTACACATCTGGTTTGACTCTAAAATGCTACAGTGGAGAAAACATCATAAAAAGATACAGCTACTGTAGAATGCTGACAAAATTATGTTGAACACATATATTATGTTAAGTTTGTAACTTAGATAAGTTTCTCAATGGTAAACACAGTATATTTCTTGTGAAACATTTTTTGTTTACTCCAGCCAATGACATTTATTGCATAAGTCAGGTATTTTAATGAAAGCAGTAAAGCAGTTCTACATATGTTTAACCACTTGAAGACCACAGGTTTATACCCCCCTAGTGACCAGGCCCTTTTTTACAAATCCGCACTACACTACTTTCACCGTTTATTGCTCGGTCATACAACTTACCACCCAAATGAATTTTACCTCCTTTTCTTCTCACTAATAGAGCTTTTATTTGGTGGTATTTCATTGCTGCTGACATTTTTACTTTTTTTGCTATTAATAAAAATGTAACGACATTTTTGCAAAAAAATGACATTTTTCACTTTCTGTTGTAAAATTTTTAAAAAAACTACATTTCTATATAAATTTTTCACAAAATTTATTGTTCTACATGTCTTTGATAAAAAAAAAAATACAATGAGTTATCCAGATTTATTATGTGCCCTGCCCAGCTTGAGTCTGGGTTATTTATACTTCAATGCCGGAGTGAGTAAGGTAGTAGCTGTGTCATTATCCTCTCCTCCCTACCTTAGGCCTCATGCACACGACCGTTGTTTGATTCCGTGTCCGTTGCTCCGTTTTTCGTGATTTTCTGCGGACCCATTGGTTTTCAATGGGTCCGTGGAAACCTCGGCAAATGCACCGTTTGTCCTCCGCGTCCGTGGTCCGTGATTCCAGTCCGTCAAAAAAATATAACCTGTCCTATTCTTGTCCGTGAAAAATTGTTCACGGACCCATTCAAGTCAATGGGTCCGTGAAAAATGCGGATGGCCATCCGTGTGTCATCCGTGTTCCGTGTCCGTTTTTTTTGCGGATCCCTTGGCAGGCACTTGGGAAACATTGTCAGCCTGTCTTTTGGTAAAATCTTTTGGGTCATGCCCGCTAAAAAAAAACGGAAGACACACGGAAACACAACGGAAGGCAAAAACGGACACGGATCACTGAACAACGGAACACCTTTTTGCGGACAGCATAAAAAAACGGTCGTGTGCATGAGGCCTTAGGGCCAGTGACCGTGGTTGTCACCTAGCCAGGAGCTACTATTTAGCACCCTTTTGAGCCACTAAATAGGCTCTATTGTTTTCAGTTTCCTTCTTTTTTTTTTATTGTCTACTGAGCGTCTGTGTTGTCTCATACCCCCCTCCTCTCTCCCAGTGTCTTGCTGATATACCTCCTTGTGTATCCTCTCCCTGTTTTTTGGATAAGTTGTATCCAAAGACTCTCCCTCTAGGGTCTCAATATGGCTCCTCTTTCATTCTGCACGTTTAATGTTAGAGGTTTCAATAAACCAGAGAAAAGGAGCCAAGTGCTTTACCGTCTCCATAAAAAGAGGGTCATGATTGCTATGTTTCAGGAAACCCATTTCAAGTCCTCGTCCATTCCACAATGTAATAACAGATATTATGTTTCTTGGTTCCACAGCCCCAACCCGACCAGTAAGTCTAGAGGGGTGTCCATAGCACTACATAAACATTTCCGCCATTCGGTCTTGTCATCTTTCATTGACCCGAACGGTAGATTTATATTCCTAAAGCTCTCTGTGGATCAGACCATTATCACGGTGGCTAACGTTTATTTCCCCAACCAGGGACAGGTTTCTTTTGGGACCGGATTCCTGCGGCGTCTCTCCAGGTTCGCAGGTGGCTCTTCGATTATCTTGGGAGGTGACTTCAACATGGTCCTAGATCCGGCTCTGGACGCATCATCTGGTAAGTCCTCGGTCTCCTCTGTGGCTGTACGTCAATTCAGATCTGAAATCTCCAGGCTGCGGTTGGTTGATCTGTGACACGTTCTGCATCCTGGAGTCAGGGACTATAGTTTCCATTCCCAGATCCATAATAGTTACTGTAGACTAGATCTTTTGTTAATTTCGCAGACACTACTAGACTCCACTCCCCAGTGTTCCATAGACTCCTTTCTTTGGTCGGATCATGCTCCTGTTTGTGGTCTATTGTCCTCCTATACGACACATCCTAGATCAGCCTCTTGGAGATTGAATGACAATCTACATAACGATATTATTTGTTTGGCTGAGATCAGGAAGACTATAGAGGAGTTTGAACTGAATCATAGAATGGATCCTACCTCGCCCCCAATAAAATGGGAAGCGCTGAAATGCATTCTAAGAGGGGTCTTTATCTCACATGGAACCAGACTTAAAAAGGAACGCACACGTAAGCTGTCCTCCCTTTTCAGCGAGTTAGAAAATTAGGAGAGGCAAAATAAGGTGGCGCTGTCTGACGGCCTTAAAACCGATATATCCCTTTTGCAACATCAGATCCTACAGATTCTAGACCAGAAATATCTCTGTGCTAGGGATAAGTTTAAACATGGTTGCTTTGAATATAATAATAAAAGTGGGAGGTGGCTTGCGAGGCTGTTACACCCCAGGGTTCCCCTGACACACGTGGAATCGTTGACTACCGCGACAAATGGTATGGTGCGCTCCCCGACTGAGATCGTTGGAGAATTTAAATCCTATTATTCGACCTTATACAACTTACAAAATACCTCGGATGCTCAAGAGGCTCGCCAGACAGCAGACATAACACATTATTTGTCCCAATTCGGCCCGAAACCTTTACCTTTGGAGGCGGCGACCTCATTGGAAGGAGACTTTACGCAATCTGAGGTTATATGGGCCATTCGAAATCTGAAACTTGGTAAATGCCCCGGCCCTGATGGGCTTACCCCGCGCTTCTATAAACTTCTAGAAGAGTCCCTAGATCCTACAATGATGGCTGTCTTTAACTCTATTCCTAAAGCCTCACCCTTCCCGTCCCAGACACTTCAGGCACACATCTCGGTTATTCCGAAGCCTGGCCGAGATCCCACAGCCTGCTCAAATTACAGGCCCATCTCGATCCTAAACATTGATATTAAATTGTACGCCAAGCTTATAGCTCAGAGGCTACATCCCTATATACCAGATTGTATTCACCTAGATCAGGTGGGGTTTGTCCCGGGCCGCGAAGCCCGTGATAATACCCTCAAATCCCTTGGCCTGATAGCTAGGGCGAAAGCTAATAAGACCCCCCTTTGCCTTCTCGCCATAGATGCCGAGAAGGCATTTGATAGGGTCAATTGGCAATTCTTAGAACAGACACTCCTACATATTGGGCTGGGTCCTATAATGATCCATAGAATTATGGCATTGTATACGAACCCCTCGGCATGCGTGAGGGTCAACGGAACTGTCTCCTCCCCGTTTCTGATCTGTAATGGGACGAGACAGGGTTGCCCCTTATCGCCATTCCTCTACATCCTTGTTATGGAATCTTTGGCAAATGCCCTGAGGGCTAATTCATCTATAAGTGGGATTAAAATTGGTAATACCGACCATAAATTGTCCTTATTCGCTGA
This sequence comes from Bufotes viridis, assembly GCA_033119425.1. Taxonomy (NCBI): domain Eukaryota; kingdom Metazoa; phylum Chordata; class Amphibia; order Anura; family Bufonidae; genus Bufotes; species Bufotes viridis. The sequence continues at coordinate 299,179,306 of CM065589.1, read as the reverse complement.
CGACCTGCTTGTCTATCTCACGAATCCCAGAATAGGCCTCCCTTCTGTGCTCAAGGAGTTTGAAATTTATGGTAGGCTTAGCAACTTTAAAATTAACATTCAGAAATCGGAAATGTTAAATGTCTCCCTCGCAAAACGTGAATGGGACTCACTCACCCAGTCCTTCTCTTTCCGGTGGGCCACTCACTCCATCTCGCACCTGGGGATATCGCTACCCGCTAATCCCTCCCACTTATATACCTTAAATTATCTTCCCATGCTGAAGAAAGTGGAATCTACCTTAAACTCTTGGTCGCATCTCTACGTGTCGTGGTTTGGCAGGATTAATGCTGTCAAAATGGATATTCTACCTAGACTACTATACATTTTTCAGACGGTTCCCTGTGAGATACGCCTTGTATATTTTACAAGGCTTAGGAGGTTGATATCTAGTTTTGTCTGGCACAAATCAAAAGCTAGACTTAGTTACGCTGTACTCACTAGGTCTAAGGCCTCGGGAGGAACTGGGCTACCTAACTTCCTTTCTTACTTTAGGGCAGCTATTCTGAATTGTATTCTAGATCTGCGCCATAACCGTTCCTCCAAACTATGGGTAGATATAGAACTCACAGAGATTCCCAATTTAGCTACTGGCTTGTTCTGGCTACAGAAGCCGATATTCTTTCAACTGCCCTATGCCCGTTCTCACCTACTTATCTATACCTTGGCTAGGGTTTGGTACAATTTTGCTCTCAAACTACGTCTAGCTACCATACCGGGCCCGCTTACTCCCATTTCGGGTCGCCCAGACTTGCCCCCGGGTCTGTCTGAGGTCCCATTACTGGGCCCACATAGTAGTCAAACAGTTCTGCTTCGTGACATCTATAATCACCAGGGGTTACTACCCCTAACCTCCCTATCACACATTATTCCACTGGCCCCCGGTCAGTGGTTTCTCTATTTCCAACTCCGTAGTTTTCTCTCTACCATGGCTCCTGGCTTGCAGACGCGCCTGGAGCTGACTGGCTTTGAGAAGCTCTGTGTGGCTAGTAGCTCACCAGGCCATGCCATCTCTTTGCTTTATGCTGACCTTGCTACAGAGGAGATCGGGGGAACGTCCACGGATCCCTTGCGCTCCAAACTTAAGTTTATGTCCGAATGGGAAGCAGAAATGGGGGCTACGTTCACGCTAGATCAATGGAAGAGGGCTCTGTTCTTTTCACACAAATCGTCAATCTCCTGTAATCTACAAGAACTAAATTACAAAGTTCTTACTAGATGGTACAGGACTCCTGCGAAACTACACCATTTCTATCCGAATGTGTCGGACGCTTGTTGGAGATGCTCCTCTGCCTCTGGTACCATGTTGCATGTCTGGTGGGATTGCCCCGGGGTGTCACCCTTGTGGAACGCAGTGTTCTCACTCCATAATTATGTCTTTGGATCCCGGGTGGCTCCATTGCCCGCTCTAGCCCTTTTATCGATTTTCCCCGGACGGATGGCCCAAGTAAAAAAGGGGTCTCTCAGGCTGTTTCTACTTGCTGTAAAACAGATTATATCCCGTAAATGGCACTCCTCTGAGAGCTTGGGGAGAGCTTTGTGGGCTACTGCCCTGGACTCTCTGATACATATGGAAGAGTTGGGTGCTGTGGACTGTACTGCCTCTTTGGCCTTTTTCAAAATTTGGGACCCATGGTCTCGGTTCCGCTCCTCCACTGCCTTTGCAACCTGGATCTCCTCGGGTTCCCTACCAACTGGCTCTACTTAGATACGTCTGTGGAATGGGCTGGGACGCTTAGATTACCCCCCTCTCCCCCCTCCCTTCTGTTTCTGTCTTTTGTGCTTCCCTTGTCTTTGTCGGTTTGTTCTTGTTGTAAGTATTTGTTTAAGCTGAACCAGTTTACGTCTGACTGTATTACATATTGGCAACCTTGCTTTGTTTGATTACTTTTGTAGCTTTGTTGCCTTATGGGCCCATTTATTGAGGTCTGCGAACCTCCAATATCTCTTCTTTATATGCAGTATCTGCTGTGTCCTGCATTTTTTCATGGTCTTATGATCATATGTCCTTATACCTGAATTCTTAATAAAAAGTTTTTGAACCATAAAAAAAAATCCAATAAGTGTATATTTATTGGTTTGGGTAAAAGTTATAGCGTTTACAAACTATGGTGCAAAAAAGTGAATTTCGGCATTTTGAAGCAGCTCTGACTTTCTGAGCACCTGTCATGTTTCTTCAGGTGCTAGAATGTCAGGAAAGCATAAATACCCCCCAAATCACACCATTTTAGATAGAAGACACCCCAAAGTATTCACGGAGGGGCATGGTGAATTCATGTATCATTTCATTTTTTTTCACAAGTTAGCGGAAAATGACACTTTCTGAGGAAAAAAAAAATAATAAAGTTTCCATTTCTGCTAACTTCTGGCAAAAAAAAATAAAATCTCAGACGGACTCACTATGCCCCTCAGTGAATACCTCGGGGTGTCTACTTTCCGAAATGGGGTCATTTGTGGGGTGTGTTTACTGCTCTGGCATTTTGGGCAGGGCTAAATTGTGAGCAGCCATGTAAAAGCTAAAGGTACTCGTTGGAATTTGGGCCCCTTTGCGCATCTTAGCTGCAAAAAAGTGTCACTCATGTGGTATCGCTGTACTCAGGAGAAGTAGGGCAATGTGTTTTGGGGTGTATTTTTACATATACCCATGCTGGGTGAGAGAAATATCTCTGTAAATTGTCAACTTTGTATAAAAAAATTTAAAAAGTTGTCGTTTACAGAGATATTTCTCACACAAAGTATGGGTATATATAAAAATACACCCCAAAACACATTGCCCTACTTCTGAGTACAGCGATACCACATGAGTGACACTTTTTTGCAGCCTGGGTGCGCAAAGGGGCCCTAAAACCAATGAGTACCTTTAGGATTTCACAGGGCATTTTTACGCATTTGGATTCCAGACTTCTTCTCACGCTTTAGGGGCCCCTAAAATGCCAGGGCATTATAAATACCCCACATGTGACCCCATTTTGGAAATAAGACACCACAAGGTATTCCGTGAGGGGCATGGCGAGTTCACCGAAAAAAAAAATTTTTGGCACAAGTTAGCGGAAATTGATATATATATATTTTTTACAAAGTCTCATATTCCACTAACTTGTGACAAAAAATAAAATTTTACATGAACTCGCCATACCCCTCACGGAATAACTTGGGGTGTCTTTTTGTACTGCCCTGGCATTTGAGGGTCTCCGCAATCATTACACGTATGGCCAGCATTAGGAGTTTCTGCGATTCTCCTTATATTGAGCATACGGGTAATGAGATTTTTTTTTTCCGTTCAGCCTCTGGGCTGAAAAAAATAAAATAAAATGAACCGCGCAGATTTTTTCATTCGCATCGATCAATGTGGATGAAAAAATCTCTGCCAAAATCAGTGACTGCGGTGCGGTGGGCTGGGCGCTAACTACCTAACAAGTAGCTAGCTAACTGACGGTGATAAGGGACCCTTATAACCCATTCACACGTCCGCAATTCTGTTTGCGGAACGGAATTGCGGACCCATTCATTTCTATGGGGACAGACTTTGTCCCGCTTGGATCCGGAATTACGGATCCGCGCTTCCGGGTCTGCACTTCCGTTCCGCAAAAATATAGAACATGTCCTATTCTTGTCCGCAATTGCGGACAAGAAAAAGCATTTTCTATATAGTTCTGTGCGGATCTGCAAAATACGGAAAGCACATTGCCGGTGTCCGTATTTTTGCGGATCCGTAGATCCATGGATCCGCAGATCCATGGATCCGCAAAACACATACGGACATCTGAATGAGCCTGTAGGGGGTGATTAGTGACGGGGGGTGACAGGGGGTGATCAGGGGGTGACATCGGTGATCAGGGGGTGACATGGGTGATCAGGGGTTAATCAGTGATGGGGGTGGGGGGTGTGTGTGTAGTGATTGGTGCACTTTACCTTTGTTTCCTCTTGTGGTCCCAAACAAAGGGACCACCAGACGAGCAGACAGCAGGCATATCAGACGCTGTTTACAAAACAGCGTCTGATATGCGATTTAAATGCGTTTTTCGCATCTACAGCCTGCCAGCGCATAATCAGCGCTGGCAGGCTGTAGTTTCAGTTGTCCCGGCTCCGATCACATGAGCGCGCGCGCACGGCGCGCGTTCATTCGAAATCTCAGGTCTCACGAGATGGCGCCGATAGGCGTGACTGAGACCTGAGAGAGCCGCCGCGCTGACGCCCATCGGCGTTAGCGTGGCGGCAAGTGGTTAATCTTCAGAACTTTTTTCAATTAATTTTATGACGGGTGTAAACTATTGTGGCCTAATATGATAATTGTGATAATGGAGAAGCATGCCCACTAGCATTTCACCTCTCCCAGCAAGCATGGCCTCCAGAATACTGACCCTCTCCTCTCCTCCACACTCTGTGCCTCTCCTCCACACTCTGTGCCCTTGTAGGTCATCTCTGCCTGCTTCCATCTGCTCGATTCCTGGATCTTAAAGGGCTTGCATGCACTGAGCTAATCTGTCACCATCCAATTGCAGAATTTCCTGGCATATATAGGGTAACTTTAGCAGGTGACTTTAGAAGGTGACTGAGCTATCAGTTCCTAGCTTGTCTAGTTCTGTGAAGGCAGTAATATTGTTCAAACGGCCTCGGACCGACCTCTTCTTGTTTACCAAAATAACCCTGTGTTGCCTGTCCTGACCCCTGCCTGTTATTTGCCTCATCTGTCTCTAAGCTGGAGGGTGGAGACTAACTGATCGTGTAACTCAGCATGATCAACCCTTGCAGGCAGTGTGCCTGGTTTAATAGGGTTGATCATGCTGACAGCTGCTCTAAATATGACTTTTACGATTGAACAAGAAGATATAAGAAAACACTTCAGAGAAAGTATGGATGATCCATTACAGAAGTTCACAGATGCATACATGGTCTTATTTCACATTCTTACCACTACTTATTCCTTAAAATTTTTCTAAGGTTACCAAGTCCTGGATTATATTTGGATGTTGTTGGACCATTTTTTTATTATTCCCTGCCAAATAGTTGTTTACCTTAGAGAAGGGGTGCACAACCTTTTTTGGTCTGAGGGCCGCATAGTCACAACGCTTTATTTGAAGGGGCCTGCAAATTAAAAAAAATGTTTTTGATTGGTGCTCATTTGCATCAGCCTATTACACAGGCCAATGTAAAGTGACTGGGGAGGAATGATCGCTATTACAGTAATTTCTCCTTCATTTAGTTATATTAATTATCAGTAGCACATAACTGATAACACAGAGAGATGTGCGGCGCGATTATACCGCCACTTATCATGAATGAGCGTTCCTATGAACACTTGTTCCCAGTAATTGAGTATGGCCCCTGAAACTGAAGAGTTAGGCCCCTTGCAGACGAGCATTTGTCACAGAGCGAGTCTGTAACGCAGCACCCGGCCGGAACTCCCAGTGCTGCCGGGGGTCACATAGCATTATATTTATTTATGATGCTATTTAACCCTTACAGTTCTGGAATGTATTGGATAAGACTGACATAATGCTGCCAGCGTTATCCAATACATTCCAGAACTGTAAGGGTTACATAGCATCATAAATCAATATAATGTTATGTGACCCGGCAGTGCTGGAAGTTTAGGCCGGGTGCTACGTTGCAGACTCGCTCTGTGACAAATGCTCGTCTGCAAAGTAGCCTTATACTTACCTGCTTCCTATGCTATTTTTACTTGGCAGTGCATGGCCATAGTCACTTGTACCTCTCCAGCCAGTCACTGGCTTCAGCGGTGATGTGGCCACAAGCAGCGTGTCACTGCTGAGGTCAGTCATTGACTGGAGCCGTGTATGTGACCATGGCCATGCGCTGAGGGGTGTAAAAGTGCAGGAACCAGAAGATGGAGGCAGAGGGGGCCAGGGCGGCCTGAAGAAGGTAAGTATGAATCCTCTGCTTCAGGGGCCATGCTGCGGGAACGTGTTAAAAGTCATTTTTACAGGAAACGTGGTGACATTTCCTGCCTACCTCCTATTCATAAATGAGCGTTTTCCTAAACTGCAGAGGTTGCCGCTCATTAATTATTACCACCTCCTGCCCCCCAGTTACAGGCGCCATGTAAAAACCAGTGAGCACTATTTAATGGAGAAAGTGCTTATTGGTTAACACTTTAATAACCAGGCCTGAACAAAAACTTTTTTTTTGATTTAGCGCACATGGTGGTTCAAATAGTTGTAACTTTTTTATGTGTTCAGACTGTCAAAATAATTTTTGCAATAATTTTTCACTTGAGACATAGGGCCTTATAATTTATTTTTTTGTTTTATTTGGGGAAAACTGTACAAAACATTTTTAAAAAGTATTTTTTTTTTTTCAAACTATAGCTCCTTATTCTTTAAATATGCAAACTGCCACCAAAATAAATAATTATAATTAGTTCCCTATTTTGTGTCGGTCATTTTGTTATATAATAGTTTCACGTGATAATGGTGACAATTTTGGTTAGTGTGGGTGTTTTTTCTTTTATGCATTATAATTTTTTTTCTTTTTTAACTTTTTTTAGCCCCATAGGACACACAGATCAGACAACCAATCAGACCCCCAATGTTAATAAGACCATAAATCAGAACTCAGCTCAAAACCCAATGTAAATGACCCCCAATGTCACAGATCACCCCCCAATGCCTCAGATCACCCCTCTAGTTCAGATCAGCCCCCTGCCTCACATCAGCCCCAGCGGATGAGCACCCTCCCTCACAGCAATGCTCCGACGCTGCCGCTCCTCACCTACATCGCAATCCTCTTCCTTCACATACTCCATTGGCTGTGCTGTGATCTGACGTGCACAGCCTGAGGACAAAGAGCGCCCTCACGCTGTGCGCAGCCTGCATTTTTCTATATACAGGTATTTCTGCTACAAATAATATCCCTCAAGAGGTCATAAAAAGACCTTTGGGAACACTGACACTTTTGTTAATTTTAAACTTTTTCCTTTTTAGACCTCATGCACACGACCGTATGTATTTTGCAGTCCGCAAAAAATACAGATGACATCCATGTGTCTTTTGTATTTTGCAGAACAGAATAGCTGGCCCCTAATAGAACAGCCCTATCCTTGTCCGTAATGCGAACAATAATAGATGATGTTCTATTTTTTTGCGGAACGGAAATTCGGTCATACAGAAATGGAATGCACACAAAGTAACTTCCATTTTTTTGCGGACCCATTGAAATGAATGGTTTTGTATATGGTCCCAAAAAATGGAACGGACACGGAAAGAAAATACGCTCGGGTGCATTAGGCCTTATTTTTTACTTTTATTTGTATTTTATTAATATTTTATTTTTTTTTTTTTTTGGGGGGTTTATTACTTATTATATGGTAGAAATATATTTAAATAATATGCCCCACAAGAGGTCATAAAAAGACTGTTGGGGTACAATGAACACTACTATTTTGCACTTTTTTTCCTTTTTATTTGTATTTTATTATTAATTTATTTATTTTATATATATTTTTGCCACATACCGTGTCCCTCAAGGGATCACAAAAAGACAGTGAACACTTAATAATTTTCTATTTTATTTGCCACATCATATTTTGTGTTTTATTATATTTTTATTAAATTTTAATATATTTTTTCCACATAATTTGTCCCAAATGGTCACTGAAAGACCCTTGGGGACACAGACTTTTTTTCTTGCATTATTTCCACTGTAACTGGGGCATCCATAGGAGCCCCAGTTACAGAGGAAACCAGCCTGCTGTGGGGCGTTGTACACAGGCAGAGCTGATCAGGGTCTCTGAGTCCTGACCCTGCAGCTCTGCACTCCTCTGCCCCCAAGCCGGGTCTACAATGCACAGCGCGCTGCCTACGTATCTTAGGAGAAGGCAGAAGCGCTAATCAACTGCTCTCTTGTGCGGCGCTGCGGACAGAAACACAGCTGATTGCACGATCAGCTGTGTTTCTGTCCAGGAGGACAGGGGCCACAAACTTTGGCTCTGGGGTCGCATGCAGCCCGCGGGCCGCTGGTTGTGCACCCCTGCCTTAGAGGCAGGATATTAAAACAATGAGGACAAAAAAGACACAATATTGTTGACAATATATAAAAAGACTTACAGAAAGACAATATATAAAAGAGACTTAGAGTTAACATTGAAGCCATGGGGTCATTTATTAAGACCGATATTTTAGACGCCGGGCTTAATAACCCGTGATGAGCCAAAATTACGTAGAGGCTCCAAGCTATGCGACTTCCTTAAATCTACTATGCCAGCTCACTTGCTGGCATAAATTTTAATCATTTTCTACCATAAATACAGGTGTAGAAAATGCTTAATGAGCTGGGCTGGCGTGCTCCATTCCCAGCCCATGACAAGCCCCATGTCACCTTGGAAAAGTGGTTGTGAGTGGGGAAAAGTCACTTGGCCGCAAATCTGCAACAAAAGTACACAAAAAAATGACGTATTTCAGATCATAATTGACCCTTTTGGTTCAAGATGACCCTTGGTCACTGAAGTTGAACTAAATACTGTACTTAAGACTTTTATTTCTCTAAATAAACACATGGAATTCTGTCTGCATTGTTCCATATTATTTTAGTAGTCTCTTAGAAGAAATTGTTTGGATGATATATAAACTAGCTTATTAACCACTACAGGACCGCCTAACGCATGGATGTGTCCGGCGGGCGGTCCTGTAGTTCTGGGTTGACGCATCGGCGCGTAATCTCGCGAGATGCGAGACTTCCTGTGAACGCGCGCGTTCACAGTGCCGCGCGTCTCAGGAGTTGTACTACAGCCTGCAAGCGATGATCAGCCTGCCAGCGATGTAGATGCGTTTTGTTAACAGCGTCTGATATACCTGCTACCTGGTCCTCTGGTGGTCCCATTTGCTGGGATAGACCACTAGAGGACCAAGTAGCTATGTAAAGTTGCACCAAACACTACACTAACCCCCTCACTTATTAACCCCTTGTTAACCCCTTGATCACCCCATCTAGATTCCCTGATCACCCCTGTCACTGATCACACCCCTTGTAAGGCGTATCCGCGGATCCACAGATCCTCAAAACACGGACACCGTCAATGTGCTTTCCGCATTTTGCAGATCCGCACATTGCCAGAACTATATAGAAAATGCCTTTTCTTGTCCGCAGTGCGGACAAGAATAGGACATGTTCTATATTTTTGTGGAATGGAAGTGCAGACCCAGGAGCGCGGATCCGTAATTCTGGATCCGAGCGGGACAAAGTCTGTCCCCATAGAAATGAATGGGTCCGCAATTCCGTTCCGCAAACAGAATTGCGGACGTGTGAATGGGGCATAAGGGTCCCTTATCACCGCCAGTTAGTTAGCTACTTGTTAGGTAGTTAGCGCCCAGCCCACCGCACCGCAGTCACTGATTTTGGCAGAGATTTTTTCATCCACATTGATCGATGCGAATGAAAAATCTGTGCAGTTAATTTTTTTTTCAGCCCAGAGGCTGAACAGAAAAAAATTTCATTACCCGTATGCTCAATATAAGGAGAATCGCAGAAACTCCTAATTCTGGCCATACGTGTAATGATTGCGGAGACCCTCAAATGCCAGGGCAGTACAAACACCTCAAATGCGACCCCATTTTAGAAAGAAGACACCCCAAGGTATTCTGTGAGGGGTATGGTGAGTTCATGGAAAATTTTATTTTTGTTACAAGTTAGTGGAATATGAGAATTTGTAAAATAATAAAATATATATAAATTTCCGCTAACTTGTGCCAAAAATTTTTTTCTGTGAACTCGCCATGCCCCTCACAGAATACCTTGAGTGTCTTCTTCAAAATGGGGTCACATGTGCGGTATTTATACTGCCCTGGCATTTTAGGGGTCCTAAAGCGTGAGAATCCAAATGCGTAAAAATGCCCGGTGAAATCCTAAAGGTACTCATGGAATTTGGACCCCTTTGCGCATCTTGGCTGCAAAAAGTGTCACACATGTGGTATCGCCGTACTCAGGAGAAGTAGGGCAATGTGTTTTGGGGTGTATTTTTATATATACCCATACTTTGTGTGAGAAATATCGCTGTAAACGACAACTTTTTAAAAAATTTATACAAAGTTGTCAATTTACAGAGATATTTCTCTCACTCAACATGGGTCTATGTAAAAATACACCCCAAAACACATTGCCCTACTTCTCCTGAGTACTGCGATACCACATGAATGACACTTTTTGCAGCCTGAGTGCACAAAGGCCCAAATTCCAACGAGTACCTTTAGATTTTACATGGCTGCTCACAATTTAGCCCCCAAAATGCCAGAACAGTACAAACACCCACAAATGACCCCATTTTGGAAAGAAGACACCCCAAGGTATTCGCTGAGGGGCATATTCAGTCCGTGAAAAATTGAACTTCTTGTCAAAAGTTAGCGGAAAGAGAGACTTTGTGAGAAAAACAACAAAAATCAATTTCAGCTAAATTGTGCCAAAAAAATCTTCTATGAACTCGCCATGCCCCTCACGGAATACTTTGGGGTGTCTTCTTTCCAAAATGGGGTCACTTGTGGAGTATTTATACTGCCCTGGCATTTTAGGGGCCCTAAAGCGTGAGAATCCAAATGCGTAAAAATGCCCTGTGAAATTCTAAAGGTACTCATTGGTTTTAGGGCCTTTGCACATCTTGGCTGCAAAAAGTGTCACTCATGTGGTATCGCCGTACTCAGGAGACGTAGGGCAATGTGTTTTGGGGTGTATTTTTACATATACCCATGCTGTGTGAGAGAAATATCTCTGTAAATTGACAACTTTGTATAAAAAATTTAAAAGTTGTCGTTTACAGCAATATTTCTCACACAAAGTATGGGTATATGTAAAAATACACCCCAAATCACATTGCCCTACTTCTCCTGAGTACGGAGATACCACATTTGTGACACTTTTTTGCAGCCAAGATGCGCAAAGGGCCCTAATTCCAATGAGTACCTTTAGAGTACTTTAAAGTATCTTTAAAGTGCGGACGAAGGGCGTACATGTACGCCCTTCGTCCTTAAGGGGTTAAGCTAGGGGGGCTGAGGTGGTTAAAGATAGATGTTTAAAAGGGTTTTCTGAGACTTTAAAATCGGCAATGTAATACTCGCGTAATGCTCGTGCAGCACAGATGTGGATCACTATTGCTACAGAAGTTTCCTGAGACTGGAGAAAATGGTTGGCACGGCAGAACATTACAATAGCTTCATATGCAGATAGAGTGCTTCAATATATTCTCTATTGAGCAAATTGGCAATTAATGATGCACATATTTTTGCGCAATACGTGCAACTTCACATTTTAACAAGTCTGACTACATATTAGTGATTGGTGCACTAAATATTGTTGTGAACTTGCCTGTAGCATGTATGTATGGACAGAAGAACTACAGCTACACTATATCACTATCTAACCTACACTGACTATCTCCCACTAACTATCTGTATTATATATATAACCTAACTAACTAGCTATCAAATGTAATGTGACATAGTAAAGCAAAGAGCACAACAATGATACTGCTGTCTCTCTCAGAACTGTAATAGACTGTAGAAAATGGCTGCTGGGTTGGTTCTTAAATAGTAAGGGGTAGGCAACTTATTGCAGCTGAATGGTCTGAAACCGATTTAATAAAATATGGAATTAGTGAATTGCATAATTAGAAGCACCTATGTACTGTACTCCATGACTTTTTCAAATCCATAATAATATGCTAAAAACGAAAGGGAATTGATAAATGATGAACCGTGCTATTCTTCAACCATTATCAGATGTGGGTTGTTTATAAAATTTTGCTATAATGTGTCTGCGTACTTAAAAAAAACTTTTGATGTGTCATAGCAACATATCAAAGGTTTTGATCAATGGGTTTCTGAGTGCTGAGACCCCGTGCTTTCTCTCCTCACTGCTGAAGACCGGCTTAATAGAAAATATATAAGGGTGTCTCAAGTCCTTTTCCTGCAGCAAGGAGAGAGAGAGCGCTTCTTGTTAGCACTCTGATTCCCACTGATCAAACATTTGATATGTCACTATGACATGCCCCTTTGAATGCGATTGAATCATGTCTGGTAACAAGTATTTTCTTCAGCTACCTTTTATAAAAATGAAATTCCACACTATCAAAGTCTTAGCAATACCATAGGTTTGTGAGAAATAGCTCTAATAAAGAAAAATAGTTATGGATGCTTATGAAGTTTTCACAGAGAAATGGATCCTCTAAGCCACAACTAGTTTTTTTCTAGCAAGACTAGGGTGGGAAGTCCAAAGACTTCCATTGTTTTTCCCCTTTACCCACACAAGGAAGTATAGACTTTCCCAGTCATGAAGCCTTGAATAGTCATCTACCGGCAGCAGCTGCATTGTAGTGAAGAGTTAGTAGTTAAGTCCAGAATGTAGCCAAGGGTCACTAACAGAATAGCAGATAAGATACAAAAAGCTAGAGGATATGATAAAACCATAGTCAAGAGTGAGTCCAGGAGTCAATACCAGCAGAAGAAACACATAACAAATATGTGAAAACCAAAAGGAAAAGGCAAGAGCATAACCTAAGGTAAAAGTCAGGGCTAAAATAAGTGGCAACCATATGCGTTAACAGCAGGGAGCATTTAAACTTTAGCAAGATCAACTGAGCCCTGGCAAGCACAAAGGCAATGATGCAAGGCAGGGCTTACAGCTACCTAACCTTCAGTGGTGACCAAGGAAGAAGACCATACAACCATGGAATGCAGTAATGATTATATCATGACTTGGTTATGTTATATAGTTACATAGTTGTTAAGGTTGGAAAAAGACAAAAGTCCATCAAGTTCAACCTGAAATCCTACTATTTTGATCCAGGGAGGCAAAAAAACTTATGAGAAAGAAAGAAAAAATCCTTATCCACTCTAGATGTGGCAACCAGATTAATGTCCATCAATGTTCATGTTTTCTATAAATTTTCATAAGCCTCAATCCTGTTTTAAAATAAAGAGTCATCTAAACCTTTTTTGAAGCAATTTACTGTATTTGCTGTGACCAGCTCCTGTGGCAGGCTATTACAGAGATTCACAGATCTTACTTTAAAGAATTCTTGTCGCCTCTTATGACAGAATCTTTTTTCTCCAGGTGTAGGAAGTGGCCCCTTGTTTAATGAGGGGTTTAACATACTGTATATTAGCTTCTCTCGATATTTTTTGTATGATTCATTTATATACGTATTTGCACAGGTTAATTATGTCCCCTTTAGACGTCTTTTTTCAAGACTAAACAAATTCAGTTTTTTATTCTTCGCTCATAGTTAAGATCTTCCAGGCCCATTGTTAGTTTTTTTGCTCTACTTTTTAACTGTGTTCACCTGAGGGGTTAGGTCATGTTCTATTTTTAGACATCAGGTTGTTACGGACACAGCAATACAACAATAGCTGATCTCAGGGAGACCAGCTACAAAAACACAGCGGAGCCTCACTTAAGAGTCTCAACACAGCAATCCGAAGTGCAAAGCTCCCTGGGAAACAGGAATATGCAAAATAAATGTGGAGCCCCAGTTATGGGTCTACAACACAATGAAAGCCAGATATCCCTCAAAGGAAGGAAAACCGAGCAAAGGGGTGTCTCCATTACAGAGATCACCAAATCCACCATATTAAGTGGCCCCTATGTCAAGATCCCGCTTTTTTTACAAGCTTTAAGGATGTGACGAGGAAAACCTAAGCCAGGTATCCATCCACAGACAGCTGTTTCGGGGTATTGCCCCTCATCAGTGTGGAGTAGGATTCTGGCTAACCGGGAGCAATGCCTCTGAGACTACTCAAACACAACAATAGCTGATCTCAGGGAGACCAGCTACAAAAACACCGCAGAGCCTCACTTAAGAGTCTCAATACAGCAATCCGAAGTGCAAAGCTCCCTGGGAAGCAGCAATACCTAATATCTATACTTTTTTACTTATTTAACTTTTACACAATAAAAGCATTTTTGAAACAAAAAAATCATGCTTTAGTGTCTCTATATTCTGAGAGCCATAGTTTTTTTTATTTTGTGGACGATTGTCTTATGTAGGGTCTCATTTATTGCGAGATGAGATGACGGTTTGATTGGTACTATTTTGGGGGGCGTATTACTTTTTGATCGCTTGGTATTACACCTTTTGTGATGTAAGGTTACAAAAAATGGCTTCTTTGACACAGGTATTTTTTATTTTTTTTATGGTGTTCACCTGAGTGGTTACATCATGTGATATTTTAATAGACCTGGTTGTTACAGACACATCGATACCTCTTATACAGTATGTCTACTTATTTTTTTTTTTTTCACTTTTAGCACAATAAAAGCATTTTTGAAACAAAAAATCATGTTTTAGTTTCTCCATATTCTACGAGCCATAGTTTTTTCTATTTTTTGCTAAATTTTTTGATGTAGGGGCTCATTTTTTGCAGGATAAGGTGACAGTATATTTTTTTTTGGCGTTCAAGTAAGGGGGTGGATCATGTGACATTTTTATAGAGCCGGTTGTTACGGACGCGGCAATACCCTTTTTTTTTTTTTTTTACAATTTTATGTGTTTTATTTTGGGAAAGGTTTTTTTAACTTGAAACTTTAGATTTATTTTATTATGAAAAACACTTTTTTTTACTTTTTTTTGTCCCACTCTGGGACTTCAACTTCTGGGGTCTGATCCCCTCTGCAATACATTACAATACATCCTGTATTGTAATGCATTACATGTCAGCTTTTATCCTGTATTGTAATGCATTACATGTCAGCTTTTATGCTGACAGTCTACCTGTGAGACCCAGCCTAAGGGGCAGTATCTCACAGGATTTATATGAAAGGCATTGTGCTGCGTTCTCTGCCATCAGGTCCCCGTCACTGCAGCGCGGGGATCCGTCAGGGAAGCGGAGGGAACCCGTACCATCCTCAAACCCTCTGCATGCCGCGGTCAGCCTTGATCGTCATCAGTATTTTCACTGATGCCGACGAAGGGGCAGGGAAGAGGTGCGGCTACCTTGACTTGAAACAAAGAGGCTGCTACCCCCTTGACTTCAAGCATGACTGAAAATAACATGCGCAGGTGATAAAAGAACATTTTTTCCTGATTTTATCACATATAACTGCAGGAAGAAAATCATCATTAGAAACACACTGTTGGCTACTTGAAGGTACTGCGGGTGGTTTTGGGCTGTTTTTTGCCACTGAAAGGTTCCCTTTAAGGACCACATCTAGCGTCAGCCAGTTAGGTATGTTATTTGAGGTATTTATACCAGTGGCACCACCCTCATGAGATGCCCTCTCTTCTTTTGTATACATAACAACAAAAAAAATGCATTTATGAGCTCTTTCTTCCCTTCATCCCCAGTGACTAATTACCATCATTAAGGGGCCCTATATGTTCTGACCTTATTTTATTTTTTGTGCATTAACGTAATTTGAAGAATGTTTTGGGGTTGGTATTACTGGCCTCCTGTATTTCAATGTTTATTTTTAGCTAATTTTATTACCCTCTTACATCATTTATTTAGTTCTTTACACATTTTTAAAGGCTACAGCTCACCCCTCAAATTAGTATTTTTTAAAGGCCCTCTTTTTGTCATCTATTGCCCTTTTTAAGCTATTTGTAAGCCATGTGGGGTTTAATTTTATCTGCTTGTACTTGTTACTTCTAGGAATGTATTTAACAATATACTTCTCCAAAGTACATTTAAAGCGCTCCCATCTAACATTAGAGTCATTATGTGACAATAGTTGCTCCCAGTCTATGTTCTAAAGTGCAGCACTGAGATAGTCGCGTTTTTTAAATTAAGTGTATTTGCCCTACCGACCCGAGTTTGTTTTTTACAGTTTAGTTGGAATATAATTTTATTGTGGTCGTTGTTACCGAGCTTTTCACGGACTACGATATTTCCCACAATCTCTGAATTGTTAGAAATTACTAGATCCAGCAGAGCATCGCCTCTAGTGACATCTTCTACAAACTGGCCTATTATACTACAACATTTTCTCCCTATTGCAGTAGAGGCAAAACCACTTTCTCAATCTATATTTGGATAGTTAAAATCTCCCATTATCACCACTGTGCCAGCCCATACTGCTAGCTCTTACAGTTGATATTCTATCTCCTCAGTAATACTCGGTGGTCTATGGATCACACAAGGTTTGAACATCCTCACAACCGTCATCATCAATTGTTTCTTTCACACTTACTTTCATATCACTCCTAGCATACAGACATAAACCACCACCTTTGCGGTTAGCAAAGTGTGTAAAATCTTGAGGATTTACAGCCCAATCATGAGAAGAGTTCAGCCATGTCTCACTAACACCAACAACATCAATACGTTTATCCAGTACCAAGGTCTCGAACTCCCTTATTTTTATTGCTAGACATCTGGCATTTAGGAAACATCCATTTTAAGTTGACATAAAATTTTACACTTTTAGAAAATGTATTTTCATTTTTTCCTGCTTCAGAGTTGGTTTGTAACTGACAGATCTCCTTATCAACTTTTCTAATCCTCTCCCACCATCCATTCCCCCCACCAATGTATTCTGACCCCAGACAGAATTCTCTCACTCAACACAGTAGCTCCCCTTCCATTGAGGTGCAAATTATCTGCGGAAAACGGTTTGTAGCCCAGTGAAAAGTCAGCCCACTGGTCTAAGAACCCAAACCGTTCCGCTTTATACCAAGACAAGCCATGTATTTAACTCCCTAAGCTCCTGCTGACGGCCCTGTGTAGCACATGGCACAGACAGTATTCTAGAGAATACTACCTTGGAGGTGCTTCCCTTCAGCTTGGAGCCTAGTTCTTTAAAATTATTCTTAAGGACCTTCCATCTACCATTTATTCTGTCATTGGTGCCAACATTGACCATGACAGCTGGATCATCCCCAGCCTCCCCAGTAATATATTCACCAGTTCCACCAAATGCACCTGGCACCAGGGGCGGATTAAGTGCATGATAGGCCTGGGGCTGTCTACCCAACTTTGGCCCCTCCTCCATTTTAGTTTATTTATTTTTCTGTGTGAAGAGGCTGTGGTGCTTCGTAACATTCATCATTCACATGGTCTAGGTGCAGCTCAGTCCCATCCGAGTGATTGGGGCTTGGCTGCAATACCAAGCACAGTGCTATCAAATGGACAGCTCTGTGCTTGATAACGAGCAAAGAGGCTGCAGCGCTCACTGGAACATCGCGGTCTCCTCAAACAGCTGATTGGCTGGGGTGCCAGGAGTTGGACCATCACCATCCCATAACTCACTGAGTACAGATGTCATAAATGTTACCTGCAGTCCTATGTAACACCCCACATAACACAGAGATTTATTGCATGGAAAATCTACTTAGATTTCTCATAATTAGTCATTTATCAAACTGGTATAAAGTAGAGCTGGCTTAGTTGCCCATAGCAATCAATCAGATTCCACCTTTCATTTTCCAAAGGAGCTGTCAAAAATAAAAGGTGGAATCTGTTGCTATGGGCTACTAAGCCAGTTCTACTTTACACCAGTTTGATAAATTATCCCAAATGTCCCTATAGTGTCTACAGCAGTTACAATGTCCCCTAGAGTAATAACAACACCCTATATTGTGTGGCAGGTAATACTTCCTATATAGTGTCCCCTAATAGCATTGTCCCTACACTGCCCCCATACAGTAATTTCCCCCACCCTGCCCCCATATAGTAATTTCCCCCACACTGCCCGTATATAGTAATCTCCCCCACACTGCCCCATATAATAATTTCCCTCATTTTGCCCTCATATAGTCATTTCCCCCACACTGCACTTATAATAATTTCCCACACACTGCTCCCATATAGTAATTTCCCCCACACTGTTCCATGTAATAATTTCCCCCACACTGCCCCATATAGTACTTTACCTCACACTGCCCCCATGGAATAATTTCCCCCACACTGCCCCATATAATAATTTCCCACACTGCCCCCATATAGTAATTTCCCCATGCTGCCCCATAAAATAATTTCCCCACACTGCCCCATATAGCAATTTTCACCACACTGCTCCCATACAGTTATTTCCCCACACTGCACCATATATTAATTTCCCCACACTGCCCCCATATAGTAATTTCCCCACACTGCCCCATATAGTAATTTCCCCACATTGCCCCATGAAATAATTTTCCCCACAGCCCCCATAAAGTAATTTGCCCTCACACTGCCCCTATAAAGTAATTTGCCCCATGTAATAATCTGCCCTCAATGAAGTGATTTGCCCCATGTAATAATCTGCCCCCACACTGCCGACCCCATGTCCTCCTCTGCCCCCCAAAGTTGGCACACACAGAAAAAATAAAATAAAAACTAGAGATGAGCGAACACCTGGATGTTCGGGTTCGAGAGGTTCGGCCGAACTTCCGGAAAATGTCCGGGTTCGTGATCCGAACTCAACCCGAACTTCATCCTGAACCCGAACCCCATAGAAGTCAATGGGGACCCGAACTTTTGGGCACTAAAAAGGCTGTAAAAGACTCCCGGAAAGGGCTAGAGGGCTGCAAAAGGCAGCAAAATGTAGGTAAATCCCCTGCAAACAAATGTAGATAGGGAAATGAATTAAAATAAAATAAAATAAATAAAAATTAACCTGTAAAAGACACCCAGAGGGATAATATACCGCAATAAACGCATTGCGATTACAACTTTGAGCTAACGATCACCATGGGAACGCCTCCTCCAGTAGAATGTACTGTCGGATCTGAGAATTAAGTTGAAATCGCAATGCGATTCTTATATATTTGCTTAATCGATTAGTGATTTCAACTTAGCATTGCTAAATAATTCCATCCATATCGTTAACTTACTGAGTCAGTAAGTTAACGAATATGGATGGAATTATTTAGAATTAGCAATGCTAAGTTGAACGGCAATGCGATTAAGCAGATATATAATAATCGCATAATCGCGTTCGAATAGAACTTAAAGCTGTCACTTAGTCAGTTTTAGTATTGGTGTGTTGTAATAGAAGTTACATTCGCACGCGAATATAACTTAGAGCAATACAGTCAACTTTACACTGTTAGTTTTATTATCGCGATAATACAACTATTCAAGAATCGTGTACGTGCGCCTGTACGTGTGTGCGTACCTCGGATCGGATCGAGAGAGACGAGAGTGGAGATTGGTGACTGTCCCAGCGATTATGGCGAAAAGTAATTTCTCTAAAGAAGAGCTGGATTTCTTAATAACTGTAAGTAATTGAACTTAGTTAGTGTGTAATTCAGTAATGTGATTTAAACTTATTAATGATTTTTATTAGCCAAGAAGCCTGCAGGCCTTCACTGATCTCATAACTGCCTTACACTGTCACATGTCCTACTGCTTGGTGACATAAACTCATCACAGGCTTTAGCAGACTGCACAACTACATGAGTGATTAGTGAAAGACACTGTTAAAGGGGTGGCAATGTTCAAGTCACTTTTAAAGGGATGACGATGTTCAAGTCACTTTTAAAGGGATGGCGATGTTCAAGTCACTTTTAAAGGGGCGGCAATATTCAAGTCACTTTTAAAGGGATCGCAATGTTCAAGTCACTTTTAAAGGGATGGCGATGTTCAAGTGACTTTTAAAGGGGCGGCAATATTCAAGTCACTTTTAAAGGGATCGCAATGTTCAAGTCACTTTTAAAGGGATGGCGATGTTCAAGTCAGTTTTAAAGGGATGGCGATGTTTAAGTCACTTTTAAAGGGGCTGCAGTGTTCAAGTCACTTTTAAAGGGGCGGCAATGTTCAAGTCACTTTTAAAGGGATGGAGAATTGGCGATGTTCAAGTCAGTTTTAAAGGGATGGCGATGTTCAAGTCACTTTTAAAGGGGCTGCAGTGTTCAAGTCACTTTTAAAGGGGCGGCAATGTTCAAGTCACTTTTAAAGGGATGGCGATGTTCTACTCTTTGACTGTTTTGATATTAAATGTTATTTTTGATGGTTCTTATGACTATGATAACTAATAATTGTATTTTAGAACTGTGGGATTACATGATTTAATTGTTATCTTGCAGGAAATGTTGGAGAAGGGGTACGACCGCAGAAGGTCAAGGGGCGAAAAGCAGGCCATAGTGCCGGAGAATTGCTTTCCATCTGTGGCAGAAGCATGGGTGCACTCATCGGAAGGATGCGATTCTAAAAAGTGGTCAGATCTGAAGCGCCACAGGCTGGATCTGATCACTAAGATCCGAGATAAATCTTTTCCAGGTACAATACTTATTTGCATAACTGAGCAGATAGATAACAATATGTTGGTGAGAGAAATAAGTATTTTTAACCCTTTACAATAAATCACTTAGTACAGTGGTGTTGAACTGATGGGAAAGGGTGCTAAAGGTGGCAATATGAGACCTCTTACTGGGCCACATATGTTTTTTGACTTTACACAGTTGACTTTGGCCCCTGAAGCTTGTCCAAACTCCTCGCACGTCTGGACGAGTGTAGACAACAAGCATCGATCAGGACAATTAGGCCACATGCCCAAATGAAGTCATAGACTCGAATCACTCTTGTTCCCTGGGGAGTGGCCCAACACCCAATAGCAGCAGTGAGTTGAAGCTGAACTTAATCAACGATGCTCAAAGGCAGAGTGCAGGGGGTACCCACAGGGTCCTGGTCCGGCAGGTCAAGGCAGACACTGATGATACTACACTTGATCTAAGCCAAAAGGAGAAGAAAGATAGGTGTAGTTAATTATTATGCCATCCAGACACTACCATAGATTAATTTGTGTACCTTTAACTGTAATTTGGTTTTACTTGTTTATCTTGGCATTTTTAAAAAGTTGGTCATCATCATTACAGATGCTCCGCTTCCCAAAGTGAGAGCCAAGCTCTCTAAAAAGAAGAAGGCGGTGGAGGTGGAGGAGGAGACAGACCACTCGGACGAGGAGGAGCAGGAAGAGGCAGGGCCATCAGGCTATCGGGCCCATAGCCCACCTGCTGCAGTGGAGGAGGGTGATGACTCTGAGGAGACAGAAGAGGAGATGGTCACTACCCCCGACAAGAAGGTAAATGGATGATGAGGATATTTTTATTTATTCAGTGTCCCAGAAAGCTAATGTTACGGGTGGGAGTACTGATTTCCATAACGTATCTAACTGACACATACATTTTTGGAAGTACGATATAACAAGCATGCAATATATAAATTTTTCTAAGAATATATTTTAACAAACTATATTATTTTTTTAAATGAAGAAAATATAATAAAACAGGCAACAAATAAAGTACAACACATAACAGTAATATAAAAATAAACACTAAAAAGTAATTGATCAACATCAAAACCATTAATGTAACCACTAAGTCAATAACCCAAAACTAAAAGGAACTATTATTAATCCTACCTAAACCAATATATAACAGATTTCAAGAAAAAATATCATCTGCTTTATATAACAATTAATGATTGTATTTTAATGTACATTTCCAAATTTTATTTCATTTATTTTACAGCTGACAACATCATGTTAAAAATAAATAAAAACAATGCGAAGGAAGCACCAGCTGCGAATGCAGCAGTTCAGGGAGCAGCAAACCAGGAAGATGAGGCAGCTCAAGATGCAGTTCTCCCACCAAATGCGAGCCTTGGAGGAGGCTCATCTTAAGGACATCGATGATCTGCTGGAGGAGCAGAGAAAATTAAAAATTACCCTAATTTTTTTGGTTATTTATATATTTATGTTAAAAATAATTCTATTTTGTTAAAGATTATTTTATAAAACTATAATATTAAATCAAATTTATTGCGCTTTTGTTTGATTGGAAACAAAGGGTACAGATAGTGTTGCCCATATTAATAATTATTTTTCATTACTGTAATCTTTCAAGGGTTTCGAGTTCAACTGGTTTATGTGCTAGATCTGGTAAGGTTTTTGGTAAGGCTGTAAAACACACCTGAAAGGGCTAGAGGGCTGCAAAAGGCAGCAAAATGTAGGTAAATCCCCTGCAAACAAATGTAGATAGGGAAATGATGAGTTAACATAAAATAAATAAAAATTAAACAATATTAATTGGAGTGAGGTCCCATAGCACAGAATCAGGCTTCAAGTCACCCACCAATGGAGAAGGTCATTTACTATTATTTCGACCCCAGCACCCAGACAAAGGAGAGAGGTCCCACAGCAGAGAATCAGGCATCATATCAACCACCACAGGAGTAGGCCACCATTTAGTTACTTTGACCCCTTCACCCAGACAGAGGAGAGAGGCCACACAGCACATATTCAGGCATCATATCAACCACCGCAAGAGAAGGACACTTTTAGATACTTTGACCCCTGCACCCAGGAAGAGGAGAGAGGTTCCACAGCAGAGAATCAGGCATAATATCAACCACCACAGGAGAAGCCACCATAAAGTTACTTTGACCCCTTCACCCAAACAGAGGAGAGAGGCCCCACAGCACATATTCAGGCATCATATCAACCACCACAGGAGTAGGCCACCATTTAGTTTCTTTGACCCCTTCACCCAGACAGAGGAGAGAGGCCACACAGCACATATTCAGGCATCATATCAACCGCCGCAAGAGAAGGACACTTTTAGATACTTTGACCCCTGCACCCAGGAAGAGGAGAGAGGTTCCACAGCAGAGAATCAGGCATAATATCAACCACCACAGGAGAAGCCACCATAAAGTTACTTTGACCCCTTCACCCAAACAGAGGAGAGAGGCCCCACAGCACATATTCAGGCATCATATCAACCACCACAGGAGTAGGCCACCATTTAGTTACTTTGACCCCTTCACCCAGACAGAGGAGAGAGGCCACACAGCACATATTCAGGCATCATATCAACCACCGCAAGAGAAGGACACTTTTAGATACTTTGACCCCTGCACCCAGGAAGAGGAGAGAGGTTCCACAGCAGAGAATCAGGCATAATATCAACCACCACAGGAGAAGCCACCATAAAGTTACTTTGACCCTTCACCCAAACAGAGGAGAGAGGCCCCACAGCACATATTCAGGCATCATATCAACCACCACAGGAGTAGGCCACCATTTAGTTACTTTGACCCCTTCACCCAGACAGAGGAGAGAGGCCACACAGCACATATTCAGGCATCATATCAACCACCGCAAGAGAAGGACACTTTTAGATACTTTGACCCCTGCACCCAGGAAGAGGAGAGAGGTTCCACAGCAGAGAATCAGGCATAATATCAACCACCACAGGAGAAGCCACCATAAAGTTACTTTGACCCCTTCACCCAAACAGAGGAGAGAGGCCCCACAGCACATATTCAGGCATCATATCAACCACCACAGGAGTAGGCCACCATTTAGTTTCTTTGACCCCTTCACCCAGACAGAGGAGAGAGGCCACACAGCACATATTCAGGCATCATATCAACCGCCGCAAGAGAAGGACACTTTTAGATACTTTGACCCCTGCACCCAGGAAGAGGAGAGAGGTTCCACAGCAGAGAATCAGGCATAATATCAACCACCACAGGAGAAGCCACCATAAAGTTACTTTGACCCTTCACCCAAACAGAGGAGAGAGGCCCCACAGCACATATTCAGGCATCATATCAACCACCGCAAGAGAAGGACACTTTTAGATACTTTGACCCTGCACCCAGGAAGAGGAGAGAGGTCCCACAGCACAAATTCAGGCATCATATCACACACCACAGGAGAAGGCCTCTTTCAGTGACTTAGGCCTTTGGACCCAGACAGAGGAGAGAGGTCAGAGATAGAGATGAGCGAACATTTAAAAAGTCAGTTGTTCGGGGTTCGGGTGGTGGTTAATTGCGATCCCGCTATGGATTCCACAATAGCGCATATGGAATCCATAAGGGCGGCTGCCACCAACCCGAACTTTGATCCCGTGCTGAGCCACGCCCCTGCACTGATCACATGACAGTGACGTCACGCCAGGTCCTTCAGCTGTTCTACAGTTCGGGTTGGTGGCAGCCGCCCCTTATGGATTCCATATGCGCTATTGTGGAATCCATAACGGGATGCGCAATTAACCACCACCCGAACCCCGAACAACGGACTTTTTTTAAATGTTCGCTCATCTCTAGTCAGAGATTAGCTTCATATCCCCCAGCACAGCAGAAGACCGCTTTATTTGACTTAGGCCTCAGCACCCAGACAGAGGACAGAGGTAGCATGGCAGAGGTTATGGCTTTATGTCACCCGATAGTTTAACAGGCCACTTTCATCTAGTTAGACCCGGCGCCCAGACAGAGGAGAGTTTCATTCAACTGTGGGTTACATAAAATTTGTATTAAATAAAGAAGTGGCCCGTAGTACAACAAGACATGTTTTAGGCAGTTATTAAGGACTACTCTGCACAAGGGAGGGACAGGTCCTGTGGGATCCATGCCTGGTTCATCTTTATGAACGTCAGCTTGTCCACATTGGCTGTGGACAGGCGGCTGCGCTTGTCAGTAATGACGCCCCGCCGTGCTGAATACGCGTTCTGATAAAACGCTGGCCGCCGGGCAGGAAAGCACCTCCAAGGCATAACATGCTAACTCTGGCCACGTGGACAATTTTGAAACCCAGAAGTTGAATGGGGCAGAACCGTCCGTCAGTACGTGGAGGGGTGTGCAGACATACTGTTCAACCATGTTAGTGAAATGCTGCCTCCTGCTAACACGTTCCGTATCAGGTGGTGGGGCAGTTAGCTGTGGCGTGGAGACAAAACTTGTCCACATTTCTGCCATGCTAACCCTGCCCTCAGAGGAGCTGGCCGTAATACTGCTGCGTGGGTGACCTCTAGCTCCTCCTCTGCCTTGGCCTTGGCCTTCCACCTGTTCCCCTGTGACAGTTGGGAATGCTCTCAGGAGCGCGTCTACCAGCGTGCGCTTGTACTCACGCATCTTACTATCACGCTCCAGTGCAGGAAGTAAAGTGGGCACATTGTCTTTGTACCGGGGATCCAGCAGGGTGGCCACCCTGTAGTCCGCACACGTTAAAATGTGGGCAACTCTGCTGTCGTTGCGCAGGCACTGCAGCATGTAATCGCTCATGTGTGCCAGGCTCCCCAGAGGTAAGGACAAGCTGTCCTCTGTGGGAGGCGTATCGTCATCGTCCACCGTATCCCCCAGCCACGCACTAGTGATGGGCCTGAGCTGTGTGGGCTGCCACCCTGCTGTGAACCTGCTTCATCCTCGTCCTCCTCCACCTCCTCCTCATCCTCCTCGTCCTCCATTAGAGTGTCTTGGCTGGCGACTTGTGAACCTGCCCTCTGCTGCTTCAAAAAACCTCCCTCTGAGCTACTTCTAACAGACTGGCCTGAAAGTCTTAGAAACGAGCCCTCCCTCCTCCTCCTCCTCCTCCTCCACCTGGGCCACCTCCTCTTCCATCATTGCCCTAAGCGTTTTCTCTAGGAGACATAGAATTGGCATTGTAACGCTGATAACAGTGTCATCGCCACTGGCCATTTTGGTGGAGTACTCAAAGCAGTGCAGCAGGGCACACAGGTCTCGCATGGAGGCCCAATCATTGGTGGTGAAGTGGTGCCGTTCCGCAGTACGACTGACGCGAGCGTGCTGCAGCTGAAACTCCACTATGGCCTGCTGCTGCTCGCACAGTCTCTCCAGCATGTGCAAGGTGGAGTTCCACCGGGTGGGCACGTCGCATATGAGGCGGTGAGCGGGAAGGCCGAAGTTCCGCTGTAGCGCAGACAGGCGAGCAGCAGCAGGATGTGAACGCCGGAAGCGCGCACAGATGGCCCGCGCTTTATGCAGCAGCTCTGACATGTTGGGGTAGTGGTGAATGAACCTCTGCACCACCAAATTCAGCACATGCGCCAGGCAAGGGATGTGCTTCAAACCCGGCTAGTCCCAGAGCTGCCACGAGATTTCGCCCATTATCGCATACCACCAGGCCTGGCTTGAGGCCCACCGGCAGCAACCACTCGTCCGTCTGTTGTTCAATACCCCGCCACAACTCCTGCGCGGTGTGGGGCCTGTCCCCAAACATAAGAGTTTCAGAATGGCCTGCTGACGCTTAACCCGGGCTGTGCTGAAGTTGGTGGTGAAGGTGTGTGGCTGACAGGAGGAGCTGGTGGAAGCAGTGCAGCAGGAAGCCGAGTAGGAGGAGGAGGCTACAGGAGGCAGAGAATGATGCCCCTGCGATCCTAGGTGGCGGAAGGACGTGCGCCAAGGAACTCTCCGCCTGGGGCCCAGCCGCCACTACATTCACCCAATGTGCAGTTAGTGAGATATAGCGTCCTTGGTCGTGCTTACTGGTCCACGTATCTGTGGTTAGGTGGACCTTGGCACAAATGGCGTTGCGCAGTGACACACCTGATTTTATCAGACACTTGCATGTGCAGGTTTGAAGACAGAGTTAGACGCGCTTGGATCGAAAGTTCCAAAGCAGTTCCTCCAGTCCCTCCAGAAAATGCTGAGGTCTGCAGATATCCTGGATTCAGATATCCTGCAACTCTGTAAAGATACACAACAGTGAGTCCGTGAGTCTCACCCTTTTTGTCGCACAGACATACTACAGTGGCAGATTTTTCAGGCACATCAAAACAGCTGAAGCTCAGCCTTCATCCGACAGAAGGCCTCGTCTCACAGCAGTAGAGCGTAGTGTATACTCAGGAACACACCGATCTCAGAGGAGGCTCTTCTCTTCAAACACGCAAACCAGAGACTTCCAGCCATGCGAGATCCGATGGTAACTTCAAAAATTTTATTGTTAAAGGCATGAACAGACTCTTTAAATCACATAAATCTCAGCGTTATTGTACCTGCTCACTGCGAGTCTCGCTCTCAGAACTGCCAGGGGCTCACATACAAAGTCTTCCTCCTTCTTTAACTCCGATCACAGTCTCACACCTGCATATGCAGCAAACTCATCTGTTCTCCTTCCTAGCATTAAACAAGGGCAGGGCGCACTGCCAATCAAAACCACAGTGACTGTCAGTTCACATATACTTATATCAAAAACATCTTTATCTTAAACGGCTTGAAGTCAAAACCACATTTAAAGCATGGCTGCAGTGTTTGAGTTCAGACCATGCTTCTATTTTATTTATTCTTTTCTAAAAGCTCTCCTCTTCAATGGTCACTTTCTATACCACTATTTAGGTCTACTTTGGATTTTGATGAAATTTGCAGTGTGTAGAAATCATGTTTCCAGCCTCTTACTAATGTTTCTTATGTGCTCTGGATTCTGATTTTAGGTCTAATGGCACGTCCTACATACTGGAGGCCACATGGGCACTCCAGCACGTATACGCACTGGAGTGCCCATGTGGCCTCCAGTATGTAGGACGACTCATTAGACCCCTAAAAATCAGAATCCAAGAACACATAAGAAACATTAGTAAAGGGCTGGAAAGCCATGGAGTTTCTGCACACTACAAAAAATTTCATCAAAAAATCCAAAGGGATTAAAATTCATGGGTATAGAACTAGTAAGTGGCCATTGGAGAGGAGGAAGTTTTTTAGAAAGAATAAATAAAATAGAAAGCAAGTGGATCTATGAACTCAAAACACTGCAACCATGCGGTTTAAATGTGGATTTTGACTTACAAGCCGTTTTAAGATAAAAAATGTTTTTGATATAAATATATGTGTGAACACAGGTCTATAACAGTGCGGTTTTAATCAGCAGGTACGCCCTGCCCTTGTTCCATGCTAGGAAGGAGAGCAGAAGATTTTGTTGAATATATGCAGGTGTGGGACTAATGAGATCAGGTTAAAAAGAAGGGGAGGGGGTTTTTCTATGTGAGCCCCTGACGAAGCTCTGGGAGCGAAACCCGGGTCGGGCGAGAGGACAAAATAACGCTGGGATTTTATGTGATTTTAAAGAATCTGTTTGTAAGTACCTTTGTAATAAAATTTTTTTGAAGTTACCATCGGATCCTCACTATGGTTGGAGAGTTTCTGGTTTGCAGTGTTTGAAGGAAAAGGAAGCCTCCTCTGAAGTCAGTGTGTTCCTGAGTATACACTACACCCTTTCTGCTATTGTGGGAGCGGGCCTTCTGATCGTATGAAGGGCTGAAGCTGCAGCTTCTGTTTTGATGTGCCTGAAAAATCTGCCACTTTTGTGAGTATAATCTGTGCGAAAAAAAGGGTGAGGAACCTCACGGAACTTCACTATTGTGTATCTTTTACAAGTTGCAGGATATCTGAATCCAGGATATCTGCAGACCTCAACATTTTCTGGAGGGATAGGGGAACTGCTTTTTGGGACTTTCGATTCCAACGCGCGGTCTGAACTCTGTCTTCAAAATTGTAAACGTGTTGAATACCCACAACACACTACGGACTCGCAGCGGTTTGTTTACAGGACTGGTGATATTATTTTTCCTTTTTGGTATATACTTGCATGTGCAGGGAAGGCACGGCTGTCTTGGAGAAGTAGTGGCGGCTGGGAACCACATACTGGGGGACAGCCATGGCCATCAGCTGTTTGAAGCTGTCTGTGTCCACCAGCCGGAATGACAGCATTTCAAAGGCCAGTAGTTTAGAAATGCTGGCATTCAGGCCAAGGGCTCGAGGGTGACTAGGTGGGAATTTGCGCTTCCTCTCAAAGGTTTGAGAGATGGAGAGCTGAACGCTGCTGTGTGAAATAGTGGAGACGCAAGGTGGCGGTGGCGGTGGTGGTGGTGGTGTCGGTGGCACATCCTCTGTTTGCTGCTCGGCAGGTGGCAACATTCCTCTCGAGGCGGAAGCCGAGGCAGCAGCGGTAGAGGGAGCAGGGGAGCCTGAGCGGGTTCCTTGTTTTTGAGGTGTGCACTCCACTGCAGTTCATGCTTTGCATGTAGATGCCTGATCATGCAGGTGGTGCTCAGGTTAAGAACGTTAATGCCTCGCCTCAGGGTCTGATGGCACAGCGTGCAAACCACTCTGGTCTTGTCCTCAGCACATTGTTTGAAGAAGTGCCATGCCAGGGAACTCCTTGAAGATGCCTTTGGGGTGCTGGGTCCCTGTTGGCGCTGGCCAATAGCAGGCGAACTCTCGGGACGGCGGGTGTTCTGGTTTTGCCCCTGCTCCCTCTTTGGCTTCGCTGTTGTCTCGGTCTCACCACTGCCTCTTCCTCTGAACTATTTAAGTCAGCGGCACGACCTTCAGTCCATGTGGGTCTAAGACCTCATCGTCCTCTGCATCGTCTTCCACCCAGTCTTCCTCCCTGACCTCCTCCTGTTCAGTCTGAACACTGCAATAAGACGCGGCAGTGGGCACCTGTGTTTTGTCATCATCAGACACTCGGTCACTCTGCTGTGGTGGTATTCCCATGTCCTCATCATCTGGATACATAAGTTATTGTGCGTCAGTGCATGGTATGTCTTCCACCGCTAGGGAAGGGCTAGGTGGACGCCCCTGGGAACCCCTGCCAGCAGAGTCTTCAAACAGAAGAAGAGACTGCTGCATAACTTGAGGCTCGGACAGTTTCCCTGATATGCATGGGGGTGATGTGACAGACTGATGGGCTTGGTTTTCCGGTGCCACCTGTGCGCTTCCGCAGAAGACTGGGCGGAAGACAATGTGGTGAACGTGCTGGAAGCACTGTCGGCCACCCAATCGACTAATGCCTGTACCTGCTCAGGCCTTACCATCCTCATAACGGCATTGGGCCCCACCAAATATCGCTGTAAATTCTGCCGGCTACTTGAGGGAGTTGGTTCACTACTTTGTGCGCCTGAGGCCGAACGGCCACGCCCTCTGCCAGCAACAGAGACTCCACGGACCCCACCACGACCGCGCCCTCGTCCCTTTATAGAATGTTTTCTCATTGTTGCGATTCAACTCACACCACAATAAAATATATTATTTTTTAGCCCCAAAATTCACACACTGGAATATATACCGTAATTCCTTTTTCCGGTATTAATTACAAGAAAACTGCTGCAAATTGGACACCAGAATTTTTTAAATGCTACTTATGTTAAATGAATTCCCACAGTGGGAGAACTATTTCCTTTTCAAAGGAGTAACAATGTGCGGCCTACTATTTCGGGTGTCACCAACACCAGATTGATTAAATTGGCCTTTTGGAACCAAAATGACAACACTGGACACTATAATGCCATTTTCTGGTATTAATTACAAGAAGACTGCTGCAAATTGGACACCAGAATTTTTTAAATGCTACTTATGTTAAATGAATTCCCACAGTGGGAGAACTATTTCCTTTTCAAAGGAGTAACAACGTGCGGCCTACTATTTCGGGTGTCACCAACACCAGATTGATTAAATTGGCCTTTTGGAACCAAAATGACAACACTGGACACTATAATGCCTTTTTCTGGTATTAATTACAAGTGGACTGCTGCAAATTGGACACCAGAATTTTTTAAATGCTACTTTTGTTAAATGAATTCCCACAGTGGGAGAACTATTTCCTTTCAAAGGAGTAACAACGTGCGGTCTACTATTTCGGGTGTCACCAACACCAGATTGATTAAATTGGCCTTTTGGAACCAAAATGACAACACTGGACACTATAATGCCTTTTTCTGGTATTAATTACAAGAGGACTGCTGGTATTTCAGAACACCGGAATTTTTAAAATGCTCGTTTTGGTACATAAATTGCCCACACTGGGAGAATTATTGCCTAAACCTTTTACAGTATTATTTACTGAAGGAGTGCTTCTTCTGGTCTAACACCAGAATTATGTTTGTTACAGGGAAAGATTTTTTAATTTATATTTCTGGGAAAAAAATAAAAAATTTCTGGCTGACAGTATTGGACCTGGCTGTAGTGACACTGGCTAGCCTAGCTGGAACAGCACATTCATGGGATTTGCTATCCAAGTGGGTTACTTTCAGTTTCACCACTGATATATTAAATATATTGGCAGTTAGTAGGGGTGACACAAGCACAGCCAAACCCCTGATGTAGTATATCTATGAAAAAATCGACTATTACATGAGATTAATGGACGCTGTGGCAGCTTTTGCTGTAGCACCACAAGTCCCAAAATGGCCGCCGCCTATCAGCCCAGTAACATGTGCCAGAAAATGGTCTGCCCAGCCAGAAAAAAATTGACTTTGACTGAGCAGCTGAATCGCTGTTGTTCTGTGTCACAGGAGTAGATTTTTCAATTCTTTGGAGCTTTTCTTTGGACTCTGTGGCAGCTTGAGCTGGCGCACCACAGGTCCCAAAATGGCCACCGCCGGTCAGCCCAGTTACATGTGCCGGTAAAAATCGATCTGGCCAGTGTAAAAAAATAAACTTTCAGTGAACAGCTCAGCTGAGTTGTTCTGATGCACAGGTTTAGATCATTCACTTCTTATCAGGTTTTCTTCCTCAATTATCCCTGCCTATCTCGCCCTCACAGCAGCTGCATCTATCCCTGGCGGGAGTGAGCACATCGCGACGTGCGCACAAGCTTATAAAGAGGCTGAGTCACATGCTGCACTTGGCCAATCACAGCCTTGCCAATAGTAGGCATGGCTGCGATGGCATCTTAGGGCAAGTAGTATGATGCATGTTGATTGGCTGCTTTGCAGCCTTTCAAAATGCGCCACAAAAATGACGAACTACAAAACCGAACCCGAATTTTTATGAAAATGTTCGGGTTCGGGTCGTGTCACGAACACCCCAAAATTCTGTACGGACCGGAACTATTCTCGAAATGTGCGCTCAACAACAACACTAGTGCTATTCGTATCCCACTCTTAAGTTCTAATCGCATTCGATTTTAACTTATGCTTTTTTTTGACAGGCATCGCATTCTATTTTAACTTACTGCTGATGCCTGGCAAAAAAAAAAATGCATAAGTTAACATCGAATGCGATTAGAACTTAATAGTGGGATACGAATAGCACTGCGTGCTAGAACAGCACGCACACGATTATTCAAATTTTGTATTATCGCGATACAAAACCAAACAGTAAAGTTAAAATCGAATGCAATTAGAACGTGTAGTGTGATGCGATTTATTTGAGTTCTAAGAATCGCATTGCGATTTCTGCTTCAGCCGGATTCCGTGCTAATGGAGCGTCTACATCACCATGGGAAAAATGCTAGAATGTACTGTCGGATTTAAGAAGTTGAAATCGCAATGCGATTAAGCAAATATATAAGAATCGCATTGCGATTTCAACGTAATTCAAACATCCTACAGTACATTCTACTGGAGGAGGCGTTCCCATGGTGATCGGTAGCTCAAAGTTGTAATCGCAATGCGATTTCAGCTTTAAGCCTGTACTATTCTGCTATATAGTACTTTCAAAATGCGCCGAGAGAACATGCCGAACTCCGAACTCGAACCCGAACTTTTTGAAAATGTCTATTGACATTCTCGAACTGTTCGCTCAACACTAATAAAAACAACTAAACGCTAATAGTTACCTGTGTCCAGGATGGTTACACAGGCCGCATGTGCCCAATTTTCATTGTCCTGCATCCCGGTTCAGGCACACGATGATGTCATCACCCACGCCTGCGCCGGGATTATACTCACTACATAGGCCTCAGGCCTACTAGGCCTGAAGCCTATGGTGGTGATCGACGACAGGGCAGGGAACTATGTGCTTCCATGCCCTGCCGCAGTATGTCACATGGTGGCATGTTGCTAGGATATGTCACCAATGCCAATATGTACTGGTCCCATCTCTCGGACCTGCACCAATCTTCAGAACAAGACCCCCAAATTGAGCAGAGAGTAGTCACTAGAGATGAGCAAATTTTTAAAAAATTCGATTCAGCTGGTTCGCCACATTCTTAAAAAAAATTCAGTTCGATCCGAATTTGTTCTCGGCGATTTGTGTTAAAAAACGGCTTTTTTCTGGCTGAAGAGAGCCTTTATAGTGGTGTAGAGCACTGTGCCTTGCAGTAACATGCATAGGGAGTCTACTGTGGTAGTGAAATAATACTGTGAGTCAGTATGACATGCAGATGACAGGCCTTACAGGTCAATGTTAGCGCCAAGAAGAAGCGCACCCCTTTTACACCATTGTTAGCTTATTCAACATAGATGTCTACAGAACCTGTTCTACAGTAGAGGCCCCTGACAGAGTGGAGAGGGTATCAGCAGTAAGTTTGTGTTGACATCACTGAATATTTTGCCCTTCCTCAGATCCATCAATAATAACCCCCAAAAACTGGATCCTGTCTGTTGAGCATCCGCCTTCACTCGGTCAACATTTGGTCAGTAATATATCAGTATTGCTAATGCCAAAAGAAAAAACTGGAGTGATCCAAAACAGAGATGACATGTGCATGGAATATTTGCATATCTTCTGTGGTTTGTACCCACTTCTGCTTTTGGCTACCAAATCACCAGCTGCTACACAGAAAGGATCCGTTGTGCGTTTCATTTGTCCTTCCTTTTACAGAACAGAATAAGGCTCAAATAAATGATTATGTCAGTCAGGCCGAAAGGCAAAATAGTTGCCCAGTCATGAAGTGGGGACGGTGGGAACAACGTGAGAAGTCCACAGAGTGGCCCTATAACATAGTGGTGAGGTGAAAGCAGCATGAGGAGACCACAGAGTGGCACAATTACAGAGTATGGAGGTGGCGGCAGCATCAGAAGGAGGCCACAGAGTGGTACAATGACAATGTGGAGGTGGCAGCAGCAGCATAAGGAGACCACAAAGTGGCAAGGTGACATAGTGTGGAGGTAAAGGCAGCATCAGGAGACCACAGGGTGGCAAAGTGACATAGTGTGGAGGTGACAGCAGCATCAGGAGACAACAGAGTGGCAAGGTGACATAGTTTGGAGGTGGCAGCAGCATCAGGGGACCATAAAGTGGCAATGTGACATAGTGAGGAGGTGGTAGCAGCATCAGGAGACCACAGAGTGACCCGGTGACAGAGTGGGGAGGTGGCTGGCAATACGAGTACCAGCTGAAAATGGTTGGTGAAAGAAGGAGCACTTGGCATAAGATGTGTGGCATCAGGCGGGTGGCAGCATCAGAATAGTAACTGAGGCACGTAGCCAGAAGAAACCAGTCTCTTTTGTCAAAGGGTTGGTGTGGCACCATGGATGATCTAGTCTGATGCATCAGGCATTGGTGGGTGGAAATTCTGGCTGATCTGCGCCTGATTCATCTTGACAAAGGTCAGTCTCTCCAGATTTTGGGTAGACAGGCGAGTTCTTCTTGGGGAAATTATGGCCCCCTCCGCACTAAACACCCACTCTGATGCAACATTACTGGCAAGGCAGGACAGCTTTTCCAGGACAAACTCTGCTAGTTGTGGCCACAAATCCAGTTTGGATGCCAGTAGTCCAGCGGATCCTCAATGTGGGGTGGCAGGGTACTGTCCAAGTATGCCACCACCTGCTGGTTCAGATCCTGATCCAGGTCTAGCTACTGTACTTCTGCTGGTGAGTAGTTTCTTCACTAGGCATGTAAATAAAGCTGCTCATTAGCGACTCTAGACTCAAGTTGCTGCTGATGGAGCTGGAATGGCTCCTACCCCCCACCCTGCCACAGCAGCCATGGCAGAGGAACATGAGCGCAGAGAGCCCCCGGTCAGACCTGTGAAAGGATGGATAATATCGCAGATAGGCAGCAGCCAACTGACTACATAGCATGTCTCTATAGTAGTTGAGTTTGTCCTCCCTCTCAGCGGGTGTAAAAGGCCCCCATTTTAGACCAAAAGCAAGGGTCCAACAAGGTGGAGAGCCAGAAGTCATCCCTCTGCGGAATGGTGACAATTTGACTTATTTTTGCTATTAATACAGAGTAACAATGTCTGTATGACAATGTAAATTCACAGCAGAACGGCTAATAACACGTACTTATTTTTCCCATTAATGCACCCCCAAAAATAAATATAACAATCACAATTCACCGCAGGACGGCTAATAGGACGTACGTATCTATCCTATTAATACACCCTGTAAATAGCTGTAGTACAATGGAACTTCACCGCAGAATGGCAATTTTTTCTTGCCCACTAATACACACCAAAAGGACTGTAATTTTCTCACTTCAACACACAATGGCTAATAAGCTCTTTTTCTTTTTCTCCACTAATACACGCCAAAACGGCTTCAGAATATATAACTGCGGCCATGAACGGCAAATAATACTTTTTTTGCCACAAATACATGACAAAAAGGGTTATAATTTTCCCACTTTCCCACACAATAGCTGATAAGCCCTTTTTATTTTTCCCCACTGATAAACACGACAAATAGGCCCTTATTTTTTACACTTATAAAGGCCACAAAAGACATTAGAACATTTAACTGCACCGCTGAATGGCAGATAATATATATTTTTATGCCACTAATACATGCCAAAAAGGACTTTAGAACATATAACTGCACCGCTGAACGGCAAATTAGCCTTTATTTTTTATACTGACACAGGCCACAAAAGGCATTAGAACATTTAACTGCACCGATGAAGGGCAAATAATATATAACTTTTTGCTACTAATACACAATAAAAGGGCTTTAGAACATACAGTATAACTGCACTGTTGAACTGCAAATATATTTTTCTTTTGCCACTAATACATGACAAAAGGGCTTTAGAACATATAACTGCACTGCTGAATGGCAAATATTTTTTTGTGCCACTAATACACGCAAAAAAGGCTTTAGAACATATAACTGAACGGCAAATAGGCCCTTATTTTTTTCCACTAATACATTCCACAAAAGGCTTTGGAACATAAAACTGCACCGCTGAACGTCAAATATATTTTTCTTTTGCCACTAATACACGACAAAAAGGGCTTTAGAACATATAACTGCAATGCTGAATGGCGTAATAGGCCCTTATTTTTCCCACTTATACACTCTACAAAAGGCTTTAGAACATATTACTGCCCCGCTGAACGGCAAATACTTGTATATATTTTTTGCCACTAATGCACGCCAAAAATTGCTTTAGAACATATAACTGCACTGCTGAACGGTAAATATATTTTTCTTTTTCCAGTTATACACTGGACAAAAGGCTTTAGAATATATAATTGCACCGCTGAACAGCAAATATGTTTTTCATTTTTCACTTATACACTCCACAAAAGTCTTTACAATATATAACTGCACTGCTGAACGACAAATATATTTTTCTTTTTCCACTTATATACTCCACGAAAGACTTTAGAACACATAACTGAACCGCTGAACGGCAAATATTTTTTCTTTTGCCACTAATACAGGTCAGAAAGGGCTTTAGAACATATAACTGCACCGCTGAACGGAAAATAATATTTTTTATGCCACTAATACATGCCAAAAGGGCTGTAACTTTCGCACTTCACAACACAACGGCTAATAAGCCCCTTTTTCCCACTAATACAAGCCAAATGCTTTAGAACATATAACTGCACAACACAAGGGCAAATAAGACATAGAAATATTTCCTAAACCTAGTTAATGGCTGTATCAAACAGCACTTGCACCCCAATAAACAAGAATGGTTTGCTGGAATTACAGAGCTGTATAATGGGAATTTGGATCCCCAGTCAGTGCAGCAAGGTGTAATAGGATTGTTCCTATTACCCAGGCTGTAAC
Organism: Bufotes viridis; assembly: GCA_033119425.1. Lineage (NCBI taxonomy): Eukaryota > Metazoa > Chordata > Amphibia > Anura > Bufonidae > Bufotes > Bufotes viridis. The sequence continues at coordinate 299,142,915 of CM065589.1, read as the reverse complement.
CTCCCTACTGAACCCTGTTCTACATAAACGCTGTGGAATGATTCCTCCCTATCCTTTCCCTACACCTTCAATAATCTTTCCCTGAACTTGTACATAGTTTTTTTTAGCACAATGAAGTCTTTCCTAGCACTGTCCCTAGTGCCTGCTGACGTGTCTCCCTGTACACTGGAAAATTGCAGAATCCAAGATGGCTGAGGCTATTTATAGGGCTGTGACATCACAGGGCTGGCTGGCATCTGATTGGCTGCATGCATGGCATTATAGTTGATCCTGTGTTCCCAGAGTTCCTTGCTACATGTCCTTACATGTGCAGCAGCCATTTTAGAAATGCGATTCGTTACCATGGAGAGTGAGGAAATTCGGATTCGGTGCGAACCGAATTTTCTGAAATTCTGATCGAATTCCACTTCGTCAACTTTGATTCACTCATCTCTAGTAGCCACGCATGCGCAGCCTCCCTCCATTCATTTCTATGGGACTGCGAGCGTGTTTTCCATTCATATCCATGGGACTTCCTAAAAGAGAAATAAATAGAGAACGCACCGCACAAACACGGCCTCTCCTCCATTAACTTCTATAGCCTTTTTAAAGAAAGGTGCAGGTCTCTGAGGTGGGACCTGCACCAATCTGACTTTGATGGTATATCCTAGCAATATGCCATCAAAGTCCTAGATGAAACAGCCCCTTCATGCCATAAAATCTAAAAATACACAATATAATCACCTATCAGGTATGTGCTTTTTGTAGATACAGAGGGATATGACCCATAAATACCGTACTTTAGTTATTAAAATAAATGCAAAATTGCCGGCAGGAAATATTGATTGCAAGCACCCATCACAATATCTTGAAATGTCCTTAACAGTATAACTGCAATCATCATACAGAAAACTCATTTATGCTTGAATAGCACTTCTGTAAAATTCAGTGGTGAATGTGAGTCTCTAATTCAAAGACACAATTAGAATATGCTAGATAGTAATGATTTTGTTAAATGCTGAATGAAAATAAAGAGAACGCTTCAGTCAAGCTATTATTAATAGTATTAAAGTTAAAACAGAAAAGCAATGGTAACAATTCCTGCTGAACTAGTACATTATTAAAATGGAAATTTGTGCAAATTCGCTTTATTCATGGAGGTTTTACACACTGCAAATATTACATATTTCGAGGTAGAGCAAGCTGTTTTGACACAATATATATTTCTGATCTTAGATTTGGATCTTCATTGGTAGTGGTTCATTGCAAAAGATTTTATTTACAGAAACAGGGAAACTCTTCTGTGCGCCAACCCCTAAGGGGGCCCCCAAGCCTTCCTCTTATGATCACGAGAATGGGGTTCTGATCTGAATGGAGTGGTAGTTGAACATGTGTACTACTATTCCAATAAAAGTCTATGGGACTCAGGAAGATAGCGTAGTACAGTGCTTTACTATCTCCAGCAGCCTCATAGAGTTTGAATGGAGTGTTCGTTTATATGCTTAACCATAGTTCTATTGACACAGTGGACACAGGACCCCATGATCATTAGGTATAGGAATCCCTCTGCTGTGGGACACCACATAATGGATGTCACAGTTTCACTTTATCGGAGGACCATATTGCAGTGGCGTGCCAAGTGTTTGGCATCCCTATACTTTAAAACATTTTGCCCCCTCATTGCTCCTCTTCTCCCTTAGTTAGGGGTGTATAGGCAGGGATAGTGACGGTCAGTTTAGGGAAAGTTAAAGTTTAGAAAGTTCAGAAAGTTTTTTTTTTCTTTTCTTAGTTAGCACCCCATAGGTGTCTGCGATCCACAGAACTTAGCTATGTGACCCTAGACCCCTCCAGGGGTGCTGAAGTGTCGTCGTCCCCCACACACACACAGACTTTTTTCGACACAAGCATTTTTTTTTTGCGTACGCTGACCATGGCCGGCACTCTTAGCGTCCGGTCACTGTTAGCGTATCGCCTACCCCACCGCTGATCAGCTTTGTACTGCTGATCAGTGCGTTTGAATCATTTTTTTTTTCACACTTTTAGGATTTTTTTTTTTTTTTAGTTAGTGTTTTTTTTTTTTAGTTAGGGAAAAAGTACATGAACACCCGTGCCCCCACACACACGCACACCTAATAAAGATTTCCACGCATGCACACATGCACATACACACTCCCCTATGACCCGCCGGAAGTTCTTGGCCAAGGAGGTATATGCCCAGCTTGCCTCCGAGTCCGAGAGCCCCAGTGAGGAAGAGGATGACCCCACGCTCCTTTTGTCATCCGCGTCCTCCTCATCATCAACCGATGATGAGCTCCCAAGGCGGCGGAGACGCCGACAGGCGGCTCAAGGGGACCCTCATGCTAGGGACCCTGTGGCCCACCCTAGTACGAGCAGCTCTGGAGCTCATACTAGTTTCCCGGCCCACCAGGTCAGTTCACCTGAGCCCCCTGCAGGTGAACTTGGCTGGTGTACCCCAGAGAACTTAAAGACCGCAACTCCTGTTTTTTTTGGTGAATCAGGAATCCAGATTTACACAGTGGGCTTAACTGAATACGACTTTTTTAGTCTTTTTGTCAGTGACCAACTGGTGGAGCAAACTAATCTGTACGCCCAACAGTTCGTTGCTCAACACCCGGGCTCTTTTTTGCCTAGGTCAGTGCAGCCGAGATGAGGACTTTTGGGGCCTCATGCTGCACATGGGCCTAGTCAAGAAACCCAGTGCCAGGCTGTACTGGAGTGGGGACGTCCTCCAACAGAACCCACTCTACAGTATGGCCATGACACGTCCCAGATTTGAGGCCATCCGGAAATGCCTGCATTATGCAGATAATGCAGCATGTCCCGTCCCCCCGAGGTGATCCTGCCTATGACCGCCTGTACAAAATCAGGCCGGTCATCGATCACTTCGGGGCCAAATTCATGGAGGCCTACGTACCTGGAAGGGAGGTCGCGGTTGATGAGTCTCTCATTGCTTTCAAGGGGAGACTCATTTTCCGCCAGTATGTTCACTCTAAGCAGGCGAGGTATGGCGTGAAGCTGTGCAAACTTTGTGAGAGTACCTCAGGGTACACTTACAGGTTTCGTGTGTACGAGGGACGAGATTCCCGTATTGAACCCCCAGAATGTCCACCCACTCTGGGTGTTAGCGGGAAACTTGTGTGGGACCTTATGTACCCACTGCTAGATAAGGTTTACCACCTGTACGTGGATAAATTTTATACTAGCATTCCCTTGTTCAAGTCCCTCGTCGCCAGATTCACGTCCGCTTGTGGGACCGTGCAGAAAAATCAGCGCGGCCTCCCTGCCTACCCCCTCCAGGTACCTATCCCCAGGGGTGAGACCCGTGCCCTTACCAGTGGAAACCTATTGCTTGTCAGATAAAAGGACAAATGGGATGTCCTTATGCTGACCACAATTCACGGTAACGGCATCTCCCCTGTCTCTGTGCGATGTACCACGGCAACGGTCCTCAAGCCCGATTGTATCGTCTACTACAATCGGTATATGGGAGGAGTTGATCTCTCTGATCAAGTCCTCAAGCCATATAACGCCATGCGCAAAACCCGGACATGGTACAAAAAAGTTGCAGTCTACTTGGTGCAGGTTGCCATGTACAACTCTTTTGTGCTGTCCCGGAGTGCTGGCAACACAGAGAAATTCCTTCAGTTCTATGAGGCAGTCCTCAAGATCCTGATCTTTTCTGACCGGGAAAGAGCAGAGGGGAGTACCTCGGGAACTGGCGCCCGGATCGTTCCTGGCCAACACTTTCCAGGTGTGGTCCCCCATACTGGAAAGAAGGGGCAAACCCCCCAAAAAATGCAGAGTGTGTCACAGGAGGGGGATACGGTAGGACACCACCACTCAATGTGACATGTGCCCCGATCATCCGGCCTCTGCGTTATTGATTGCTTCAGGGAGTACCACACTTCCATTGAGTACTAAATCTATAATCCCCTTTCCCAATTTAGCCACTGACTATAAAAAAAAAAAAATAACTATGGTTCTCAGACTTGAGACACCAAACAAAAAAAATTTATTCCAAAAATGATATTTAGTAAAACTAAAATAAATAATAAAAAGTAGATATATTAGGTATCGCTACGTCGGTAATAATCTCCTCTGTAAAAATACCCTATGACCTAACCCCCCAGATTAACATGGTAAAAAATAAGATTTTTTTTTGTCACCTTACATAAAAAAAAGTGTAAAAGCAAGCATTTAAAAAGTCATATAACCCCCAAAATAGTGCCATTAAAACCGTCCCCTCATCCAGCCAAAAATGAGCCCCTACCAAATACAATCGGATAAAAAACGAAAAAAAATTACTCTTAGACTAGAGACATACAAAAAATTTCTTTTTTTGTATCAAAAAAGATAATATAGTATGAAACCTAAATAATTGTCAAAAAGTAGACTTATTAGGTATAGCCGTGTCCGTAATAATCTACTCTGTAAAAATACCAGATGACCCTCCAGATTAACACGGTCCCAAAAAAAAAAAAAACGGTGCCAAAACAGCTATTTTTGGCACTTTTCCATTTCAATCCGTCTTTTCCGGTAAAAAATCAAGGGTTAACAGCCAAATAAAACTTTAATATTTATTCCCCTAATACTGCAGTTTACAGAAACGCCACATTTGTGGTTGTAAACTGCTGTATCACTAAAAGGGAGGGCGCAAAGGAAAGGGCCGTCATGGTTTCTGGAAGGCCGATTTTGATGGCCTTTTTATTGACATCATGTCCCTTTTGAAGCCCCCCTGATGCACCCTGTAGGGGGTGATTAGTGACGGGGGGTGACAGGGGGTGATCAGGGGGTGACATCGGTGATCAGGGGGGTGACATGGGTGATCAGGGGTTAATCAGTGATGGGGGGTGGGGGTGTGTGTGTGTAGTGATTGGTGCACTTTACCTTTGTTTCCTCTTGTGGTCCCAAACAAAGGGACCACCAGACGAGCAGACAGCAGGCATATCAGACGCTGTTTACAAAACAGCGTCTGATATGCGATTTAAATGCGTTTTTCGCATCTACAGCCTGCCAGCGCATAATCAGCGCTGGCAGGCTGTAGTTTCAGTTGTCCCGGCTCCGATCACATGAACGCGCGCGCACGACGCGCGCGCGTTCATTCGAAATCTCAGGTCTCACGAGATGACGCCGATAGGCGTGACTGAGACCTGAGAGAGCCGCCGCGCTGACGCCCATCGGCGTTAGCGTGGCGGCAAGTGGTTAATCTTCAGAACTTTTTTCAATTAATTTTATGACGGGTGTAAACTATTGTGGCCTAATATGATAATTGTGATAATGGAGAAGCATGCCCACTAGCATTTCACCTCTCCCAGCAAGCATGGCCTCCAGAATACTGACCCTCTCCTCTCCTCCACACTCTGTGCCTCTCCTCCACACTCTGTGCCCTTGTAGGTCATCTCTGCCTGCTTCCATCTGCTCGATTCCTGGATCTTAAAGGGCTTGCATGCACTGAGCTAATCTGTCACCATCCAATTGCAGAATTTCCTGGCATATATAGGGTAACTTTAGCAGGTGACTTTAGAAGGTGACTGAGCTATCAGTTCCTAGCTTGTCTAGTTCTGTGAAGGCAGTAATATTGTTCAAACGGCCTCGGACCGACCTCTTCTTGTTTACCAAAATAACCCTGTGTTGCCTGTCCTGACCCCTGCCTGTTATTTGCCTCATCTGTCTCTAAGCTGGAGGGTGGAGACTAACTGATCGTGAACTCAGCATGATCAACCCTTGCAGGCAGTGTGCCTGGTTTAATAGGGTTGATCATGCTGACAGCTGCTCTAAATATGACTTTTACGATTGAACAAGAAGATATAAGAAAACACTTCAGAGAAAGTATGGATGATCCATTACAGAAGTTCACAGATGCATACATGGTCTTATTTCACATTCTTACCACTACTTATTCCTTAAAATTTTTCTAAGGTTACCAAGTCCTGGATTATATTTGGATGTTGTTGGACCATTTTTTTATTATTCCCTGCCAAATAGTTGTTTACCTTAGAGAAGGGGTGCACAACCTTTTTGGTCTGAGGGCCGCATAGTCACAACGCTTTATTTGAAGGGGCCTGCAAATTAAAAAAATGTTTTTGATTGGTGCTCATTTGCATCAGCCTATTACACAGGCCAATGTAAAGTGACTGGGGAGGAATGATCGCTATTACAGTAATTTCTCCTTCATTTAGTTATATTAATTATCAGTAGCACATAACTGATAACACAGAGAGATGTGCGGCGCGATTATACCGCCACTTATCATGAATGAGCGTTCCTATGAACACTTGTTCCCAGTAATTGAGTATGGCCCCTGAAACTGAAGAGTTAGGCCCCTTGCAGACGAGCATTTGTCACAGAGCGAGTCTGTAACGCAGCACCCGGCCGGAACTCCCAGCGCTGCCGGGGTCACATAGCATTATATTTATTTATGATGCTATTTAACCCTTACAGTTCTGGAATGTATTGGATAAGACTGACATAATGCTGCCAGCGTTATCCAATACATTCCAGAACTGTAAGGGTTACATAGCATCATAAATCAATATAATGTTATGTGACCCGGCAGTGCTGGAAGTTTAGGTCGGGTGCTGCGTTGCAGACTCGCTCTGTGACAAATGCTCGTCTGCAAAGTAGCCTTATACTTACCTGCTTCCTATGCTATTTTTACTTGGCAGTGCATGGCCATAGTCACTTGTACCTCTCCAGCCAGTCACTGGCTTCAGCGGTGATGTGGCCACAAGCAGCGTGTCACTGCTGAGGTCAGTCATTGACTGGAGCCGTGTATGTGACCATGGCCATGCGCTGAGAGGTGTAAAAGTGCAGGAACCAGAAGATGGAGGCAGAGGGGGCCAGGGCGGCCTGAAGAAGGTAAGTATGAATCCTCTGCTTCAGGGGCCATGCTGCGGGAACGTGTTAAAAGTCATTTTTACAGGAAACGTGGTGACATTTCCTGCCTACCTCCTATTCATAAATGAGCGTTTTCCTAAACTGCAGAGGTTGCCGCTCATTAATTATTACCACCTCCTGCCCCCAGTTACAGGCGCCATGTAAAACCAGTGAGCACTATTTAATGGAGAAAGTGCTTATTGGTTAACACTTTAATAACCAGGCCTGAACAAAAACTTTTTTGTGATTTAGCGCACATGGTGGTTCAAATAGTTGTAACTTTTTTATGTGTTCAGACTGTCAAAATAATTTTTGCAATAATTTTTCACTTGAGACATAGGGCCTTATAATTTATTTTTTAGTTTTATTTGGGGAAAACTGTACAAAACATTTTTAAAAGTATTTTTTTTTCAAACTATAGCTCCTTATTCTTTAAATATGCAAACTGCCACCAAAATAAATAATTATAATTAGTTCCCTATTTTGTGTCGGTCATTTTGTTATATAATAGTTTCACGTGATAATGGTGACAATTTTGGTTAGTGTGGGTGTTTTTTCTTTTATGCATTTATTATTATAATTTTTTTCTTTTTAACTTATTTTTAGCCCCATAGGACACACAGATCAGACAACCAATCAGACCCCCAATGTTAATAAGACCATAAATCAGAACTCAGCTCAAAACCCAATGTAAATGACCCCCAATGTCACAGATCACCCCCCAATGCCTCAGATCACCCCTCTAGTTCAGATCAGCCCCCTGCCTCACATCAGCCCCAGCGGATGAGCACCCTCCCTCACAGCAATGCTCCGGACGCTGCCGCTCCTCACCTACATCGCAATCCTCTTCCTTCACATACTCCATTGGCTGTGCTGTGATCTGACGTGCACAGCCTGAGGACAAAGAGCGCCCTCACGCTGTGCGCAGCCTGCATTTTTCTATATACAGGTATTTCTGCTACAAATAATATCCCTCAAGAGGTCATAAAAAGACCTTTGGGGAACACTGACACTTTTTGTTAATTTTAAACTTTTTCCTTTTTAGACCTCATGCACACGACCGTATGTATTTTGCAGTCCGCAAAAAATACAGATGACATCCATGTGTCTTTTGTATTTTGCAGAACAGAATAGCTGGCCCCTAATAGAACAGCCCTATCCTTGTCCGTAATGCGAACAATAATAGATGATGTTCTATTTTTTTGCGGAACGGAAATTCGGTCATACAGAAATGGAATGCACACAAAGTAACTTCCATTTTTTTTGCGGACCCATTGAAATGAATGGTTTTGTATATGGTCCCAAAAAAATGGAACGGACACGGAAAGAAAATACGCTCGGGTGCATTAGGCCTTATTTTTTACTTTTATTTGTATTTTATTAATATTTTTTTTTTTATTTTTTTTTGGGGGGTTTATTACTTATTATATGGTAGAAATATATTTAAATAATATGCCCCACAAGAGGTCATAAAAAGACTGTTGGGGTACAATGAACACTACTATTTTGCACTTTTTTTTCCTTTTTATTTGTATTTTATTATTAATTTATTTATTTTATATATATTTTTGCCACATACCGTGTCCCTCAAGGGATCACAAAAAGACAGTGAACACTTAATAATTTTCTATTTTATTTGCCACATCATATTTTGTGTTTTATTATATTTTTATTAAATTTTAATATATTTTTTCCACATAATTTGTCCCAAATGGTCACTGAAAGACCCTTGGGGACACAGACTTTTTTTTTCTTGCATTATTTCCACTGTAACTGGGGCATCCATAGGAGCCCCAGTTACAGAGGAAACCAGCCTGCTGTGGGGCGTTGTACACAGGCAGAGCTGATCAGGGTCTCTGAGTCCTGACCCTGCAGCTCTGCACTCCTCTGCCCCCAAGCCGGGTCTACAATGCACAGCGCGCTGCCTACGTATCTTAGGAGAAGGCAGAAGCGCTAATCAACTGCTCTCTTGTGCGGCGCTGCGGACAGAAACACAGCTGATTGCACGATCAGCTGTGTTTCTGTCCAGGAGGACAGGGGCCACAAACTTTGGCTCTGGGGTCGCATGCAGCCCGCGGGCCGCTGGTTGTGCACCCCTGCCTTAGAGGCAGGATATTAAAACAATGAGGACAAAAAAGACACAATATTGTTGACAATATATAAAAAGACTTACAGAAAGACAATATATAAAAGAGACTTAGAGTTAACATTGAAGCCATGGGGTCATTTATTAAGACCGATATTTTAGACGCCGGGCTTAATAACCCGTGATGAGCCAAAATTACGTAGAGGCTCCAAGCTATGCGACTTCCTTAAATCTACTATGCCAGCTCACTTGCTGGCATAAATTTTAATCATTTTCTACCATAAATACAGGTGTAGAAAATGCTTAATGAGCTGGGCTGGCGTGCTCCATTCCCAGCCCATGACAAGCCCCATGTCACCTTGGAAAAGTGGTTGTGAGTGGGGAAAAGTCACTTGGCCGCAAATCTGCAACAAAAGTACACAAAAAAATGACGTATTTCAGATCATAATTGACCCTTTTGGTTCAAGATGACCCTTGGTCACTGAAGTTGAACTAAATACTGTACTTAAGACTTTTATTTCTCTAAATAAACACATGGAATTCTGTCTGCATTGTTCCATATTATTTTAGTAGTCTCTTAGAAGAAATTGTTTGGATGATATATAAACTAGCTTATTAACCACTACAGGACCGCCTAACGCATGGATGTGTCCGGCGGGCGGTCCTGTAGTTCTGGGTTGACGCATCGGCGCGTAATCTCGCGAGATGCGAGACTTCCTGTGAACGCGCGCGTTCACAGTGCCGCGCGTCTCAGGAGTTGTACTACAGCCTGCAAGCGATGATCAGCCTGCCAGCGATGTAGATGCGTTTTGTTAACAGCGTCTGATATACCTGCTACCTGGTCCTCTGGTGGTCCCATTTGCTGGGATAGACCACTAGAGGACCAAGTAGCTATGTAAAGTTGCACCAAACACTACACTAACCCCCTCACTTATTAACCCCTTGTTAACCCCTTGATCACCCCATCTAGATTCCCTGATCACCCCTGTCACTGATCACACCCCTTGTAAGGCGTATCCGCGGATCCACAGATCCTCAAAACACGGACACCGTCAATGTGCTTTCCGCATTTTGCAGATCCGCACATTGCCAGAACTATATAGAAAATGCCTTTTCTTGTCCGCAATTGCGGACAAGAATAGGACATGTTCTATATTTTTGTGGAATGGAAGTGCAGACCCAGGAGCGCGGATCCGTAATTCTGGATCCGAGCGGGACAAAGTCTGTCCCCATAGAAATGAATGGGTCCGCAATTCCGTTCGCAAACAGAATTGCGGACGTGTGAATGGGGCATAAGGGTCCCTTATCACCGCCAGTTAGTTAGCTACTTGTTAGGTAGTTAGCGCCCAGCCCACCGCACCGCAGTCACTGATTTTGGCAGAGATTTTTTCATCCACATTGATCGATGCGAATGAAAAATCTGTGCAGTTAATTTTTTTTTCAGCCCAGAGGCTGAACAGAAAAAAATTTCATTACCCGTATGCTCAATATAAGGAGAATCGCAGAAACTCCTAATTCTGGCCATACGTGTAATGATTGCGGAGACCCTCAAATGCCAGGGCAGTACAAACACCTCAAATGCGACCCCATTTTAGAAAGAAGACACCCCAAGGTATTCTGTGAGGGGTATGGTGAGTTCATGGAAAATTTTATTTTTTGTTACAAGTTAGTGGAATATGAGAATTTGTAAAATAATAAAATATATATAAATTTCCGCTAACTTGTGCCAAAAATTTTTTTCTGTGAACTCGCCATGCCCCTCACAGAATACCTGAGTGTCTTCTTCAAAATGGGGTCACATGTGCGGTATTTATACTGCCCTGGCATTTTAGGGGTCCTAAAGCGTGAGAATCCAAATGCGTAAAAATGCCCGGTGAAATCCTAAAGGTACTCATGAATTTGGACCCCTTTGCGCATCTTGGCTGCAAAAGTGTCACACATGTGGTATCGCCGTACTCAGGAGAAGTAGGGCAATGTGTTTGGGGTGTATTTTTATATATACCCATACTTTGTGTGAGAAATATCGCTGTAAACGACAACTTTTTAAAAAATTTATACAAAGTTGTCAATTTACAGAGATATTTCTCTCACTCAACATGGGTCTATGTAAAAATACACCCTAAAACACATTGCCCTACTTCTCCTGAGTACTGGCGATACCACATGAATGACACTTTTTGCAGCCTGGATGTGCAAAGGGCCCAAATTCCAACGAGTACCTTTAGATTTTACATGGCTGCTCACAATTTAGCCCCCAAAATGCCAGAACAGTACAAACACCCACAAATGACCCCATTTTGGAAAGAAGACACCCCAAGGTATTCGCTGAGGGGCATATTCAGTCCGTGAAAAATTGAACTTCTTGTCAAAAGTTAGCGGAAAGAGAGACTTTGTGAGAAAAACAACAAAAATCAATTTCAGCTAAATTGTGCCAAAAAAATCTTCTATGAACTCGCCATGCCCCTCACGGAATACTTTGGGGTGTCTTCTTTCCAAAATGGGGTCACTTGTGGAGTATTTATACTGCCCTGGCATTTTAGGGGCCCTAAAGCGTGAGAATCCAAATGCGTAAAAATGCCCTGTGAAATTCTAAAGGTACTCATTGGTTTTAGGGCCTTTGCACATCTTGGCTGCAAAAAGTGTCACTCATGTGGTATCGCCGTACTCAGGAGACGTAGGGCAATGTGTTTTGGGGTGTATTTTTACATATACCCATGCTGTGTGAGAGAAATATCTCTGTAAATTGACAACTTTGTATAAAAAATTTAAAAGTTGTCGTTTACAGCAATATTTCTCACACAAAGTATGGGTATATGTAAAAATACACCCCAAATCACATTGCCCTACTTCTCCTGAGTACGGAGATACCACATTTGTGACACTTTTTTGCAGCCAAGATGCGCAAAGGGCCCTAATTCCAATGAGTACCTTTAGAGTACTTTAAAGTATCTTTAAAGTGCGGACGAAGGGCGTACATGTACGCCCTTCGTCCTTAAGGGTTAGCTAGGGGGCTGAGGTGGTTAAAGATAGATGTTTAAAAGGGTTTTCTGAGACTTTAAAATCGGCAATGTAATATTCGCGTAATGCTCGTGCAGCACAGATGTGGATCACTATTGCTACAGAAGTTTCCTGAGACTGGAGAAAATGGTTGCACGGCAGAACATTACAATAGCTTCATATGCAGATAGAGTGCTTCAATATATTCTCTATTGAGCAAATTGGCAATTAATGATGCACATATTTTTGCGCAATACGTGCAACTTCACATTTTAACAAGTCTGACTACATATTAGTGATTGGTGCACTAAATATTGTTGTGAACTTGCCTGTAGCATGTATGTATGGACAGAAGAACTACAGCTACACTATATCACTATCTAACCTACACTGACTATCTCCCACTAACTATCTGTATTATATATATAACCTAACTAACTAGCTATCAAATGTAATGTGACATAGTAAAGCAAAGAGCACAACAATGATACTGCTGTCTCTCTCAGAACTGTAATAGACTGTAGAAAATGGCTGCTGGGTTGGTTCTTAAATAGTAAGGGGTAGGCAACTTATTGCAGCTGAATGGTCTGAAACCGATTTAATAAAATATGGAATTAGTGAATTGCATAATTAGAAGCACCTATGTACTGTACTCCATGACTTTTTCAAATCCATAATAATATGCTAAAAACGAAAGGGAATTGATAAATGATGAACCGTGCTATTCTTCAACCATTATCAGATGTGGGTTGTTTATAAAATTTTGCTATAATGTGTCTGCGTACTTAAAAAAAACTTTTGATGTGTCATAGCAACATATCAAAGGTTTTGATCAATGGGTTTCTGAGTGCTGAGACCCCGTGCTTTCTCTCCTCACTGCTGAAGACCGGCTTAATAGAAAATATATAAGGGTGTCTCAAGTCCTTTTCCTGCAGCAAGGAGAGAGAGAGCGCTTCTTGTTAGCACTCTGATTCCCACTGATCAAACATTTGATATGTCACTATGACATGCCCCTTTGAATGCGATTGAATCATGTCTGGTAACAAGTATTTTCTTCAGCTACCTTTTATAAAAATGAAATTCCACACTATCAAAGTCTTAGCAATACCATAGGTTTGTGAGAAATAGCTCTAATAAAGAAAAATAGTTATGGATGCTTATGAAGTTTTCACAGAGAAATGGATCCTCTAAGCCACAACTAGTTTTTTTCTAGCAAGACTAGGGTGGGAAGTCCAAAGACTTCCATTGTTTTTCCCCTTTACCCACACAAGGAAGTATAGACTTTCCCAGTCATGAAGCCTTGAATAGTCATCTACCGGCAGCAGCTGCATTGTAGTGAAGAGTTAGTAGTTAAGTCCAGAATGTAGCCAAGGGTCACTAACAGAATAGCAGATAAGATACAAAAAGCTAGAGGATATGATAAAACCATAGTCAAGAGTGAGTCCAGGAGTCAATACCAGCAGAAGAAACACATAACAAATATGTGAAAACCAAAAGGAAAAGGCAAGAGCATAACCTAAGGTAAAAGTCAGGGCTAAAATAAGTGGCAACCATATGCGTTAACAGCAGGGAGCATTTAAACTTTAGCAAGATCAACTGAGCCCTGGCAAGCACAAAGGCAATGATGCAAGGCAGGGCTTACAGCTACCTAACCTTCAGTGGTGACCAAGGAAGAAGACCATACAACCATGGAATGCAGTAATGATTATATCATGACTTGGTTATGTTATATAGTTACATAGTTGTTAAGGTTGGAAAAAGACAAAAGTCCATCAAGTTCAACCTGAAATCCTACTATTTTGATCCAGGGAGGCAAAAAAACTTATGAGAAAGAAAGAAAAAATCCTTATCCACTCTAGATGTGGCAACCAGATTAATGTCCATCAATGTTCATGTTTTCTATAAATTTTCATAAGCCTCAATCCTGTTTTAAAATAAAGAGTCATCTAAACCTTTTTTGAAGCAATTTACTGTATTTGCTGTGACCAGCTCCTGTGGCAGGCTATTACAGAGATTCACAGATCTTACTTTAAAGAATTCTTGTCGCCTCTTATGACAGAATCTTTTTTCTCCAGGTGTAGGAAGTGGCCCCTTGTTTAATGAGGGGTTTAACATACTGTATATTAGCTTCTCTCGATATTTTTTGTATGATTCATTTATATACGTATTTGCACAGGTTAATTATGTCCCCTTTAGACGTCTTTTTTCAAGACTAAACAAATTCAGTTTTTTATTCTTCGCTCATAGTTAAGATCTTCCAGGCCCATTGTTAGTTTTTTTGCTCTACTTTTTAACTGTGTTCACCTGAGGGGTTAGGTCATGTTCTATTTTTAGACATCAGGTTGTTACGGACACAGCAATACAACAATAGCTGATCTCAGGGAGACCAGCTACAAAAACACAGCGGAGCCTCACTTAAGAGTCTCAACACAGCAATCCGAAGTGCAAAGCTCCCTGGGAAACAGGAATATGCAAAATAAATGTGGAGCCCCAGTTATGGGTCTACAACACAATGAAAGCCAGATATCCCTCAAAGGAAGGAAAACCGAGCAAAGGGGTGTCTCCATTACAGAGATCACCAAATCCACCATATTAAGTGGCCCCTATGTCAAGATCCCGCTTTTTACAAGCTTTAAGGATGTGACGAGGAAAACCTAAGCCAGGTATCCATCCACAGACAGCTGTTTCGGGTATTGCCCTCATCAGTGTGGAGTAGGATTCTGGCTAACCGGGAGCAATGCCTCTGAGACTACTCAAACACAACAATAGCTGATCTCAGGAGACCAGCTACAAAACACCGCAGAGCCTCACTTAAGAGTCTCAATACAGCAATCCGAAGTGCAAAGCTCCCTGGGAAGCAGCAATACCTAATATCTATACTTTTTTACTTATTTAACTTTTACACAATAAAAGCATTTTTGAAACAAAAAATCATGCTTTAGTGTCTCTATATTCTGAGAGCCATAGTTTTTTTATTTTGTGGACGATTGTCTTATGTAGGGTCTCATTTATTGCGAGATGAGATGACGGTTTGATTGGTACTATTTTGGGGGCGTATTACTTTTTGATCGCTTGGTATTACACCTTTTGTGATGTAAGGTTACAAAAATGGCTTCTTTGACACAGGTATTTTTATTTTTTTATGGTGTTCACCTGAGTGGTTACATCATGTGATATTTTAATAGACCTGGTTGTTACAGACACATCGATACCTCTTATACAGTATGTCTACTTATTTTTTTTTTCACTTTTAGCACAATAAAAGCATTTTTGAAACAAAAATCATGTTTTAGTTTCTCCATATTCTACGAGCCATAGTTTTTTCTATTTTTGCTAAATTTTTTGATGTAGGGGCTCATTTTTGCAGGATAAGGTGACAGTATATTTTTTTTGACGTTCAAGTAAGGGGGTGGATCATGTGACATTTTTATAGAGCCGGTTGTTACGGACGCGGCAATACCCTTTTTTTTTTTTTTTACAATTTTATGTGTTTTATTTTGGGAAAGGTTTTTTTAACTTGAAACTTTAGATTTATTTTATTATGAAAAACACTTTTTTTTACTTTTTTGTCCCACTCTGGGACTTCAACTTCTGGGGTCTGATCCCCTCTGCAATACATTACAATACATCCTGTATTGTAATGCATTACATGTCAGCTTTTATCCTGTATTGTAATGCATTACATGTCAGCTTTTATGCTGACAGTCTACCTGTGAGACCCAGCCTAAGGGGCAGTATCTCACAGGATTTATATGAAAGGCATTGTGCTGCGTTCTCTGCCATCAGGTCCCCGTCACTGCAGCGCGGGGATCCGTCAGGGAAGCGGAGGGAACCCGTACCATCCTCAAACCCTCTGCATGCCGCGGTCAGCCTTGATCGTCATCAGTATTTTCACTGATGCCGACGAAGGGGCAGGGAAGAGGTGCGGCTACCTTGACTTGAAACAAAGAGGCTGCTACCCCCTTGACTTCAAGCATGACTGAAAATAACATGCGCAGGTGATAAAAGAACATTTTTTCCTGATTTTATCACATATAACTGCAGGAAGAAAATCATCATTAGAAACACACTGTTGGCTACTTGAAGGTACTGCGTGGTGGTTTTGGGCTGTTTTTGCCACTGAAAGGTTCCCTTTAAGGACCACATCTAGCGTCAGCCAGTTAGGTATGTTATTTGAGGTATTTATACCAGTGGCACCACCCTCATGAGATGCCCTCTCTTCTTTTGTATACATAACAACAAAAAAAATGCATTTATGAGCTCTTTCTTCCCTTCATCCCCAGTGACTAATTACCATCATTAAGGGGCCCTATATGTTCTGACCTTATTTTATTTTTTGTGCATTAACGTAATTTGAAGAATGTTTTGGGGTTGGTATTACTGGCCTCCTGTATTTCAATGTTTATTTTTAGCTAATTTTATTACCCTCTTACATCATTTATTTAGTTCTTTACACATTTTTAAAGGCTACAGCTCACCCTCAAATTAGTATTTTTAAAGGCCCTCTTTTTGTCATCTATTGCCCTTTTTAAGCTATTTGTAAGCCATGTGGGGTTTAATTTTATCTGCTTGTACTTGTTACTTCTAGGAATGTATTTAACAATATACTTCTCCAAAGTACATTTAAAGCGCTCCCATCTAACATTAGAGTCATTATGTGACAATAGTTGCTCCCAGTCTATGTTCTAAAGTGCAGCACTGAGATAGTCGCGTTTTTTAAATTAAGTGTATTTGCCCTACCGACCCGAGTTTGTTTTTTACAGTTTAGTTGGAATATAATTTTATTGTGGTCGTTGTTACCGAGCTTTTCACGGACTACGATATTTCCCACAATCTCTGAATTGTTAGAAATTACTAGATCCAGCAGAGCATCGCCTCTAGTGACATCTTCTACAAACTGGCCTATTATACTACAACATTTTCTCCCTATTGCAGTAGAGGCAAAACCACTTTCTCAATCTATATTTGGATAGTTAAAATCTCCCATTATCACCACTGTGCCAGCCCATACTGCTAGCTCTTACAGTTGATATTCTATCTCCTCAGTAATACTCGGTGGTCTATGGATCACACAAGGTTTGAAACATCCTCACAACCGTCATCATCAATTGTTTCTTTCACACTTACTTTCATATCACTCCTAGCATACAGACATAAACCACCACCTTTGCGGTTAGCAAAGTGTGTAAAATCTTGAGGATTTACAGCCCAATCATGAGAAGAGTTCAGCCATGTCTCACTAACACCAACAACATCAATACGTTTATCCAGTACCAAGGTCTCGAACTCCCTTATTTTTATTGCTAGACATCTGGCATTTAGGAAACATCCATTTTAAGTTGACATAAAATTTTACACTTTTAGAAAATGTATTTTCATTTTTTCCTGCTTCAGAGTTGGTTTGTAACTGACAGATCTCCTTATCAACTTTTCTAATCCTCTCCCACCATCCATTCCCCCCACCAATGTATTCTGACCCCAGACAGAATTCTCTCACTCAACACAGTAGCTCCCCTTCCATTGAGGTGCAAATTATCTGCGGAAAACGGTTTGTAGCCCAGTGAAAAGTCAGCCCACTGGTCTAAGAACCCAAACCGTTCCGCTTTATACCAAGACAAGCCATGTATTTAACTCCCTAAGCTCCTGCTGACGGCCCTGTGTAGCACATGGCACAGACAGTATTCTAGAGAATACTACCTTGGAGGTGCTTCCCTTCAGCTTGGAGCCTAGTTCTTTAAAATTATTCTTAAGGACCTTCCATCTACCATTTATTCTGTCATTGGTGCCAACATTGACCATGACAGCTGGATCATCCCCAGCCTCCCCAGTAATATATTCACCAGTTCCACCAAATGCACCTGGCACCAGGGGCGGATTAAGTGCATGATAGGCCTGGGGCTGTCTACCCAACTTTGGCCCCTCCCTCCATTTTAGTTTATTTATTTTTTCTGTGTGAAGAGGCTGTGGTGCTTCGTAACATTCATCATTCACATGGTCTAGGTGCAGCTCAGTCCCATCCGAGTGATTGGGGCTTGGCTGCAATACCAAGCACAGTGCTATCAAATGGACAGCTCTGTGCTTGATAACGAGCAAAGAGGCTGCAGCGCTCACTGGAACATCGCGGTCTCCTCAAACAGCTGATTGGCTGGGGTGCCAGGAGTTGGACCATCACCATCCCATAACTCACTGAGTACAGATGTCATAAATGTTACCTGCAGTCCTATGTAACACCCCACATAACACAGAGATTTATTGCATGGAAAATCTACTTAGATTTCTCATAATTAGTCATTTATCAAACTGGTATAAAGTAGAGCTGGCTTAGTTGCCCATAGCAATCAATCAGATTCCACCTTTCATTTTCCAAAGGAGCTGTCAAAAATAAAGGTGGAATCTGTTGCTATGGGCTACTAAGCCAGTTCTACTTTACACCAGTTTGATAAATTATCCCAAATGTCCCTATAGTGTCTACAGCAGTTACAATGTCCCCTAGAGTAATAACAACACCCTATATTGTGTGGCAGGTAATACTTCCTATATAGTGTCCCCTAATAGCATTGTCCCTACACTGCCCTCATACAGTAATTTCCCCACCCTGCCCCCATATAGTAATTTCCCCACACTGCCCGTATATAGTAATCTCCCCACACTGCCCCATATAATAATTTCCCTCATTTTGCCCTCATATAGTCATTTCCCCACACTGCACTTATAATAATTTCCCACACACTGCTCCCATATAGTAATTTCCCCCACACTGTTCCATGTAATAATTTCCCCCACACTGCCCCATATAGTACTTTACCTCACACTGCCCCCATGGAATAATTTCCCCACACTGCCCCATATAATAATTTCCCCCACACTGCCCCCATATAGTAATTTCCCCCATGCTGCCCCATAAAATAATTTCCCCCACACTGCCCCATATAGCAATTTTCACCACACTGCTCCCATACAGTTATTTCCCCCACACTGCACCATATATTAATTTCCCCCACACTGCCCCCATATAGTAATTTCCCCCACACTGCCCCATATAGTAATTTCCCCCACATTGCCCCATGAAATAATTTTCCCCCACAGCCCCCATAAAGTAATTTGCCCCCACACTGCCCCTATAAAGTAATTTGCCCCATGTAATAATCTGCCCCCAATGAAGTGATTTGCCCCATGTAATAATCTGCCCCCACACTGCCGACCCCATGTCCTCCTCTGCCCCCCAAAGTTGGCACACACAGAAAAAATAAAATAAAAACTAGAGATGAGCGAACACCTGGATGTTCGGGTTCGAGAGGTTCGGCCGAACTTCCGGAAAATGTCCGGGTTCGTGATCCGAACTCAACCCGAACTTCATCCTGAACCCGAACCCCATAGAAGTCAATGGGGACCCGAACTTTTGGGCACTAAAAGGCTGTAAAAGACTCCCGGAAAGGGCTAGAGGGCTGCAAAAGGCAGCAAAATGTAGGTAAATCCCCTGCAAACAAATGTAGATAGGGAAATGAATTAAAATAAAATAAAATAAATAAAAATTAACCTGTAAAAGACACCCAGAGGGATAATATACCGCAATAAACGCATTGCGATTACAACTTTGAGCTAACGATCACCATGGGAACGCCTCCTCCAGTAGAATGTACTGTCGGATCTGAGAATTAAGTTGAAATCGCAATGCGATTCTTATATATTTGCTTAATCGCTTATGATTTCAACTTAGCATTGCTAAATAATTCCATCCATATCGTTAACTTACTGAGTCAGTAAGTTAACGAATATGGATGGAATTATTTAGAATTAGCAATGCTAAGTTGAAACGGCAATGCGATTAAGCAGATATATAATAATCGCATAATCGCGTTCGAATAGAACTTAAAGCTGTCACTTAGTCAGTTTTAGTATTGGTGTGTTGTAATAGAAGTTACATTCGCACGCGAATATAACTTAGAGCAATACAGTCAACTTTACACTGTTAGTTTTATTATCGCGATAATACAACTATTCAAGAATCGTGTACGTGCGCCTGTACGTGTGTGCGTACCTCGGATCGGATCGAGAGAGACGAGAGTGGAGATTGGTGACTGTCCCAGCGATTATGGCGAAAAGTAATTTCTCTAAAGAAGAGCTGGATTTCTTAATAACTGTAAGTAATTGAACTTAGTTAGTGTGTAATTCAGTAATGTGATTTAAACTTATTAATGATTTTTATTAGCCAAGAAGCCTGCAGGCCTTCACTGATCTCATAACTGCCTTACACTGTCACATGTCCTACTGCTTGGTGACATAAACTCATCACAGGCTTTAGCAGACTGCACAACTACATGAGTGATTAGTGAAAGACACTGTTAAAGGGGTGGCAATGTTCAAGTCACTTTTAAAGGGATGACGATGTTCAAGTCACTTTTAAAGGGATGGCGATGTTCAAGTCACTTTTAAAGGGGCGGCAATATTCAAGTCACTTTTAAAGGGATCGCAATGTTCAAGTCACTTTTAAAGGGATGGCGATGTTCAAGTGACTTTTAAAGGGGCGGCAATATTCAAGTCACTTTTAAAGGGATCGCAATGTTCAAGTCACTTTTAAAGGGATGGCGATGTTCAAGTCAGTTTTAAAGGGATGGCGATGTTCAAGTCACTTTTAAAGGGGCTGCAGTGTTCAAGTCACTTTTAAAGGGGCGGCAATGTTCAAGTCACTTTTAAAGGGATGGAGAATTGGCGATGTTCAAGTCAGTTTTAAAGGGATGGCGATGTTCAAGTCACTTTTAAAGGGGCTGCAGTGTTCAAGTCACTTTTAAAGGGGCGGCAATGTTCAAGTCACTTTTAAAGGGATGGCGATGTTCTACTCTTTGACTGTTTTGATATTAAATGTTATTTTTGATGGTTCTTATGACTATGATAACTAATAATTGTATTTTAGAACTGTGGGATTACATGATTTAATTGTTATCTTGCAGGAAATGTTGGAGAAGGGGTACGACCGCAGAAGGTCAAGGGGCGAAAAGCAGGCCATAGTGCCGGAGAATTGCTTTCCATCTGTGGCAGAAGCATGGGTGCACTCATCGGAAGGATGCGATTCTAAAAAGTGGTCAGATCTGAAGCGCCACAGGCTGGATCTGATCACTAAGATCCGAGATAAATCTTTTCCAGGTACAATACTTATTTGCATAACTGAGCAGATAGATAACAATATGTTGGTGAGAGAAATAAGTATTTTTAACCCTTTACAATAAATCACTTAGTACAGTGGTGTTGAACTGATGGGAAAGGGTGCTAAAGGTGGCAATATGAGACCTCTTACTGGGCCACATATGTTTTTTGACTTTACACAGTTGACTTTGGCCCCTGAAGCTTGTCCAAACTCCTCGCACGTCTGGACGAGTGTAGACAACAAGCATCGATCAGGACAATTAGGCCACATGCCCAAATGAAGTCATAGACTCGAATCACTCTTGTTCCCTGGGGAGTGGCCCAACACCCAATAGCAGCAGTGAGTTGAAGCTGAACTTAATCAACGATGCTCAAAGGCAGAGTGCAGGGGGTACCCACAGGGTCCTGGTCCGGCAGGTCAAGGCAGACACTGATGATACTACACTTGATCTAAGCCAAAAGGAGAAGAAAGATAGGTGTAGTTAATTATTATGCCATCCAGACACTACCATAGATTAATTTGTGTACCTTTAACTGTAATTTGGTTTTACTTGTTTATCTTGGCATTTTTAAAAAGTTGGTCATCATCATTACAGATGCTCCGCTTCCCAAAGTGAGAGCCAAGCTCTCTAAAAAGAAGAAGGCGGTGGAGGTGGAGGAGGAGACAGACCACTCGGACGAGGAGGAGCAGGAAGAGGCAGGGCCATCAGGCTATCGGGCCCATAGCCCACCTGCTGCAGTGGAGGAGGGTGATGACTCTGAGGAGACAGAAGAGGAGATGGTCACTACCCCCGACAAGAAGGTAAATGGATGATGAGGATATTTTTATTTATTCAGTGTCCCAGAAAGCTAATGTTACGGGTGGGAGTACTGATTTCCATAACGTATCTAACTGACACATACATTTTTGGAAGTACGATATAACAAGCATGCAATATATAAATTTTTCTAAGAATATATTTTAACAAACTATATTATTTTTTTAAATGAAGAAAATATAATAAAACAGGCAACAAATAAAGTACAACACATAACAGTAATATAAAAATAAACACTAAAAAGTAATTGATCAACATCAAAACCATTAATGTAACCACTAAGTCAATAACCCAAAACTAAAAGGAACTATTATTAATCCTACCTAAACCAATATATAACAGATTTCAAGAAAAAATATCATCTGCTTTATATAACAATTAATGATTGTATTTTAATGTACATTTCCAAATTTTATTTCATTTATTTTACAGCTGACAACATCATGTTAAAAATAAATAAAAACAATGCGAAGGAAGCACCAGCTGCGAATGCAGCAGTTCAGGGAGCAGCAAACCAGGAAGATGAGGCAGCTCAAGATGCAGTTCTCCCACCAAATGCGAGCCTTGGAGGAGGCTCATCTTAAGGACATCGATGATCTGCTGGAGGAGCAGAGAAAATTAAAAATTACCCTAATTTTTTTGGTTATTTATATATTTATGTTAAAAAATAATTCTATTTTGTTAAAGATTATTTTATAAAACTATAATATTAAATCAAATTTATTGCGTTTTGTTTGATTGGAAACAAAGGGTACAGATAGTGTTGCCCATATTAATAATTATTTTTCATTACTGTAATCTTTCAAGGGTTTCGAGTTCAACTGGTTTATGTGCTAGATCTGGTAAGGTTTTTGGTAAGGCTGTAAAACACACCTGGAAAGGGCTAGAGGGCTGCAAAAGGCAGCAAAATGTAGGTAAATCCCCTGCAAACAAATGTAGATAGGGAAATGATGAGTTAACATAAAATAAATAAAAATTAAACAATATTAATTGGAGTGAGGTCCCATAGCACAGAATCAGGCTTCAAGTCACCCACCAATGGAGAAGGTCATTTACTATTATTTCGACCCCAGCACCCAGACAAAGGAGAGAGGTCCCACAGCAGAGAATCAGGCATCATATCAACCACCACAGGAGTAGGCCACCATTTAGTTACTTTGACCCCTTCACCCAGACAGAGGAGAGAGGCCACACAGCACATATTCAGGCATCATATCAACCACCGCAAGAGAAGGACACTTTTAGATACTTTGACCCCTGCACCCAGGAAGAGGAGAGAGGTTCCACAGCAGAGAATCAGGCATAATATCAACCACCACAGGAGAAGCCACCATAAAGTTACTTTGACCCCTTCACCCAAACAGAGGAGAGAGGCCCCACAGCACATATTCAGGCATCATATCAACCACCACAGGAGTAGGCCACCATTTAGTTTCTTTGACCCCTTCACCCAGACAGAGGAGAGAGGCCACACAGCACATATTCAGGCATCATATCAACCGCCGCAAGAGAAGGACACTTTTAGATACTTTGACCCCTGCACCCAGGAAAAGGAGAGAGGTTCCACAGCAGAGAATCAGGCATAATATCAACCACTCACAGGAGAAGCCACCATAAAGTTACTTTGACCCCTTCACCCAAACAGAGGAGAGAGGCCCCACAGCACATATTCAGGCATCATATCAACCACCACAGGAGTAGGCCACCATTTAGTTACTTTGACCCCTTCACCCAGACAGAGGAGAGAGGCCACACAGCACATATTCAGGCATCATATCAACCACCGCAAGAGAAGGACACTTTTAGATACTTTGACCCCTGCACCCAGGAAGAGGAGAGAGGTTCCACAGCAGAGAATCAGGCATAATATCAACCACCACAGGAGAAGCCACCATAAAGTTACTTTGACCCTTCACCCAAACAGAGGAGAGAGGCCCCACAGCACATATTCAGGCATCATATCAACCACCACAGGAGTAGGCCACCATTTAGTTACTTTGACCCCTTCACCCAGACAGAGGAGAGAGGCCACACAGCACATATTCAGGCATCATATCAACCACCGCAAGAGAAGGACACTTTTAGATACTTTGACCCTGCACCCAGGAAGAGGAGAGAGGTTCCACAGCAGAGAATCAGGCATAATATCAACCACCACAGGAGAAGCCACCATAAAGTTACTTTGACCCCTTCACCCAAACAGAGGAGAGAGGCCCCACAGCACATATTCAGGCATCATATCAACCACCACAGGAGTAGGCCACCATTTAGTTTCTTTGACCCCTTCACCCAGACAGAGGAGAGAGGCCACACAGCACATATTCAGGCATCATATCAACCGCCGCAAGAGAAGGACACTTTTAGATACTTTGACCCCTGCACCCAGGAAGAGGAGAGAGGTTCCACAGCAGAGAATCAGGCATAATATCAACCACCACAGGAGAAGCCACCATAAAGTTACTTTGACCCCTTCACCCAAACAGAGGAGAGAGGCCCCACAGCACATATTCAGGCATCATATCAACCACCGCAAGAGAAGGACACTTTTAGATACTTTGACCCCTGCACCCAGGAAGAGGAGAGAGGTCCCACAGCACAAATTCAGGCATCATATCACACACCACAGGAGAAGGCCTCTTTCAGTGACTTAGGCCTTTGGACCCAGACAGAGGAGAGAGGTCAGAGATAGAGATGAGCGAACATTTAAAAAAAGTCAGTTGTTCGGGGTTCGGGTGGTGGTTAATTGCGCATCCCGTTATGGATTCCACAATAGCGCATATGGAATCCATAAGGGGCGGCTGCCACCAACCCGAACTTTGATCCCGTGCTGAGCCACGCCCCCTGCACTGATCACATGACAGTGACGTCACGCCAGGTCCTTCAGCTGTTCTACAGTTCGGGTTGGTGGCAGCCGCCTTATGGATTCCATATGCGCTATTGTGGAATCCATAACGGGATGCGCAATTAACCACCACCCGAACCCCGAACAACGGACTTTTTTAAATGTTCGCTCATCTCTAGTCAGAGATTAGCTTCATATCCCCAGCACAGCAGAAGACCGCTTTATTTGACTTAGGCCTCAGCACCCAGACAGAGGACAGAGGTAGCATGGCAGAGGTTATGGCTTTATGTCACCCGATAGTTTAACAGGCCACTTTCATCTAGTTAGACCCCGGCGCCCAGACAGAGGAGAGTTTCATTCAACTGTGGGTTACATAAAATTTGTATTAAATAAAGAAGTGGCCCGTAGTACAACAAGACATGTTTTAGGCAGTTATTAAGGACTACTCTGCACAAGGGAGGGACAGGTCCTGTGGGATCCATGCCTGGTTCATCTTTATGAACGCCAGCTTGTCCACATTGGCTGTGGACAGGCGGCCGCGCTTGTCAGTAATGACGCCCCGCCGTGCTGAATACGCGTTCTGATAAAACGCTGGCGCCGGGCAGGAAAGCACCTCCAAGGCATAACATGCTAACTCTGGCCACGTGGACAATTTTGAAACCCAGAAGTTGAATGGGGCAGAACCGTCCGTCAGTACGTGGAGGGGTGTGCAGACATACTGTTCAACCATGTTAGTGAAATGCTGCCTCCTGCTAACACGTTCCGTATCAGGTGGTGGGGCAGTTAGCTGTGGCGTGGAGACAAAACTTGTCCACATTTCTGCCATGCTAACCCTGCCCTCAGAGGAGCTGGCCGTAATACTGCTGCGTGGGTGACCTCTAGCTCCTCCTCTGCCTTGGCCTTGGCCTTCCACCTGTTCCCCTGTGACAGTTGGGAATGCTCTCAGGAGCGCGTCTACCAGCGTGCGCTTGTACTCACGCATCTTACTATCACGCTCCAGTGCAGGAAGTAAAGTGGGCACATTGTCTTTGTACCGGGGATCCAGCAGGGTGGCCACCCTGTAGTCCGCACACGTTAAAATGTGGGCAACTCTGCTGTCGTTGCGCAGGCACTGCAGCATGTAATCGCTCATGTGTGCCAGGCTCCCCAGAGGTAAGGACAAGCTGTCCTCTGTGGGAGGCGTATCGTCATCGTCCACCGTATCCCCCAGCCACGCACTAGTGATGGGCCTGAGCTGTGTGGGCTGCCACCCTGCTGTGAACCTGCTTCATCCTCGTCCTCCTCCACCTCCTCCTCATCCTCCTCGTCCTCCATTAGAGTGTCTTGGCTGGCGACTTGTGAACCTGCCCTCTGCTGCTTCAAAAACCTCCCTCTGAGCTACTTCTAACAGACTGGCCTGAAAGTCTTAGAAACGAGCCCTCCTCCTCCTCCTCCTCCTCCTCCTCCACCTGGGCCACCTCCTCTTCCATCATTGCCCTAAGCGCTTTCTCTAGGAGACATAGAATTGGCATTGTAACGCTGATAACAGTGTCATCGCCACTGGCCATTTTGGTGGAGTACTCAAAGCAGTGCAGCAGGGCACACAGGTCTCGCATGGAGGCCCAATCATTGGTGGTGAAGTGGTGCCGCTCCGCAGTACGACTGACGCGATGCGTGCTGCAGCTGAAACTCCACTATGGCCTGCTGCTGCTCGCACAGTCTCTCCAGCATGTGCAAGGTGGAGTTCCACCGGGTGGGCACGTCGCATATGAGGCGGTGAGCGGGAAGGCCGAAGTTCCGCTGTAGCGCAGACAGGCGAGCAGCAGCAGGATGTGAACGCCGGAAGCGCGCACAGATGGCCCGCGCTTTATGCAGCAGCTCTGACATGTTGGGGTAGTGGTGAATGAACCTCTGCACCACCAAATTCAGCACATGCGCCAGGCAAGGGATGTGCTTCAAACCGGCTAGTCCCAGAGCTGCCACGAGATTTCGCCCATTATCGCATACCACCAGGCCTGGCTTGAGGCCCACCGGCAGCAACCACTCGTCCGTCTGTTGTTCAATACCCCGCCACAACTCCTGCGCGGTGTGGGGCTTGTCCCCCAAACATAAGAGTTTCAGAATGGCCTGCTGACGTTTAACCCGGGCTGTGCTGAAGTTGGTGGTGAAGGTGTGTGGCTGACAGGAGGAGCTGGTGGAAGCAGTGCAGCAGGAAGCCGAGTAGGAGGAGGAGGCTACAGGAGGCAGAGAATGATGCCCTGCGATCCTAGGTGGCGGAAGGACGTGCGCCAAGGAACTCTCCGCCTGGGGCCCAGCCGCCACTACATTCACCCAATGTGCAGTTAGTGAGATATAGCGTCCTTGGCCGTGCTTACTGGTCCACGTATCTGTGGTTAGGTGGACCTTGGCACAAATGGCGTTGCGCAGTGCACACTTGATTTTATCAGACACTTGCATGTGCAGGTTTTGAAGACAGAGTTAGACGCGCTGACGAAAGTTCCAAGCAGTTCCTCATCCCTCCAGAAAATGCTGAGGTCTGCAGATATCCTGGATTCAGATATCCTGCAACTCTGTAAAGATACACAACAGTGAGTCGTGAGTCTCACCCTTTTTTCGCACAGACATACTACAGTGGCAGATTTTCAGGCACATCAAAACAGCTGAAGCTGCAGCCTTCATCGACAGAAGGCCTCGCTCCACAGCAGTAGAGCGTAGTGTATACTCAGGAACACACGACTCAGAGGAGGCTCTTCTCTTCAAACACGCAAACCAGAACTTCCACCATGCGAGATCCGATGGCAACTTCAAAAATTTTATTGTTAAGGCATGAACAGACTCTTTAAATCACATAACTTCAGCGTTATTGTACTGTCACTCGAGTCTCGCTCTCAGAATGCCAGGGCTCACATACAAAGTCCTCCTCTCTTTAACTCCGATCCAACCTGCATTATGCAGCAACCAACTGCTTCTGCTTCCTAGCATTAACAAGGGCAGGGCGCTGCCAATCAAGACCGCAGTGACTGTCAGTTCACATATTTATATCAAAAACATTTTTATCTTAAACGGCTTGAAGTCAAACCACATTTAAAGCATGGCTGTAGTGTTTGAGTTCAGACCATGCTTCTATTTTATTTATTCTTTCTAAAACTCTCCTCTCAATGGCCACTTACTATACCACTATTTAGTCTACTTTGGATTTTGATGAATTTGCAGTGTGTAGAACCATGTTTCCAGCCTCTTACTAATGTTTCTTATGTGCTCTGATTCTGATTTAGGTCCAATGGCACGTCCTACATACTGGAGGCCACATGGGCACTCCAGCACGTATACGCACTGGAGTGCCCATGTGGCCTCCAGTATGTAGGACGACTCATTAGACCCCTAAAAATCAGAATCCAAGAACACATAAGAAACATTAGTAAAGGGCTGGAAAGCCATGGAGTTTCTGCACACTACAAAAATTTCATCAAAAAATCCAAAGGGATTAAAATTCATGGGTATAGAACTAGTAAGTGGCCATTGGAGAGGAGGAAGTTTTTTAGAAAGAATAAATAAAATAGAAAGCAAGTGGATCTATGAACTCAAAACACTGCAACCATGCGGTTTAAATGTGGATTTTGACTTACAAGCCGTTTTAAGATAAAAAATGTTTTTGATATAAATATATGTGTGAACACAGGTCTATAACAGTGCGGTTTTAATCAGCAGGTACGCCCTGCCCTTGTTCCATGCTAGGAAGGAGAGCAGAAGATTTGGTTGAATATATGCAGGTGTGGGACTAATGAGATCAGGTTAAAAAGAAGGGGAGGGGGTTTTTCTATGTGAGCCCCTGACGAAGCTCTGGGAGCGAAACCCGGTCGGGCGAGAGGACAAAATAACGCTGGGATTTTATGTGATTTTAAAGAATCTGTTTGTAAGTACCTTTGTAATAAAAATTTTGAAGTTACCATCGGATCCTCACTATGGTTGGAGAGTTTCTGGTTTGCAGTGTTTGAAGGAAAAGGAAGCCTCCTCTGAAGTCAGTGTGTTCCTGAGTATACACTACACCCTTTCTGCTATTGTGGGAGCGGGCCTTCTGATCGTATGAAGGGCTGAAGCTGCAGCTTCTGTTTTGATGTGCCTGAAAAATCTGCCACTTTTGTGAGTATAATCTGTGCGAAAAAAGGGTGAGGAACCTCACGGAACTTCACTATTGTGTATCTTTTACAAGTTGCAGGATATCTGAATCCAGGATATCTGCAGACCTCAACATTTTCTGGAGGGATAGGGGAACTGCTTTTTGGGACTTTCGATTCCAACGCGCGGTCTGAACTCTGTCTTCAAAATTGTAAACGTGTTGAATACCCACAACACACTACGGACTCGCAGCGGTTTGTTTACAGGACTGGTGATATTATTTTTCCTTTTGGTATATACTTGCATGTGCAGGGAAGGCACGGCTGTCTTGGAGAAGTAGTGGCGGCTGGGAACCACATACTGGGGGACAGCCATGGCCATCAGCTGTTTGAAGCTGTCTGTGTCCACTCAGCCGGAATGACAGCATTTCAAAGGCCAGTAGTTTAGAAATGCTGGCATTCAGGCCAAGGGCCCGAGGGTGACTAGGTGGGAATTTGCGCTTCCTCTCAAAGGTTTGAGAGATGGAGAGCTGAACGCTGCTGTGTGAAATAGTGGAGACGCAAGGTGGCGGTGGCGGTGGTGGTGGTGGTGTCGGTGGCACATCCTCTGTTTGCTGCTCGGCAGGTGGCAACATTCCTCTCGAGGCGGAAGCCGAGGCAGCAGCGGTAGAGGGAGCAGGGGAGCCTGAGCGGGTTCCTTGTTTTTGAGGTGTGCACTCCACTGCAGTTCATGCTTTGCATGTAGATGCCTGATCATGCAGGTGGTGCTCAGGTTAAGAACGTTAATGCCTCGCCTCAGGGTCTGATGGCACAGCGTGCAAACCACTCTGGTCTTGTCCTCAGCACATTGTTTGAAGAAGTGCCATGCCAGGGAACTCCTTGAAGATGCCTTTGGGGTGCTGGGTCCCTGTTGGCGCTGGCCAATAGCAGGCGAACTCTCGGGACGGCGGGTGTTCTGGTTTTGCCCCTGCTCCCTCTTTGGCTTCGCTGTTGTCTCGGTCTCACCACTGCCTCTTCCTCTGAACTATTTAAGTCAGCGGCACGACCTTCAGTCCATGTGGGGTCTAAGACCTCATCGTCCTCTGCATCGTCTTCCACCCAGTCTTCCTCCCTGACCTCCTCCTGTTCAGTCTGAACACTGCAATAAGACGCGGCAGTGGGCACCTGTGTTTTGTCATCATCAGACACTCGGTCACTCTGCTGTGGTGGTATTCCCATGTCCTCATCATCTGGATACATAAGTTATTGTGCGTCAGTGCATGGTATGTCTTCCACCGCTAGGGAAGGGCTAGGTGGACGCCCTGGGAACCCCTGCCAGCAGAGTCTTCAAACAGAAGAAGAGACTGCTGCATAACTTGAGGCTCGGACAGTTTCCCTGATATGCATGGGGGTGATGTGACAGACTGATGGGCTTGGTTTTCCGGTGCCACCTGTGCGCTTTCCGCAGAAGACTGGGCGGAAGACAATGTGGTGAACGTGCTGGAAGCACTGTCGGCCACCCAATCGACTAATGCCTGTACCTGCTCAGGCCTTACCATCCTCATAACGGCATTGGGCCCCACCAAATATCGCTGTAAATTCTGCCGGCTACTTGAGGGAGTTGGTTCACTACTTTGTGCGCCTGAGGCCGAACGGCCACGTCCTCTGCCAGCAACAGAGACTCCACGGACCCCACCACGACCGCGCCCTCGTCCCTTTATAGAATGTTTTCTCATTGTTGCGATTCAACTCACACCACAATAAAATATATTATTTTTTAGCCCCAAAATTCACACACTGGAATATATACCGTAATTCCTTTTTCCGGTATTAATTACAAGAAAACTGCTGCAAATTGGACACCAGAATTTTTTAAATGCTACTTATGTTAAATGAATTCCCACAGTGGGAGAACTATTTCCTTTTCAAAGGAGTAACAATGTGCGGCCTACTATTTCGGGTGTCACCAACACCAGATTGATTAAATTGGCCTTTTGGAACCAAAATGACAACACTGGACACTATAATGCCATTTTCTGGTATTAATTACAAGAAGACTGCTGCAAATTGGACACCAGAATTTTTTAAATGCTACTTATGTTAAATGAATTCCCACAGTGGGAGAACTATTTCCTTTTCAAAGGAGTAACAACGTGCGGCCTACTATTTCGGGTGTCACCAACACCAGATTGATTAAATTGGCCTTTTTGGAACCAAAATGACAACACTGGACACTATAATGCCTTTTTCTGGTATTAATTACAAGTGGACTGCTGCAAATTGGACACCAGAATTTTTTAAATGCTACTTTTGTTAAATGAATTCCCACAGTGGGAGAACTATTTCCTTTTCAAAGGAGTAACAACGTGCGGTCTACTATTTCGGGTGTCACCAACACCAGATTGATTAAATTGGCCTTTTGGAACCAAAATGACAACACTGGACACTATAATGCCTTTTTCTGGTATTAATTACAAGAGGACTGCTGGTATTTCAGAACACCGGAATTTTTAAAATGCTCGTTTTGGTACATAAATTGCCCACACTGGGAGAATTATTGCCTAAACCTTTTTACAGTATTATTTACTGAAGGAGTGCTTCTTCTGGTCTAACACCAGAATTATGTTTGTTACAGGGAAAGATTTTTTTAATTTATATTTCTGGGAAAAAAATAAAAAATTTCTGGCTGACAGTATTGGACCTGGCTGTAGTGACACTGGCTAGCCTAGCTGGAACAGCACATTCATGGGATTTGCTATCCAAGTGGGTTACTTTCAGTTTCACCACTGATATATTAAATATATTGGCAGTTAGTAGGGGTGACACAAGCACAGCCAAACCCCTGATGTAGTATATCTATGAAAAAATCGACTATTACATGAGATTAATGGACGCTGTGGCAGCTTTTGCTGTAGCACCACAAGTCCCAAAATGGCCGCCGCCTATCAGCCCAGTAACATGTGCCAGAAAATGGTCTGCCCAGCCAGAAAAAAATTGACTTTGACTGAGCAGCTGAATCGCTGTTGTTCTGTGTCACAGGAGTAGATTTTTCAATTCTTTGGAGCTTTTCTTTGGACTCTGTGGCAGCTTGAGCTGGCGCACCACAGGTCCCAAAATGGCCACCGCCGGTCAGCCCAGTTACATGTGCCGGTAAAAATCGATCTGGCCAGTGTAAAAAAATAAACTTTCAGTGAACAGCTCAGCTGAGTTGTTCTGATGCACAGGTTTAGATCATTCACTTCTTATCAGGTTTTCTTCCTCAATTATCCCTGCCTATCTCGCCCTCACAGCAGCTGCATCTATCCCTGGCGGGAGTGAGCACATCGCGACGTGCGCACAAGCTTATAAAGAGGCTGAGTCACATGCTGCACTTGGCCAATCACAGCCTTGCCAATAGTAGGCATGGCTGCGATGGCATCTTAGGGCAAGTAGTATGATGCATGTTGATTGGCTGCTTTGCAGCCTTTCAAAATGCGCCACAAAAATGACGAACTACAAAACCGAACCCGAATTTTTATGAAAATGTTCGGGTTCGGGTCGTGTCACGAACACCCCAAAATTCTGTACGGACCGGAACTATTCTCGAAATGTGCGCTCAACAACAACACTAGTGCTATTCAGTATCCCACTCTTAAGTTCTAATCGCATTCGATTTTAACTTATGCTTTTTTTTGACAGGCATCGCATTCTATTTTAACTTACTGCTGATGCCTGGCAAAAAAAAAAATGCATAAGTTAACATCGAATGCGATTAGAACTTAATAGTGGGATACGAATAGCACTGCGTGCTAGAACAGCACGCACACGATTATTCAAATTTTGTATTATCGCGATACAAAACCAAACAGTAAAGTTAAAATCGAATGCAATTAGAACGTGTAGTGTGATGCGATTTATTTGAGTTCTAAGAATCGCATTGCGATTTCTGCTTCAGCCGGATTCCGTGCTAATGGAGCGTCTACATCACCATGGGAAAAATGCTAGAATGTACTGTCGGATTTAAGAAGTTGAAATCGCAATGCGATTAAGCAAATATATAAGAATCGCATTGCGATTTCAACGTAATTCAAACATCCTACAGTACATTCTACTGGAGGAGGCGTTCCCATGGTGATCGGTAGCTCAAAGTTGTAATCGCAATGCGATTTCAGCTTTAAGCCTGTACTATTCTGCTATATAGTACTTTCAAAATGCGCCGAGAGAACATGCCGAACTCCGAACTCGAACCCGAACTTTTTTGAAAATGTCTATTGACATTCTCGAACTGTTCGCTCAACACTAATAAAAACAACTAAACGCTAATAGTTACCTGTGTCCAGGATGGTTACACAGGCCGCATGTGCCCAATTTTCATTGTCCTGCATCCCGGTTCAGGCACACGATGATGTCATCACCCACGCCTGCGCCGGGATTATACTACCACATAGGCCTCAGGCCTACTAGGCCTGAAGCCTATGGTGGTGATCGACGACAGGGCAGGGAACTATGTGCTTCCATGCCCTGCCGCAGTATGTCACATGGTGGCATGTTGCTAGGATATGTCACCAATGCCAATATGTACTGGTCCCATCTCTCGGACCTGCACCAATCTTCAGAACAAGACCCCCAAATTGAGCAGAGAGTAGTCACTAGAGATGAGCAAATTTTTAAAAAATTCGATTCAGCTGGTTCGCCACATTCTTAAAAAAATTCAGTTCGATCCGAATTTGTTCTCGGCGATTTGTGTTAAAAACGGCTTTTTCTGGCTGAAGAGAGCCTTTATAGTGGTGTAGAGCACTGTGCCTTGCAGTAACATGCATAGGGAGTCTACTGTGGTAGTGAAATAATACTGTGAGTCAGTATGACATGCAGATGACAGGCCTTACAGGTCAATGTTAGCGCCAAGAAGAAGCGCACCCCTTTACACCATTGTTAGCTTATTCAACATAGATGTCTACAGAACCTGTTCTACAGTAGAGGCCCCTGACAGAGTGGAGAGGGTATCAGCAGTAAGTTTGTGTTGACATCACTGAATATTTTGCCCTTCCTCAGATCCATCAATAATAACCCCCAAAACTGGATCCTGTCTGTTGAGCATCCGCCTTCACTCGGTCAACATTTGGTCAGTAATATATCAGTATTGCTAATGCCAAAAGAAAAACTGGAGTGATCCAAAACAGAGATGACATGTGCATGGAATATTTGCATATCTTCTGTGGTTTGTACCCACTTCTGCTTTTGGCTACCAAATCACCAGCTGCTACACAGAAAGGATCCGTTGTGCGTTTCATTTGTCCTTCCTTTTACAGAACAGAATAAGGCTCAAATAAATGATTATGTCAGTCAGGCCGAAAGGCAAAATAGTTGCCCAGTCATGAAGTGGGGACGGTGGGAACAACGTGAGAAGTCCACAGAGTGGCCCTATAACATAGTGGTGAGGTGAAAGCAGCATGAGGAGACCACAGAGTGGCACAATTACAGAGTATGGAGGTGGCGGCAGCATCAGAAGGAGGCCACAGAGTGGTACAATGACAATGTGGAGGTGGCAGCAGCAGCATAAGGAGACCACAAAGTGGCAAGGTGACATAGTGTGGAGGTAAAGGCAGCATCAGGAGACCACAGGGTGGCAAAGTGACATAGTGTGGAGGTGACAGCAGCATCAGGAGACAACAGAGTGGCAAGGTGACATAGTTTGGAGGTGGCAGCAGCATCAGGGGACCATAAAGTGGCAATGTGACATAGTGAGGAGGTGGTAGCAGCATCAGGAGACCACAGAGTGACCCGGTGACAGAGTGGGGAGGTGGCTGGCAATACGAGTACCAGCTGAAAATGGTTGGTGAAAGAAGGAGCACTTGGCATAAGATGTGTGGCATCAGGCGGGTGGCAGCATCAGAATAGTAACTGAGGCACGTAGCCAGAAGAAACCAGTCTCTTTTGTCAAAGGGTTGGTGTGGCACCATGGATGATCTAGTCTGATGCATCAGGCATTGGTGGGTGGAAATTCTGGCTGATCTGCGCCTGATTCATCTTGACAAAGGTCAGTCTCTCCAGATTTTGGGTAGACAGGCGAGTTCTTCTTGGGGAAATTATGGCCCCCTCCGCACTAAACACCCACTCTGATGCAACATTACTGGCAAGGCAGGACAGCTTTTCCAGGACAAACTCTGCTAGTTGTGGCCACAAATCCAGTTTGGATGCCAGTAGTCCAGCGGATCCTCAATGTGGGGTGGCAGGGTACTGTCCAAGTATGCCACCACCTGCTGGTTCAGATCCTGATCCAGGTCTAGCTACTGTACTTCTGCTGGTGAGTAGTTTCTTCACTAGGCATGTAAATAAAGCTGCTCATTAGCGACTCTAGACTCAAGTTGCTGCTGATGGAGCTGGAATGGCTCCTACCCCCACCCTGCCACAGCAGCCATGGCAGAGGAACATGAGCGCAGAGAGCCCCCGGTCAGACCTGTGAAAGGATGGATAATATCGCAGATAGGCAGCAGCCAACTGACTACATAGCATGTCTCTATAGTAGTTGAGTTTGTCCTCCCTCTCAGCGGGTGTAAAAGGCCCCCATTTTAGACCAAAAGCAAGGGTCCAACAAGGTGGAGAGCCAGAAGTCATCCCTCTGCGGAATGGTGACAATTTGACTTATTTTTGCTATTAATACAGAGTAACAATGTCTGTATGACAATGTAAATTCACAGCAGAACGGCTAATAACACGTACTTATTTTTCCCATTAATGCACCCCCAAAAATAAATATAACAATCACAATTCACCGCAGGACGGCTAATAGGACGTACGTATCTATCCTATTAATACACCCTGTAAATAGCTGTAGTACAATGGAACTTCACCGCAGAATGGCAATTTTTTCTTGCCCACTAATACACACCAAAAGGACTGTAATTTTCTCACTTCAACACACAATGGCTAATAAGCTCTTTTTCTTTTTCTCCACTAATACACGCCAAAACGGCTTCAGAATATATAACTGCGGCCATGAACGGCAAATAATACTTTTTTTGCCACAAATACATGACAAAAAGGGTTATAATTTTCCCACTTTCCCACACAATAGCTGATAAGCCCTTTTTATTTTTCCCCACTGATAAACACGACAAATAGGCCCTTATTTTTTACACTTATAAAGGCCACAAAAGACATTAGAACATTTAACTGCACCGCTGAATGGCAGATAATATATATTTTTATGCCACTAATACATGCCAAAAAGGACTTTAGAACATATAACTGCACCGCTGAACGGCAAATTAGCCTTTATTTTTTTATACTGACACAGGCCACAAAAGGCATTAGAACATTTAACTGCACCGATGAAGGGCAAATAATATATAACTTTTTGCTACTAATACACAATAAAAAGGGCTTTAGAACATACAGTATAACTGCACTGTTGAACTGCAAATATATTTTTCTTTTGCCACTAATACATGACAAAAAGGGCTTTAGAACATATAACTGCACTGCTGAATGGCAAATATTTTTTTTGTGCCACTAATACACGCAAAAAAGGCTTTAGAACATATAACTGAACGGCAAATAGGCCCTTATTTTTTTCCACTAATACATTCCACAAAAGGCTTTGGAACATAAAACTGCACCGCTGAACGTCAAATATATTTTTCTTTTGCCACTAATACACGACAAAAAGGGCTTTAGAACATATAACTGCAATGCTGAATGGCGAATAGGCCCTTATTTTTTCCCACTTATACACTCTACAAAAGGCTTTAGAACATATTACTGCCCCGCTGAACGGCAAATACTTGTATATATTTTTTTGCCACTAATGCACGCCAAAAATTGCTTTAGAACATATAACTGCACTGCTGAACGGTAAATATATTTTTCTTTTTTCCAGTTATACACTGGACAAAAGGCTTTAGAATATATAATTGCACCGCTGAACAGCAAATATGTTTTTCATTTTTCACTTATACACTCCACAAAAGTCTTTACAATATATAACTGCACTGCTGAACGACAAATATATTTTTCTTTTTTCCACTTATATACTCCACGAAAGACTTTAGAACACATAACTGAACCGCTGAACGGCAAATATTTTTTTTCTTTTGCCACTAATACAGGTCAGAAAGGGCTTTAGAACATATAACTGCACCGCTGAACGGAAAATAATATTTTTTATGCCACTAATACATGCCAAAAGGGCTGTAACTTTCGCACTTCACAACACAACGGCTAATAAGCCCCTTTTTCCCACTAATACAAGCCAAATGCTTTAGAACATATAACTGCACAACACAAGGGCAAATAAGACATAGAAATATTTCCTAAACCTAGTTAATGGCTGTATCAAACAGCACTTGCACCCCAATAAACAAGAATGGTTTGCTGGAATTACAGAGCTGTATAATGGGAATTTGGATCCCCAGTCAGTGCAGCAAGGTGTAATAGGATTGTTCCTATTACCCAGGCTGTAACCTCCCTACTGAACCCTGTTCTACATAAACGCTGTGGAATGATTCCTCCCTATCCTTTCCCTACACCTTCAATAATCTTTCCCTGAACTTGTACATAGTTTTTTTAGCACAATGAAGTCTTTCCTAGCACTGTCCCTAGTGCCTGCTGACGTGTCTCCCTGTACACTGGAAAATTGCAGAATCCAAGATGGCTGAGGCTATTTATAGGGCTGTGACATCACAGGGCTGGCTGGCATCTGATTGGCTGCATGCATGGCATTATGGTTGATCCTGTGTTCCCAGAGTTCCTTGCTACATGTCCTTACATGTGCAGCAGCCATTTTAGAAATGCGATTCGTTACCATGGAGAGTGAGGAAATTCGGATTCGGTGCGAACCGAATTTTTCTGAAATTCTGATCGAATTCCACTTCGTCAACTTTGATTCACTCATCTCTAGTAGCCACGCATGCGCAGCCTCCCTCCATTCATTTCTATGGGACTGCGAAGCGTGTTTTCCATTCATATCCATGGGACTTCCTAAAAGAGAAATAAATAGAGAACGCACCGCACAAACACGGCCTCTCCTCCATTAACTTCTATAGCCTTTTTAAAGAAAGGTGCAGGTCTCTGAGGTGGGACCTGCACCAATCTGACTTTGATGGTATATCCTAGCAATATGCCATCAAAGTCCTAGATGAAACAGCCCCTTCATGCCATAAAATCTAAAAAATACACAATATAATCACCTATCAGGTATGTGCTTTTTTGTAGATACAGAGGGATATGACCCATAAATACCGTACTTTAGTTATTAAAATAAATGCAAAAATTGCCGGCAGGAAATATTGATTGCAAGCACCCATCACAATATCTTGAAATGTCCTTAACAGTATAACTGCAATCATCATACAGAAAACTCATTTATGCTTGAATAGCACTTCTGTAAAATTCAGTGGTGAATGTGAGTCTCTAATTCAAAGACACAATTAGAATATGCTAGATAGTAATGATTTTGTTAAATGCTGAATGAAAATAAAGAGAACGCTTCAGTCAAGCTATTATTAATAGTATTAAAGTTAAAACAGAAAAGCAATGGTAACAATTCCTGCTGAACTAGTACATTATTAAAATGGAAATTTGTGCAAATTCGCTTTATTCATGGAGGTTTTACACACTGCAAATATTACATATTTCGAGGTAGAGCAAGCTGTTTTGACACAATATATATTTCTGATCTTAGATTTGGATCTTCATTGGTAGTGGTTCATTGCAAAAGATTTTATTTACAGAAACAGGGAAACTCTTCTGTGCGCCAACCCCTAAGGGGGCCCCCAAGCCTTCCTCTTATGATCACGAGAATGGGGTTCTGATCTGAATGGAGTGGTAGTTGAACATGTGTACTACTATTCCAATAAAAGTCTATGGGACTCAGGAAGATAGCGTAGTACAGTGCTTTACTATCTCCAGCAGCCTCATAGAGTTTGAATGGAGTGTTCGTTTATATGCTTAACCATAGTTCTATTGACACAGTGGACACAGGACCCCATGATCATTAGGTATAGGAATCCCTCTGCTGTGGGACACCACATAATGGATGTCACAGTTTCACTTTATCGGAGGACCATATTGCAGTGGCGTGCCAAGTGTTTGGCATCCCTATACTTTAAAACATTTTGCCCCCTCATTGCTCCTCTTCTCCCTTAGTTAGGGGTGTATAGGCAGGGATAGTGACGGTCAGTTTAGGGAAAGTTAAAGTTTAGAAAGTTCAGAAAGTTTTTTTCTTTTCTTAGTTAGCACCCCATAGGTGTCTGCGATCCACAGAACTTAGCTATGTGACCCTAGACCCCTCCAGGGGTGCTGAAGTGTCGTCGTCCCCACACACACACAGACTTTTTCGACACAAGCATTTTTTTTTGCGTACGCTGACCATGGCCGGCACTCTTAGCGTCCGGTCACTGTTAGCGTATCGCTCTACCTCACCGCTGATCAGCTTTGTACTGCTGATCAGTGCGT
This sequence comes from Bufotes viridis, assembly GCA_033119425.1. Taxonomy (NCBI): domain Eukaryota; kingdom Metazoa; phylum Chordata; class Amphibia; order Anura; family Bufonidae; genus Bufotes; species Bufotes viridis. The sequence goes on along the minus strand of CM065589.1, from coordinate 299,103,648 downwards.
TTGAATCATTTTTTTTTTCACACTTTTAGGATTTTTTTTTTTTAGTTAGTGTTTTTTTTTTTAGTTAGGAAAAAGTACATGAACACCCGTGCCCCCACACACACGCACACCTAATAAAGATTTCCACGCATGCACACATGCACATACACACTCCCTATGACCCGCCGGAAGTTCTTGGCCAAGGAGGTATATGCCCAGCTTGCCTCCGAGTCCGAGAGCCCCAGTGAGGAAGAGGATGACCCCACGCTCCTTTTGTCATCCGCGTCCTCCTCATCATCAACCGATGATGAGCTCCCAGGCGGCGGAGACGCCGACAGGCGGCTCAAGGGGACCCTCATGCTAGGGACCCTGTGGCCCACCCTAGTACGAGCAGCTCTGGAGCTCATACTAGTTTCCCGGCCCACCAGGTCAGTTCACCTGAGCCCCCTGCAGGTGAACTTGGCTGGTGTACCCCAGAGAACTTAAAGACCGCAACTCCTGTTTTTTTGGTGAATCAGGAATCCAGATTTACACAGTGGGCTTAACTGAATACGACTTTTTAGTCTTTTTGTCAGTGACCAACTGGTGGAGCAAACTAATCTGTACGCCCAACAGTTCGTTGCTCAACACCCGGGCTCTTTTTGCCTAGGTCAGTGCAGCCGAGATGAGGACTTTTGGGGCCTCATGCTGCACATGGGCCTAGTCAAGAAACCCAGTGCCAGGCTGTACTGGAGTGGGGACGTCCTCCAACAGAACCCACTCTACAGTATGGCCATGACACGTCCCAGATTTGAGGCCATCCGGAAATGCCTGCATTATGCAGATAATGCAGCATGTCCCGTCCCCGAGGTGATCCTGCCTATGACCGCCTGTACAAAATCAGGCCGGTCATCGATCACTTCGGGGCCAAATTCATGGAGGCCTACGTACCTGGAAGGGAGGTCGCGGTTGATGAGTCTCTCATTGCTTTCAAGGGGAGACTCATTTTCCGCCAGTATGTTCACTCTAAGCAGGCGAGGTATGGCGTGAAGCTGTGCAAACTTTGTGAGAGTACCTCAGGGTACACTTACAGGTTTCGTGTGTACGAGGGACGAGATTCCGTATTGAACCCCCAGAATGTCCACCCACTCTGGGTGTTAGCGGGAAACTTGTGTGGGACCTTATGTACCCACTGCTAGATAAGGTTTACCACCTGTACGTGGATAAATTTTATACTAGCATTCCCTTGTTCAAGTCCCTCGTCGCCAGATTCACGTCCGCTTGTGGGACCGTGCAGAAAAATCAGCGCGGCCTCCCTGCCTACCCCCTCCAGGTACCTATCCCCAGGGGTGAGACCCGTGCCCTTACCAGTGGAAACCTATTGCTTGTCAGATAAAAGGACAAATGGGATGTCCTTATGCTGACCACAATTCACGGTAACGGCATCTCCCCTGTCTCTGTGCGATGTACCACGGCAACGGTCCTCAAGCCCGATTGTATCGTCTACTACAATCGGTATATGGGAGGAGTTGATCTCTCTGATCAAGTCCTCAAGCCATATAACGCCATGCGCAAAACCCGGACATGGTACAAAAAGTTGCAGTCTACTTGGTGCAGGTTGCCATGTACAACTCTTTTGTGCTGTCCCGGAGTGCTGGCAACACAGAGAAATTCCTTCAGTTCTATGAGGCAGTCCTCAAGATCCTGATCTTTTCTGACCGGGAAAGAGCAGAGGGAGTACCTCGGGAACTGGCGCCCGGATCGTTCCTGGCCAACACTTTCCAGGTGTGGTCCCCATACTGGAAAGAAGGGGCAAACCCCCAAAAATGCAGAGTGTGTCACAGGAGGGGGATACGGTAGGACACCACCACTCAATGTGACATGTGCCCCGATCATCCGGCCTCTGCGTTATTGATTGCTTCAGGGAGTACCACACTTCCATTGAGTACTAAATCTATAATCCCCTTTCCCAATTTAGCCACTGACTATAAAAAAAAAAATAACTATGGTTCTCAGACTTGAGACACCAAACAAAAAAATTTATTCCAAAATGATATTTAGTAAAACTAAAATAAATAATAAAAGTAGATATATTAGGTATCGCTACGTCGGTAATAATCTCCTCTGTAAAAATACCCTATGACCTAACCCCCCAGATTAACATGGTAAAAAATAAGATTTTTTTTTGTCACCTTACATAAAAAAAAGTGTAAAAGCAAGCATTTAAAAAGTCATATAACCCCAAAATAGTGCCATTAAAACCGTCCCCTCATCCAGCCAAAAATGAGCCCCTACCAAATACAATCGGATAAAAAACGAAAAAAAATTACTCTTAGACTAGAGACATACAAAAAATTTCTTTTTTTGTATCAAAAAAGATAATATAGTATGAAACCTAAATAATTGTCAAAAAGTAGACTTATTAGGTATAGCCGTGTCCGTAATAATCTACTCTGTAAAAATACCAGATGACCCTCCAGATTAACACGGTCCCAAAAAAAAAAAAAACGGTGCCAAAACAGCTATTTTTGGCACTTTTCCATTTCAATCCGTCTTTTCCGGTAAAAAATCAAGGGTTAACAGCCAAATAAAACTTTAATATTTATTCCCCTAATACTGCAGTTTACAGAAACGCCACATTTGTGGTTGTAAACTGCTGTATCACTAAAAGGGAGGGCGCAAAAGGAAAGGGCCGTCATGGTTTCTGGAAGGCCGATTTTGATGGCCTTTTTTATTGACATCATGTCCCTTTTGAAGCCCCCCTGATGCACCCCTAGAGTAGAAACTCCCTAAAAGTGACCCTATCTAAGAAACTACACCCCTCAAGGTATTTAAAACTGATCCTACAAACGTAGTTAACCCTGTAGGTGCTGCACAAGAGTTAATGGCAAATGGAGATAAATTTCAGAATTTCAATTTTTGGTAACCTTACCTCACAAAAATGTAATATAGATCAACCAAAAATCATATGTACCCTAAATATAGTCCCAACAAAACCACCACCTTATCCCGTAGGTTCCAAAATGGGGTCACTTTTAGGGAGTTTCTACTCGAGGATGAATCAGGGGGGCTTGAAATATGACACGGTGTAAATAAACCGGTCCATAAAAATCCACCTTCCAAAAACCACACTGCACTCCTTTCCGTCTACGCCCTGCCGTGTGGCCGTACAGTAGTTTACGAGCACAAATGTTTCTGTAAATGGCAGAGTCAGGGTAATAAAGATACAGTCTTGTTTGGCTGTTGTCCCTTGCTTTGTTAGTGGAAAAAATGGGTTAAAATAGAAAAATTGGCAAAAAAATGAAATTCTGAAATTTATCTCCATTTGCAAATAACTCTTGTGGCGCACCTAAAGGGTTAACAACGTTTGTAGGATCAGTTTTGTATACCTTGAGGGGTTTAGTTTCTTAGATGTGTCACTTTTAGGGAGTTTCTACTCCGGTGGGGGGTGGGGGGGGCATCAGGGGGGCTTGAAATAGGACTCAGTGTAAATAAACTGGTCCATAAAAATCATCCTTCCAAAAACCACAAGGCGCTCCTTTCCCTCTACGCATTGCCGTGTGGCTGTCCAGTAGTTTACGACCACATATGGGGTGTTTCTGTAAACGTCAGAGTCAGGGCAATAAAGATACAGTCTTGATTGGCTGTTATCCCTTGCTTTGTTAGTGGAAAAAATGGGTTAACCACTTCAGCCCCCCTAGCTTAAACACCCATAATGACCAGGCCACTTTTTACAATTCTGCACTACACTACTTTCACCATTTATAGCCCTGTCATACAGCTTACCACCCAAATCAATTTTACCTCCTTTTCTTCTCACTAATAGAGCTTTCATTTGGTGGTATTTCATTGATGCTGACATTTTTAATTTTTTTGCTATTAATCAAAAATGACCAAAAATAATTTTTGCCAAAAAAATGACATTTTTCAATTTCTGTTGTAATTTTATTTTTAAAAACTACATTTCTATATAATTTTTTGGCAAAATGTATTGTTCTACATGTCTTTGATAAAAAAAAAATCCAATAAGTGAATATTTATTGGTTTGGGTAAAAGTTATAGCGTTTACAAACTATGGTGCAAAAAAGTGAATTTTGGCATTTTGAAGCAGCTCTGACTTTCTGAGCACCTGTCATGTTTCTTCAGGTGCTAGAATGCCAGGAAAGTATAAATACCCCCCAAATGACACCATTTTAGAAAGAAGACACCCCAAAGTTTGTGGAGGGGCATTTTGAGTTCATGTATGATTTCATTTTTTTTCACAAGTTAGCGGAAAATGACACTTTCTGAGGAAAAAAATAAAAATAATAAAGTTTCCATTTCTGCTAACTTCTGGCAAAAAAAATAAAACATCTCCCACGGACTCACTATGCCCCTCAGTAAATACCTTGGGGTGTCTACTTTCCGAAATGGGGTCATTTGTGGGGTGTATTTAATGTTCTGGCATTTTGGGCGGGGCTAAATTGTGAGCTGCCATGTAAAAGCTAAAGGTAATTGTTGGAATTTGGGCACCTTTGCGCACCCAGGCTGCAAAAAAGTGTCACTCATGTGTTATCGCCGTACTCAGGAGAAGTAGGGCAATGTGTTTTGGGGTGTATTTTTACATATACCCATGTTGGGTGAGAGAAATATCTCTGAAAACTGACAACTTTGTATAAAAAAATTTAAAAACTTGACATTTACAGAGATATTTCTCACACCCAGCAGGGGTATATGTAAAAATACACCCTAAAACACACTGCCCTACTTATCCTGAGTACGGCGATACCACATGTGTGACACTTTTTTGCAGCCAAGATGCGCATAGGGGCCCAAATTCCAATGAGTACCTTTAAGATTTCACAGGGCATTTTTACACATTTGGATTCCAGACTTCTTCTCACGCTTTAGGGGCCCCTAAAATGCCAGGGCAGTATAAATACCCCACAAGTGACCCCATTTTAGAAAGAAGACACCCCAAGGTATTCTGTGAGGGGTATGGTGAGTTCATGTAAAATTTTATTTTTTGTCACAAGTTAGTGAAATATGAAACTTTGTAAAAAAAAAAAAATATATCAATTTCCGCTAACTTGTGCCAAAAAAATTTTTTTTCTGTGAACTCGCCATGCCCCTCACGGATTGCCTTGGGGTGTCTTCTTTCCAAAATGGGGTCACATGTGGGGTATTTATAGTGCCCTGGCATTTTAAGGGCCCTAAAGCGTGAGAATCCAAAATGCGTAAAAATGCCCTGTGAAATCCTAAAGGTACTCATTGGTTTTAGGGCCCCTTTGCGCATCTTGGCTGCAAAAAAGTGTCACTCATGTGGTATCGCCGTACTCAGGAGAAGTAGGGCAATGTGTTTTGGGGTGTATTTTTACATATACCCATGCTGGGTGAGAGGAATATCTCTGAAAACTGACAACTTTGTATAAAAAAATTTAAAAAGTTGTCATTTACAGCGATATTTCTCACACAAAGTAGGGGTATATATAAAAATACACCCCAAAACACATTGCCCTACTTATCCTGATTACGGCGATACCACATGTGTGACACTTTTTTGCAGCCAAGATGCGCAAAGGGGCCCAAATTCCAATGAGTACCTTTAGGATTTCACAGGGCATTTTTACGCATTTGGATTCCAGACTTCTTCTCACGCTTTAGGGGCCCCTAAAATGCCAGGGCAGTATAAATACCCCACAAGTGACCCCATTTTAGAAAGAAGACACCCCAAGGTATTCCGTGAGGGGTATGGTGAGTTCATGTAAAATTTTATTTTTTGTCACAAGTTAGTGAAATATGAGACTTTGTAAAAAAAAAAAATATATATATCAATTTCCGCTAACTTGTGCCAAAATTTTTTTTTTCTGTGAACTCGCCATGCCCCTCACAGATTACCTTGGGGTGTCTTCTTTCCAAAATGGGGTCACATGTGGGGTATTTATAGTGCCCTGGCATTTTAGGGCCCTAGCGTGAGAATCAAATGCGTAAAATGCCCTGTGAAATCCTAAAGGTACTCATTGGTTTTAGGGCCCCTTTGCGCATCTTGGCTGCAAAAAGTGTCACTCATGTGGTATCGCCGTACTCAGGAGAAGTAGGGCAATGTGTTTTGGGGTGTATTTTTACATATACCCATGCTGGGTGAGAGAAATATCTCTGAAAACTGACAACTTTGTATAAAATTTTTTTAAAAGTTGTCATTTACAGCGATATTTCTCACACAAAGTAGGGGTATATATAAAAATACACCCCAAAACACATTGCCCTACTTATCCTGATTACGGCGATACCACATGTGTGACACTTTTTTGCAGCCAAGATGCGCAAAGGGGCCCAAATTCCAATGAGTACCTTTAGGATTTCACAGGGCATTTTTACGCATTTGGATTCCAGACTTCTTCTCACGCTTTAGGGGCCCCTAAAATGCCAGAGCAGTATAAATACCCCACAAGTGACCCCATTTTAGAAAGAAGACACCCCAAGGTATTCCGTGAGGGGTATGGTGAGTTTATGTAAAATTTTATTTTTTGTCACAAGTTAGTGAAATATGAGACTTTGTAAAAAAAAATATATATATATCAATTTCCGCTAACTTGTGCCAAAATTTTTTTTTCTGTGAACTCGCCATGCCCCTCACAGATTACCTTGGGGTGTCTTCTTTCCAAAATGGGGTCACATGTGGGGTATTTATAGTGCCCTGGCATTTTAGGGGCCCTAAAGCGTGAGAATCCAAAATGCGTAAAAATGCCCTGTGAAATCCTAAAGGTACTCATTGGTTTTAGGGCCCTTTTGCGCATCTTGGCTGCAAAAAAGTGTCACTCATGTGGTATCGCCGTACTCAGGAGAAGTAGGGCAATGTGTTTTGGGGTGTATTTTTACATATACTCATGCTGGGTGTGAGAAATATCTCTGTAAATGACAACTTTTTAAAAATTTTTATACAAAGTTGTCAATTTACAGAGATATTTCTCTCACCCAGCATGGGTATATGTAAAAATACACCACAAAAAACATTGCCCTACTTCTCCTGAGTACGGCGATACCACATGTGTGACACTTTTTTGCAGACAAGATGTGCAAAGGGGCCCAAATTCCAATGAGTACCTTAAAGGAGGGCATTTTTACGCATTTTTCTTCTCACGCTTTAGGGCCTCTAAAATGCCAGGGCAGTATAAATACCCCACATGTGACCCCATTTTGGAAAGAAGACACCCCAAGGTATTCCGTGAGGGCATGGCAAGTTCATAGAAGATTTTTTTTTTTTTGGCACAAGTTAGCGGAAATTGATTTTTTATTGTTTTTTTCTCACAAAGTCTACCTTTCTGCTAACTTTTGACAAAAAGTTCAATTTTTCATGGACTAACTATTCCCCTCAGCGAATACCTTGGGGTGTCTACTTTCCAAAATGGGGTCATTTGTGGGGTGTTTGTACTGTTCTGGCATTTTGGGGGGGGGGGGCTAAATTGTGAGCAATCCTGTAAAACCTAAAGGTACTCGTTGGAATTTGGGCCCCTTTGCGCACCTAGGCTGCAAAAAAGTGTTACACATGTGGTATTGCCGTACTCAGGAGAAGTAGGGCAATGTGTTTTGGGGTGTATTTTTACATATACCCATGCTGGGTGAGAGAAATATCTCTGAAAACTGACAACTTTGTATAAAAATTTTTTAAAAGTTGTCATTCACAGCGATATTTCTCACACAAAGTAGGGGTATATATAAAAACACACCCCAAAACACATTGCTCTACTTATCCTGATTACGGCGATACCACATGTGTGACACTTTTTTGCAGCCAAGATGCGCAAAGGGGCCCAAATTCCAATGAGTACCTTTAGGATTTCACAGGGCATTTTTACGCATTTGGATTCCAGACTTCTTCTCACGCTTTAGGGGCCCCTAAAATGCCAGGGCAGTATAAGTACCCCACAAGTGACCCCATTTTAGAAAGAAGACACCCCAAGCTATTCCGTGAGGGGTATGGTGAGTTCATGTAAAATTTTATTTTTTGTCACAAGTTAGTGAAATATGAGACTTTGTAAAAAAAATATATATATATCAATTTCCGCTAACTTGTGCCAAAATTTTTTTTCTGTGAACTCGCCATGCCCCTCACGGATTACCTTGGGGTGTCTTCTTTCCAAAATGGGGTCACATGTGGGTATTTATAGTGCCCTGGCATTTAGGGCCCTAAGCGTGAGAATCAAAATGCGTAAAAATGCCCTGTGAATCCTAAAGGTACTCATTGGTTTTAGGGCCCTTTGCGCATCTTGGCTACAAAAAGTGTCACTAATGTGGTATCGCCGTACTCAGGAGAAGTAGGGCAATGTGTTTTGGGGTGTATTTTTACATATACTCATGCTGGGTGTGAGAAATATCTCTGTAAATGACAACTTTTTAAAATTTTTATACAAAGTTGTCAATTTACAGAGATATTTCTCTCACCCAGCATGGGTATATGTAAAAATACACCACAAAAAACATTGCCCTACTTCTCCTGAGTACGGCGATACCACATGTGTGACACTTTTTTGCAGACAAGATGTGCAAAGGGGCCCAAATTCCAATGAGTACCTTATAGGAGGGCATTTTTACGCATTTTTCTTCTCACGCTTTAGGGCCTCTAAAATGCCAGGGCAGTATAAATACCCCACATGTGACCCCATTTTGGAAAGAAGACACCCCAAGGTATTCCGTGAGGGCATGGCGAGTTCATAGAAGATTTTTTTTTTTGGCACAAGTTAGCGGAAATTGATTTTTTATTGTTTTTTTCTCACAAAGTCTCCCTTTCTGCTAACTTTTGACAAAAGTTCAATTTTCATGGACTAACTATTCCCCTCAGCGAATACCTTGGGGTGTCTACTTCCAAAATGGAGTCATTTGTGGGGTGTTTGTACTGTTCTGGCATTTTGAGGGGCTAAATTGTGAGCAATCCTGTAAAACCTAAAGGTACTCGTTGGAATTTGGGCCCCTTTGCGCACCTAGGCTGCAAAAAAGTGTTACACATGTGGTATTGCCGTACTCAGGAGAAGTAGGGCAATGTGTTTTGGGGTGTATTTTTACATATACCCATGCTGGGTGAGAGAAATATCTCTGAAAACTGACAACTTTGTATAAAAAAATTTAAAAGTTGTCATTCACAGCGATATTTCTCACACAAAGTAGGGGTATATATAAAAACACACCCCAAAACACATTGCCCTACTTATCCTGATTACGGCGATACCACATATGTGACACTTTTTTGCAGCCAAGATGCGCAAAGGGGCCCAAATTCCAATGAGTACCTTTAGGATTTCACAGGGCATTTTTACGCATTTGGATTCCAGACTTCTTCTCACGCTTTAGGGGCCCCTAAAATGCCAGGGCAGTATAAGTACCCCACAAGTGACCCCATTTTAGAAAGAAGACACCCCAAGCTATTCCGTGAGGGGTATGGTGAGTTCATGTAAAATTTTATTTTTTGTCACAAGTTAGTGAAATATGAGACTTTGTAAAAAAAAATATATATATATCAATTTCCGCTAACTTGTGCCAAAATTTTTTTTTTTCTGTGAACTCGCCATGCCCCTCACGGATTACCTTGGGGTGTCTTCTTTCCAAAATGGGGTCACATGTGGGTATTTATAGTGCCCTGGCATTTAGGGCCCTAAAGCGTGAGAATCCAAAATGCGTAAAAATGCCCTGTGAAATCCTAAAGGTACTCATTGGTTTTAGGGCCCTTTGCGCATCTTGGCTACAAAAAGTGTCACTAATGTGGTATCGCCGTACTCAGGAGAAGTAGGGCAATGTGTTTTAGGGTGTATTTTACATATACTCATGCTGGGTGTGAGAAATATCTCTGTAAATGACAACTTTTTAAAAATTTTTATACAAAGTTGTCAATTTACAGAGATATTTCTCTCACCCAGCATGGGTATATGTAAAAATACACCACAAAAAACATTGCCCTACTTCTCCTGAGTACGGCGATACCACATGTGTGACACTTTTTTGCAGACAAGATGTGCAAAGGGGCCCAAATTCCAATGAGTACCTTATAGGAGGGCATTTTTACGCATTTTTCTTCTCACGCTTTAGGGCCTCTAAAATGCCAGGGCAGTATAAATACCCCACATGTGACCCCATTTTGGAAAGAAGACACCCCAAGGTATTCCGTGAGGGCATGGCGAGTTCATAGAAGATTTTTTTTTTTGGCACAAGTTAGCGGAAATTGATTTTTTATTGTTTTTTTCTCACAAAGTCTCCCTTTCTGCTAACTTTTGACAAAAAGTTCAATTTTTCATGGACTAACTATTCCCCTCAGCGAATACCTTGGGGTGTCTACTTCCAAAATGGGAGTCATTTGTGAGGTGTTTGTACTGTTCTGGCATTTTGGGAGGCTAAATTGTGAGCAATCCTGTAAAACCTAAAGGTACTCGTTGGAATTTGGGCCCCTTTGCGCACCTAGGCTGCAAAAAAGTGTCACACATGTGGTATTGCCGTACTCAGGAGAAGTAGGGCAATGTGTTTTAGGTGTATTTTTACATATACCCATGCTGGGTGAGAGAAATATCTCTGAAAACTGACAACTTTGTATAAAAAATTTAAAAAGTTGTCATTTACAGCGATATTTATCACACAAAGTAAGGGTATATATAAAAATACACCCCAAACACATTGCCCTACTTATCCTGATTACGGCGATACCACATGTGTGACACTTTTTGCAGCCAAGATGCAAAGGGGCCCAAATTCCAATGAGTACCTTTAGGATTTCACAGGGCATTTTTACGCATTTGGATTCCAGACTTCTTCTCACGCTTTAGGGGCCCCTAAAATGCCAGGGCAGTATAAGTACCCCACAAGTGACCCCATTTTAGAAAGAAGACACCCCAAGCTATTCCGTGAGGGGTATGGTGAGTTCATGTAAAATTTTATTTTTTGTCACAAGTTAGTGAAATATGAGACTTTGTAAAAAAAAATATATATATATCAATTTCCGCTAACTTGTGCCAAAAAATTTTTTTTTCTGTGAACTCGCCATGCCCCTCACAGATTACCTTGGGGTGTCTTCTTTCCAAAATGGGGTCACATGTGAGGTATTTATAGTGCCCTGGCATTTAGAGGCCCTAAACGTGAGAATCCAAAATGCGTAAAAATGCCCTGTAAATCCTAAAGGTACTCATTGGTTTTAGGGCCCTTTGCGCATCTTGGCTGCAAAAAAGTGTCACTCATGTGGTATCGCCGTACTCAGGAGAAGTAGGGCAATGTGTTTTGGGGTGTATTTTACATATACTCATGCTGGTGTGAGAAATATCTCTGTAAATGACAACTTTTTAAAAAATTTTATACAAAGTTGTCAATTTACAGAGATATTTCTCTCACCCAGCATGGGTATATGTAAAAATACACCACAAAAAACATTGCCCTACTTCTCCTGAGTACGGCGATACCACATGTGTGACACTTTTTTGCAGACAAGATGTGCAAAGGGGCCCAAATTCCAATGAGTACCTTTTAGGAGGGCATTTTTACGAATTTTTCTTCTCACGCTTTAGGGCCTCTAAAATGCCAGGGCAGTATAAATACCCCACATGTGACCCCATTTTGGAAAGAAGACACCCCAAGGTATTCCGTCAGGGGCATAGCGAGTTCATAGAAGATTTTTTTTTTGGCACAAGTTAGCGGAAATTGATTTTTTATTGTTTTTTCTCACAAAGTCTCCCTTTCTGCTAACTTCTGACAAAAAGTTAAATTTTTCATGGACTAACTATTCCCCTCAGCGAATACCTTGGGGTGTCTTCTTTCCAAAATGGGGTCATTTGTGGGGTGTTTGTACTGTTCTGGCATTTTGGGGGGGGCTAAATTGTGAGCAATCCTGTAAAACCTAAAGGTACTCGTTGGAATTTGGGCCCCTTTGCGCACCTAGGCTGCAAAAAAGTGTCAGAAATGTGGTATCGCCGTACTCAGGAGAAGTAGGGCAATGTGTTTTGGGGTGTATGTTTACATATACCCATGCTGGGTGAGAGAAATATCTCTGTAAACTGACAACTTTGTATAAAAAAAATTAAAAAGTTGTCGTTTACAGCGATATTTCTCACACAAAGTATGGGTATTGTGGTAAGGTGCAAGGTACCGTTGTCGATGGCAGGTACGTGTCACCGAGGTTCCTGGCCTCGGTGAGGTGAGAGCCGGGTTTTTATGTGTCAGCAGCAGCTAGTGCTGCTTGACATTGTTAGTTAGTTTGGCTGCAAAGCCAATCCGGGCCGGCTCTTACTGGGAGTAGGCAAAGAGTTGGGTGGGTGCCTACTCCCCACGGTCCAGGCCGGACTTTATCCGGGCTATTAAAAGGCAGCCTCCTCAGCAGCTGAGGGTGTGATTGTCCTGGAGCTGCTGTTAGGCTGTGGAATCATTTGCGTTTGGGAGTTCTGATCCATTCTGTGCTATGTGGAGTTCTCTGGGCTGGAAGCAAGAGCCCAAGCAAGGAGGAGTGCAGACGACCTGAAAGCCGGAGGTGGATTGTCCTGCGGCTGGGCTGACAGCCAGGTGCGAACCTGCACCAAAAACCTCCCAGGTGATTGTAACCTGCATTGGACTGTTTTTGTTTTGCATCACGTTTTTTTTCTGCTGTGTGTGAATTAACACCAAGAGACTGTTTACTGTTTGTTTTGTGCAAGTGTGAATAAAACACTGGTTACTGCACTTTCTGGACTCCCTTTTGCCTCTGTACTGCACCCGCACCGCTATCTGCCAGAGCGACTCCCCACATTTGGTGGAGGATGCGGGCATGCGCAGTGAGGCTGGCGTGAACGCCGAACTTTGTTTGTTTTGCTGAGCACAAGTGAATGTCATATGTCAAGCCGGCAAAGTTTCAACACGTGAACCCTGACAAGATGGAGGCAGTTGTAAAGGCTCTCGTGGAGGCCAATTTACAGCAGCGGGAGGCCAACAAGCAGCAGCAGGAGACAAACCAGCTGCTTTTGCAACAGGTAATGGCTTTGCAAGCGTCTGGAGCCTCTCACCGTGCCCATGATGCCCGGAAAGCGGTCCGTGCAGCGATTCCCAAGATGACCCCCGAGGATGATGCTGAGACCTACCTGGCAGTCTTCGAAAAAGTGGCCGTGAGGGAGAAGCTGCCCCGTGACCAGTGGGCTGAGGTGGTCGCTCCGTTCCTGGCTTCCGGACCCCAGCAAGTGTTTTTCGACTTGGCGGACGACCAAGCGGCCGATTATGACACAGTGAAAGGAGAGATCCTGGCCAGACTGGGGGTGAACGTGCTGGTCCGCGCTTAAAGAGTCCACCAGTGGGACTTTAAAACGACTGAACCCGCTAGGCCGCAGTACTACGATCTGCTGCACAGGCTGCAAAAGTGGCTGCAGCCTGATGTTCTAAGTCCGGCTGCTATGCTGGACCGTCTGCTGGCCGACATCTTTTGGAGGGCCCTGCCTTATCCCCTCCAGCACTGGGTCGGCCAGGCGTCTCCGGTATGTGCCCTGGAGATGGTCGACCTGGTGGAGCGTTACGAGGCCACCAGAAACCTGCAGGGGAGTCTTGCTGGGAAAGGGTCAGTCAAACCCCGGAGGCCTCCACCCCAGTTCCGACGTCCGGCGACAGAGAGGCCTGCACGGAATGTACCCCCTGCGGATCCACCTCCCGTGGTATGCTGGAGGTGTCAGGAGCCAGGCCACATCAGGGCCGACTGTCCGCATCGGGGTAAGCCGATGGTTGTGAACTACGGGGGTCGCCACTCCCTGTATGCACGGAAGCTGTGCGCAACTGGCACCCGTGAGGTGCAGGATAAAAACCACCTGTGTCAAGTAGAGGTGGGAGATTCCCTGGCGGTGGCCCTGCTGGACTCCGGGAGTCTAGTCTCCCTGGTAAGAGCTGCCCTAGTACGGCCTGCGGAGTATACCGGCCGTAAAATTGGGGTCCTGTGCATCCACGGAGACTTAAAAGACTACCCCACTGCACTAGGGACTTTGTCCACAGCGGCTGGTAAGTGGACCCACGAGGTGGCTGTTGCTACCAAACTCCCACATGAACTGATACTTGGGAGGGACTTCCCAGGTTTCCCGGTGCTGTGGCCGGCAATAAAAGTGTCTGATGGACCCGAGACAGGGGTAACCCTAGTAGAGTGGCCTGATACCACTGGAAGGCCAGAACCCTGGGAGCCCGAGTCTGAAGGGCCAGCGGTAGGGGTGACCACTGCTCCAGCGGTAGAGGGGGAGACAACCCCACTGAGGGTAATGGTGGGAGACACGGAGGACTTGCCACCGGGACCTGAGTTGGCAGACCTCAATGTCTCCGGGGAAAATTTTGGGACCGCACAACACGGGACCAAACCCTAACCAGGGCCTGGGAAAGTGTTGTAATGATTGATGGTAAACCCCAGAAACCTGGGGCTGAATTAATGTTTCCGCGATTTATTGTTCTTCAGGATATGTTGTATCGGGTGAACCAACTCCGAGGTGAGCCAGTTGAACAGTTGGGGGTGCCCACCGCATATCGCAAGCTTGTTATGGAGCTTGCCCACCAACATGTTCTTGGGGGACACTTGGGGTGGCAGAAAACCCAGGACCGCATACTGCAGCGGTTTTATTGGCCTGGTGTGTTTAAGGAGGTAGAAGAATATTGTAAATCCTGTCCGACCTGTCAGGTAAATAGCCCCCAGCCGCATTACAGAAGTCCCCTGGTCCCTCTCCCAATAATTGAGGTCCCATTCGAGCGTATTGCCATGAATCTGGTCGGACCCGTACCGAAGTCTGCTAGGGGTCACCAACATATCCTGGTGATTCTGGACTATGCTACTCGATATCCAGAGGCGGTGCCTCTGCGACATACCTCGGCTAAGCTCATTGCCAAAGAGTTAATGGAAATGTTTTCCTGTATGGGCCTGCCAAAAGAGATTCTGACCGACCAAGGGACCCCTTTTATGTCCAAAGTTATGAGGGAACTGTGTAAATTGTTGCGTATAAAGCAGTTACGGACGTCCGTGTACCATCCGCAAACAGACGGTCTTGTCGAGAGGTTTAACCAAACTCTAAAAAATATGTTAAAAAGGGTGGTGTCTAGAGATGGGAAGGACTGGGATCTGCTTCTGCCCTATCTCATGTTCGCAGTGCGAGAGGTGCCCCAGGCCTCTACTGGGTCCTCGCCCTTCGAACTGCTTTATGGCAGACACCCTCGGGACCTGTTGGATATCGCCAAGGAAGCGTGGGAACAACAGCCTGTCCCCCACAAAAGTGTCATTGAGTATGTCACCCAGATGCAAGAACGGATGGAAAGGGTGTTGCCGCTGGTCCGGGAGCATATGGAGGCAGCGCAACAAGCCCAGAGTAGGGTGTATAATCGTCAGGCTCGGGTACGGGACTTCAACCCGGGAGATCGGGTTTTGGTTCTGGTGCCCACCCTTGACAGCAAGTTCCTAGCTAGGTGGCAGGGCCCCTATGAGGTAATCGAGAGGGTAGGGGAAGTAAATTACAAAGTACACCAGCCGGGGCGGCGCAAGCCGGAGCAGGTGTACCACGTGAATTTACTGAAGCCGTGGAAAGACAGGGACACGGCCGACGACAACAGCCCCCGGCCAGGGCTTCTAGGTGACAAGGGTCCAGCCTCACAGTTCGAGGCCTGCGAAGCGGTAGCCACGGTAAAAATTGCAGACAGCCTGTCTTCCAAACAAGTTCAGGAAGTCAGGGAGTTCATCAGTCGGAACACGGATGTGTTCTCAGACCTCCCTGGCCGCACGTCTCTCATCCAACATGACATCGTCACTGAGCCTCAGGCCAAAATCCGGTTAAAACCATACCGGGTACCCGAGGCTCGGCGACGGGCCCATCATGGACGAAGTGCAATTAATGTTGCAGCTCGATGTCATTGAGGAGTCAAAAAGTGAGTGGGCCAGTCCCATAGTCCTAATACCCAAGCCGGATGGGACGTTGCGGTTCTGCAACGATTTTCGCAAGTTAAATGAAGTGTCCAAGTTTGATGCGTATCCCATGCCCCGGGTAGACGAGCTTGTTGAGAATTTAGGGCAAGCCCGTTATTTTTCTGTGCTCGACCTCACTAAAGGGTACTGGCAGGTACCCTTAACGGAGTCGGCCAAGGAAAAAAACGCTTTTGTTACCACGCAGGGCCTGTATCATTACAAGGTATTACCCTTTGGCCTGCATGGCGCCCCCGCCACCTTCCAAAGGTTAATGAATATTGTGCTGCGACCTCATCGTCGGTACGCCTCGGCCTACTTAGATGATGTAATCATCCACAGCACCGACTGGGAAAGCCATTTGCCCAAAGTGCAGGCGGTAGTAGATGCCCTGAGGAAAGCTGGTCTAACCGCCAATCCAAAGAAGTGTGCGATTGGGTTGGAAGAGACCAAATATCTGGGATATGTTATTGGGCGCGGAGTCATCAAGCCGCAGGTAACTAAGGTAGAGGCCATTCGTAACTGGCCCCGACCGGTCACCACCAGGCAGGTAAAGTCCTTCCTGGGAATTGTAGGGTACTACATGCGATTTGTGCCCCACTTTGCCACAATAGCAGCACCGTTGACAGACCTGTTGAAGGGGCGAAAGTCTGGGAAGGTTAGCTGGAG
Source organism: Bufotes viridis (assembly GCA_033119425.1). Classification (NCBI taxonomy): domain Eukaryota; kingdom Metazoa; phylum Chordata; class Amphibia; order Anura; family Bufonidae; genus Bufotes; species Bufotes viridis. The sequence goes on along the minus strand of CM065589.1, from coordinate 299,087,141 downwards.
TGAGAAGGCGGAGGAGGCTTTCTCTGCTCTGAAGTCGGCCCTGTGTGGGTCCCCGGTTTTGGTGACGCCCGACTTCAATAGAGAATTTGTGGTACAGACCGATGCCTCTGAAGTGGGCCTCGGGGCTGTACTCTCAGGAAATCAATGGGGAGGAGCATCCCGTGGTTTTCCTGAGTCGCAAACTCACCCCAGCCGAGACCAGGTACAGTATAGTGGAGAGAGAGTGCCTGGCCATCAAGTGGGCACTAGAGTCTCTCCGCTATTATCTGCTAGGGAGAAAGTTCCGTCTGGTGACCGACCATTCCGCTCTAAAGTGGATGTGCCAGGCGAAAGACAGGAATGCTCGGGTCACCAGATGGTTCTTGTCTCTGCAGAATTTCAAGTTTTCGATAGAACACAGGGCAGGCCGCTAGCAGGGTAACGCAGATGCCCTGTCCCGCGTCCACTGCCTCACATGTGTTCACCCCTCAGGGTTGAACAAAGGGGGTATGTGGTAAGGTGCAAGGTACCGTTGTCGATGGCAGGTACGTGTCACCGAGGTTCCTGGCCTCGGTGAGGTGAGAGCCGGGTTTTTATGTGTCAGCAGCAGCTAGTGCTGCTTGACATTGTTAGTTAGTTTGGCTGCAAAGCCAATCCGGGCCGGCTCTTACTGGGAGTAGGCAAAGAGTTGGGTGGGTGCCTACTCCCCACGGTCCAGGCCGGACTTTATCCGGGCCTTTAAAAGGCAGCCTCCTCAGCAGCTGAGTGTGTGATTGTCCTGGAGCTGCTGTTAGGCTGTGGAATCATTTGCGTTTGGGAGTTCTGATCCATTCTGTGCTATGTGGAGTTCTCTGGGCTGGAAGCAAGAGCCCAAGCAAGGAGGAGTGCAGACGACCTGAAAGCCGGAGGTGGATTGTCCTGCGGCTGGGCTGACAGCCAGGTGCGAACCTGCACCAAAAACCTCCCAGGTGATTGTAACCTGCATTGGACTGTTTTTGTTTTGCATCACGTTTTTCTGCTGTGTGTGAATTAACACCAAGAGACTGTTTACTGTTTGTTATGTGCAAGTGTGAATAAAACACTGGTTACTGCACTTTCTGGACTCCCTTTTGCCTCTGTACTGCACCCGCACCGCTATCTACCAGAGCGACTCCCCACAGTATATATAAAAATACACCCCAAAACACATTGCCCTACTTCTCCTGAGTACGGCGATACCACATGTGTGCCACTTTTTTGCAGCCAAAATGCACAAAGGGGCCCAAATTCCAATGAGTACCTTTAGGATTTCACTGGGCATTTTTACGCATATGGATTCTCACGCTTTAGGGCCCTAAAATGCCAGGGCAGTATAAATACCCCACATGTGACCCCATTGTGGAAAGAAGACACCCCAAGGTATTCCGTGAGGGGCATGGCGAGTTCACAGAAATTTTTTTTTTTGGCACAAGTTAGCGGAAATTGGTATTTTTTTTTTTTTTTACAAAGTCTCATATTCCACTAACTTGTGACAAAAAATAAAATTTTACATGAACTCACCATACACCTCACGGAATACCTTGGGGTGTCTTCTTTCTAAAATGGGGTCACATGTGAGGTGTTTGTACTGCCCTGGCATTTGATGTTCTCCGCAATCATTACACATATGGCCAGCATTAGGAGTTTCTGCGATTCTCCTTATATTGAGCATACGGATAATGCGATTATTTTTTTTCCGTTCAGTCTCTAGGCTGAAAAAAAAAAATAAAATTAACGGCACAGATTTCCTCATTCGCAACAATCAATGTGGATGAAAAAATCTCTGCCAAAAAATGTGCAAAAAAAATAAAAATGAACGGCACAGATTTCCTCATTCGCATCAATCAATGTGGATGAAACAATCTCTGCTAAAAAATGTGCAAAAAAAAAAGTAGTAAGGCCCCATTCACACGTCCGCAAAAATGTCTGCATCTATTCCGCAATTCTGCGGAATAGATGCGGACCCATTCAGTGTGAATGGGGCCGGCAGTGATGCGGAGAGCACACTATGTGCTCGCCACATCAGCATTTGCGGAGCTGCGGCCGCAAACTTCCGGGTTTAGGCCCCCAAACATCCGGCCACAGCTCCGCAAAAGATAGAGCATGTCCTATTCTTGTCCGCAATTGCGGACAAGAAAAGGCATTTTCTATATAGTTCTGGCAATGTGCGGATCCGCAAAATGCGGAAAGCACATTGCCGGTGTCCGTGTTTTGCGGATCCACAGATCCATGGATCCGCAAAACACATACGGACGTCTGAATGAGCCTTACAGGGGGGTGATTAGTGACAGGGGGGTGACATGGGGTGATCGGGGTTAATCGGGGGTTAATCAGGGGTTAATCAGTGACGGGGGGTGGATGGGGGGGTCTGAGTGGTGATTGGTGCACTTACAAAAGTTTCCTTTGGTGGTCCCAAGCAAAAGGGACCACAAAAGGAACGAACAGCAAGCATATCAGACGCTGTTAACAAAACAGCGTCTGATATGCCATTTTTTTAAACTTCTACAGCCTGCCAGCGCACGTTCAGCGCTGGCAGGCTGTAGTTAAAGTTCTCCCCGACGCGATCCTGTGAACGCACACGCGTGCACGCGTTCACAGGAAATCTCGCATCTCGGGAGATGACGCGCCCGCGCATCAAGGAGGAACAAACCGACCGCCCGCAGGACGCAATCCTGCGTTAGGCGGTCGGTAAGAGGTTAAAATTAAAAAATTGGCAAAAAAATGAAATTCTGAAATTTCATCTACTTTTGCCAATAACTCTGGTGGAGCAACTAAAGGGTTAACAACGTTTGTAAGATCAGTTTTGAAAATCTTTAGGGGTTTTGTTTCCAAAATGGTGTCACTTTTACGGAGTTTCTACTCTGGGGGTGCATCAGGGGGCTTGAAATAGGACACAGTGTAAATAAACCGGTCCATAAAAATCAGCCTTCCAAAAACCACACGGCGCTCCTTTCCCTCTACGCCCCGCCCCATATGGGGGTGTTTCTGTAAACGTCAGAGTCAGGGAAATAAAGATACAGTCTTGTTTGGCTGTTAACCCTTACTTTGTTAGTGGAAAAAATGGGTTAAAATGGAAAAATTTACCTTGAGGGGTGTAGTTTCTAGAATGGGTTCATTTTTGTCTGGTTTCTATTATGTAAGCCACACAAAGTGACTTCAAACCATAACTGGTACCTAAAAAATTAGTTTTTGCCAATTTCTGAAGATTTGCTTCTAAACTTCTAAGCCTTGTAACATCCCTCAAAAATAAAATGGCATTCCCAAAAGGATCCAAACATGAAGTAGACATATAGGGAATGTAAATTAATAACTTTTTTTGGCAGTATTAATATGTGTTATAGAAATAGAGAAATTGAAACTTGCGAAATTGCAAATTTTTCAACATTTTTGGTAAATTTGGTATTTTTTTATAAATAAAAATACATTTTTTGGACTCCGTTTTACCAGTGTAATGAAGTACAATATGTGACGAAAAACCAGTCTCAGAATGGCCAGGATAAGTAAAAGCGTTTTAAAGTTATCACCACATAAAGTGACACTGGTCAGATTTGCAAAAAAATGGCCGGGTCCTTAAGGTGAAATTAGGCTGGGTCCTTAAGGCGTTAAAGATAGTGTACGCTCAGGAGCTGAGCGGGCAACAAAAAGAAATGTTAGTAAAGAAAAATGGTTAGGACATTGTCATACCCATGATTACTTTACAGAGAGACATTAATCTTTGTACTTAGTTATACTTGTAGATAGAAGAACATATCAATTGTGTTATCAAGTGCAAAAGATTTATAAAATCATGAAGATTGTGACAGCTATATACAGCCAGAATACCAAGACAATGGTGGCTTAATTCTATCAGATTGTTGAGTTTACAATGACTCAGTGGCACATTCTGTGCCTATCTCTTATAAGGTTATGTATTTATAACACCTCTCTGTTCTAAATCCCCTGATGACGCTGCCGTGTGCAGTGAAACATGGGGGACATGTGTGCAAAATTTGTGTGTTTTAACTAGCAAATGTCCTGTGTGCATCTAGATCCTAGACTAGCAAACCTCTCTCCCAAACAGATAGACAAATAATAGGTCTGGATTTTTCCCACACCAATGCAATACAAAGTTTTTGGAAATATAGACAAAACAAGAAACACATAGCGATGCATGGGAGGCTAGTCCCTATCACCTCCTGCCATTGGAGTCCCATCCCCTGACACCGGTTGTTTTCATCCGCGCATGGGGAGAAGCGGCAGCGACCATGCTGGGACCAGGGGCAGCACAGGGAGCGGGGATCCAGGTAAGTAGAATGAGTGTGAGGGGCCCGGGCATATGGGGTGCATTTCAAGGCTCTGATAACCCCTTTAAACTTCAAAAAAGTAAATGGAGGATCAGTGGTTAGAAAAATACCTTCATTCTCTAGCTTTAACCCCTCAGTGATTACAATGCATATTTTTTACGGTGGTCACTAAAAGGTCCTAGGATAGGCGGCCAGCTTTCTGCCATCTCCCATGCAGCAGAGAGCAGGGGCTCTGCTCTCACATGAGAGCTGGGCTCCTGCTTTAAAGGCCACAATTGGCAGAATTTGGGCCATTTAATCCCTTAGATGCTGCGGTCAATAGCTGCAGCATCTAAGGGATATCCCCTAAGCATATTTAGTATCGATGCATCGGAAACGACCAACAGTACAAAAATATCATCAATTTATACCCATGATTTCAATGGGTATCTCCTCAATATTCTCTCCAATTATGGCCAGAATTTTTTTCTATTGCATTTTGCATAGCCATCTCTCTATATCCATTAGCTGCACCATTGATTCCCAAAAATGGGGAGCAGGAGGTACATTTATATTGATGTTATCGCTAAATTCTGTGTAAATGCACTTATGTTGGATCCTCCACCTTTGTTGGATCCTTGTGGTTTGTCTGCAGTCATAGTGCTATTGTTTCCCTGTTGCAACATTGATGTAAATATTCCCTGTAAATACGGCAAGGATAAGGAAGAATCATGTGTATTTTGATTTGAATTCTGTTGTGATGACTGCACCATTGAGGTGCTTGTATTCATATCCGAAGTCTATATTTGGAAAATATGTATCTTGGATTGTAACAGTCTTTTGGAGCTTCCGTGTCTTCTGTTCAGTATTTTCCTCTTTACACCACCACCCTTGTTCCCTGAAACTCTTAACTAAAGCCTCAGTTCCTGACATTTTCAGATTAATCAGTATACTGTATGTTCTTACTCACAGTATGTTAGTCTGTTTTTCCAACTTAATTAGTGTCAAAATCTTTTTTATCTATAAATATTTATGATGCTTCAATTTTATAATATCACCTTTTTAAAGAATCAACTTAACCCCTCCCGACCATCAACGTAAATGTACAGCGCTGGCTGGGACTTTGAACATGGCACCGGCTTGCACGTGCAAAGGGCGCCATAGCCACCAGGTGCCTGCTGTTTAATACAGCAGGCATCCAAGGCTAAAGTCCACAACCAGCAGTAATGGCAATTGCGGACTTTTAACCCTTCAGATGCTGTAGTCAAATGTGACCACGGCATCTGAATGTACTAAAACCCGGAAGTGCGTGCTTCCAAGTGTGCTCCGGCTCCCCCTAGCGGAGATCGTGGGAGCCGGATGCTTTCTGAGGCAGCTTCAGTCCTCCAGAATGAACTGAAGCTGCTGCACATTAGTACCTATGGAGCCCCTGCCTGTGGCGGGGCTCACATGGAATTCATTGTAAATCTCATACACTCCAGTGCTAATGCATTGGAGTGTATGAAAGAAGCTGATGATTGCTTGTTATAGTTCCCTATGGGAACTAAAAAATAGTGTAAAAGTGCTGACAAGTAAAATGACCCCATTTATATGAAGAGAAATTATTTTTATTTGCATAAGTTTCTGCAACAACAATGCTCTGTCTAAGTATCCCATTAAGATGCCCAAATATGTTAGGACCCAGAAAATGTCATGTGCAGGTAGAAATAGGTGCGAAGAATACTAGACACTGCTGCATTGCTACAAATATGATATTTTAGATTTTTTGTTTGCTATTGTAAATTAACATATGAGAAGTAATCCATCTGAAAATGTATCAATTCAATTTGCAAGACTGATGGGGGGCATCTTGGGGTCATCTACTGAGCCCACAAAGAAGGGGTATTTTATATGGGGGCTCTGTGTGGTACTAATATTATCAGGGGGTTTATCTGTTTCTGCAGTATAATATACGGGACCACAGCGGCACAGTATTGGGGGTAGTAGGATGAATTGCCCAGAAGATAGGAGGAGGATGGAAAAGTAGTAAACTGAGTTTTATTTTGCTGTCAAACTGCAGAGACGAAAACTGATGGTCTGGTCTGCAGGTCTGAAAGGAGAAGATGAGGAAAGAAAACATCTACATCAAAGAAGACGTCACTGGATGTAAGAGGTAAGTGGGGCTGTATTTCTGTAGTGATCGATTGCCGAAAGTGCCCCTCCCGAGACCAGGCCCCACTGTCCCCAGTAGTGTCCCCCACTGCCCCCGTAATGTCCCCCACTGCCCCAGTAATGTCCCCAGTAGTGTCCCCCACTGCACCAGTAATATGCCCAGTAGTGCCTCCCACTGCACCAGTAATATCCCCAGTAGTGCCTCCCATAGCCCCTTGTAGTGTCCCCGACTGCCCACAGTCTTCATGTAACGGGGCCCAGCATTTTCAATGTACTTAATGCTGGGCCCCGTCAGAGCGCTCATCTCACCTGCATGATATGCACTTCTCCAGTCTCTAGGCCTCCAGCATCAGGCCCCGGCGCTGCCACAATAAAACTAGTCACAAATCAAGCAGGTGGGCAGCGCCTGACTAATGTAGGTTAGGCTCCACCCACCTGCTTAATGTGTGACTATTTTAGTGTGGCAGCGCTGTGGCCTGACTGGAGAAGTGCATATCATGCAGGTGACATGAGCGCTCTGACGGGGCCCGGCATTAAGTACAGTGAAAATGCCAGGCTGCTTTACATGTGAATGCAGCGGGACCCCTCCCCCCACCAGGCCCCAATCGTTACGCCCCTGTGTGGTCCTCAAACCTATAAGAGAAATAGAACCACACTTACATCTGGAACTTTAATACAGAATGATAATTTATCTCCCTCTACAGCCATTTCATTTCAGACAGAAGGCCAGGCACTTTGTTTGCAGATTGCTTAAGGCTGGCAGTGACACAAGAGAACAAGATTAAGACTTGTGCAATCCAGTGCACAGTAAATGTTTTCTGTGTCAGCGGGAAGCTAGGAATAATACGACTGTAATGTTTGTAGCAGGAATATATTACTTTTCAGTAATGTATGCAAAAAGAAAATGCCAAAAGAAAATGCAAAAAGTGTGTTGATAAGGACACATGGTTCAGCTTTATGTCGAAAAACTAAATTCAAGTGAAGTAGTATACAGTTTTTCAGACAGGTTGATAATACAACACCACCTAAGGTGCTTTTTCTCTAAAATGTTTATATTTTTTTAAATCAACTTCACAATACACTTACAGAAAATATGTCTTCAGAACATTACCTATTGTCTATATATGTATATATGGTAAACATATTTTTAAAGATTTTGAGGTATTTTTTAAATTGTCTATATTACTATATTTAAAAAAAATCCTACATTTCTGCAATTTTTGCGCTGAACACTAATCCTGCCCTGCGTTTGTAGAGATCATTTTTCAGCAGTCAACTCATCATCATATGAAGGATTACAATGAAGGATATTATCTAGGATTACTCAAAAATGTCTGCTCCAGAATCCAGTGGCTGCATGCTTTACACCCCTCCATCTGACAATTGGAATTGTGCTTGGTGATTTAAGGCTTGCATGCAGCTGCTCTGCCATGGAAACCCATGCCATGGCACACAGGTATTATGGAACATGCATGCTGGTCAGGTCCATGGTGAGGTGCAGTTTCAATTTTTTACTTGAGCTGCACAACGTCTATGTGCTTCCTTGCCCCTGGCCACAAAGTACTGAGGGAAGGGGGCCCCAAGCTGAACTACTGCACCAGGGCCCAAGAGCCCTTAGCTACACCCCTGCTATTGAGTAACTAAATTGTATGAGGACTTTAAATACAGAAAATCATTGACCAAGAATTATAGCCATTATTCTTTGTTATGTTTGTTTAAAAAACAATAACATTCCCCCAAATTGGGGCATTGCCCCTAAAATGACCACTTTTGGGCTATATGAATAAACTCTACCTGTTTTGGCTTGGTCATTGGACTTGTCCACTGTGACTAAGAAATTAAAGCTGAGCTCTGATTGATTGCTTGGGGCAGCAAGGCTATTTTTGTTAGGGCTTATGCACACGATAGTATGTATTTTGTGGTCAGCAAAAAACGGATCCGCAAAAAATAGGGATGACGTCCATGTGTATTCCGTATTTTTTGGAACAGAACAGCTTGCCCCTAATAGAACAGTCCTATCATTGTCTGTAATGTGGACAATAATAGGACATGTTCAATTCTTTTGCAGAACAGACATACGGAAACAGAATGCATACGGAGAAACTTCTGTTTTTTTTGCGGACCCATTGAAATGAATGGTTCCGCATATGGTCCGGAAAAAAACTGAATCGGACACAGAAAGAGAATACGCTTGAGTGCATGAGCACTTAAGCAGTACAGTTTTGATGTATAAGCAGGGACGTGCACAGACATTTTGAAGGGCAGGGGCTTAAGTAAAAGAAAGGGCATTTGTAATAATTTTGCATTACGCACAATGTAGCGCGTCAGGTGAGGGGGGGGGGTTAGTTGGGAGAGCAGCAGCACCACCTAGGTTTTTGAGGAGGAAAATAAGAAAAAAGGTATTTTGAACCAAAAGGTGTGCTTTTTGTGGGTTTTGAACTAATAGTGGCCTGTGGATGTCACTGTTATGGAGGATCTGTGGGTGACACTGTTATGGAGGATCTGTGGATGTCACTGTTATGAGGGATCTGTGGAGGTCACTGTTATGGGGGATCTGTGGAGGTCACTGTTATGGGGGATCTGTGGAGGTCACTGTTATGGGGGATCTGTGGAGGTCACTGTTATGGGGGATCTGTGGATGTCACTGTTATGGGGGATCTGTGGAGGTCACTGTTATGGGGGATCTGTGGATGACACTGTTATGGGGGATCTGTGGAGGTCACTGTTATGGGGGATCTGTGGAGGTCACTGTTATGGGGGATCTGTGGATGACACTGTTATGGGGGATCTGTGGAGGTCACTGTTATGGGGGATCTGTGGATGCCACTGTTATGGGGGATCTGTGGAGGTCACTGTTATGGTGGATCTGTGGATGACACTGTTATGAGGATCTGTGAATGACACTGTTATTGGGGATCTGTGGATGACACTGTTATGGGGGATCTGTGGATGACACTGTTATGGGGGATCTGTGGATGACACTGTTATGGGGGATCTGTGGATGACACTGTTATGGGGGATCTGTGGATGACACTGTTATGGGGGATCTGTGGATGACACTGTTATGGGGGATCTGTGGATGACACTGTTATGGGGGATCTGTGGATGACACTGTTATGGGGATCTGTGGATGACACTGTTATGGGGGATCTGTGGATGACACTGTTATGGGGGATCTGTGGATGTCACTGTTATGGGGGATCTGTGGATGATCACTGTTATGGGGGATCTGTGGAGGTCACTGTTATGGGGGATCTGTGGATGACACTGTTATGGGGGATCTGTGGATAACACTGTTATGGGGGATCTGTGGATAACACTGTTATGGGGGATCTGTGGATGGCACTGTTATGGGGGATCTGTGGATGACACACTGTTATAGGGGATTTGTGGATGACACTGTTATGGGGGATCTGTTGATGACACTGTTATGGGGGATCTGTGGATGACACTGTTATGGGGGATCTGTGGATGACACACTGTTATGGGGGATCTGTGGATGACACTATTATGGAGGATATGTGGAGGACACTGTTACGGGGGATCTGTGGATGACACACTGTTATGGGGGATCTGTGGATGACACTGTTATGGGGGATCTGTGGATGACACTGTTATGGGGGATCTGTGGATGACACAATGTTATGGGGGATCTGTGGATGACACTGTTATGGGGGATCTGTGGATGACACTGTTATGGGGGGATCTGTGGCTGTCACTGTTATGGGGGATCTGTGGATGACACTATTATGGGGAGGGGGGATCTGTGGATGACATTGTTATGGCTCATGGGCCTGGGCATGGCAGCAACACATCTTTGAACCCCCCCCCCCCCCCCATGGCCCAACAATGGCACATTTTTCCCCTCCATGGGCCTGGGCCTGGCAGCAGCGCAACCTCCCCCTACCTCATCCCCCATGGTACATTTCTCCCCACCCCGACCCCCTCCATGATGGCACAGTGAACAGTCAGTGGCAGTCTGGCAGACGCAAAAGTGGCACTCAGTACTCACAGTCTAGTAATTACTTTTTTTTATGTTGTCCCAGCAAGGCAAGTAGGGGTGGACTGTCACTCAACAGGAGTTCACAAGTCCCTCTCACTCACAGACCAGTCACGGGCGGTGAGCAGTCGCAAACTGGCACTGCAGTCTCAGGCAGCTCTGCTCCAGTAGACTCCCTGCTCTGTGCCCCACGTGACTTGACCCTGACTGACTGGACTGCAGAGCTGATTCGCTGAACACTCCTGCAGGTGTGGATGCGCCGCACTGGCCCAGTCAGCTCAGCTCAGCTCCACTGTAGACTTCCTGCGCGAGGCGAGGCGCACCGCCCCACGTGACTTGACCCTGACTGGACTGCAGCGCTGGCTGAATACTGCTGTGGGTGCGGATGCGCCGCACAGGCCCAGCCCGTCAGTGACAGGCTGCTTGCCTTAGAGGACAACATTAAAACAAAAAAAAAGGGCATTAAAGGGGCAGGGGCAGAAGGGGGCAGGGGCTCAAGCCCCCTTTGAGCCCTATGTGTGCACGTCCCTGTGTATAAGGCCCACTTTTATGAATGGTCTTCTTTCTTCTTCTACGGTGTTTCAGATATTTCAGCTTTTAGATATAGGGCAATAAGAGAATCAAGCGAACAAATGAATTGAAAACAATGTGAAAAAGAAACATGAAATCACTTTATTATTTATTGGCTGTGATTCCACTCATAAAAGAACATTTGAACTGATATCATGCAATGAGGAGTAGCAGGCAAAATACGAATGAGCTTTACATTCACAAAGTCTACATCTTCTCTTGTTGTCACCAAGAAGATCGAAGCATGCATCTGGTCTGAGTATATGAGCATTTAAATTACAAAATGAATCCGCTAATCACAAAATTATGGCTGAACGGGTAAACTTCTATGGGTGAAAACATTTTTGAAAGACTGTTACCCAAACATTTTACTAACATAGAGAGGAAACACATATTAACGCAGCGTACACAGAAGACAATACATTTAGTTCACATCAGCAGATCTGCAACGTTACATGACAAGAGGATTTCAGTAAGCTTGTTGAAAGAGACATGTAGAGCAGCCTTGATATGAGTTACATTGACACAGAAGGGGGAAAACACTAAACTAACACACAGTAAACATAGACGGAGAAATTCCAGTGCAAATTAAACACGTGATCTATTCTCTTTTACACATAGTAGCATTCAAAATTAATATTGCAGTCTGATTTTTATATGGCTTTCTCTAAAGGTAGATGTAATTTATGACAAAAATAAGTTTAAAAAAAATACAAGAACAATGCCACATTATTTGACTTTCTCCTCCAAAAATTCAGAGGACAACTCTCCATTATCCAAGCCTGAGACTGAAAGGGGTTCCAATGGGTTGCAAACCTATTTCTCTATTGGGGCTAGGATCTTAGGCCTTGCGTAACTCAATGTACCCCCTTCCATAATAAGAAGACGAAAAAAAATTACAAAAAACTACCTCAATTACCTGAGATTAAACACATTTATGAACAAAAAGTGATGGAAGTTGACAGAGATATTCAGGATTATGTGATCAAATGAACCAGGCTTCTCTTTGGTCTTACATTATAGCCTTATGTTGTATTTGCTAAATAGGTTTATGAGACTAATGCATATAATTTTAATGATTTAGTTAATATTTGTATAATATTTATGTGTACTTAAAAGATATTTTTATTTTTATATTGTTTACCTTATCCTTATCTTTAGCATATACTGGAAGTACATTTTACTTTACAATATTTAGACTGTTTTTCTATATTCAATAGGTGATATAATACAGTACATTGAATAAAATTGAGTACTAAGCATTCATACCAGTGTAACATGACCATGTTTTAAGACCCAGTCACACAGGCAGAAGACCAGGACCCTCCATGGTTCTACTGATCTGAATTTAGAGTTCTGTAGCGATCCAAGTTTGATAGGTGAAGGCAGATGTTCAGTAGATGTAGAACTGGAAGGGACTTGGTCTAAGAGGTCATAATATGGACGGTAAAATGTGGTCATATTATGGCTGCTTGCAAAACAACCTACTACTATATGGTCAAAGTTATAATATCTTGTTGTTTGTTTTATTTTAGTTTTATACAACCTATTTTTTAAAACTAAATAGGACAACATTCAAGACATCTCAACAGATAAAATTAATCCTAAAATTCATCTGTTAAAAAGCCTTAATATCACTTGGGAAAGCAGGCCTCTAACTCACATTATGTTTATTAGGTCTCAGCTATTAATTTCAGTTTTTTGTTATAATTTCAGCTTTTAGGCCCCTTTCACATGGGTTAGTTTTCCACGCGGGTTCAATGTGTGACTTGCACACATTGCACCCACACTAAATCCTGACCCATTCATTTAAATGGGGCTGTGTACATAAGCGATGTTTTTCACCCATCACTTTTGCGTTGCGTGAAAATCGTATCATGTTCTATATTCTGTGTTTTTCACGCAATGCAGACCCCATAGAAGTGAACGGGGCTGCGTGAAAATTGCACCCGCAAGCAAGTGCGGATGCAATGCGATTTTCATGGATAGTTGCTAAAGAGATGATGTTAATAAATAGGGATGAGCCGCGAGACCCCATTAAAGTCCATTTACTTTGTTATTTTCCATTATAGCATGGTTATAATGGAAATTGATAGCATTCTTTAATACAGAATGCTAAATAAAATGTCCATTGAGGGTTAAAAAATAATAAAAAAATTACTCATCCTCTTAATCACGCAGCCGTTATCATCTTCTTCTTACAGGACATGCAAAAAGACCTGCGCTGACGTGACCGCGCTCACCAGAGAGCGATGATGTCAGTGCAGGTCAATTTGCAGGTCCTGCAAGAAGAAGAAAGAAGACGATAACGGCTAAGTGATCAAGTTGATGAGGTGAGTAATTTTTTTAATTATATTTTAACCCTTATTGGACATTTTACTTAGCATTCTGTATTAAAGAATGCTATTATTTTCCATTATAACCATGTTATAATGGAAAATAATAATATCTACACAACACCGAACCCAAACCCGAACTTCAGTGAAGAAGTCCGGGTTCGGGTCTGGGTACCAACATTCAGTTTTTTATCACGCGCATGGAAAAAAATGAACAACGGAACGCAATCGCAGACAAAACTGAAATTGCGCGTGCACTCTCGCGGGTTTCCCGCAATGCACCCGCAACGCATCCGGACCTCTTCCGCCACGCTCGTGTGAAAGGGTCCTTACTTTGTATTCCATCTACTGCATCCAACTGCTATACTCAAGCATTGAGGATATATAATATTTACTGTATTTAGGATAGCAATAAATCATATTGCATCCAATAATATGGGGTTAGCATACATACATATATATAGCCAAATATCTTTTTAAGAGGATTTAGAACTCATTTTTGCTTTTTCATTTAAATATGTAGAAGGGTAATCTGTATATTAGTAGACTAAGTCCAAAATACTAACACTATTACTGACTATTGAAATGTTAATTGTGGTACAAATAGTACTTTGGAGCTCTGTGCTGTCTAAATTTTAGCAACTTGTAACTGTAAAGAATGATATTAGAAAATAATTAATCTGGCATTTTGAAGCACGGTTTGTAATAGTATAAGCAACAGCATAAAATACATCCTACAACCATTCTGGATTAATAGAAAATGTTATTTATCAGCACTGCACAGTCAATATATCATGGTAGAGGCTGTTATGCAGGATACGTCCCAGGCATAGGAGCTTTACATGGTTCATTTTCTGAAATTTCTCTTAATGTCGTATGAACATAAAATAAAAAAGAAATGTTCCCTTGTCCTTATGAATAGTTGCTCTTTTTCTGCCAGAAACAAATGTCAATATTGATAATTTTCAAACTGGTCAGGAGCTATATTTTGTATTAACACACTGACTCTTCCTGGCTAATAAAGCATTGACATGATTGAAATGTTAAGTGTGTACACAACTGCCAGATTGGACATATAATTGTACTATGGCTTATAATAAAATTGCGTAGACTGCAGCTCATATTCTTGACATCCTTTGAGAGGTGTCTACTGTATGTACTGTGACTATGTACAAAAGGAAAGGAAAAGAAAGTGGAGGGACTATAGTGAGCAAAGGTTTAGAGACGGGAAGGAGGGTAGCATGTGGCAATACTGAAACCTCCCACTAAACAAGGGGAAATTCATTGCTTTTCTGTTTATAATTAAAACAGTCTGACAGTCTACTGTGTTTTACTTCTTGAACATATCTTGAAGTGGACCAGGTAGATATTTAATAACTGTGTCTAGAATGCTTTCTTCTTCCTCCTCCTCTTCATCTCCACATCCAGGAGGTATGGCCTTCTTCGGACGTGTCAGGCTCCCTTCAGCTGTAGCCTCCATCGCAGCTTGTGCTTCGGCTTCTTTCTCCTCTTTCTTCTTTATGCCATACTAAGGAACAAAGCAGAACAAAGGAAATAATGTTACTCATGTAAGAAGAAACAATCAATAGGTGTGTATAAGTATAGACTTGTTCTTAAAGCGGTTGTCTCTTCTCGCTGTTACTAAGGCGAGATGAGACACAGTTCTGACCACCTCAGGGCCAAGAAACAGCAGAGCGCTCTGGTGCTCTGCTGTTTCAGTAACTTTCATTGATGTGCAAAGTAACATAAAATGAAATATTATACACAATCGATACATTGTATACACAACAACATATTGCCATTAAGAAATACAACTTGTGCTGCAGGAAAAAAGAGACCTCATTGAAGTAAAAAAAAAGTTATGACTTGGAAGGTGGGGATGAAAAGAATGAAAATAATTGCCATAGCTATGATGAAGGAATGTTATGTTCTTAAGGTACCATATGCTGCCTTGTTGTTGTTCCTGTGTTTTTGACTCTGTTTTGAGTCCTGCTTATGATTTTAACTTTGTACCCAGCCTTGTTCCTGGAGTGTGATCTAAAATTAGCATTCAAAGGGGTATAACTACCACCATAACAGCCATAGCGGTACTCAGGGTGGCCCTGGCTGCTGTGTCTGTCTGTAGAGCCATAGGTAGCATCTTCTGCAACAGCTTCAGGAAGAACCTGCTTTCTCCCCTCAGACAGGAGGCCTTGGGGCTCGTGTGCCCCATTGCTATTCTGTCCCTACCCCATACCCATACAACTACAAATTCATGAGGTTTAGCTACTCAGTTGGAATGGTAAGGGAAGGACCCTGCAATCCACATATGAGGGAAGGAATCTCTGAAAGAAACCTGACCACTGCAGCAAGGGAGGAGGTAAATGCTTACTGTATGTACCTGTTGTGTGTGTATATGTTCCTGTGTGTATGAGACTGCATATGTTTCGGTGTGTTTATATAAGACTTTATATATGTTCCTGTATGTGTACATGAGACTGTATATGTCTGTATGTGTATATGAAATTGTATATACTTGTCTGTATGTGTATGAGACTTTATATATGTATATTTATGTCTATGAGACTGTATATATATTCCCGTGTGTGTATATGAGACGTTATATATGTATCTGTATGTATATGAGACTGTATATGTGTCTGTATATGTATATATATGGGACTGTATATATGTGTCTGTATGTGTATAAGAGACTGTATATATGTTCCTGTGTGTCTCTATGTGTATATGACTACATATATGTGTGACTTGTATTTACATGTTTATAATATGTGTTATGTTTATTTATCTGTGTGAGTAAATGTATATTTTAATGTTTATATTGGGTTCATATCATGGTTGTGATGCATGTTTAGGCTCCATTCATACGTCCGCAAGTGTGGTCCGCACCCGTTCCGCAATTGTGCGGAACGGGTGCGGACCCACTAATTCTTCATGGGGACGGAATGGATGCGGAGAGCACACTGTGTGCTCTCCGCATCTGCATTTCTGGAGCACGCCCCGAAACTTCCGGTCCGCAGCTCCGCAAGAAAATAGAGCATGTCCTATTCTTGTCTGCAGCTGCGGACAAGAATTGGACTTCTCTATTTAGTGCTGGCCATGTGCAGAGTAACAGTGAGGTACTGTAGATGCAGCAATAACTCAGCACTTTGGCCACGTCATTCTCAGGATCAGTATGGTTGCCAGAGGTGAAATTCACACCGATCATAAAGTTATGGCACATCCTAACTTTGTGTCATCAATTTATAAGATAGTAATAATGCTTTGACTAGAGATTACAGAATTGATTCATTAGAATAGGAAATTTGACCTGAATGTGTCATGAGGGTGTCACGACATATCGCTGACCCTGTTGTGCCTGGGATCAGAAAGTTGTAGCGGGTGGCGACTTGCTCAGTTTCTCAAGGGATCGCTCCTGCTTAGGTTTGCAATCCTTTTTGTCCCATTTAGGAACCTGTAGCTTTTCCTTTCAGATGTTCTCTGTCAGCCACTCCCAGCTACTATATATTCTCCCTTTCTGCTTCCCTTGTTGCCAGATATAGACCTTCTTTGCAGATCTTCTATTCTGACCTCAGGTGGACAACTGTTGCCGTGGAGCCATTGGAACTGGAGCTGTTGGTTCTTCCGGTTCACTCCTGTTGTTGTTGTCTCCCTTCGGGGATTGCTGATTGTGTTTGTGTTGTTCCTCCTTTTCTGTTGTTACCCAAGGTGCCAGTGGTGAGGACTAGTGCTCCCACTGCCTGATTCACTACCTAGGGCATATTATAAGGTAAGCCAGGGATGAGGCATGTGATCAACGTACGGGTTAGCAGCCAGTCTAGGGATGTCAGGGCAGCCAGGTGCCAGGTCAGCTAGGGGTCACCACTCCTCCCTCTCCCTCGTAGAAATGTACCCTTTTGTTAGTAGGGTGTTCCAGGCCTGCACAGTCCAATACAGTCAGTACTGGTTGGACAGTGTTATGAATGTTGACATTGTAAGCTAAAGGAGGGTAGAGGAATAAGATCTTCCTTTCAAAAGTTTTACTTTATTTTGGTCATTGCCTTTGTTTCCATTTTCACTGAGAAAACAGAAATACATTTTTAAAATAATTGCATTTAATTACCGTAATTTATTGTAATGGCCTATGAGCAGTCTTCTTTCAAAAGAATTTTAAAAATTATTCTAAAATAAGTAACATTCAAAGTAAATAAATTGTAATTTGTTAAAGTGCTTGTTTCTTTTAAAGGGATTTTAAATTTATTTCTGCCTTCAGGCAAACCAGTTACTTGTAATGAAGTGAACATGATGGTACACAAAATATGTATTTATTATGGTATAACATATACAATTTGTTTTAATTAAAAATATCACAAGAATTAACTTTGACTTACAATTATTTCACTCTAATAATTCATACAACTGATGAAATAAAATATGACATTTAGTCAAATATTTAGCATTGAGTAAATGTAGATCTATCCCTATGGATATATTCTTATTAATTATACTTCACATTATAAAAAAAAAAAACAAGAAACAAGTCTATATAAAAATTCTGCAGTAATGACTAGCATTTATTAATTATTTTGTTCCTAAGGGAAACTTAAACAGCAAAGACAATTACACTGAATCCACTCATGTACTTTCAATTCACGTACTTTGATGATTTTGCTTGTAAATATCTTGGAAGTTTAAACAGTTTATAGTTTCCCATAGCTAGAATACATGAAAATAATGTAATAATCGTAATGAAAATGGTAATGTTAGTAAATAAATTCTAAAAACAACTATAAAGAAAAGGAAGAAAATAAAGAGTATCTCCATTGGCTGTGTTACCATTTTCTAACAAGGTGACTAAAGAGCAAAGCATGACTTATCTTTTGTGCAATGAAATCTCTCTCTCTCTCTCTCATATATATATATATATATATATATATATAACAGAGACCTTGATGGAAACACTGGGTCACATATTTGATTTGCTAAAATCAGTATTGAGCATCTCCAACATCATCCAGTGAGCCTCCATATTTATGAGTTCCTGGCTTTTCCCACCCACCTGCTGCTGATTGCTATATTTTTTCCTATAGCAATTAGCAACAGGGGGTGAGGAGAATATGGGGTCTATATGGGGTGCACTTTGTATAAAACAGCCCCATCGCTTGGCTCAAGCTAGAGCTGTTCTGGAATAGAATTTAGCAAAACAAGTCAGTTCAAGAAAGGGGGCCATCGTTCTACTAAGAGTATCCATTACCAGTTTACACTGTCCTTAGGGCGGTATAACACTGGTGACAAAATCCTTTTGAAGAGCTGCCTTTAGTATGCCATTAAATTTTCCTCTTAGACATCATACACAGTTTTGTAGAATGCACTGTCTTGGCATGTAGGCTACAAACACCTTACTTGAATAAGTAGGTGTATACATTAAAATAAGCATAGAGTACTTGGACAGCACTACCAATAATTAAAGCTGTAAAATGTAGACACCTAAATGTGGACATGGGGAAGTTGCCCATGAAGTGTTAAGACAGTGATCACTAAGTATTCCAAGTATATATTACCTTGCGTATAGTTCAAGAAATTGAAGAATCTAAAATGGAAGTTGGTGTGATTCTGTATATTCCATTCCTCTTGGTCAATCAAGAGACAGAAAAAATGCTGAAAACGATATGGCTTGGCTAAAAATGTGGTTTCATAGGCAAGCAATACACAGCTCCCAGAATGTGTAACCGGTACATTTAAACTCTGTGATCTAGTTAGGAATGCTTATTAGCCTGCAAAATCAGAAACTCTAAGGAATGATTGTATCAAACCTTGGCATGCAAGTGCCATGTTGTGCATAAAAATGTAACCCTTTTCATCTTCCTCACCACTTTTACAAAAAGTGGGCAGGGGTGGGCGAGAGGAGATGGGCCACAATTGAGACCTCTGTAGCTCAATTTAGCAACATATGGACCACACTTGACTACAAATCTATGCTGGATCTCTATCTGGCATCGATTTCCTTTTCTGTTGCAAAAAATCCACAGAATGTGTGCCAGAATTATTACCTCATGGTAATTTTGGTGTATTTCAAGCTAGGAAGGTTTGCTGTTAAGACTGGCATACTATACTGCAGTCTAAATACATTCCCTCATAATCTTTTCTTTAAAGAATAGGGTTCTGTTGTTAAGACTATATCATTATGATTTATCTACTGCTAAATGCTTTAGAACAAATATGTGGAATAGTTGGAAAATTACAGACCGACAAAGAGTTAATCTAGCCCAGACTTATAAAATATAATGTCCCCTCTTTTGAAAATCCATAAAGGAAACCTACAGCTTAAATGTATAAAAAATCATTGAAGAAATTGTCTGGTTTTAAGAGTACACCAGACAACTCATGTGATTAAACTGCCAAAAGGTGAAAACTCGGGGACTGACAGAAAAACGCCCTCAGGTATAGACCAACATCAAAAAGGTTAGTTGGCCCAATGGTTCCCCAACATCATGAACCCTGCAGAAGGGAGAATAGAGCCCTGCCGGAGAACCAGAGTGGTGGTGTGGGATCTGTCAGGTAAATAATAATCTATTCTTTATTACAAGTTGATTCCCTGAGTTGTCCTGGTTTGTCTTGAAACTGGACAACCCCTTCAAAAAATGATGGTCCCATTCTGATGCTGAAAGCCAAGCATTAGATACAATCTGTGGCTCCTGGAAAAAATTTTTTTCCATGGAGCTGTACACGGGTGTGTGAGTGAGAGATGTCATTGTTCTGTAGAAACTCCCTACCAGGAAAGCTCCTGAGGCCCTAAGTGAGCACCATGGTAGCACATACAAGACTTTCCTTAGCAGCAATAGCTATAATCCTTGTATTTATAAGCTGTTTGAAACTTCAACAAGGAAAATTCAGCGTGAATAAACTAAAAAAAAAAAATGTCTTGTAGTGCCAGTGTTAAAGCGGCTGCTCTGCTTGTTTATGCAGAACAGATCAGACCGCTTTCATACATGTACTGTAAAGTTGTATATATTTTTGTAAACCTATAGGTTTGAAAATACTATTTGCTTTCTAAATAAAAACGTTTGAACAACACTAATCACCCTATCCATAGTATCTGCTGTTCTTGTCTCCAGCAGTCTCATACCGTTGAATGAATTAGCACCAGACATGCATTACCATTGCTACATTTAATGAAGGAACAGAAGACCCCCTTATTGATACTGACATGAGGCATTACAGTTAATTGTAATTTTCATAAAGGTATTAGCTGCCTTAAGAACACAACCTAGCTTGATCAATAGCAACTACTGACCTTCTGACCAAACTTATGTTTAAAACTGCATCAAAGCTTGTCTTGTATCAAACATGTTCCAAAAGGCTGCATGGCTGAAAGGGATCACCTGACAATCTCCAGGATGCCTTTCTTATAAAAGATTTGCAGAGTTTTCATAAGATCCCTATTTTCTGCCCACTGCTTGCACTTCCTTTTAGTGCTATCATTAGTGCTTGGAGACTATTCAGTGGGTGCTATTGTATACACTGGGCTTGTGTTATAAGGGAATCCAGTGGATTATCACATTTCAAGAATATTGTTTCAGTGACCTTGAGAGAGGTCACTTGTGAATCCCTACTTTCCAGGTCTGAATTTTTTTTAACCCCTTCCTGACATATGACGTACTATTATGTCATGGAAGTCAGTGACTTCCTGCATCTTGACATAATAGTACATCATGGTGATAGGGCGGGAACCGGAGCGGGCCCCGGGCCCCTGCTGTATCTGCCGGCATCGCTGTAAAAGCCAATGCAAGCGTATTAACCCATTCCATGCCACGGTCATTGCTGATCGTGCCATAGAAGAGTTTGCTGTGTGTGAGGGAGCCCATTGGGTCTCCGCACTGCTGTGGCGGGGACCCAATGGGTGACAAGACAGCCTGATGCCATGCAGAGGGTGCCCAATGCCTTGCATGGCATCAGGACCTGCCTTCTACAGGTGCCCAGGAGATCCAGCCTCAGGCTGGGTCTCCTAGGCAAGCTGTTAGTGTATTTAGTCTGTGTAATACACTAACAGGCAACGCATTACAATACAGATGTATTGTAATGCATTGCAGAGGGGATCAGACCCCAAAAGTTGAAGTCCCAGAGTGGGACAGAAATAAAGTTTAAAAAAAAGTGTTTTTAATAAAAATAATAAAGTTTAAAGTAAAAAAAAAAAAAAATGCCCCTTCCCTAGATTTTATAATAAAAAATAGAAAAGAAAAAGAAAAAAACACATATATAATGCAAATATATTTGCTGTATTTGTGGGAGGGGAGGCTGATTACAAGGCTAGTTATATGCACCTGTGGGCCCAGACTGGCTGATCACTAGGCTATTTATAGGCACCTGTGTGCCCAGACTGACGCCGATTCAGCTGATTTCACTACCTCTGGGTCAGCTCTAGGATACAGCAGCATGGGTGGAGGCTCCTTACGGCTGGGCAATGGCAGAATGTCTCAGGAGGGCGCCGGTATTCATGGTAGGATCGGAGTTGTTTGTACGGGACCCACGCTGCGGTCTGCGACATGTAGCGCTCTGGGATGAAACAGAGTTTGGGCACTAATGGTCGAACGATGGTTACTTGTATTGTTTGTCCGGCTATTCAGAGGCCTGTGGGGGCCATTGCATACAGTTATTGGGGTAGCAGGTGCTTAAAGTAGGTATGGTCGTACAGTTTCTGATACCTGGATTACATGCGGGGTGCGTGTCTGCAGTTGGCTCAAGCAATGCATGCTGTGTTTAAGTTATGGTAAATGTGTATCAATGGTCGGTAAAAAAAAACCAAAAAACACAGCAGCATCGTGTGGAGGTTCGTTCACGCCTGGGCAACGGCAGAAAGCGCTAGGCGAGTACTGGCGTTCACGGCAGAATCGGACTAGTTTACACAAGACCCACACCGCGGTCTGCGGCCTTTAACACTTTGGGACAAAGCAGAGTTGGGCGCTAAT
Organism: Bufotes viridis; assembly: GCA_033119425.1. NCBI lineage: Eukaryota > Metazoa > Chordata > Amphibia > Anura > Bufonidae > Bufotes > Bufotes viridis. The sequence continues at coordinate 299,064,880 of CM065589.1, read as the reverse complement.
GGTCAAATGACTGTTGTTAGTATTCTTGTCCGGCCGTTTAGGGGTTTGTTGGGGGCTATTGCATAGTTGTTGGTGTAGCATGCCCCTAGAGTAGGTATGGTTGCATGTTTTTGATACCTGTTACATACAGAACGCGTGTCTCCAAGCTACGCACGCTGTGTTTAAATGGTGGTGTTTTGTTAATTTATTTTTGGAAGGGTCATGTATCAATGGTCGTTTAAAAAAAAATAATAATAGGTTGCATGTTTGCTTTCTCCTGTTCTACATGTGGGGAGCACGTCCGCAGTTAGCGCCAGAACTTTTTATTTTAAATCATAACAAAACAGTACAAGGACAATTTCCAATTAAGGACTTAACCCAGCCAATCTCCCACCCCACACCCCCCTTCTACATTCATAGTACCCATTCATGCCCATCCATACACTTTTTACATATTCACATGTAAACATATTTACATAACTAAATAGGACAAATATATACAGGATCTATCCTTAACCCTAAATCTAACTTCTAACCCATCACCCGTCCCCACATAACACACCAAACCGGACTCCCACAGAAGTTCAAAGAGGATAACCCAGAGCTTCTTCAGTTCCATAGTCTTTCCCCAGTCGGACTGGGGCTGACCGGTTTGTAAATCATTTTTTTATGTTTTTTTTAAAATTTTTAGTTTTTTATTATATATATGTATGTATATATATATATATATATATATATATATATAAAAATATATATATATATATATATATATATAAATCCGGAGATAGGCAGCAGCACGTCCAAAGGGCTTGGCGGGTGCAAAGTCCTCAGGAGGACAGACAATCCTCCATGCATATATAGATCCCAGAGAACAGGCAGCACTCCTGAGTTAAATAGTGATGACCCAATTTATTCTAAGGCAACGTTTCAGCCTACTAAATGTGTATCAGTGGTCTGTATATGGGGGCACTAGCAGATTTGGTCAAGGCGGCTGTATTTCAGTTCTGATGCTCTTGTATGTTAGTGTGTTTATACTATAAACAGTATTTTATGGGCACGCATGTGTCAGGGGTTCTGTGCTATGTCTATAGGTGCACTATATGTCAATTAATTGGCGTTGCATCAGGGTTTATGTTTAACTAAGTTCATATTTTTCTTAGGCGAACACAAGGTGGTGTTGTGGTGACCATCGTTCTAAAAAAATAAAAAAAAAAAAAAATCCTGTAGCAACATGTGAAGGTTTGTTCGCGCCTGGGCAATGGCAGAAGGTGTCAGGCGAGTGCTGGCTTTCACGGTAGGATCGGACTTGGTTACACGGTCCGTGACTTGTAGCCCTCTGGGGCGTAGGGGGTTGGGTGCTAATGGTCAAATGATTGTGGGTAGGATTGTTACCTTCAAAGCTACGTTCGTATGTCTTCATTTTCAGTTTGTCCTATACTCCATTTACTACTACAGCTGCGTTAATGCGTCTGTTGTATTACATTAATACTCTGCTCACTTTAGATTGCATTCATACGGCTGCTTGATATCATGCTCTTCATGCTCACACTCAGATCTGTGCCCCTAACATGTTTTAGGCACTACTTACATCCAGAGCTGCATTCACCCACCTGTTCTTACATCATGTGTTATACTCTGCTTCCACTTATATCATGGTTACTTAGTATTTTCACTAGGGCAGTCAGCACACCGCTCTGACACTGCTCTCCCGATAAACATAGCTGCTTTCTTTTCAGGCTTGTGTTTGTATTTCCTCGTTGCTTTGTTACATTCCACAGGCCTACTTTTTCTGTTGAGTATGTTTCCTACTATGTTTTCACAAATCGTTCATTTGTTTGTCACAATAAGGGTCTTCTCTTAGTGAACTGCAAGGCCTCTGTCTCTTGGTTTTCTCCCATCTGTTCAATTACACGGTTTGCGGTTGGTTTAATGTTTATTTATGCACATGGTTCGCATCACTAATGTCTATGCATATCCCATCGGATACTGGCTCACGTTTTAATTACTTATCGTCACTGTAAGGTCATTCTGTTCAGTCTCATGGCTTCGGGGGGCCTCATGGCTTCGGGGACCCGATGATCGCTTCGGCCTCATGGCTCCGGGGGCCATTTGACCGTTCTTCATGTTGTTCGTTAGAGGTACAATATGGTTGTAGGCTGTCTAGTGTCTTAGGTTCTCTGTCAGAGGGAATCATGGTTACGCGAGTCCCCAAGTCATACTGGTGCTGCATAAGTGGTTTATTTAAAAAAATAATATATAAATCTGCCATATGACTCCGCCATTAGAGTCTCTCACGCATGGCTCCGCCATTAGTCTCTCACGCATGGCTTCTTCCGATTAAGTGTTACATATATGACTCTGCCATTAGAGTCTCTCTCGCATGACTTCTCCGATTAAGTGTTACACATATGACTCTGCCATTAGAGTCTCTCATGCATGACTTCTCCGATTAAGTGTTACACATATGACTCCGCCATTAGAGTCTCTCACGCATGGCTCCGCCATTAGAGTCTCTCACACATGGCTTCTCCGATTAAGTGTTACACATATGGCTCCGCCATTAGAGTCTCTCACACATGGCTTCTCCGAATAAGTGTTACACATATGACTCTGCCATTAGAGTCTCTCACGCATGGCTCCGCCATTACAGTCTCTCTCGCATGGCTTCTCCGTTAAATTTACACACATAACTCCGCCATTCGAGGTCGGCCACGTGGCCCCACCACAGGTAGATTCCATGTATTATTTTTTTTTTTTTGCCACTCGGGCTAAGGGTGTTGCTGTCGGGCCTAAGTCCTGGGTATTGGTCTGTCTTACAGTAGGAGGTACAGTAATAAGGCACAATTCACAAAGTCTCACATGTATTCGTGTTGATGGTTCCCCAGGCCTGGTGAGTTTACACATTCCGCTTAATCTACTACTAGAGAAAGACGGCATACGCCATGTTCTAACGTTTGGGCCCTTTATATATAAAAAGGTGTGGCCTGGGGAATAAGTAAAGGTGTAGTAGTTTGCAACCAGGAACAGTTGGTGTCCGATCAGGGCCCTCGGTGAATGCTTGGAATTCATTTAGGCCTTCCAACAGATTCACCATTGTTTGTTTCAGTCTGCAGCTCTCAGGATTCAGACCTTCTCGTAATATGTTTATACGTTGTTAGTATACATAGAAGTAAATCGCTTTTGATTACCGGCCACTTCTTCAATCGCATAAGCATTAGCCACCTCCAGGAACGATGTGCCGGTGCACATGACAAAGAGGTAAGGTAGATGGAAGTCACTGTGATATGTACGGTATATTCCGCACCTTCATCGAGAAATGTCTTTTACTTTCAAAAGTGGGTGTGGTAACGGTATGTATATATTTTGCTATAAACTAAGGTCTGCTCTTTTTGGCCCCTTTAGGCTGCCCTACCACAGCAGTTATGGCATAATTCCACTGCTTGTTGTAGATAGGTTAGGTACACCTATCTGATAGCCGATCCGACCATAAGTATAATGCAAATATATTTGCTGCATTTGTGGGAGGGGAGGCTGATTACAAGGCTAGTTATATGCATATGTGGGCCTAGGCTGGCTGATCACTAGGCTTTTTATAGGCACCTGTGGGCCCAGACTGACACCGATTCAGCTGATTTCACCTAACCACCCACACCATCTTACAGTCACTTCATAATAGGGTGGGCCCCTTTAGGCTGCCCTACCACAGCAGTTATGGCATAACTCCACTGCTTGTTGTAGATAGGGCTAGATAGGTTAGGTACACCTTTCTGATAGCCGATCCGACCACAAATTATGTATCGTCACTTCCGTGACCGGCTCTGTAAATTTATCACAAAATAAAACTTGCACCTTATCCCATAGTTTCCAAAATGGGCTCACTTTTTGGGAGTTTCTACTGTAAGGTGCATCAGGGGGGCTTCAAATGGGACATGGCATCTAAAAACCAGTCCAGCAAAATCCGCCTTACAAAAACGATATGGCACTCATTTTCTTCTGCACCCTGCCGTGTGCCCTTACATCAGTTTATGACCACATATGGGGTGTTTCTGTAAACTGCAAAATCAGGGTAATAAATATTGAGATTGAGGAATTGCTTCTAAAATTCTAAGCTTTTTAACGTCCTAAAAAAATAAAATGACATTTACAAAATGATGCCAACATAAAGTAGACATATAGGGAATGTTAAGTAATAAATATTTTATGAGGTATCACTTTCTGTTTTAAAAGCAGAGAAATGGAAATTTTGAAAATTACGAATTTTTCTCCATTTTTGGTAAATTTGGGACTTTTTCATAAATAAAGGTGAAATATATTGACTCAAATTTATGACTATCATGTAGTACAATGTGTCACGAGAAAACAATCTCAGAATGGCTTGGATAAATAAAAGTGTTCCAAATCTATTACCATATAAAGTGACACATGTCAGATTTGCAAAAAATGGACTGGGCAGAAGAGCAAAAACTTGCCTGGGGTAGAAGGGATTAATGGTCAAAAAATTACAACATCCTGACTTTATGTGCTACTGAGAGCTATGTGGATGAGTACATTGGGAACGTACAAGGCAACATATGTATAAATTGTGGCCTTACAGAAGATGACTGCATCTATAGTGATGGTGTTGTCAAGCCTACTGTTTGTTCATAATATCAGAGCATCCCCACCCCCAAGGGATAGGTAGTTCATTACCTTGCCAACTCAAGCAGGCAATGTAAAGGCTTATTCTCAAGACTGTAAAGCAGACAGGTAGAAATAGCAATTCAGTAACGGATAACAATAATACAGTATGTCTACTTGTCTCAGAACCGTTCTTCGAGATCTCATGTCTACAGCACTTATTTTAGATCAGAGCGCACAGGTACCATGCCTAGGATATTAAAACCCACAGAGATCACTCTCCCCACTGGGAATATTCTGGTTCAGATGCAGAACATACATTTCTCTTTCTCCACCTGTGCTAAACACAGGTTGTGATGCTGAACTCAGAGCTGTATTTATAGTCTGTGTTCCTCCCTAGTTACCCCTAAGATTGGTGCAATATTGGTATGAATTGCTTTATCCTCCCTTTATTCTCCCTACTGTTCTTTGCTCAAATTTATTTTACTCTAGAGTGGTAATATGACAGATCAAAAAGAATAATTAACAAGCCATAAATGTTACTGTAAACTTTGAGGTATATTGAGTTGGAGTCATGCTAAAATATTGAAATGGAGAATGTTCACATCAATGATCACTTTGTCTGATCTACAGCCAGCTGACGGACCAAGATATGGACCAAGACACCTAACGGATTCAAGGGTCCTTAAGAGACAATTTTATCTGTGACACATTAGTAAATTGTACTTGAATTTATTTTAATAACTCTGTAATGTGTTTCTCTAGACAGCTATGTCTTTTTTACTGATTTTATTTGACCAAGCCTTACAGCACCCTTAGCCATGGCTAATCACATGTGCAAGCGACCCAGTGGCAAAATATAGTGCCCCCAAAGAGTTCTTGCAAGGGACTATGGGGGTCATTTATTAAGCTGAAATACGCCTATATAGGCTCATTTTCAGACTCAGATGGCAGCAAAACAGGTAGATGCCCCAAATCTGTGACTTCTCCCTGCTCACGCTAGGTCTACAAAAGTAGTGTGGGTGGGGAATGGTGTCTCATTTACAATTTTCTACTCCTGTCTCAGGCATAGAAAAAGATCTAAATGCAAGACAGCGCCGGCCTCTTCATTACTTTCAGGTCATGCGTAAGGGCTGCTATGTTATAGCCCGAAACGCGTAGAAGGGATTTATTGTCCGCACCTGGAATTTTTATCGCATCAATAAAGAACGAAACTTTGCTGTAAAGTTTTTTTGCACTTCATAACTTTGGTGGATCTTCTGCCAGCTTAAGGCTTCATTAAGACTGACATCTAAAACACCAGTCTTAATAAATGTGCCCCTATGTTTCTCTCTACAGCTCCCTATTGCTGGTGGACTTGCATACTTGTGAGGGATTGAAAATAGTTTATATACATAATATAAAAAGTATAATAAATATGAACTAACTAAGTGATAGACTACATTAAAGAGTGACTAAACCTTTGTATAAAATGTTAATAGGATGTCCCAAATGCCCTATTCTAATAAACTTTATTAATTAATTTTGTATTTTTATTATACTTTTCCACCCCTAAAGTGCATTATTCACTGTGTGCTTAAAACTCAGAGTACGGAGTATGAAATTTATGAATGGGGCCGCAGTAGCGCAGGAGGATTACTAACTCCTGGCCAGGATTAGCTGAGCGGAGCGGGCTCCTGCTTCTGTTTGCTCCATTAAACTAAGAAAACTGCATGTCAGCTCTTAGCTTAGCAGTAACATTTTATTGTGTCAATACCTGTGTACAGTGTCTTTGTGGCAGAGGATTAGGCTGTAATTGCACCTATATTTATATAAAAAACTGTTGCAATTTTGCTATTGTTTATAAGTGCACAATTTAGCACATTTAAGTGAGTGAATACCAGTGTTTTTGGACACTTGTTCAGAACAAGCCACCGATTATTCCTGTAGTACCTTTTGTGTATATAAATAGGGACAGGCATCTAATCCTGTTACGGCACAAATTTTGTACCACTTGTTCAGAATAAGCCACAGTTTCTTTCAACACTACTATTTGTGTATATAAATATGGGCAGCATAAAAAATCTGACAGCACAGTATTTTATTAAATGAGCGGTTTGTTAACACTGTCAACCATGCATTTACCCATATCAATATATGTCATGCCTCTTTGACATTATTTAGGGCTCTTTCACACTTGCGTTTTTGTTTTCCGGCATAGAGATCCGTCGTCGGGGCTCTATGCTGGAAAAATACTGATCAGGATTATCCCAATGCATTCTGAATGGAGAGAAATTCATTCTGGATGCATCAGGATGTCTTCAGTTTAGGGCCGGAACGTTTTTTGGCAGGAGAAAATACCGCAGCATGCTGCGCTTTTTGCTCCGGCCAAACATCCTGAACACTTGCCGCAGGGCCGGATCCGGAATTAATGCTATTAAAAGGCATTAATCCGGATCCGGCCTTAAGCTAAACGCGTTTTGGCGCATCGCCGGATCCGACGTTTAGCTTTTTCTCAATGGTTACCATGGCAGCCAGGACGCTAAAGTGCTGGTTGCCATGGTAAAGTGTAGTGGGGAGCGGGGGAGCAGTATACTTACAGTCTGTGCAGCTCCCGGGCGCTCCAGAGTGATGTCAAGGCGCCCCACATGCATGGATCACGTGATCCATGCGCATGGGGCACTCTGACGTCAATCTGGAGCTCCCCGGGAGCTGCACGGACTGTAAGTATACTGCTCCCCCGCTCCCCACTACTACTATGGCAACCAGGACTTTAATGGCATCCTGGCTGCCATAGTAACCTCAAAGCATTTCGAAGACTGATCAGGATCCTGATTCCTGATCAGTCTTCTAATGCTTTCAGGCGACTTGTGTTCTGACGGATCCGGTGGGACTGTAAGTATACTGCTCCCCCGCTCCCCACTACTACTATGGCAACCAGGACTTTAATGGCATCCTGGCTGCCATAGTAACCTCAAAGCATTTCGAAGACTGATCAGGATCCTGATTCCTGATCAGTCTTCTAATGCTTTCAGGCGACTTGTGTTCTGACGGATCCGGCGGGACGGAAGTGCCTGCCGGATCCTCAGAACGCACGTGTGAAAGAGGCCTTACTATTGCTGTTATTGCATTAAAGAGTTTAGAAAAGGGGGGAATAATTAAAAAAAAGAGAGAAAAAGAGAGAAAGACAAGCAAGAAAAAATATGAGCCCTAGGAGACCTCAGAATATTATATTGCAATTTTCAGGCTAATTCGATCACTTTTGATTCAGGAAAAATCAGTTCCAACTTGAATGAAATATTTTAAATTATTCATTAGAATCAGACACAAAACAAATTTTAAGTAATTTGCCCAAAACGATAGCTGGTTAAACAAACCTTTAAATATGTTAGCTGTAATATAGGCATAAAGTTACAAATCTTTTGGTCATACTTTTCAATTTGTTTGCGCTGGTTTTAACTGCTTGACAAAGTAGGATGAGTATGTTTGTCCTGCTGATTGCGAGAGCAAAACAAGTGTGCCTGTGCGATCAAGAGCAGGGCAATGGCTGCAATTTAATGGAAAGTCTGATGTTTGCCATGTAACCCCTTAGATGCCAACATTGATAGTGATTGCAGCATTTAAGGTGTTTGAAAGAGGAAGGCAGATCTGTCTGGCACCCATTTGCACCATAATATGATTGCATGGTGACAATGGTAACCATGGCAGCCAAGGGACCTAAAGAAGACCACCATGTCTGCCATCAATATCTGTCTATTAGGCCATGGAAGAGGCATGGCTTAAAGGAAATCTGTCACATGGATTTCCAATATGAAAGTACAACTATTGCCGTGTAGAACAAAATTCCTTATTTCTTGATGTACCCTTCATTTTGTGTTTGTGGCTTTCATTTTTAAGTAAATCTACTTTTTGTATTATGCAAATTAGGCTGTGAGGTGCCCAGAGGGGCATTTTTATCTTTCAGAGGTGCCTAGGAACACCCCCTCTCCAGTGCCCAGCCTGCCCTCCATCAGAGCCCAAGCACGCCTCTCCAGGGCCGAAACTACCCCCCCTGAAACGTCATTGAGGCGATGTAACTCCACCCACATATGCCATCTACAATGCCTTGGAATCTTGTGCAGGTGCAGTACTGTGGACTGCCTGCACCTGTGCAATACACATCTTTCAAAGGGCAACAGCTTCAAATGTGTCACTGGGCATGCATCGAGCCCGGTGATGTTTGTAGTACAGTGAAAGAGAATATGTGGGATGTTGTAGGAGGCATATGTGGGCGGAGTTACATAATCCCTATGGCATTGTGGGGGGGGGGGGGGGCAGTGGCAAAGAGTGCTGGTTTGGGCGTGTAGTTTTGGCCCTGAAGTGGAGTGGATTTACTCGAAAACGAAAGCCACAAACGCAGGATGAAGGATACATCAAGAAATAAGGTATTTTGTTCTACATGGCAATAGTTGTACTTTCATATTGTTAATGCATGTGACAAATTTCCTTTAATAAGTTCCTTGTCAGTATTACTTGATTTGCTACAGTATTTTGTAATAGTAAATATTGTAAAGTATTTTAAAAGCAATCAAATTAACACAACTTCAAGCTCTCAAAAGGATGAAAAAAAAAGGAATGTAAAGGTTAATAAATTAATATATTTTAATTTAAAAAAAACTATATTCCCAGATAAATAAAATAAAGGAGTATTAATATCATTAAAACATTTTATTTTTTGAAAAATACTTTATAACAGGATATATAAATTTAGTTCTGCTATGTGTGGTAAACAGAGAGAAAAAAACATGACCCATCAGGTAGTTCTTCGTCTGGTAAGGTATGATAAATGAAAACAGCAGATGTCCTGTGAGCTATCCCAGTCTGTACCCATAAAGAGTGGTGTGAACTTCACTACAGAAAGATTTTGTATTCAGCTACATGCTTTGATTAGAAATGTTCTCAGGGAGGTCCGGCTACATCAAACAAACGACAGAAAATCCTTTAAGATGTTTGTAATTATAAGGGAAGAACTTGCTTTGTGAATGAATTCAGAAATCAATACAGTGATTTCATTATTTGTGCAGAGAACACAAGAAACATTTGGCAGCAAAATTCGAGCTATAATCTATCTCTGAGATATCTCAAAAAGGTGTTCATTTTTTTCTGCCAGTAGGAGCCCATACATTCCTCTGGGCTTATCTGTTAGCCATAACAATGGCTTCGTACATCCTCCAAATCACTGTTATTATGAGATTTTTACTTTACTTTATTACAATGACTATTAGACATGCAACAGATTACCTTTGAACCTACTCTTCAGATATGGTTGATTTTCCTCTCACTCTGCTGTAATTATACGCTATTTTCCATTGCTGAACAATATATACGAACATGCATTCAATGCAGATAGATATGCTGTTAGGTCAGTGCTTTTAATCACTAGACAATCCATGGAATATTACACAGTACAATCATGATTGGTCCAAAGTCAACAGTTCACACAGCAACTACTCGTGCCTCTAAAATTCCAAAGCAACAGGATTATAATCTGTCATTTATTACCTCAGACTGCCAGTAATAGCAGTGGCCTGGGCCCACCACTGCCTTTCTCCGCTGGATGGGCACAGCTGCCTGAACATTCACATTGTTTAGGGTCCATCCGCACGAACATATGGCTGATATGCCCATTTTGCAGGCTGCAAACAGCGAGTCCCAAAACACAGGGAGTAGCCCTGTGAGCTCCTCATCGCTCATGCGGACCCATTGGCTTGATTGGTCTGCGATCCTCAAGATACAGCAAAAGACAGGACATGTTCTATCCTTTATGGTGCGGAAGCACATATTGGAAGCCCATGGAAAGACTCACAAGCCCTTCTGTGGGCTTTCTGGTCCATGTCTCCGCACCGCTAAACATAGGACATGTCCTATCTTTTACCATATCTTGTGGATTATGGTCCCATTCAAGTCAATGGGTCTAACAGGGGCAAGGTGACCATATGGTCATGTGAATGGGCCCTTACCTGGTGCACCCTCTTGTTCTTTTATGGTAGGTACGGCTGCCGGCCCAGGGAAGCGCAATTCTGTTCACTTTGCATAGGCTGAGGCCTGCTACTCACCTGCTTTGCCTCTCTCCACCAGTGGGATGCATGTGCGTCCTCTAGCTCTTAAAGGGCCAGTGTCCATCAGAGTATTTTCCAGCCAATGGATGGCCTCTTATGGTATTTAAGACACATTTCACTGTGGGAAGGTTCCTGAGTAAGAGGTTATAGTTTTCCAGTCTCCTGCTAAGGTGTGCTACTTGCTTTGTTTGCCAACCCATGCACTAACTTCTGTATGTCTCCAGATCCTTCGCTGCCTGACCTGATCTCATACCGAACTCCATATTGACCCCAAGCTGCCTGCCCTGTCCTTGGACTGTCTTTGGATTGCATGAACTCTCCCCATCTCTGATGTTGACTTGTCCTTGACAATGGTTTTGCTTGACCCCTCAGTGTTGGCAATAGAAGGGCCGGATTGGGAACTAAAAGTGGCCATGGAAAAAAATGATGTAGGTAGGTCCAAACTGACAGAAGGGGAGCAACATAGGTAGGGCCAACAGAAGTAGGAGGGGCCATAAATACCTTAGTGCAGTGCAATATTCCATCCCAGCTGAACCAAATAGCACAGTGCAGCGCAAAATACTGCCATCTGCTGCACAGTATTCAAGTGTATCGCTGTCCCGAGGACATAGATACAGTTGAATTCAGGTGTAGTGATGAGCGGCAGGGGCAATATTCGAAATTTCTGATATTTTGCGAATATTTAGCAAATATTCAGCATAAATTCACGAATTCGCCAATTCGCAAAAATCAGCAATGTAATATTCGCGTAATGCGTATGCAATACAGGAATGGGTCACTTTTGCTACATTTTTTAAGCTGCTAGAAGTTTCCTGAGACTGGAGAAAATGGTTGGCATAGCAGAACATTACAATAGCTTTATATGCAGATAGAGTGCTCTAATATATTCGCGATTGTGCAAATCGGCACTAATGATGCGAATATTTTGGCGCAATACATGCAACTTCCCATTTGGCAGGTCTGACTACATATAAGGGATTGGTGCACTAAGCATTGTTGTGAACTTGTGACATCACAGCACTATGTATGTAGCATACATACATACATACATACATACATACAGCACTATGTATCTTAGCATGTATGTATGGACAGCAATCACACTACCTAACACCCTGCACTGGAACCTCATCTACACTATATCACAATCTAACTTACACTGACTAACTCCCACTAAGTATCTGTATAATATATATAAGCTAACTAACTAACTATCTAATGTAATGACACAGGAAAGCAGAGAGCACACTGCTGTCTCTCTCAGAACTGCAAAATACTGCATACAATGACTGCTGGGGAGCTTCTTATATACTAAAGGGGTAGGCAACTTTCCTATTGGTTGTTAGGGATGTTGCTAAGCTCAGACAAAGGCATTCCAGCCTTTTCATTCACCCACAAGCAAGAAGCAGGGAGGGATCATGGGTTCAGATGAAAAAAAAAATGTGAATATTAGAAAATACCAATATTTAGCACTATATTCTAAATATTCGCGATTTCTCGAAGTCTCTATATTCGTGATAAAAATTTGTGATTCGAATATTCGCGCTCAACACTATTCAGGAGGGCCCCTGCAGCTGCTGGCCAGGTGTGTAGGAGAGAATCAGATCATTATGTACCTCGCTGGCGGCCATTAGGAGGGACCGGTCCACCAGGAAATTTCCCTGTAGGGTCTATGGCCAATCCGCCCCTGGGCAATACCCATCTGGTCCTTCATTGCAAACTGCTAGTAATTTAATCATTAATTCTATCAAGTAAAAAAAGGAACTGCAAAACACAGTCATACGAATAGATTCTCCAGAATTGTTATTACATGGGAACTAAAGGAGTTACTAAAACAGACATGTCAGAAGAGGCTACAGAGGTTTTCAAATCTGGTAGGGCAAATATCTTTGGTGCAACAAAATATCACCCATAGGCCAAAGCGGTTTAGATCAATTGTCACTAATGAGATTTTTAACATTAAAACTTTCCTAAGTTGTGGTTCGGATCATGTTGTATACTCACTGCAATGTCCCTGTTGTTTAAAGTGTATTGGACACATAATTCAGCCCTTGAGATGAGGGATCTTCATAATAAATGCCACAAATTTATTAAGAAGCATGTGCCTCTTTATAGATTTGTCTAATCTTACTCCAACTCTCTCTATAAAAGGCCAATCTTTAGTAAATGTACTCCACTGCCTTCTGATGAATTTGTCCCTTTAAATAATGTTTCTGCCTGCAGAGTTTTACAAGCTACAGAGCAAAGATCATATTTTTACTTCTTGTCATATCAGGCTAATGGTTTTCTACATTAAAATGCATGGAGAGAAAAAATTCCAGTGTGTAACTGACCTTACTAAATGGGCAAAGAGATGTAGGATAGATAGGATCTTAGGGGAAAAAAAGGCACCTAAGATTATTTTATCTCAGGAAAGACAGAGGAAGAACAAATTGACTGTGAACTCTTAGAATGGAGAATGTACTTGCTTGTAGCTACAACTGTCTAAGTGAATTTCTATTTCAAGTAGTAACAAAATGTTTCTGGATTGCTACACCATGCAAGTGTGTGATACAAGAGCAACATTTCCCTTTCTTGAGGTTGTGTAAGGTCAATAAGTATGCTTTCAGGATATCAGTGGATCTTCCAATATCAATGAATGTCAAAGACATGTCAGAGGTCCATTTTAGTATAGATAACACAGGCATATACTGGTTGAAGGTAAGAGAAAAATAGTATTTGTGAATTTCTTCTAGTCATGTCTTGCTTAGATTTGAAAGTTTAAGAGCAGTATTTACTGTAAATTATACTGCATTAAAAACATCCGCCTCCATACATGTTTGAGTACCTTTTCTACTCCACAGAATATGGAATTGAAGAAAATTGACTTGGATTTGCTGTATTCATATACTATGGCCAAGACGTTATGTTTCAAAAAGGACGGACTAAAAGTTTCCATTTAACAAAATCTTATAGTGCAATAATAATTTTCTTAGAGTGTAGTACTGAAAGGGAACCTGTCTTCAGGCTGCCTGCTGGCTTCTCCCTGCTTGTTTGACACGTCTACATATTTACGTATAAGGAGAGACATATCCATCAAGCCAAACGGTGGAGAAAAACAAAGCTGAGAGCCACAAAGCAGACACATTTCTCTGTGCCCTGCTCATATTTATAATAATGATTTCCTTGAAACTTAATTATAAGGATTGGGGCAGATAACAAATTTGAACAGCAAGTTCAGAACATGGAAAGTGTATGATTGCTTTAGTCACCGCTCTGTATCTTCCCCAAAAGGGTTATGGACACAGAGATTTAATGGCATAGAGATAATGTCACAGTAAAGAGTTAATTGACTATATGAGATTAACACTCAAGAATCATGTACAACATGAAATGCAGGGGCAGATTCTGAACTTGAAGTGGCCCTAGAAAAAAATAAATAAAAGATGTCCCATGGTGTAGGTGGGTCCAATTGAGAGAAGGCAGCCAACACAACCCACACGTAGGCAGAGACAACAGAAATAGGCAGGACCAACAATACATTAGTGCAGAATAAAACATCACCCAAGCAGAACCAAATACCAGTGTAGAGCAGCTCAAATTACTGCCGACCACGCCACATTATGAAACTGGATTATTGTCATGAGGATAGCAATTCAGGAAGCACCTGCAGCCACTGTTCGGGTGCATGAGTAACTGATGCATCTACATTAATTAATGTTGAGAGCATCAGATCTTTATTTATGTGGCTGGTGGCCATGAGGAGGTCTTGGGCGGCCAGTTGGGCATCAGCCCATTGGGAAATTTCCCTATATGTTCAGCCCATCTTTGTACAGATGTGGAATAATGCACATTTTAAAGTCAGAACACGTAGAAGGATGAATTACAAAAGAATTACAGAACAGGAATTATAGAAACTATGATATGAAACTATTACATCAAAGTAAAAGGATAAAGTACCAAATTGTGTCACAGCACAACAATAATTCATACAGTGAAGTCACAGTATAGGAATAATGCACATAATGTTAAGATAACACAAAACATTGACATAAAAACATGCACATGGTTACATCACTACACAAAAAAAAAAAAACAACATATCAATGAATGTTATCATGCAGCTATAATACACAAGTGATGTGTTTCTTTATATCACCAAGAACTGTATAATACCGCTGTGTGTAGATGGATGAAATTGCAGATTCTATGCTTGGTACACTGGAACATACACACATGGCAAGCCCCATAAGGTCATATTTAATTGACGATGAGAGTTTTTTCCCACTGACTTAACCAGGAAAATACAATACTATCTGCAGACAGCATTTTATAGAGCAGGAGGAGCTGAGAAGAGTAATACTTAACTCAGTAGCCAAGTGGGCGGAGTTATCAGTGACTGACATCTATCTATGTATGCACAATTATACACAGATGGTTGTCAGCCACTGATAAGATGGTCCACTTGGACCATGGAGTTCAGAAAGAGCAAAGCTATAAATGTACAAATTAAAAAATTTGACCCAAAGTCCTGCAATTGGCCTGAAAACTTGTATATTATAATCCAAGACTGTATTCAACCCCTTTCAAGTTATTTAATTCCAAGACAGCATTAGCAATGACAACGTTACAGCAACATATATGGCTATAGGTAAATACATGGTAGCTGGTGGTAACAAACAGATGTTTTAAAAACATATTGCACTGTCAGATTTTTTTCTTAATTAAAAAACTAGCCAAAAATTATTCCTTTTTTGTGACGGCTTCATTTCTCTCTTCTGATCTGTGGCTACCACATACCTGGTTGTTTCCTTTAGTCCTTGCCTGTGTAATAATCTTGCTAATTCGCTCTCTAGCTAGCTAGAGCTTACAAAGGAACTATTATCTGTTTGTCTGCCTGATTCCTGGCCTGTGCTTGTTTACCGTACTGATCCTGGCCATCCCCCCTGACCTTTAGATTGTTTTACGGATTTGTATGAACTCTGGCAGCCCAGATCTCTGCCTTTTTCCTGACTACATGTATTACCTGTTCCCTAAGTGCCACGTATCACTGACTCTGATACCCATCAGTCAGCAGCCAACTACACCTGGATTATTCCAAGAGGTAGCAGCTTGGTGGCTTCCCTGCAGTGAAGTCTAGATCTCTGAAAATGGGTTAATGGGTGAATACCGGGGTACTTCTAGGATAACTTACTCAAGTCTATCCCAAAGTCAAACTGGTTGGTTGACACAGTAATACCATAGCTATTTTCAGTAATAAGATTATTTTGGGAAATTAGTAACAAATTCAATTCATATATAATCAATTCACAATTACCATTAGAGATCAATGGAATTCTTAGAATTTTAGCAATAGCTGTGGTTAAAATGTTAGCAACACTAACATGTGACCCAAATACATGCCTAATAGATTTTTATTTTTTACAAAGATCGATATACCTCATGCAATTGTTTTTAGCAACCATCCTGAACAGCAGTAAGGGCTGTGAGGAATGTGGAGTTATGATTTCATCTCTGCCATTTGCTCCAGGAGTGGGCACAGGAAATAAAACTTCACAGGGGGACCCTGCTTCAAACGGCAGCCACGTGTTTATCTTTGACAACCCACTCAGCCACACTGACAACTCAGCTTATCTGGCAGGATGAATGCCGGTGTGGGGCTGAGTTGGTCAAGAGAACAAAATAATCCATCAGCTGTCCATCACAGGACTAAACCCGTTACATATCTGCAACCCTGGGACCAAGGCAGATGTGCCCCTGGTCGTCGTTCGGGGGTCTGATGCCAGGAAGGGGAGATACAGATATCTCCTAGTAGGAACCTAATAACAGCGCCATGTTTGGTCTCCACTTGGAACCCAGTCGGATATGGTGCTGCCAAAACCATCACCTGTGATGAGCTATGATCCATAATGGGTTTTTGGATTCTGAGTTGTCTCACCAGACACAGGGGAAATGAGGTCCTCCCAGGTGGAGGGAGGGGCGTGTCCAAATACAGGTGTAAAGGCCCATGCAGGCCAGAGGCCAGCATTTTCCTCTGAATGGGGCCACATTGTGTAATGTGTTTGGGGAGACCTAGAAACTGCTGACATCACTGCTCCCATGTGACTACAACTAAGGATTGTAGCAACCAAGAATTCATCATTATAACACAAAGGACTACTCATCCACCTGGTAACTGACTTTTGCTCTGTTTAACCCTGTTTGTACCACGTAATCTCTATTTGCACATCCAACCATTGTATATCTTCTGTGTGTATATAGTGTTATGTCTAGTGCACCCTTAAGTAAATTAAATACATAATTTAATATTGCGTGGTTCTTGTATCTTGATCATGAGTCCCCACATCCATGTTGTAGCATAGTTATAAGCTATCTAGGGTTGGTTTCTGACCTGATATAATCCCGCTAGCGGACTGGGCTTATATCTTACAATCTACCCGGCTGAAAGGGTGCTTTTTCACCGGGGCAGTGAAAAGGCCCTCTCAGCTTGTCAGGGTTGTGAGCGAGTGTGGAGTCACGCAGGAAGTAGCGTGGACCACCCTCTCTTCCTCCCCATGCCTCCATGTGCCTGTGTGGACAGGAGTTATCAAGCTGACCTTACATACGTCATAACGTCACATCTTGGTAACCAGTGACGAAACTGTACCACGTGAGCTCGACATAGTTGACGTCAGGCGGGGCTGCGAGTTGGGGTATTCATCACAGGGGCATAATGACAAGCAGCAGATTTGTTGCAGTAATGACTTGGGCTCCATTCATCTAAATAGGGTTGTTTCAGTGGCAAGCTCATAGATTTCTGTAACCCACTTTCAAATTAATGCACTGTATGATATTGTCACTGTGCATGTCCCTTTCATCAAATGTAAATTTTGTAGGTTCCCTCTTACTAAGCTCCAACCACTTTTAAAATAACGCCACTTCATACAAACTTTGTAAATTATACCCACACATTTTATGTGCAAATGTTCCAGTATAACCTTGCAAAAGTTTTAAAAAATCTAATGAAGTCCATCATGACCAGGAGCAGTTAGAAAGAGTGCAGTATTGGCGGAGGCAGCTGGGCCCCGGTATGTAAGAAAAAGACCCTTTGAAGACAATGGTATACTAAGTGGCTCATGGTAAATGGGGATCTGTTGCACACTTTGCTTTGGGACCCATAAGCCACAGATTTTGCCTCTAATCTTGATGCTTATAATCAAGCCTGATACTAAGCAACACATTGCTGGTGCACTGCAAACACATCATATTGTGTTTTCCCTTCAGTGACACATCCAGATGTTCTGTCAAAAAGCATAAACATTATGATGGGGTTTCAAACAAGCACTAAACAGAAGTAAATATTGCTTAACCCCCTGACACAATCATTTTTCACCTTCCTGACAGAGCCTATTTTGACACTGTTTTCTTCTGACACATAATGATTCATGTTACTGGTAAATTTGAGTCCACATGTTTTACCTTAATTATATAAAAAATCTAAAATTTACAGAAAATCTTTCTACTTTTAAGACAAATAGTGATACCTCATAAAATACTTATTAACATTCACCAACCATGTATCTACATTATGTTATCATCATTTTCTAAATGGTATATATATATATATATATATATATATATATATATATATATATATATACTTAGCTACTGTGGCACAGCAATTTGACGAGCTTTTATGGCAAGGGTACAGCCTTCTGGACTTCTCTAAATAGACATCAAGGGTTAACAGCAAAAGAAACCTCAATATTTATTACCCTGATGCTGCAGATTACAGAAGCATGCCATATGTGGTCGTATACTGCTGCATGGGCACATGGCAGGGCTATCAAGGGAAATAGCACCATATTATTTAAGGGCAGATTTAAAACACTTATTTTACATTTTTTGTCTACTTTTTAGTTTAATCCCATTAGAGAACTTCAGCTTTTGAGGGTCTGATCCATGTTACAATTCAGCACAATACATGCTGTATTGTACTGCATTTAAACTGTCAGTTTTACACTAACAGTTGCCAATGAGACCCAGCCCTCATACACGGCAGGGCCCCTAACACTTTTGTAAGGCTCCGGAGTGCCATGCAGTGGCGTAGCCCCCTCCAGGAGAGAGTCTAAAGCATGGGTGTCAAACACAAGGCCCGCGGGCCAAATCCGGCCCGCCAGACCTCGTCATGTGGCCTGCTATGTTAAATAAAGTAAACTTGTGCCGGCCCCTCATACATAATAACATAATAACTCACTAACCGCGGTCCGCTCCATTACAGGCCGGGCGCGCGGCCGGCAGCGTGACTGACTGACGTCACTAGCCAGCGCCGCCTACTTTATGAATGAATCAGGCGGCGGCAGCACGTGACGTCAGTCAGTCACGCTGCCGGCCGCGCGCCCGGCCTGTAATGGAGCGGACCGCGGTTAGTGAGTTAGTGATTCTATTATGTATGAGGGGCCGGCACAAGTTTACTTTATTTAACATAGATTTATGGCGATTTTTGGGGAATGAGTGAGCGGCGGGGCCAGTGGACAGTGAATACACCTGGCCCCGCTGCAATTTTGAGGCAATGTGAGGGGGATCTGTGGATGGCACTTTTAAGGGGTGAGGGGTTATATAACAGTGTCATCCACAGATCCCCTATCCCATAATACTGCCATCCACAGATCCCCCTCACCCCATAACAGTGCCATCCACAGATCCCCCTCACCCCATAACAGCGCCATCCACAGATGTCCCCCCATAACTGCGCCATCCACAGATGTCCCCCCATAACTGCGCCATCCACAGATGTCCCCCCATAACTGCGCCATTCACAGATGTCCCCCCATAACTGCGCCATCCACAGATGTCCCCCATAACAGCGCCATCCACAGATGTCCCCCATAACAGCGCCATCCACAGATGTCCCCCATAACTGCGCCATCCACAGATGTCCCCCATAACTGCGCCATCCACAGATGTCCCCCATAACTGCGCCATCCACAGATGTCCCCCATAACTGTGCCATCCACAGATGTCCCCCCATAACAGCGCCATCCACAGATGTCCCCCCATAACAGCGCCATCAAAGATGTCCCCCATAACTGCGCCATCCACAGATGTCCCCCATAACTGCGCCATCCACAGATGTCCCCCCATAACTGCGCCATCCACAGATGTCCCCCCATAACAGCGCCATCCACAGATGTCCCCCTATAACAGTTCAAAAATATGCCTGAAGCTCTAAAAACAGTAATAATTGAATGCAGTGACAATAATTTATGATAATAAAGAGTGGACACATAGTCCTACAGATACAACCGGCCCTTTGAGGGTGACCAAACTGCTGATGCGGCCCCCGATGAATTTGAGTTTGACACCCCTGGTCTATGGGATCCTTAGGCTCTGTTCGGCTCAGTTATGTGCCGAATGCGTACTTTCCGTTCTCCTGCTCCGTTATAGAAGCAGGAGAAAGGAAAGTGCGCATTCGGCATATAACTGAACCGAACAGAGCCTAAGGATCCCATAGACTATAATGGCGTCCGTTAGGTGTCCGCTCCAAAGAGGATTTTGGAGCGGAATCAAAAGTCCTGCATGCACAGCTTTTGTCTCCGCTCCAAAATCATCTTCGGAGCAGACACCTAACAGACGCCATTATAGTCTATGCGATTCTTAGGCTCTGTTCAGCTCAGTTATGTGCCGAATGCGTACTTATAACAGCGTCCTATAACAGAGCATGAGAACGGAACGGCCGAACGGGGGGGGGGGGGGGCCCAAATCGAACTCTTGCACCAGGGCCCATGAGCCTATAGCTACGCCCCTGGTGCCATGGCAACCATCAGCACCTAGTGATTGCATCGTGGGGAGCTGATGATATAGAGAGGGAGTTCTCTTCCTCTGTCAACATTGACTGTGGCATCTAATCTGCCAGCATCAGAGACTTCAGTGATTATGGTGGATACAACAGGGGCCTGGCTGTCAGTAAGGCGGATTGCGGGGAGTCACTTCCCTCTGTGCCATACAGGTACAGTGCATGTCGAGAAGGGGTTAATATAAAAATGAAGTGCATAAAATAAATACTCTTTGGGCCAAAATATTTTTTAACAATGTATACTGGTCATGTTGTATGAAAATTAATTCTGCTAGTAGAGATGAGTGAATCAATTCTACATACATCAAAGTCACTAGGAATTTCCCAAAAGTTTACGTTTGCAGCGAATCTGAAGTTATTGGGATTTGTCCAGCATGAATCAGTCACAATTTTCCAGATCAGGGGACACATCTCCTGTATAACGTTTGCGCATATTAAAAATATCTGTGACATCCATTGTACTTTTTCCGTAGACGCTGCAGACAGCGACATTATCTGCACTACATCTCCTGTTTAACGTGTGCTCATGCTAAAAATATCTGTGACATCCGGTGTACTTTTTCGGTAGGGCAACCGAGCACTTTGGTGCTTGATCAACACTAGTATAATGCTCTGACTTAGTGGAAGTTTCATAGGCAATATATTACATCCCAACCTGGAAATGTATTTGTTTTCTGGACCTATACAAAAAAGGGGATATGATATCTGGCAGACAGGGATCCTAAATCATAGAAAACAAGTAGTTTAATGTCAGTGAACATGTGTCACAGTAAGCAGAAGACAATACTTAGACCAATTAACTGATAGTTAATTGTGTTACTTAGAGAGAGGGGCAGAATTTTTTTGTGCTACAGAAGTTAAACCGATACAATACAATTTGTTATGTCTTCTTCATATAATTCATAGACCAAAATCTTAATTTAGAGTTCCTCAATCTGACATATTGTTCCATGTCACAGTTATATCACAATTATAGTGTACTCTGTCCAAGTGGCCATTAAAAAAAAAGTTAATAATTAAAATAATTCAGTTAAACCGAGTGTGCCCAAGCCTGACAATTTGGCCTGTATCACAGTTATATAGTAACTCTGTTCAAGTGACCATTTTTCCTATGGAAAAATCTGTCAAAATTACTTAAAAAGAATAATTTAATCAGAGTGTGCCCCAGCTATATCTATTTTTCTGTGTCACAGTTACATTTCAATTGAGTGGACTCAAATTTTTTCATTTTTTAATAATTCTTTTTATTGGACTTTTTTAAACATGAGAATTGTAAATTAGCAACATACAGTATGCAAAATACAGGAATGCAAAAGGCAATTTGTATCTTCCTTCAGAGAAATAAAATAAATGATTAAGTACCAATCAATAGGTACCATATGTGATATATAAAATAACACAATGAACCATGAGTGAGAAAGAGAGAGAGATTATATAACACCCGATGGTGCATGTTCGGCTCAGTCTTAGTCAGGGAGAGCTGTGCATAGGAAGGGACAGACAGTGTAGGGAGTGATATTGGACTATTTTTATTAGAAAAACTTTTCAGAGACCCAAAAGTCCTTTTATGGACTATTGTGTGTGACAGCAGCAATATATATTTGTAGTGCAACCTGCGCTAAATTGCTAAAACTTTACAGACCCAAAAGTCTTTTTAAGGACTATTGTGTGTAGCAGCAGCAAAAAATTTTCAATCTCATCCTGCACTAAATAGTGTCTAATAGGCTGCTGCGGACAGTTAAATTATCTGCGCCAAATCTCTTGTGTAAAGTGTGCGCATCCCAAAATATATCTGTGACATCTAGTGTACTTTTTCCGTAGACAGTGTCCGCTGCAGACAGTTAAATTAGCTGTGCCACATCTCCTGTGTAAAGTGTGCACATCCCAAAAATATCTGTGACATTCAGTGAACTTTTTCAATAGATAGTGTCCATTACGGACAGTGACATTAACTGCGCTACATCTGCAGTGTAACGTGTGCACTGAACAAAATGTATCAGTGACATACAGTGTACTTTTTCAATAGACGGTGTCCACTTCTAACAGTGACATTAACAGTGCAACATTTCCAGTGTACCGTGTGCTGTTAAAAAATGTATCTGTGACATGCAGTGTACTTTTTCAATAGATGATGTCCGCTTCTGACAGTAACATTACCAGTGTCACATCTAAAGTGTACCGCGTGCGCTTAAAAAATGTATCTGTGACATACAGTGTACTTTGTCAATAGACGGTGTCCGCTTATGACAGTGACATTACCAGTGCCACATTTCCAGTGTACTGTGTGCGGTTAAAAAATGTATCTGTGACATACAGTGTACTTTGTCAATAAACGTTGTCCGCTTCTGACAGTGACATTACCAGTGCTACATCTAAAGTGTAACATGTGCGTTTAAAAAATGTATCAGTGACATACAGTGTACTTTGTCAATAGACGGTGTCGGCTTCTGACATTGACATTACCAGTGCCTCATCTAAAGTGTAGCGTGCACTTAAAAAATGTATCTATAACATATAGTTTTACTTTTTCAATAGACAGTGTCCGCTTATGACAGTGACATTACCATTGCCACATCTCTGTGACATACAGTGTACTTTTTCTGTAGACGCTGCAGACAGTGACATTACCGGAAGTACCTCTCCTGTATAATGTATCCTCATCCTCAATACCTGTGACATTTCCTGTAATTTTTTATTAGCATTGATATTATCTGCGGGATATCTCCTGTGTGACGTTTCCACATCCCAAATACCTTTTTAAATTTTTTGCGCATACACTTCCAAATCCTACGCTACTGTACATGTGACATACTTTCAAGCATATATAACATTTAATATGAAGAAGGCGAGCGGTAAGGGACAGGGAAGTGACCGTGATGCTGATGGTGAACGCAGAGGCTATGTCCCTGGGCACGTTAAAACTGTGCCTGCTACCAGAACACAAGAAAAACAATCATCCACGATACCTAGCTTCATGTCCCAGTTTGCAGGGCAGTGCAGGACACCACTCTTGAAGTCAGACCAGTGCGACCAGGTAGACCAGATAATGCTTCCAGTCGGTTAAACACCACCCTGTCTTCAACCAAGTCCAGTCTCAGTAGCCAAGGCCCTCGCATAAAACGTTTTACAGGGTCATCTCATCTGCAGGCCCTCGCATATAATGTTTTACAGGGTCAGCTCACCTGCAGGGCCTCACCTACAATCTTTTACAGGGTCAGCTCACCTGCAGGCCCTCACCTACAACCTTTCAGAGGGTCAGCTCACAAGCAGGCCCTCACCTACAATCTTTTATAGGGTCAGCTCACCTGCAGGCCCTCACATATAATGTTCTACAGGGTCAGCTCACCTCCAGGCCCTTGCATATAATGTTTTACAGGGTGATCTCACCTGCAGGCCCTCACCTACAATCTTTTACAGGGTGAGCTCAGCAGCAGGCCCTCTCATATAATGTTTTACAGGGTCAGCTCACCTGCAGACCCTTACCTACAACCTTTTAGAGGGTCAGCTCACCAGCAGACACTCGCCCCTAATGTTTTAGAGGGTCAGTTTTAGATGGTCAGATAAGCAGGCCCTTGCTCCAAATGTTTTTGAGGGTCACCAGCCTGTGATGGGGTTCGCTCGGCTGCAGGCCCTCACCTTTAATGTTTTATACAGTCTGCTCACCTGTAGGCTATCACTGCAATGTTTTATTGGGTTCGCTCACCTTCAGGCCCTCACTACAATATTTTATTGGGACTGCTCACCTTCAGGCCCTCGACTATAATGTTTTAGAGGGTAACCAGCACACCCTTGTTCCAAATGTTTTTGAGAGTCACCAGTATGCCAGGACATCAATCATAATTTTTCAAGGGTGTATATGATGCCCTCCTTTATGTGTAACAAAGCGTGAATTGAAGTGCCAGTTCCTTGTAATGTTTGGAGCCCTTTCACTTAGTGCATAGGCTTTATGAGTGTAGGAGTCCCACTACGTGAACAATTGTACCACAATGTGAATGAGGCCCTCCTTTATGTGATATGCAGGTTGTATCTGAGTGCCTCTTGCTTGTAATTTTTGGCAGCACTTGCACTTTATATTATGAGTAAATATACAGGAAAGAATTTTTTTCCTAACAATTTTTCCTCTAAAATCGATTTTATCTTTGGTTTTGTGCATATTATTGTCAGTCTGTAAAAGTGGCATTCTACTCGGACAACATCGTTCCCAGCAGCGACCTGGGAGTCCAAGATGTATCCAGACATCCTTTCCATGCTGTTCCCAAACCATTTCAGTGGTGTTTCCATCAATTTCTGACCTTTTCCTATGACCAGGCACCCTCTCCTCTTCAGAGCAGGGGGAGCCTGGTTTAATGCTTGGGTTCTCCCATTGATTTCCATTATACTCTACAGATCACCCAAGCATCCCGATGAGTTTGGCCCGAGCACTTGGGTGCGTGATCAACACTAGTCACTAGTATTTGCTTTAAAAGCCTAAGATTCGAGAGGTGTACTCTTAAAGGGAGTAGATTGAGAATGTCCTTGTATATCGATTTCAGCTATCCTACTACAGATATGAAAGATGTCAGACTACTATTAGTTCATTTTATTGCACTCCCATCAGACGTGTAAGGTCATTTTCATTTACAGTCAGAATTTAGTCAGTGCTGAATCAGTGATTTCCACCAGTGATTGTGAGTTTGGACTGCTTGTTAAAAGGCTATTGCTTCTTTCGATAATTCCATGTATGTCTAAACACCAGCAGGCATCTTCCTCCCAAAAAGATGATTTATGGACTTTTTGAATTAAAAAAAACCCATAGAAAACCTAACATTACCATATGGTTTTAAACAGGCTGTTTGCTACCACCAGCTTGCACCCATTTACCTATAGCCATATATGTTGCTGTTACTTTGTCATAACTAATGGTGCCTTGGCCTTAAAGAGCTTGAAAGGGGGTTGGATATAGTCCTAGGAGACCTAACAGTGTCAGACACAACCCTTCATTTTGAATTTTAGATTTATTTATTTTTTTGCTAAATCGAATCTGATACCCAATTACACCAAAATGAATTCAAAATGAATTTGGGAAATGTACTCATTTCTAATTACAGTATAAGATAAAAAAGATTATATTTCAAAATGGTAAATTTTGAGGAATAAAATTATAGTATTGTGAAATTGCATATTTAAGTTAACACCTTTCATACTTGTAATCATAAAATACTTGATATTCTAAAATTTTTAAAAAAAATCTTATTTTAGCTATCATGAGTGGATATTGTTTCTGGCTTTTCAAGCTTCAGGGTTTTTCTAAAAGCTAAAGCTACATTAATTTGTTATAGCTGTCCTCCGGTATACTTTATTTGTCTGACTTTATATAACACTATTGTCTAAAGCTTTCACGAAGGGCACATCAAAATTTAACTTTTAAATCTCAAAGGAAAGGGAAAGTTCAATGGCTTGTAATAGTTTTGACCTTCCGTTTCTTAACAGGAAAACAAGAAAACTGAAAAAATGTCACTATAAAACAAAACAAAAAAACCTGCAAAACTTTGCAACAGATATGTGCTCCTCACTTTTACTCACTTATGCGTTATTGAGTATCTTGTCTCTAGGGAAGAGCAATGTTTAACTTTTCCTCACAGTTACCATTGATTGTTTAAAGTCTGTTTGGTAGTATAAATTTAAAAAGTGCATTGCCAGCTATGTTCTGTATCTAATGGATCCTGGATAATAAACCATACCTCCAGCCAATAAAGAAAACTTGACAAGGCTTCTGAACAGTTATGGATGGTTATTGCAAGCAGTTAATCAACTTTAAGGGGAGTCCTCACCAGGAAATTTACTGTTAAACCAGGCACAATGTCTTATAGGTCTAGCTCAGCTGAATGTACTGATACCTTTCACTTAGTGTTTTGTTGCTTCATTCTGGATAAAAAGTACTTTTATTCCATGTTCAAATGAGCAATTAAATACACTGAGAGTTAGCTCAAGCCACCCTGTGCTCATTGCATCTCTATTGACAGGGCCAGATGAGATGACTATGCAGGAATCTGGCTCAGTGAAATCACTAAGGAGGGTAAGGAGCTGGAAGAGGAAGCAGGAGAAGCAAGGAGTAGCTTGGGACCACTCTCAGTGCCCTTAAGTGCTCATTTGCATATGGATTTAAAGTAATTGTTCTCCGGAATGAAGCAGCAGATTGCTAAGTGAAAGCTATAATTACATTCATCAGAGCAAAGCCCTACAATGCATTTTGCCTGGTTCAATAGTGAATTGTCGGGTGACAGACTCCTTTTAAAGGGGTTGCCGGGTTTCAAGAGGAAACTGGAAAACTCAGGTGATTGACCTGTAATAAAGAACAGATGATTACTTACCTGAGAGATCCTACGCCACAGCTCTAGTTCTCACAGAAGGGCTGTGTTTTCCTGGCTTCAGCAGTGATGTCAGATGGATAACATGTGACCACTGCAGCCAAACACTAGCCTCAGAGGTGCACTGAAGAGGCTACTGATTGGCTCCAGTAGTCAAGTGTCGTCAACATGATGGCACCGCAGCAGCTATGTGTTTTAAGATTTTATTTTAGTGTTTCCTTCCCTTAAATTATTGTTTGTTAATTTAGTGAGTTAGCTAGTTAAGAGCTAGGTTCATTGTACATCTGTACTGCACACTGGACTTTCTGAGGAGGAGAGCCACTGGACTAGTTATAAAGTATAGGAAGAAGAGCTGAAGTTCCAATTAGGGCATCGTCTGTGTGAGAATGACTTCATCTTTGCATTTCACCATGTTGTGCTCCAGCCATATTGGCTACTGGCCAGTGAGTAACATACCCATTGATTTCAGGATAAGTGATTGTTTATTTACTAGGGATGAGTGAACCCGTGGAAGTTTTGGTTCGCCAGGTTCGGACGAACTTCAGGTCAAAGTTCGGAAACCCGAACTTGACCCTGAACCCGTACCCTATTAAAGTCAATAGAGCCCCGAACTTCGCGTTATTATTTTCCATTCTTAAGACAGAATGCTAAATAAAATGGCTATTGAGGGCATAAAAATAATCTTAAAAAAACTCACCTTGATTGCACAGCCGGTATCCTCTTCTTTCTTCTTTCTGCAGGACTTTCAAAAGGACCTGCGATGACATCACCACGCTGACCACGTGATGAGGGCGGTGACGTCATAGCAGGTCCTTCTATCTTCATTCAGCAGGACCTGCGTCATCGCAGGTCATTTTACAGGTCCTGCAGAAAGAAGAGAGAAAAGGATACCGGCTGCGCGATCAAGGTGAGTTTTTTAAAATTAATTTTAACCTCTCAATGGCCATTTTATTTAGCATTCTGTCTTAAGAATGCTATTATTTTCAGTTATAACCAGGTTATAATGGAAATTAATAAAATCACCCGAACACTGAACCCGAACTTCAATGAAAAAGTTCGGGTTCACTCAACCCTATTCTTTACTTTATGCTGTATGTGCTTTTTATCATTGCTTGGTAAACCTTTTTGTTCACTTAGCTACTGTTTAACCAATTTTTCCCGTACCTTAGAGTCCACCGTAAAACAAACCTGGAAAACAAAGCCCTAACATGAGAATCATTAGCGGTGGGTTGGGATCTGTCAGGAAAGTAATCATCAATTCTTTATTATTAATATTATTAAGTCTATCAACTGAGTTCTTCAATTTCCTTTTTAATCTGAATGACCCTATTAAGCTTGTGGACCAATTTTTTATGCAAGAACCCACTTCCTTTTGGGCATATTAGCTTAAAGCTTACAAGTCTATATGTAATCACTTCCTACTTGCTGATGATGACGTTTCAGCAAGGTACCCAAAAACAGGTTGGAATATAATAAACCTACAAATGCCACCTTAATTGAATAAAAACCTAGTTTAATTGGCAGCTGTAGATTTAGTTTATGTAAAGTGATTGCATTCCTTGTATCACAGCACTAATTACTTATCCAGCATTTTCTGTGGCCCTAATTAGAAAAAAGTAGTAGCATGTAATACAGGTAATATATTTTAAAATTGCCTCAACCCATGGAGCTATGGCCACCTGTTCAGGCTTCTTGATGGGACTGGTACATTAGGCAGACTTATGATAATAGGGCATGTACAGATGAGGGGCTTGTTATTTGTTAACTATAGAAAATTAAATAATGACAGTAGTTTATATGCATAGCTATTTACTTCAAAATATGATTTTTACTTGATATTAATATCATCTATTTATTATCAAATAACGTCTCCTGGCATTCTCCAAACTGAAACTCGCCCATAAGATTCCCAAATTAAAAAATTTGATTTGTCTCTTCACAGAATACATTTCCACTGCGTTGGAGTCCAGTGACAGCATGCTTTACAATAGGTTATATTTCAAAGCCACTGATGATAAACTATGGGGGTCACTTACTAATCTGAAATACAGTACGCCTAAATTAGGTGTATTTCAGACGCAAATGGTGGTGGAATGGTTAGTTGTGCCACTATCTAACTTTGCCCTCCTCACACAAGGTCTAAAATTGTGTTTGTGGCGTGGGCAGGGAAGGGGAAAATGGACTAAATGTAAACCAGCTGGGAAGCTGTATTACATTTAGAATGGTCGCTGGATGCGCCGAAGTTATGGAGAGGCAGGTGCCTCTTCATAACTCCTGCAGATCCACCGCCAGCTTAGGGCTATATATCTAAAACGCAGGTCTTATTAAATGTGTCCCCATAGCTCTACTGATGAGAGAATTTTAACTGATCACTTAAAAGGTCATTTTGGTTGTTTTAAGTTTCCCTTTTCCACAGCATAACGAATAATGGAAGTCTTGGTGGAAGGTTTTGGAAGTTTCCCAAAATGAAAAGAGAGAGATAGTGACACCCTGCATTCAGCTATCTCTGAAACTCCCATAGAAATGAATGGAGTGGATGTGCACATGGCTGGTCTGTTCATTTCAGGGGGCCCTACTGGGGAAGGGGTGCCGTTCTCAGGATTGTGGGTGTCCCAGCAGTAGGACCCCCACCGATCGAATAGTTTTGCACTGTGAATTGGGGATAACTTTACATAACCAGAATACCCCTTTAAGTACAATAGAAACGTTTTTCTTTAAAATAGTATCATTTTTATTTTATATGGTTTTTGTCAACATCTCTACAATATGCCCTCTCAAACAGACAGCTGAAGAAGGTAAAAAGAAACATAAACACACAAAGAAATCCAACAATATTCTGTGGATCAATTACTTGATATTGCTTTTGTAAGAAATCCCCCACTGCTGCATTTCCTGTTGATGGATATAAATGGGAGCAATGGCTTTTAAAATTGAATGTCCCACTGCTTTCTATTCATCTGTATAACATTGTTTGAGGAGAAAGATAAGTGCTTTCTATCTAAACGCAAGGAAATACTGATGTTACATACACCACAGCGCATACTGTCATTAGTTCTCTATTAACAAGATTTTTATAGTTTCCATAATATACTGCATCGATGAAGTAAATGACACTGACTGCCAGATTTCCTGTACTTTGGATCAACTTAACATAATATACTGCACCATAAGAAAGTTGCTCAGAATGTTAGTAGCAGAACAAGCATTGCTTGTTATGTCATTTATTTCTACTTACAGCTAATATATGATATGATATGATAGATGATAATTAAATGTTAAGGCACTGAATAATTAAAAGCCTTCTGAATGGACTTTGGATTTCACTTTGGCTTTCTGTAAACCAATCTGCTAAATAGCAGTTTTCTTGAATACTGTACTTCTTTCCCAGAAGTTATATTGATTATCCTTGGGAGTAGTATAACAACCCTCATCTCCCTTCTTCGGAAATAGCAAATGTCTGTTCTCCTATTCTTACAATAGACAAGCCTTATTTATTTCATTGTGTGACACACAGTGACAAAAAGTGACACACCTACAATACTGTGGAGGTATCACATGTGCATACCACACCTCCTCCAAATTCAATGAAATATCGTGGGAACAGTTTTCACTGTCTGTCTTACATGACAAGAGATTGACAGGCTGCTCCGGCCACCAATTCTAGCCATATTTGCCAGGGAGAGGCCAGATCTCTGCCTGACCCCATTATACTTAATGGGGCCGGCAGGCATTCCAGTATGATCCAGCAATGCCGGATTTACAGAGCCCAGGCAGACTGTTCCCTGCCGGAACAGCCTGCAGGATCCCTTACCATATACATGAAACTAGCCTTAGGGGTCATGCACACGAACGTATTATCTTTCCTTCTCCATTCCATTTTTTTGCAGACTGTAGGCAGAACCATTTATTTCAATGGGTCTCCAAAAAAAAGTAAGTGTGTTTATTCAATTTCTGTGTCTATATATCCGTTCAGAAAAAAAAAAACATGTCCTATTATTGTACACATTATGGACAAGTATAGTACTTTTCTATTAGGGGCCAGCTGTTCTGTTCTGCAAAATATGGAATGCACATGGACGTCATCCGTATTTTTTTTCGGATCCATGTTTTGCAGACCGCAAAATACATACGTTCATGTGCATGAGCTGTTACTTTGATACACACAGTTGCACACTAAGTCTAATTTCATTTGAAGCTGCATAACATTCTTATTTAGGGGAGCAAGAAATTATTGGTTCAGCAGTTACATACAGAATGCACCAAAAGGGCACCCTCATTTGGACTATTTTACATATTCAGGCATTATTCATATATCTGTAAAAATGTCTGTAACAAGAGGATCAGTTATATCTATGACTGTTCAGAAAATGGTTGGCACTCTGACATGCAATGTCCATATTGGTGCTTTCCATATTTTACTTCTTATGAAAGGACCACGGCACTTAAACTTCAGGTTAGTTGCAAATAGTTTATTATTTCCATCTAATTAATATTAACCTAAATTTCGAGTGCCATGGTCTTTTCATAAGAATATGCATGATAATGTCCTGAAAGGGTCTATTTGGTCCATATGTATGTTTTGTGCTATCTTTGTTCTGTCAGTAGTTTTCATGAAACCATAAACTTAAATGGATGTGTTTGATTTAAAAACACCAAACTACACCAAACTAAAAACACCAAACTAGTGCATGCTTCCTTTGATACACAGATGTGTGAATAAACACATTAAAATCAATGGATACATGTACTTTCACTGACATGTAAATATGCCCAAAATTACTTTGTAAAGTTGAAAAAAGACATAACATAGCTAAGATGTCCCTTAAGCCATATTCACAGTTGTGTTTCTGTGATGACACCCAATAAGACACCCAGTGTTTCATCCACAACAACGTCCATGTGTTTTATCCATATGTCCATTTTTCTCTCTGTGTGTCTGCTAGGCTGAAATGGGGATTTTCAGAACATATCATAGAAATGGTCAGTGAAAACCAGTGACAGACCACAGATACCATCATAGACTTAAATGGCTTGTTTTGTTGATAACACATCCAAAGTAGTGAATGCTACCATTATTTTTCCACTGACCATGGGAGGTGAGAATAAACACATTAAAATCAATGTGCGGTGATACAGATATGTGCCTGCCTGAATATCCAGGCGAGCAGGATCACTGGAATATACATAGTTAAAGCTTCTCCGTATAGCATTCAAATGTATGGGCACCAGCGAGGTGAAATACGATATGTGCTAAGTCTTGCAAAACTTCGGTGAATAACTTCGGACTTCGATTTTTAAACTTAAGTCCAAAGTCTGCTTCAGTACCGAGGTACCAGCCCTCACCAAAGCTGATTTCAAATTCAAGTTTTAAAATGGTTTTGAAAATCAATGACTAAAGTTATTCACTGAAGTCTTGTGAGACTTCCTAGATAACCAATTTTACATTGCTGAAGGCCATATGTTTGAATGCTGTACAGAGACGGATCTCCGTACAGCAGTCAAACTAAGTTTTGACTGAAGTGACTTCGGATCTATTGACCAAAGCGACTTTGAACCTATGACCTGAAGCTTGTGTCTCCTGCCCTGCACACTATTACAAACTTGAAATGTATTCTTTCTATAGCACTGTGTGTATGTATACACTGAAAGGTACCCTCAAAAAATTTTGGGACCTTTTTTATTTATAAAAAAAAATGTTGGATTTTTAATGCTTTTTTTTTATAGTGTATAGATACCATGCTGTGTCAATCCACTCAATGTGTTCATTTGTTTCTTCCTGGTGGAGAATCTTTAGTGCTATATTGTTTTGCAATTTTCTTTAATAGCTACAACAGTTAAATCAAAATATTGAAACGCGTCAGATTCTGCCTTAGGCAAGAAAATGTTATCTGTTCACACTGTATATGATACTATGCAAGCTAATACTATGAGAACAATTAAACTACTGATTCTCAAGCAAATTACAATTTGCCATAATGCATGAGTTTGTAATGGAAACAGTCTCATTTATCACATAGTGCATACAGTATTAAGTAGTGCTGCATGTATTTTGCTGCTGGTGTTATTTGTGAATTGAGATCAGATGTGTATGTGTATATACTTATTTCTTATATAATCCTGTTAACTTTTAATGTGTAAAAATATAGAGTTACATCTATAATAAAACCTGCCCATAATAATAAAACAGAAAACATATATGCAGAATAAATTAGGCAGAGACTTCTCAGTGCACAAGTGTACTAGAAGGATTAGACGTGCATAATGAGGGAGGCACATACACTGGGGGAGATTGCCAAAAATAAAGCCTCAGCACAAGTCACTGTATACAGAATAGTATGTATTTACCATAGGATTCCACAGTTACATACATGAAACATATATCTTGCAATATACTATTCTTTATACGATACCTATGCACTGAAAATGTAGCCGATTATGTTTTTCAGTACAATTAAAAATATGCCTTGCTTCTTGTAATAATGCAATCTGACCTGAGAAATTATACCATGCATAGGATCTCAATAGCGGATAAAATTTGACATTCATTGTCAATTGGGACAAAATTGAATGGAATACACTAAAATGCCTTCCGTTCTGTTTGGTTGTGTCCCCCATCGCGGACGGAATAACACTGCAAGCAGCGTTTTTCTGTCCGCGATGGGGTGCGGAGCAAGACACACAATGTAAGTCAATGGGGACAAACCCGTTTTCTCTGAAACCATAAAAAACTAATTCGTCCCAATGGTGTTCATGACAGATCCGTCATGGCCATATAAGTGCTTGATGCACTCTGAACAGAAGCACCACTTTAGAGCTCCGTCTCCCTCTATAATTACAGCAGCCCACATAGGTTATATAACCACTAGATTATCTGGAGGAAGCCCTAGCAATTACCTTTCACCCCAGCAACTATGGGGAAAACTAAACGGTGAGTGGCGACCCCGCTTAAACTGACATTGCTCTTTTCAGAGCAGGACCAAGATGGCGCAGGGAACAGTGAGGCAGAGACACCTCCACTTGCACGGAATGCTGCTTCAACATCAAACAGGAGGCCTCTAAAAAGGTCAGGAGAGCATGCTGCTAACATAAATCTCTCCCCTTTAGAGACATTAACATACTGAGTAGAAAATTCCAGCTCCCAGTCTCTTCTGAATGAGCGACCCCCAAGCACAGCAGTTGCAGCCTATTCATCTCCAGTCATAAATAACCACCAGCAGCGCACCTATATCTGAATTAACTATGAGAGGTTTACTAACAGACCTCAAGCAATCCCTACAAAATGACATCATCACTGCTGTGCAGGCTCTACAGTCTGACATTAAACAGATTGGAGAAAGAACATCGCATTTGAAAGAAAAAATGGAGGAGTTTAAGGAGGTGCATAATATATTAGTGGATTCACACAATGACAATCAAGAAGAGATAGCTGCCTTAAAGCTGAAACTAGATCTAGAAAAAATGATTTGAGACTGAGAGGCATTCCCGAAACAGAGAACTCTGAGAACCTAAAATAATTTGCAATTGACTTCTTCACTGCTTTACTTCCAGAAACAGACCAAAAGGATCTAATTATAAACATAATTCACCACATCCGGGAAACCAAAATCTGTACCAGCTGCGGCGCCACAGGACGTGATCCTAAGAATCTATTTTTACCACCTGAAGGAAGCAATTACTAAAGCAGCAATGCCCATTAAAGATCTAACTGATCGCTTTAAAAATATTGCAGTTTTTTCTGATCTCTCGGCGGCGACCCTGAACCGCAGAATAGAATTCGGCTTTGCAAACAGAATGCTCAGAGCACACAAGATCTCATACAAATGTGGATACCCTGTAAAACTTCTCATCACAAGAAATGGAACGACACATGTCCTCAGTGTAACAAAGGACGCCACCTCTCTGCTTCAAAATTGGAATCGGCTACAGGATAAGAATGGTGATCTCAATTCACCTTTGAAGAAGAAACCCCTAAGCCTTACAAAAGAATGGTCAACGTCAGGAGCAGATAAGAACTGAACTCTTTTTTTTTTGCTTCTTCTTTCTACCTTATTGATCTTATTTGAATCCTCCTGGTCATTTGTTTTACAATTTATGACCAAAGTGATCTTAGTTATATGAGGGAGGGTGGAGCTGGATCACTAACGTGCTCTTCTACCCCGTACCTAGTATAGGTTACCAGAGGTTCACTTAGAACCGGACTTACATTGTTTTTGGAATTCCCATATTTCCTATGGTTTTTGTTATATTTAACTTTTCTATTGTTATTCTGGGTGATGTAAAAAATATGAACCTTTCTTACTGCAGGTTATATTCTGAAAGATATATTAGTCTACACCAGCAAATAATTGTGCATTTTATTATTAATTATGCATTTACTAGTTTGCATTTACCATGGTGATTAACATAATAACTATCAATGCTAACATAGTGAAAGTTTGAAACCGCGCTGCTTAGGATATCGACATGTAGAACACACGTGAATGGATTAGGGTATTCGCCTCCGTCTTTCTCATTCAAAGGGTTCGATCCTCATCAGACCGCCTCCTCTGTGGGATTAAATGATCGGCATATAGTGAAGTACCCTCTTGGTGGTTATTAAAACGGTTTTATTCTACTCACAGACAAAGGTAGATAAAAGGCATATCACAAATGATAAAATCACTTCAGGTTCCTGCCCGACCCGGGTTTCGCTCTCTGGCTTCCTCAGGGGCGACAACTGCGCATGTCCATAATATGGCCCTTTAAATAGCCTGATTCCCCATTCCCAATCAATGGGAGCCACACCCAATCAAAACCTACTAAAACACATCAATAAATTATAATATTCTCAACAAACATCTAATCAAAGATTATCACTGTAAAAAGGATGGCAACATAAAATATTCCATTTGTCCACCATCCGCTCATCAAAAGTCAGTTTACATTTATCCACCACCTGCTCAACATAAAAATCAGTTTACACATATTCTCCGCTTACATATTACCGCAACCTGGCTATATGCATACTCTCATTCTTGTTTTGCGATCCCATTCATCTAAACCGCATTATCTCAGCCAACTTATCTCTTATATTCTCGGAGTAACCTAGTTTCTCTCCGCCCACTATTGATCACGTGACTTAAAGGGTAACACCCCCACCTTTTTCCATTCACAAAATTCATACCACCTGATCCAACCACCCAATGAGTATCTACTCCTCTAACGTATCCTGAAAGGTCCTAAAACTAAGCTGACCACCTCCATTTACTAATACCACCATAAGAGAGCTACCTAATTTAACCATAAGGAAACTTCTCATTCTATCCTTTACACTAAACAAGGTTTAAGGTCGAACTCTATATTCATCCCACTTGGCTGTAGGGTCCCGAGTTGATAAATCCATTGCACCTCTTTCATTGCATTGATCAGTGACAGCGAGTCGTCTCCTCTCTAGTGTGGTTTAACCACTTCCACTCCAGCAAACTTCAAGCTCCGCGGGTTCTTGCCGGGTTCTTGCCGTGCACCACGCTGTGGCTCATCAATCCTTTTTTAATGTTTCCTATATGTTCCTGGATTCTTATTTTCAGCTTCCTAACTGTCCTGCCAACATATTGGAGTCCACATGGGCACTCCAATACGTATATTATACCCTCATTTTCACATGAACAATTTTCTTTTATACGAAACTCCCCTCCATTTTTCTTAGATACAATGCTATTGAGTGTTCTCATTCTTTCCTTTGTATTCCTGTTTTTACATCCGATACAGAACCCACACCGCGTAAACTCCCCCCCCCCCCTTGTTCTGTTTTACACTCACTGGGGGGGTGGCACTATGTAACAACTTAGTTCGAATATTTGGAGCCTTTTTGAAAATGAATGAGGGGTTTTCAGGTATGACCTTCCCTAATACTGGGTAATTTTTATGTGTTCCCCAATTTTTTCTTACCGCTGGTCAGGGGACTGGAGAGGTGGCGCCTATATCTCACATGAGCCCTGTGGGGGCTGAACTGGAGGAGGAGGAGGACATTGGAGCGCAAGCAATGTGTAGCGAAATGGGTGGTTTTTCTACACAGGTGACAGGAGAGGAGGAGCAGGATCAACCAGAAGAGCTACAGGGCGATTAGGAAGACGAAGCAGTGGAGATGAAGGTAGGGAGTCCAAGTCACTTGCACAAATAACCCGAGCATGTTCACTTGCTTGCGTAGTGACAGCCGAATTGTCACCATTCGGCAGAGGGTTGACTTCTAGCTCTCCACATTGTTGGACCCTTGCTACCGGTCCAGAATTGGGGCTTTTTTTTACACCCGCTGAGAGGTAGGATAAACTGAACTACTATAGAGACATCCTATGTAGTCAGTTGGCCGCTGCCCATCTGCGCCATTGTCCATCATCTTGCAGGTGTAACTGGGGTGCCCTCTGCGCTCACATTCCTCTGTCATGGCTGCTATGGAAGGGTGGGCGGGGGTAGGATCAGTTCCAGCTCCATCTGCAGCAACTTGAGTCTTCACCCTCCTAGTAAAGAAACTACTCACCAGCAGCAACTACACCTGGAGCAGGACCTGGACCAGCAGGTGGTGGCATACTTGGCCAGTGCCCTGCCACCCCACATTGAATATCCGCTGGACTGCTAGGCAGCCAAACTGGATTTGTGGCTGAAACTGGCAGAGTTTGTCCTGGAAAAGCTGTCCTGCCCGGCCAGTAATGTGAAATCAGAGCAGGTGTTCAGTGTGGTGGGGGCCATAATTACCCCAAGAAGATCTTGTCTTTCCACCCAACATGTGTAGAGACTGACCTTTGTCACGCTGAATCAGGCGTGGATCAGCCAGGATTTCCACCCACCAATGCTTCATGCATCAGACTAGATCATCCATGGTGCCAGACCAACACTTTGACAAAAGATACCGGTTTCATCTGGCTACCTGCCTCAGCTACTATTCTGAGGCTGCCACCCGCCTGATGCCACACATATCAGGCCAAGTGCTCCTTCTTTCGCCCACCATCTTCAGCTGGTAATGGTATTGCCACCCACCTCCCCACTCTGTCACCGGGTCACTTTGTGGTCTCTCGAAGCTGCTGCAACCTCCACACTATGTCACCTTGCCACTCTGTGGCCTTCTGATGCTGCTGCCACCTCCACACTATGTCACCTTACCACTCTGTGGTCTCCTGAGGCTGCTGCTACCTCCACACTATGTCACCTTGCCACTCTGTGGCCTTCTGATGCTGCAACTGCCACCTCCAAACTGTCATTGTGCCACCCTGTGGCCTCCTCCTGATGCTGCCGCTACCTCCACACTCTGTCATTGTGCCACTCTGTGGTCTCCTGATGATGCTTCTGCCACCTCCACACTGTCATTGTGCCACCCTGAGGCCTCCTCCTGATGCTGATGCTGCCGCCACCTCCACACTCTGTCATTGTACCACTCTGTGGTCTCCTGATGATGCTGCTGCCACCTCCACACAGTCATTGTGCCACCCTGTGGCCTCCTCCTGATGCGGCTGCCACCTCCAGACTCTTTCATTGGGCCACTCTGTGGTCTTATCATGCTGCTTCTACCTCACCACTATGGCATAGAGTCACTCTGTGTACTTCTCATGCTGTTCCCACCATCCCCACTTCATGACTGGGCCACTATTTTGCCTTTCGGCCTGGCTGACATCATCATTTATTTGACCCTTCTTCTTATCTGTCAGAAGGAAGTAAAAATAAGATGCACAACAGATCCTGTCTATGTAAAAGCTGTAAGGCCTGCATGATATGGTCCCTATTTTGCATCAGAATTGGCTTATGATTTGGTAGCCAAAAGCAGGAGTGGGTACAAAAGACAGAAACATGCAAATATTCTATCCACTTGTCATCTCTGTTTTGGATCCACTCCTATTTTTTGGGGCTTTAGCAATACTGATGGATTACTGACCAAATGCTGGCTGAGGGAAGGTAGATGCTCAACAGACAGGATCCGTTTTTGGGGGGTTATTGTTCTGATGGATCGGAGGAAGGGCAAAATAATCAGTGACGTCAACACAAACTTACTGCTGACACCCTCTCCACTCTGTCGGGGGGGGGGGGCTCTACTTGAATTGGTTTTTAATAGAACAGGTTCTGTAGACATCTATGTGGAATCAGCTGCCGACGGTGTAAAAGGAGTGTGCTTCGTGTTTATTCTAACATTGACCTGTAAGGCTGAGTTCACACTTGAGTTATTTGGTCAGTTTTGGCCCCATAACTCCCCAAATAAGTGACGTAATTCTAAGAGTGGCGCATGTTATCTGCATGTCATACTGACTGACATTATTGTTTCACTACTAGAGCAGACTCCCGTAGCATGTTACTGTGAAGCACAGTGTTCTACACCACTATAATGGCTCTCTTCAGCCAGGAAATAGCTGTTAACTGTTAATACTATTGGATTAACCCAAGTTTTTTTTTTAAAAAATTGGCAAACAAGCACACAGTAAAAAGGGGCACAGTATGGGCAATTTCAGTTAAACATATTATTTTTTCATAACTTCAGGTTGTAAATTTTTCTCTTCACATCCACAATACTAGTTTGCCTGTCCAAACATACAGTAGATCTATTCATTTACAGAGGGCTTAATGCAGCTTTAATTTAGTAGAACTATTAAAAGATGATGAAGTATGTTTATCATAGAAAGGTTAAAAAAAAACTGGCTAATGACGTTCTCAAATGATATACTGAACTCTGGAAGAGAAAATAAATTAAAAACAGCATGTAACCAGAGGAATGAAATATGTTTCAATTAACATAACAATAAAGCGCCAGCATTAACATATCAATTTACATTTAGATAAGGTAATATTTTTTTCCCTCTATATACAGCGTCAAAGGGGTTGTACAAGATTTAAAAAACACATAAACAAAAGCAAGGATTGTAATAAAATAGAAAAAAATCCCCTACTGCTCCAGCAATTTAGGACCCTTGCAGATGACCATATTCCCTCCGAGATATACGGTCCGTGAGTGGATCAAATGTCCCAGAGCGGCATTGATCATGCACATGGGAGCAAACAGCATTATAGATTATAATGATGCTGTGCACATCGGGCCGCCCGCGGGACTATTGTCCCGCACTCATAAGATCATATGAGTGTGGGACAATAGCCCCACGGGCGGCCCGACGTCCACAGCATAGTCGTGTGCAAGGGCCCTTACTTGTCATTTGAGTATGACAAACGTGGTGAAAATCAAACAGTTAGGGTTTTACCAGTCGGGAACTGAATTTAGCGTTTTATAGGAAATACCTAATAAGAATCACTCTAATGTAAGTTCATAAGGGTGTGTTTATTGATTATTTTATGGGTATGGGTCATTTTACAAGTAGAGTTGATCTAACAGATCATTGGGAGTGAACTGTATGCTCCCGATAACTGTTAGGTCACCAGAAAGGTTGAGAGCCACATTTACATGTAGCAATCCCCTCCGCTGTATGGTGACAAGCAATCAATACAGCAATCGCTTGTCCTAATAGAAATTCATTATTCCTGAGAAGCAAATCATTGTTTAGACAGAACAAGATTTTTCCTGCTGGCAGAACATGATCACACCTTTCATACAGGCAGATTATATAAGTAACAGTACAAACGCTCATCATCGATGATCTGCCAGATCACTGGTCCATATAAAGAGACCCTAAGGTGGAAAAGCAATTCATTGATATCAGAGACACTCCGCAGTAAGAAATATATATAATAGTATCTGAATCTACCTATACATTACCAATCCCAGTGGAACTCAATATTCAACAAAGACAAATCAAGGGAAACAGAAGATGCAATAGTAAGAGACTGGGATTGGCATAGATTTCAGTTGAGGCACAGGGACACTTGGATGCTGCACCTAATTTATGACGAGGCATACAAAAAAAACAATTTCTTAAACAAAATGTCTCCAGTGTATACTTTTTTTCTGCCTTTTAGAGCCCTATTGCTCTAATTATTTAATTCTTTATTACTTATGGGGCAGAAGAAAATATAAGACGAAGGTGAAAAGTTCCAAAAACATTTAAAATGTTGTCAAGCACAATCTGTAGAGGACTGTCCTTGGGAACTTTTCTGTGTAGAAGGCAAACCACATTACTGCTAGCATTTCATTATTTATCATTATTAGAGATGAGCAAAGTATTGGTAAATTCGATTCGGCTGCTTTGCAGAAATTTTACATGACATTTGCATTGTGACTGATTACTTCGTTACAAAGCGCATTTCTTTGTAAGTAATGGGTGCAACGGCGATTGCACCGCCCCCATCATTGTACCCCTCAGAGGCCACATTGATATATGATCTCAGCATCTGATGTACATAACACAGTGTAAAATAAAATAAAAAATCATATGTACCTGCTCCATTTGCTCGGGACAGGGCGGCTACCGCCATCTTGTTTTAAGATTTGGCGCAAAATCTCATGTGGCCCGAGATGACGTCATCACAACGGGCGGCATGGTGATGTCATACTTTACCGTGCACAGGATTTCTGCCAAGATCTTCAAGCAAGATGGCAGCTGACTTGTTGTGACCAAATGGAGCAGGTAAGTATTATTTTTTTTATTTTTTTGCACTATTTCAGGTTAAATCTATTTACACCACAAAGCACAAGGAAATGCGGCTTTGCTGCAAATCAAATTTATCAAATTTGTTGATTTTATCAAAGTTCACCTTTAGATATCGATTCACTCAACACTAATCATTATATGTAGTGCATAAAATATAGAAATGTGGAAACTGATGAATATTTTTCATTTCAATAGGTTTAGAACACATAAGGGGTTGATAGGGAGCTTATATGTTTTTTCCATGTTTAAAAAGGTAATTTTTACTGGTATAAATGAATTATTGTGGGCATTTTTAAATAAAATCTAATTTTGCATCTTCAGTCTTTGGAATATCACATCAGACACTATATATCACATCAGGACCACTATAGAGATAAAAAGGTTATGCTGTGGTGTTTTACATGTTAAGACTATTGGGCCAGATCCCAATTCTATTTATTATACATAGTGATGAGCGAGCATGCTCGGCCAAGTATTGGTTCGGCTCGAGCATCGCTATGCTCAGCTTTACTTGGCCGAGCACCACGTGTATTCGTCACATTGCTCGAGTCTCCTCCCTGCACGTTTGGCGCCTTCTAAGCAGCCAGTGAAGGTCCAGGTAAGTAATTCCCCTCACTGTAAGGCCATAGCAATGTTAGCTGTAAGCCTTACACTGATTGGCTGTCCGGAACACGTGATACCATTTCATATAGGAGCTGAGGTCCGGCGCTCGGCTCATTCAGTGTCAGGGAGACCAGACAGTAGGCAAGGACAGATAGCGTTTTGCTCTAAACTTACTGATTTCACTCCAAAAACCTTATTGAAAGACCTAACAGTCCTTTTAAGGACTAGAGTGTGTGTTTGACAGCAGTGCAGCAAATTTTTTCTTTTAAAAAGGGGGTAAATTCAGCACTATCAGGGACAGGCGTCACCAGGAAGAGACAGATAGTGCAGGGCTTGAAAATCGCTTTTTTAACTTCTAAAAGACAGAAAGATTTCTGATTAGTGACATCTACAATACGCCATCATTAAGAAGTGTGTTGGGCAGATATTATAAAAAGGGGCTTATTCACTACAGTGTGCCTTGGTACTGAGATATACACTGCACCATCATAAAGCAGTGTGTTGGGCAGACATTATGAAAAGGGGCTTATTCACTACAGTGTTCCTTGGTACTGAGATATACACTGCACCATCATAAAGCAGTGTGTTGGGCAGACATTATAAAAAGGGTCTTATTCACAACAATGTGCCTGCTACTGAGATATACACTGCACCATCAGAGAAATTATTTGTTCTGGGGAAATTAACCTAACTTGTGCC
Organism: Bufotes viridis; assembly: GCA_033119425.1. NCBI lineage: Eukaryota > Metazoa > Chordata > Amphibia > Anura > Bufonidae > Bufotes > Bufotes viridis. Next base: position 299,022,192 of record CM065589.1, on the reverse strand, counting down.
ACATCTGTGTGTGTGTGTTCAATCCGCAACCGTTATATTAATTACTCCAGCAGAGAGTTATTTATATTTTGGACATAGTGAACTAGTTTTGGGCACATCTGTGTGTGCGTTTAGGCCGCAACCGTATATACAGTATTCCCGCAGAGAATACATTTTATTTGGGACAAATTTGTATCCAATATAGAACTACAACCGAATACAGTGTGTATTGTAAAAAATTAATTATCTGTGGCCTACTGCAGTGCCGAAAATTTGTATTTCTCTGTCTCCAGTACACTACCGCAAGCCAATACAGTGTGTATTGTAAAAAGTACATTATCTCTGGGCTAGTGTAGTGCCAAAAATCTGTATTTCTCTGTATCCAGTACATTACAGCAAGCCAATACAGTGTGTATTGTAAAAATTACATTATCTGTGGCCTACTGTAGTGCCGAAAATTTGTATTTCTCTGTCTCCAGTATATTACAGCAAGCCAATACAGTGTGTATTGTAAAAATTTAATTATCTGTGGCCTAGTGTAGTGCCTAAAATTTGTATTTTTCTGTCTCCAGTACATTACAGCAAGCTAATACAGTGTGTATTATAAAAATGTCATTATCTGTGGCCTACTGTAGTGCCGAAAATCTGTATTTTTCTGTATCCAGTACTGTCCTGCATCAAAAAACTGTGTCTTTAGTGGACAGTAAAACAATCTGCGCCACATCTACAGACAAAACCATTAATATGAAGAAAGCGAGCACAAAGGGTGGGGGAAGTGGGCGTGATGCTGATGGTGCAAGCAGAGGCCGTGGGGCTGGGCGTGATGCTGATGGTGCAAGCAGAGGCCTTAGCCCTGGTCGTGATGCTGATGATGCAAGCAGCAACAACAATGAAACTGTGCCTGCTGCCAGTGCATCAGAAAAATCAAAACAATCCACCTTACCCAGCTTCATGTCCAACTTAGCTGGTTGGCGCAGGACAACACTGTCCAAGTAGAACCAGTGGGAACAGGTGGTCGGTTGGATTGCAGAAGATAATGCTTCCAGTCGGTTAAGCACCTCCCTCTCTTCCAATAAGTCCAGTCTCTGTAGCCAAGAGTCTGATCAACCGAATCCTCACTCTGATCCTCCTTCTTCCCACAGTGTCGCGTCTGGCCAAACAAATGATCCCACACTCGGATATATTTACATGACCTCTTTTATCGCCAGTACTTGATTTGGTTCTCTCACCAAGAACGCTTGAAGAGACACCTGAGATAGTGTCCTGATTCCCACCCTCTTGAACCTTCACAGTCTCAAGAAGATGACGGTGGTGAAAGGCAATCATTCATTCACGAGGTGGATGATGATGAGACACAGTTGCCAATCACTGAGGTGGTGGTTAGGTCAAGTCAGGAGGATGAGCAGAGTGAGGAAGCGGAAGAGGAGGTGGTGAACGATGAGGTCACTGACCCAACATGGGAAGGTAAAAAGCCGAGCGAGGACAGTAGTACGGAGGGGGAGGGATCCGTAGCGCTGCAACAGTCTGGAAGAGGCAGTGGGGTTGCAAAAGGGAGACGTCAGCCCACACCAAACAGGCCCACAACCGTTACACCGAGCACCCCCATGTGTAAATCTACCTTGCAAAGGGGTAGGTGTTCCGCAGTATGGCGATTTTGCGATTTTTTGAGTAAAGTGCAGACTACAAAAGAGTGGTAGTCTGCAACCTGTGCCATACCAAAATGAGCCGGGGCGTGAACACTAGCACCATCACCAGCATGATCCGCCACATGGCATCCAAGCACCTTAATAAATGGGCCAAATGCCTGGGTCCACACTCTGTGTCTGCGGGTCCCACAACTGCCTCCACTTTCCCTGTGTTACGCACTGCTGGCCAATTCCCTGTCGACGGCGCAGGCCCGGATGCCCCTCGCCCTGCACCTGGACCTTCGCATGAACCATCACCAACAACATCCACTTCCCTGTCCCAGCGCAGCGTCCAAATGTCGATAACAAGCGCAAATACCCACCCACAGGCCATAGCACTAAATGCGCAACTTTCGAAATTACTGGCCCTTAAAATGTTTCCATTTAGGCTTCTGCACACTGAGGCCTTCCACAGCCTGATATCGGCGGCCACCCCTCGGTGCGCAGTCCCCAGCCGCCACTATTTTTCACGTTGTGCCGTGCCCGCCTTACACTAGCATGTGTCCCAGATCATCACCCGTGCCCTGACCAACGCACTTACTGGGAAGGTCCACCTCACCACGGACACATGGACAAGTGCTGGTGACCAGGGACGCTACATTTCCCTGACATTTCCCTGGGATGGCACAGGTGCTACCCTCGCCCAGGATTGCAGGCCCTACGTCCATCAGGATTTCTGCCAGCAGCTATGTTACTGGCTTCAACCCCTACTTCTCCTCGTCCGCCGCCTCCTCCTCCACTTTCTCTTCCAACAGCAGTCAGCCATCAGTCGCTAGCTGGAAGCAGTGTAGCACTGCTGTGGGTAAGCGTCAACATGCCGTGCTGAAGCTGATCTGCCTAGTGGACAAACAGCACACCGCCGCAGCACTGTGGCAGGGTATGAGGGACCAGACCGAGCTGTGGTTCTCGTCACTCAACCTACAAACAGGCATGGTTGTATCTGACAATAGCTGTAACTTGGTGGTGGCTTTGGAGCTCGGTAACCTGACACACATTCCATACCTAGCCCGTGTCTTAAACTTAGTGGTTCAGCAGTTTATCAAAACCTACCCCAATTTGCAGGAGCTAATAGTAAAGGCGTGCCGCTTGTGTGCCTATTTCCGAAAGTCGTCCACAGCTTCAGCTGGTCTGTCAACGCTGCAGCAGCGTTTGCGGCTTCCAGCTCACCGACTATTGTGCGATTTGAGCATGCGGTGGAACTCTACATTCTACATGTTGGCCAGGCTTTTCGAGCAGCAGAGGGCAGTTGTGGAATACCAGATGCAACATGGTCATCGCCTTTCCAGTCAACTGTCACTATTCACAAGCGAGGAGTGGCTATTGATGTCAGACCTATGTGAGGTTTTAAAAAACTTTGATGAATCCACACAGATGGTTAGTGGCGATAACGCTATTATCAGTGTTACCATCCCACTGCTGTCTCTTTTCAAACGATCGCTGCTCACAATTAAGGAGGATACTTTAAATGTGGCAGACGAGGTAATGGGGGGAGGAGATGACACAGGATGACAGCCAGACCTCCCCCAGTTCATCTTCTGAGCGCAAATTGAGCCATGAAGAGGAGGAGGAGCTGGAGACACTTGCCTCTGCTACAGAGGCTAGTACCCATGGAACTTTAATTCCATCTGTTCAGCGTGGATGGGCAGAAGAGGAGGAGGAGGATAAGGGTATGGAGAGTCATCTTGAAGTTGACATCGATGTCTTGCCTGTTGGTCCTCTGGCACACATGGCTGACTTCATGTTAGGCTGCCTTTCCCGCGACACTCGCGTTATACGCATTTTAGGTAACACAGATTACTGGGTGTTCATCCTTCTCGACCCCTGCTACAAAGAGAACTTCTCATCTCTGATTCCTGTGGTGGAGAGGACGATTAAAACCGTGCCATACCAGAAGGTACTTGTTGACAGATTGCTTCAAAATTTTCCATCTGACAATGTGGCCGCCAGAATCCGTACTTCCTTAGGCAACCAAGGAAGGGAGACAAGGGGAACACACAGTAGTTCCAACAGAGGCAGGGCAACACTTTCCAAGGCACAGGACACTTTCATGACACCCCGCCATCAACCTCACCCTGAATCGAGGCCTAGTGCTACAAGGAGGGAAAAGTTTTGGAATATGGTGAAGGAATACATTGCAGACCGTGTCAGCGTCCTAAATGATCCCTTAATGCCTTACAACTACTGGGTGTTCAAGCTGGACACGTGGCACGAACTTGCGCTCTACGCCTTGGAGGTGCTGGCCTGCTCTGCCACCAGCGTATTGTCTGAGCGTGTATTTAGTGCTGCTGGTGGCATTATAACAGATAAGCGTATCCGCTTGTCCACTGACAATGCTGACAGGTTGACTCAGATAAAACTGAACAAGGCCTGGATTGCCCCTGACTTCTCCACTCCACCAGAGGAAAGCTGAGCTAATTAAGAACAGCTTTATAATTTGCTAAATCCACAAGATTCAGATGCACCCTTTTCACTGCAAAAAAAGGGTATATGTTTAAATCTTATTTTCTCATCCACCTCCTCCTCTGCCTCCTGTTCCATACAGAATATATATGCCCTCACTACAATGTTTTGAAGGGTTTGCTCGGCTTCATGCCCTCACCTCCTATGCTTTATACAGTCTGCTCACCTGTAGGCCATTACTGCAATGTTTTATGGGGTTCACTAGGCTTTAGTCCCTCACCTCCAATGCTTTATACGGTCTGCTCACCTGTAGGCCATCACTGCAATGTTTTATGGGGTTTGCTGACCTTCAGTCCCCCACCGCCAATGCTTTATACAGTCTGCTCAACTGTAGGCCATCCCTGCAATGTTTATGGGGTTCGCTCGGCTGCAGGCCCTCACCTTTAATGTTTTGTACGGTCTGCTCACCTGTAGGCTATTACTGCAATTTTTTATGGGGTTCGCTCACCTTCAGGCCCTCACTACAATATTTTATTGGGTCTGCTCACCTTCAGGCCCTCGACTATAATGTTTTAAAGGGTAAACAGCACACCCTTGCTCCAAATGTTTTTGAGGGTCACCAGTATGCCAGGCCATCAATGATAATTTATCAAGGGTGTTTATGATGCCCTCCTTTAGGTGTAACAAAGGGTGTATTGGAGTGCCGGTTCCTTGTAATTTTTGGCAGCCCTTTCACTTAGTGCATAGGCTTTATGAGTGCAGCAGTGTACCTGAACAACTGTAGCACCATGTGAATGAGGCCCTCCTTTATGTGATATACAGGCTGTATTAGAGTGCTTCTTCCTTGCAATTTTTGGCAGCATTTGCACTTTATATACAATTGAATATACAGGAAAGAATGTTTCCTAACAATTTTACCTCTAAAAAATTCTTTTTTGAGGGTGCGGGATTTTGGGCAGGATTTTGTCGCTATGTAAAAGTGGTGGAGTCCAAGATGCACCCAGACATGGTCCCCATGCTGTTCCAGATCCATTTTGGTGGTGTTTCTGTCACTTTCTGACCTTTTCCAATGGACAAGGAACCCTCCCCTTATCTGAGCAGGGGCATCCTGGTTGTCTCCCATTTACTTCCATTATACTCGGGGGCTCGGCCGAGTGCACGAATATCGCTATATGTTCGGACCGAATACCCGAACACCCGAACACTTTGGTGTTTGCTCATCACTAATTTTACGTTAAAGCTCAACGCATGACGCAAAAGACACTTTTTTTTTCAAGATTTAAAATGAGAAGGAAGCATTTTTCTCTGATAAGATATATTACAAAGATCTTATCTTCACTCTTACTATTCATTCATGAAAAAAAAATGAGACCTCTACTTTTAACTTTCACACAATTCCTGCTAGCAATCTTTCATAAATATATTTATATGTCTATTATTATTTTAACACCTCACATTACGATCCTTCAATGACATGGCAAGTACAAACAAATGTATTGTAATTGAAGCTCCAGCTTGCCATTACATTTTCGAGACAGACACCTAAACCTGTATTTCTGCAGTGTCTGCATCTTCTGCATGCACTGCAAATTAAATTCTCTAAAGTAATCTTTTACAGGGAGCAGCTAACAGAATAGAATTAAAGTGAAACTTTTGTTCTGTCTGACAAGGTGCTTAAATCATAGCAGTTGCTTAGACACTCTTCTGGGTATCCGACAGAATAAGTGTTAATCAATCCCCTAGGAGAAGTGGAAAAGATAAACAAAAATCAATGCCCTGCTCCGAGCTTTACATGTCTCTCATTTGTTTTCTAAAATGTAGCTTCTATAGTATTTTTAAGATTATATAGAATAATATAATAGAGAACATTATTTAAACGGTCACTAACTTTTCACACAAATCAATAGTACAAGACTGTAAGAAACTTTGTAACATAGTAACATAGTATATAAGACTGAAAAAAGACATTTGTCCATCCAGTTCGGCCTGTTTCCTAAAAGTTGATCCAGAGGAAGGCAAAAAACCCCTGTGAGGCAGAAGCCATTTTTCCCCACTTAAGGGGGAAAAAATTCCTTCCCGACTCCAATCAGGCAATCAGAATAACTCCCTGGATCAACGACCCCTCTCTAGTAGCTATAGCCTGTAATATTATTACACTCCAGAAATACATCCAGTCCCCTCTTGAATTCATTTATTGTACTCACCATTACCACCTCCTCAGGCAGAGAGCTCCATAGTCTCACTGCTCTTAGAGTGAAGAATCCTTTTCTATGTTTGTGTACAAACCTTCTTTCCTCCAGACGCAGAGGATGTCCCCTCGTCACAGTCACAGTTATGGGGATAAATAGATGATGGAAGAGATGTCTGTACTGACCCCTGATATATTTATACATAGTTATTAGATCTCCCCTCAGTCGTCAGTTTTTCTAAAGTGAATTACCCTAATTTTGATAATCTTTCTGGGTACTGTAGATCCCTCATTCCAGTTATTACTTTAGTTGCCCTCCTCTGAACCCTCTCCAGCTCTGCTATGTCTGCCTTGTTCACAGGAGATAAAGAACTGTACACAGTACTCCATGTGTGGTCTGACTAGCGATTTGTAAAGTGGTAGGACTATGTTCTCATCACGGGCATCTATGCCCCTTTTGATGCAACTCATTATCTTATTGGCCTTGGCAGTAGCTGCCTGACACTGGTTTTTGCAGCTTAATTTGCTGTTTATTAAACTTACTAGATCCTTTTCCATGTCAGTGTTACCGAGTGTTTTACCATTTAATATGTACGGGTAACTTGCATTATTTCTTCCCATGTGCATAACTTTACATTTGTCAGTGTTAAACCTCATCTGCCATTTCTCTGCCCAAGCCTCCAATCTATCCAGATCCCTCTGTAGCAGAAAACTGTCCTCTTCGGTGTTAATTACTTTACACAGTTTAGTGTCATCTGCAAAAATAGATATTTTACTGTTCAAACCTTCTACAAGATCATTAATAAATATATTAAAGAGAATAGGGCCCAATACTGACCCCTGAGGTACCCCACTAGTGACAATGACCCAATCTGAGTATCTACCGTTAATAACCACACTCTGTTTTCTGTCACTCAGCCAGTTACTTACCCACATACAGACATTTTCTCCCAGTCCGAACATCCTCATTTTATATACTAACCTTGTATGAGGTACAGTGTCAAATGCTTTGGAGAACTCCAGATATACGACATCCATTGATTCGCCGCTGTCAAGTCTAGAACTTACCTCCTCATAGAAGCTGATTAAATTTGTTTGGCATGACCGATCCCTCATGAAGCCATGCTGATATGGCGTTATTTGCTTATTTTCATTGAGATACTCCAAAATAGCATCTCTTAGAAAACCTTCAAACAGTTTACCAACAACAGATGTTAAACTTACCGGTCTATAATTTCCAGGCTCTGTTTTTGGACCCTTTTTGAATATTGGCACCACATTTGCTATACGCCAATCCTGTGGAACATTCCCTGTCAGTATAGAGTCTGTAAATATCAAAAATAAGGGTCTGGCTATGACATCACTTAATTCCCTTACGATACGGGGGTGTATGCCATCCGGTCCTGGCGATTTGTCTATTTTAATCTTTTTAAGTCGCTGTTGTACTTCTTCCTGGGTCAGAAAGGGCACTTTTAATGGGGAATTTACTTTTACATTCTGCGTTTCATCTGACAGTTTATTTTCCTCAGTGAAAACAGTGGAGAAAAAAATATTTAATAGTTTTGCTTTATTCTCCTTGCTCTCTGCAACACCCCCCTCATTGCAATGTAGAGGGCCGACTCCTTCAGATTTATATTTTTTACTATTTATATAATTGAAGAACATTTTAGGGTTAGGGCTCTTTCACACATGCGTATTTCTTTTCTTTTCCGGCATAGAGTTCCGTCATCGGAGCTCTATGCCGGAAAAATCCTGATCAGGATTATCCCAATGCATTCTGAATGGAGAGAAATCCGTTCAGGATGCATCAGGATGTTTTCAGTTCAGGATCGGAACGTTTTTTGGCCGGAGAAAATGCCGCAGCATGCTGCACTTTTTGCTCCGGCCAAAAATCCTGAACACTTGCCGCACGGCTGGATCCGGAATTAATGCCCATTGAAAGGCATTAATCCGGATCTGGCCTTAAGCTAAATGTCGTTTCGGCGCATCGCTGGATCCGACGTTTAGCTTTTTCTGAATGGTTACCATGTCAGCCAGGACGCTAGAGTCCTGGTTGCCATGGTAAAGTGTAGTGGGGAGCGGGGGAGCAGTATACTTATGCCCGTGCGGCTCCCGGGGCGCTCCAGAGTGACGTCAGGGCGCCCCACTCGCATGGATTACTTGATCGCATGGATCACGTGATCCATGCGCATGGGGCGCTCTGACGTCATTCTGGAGCGCCTCGGGAGCCGCACGGGCGGTAAGTAGGACTTTAATAGCGTCCTGGCTGCCATAGTAACACTGAAAGCATTTTGAAGACTGATCAGTCTTCAAATGCTTTCAGTTCACTTGCGTTGTTACGGATCCGGCGGGGACTTCCGGTGACGGAAGTGCACGTCGGATCCTAACAACGCAAGTGTGAAAGAGGCCTTAGTTTTACTCTCTTTGGCAATTAATCTCTCGGTCTCTGGTTTGGCAATTTTCATTAGTTTTTTACATATTCTATTTTTTTCCTTATAGTGTATCAGTGCTTCCTGGTTCCCCTCCTGTTTTAGTGATTTATATGCTTTCTTTTTGTCATTTATTGCTATCTTTATGGTTCTATTTATCCACATTGGTTTCTTATTGTTTCTTAGCCTTTTATTCCTATAAGGTATGTACCTCTTACAATTAGATGTTACAATGCTTTTAAAAATCTCCCATTTTGTGGTTGTATTTTTATTTTTTAGGACTTTGTCCCAGTTAGTTAGGCCTATGGCCTCGCCTAGTTGGCTAAATTTAGCTTTTTTGAAGTTTGGTATTTTTGTTCTTCCCTTTAGAAACTCTCGTTTGAAGGATAATTGGAAGGTTATTACTTTATGGTCACTATTTCCTAGGTGTCCCCCAACCTGCACATCTGTTGTTCTATCAGGTCTATTGGTTAATACTAAGTCCAGTATGGCTGTCCCTCTAGTGGGGTCCTGAACCAGTTGGGAAAGGTAATTGTCTTTGGCCATTGCCAAGAACCTGTTTCCTTTTTGGGATGTACAGCTTTCAGTTTCCCAGTCTATATCTGGGTAGTTGAAGTCCCCCATAATAACGACTTCATTATGATTTGCCGCCTCATCTATCTCCTTTAGTAATAGATTTTCTGTGGACTCTGGTATATTAGGTGGTTTATAATACACTCCTATTAGTAATTTATTATTGTTTTTTGCTCCATGTATTTCTACCCACAGTGACTCCACATGTTCATGTCCCTCACAGATGTATTCTCAAATTACGGGCTTTAGACAGGACTTCACATAGAGGCAGACCCCTCCACCTCTCCGGTTTTGACGATCCTTTCTAAACAGATAACCTTATATATTAACTGCCCAGTCATAGCTATCATCCAGCCGTGTAATTTATCTTATCAAAGAATAATGCCTTGTTCTACAGTTATCAGTTGTTTCTTCCCCTCCCTTTCATTTCTAAAATGACTGACTATGCTCACTGAAGGATCAGATTACATCATCATATAAGTATATGGAGAGGGGAAGAGTGAGCAAAGCTGAGTTAGGCTACTTTCACATATGAATTTTGATTTTAGGTTTTGAGATCGGCTAAGGATCTCAAATCCTGACCAAAACGAACAAAGCGGACCAGTCACTAAATACCTTGAAAGTCACCATTGACTTACATTGTTTTTAGTGATGGATCCCGTTTGTTCAGTTTCAATGGCCAGACACAAAACCACAGCTTGTAGAGGTTTTGTGTCCAGTCACAAAATGGAATGCAGATAGAATGGAAGGCATCCTGAATGGATACTCCTATCTTCCCATTCAGAATGCATGGGGGCAAAACAGAACGATTTTGGCCCCATTTTGAGATCCTCTGCCAGATCTCAAAACAGGAATGCCAAAGCACATCTGTGATAGTAGTCTTAGACAGTATTCCTCCAGAGACACCAAAGACACTGCTGCAACTAAGTGGGACATTTATATCTCAGCCCACGTGCTTTATTGACATCTATACTGGTCATTATTTATCTGTAATGTCCTCCATGGTCCTAGGGCTGCTTCTGAGTGTGAGAATGTTAGGCAGAATATTCTCCTATACTTTTTGTGTGCTGTGGATGGGAGCTAGTCTCCATCACCCTGATCTGGGAAAACTTCAAAATAAAACTCTAGCGTATAGAGGAGAAAACTGGTTAGGTAATACTTTTAGTGTAGCCAGATAAATTAAGCATGAAAGCAAATAAAAATAGGTGACTAAATAAAAAACATGCATAGTTGCATATCTTATAAACACACAACACAATTATAGTCCCATATGCTTAGAATTGTTTCTTACTCTTTAAATGGGTTTTCAGATTTTTTTTGGTGCTGATTACCTATCCTCAGGGTAGGTCATCAGTTTCTGATGAGAGGGAGGCTGACTCCCGACACCCACCGCAGATCAGCTGTTTGAAGAAGGCATGGAGCTCTGGTAAGCTGTGCATAGGCCATGTGAATGATGAATGTGACATTCTTGGCCTAGGAGTGCCACAGACTGCCTCAGTCTCTTCAAATAGCAGATCAGCGTGGGTGCTGGGATTTGGACCCCCACCAATCAGAAAGTAAGACATTAGTATTAAACACTCAGACAAACCTTTTAAATCAAACAACCCCTGGTACTCAACCATGATTTATCATGGGCTGATAAGGAATAAAAAATATGAGAAAATGGCTCTGTAATCATAGTCTGCATCAGATGTATACCAGGTCAGTGACTGTGGATGAATAAATGGTCACAAGGGCATAAAGGAACAATCTTCTTTTCAGTAAAATGCTAAAATAGAAATAGAAAATTGTTCCAAATATGCAGTTTGCATTATAATGAAATTCCACCCCAAGGTTGGTAAGGCTGGGTTTAACTTAGGAATGATGATACAAGGAAATAATTATTTCAGTGGGAAGGATTACATAGGAAAGGATTCATTCAATTCCCAGGGAAAGCACATACATCTGATTTGAGCCACAAGGGTAGGAGACTCAGCTCACATTTTCAACTCTTCAACATAAGTGAGAAAAGGGTGTCGCACACGAGACAAGAAGAGGACACAATCTACAAATAATGGGATGTTGAGTATGTGAACAAACATTAAAAACTCTTAATTCCATATGGGGGGCAATAAGCCTACACATTAAAGGGATCCTGTTATACATTTTTGTACAGGGCAGAAATTAACTCAATTTGTAACTCTGTGTGCAATTTTTTAATGTTCCTTCTTTTTTCAAGAACCGAGGGAATGTTCATATGAGAACATTTTTCATGGAGAAAATCCTGGCAGAAAGATTTTACACAGTATTGCATGGAGTTCTTTGGTACCTTTATTCACACTATGTGTTTAAGAAAAGCACTTTTGAAGACATTTATTTTGTTAAACTGCATTGCTGTCTCTTTTACTTATTTGCCACAAATAACTACCAAAAATAATAAGCCTAAACCTATGTTAAAACTGGTATTATTGTCCTTCCATTGCTCTCTCTTGTTAGAAAAGTAAATGAAAAGGGATGAAAGGGGAAAGGAATCTGTCAGGATTTGTTACAAACAGTTGCATGGCGAATGACCCATAATGCCAGAGTGAATAGTGCCTAGCATTTACAGGGTGATAAACATGTGACAATTGAAACGAAAATCAATTTTCCTTGATTTTTCTGACTACGTAACATAGTTTAATGAAGATAAACAGCCTTCACCTGAACTTCTTAAGAATGACCCTTTCTCTTGTGTTCTTGTACTACGACATTCAACACGTCAGAAGATTGCAAAATACTATAAACACTATAGTTTATCTAGACTTATGAATTATAATACTAGATAATATTACTTAGCCAACTTAAAGGGAATGTGTCATTAGAAAAAATACACGTTTAAACAGTTTTTAGAATTTTTGGTGAGTTTTTTAAATTTTCTTTTCATCTATATATTTTTTTAAAAGAATGTATATTATCCTGCAATTTTTACACCGACCACTAGGCCTAATAATAGGTCATAATTTACTGTTCTGTTCAGATAACTTTTCAGTAGCTTTTATCATTGTCACTAGAGATGAGCAACGTTTTGAAAAATTTGATCGAAGTTCCACAAAAAATTAATTTTGAAGTCACAAATCGTTTATAAATCAGTTATACCCAGGCCACTCTGCCTTAGGGTACGGCCACATGGAGTGGCCATGCTGCCGGTGAGTTGTGGCCATGCTGTGGTGAAGAACTGCCGGACCAATCAGCTGGCAGCTACTTTTCATTTAATTATGAAGACCACATTGTATAGTTGGTCCACCAATGTGTTAAAATGGCCCTGCCTATAAATTACAAAATTTACAGGATATCCATGTATATTCCATGGCCTTGTCCAGGCTTGGTTTACCTACTGTAAAAAAAAGATAGGGGTATAGGCAATAACTGTAAACTCATCTCATTGCATCCAAGCTAATTTATTTCTTCTATAGCTGAAATGGAAAACAAATCAATAAAACTGGCATAAAAAAAGAGACTAGCTAAAACTTATCATTCTGAGGAGTTTTAAAGCTTACAAACATTTTTGAGATGATTTGCATAAAGACCTAGAGGACAATTATATATGCCATGAATAATACATAAATGGAGCTTATTATGGACAATTTAAAGTATTATATGACAGTACCGTGTAATCTTGTACTTGTGTTGGAGATACACATAAGGATCATAGGTTGAAATGGATGATTAAAATGAAATGCATACATAGTGCAATAAGAATGCATGGCTTGTCAACATTTGACACTCATTCTATTCCTAAGGCCTCCTGCACATGACCGTATCAGTTTTGTGCTCAGCAAATTACGGATCCGCAAAATACGGATGCGGTCCATGTGCATCCCACAAAATTTGCGGGTCCCACTATAAAAAAGCCTATTCTTGTCTGTAAAATGGACAAGAATAAGACAGGCTCCATTTAGAAATAAATGGGTCCATGTGCGATCTGCAAAACAATAAGTATTGGACAGGGACCAAAAATACGGCTGTGTGCATTTCCTGGATTCATTTCCTTTCCAGGTTATAAGAAGTCTCTCCTCTCTTACCACCACAGAAATGTAGGAGGCAGACAACTGCTTTGTCCGCAGAGAAACTAATTTCAGGCAGATTGTTGTAACAGGCCGCAAAAATTAATGGTTTTGATATCATTAATGACCCTAGTAGCTTCATTTGATTAATTATGAAACTATCCCCAAGTGTGCACTTTAAAGAGGACCTTTCATCAGGATAAAAAATGTGTACTAAGTATGCTGACATGTAGAGCGGTGCCCAGGGATCTCCCTGCACTTACTTTTATCCCTGGGCGCCGCTCCGTTCGCCTGGTATAGGCTCCGGTATCTTCTGGGACTTGGTTCTACTAGGAGGAGCCTAGTACACTTGGTTATAGTAGGCGTATCCCAGGCTGTAGCGCTGGCCAATCACAGCGCACAGCTCATATTTTGGGAGAAAAAAAAACTCCCAGGATATGAGCTGTGCGCTGCGCTTGGCCAGTGCTACAGCCTGGGATACGTCTACTATAACCAAGTGATACTAGGCTCCTCCTAGTAGAACCAAGTCCTAGAAGATACCGGAGCCTATACCGGGCGAACGGAGCGGCGCCCAGGGATAATAGTAGGTGCAGGGAGATCCCTGGGCGCCGCTCTACATGTCAGCATACTTAGTACACATTTTTTACCCTGATGAAAGGTCCTCTTTAAGATAAACATTTATGTGGATGATATTGGATTTTTGTATAGTTTGTTAAATACTATAATAAAGGGAAAAGGGATATATACAGTTTCTTTCTTCTATTTTAATGACGGTGAAATGACAGGTTAGAACAGTAATTGTTTTGGTGGAGGATTTTAAGGATATAAAGATACTTTTTCTTCCCTCCACTTACCGCATATTTCCTCCCTCTTCTTAAATAATGTGAGTGTACATGTTTTTTTGGCTTTATAACAAGTAAGGTAAAGAATAACCAGCAAAGAAACCATATATTACATAAAAGTACACAAGAATATGAATACACCATTATAGTATTTTAGTCGATTCCCTTGAAGAAACAGTTTCAACCGCTATATTCACTTCCAAATACATATTTTATAGCTAGCATAAAAATCTAATTGACGTAAAAAGTTATAAATTCATTGCAATACTGATCATGACAGCCTGCATTATAGTCTTTAAAATGTGCCTGGTTGCATTGAAAGACTTAAAGGAATTATCGTCATTAACTCCTTAGTGATTATAAAATTTAGGGTGGTTACTAAGGGGCTTTAGACTGGGCTGTTTACGGTGGCCCAGTCTAAGCAATGCATGGGTTCCCATGCAGTGGAAAGCATGGACTAGGCTGTCATATGAGAGCTGTGCTCCTGCTCTAAAGGCCTGGACTGGCAGAAACCCTGATCAATCCTGTTTTACTCAATAGATTCTGCAGCATTATCACCCGCGGCATGTAAAAGTGGACTCCCCCTTTCTCCCATCGGCACCCCATGAATAAGATCGCAGGGTGATGATGTCTGTGCATACAGGCTACAGCCTAATTAAGGTCTATGGTCAGTCAGCCTCCAGTGTGTTCTAGCAGGCTTGCTGGTGGAAGTCAATATATCGCACTGACAGTAAAATACATTGCACAGCATGAACAGCCATTTAATAGACATAACCTGTCTTCTGTGGACAGCACAGAAGATTTGTCTAACAAGGTAACATGGCTTATAAAAAAAGAGCAAATGGCACAGAATATCAACAAAGACTATATTAGAAACTGGCATATAGTCGTCTTACCTAGTCATTGGACACAAGTAGCCAGAAAGTGGCCAACCCCTTTGCGTTTTTTTTTTCTTTTTAAATTTTGTGATTTTCCAATCTACCTTTTACACAGATCATTTATCAGGGACATTCATTTGGCTGATCTTTGGCCTGTAGTAATGATCATTTGCCCCCAAATATTTTTGATCAGCATGTGTATAAACTTTATGAACAAGCATCAAAAGATTTGTTTTATTGCTAATCACCACTCGTAAACGGCTCACATAGAAGAACTATATGTGGAAAATATCTATTCTTGTTTCTGCTAATGGTAGGAATATAGTAGGAACCCAAAAAAAATGTCTAACGTGTGCATGACCAGCTTAAAATGAGCATTGCACTTGCATTGTATGCTTTCAATTCTTAGCTCGTATGCTAATATTGTTAAGTAGGTAACAAGGACAACAAAGTGGTATTTGGTTGTATTGTAGCTTTGAGATTCATTTACAGAATATAATTATGACCACAGTAATATGAATAGATGCTGACATCTTAAAGTTTTAATATATGATTAATGGCAAAATTGTAATTTTACATTTTGTTCTGTTGTTATTTTCTGTCCTTACCTTATCCCTAATACCTTGCCTCATGACTTCTCTCTCTGCTTCCATTTTTGAATATTTTGCTTTCCTTTCTTCCTCCTGTTGACGTAGAGCCTCTTGCTGTTCTTCCATTTTCTTTTGGGCATCTGGATCCTTCTCTTCGTCGCCCCCAAGCATTTTTCCCATGTCTTTTGTAGCACCTACAAATTAAATTGTTATAATTTAGTATGCATGTATTTAACTGAATAAATTATCCTAGATACTTACATTTTGCTTAGTTATATCCTGTTTATACACTACAGATGCAAAAGATGCTTTACTTAAAACTTGACCATGCTAAATGAACCCGTCATGTTATGTGCTTTTCTTTGAAACTCTAGTAGGTATAATGCAGACATACCTAGTACAATATACTTTAAACATTTTATATGAACGTTTCTCCATTAATATGCATTTCCATTAAAGGTAAATCCACAGAAGAAATGAGAACAGGGTGGCTGCTTTATGTCCCAGAACAGAAGATCATGGTGACAATATACTTTGCATTTTATCTTATCTGTGGAAAATGAAAGGGTTGTCCAACCTGCAAAAACTCTCTAGCTCGACGACTTGTGAAATTTTAAAGTATACATCCAGCTCTATTTATTCAAGATTTCTTTTAGAGGTACTCCCTTGGTGCACTGTTGGAATTTTGAATTTACTGTACTTGACAGTTGCCCTTCAATTAAACAAATGGAAACCTTAAGAGGAAGAGGGCTTATTGGTCATATAGGCAATATGATTGCGCCAACTGTTGAAACAGTAAAAGCAACGAATATAGGGATCCCAAAAGGTTTTTTTCCTTGTAAAGCTGCCTTAGTCTACTTTGACACTCGCCTTTTGGCTTTCTGTTTGTTAGATCTGTTAAGGGCTCTCACAAGCGGTCCAAAACGGATTCGTATTTCTAATGCATTCTGAATGGAAAAAGATCCTCTCAGAATGCCTCAGTTTGCATCAGTTTGCATCAGTTCAGTCTCCATTCCGCTTTGGAGACAGACACCAAAACACTGCTTGCAGCGATGAAACTGAGCCAAATGGATCCATCCTGGCACACAATGTAAGTCAATAGGGACGGATCCGTTTTCACTGACACAATCTGGCGCAATAGAAAACGGATCCGTCCTCCATTGACTTTCAATAGTGTTCAAGATGGATCCGTCTTGGCTATGTTAAAGATAATACAAACGGATATGTTCTGAACAAATGTAGATGGTTGTATTATCTGAACAGATCCATGACGGATCCGCACAAAATGCGGGTGTGAAAGTAGCCTTAAACTGGGTCGTACAAAACCAGTCTATAAAATAAAAGATAAAGAAGGCCTTTACATACAGAAAATAAAACAACATATTACATGTCATCTTAATGGGGTCATATATTTAATAACATTCCCATATGAGAGATTTTACGTAGGTAGAACAAAGAGACCCCTAAAAGAATGTGTAAGGGAGCACATATATAATATAGAGCGAATATATGAAGGACACCCTGTATCGAGATATTATTCGGAGGTACATGGGGGGAAATGGAAAGGGTCTTCTGTATGCGGTAGTTACAGTGAGTATAAGAGCAGGAGATTTAATCAAATATCAATTGAGAGCGGAGACTAAGTGGATTTTTAATCTCAGTAGTCTAGCTCCATGGGGTCTTAATAGTGAGGTTGAATTGTTTGCTTTTGACAACTAAAAGGGTCACATATGTGTATACCCAGACAACTGACATGGATTTTCATAACTCCACCCAGGAACCCGGCTAGGACTTATATAGAGGAGCAGTAATGGGAGAATGATATCTCTGAGGAAGAGAAGCTATACTTCTCAAAACGCGTTGGATTTTTCCAATTTCAGCTTTCGTAGCTCTAGGTGGCATCACTCCGCTCCATACCAGAGCGCGAGCATCAAACAGGAGGCGTGCTTTCAGCTGGGGCATGCTTCCATCTGAAAGAAAAAACTAAACTGCCTCTATCGGACTCCAGGATTGAGCCAAGCCATTGGAGCTTTTACCTCAGCTGGACTATCAAAGGAACAGACCCCGGAAGAAACAAAGGTAGGAGTGATTTATATCACTAACCAACTGCACTATTCATATAGGGGGATTTTGGATGTGGTGGAATCTCAACAGGAGCCAATTAAGAGAAGGTTTATATTTATTAGTTTGCGCAGAAACAATACTGTTTTTTATATTGCAACTTTTTTAGTCAGTTGCAGTACCGACAGTTTCTTGCAGCACTATCAGTTTTCATTGTGAAATAGCTCCAGTAATCACAATTCTTGTTGGTGTTATTGGTCATATATTTATGGTCTGCTTGCTGCTACAGTGCCAGTCTTTATTTGTGCTATTCAAAGTAGACCCATAGGCATATGGGTGTGATTACTGGATCTCCATGCACAAGACTGAAAGATATGATATGAAGAGAGAAGATAGAAGAGAGCAGGGACTCAGTATGAAACCTACCACTGTCTTGAAAACTCAGATTCATCTTTTTTAAATCTTTATAAATAAAAAAAGACATGGACATCACATTCAATAAGCTATGGTAAACAATTGCTGCTAGCCAAAAATATATAAAATTATTCTTAGAACACCCTTTGAGCAACTCTTTGAACCCACTTTCCAATTCACAACCTCTTTAAGACCAGTTCTACAGGAGTGAAACATGACCATTCCCACACCCTAGGCACGAGCCACTGCCAGTGCAGGTCCAATGACTTGATATATATTACCACTGATCTTTACTACACTTCAGCCCCAGGCAACAGACCCACTTTCAGGCCAGAAATCAAGGCCAAAACATGGGTACAGAAATGTACCCCTATCACAACTGCGAAAAACCAGCCTAAGATTCATAACTTCTGGTTAGAAAATGCTGCTCTGCAGTTATAGGTATCCCTTTAAAGAGAGATATACTATTCAAATTAAGAGAAAATGCATTTTAACTATTGTAGTCCACGAAATGTCTTGGAGACGTTTGTTAATATTCTTATAGATCGCTAAATTTAATCTTTGAGAAAAGCAGCTTTCATATTCATATTCAAACATCAGCTTTTAAGAAACAGAGACATGTTTGTGAACATTTATTGTTATACTATGATTCTGATGTATCAATGGATGGGAATTATACATTTTACTTAAATAAATTGCATTTCTTGACAACTTGGTAAGTGAAAGGTATCAAAAGGAAAAAAAAAGAAAACACGTTCTGTAGTCATCAGTGCCAGCATTAAAGGACAACATAATGAACAATTGACATTAAAATAAATATTCACCTTTGACGTTCACCCTTTACATACTGTAGATCTAGAATTTGGCATTGGTTAATCTTAGCATACATTTTGAATTTATAGACATAGGGCCAGATTTATCATTAGCCTAAGTCACTTTTCTGGAGTTGAAAAGTCGCAAAAAATTGCGCAAAAAGCCAAATTGCGCAATTTTTTGCGACTTTTTGGAGACTTACGCCACTCACTCCAAAACCAAGTTTATGGGCGTTTTGTCGTATGTAAATCACTTGCAAGACAGATTTATTATTGCGACTTTTTAAATAGTCGCAAAAAAGTCGCAAAAAATTGCGCAAACTCACTCCACTCATGACCATGCTTATGTTTGACAAAATCACTTTTTTAAAATTGCGACTTTTCCAAAGACAAAGCCAAAATACAACTAGGAACCAGAAATACACCAGATTTATCAACCTCTGAAAGAGCCCATGATAAATTTGACTTGACTCAAATACACATACGCCTTCTTTGAAAGTGGAGTGAACTGCAAGAGTAATGATAAATCTGGCCCATAGAGTTAAATGATATATTTTAGTATTGTTGCAGTCACCAGTAGATGGAGCTTGGGAGTCTTACAGCAGATGACATGCTTTGAAAGAATAAATACATTTGCAATAAGATCCTCCTAGTGGTGGCTCCAGACAGCAAGAATTTTATAATTGAACTCTCTTGTTTAGAGGGTATTTAAAGTTTGGTCAGAACTCCAACCTCAACCATACATTATTAAATTAATCACCAAAGTATTTTGGACCTACAAGTTGCTTTTATGAGTGGTATACTATTTACCATATAAGCCCTATTTGTATTCAGATGCTAAAAATGTATGTTATCTCAGTAAATTCAATACACTTTAGGCCCCTTTCACACGGGCGAGTTTTCCGCGCGGGTGCAATGCGTGAGGAGGACGCATTGCACCCGCACTGAATCCGGACCCATTCATTTCTATGGGGCTGTGCACATGAGCGGTGATTTTCACGTATCACTTCTGCGTTGCGTGAAATTCGCAGCATGCTCTATATTGTGCGTTTTTCACGCAACGCAGGCCCTATAGACGTGAATGGGGCTGCGGGAAAATCGCAAGCATCCACAAGCAAGTGCGGATGCAAAGCGATTTTCCCGCATGGTTGCTTAGCAACGGGACCAGATCTTTATTATTTTCCCTTATAACATGGTTATAAGGGAAAATAATAGCATTCTTAATAAAAAAAAATGCTTAGTAAAATGAAGTGGAAGGGGTTAAAAATAATAAAAGTTAACTTACCTTAGCCACTTGATGGTGTAGTTGCGATCTGTCTTCTCTTTTCCAGCTTCAGCTAACAACTAAAGGACCTGTGATTACGCCACATCGCATGGTCCAATAACATGGTCCATCTTACCAAGGTAAGTTAACTTTTATTATTTTTAACCCCTTCCTCTTCATTTTACTAAGCATTCTTTATTAAGAATGCTATTATTTTCCCTTATAACCATGTTATAAGGGAAAATAATAAATTCTACAGAATACTCTACCCGAAACCGGACTTCAGTGATGAAGTCCAGCTTCGGGTCTGGGTACCAAACATGGCGATTTTTCACACGCGCGTGCAAAACGCATTACAAAGGTTTGCACCCACGCGGAAAAATCGCGCATATTCCCGCAACGCACCCGCCTCTTATCCGGGCGTCAAACATAACGCCCGTGTGAAAGAGGCCTTAGGAATTTGTTTACCGGGTCTTTGCATAGAAGAGCTGCTATAGCTATATCCTTGCTTAGCATGTGATAAAGATGTAAAACTATGGTTACTGACTTTGATTATATATTGATATACCTATCATTAAAAATAACTCCAACCTTTCTTTAGGCAACGTTGTATATTGGATCTGGGGCAGCCAGAACTGTATATAACCTGCAGTGTGTTTTTCCCTCCCATCTACTGTCTCTATAAATGTACTTTTTCTCTACAACTGTGTTGAATGGGTGACTTTTAGTGACCTTCATCATCCCCAATGTCCCCTTTAACTATATATTTTAATATAAGCTTTTTGGAGACAAGGTTTCTGCACACTTACAGAAAGCCCGTAGGCAAGGAAAGAGGAATCACACATCATATACAGGAATTATATATCCTGGCAACTTTATATCTTAACTTCTTGAAGAAGAAGATTAAAAATTGTGTTAAAATACAAAAAGCCATCATTTGCTCGTCTGACACATCTATTTTAGTAAATACTTGTGTTCCTCGTAAAATAACAACTCTGGAAAATCTTTTCTTAGATCTTTGCTTTGTGCCATTCCTGTGTTATACCTCTTGGAAATGTATGAGTATATCGACAAATAGGTTTTATCATTCCCCTTGTCAAAAGGCTATTTTCTTATTAGCTACCCTACAATCATCACTGATTCGACACTGTCGGAATATATAGGAACATGCCCATGAGTCTGGAAATATATACAGATATATTCATGTTTTCTTTAGCTTGAATTTAGTTAAATGGGTTGTCGGCTTTTTTTTTTATTGATGACCTATCCTCAGAAGGGTGGGGGTCTGATAGGTCAACAAATTTAATACGATATTTTGATATGTAGCAAAACTGTTGATAGGCTGCAATCCATAACAAAAACACTAGGTGGTGCATAGACATATATGCTAGCCATGTTATGACAGAGTAACTTGAACCCTTGTGCAGTGTCCTACTGGAGAGCAGCGGTACACTGCAAAAAGTGGCTATATATATTTATGTATGACAAATGCATTTCTGTATATGTATGCACAAGGCCATATTCACAGCCACCACTAGATAGGGCTGGTGTCACCTTCTATATAAAGAATAGGAACATTCTAGAAACAGGTCAGTCAGTTTAAGTCTAGACAACAGAAAAAGCAAATGAAAAAAGGGATAGCTGACTGAAGAGCCAGCCCTGGATTAGATGTCAGTCCATAAAAGAACCATACTTGGAAAAGCAGGCCAGATAAAAAGAAGTGTATAGCTAAAGTCTTTGTAGAATTACTGTCGTAAAAGAGCCATTGAGTCTCCAGTACAATGTGTTCAGGAGTTTTCTTCTGGTGTTTGGACACACAAAGAGCAGATTTATTACCTGCCTCAAATATCCACATCCAACAGAGGACACTGTGGACATGTATGCTGTAAGTATAGCAACCTGTTCAAAAAAAGGTGCACATCTTGGTCTAACATTTAGGGTCAGACTGTGCTCTGAGGTTGCATTACTTAACCGCTTCACGACCACCCGTTCACTATAAAAGTCCTTAGGCTGGTCGTTTATCTCTGAATGGACATTTCTGAACATCCATTCATGGGATGGCAGCTGCACGCTAACCGTGCATCTGAAGAGTGAGGGGCCTGCTGTCAGCAGGGCACCCCAGAGAGAAGGCAGGGACAGTTCCCAAGTGTCCCTGCCTTCTAGATCGCTGTATACACAAGCACATAGCTTCCTGTCCCGGCCCGGTGGTCATGTGACCACCAGGGCCGGGTAAGTGCAGGAGCTGTCGGGTCTTCCACAGACCTCGATCAGCCCTGCACTGAGGCAGTACAGCATAGTATTATGCTGTACAGCCTCTATAGGGGGTGTATTTCCACTGTAACTGGGGCTACTATGTCAGCCCCAGTTACAGGAGAAATCAATACTGGAAAAAAAGTGAAGTTAAGTGTCCCCCAGCTGGCTCTATAAATATATCACATGATCCACCCCGTCCAATAAACACTATAAAAAAAACTGTCAAAAAAAGCTGTTGTTGTCCCCTTACATCACAAAAAGTGCAACACCAAGTAATCAAAAAGGCATATGTCCCACAAAATGGTACCAATAAAACTGTCACCTCATCCCGCAAAAAATGAGCTCCTACATAAGAAAATCGCTAAAAAAATAAAAAAAACTATAGCTCTCAGAACATGGAGATATTAAAACATTATTTTTTGTTTCAAAAATGCTATTATTGTGTTAAAGTGCAATAAATAAAAAAGTATACATATTAGGTATCGCCACATCTGTAATCAGCTCTATAAAAATATTGCAGAGAAGCGGCACTCACCCATTTCTTGGAAGAAAAGTCCACTTTATTTCATGATAAAGTCAGGTACATGCTAAGTCTGTGCACATAGAAAAGGAACAGCCGTTTCGCATTATACACAGTATTGGTAAAGGTGGGTTTGAAAGTCGAGAATTTGAAAGGGAAGTGTAAAAACTACATGAGAAATCCCATATGACTCAATCTAATAGGTAAAAAAGAATAAATAATAAAGGGATTGACTTTTTTTTTTAAATTAATAAGGATACAGATGGAGTGAATGTGGTCTGGGACACTGCTAAGGCCTACATAAGAGGACTGATAAACAAAAAGATTATTGAGTCTAAAAAAGGACATAAGAAAAAAGAGGAAGATTTAAGAATTATAATGATAAATAAGGAGACACAGATGATAAGTAAAAAAACACCGGAAATTAAAAATGAGTGAATAAAACCGGTTAATAATTATGATAATTACATCAAGGAAAAGGCGCAGAATAAAGAATTATTTGTCAGAACTAGGAATTATTGGGAAGAAGGTAAAGTTTTATCTAACATAATTAAGAATATGGATGCGGTCGAGAATATCGCCGTAATTAGAGGAAAGGATTGCCTATTATATAATGATCAGGAAAAACGGGATATATTCAAGACCTTTTATAAAGAATTGTATTCAGAAAAAAAACCAGATACATAGAGAAGAGATGACAAAATACGTGCGAGAAATAGGAACCCTAAAACTTAATGATGACCAACAGACAACATTAGACTGGCCTATATCCTTAAAGGAGATACTAGTAGCAAAAAAAGAAGCACCACTTGGTAAAACAGCAGGCCAGGATGGTATTCCAAATGAATTATACAAAAGAGATAAAGAATTTTGGGCAAATTGACTTATGGAAGTATTTGAATACTCAAAATGTACAGGATGTTTACCAGAGTCTATGGGAGACGCGGCAATTATTTTAATCCCAAAAAAAGATAAGGACCTATCGGATCCCACCTAGTTTTGTCCAATTTCACTCATGAATAATCATTGTAAAATTCTGGCTAGGATTTTGGTGAAAAAGCTGAGGAAGGTGATAGTACATTTGATTCATAAGGACGAAAATGGATTCATTCTGGATAGGTCTACAACACTGGGCTTGCTGAGGGTTTTTGAAAATATCCAGTTTACAGAGAATAATAAAGATCTATGCTCTATTTTGTCATTGGATGCGAATAAAGCATTTGACTCTGTGAACTGAGAGTTTGTATGGGAAGCTATGACAAAATTTGGTATTGGCCCAGGATTTATAGACTGGATGAAGATTATATATAAAGACTCCAAAGCCAGAAAATCAGTTAATGGTATACTGTCTGATGGTTTTCGTATAGAACGAGGGGTGAGACAGGGCTGTCCTCTCTCCCCCCTGGTTTTTGCCCTGACAATAGAAATCCTGGCTATAAAAGCTAGGCAAGATGTGATTTGCGGGGCTTTGGACTGAGGGGGAGAGAGGACAAAATCTCTTTATATGCAGATGATCTGCTTTTTTTTCCTGGATGATACAAATAGTGATCTACAACATGTCATGCTGTTGATGGAAGAGTTTGGTAGACACTCAGGTATATTAATTAACTAGGACAAATGGACATTGCTCCCTCTGAGTGAGCTGAATTGGACACAGGTGGATATTTTGAGCCATTTGGTACATAAGAGTGAGGGTGGCTTACCCGATATTTTTACATTACTCGAATCAGGACAATTGGAAAGTACGCACCTATATAAAATCCCATTGGCAAAGTCACTGGTGGGGTTATGGGGTAAAGTCAAAAATACACTGAATTTAGAAGGACAGATTAAAGTTACACCACTATGGTATAATAGGAGGTTAGGTAATGTTACTTTTTTTTAAAGAGGCCAAATATTGGGTTGATAAAGGATTATGGCATATTTCACAATATTTTCAAAATTAAACACTGAAAGATAGTGATGAGCGGCAGGGGCAATATTCGAATTCGCAATATTTTGCGAATATTTGGGTGAATATTCGCCATATATTCGATAATTCGCGAATCCGTAATCTCCAGTCATTATTTTCTCGATTGCGAAAATTCGCATATAAAAATTTGCATAAAATTCGCATAAACTGGTATTTAAAAGGTATCTTTTAAATACCAGTTTATGCAATTTTTTATGGAAATTTTATGCAGATTTTTATATGCGAATTTTCACAATCAAGAAAATAATGATATTATTTTCTTGATTGCGAAAATTTGCATATAAAAATTTGCATAAAAATTCACATAGACTGGTATTTATAAAAAAACTAATATTCACAATTGCGAATATATTTTACAATATTCTAAATATTCGCGAAGTCTCGAAGTGCCGATATTCGCGATTAAAATTCGCTATTCGAAAATTTGTGATCAACACTACTGAAAGATAGGGACACATTATTAATGAATGTATGGGAAGATAGACAAAGTTATTTTAGATATATTCAGTTGGTGAATATTGTTAAAACGGTTATGAAAAATTAAGATATAGTGATAAAATCGCAAGTTTGTATAAAAAGATACGAGAAATTAGAAATGAGGGATTTATCTGTAATAGCAAATTAAAATGGGAGAATGATATAGGGATAATAACAGACGATTAGTGGGGAAAAATCTGGTGTTTTAAATCATATCTGAGGAACCCCTCTCATAGGTTAACTCCGTTTATGATACTACACCGTTTATATGTAACACCAAAATGGCTTAAAAAAGTTTCAGCCAAAATGCCCGGACTATGTCCTAGATGTTTGAATGATAAAGCGGATATTATTCATATGTGGAGGAGGTGTCCAAAGATTCAACCATTCTGGTGCAGTCTGATCAAATAATCTGGGATATTTTTAGTCTTTTAAATTCAGTGGACAGCCTCTATATGTATTTTGGGCGAAACCTCTCTTGAGTTATTAAAGGAGAATGAAATTATGTTATATAAATCATGTTTTATAGCTCGTCTACTGATAGCAAGAAGATGGATGCGCCCTACCAACAATAAAAGAATGGGAAAACTTGATGAACTCCAATTGTATAATAGAAAGAGCAGGATACAAGAGTAATAGAGGTTATAGACATGAGAAAATTTGGACTCAGTGGTTAAAATATATAAATAAATAAATATAGATATATATATTTTTTATAATATTTTTTTTCTTTGTCCCTCCCCCCTGTGGGAATAGGATTGGGGAAGAGTGGGGGGAGGAGGGGAGGGGGGAAAGAATGAATAAAGGCTTAAAGGTAATATAAGCAATGTGATATTTATTGTAATGTACTGGATAAGTGGGTAAAAAAAAAAGAAAAGGAAAAAAAAAAGTTGACTGGAAATTTTCAAAATTTCAAAAATAGCTTTGAAAATTCTAAACCTTCTAACGTCCTAAAAAAATAAAATAACATTACGAAAATAATGCCCACATAAAGTAGATATAAGGGAAATGTTAATTAATGAATATTTTATGAGGCATCACTATCTATCTTAAAAGCTGAGAGATTCAAATTTAGAAAACAGAGATTTTTTAAACATTTTTGTTAACTTTTGGATTTTTTTAAATTTTATAAATAAAGGTAAAACATATTGACTCAAATTTACCATTAACCTTAAGTACAATGTGTTATGAGAAAACAATCTCTAAATGGCTTGGATAAGTAAAAGCATTCCAAAGTTATTAACACATAAGGTGACACATGTCAGATTTGCAAAATTAGGCCTGGTCAGGAAGGGGGTAAATGGCCCGATCTGGAAGTGGTTAAAAAAGACGTGTTACACCCCATGCCTGTGGTTGTCAGCTAGAGTAGTGCAGTGTAAGAAAGACTGCTCTAACCAGTGACCTTGGCCAATTAACTACCTGTACAGCCATGAAACTTGTGAGAGCGGTGAAAAGTGCATTTGTGTAACACCTGCCAGTCTATTGCCTGCTGAGAACTGTAACTGATGTGCTTCAACGTAATCCTTCAGTAAAGCACTGTTCTTCTGTTAACTCATTATTACCTGCACCATTACACTGCACCAACCGCAGCTACACCGAGGAACCCTTCCTTGCATCTCAAAATCTTTAACATCAAGGACACCTCAATAAACATCAGGCAGGAGGACCCTGAAACCAGAGAGTCCCCAGAAGGGAAGAATAGGTGTGCACTTTCCATCACTACACGCCTCCGGGGAGAGAGAGTGTGTACTATGACCACCATTTTTCCAAATGTCACTCCAATCCTCTCCTCCTCTCCTCTCGTCTGGGCTTACTGGACGCTTTCATAAAAAACATAGTCATCTAGCAGCCCACATCTTTAGATACTGTATGTTGAGCCAAAAGGTAAGGTAAGGAATGATACATCTTTATAGTATATATTATAGCTTATCAAATATATCCTGCATAAAAATATTCAGTGAGAGTTTATTATTTTATATAGTAATATCCATGTTCTTTTTCAACTGGAACATGTTCAGAAATTATAGATTTGAGGATACTAGCATTTTTAATGTCTATATGATTGCCTCAATTCACCTGACATCTATACAGGAGATAAAGGGAATCTGCTTGCAAAGCCAAGGTCAGAAAGATCAATGCTGTTCACTGTTAGAGCTTTTACTTCTTGAAATCTATCTTCAAAAATAAAATGCATTATGGAGAAAATGATGGTATAAAGTCAATAGTGTTCTCACCCCATTAAAATAAATTGCATTTTTGGCTAGAGATCAACCATTTCATAGGTCTCAGGACTAGTCACCATGAAACAGTCTTACTACCGAAGCAGTTTGCATTTAATTGATGCTTACAGATATCAGAAAGTAAATTAATTTATTTATCTTAGCGAGAAGCAAAAAAATATTTTTATTTTTATATGTAGTGTACATAATTTGAGCAAGCTTTTTTTTTTGGAGGGGGGGGGGGGAATGTATGGACTTCCTACTATGAATTAACAGAAAAATGCCATGTACTGTCAAAGTAAAAACAAATTTGATAATATACTTTATTCATTATAATTTAGAAAATAAATTAATACAAAACTATTCAACTCCCCACAGTAGTGCTAGTAAAGCCTTCTGTGGAGGATATAACGGTATTGACTCTATATAGAGAAGTCTACAACAGCTTTGCACATGCAGTTGCTACAAATGTTAACATTTAAACTTTGATAAACAGTTAAACATTTGATAAACTGTGTCAAGCATAATCCAATGTATCCAAATAAAGAAGTAACACTCCAAAAATCTTCTAAAAAAAAGTGATTAATTCTCCCAGTGGACTGCAACATTTCAGTCCCTCTCACGAGCAGACTGGGAACTTAAAGTGGCCCTGGAAAAAATACTAAAAGTGGCCCCGTTTTGTAGTCAGGTCCAAATTGATGAAAGGCAGGGCCAACACAAGTAGGTGGGACCAGCAATACCATATTGTGGCACATTATACCAACCCACCAGAGCTAAATTCCACGGTTCATCACAAAATACTGCCACTAGCAGCACAAAATACATTCTGAAAAACTTCCACTGGCCGGCCCCTGGGCATTGGCCCACCTGGAAATTTCCCTGTAAGGTCAATGTCCAATCCACTCCTGGTTCCTCTGTGGAAACATTCTCAAGCCATAGCCATGTTGCAATAGAGTCACTGCAACATTGTTTTCCATAGGGTGATGAAACACTTTTCTAAAGATTATTCAAGTGCTTCTTTTTTATTTGGATATACTGTAATCGATTGAAGATTTTAAGAACCCAGCCTTCTGAAGATTGTATCCTTTTTCCTATATTTATGCTTTTTGCTGTGGTGCCCTCCTTACTGACATGTTACACTTAATGGTGTCTAACTGTCTATAATAAGTCAAGCTAAATTAGATTTAGATCTGGTATTACAGTATATTTTTCCAATACAGTATTATTATTTTTTTTAAGTCTTTCCAGTTTAGCTTTGACATTTGGGGCTGTTGCCTTGATGAAAAAATACATCTTCTACCAATTTGCAGCTCTCTTGCAGACTGCAGCAAGTCTTCCTCCAAGATTTCACTATAAGTTGCTGCATTAATTTTATCTCTTTACTGTCAAACGTGTTCAAGAGCTTACTGCATTTATACTGCCTTCATTTGTTGACTTTCTTCTTCACTACTTGATTATAGTAAATGGAAAGCTCAGTCTTTAATGATAGGCATAAAAAAATAAAATTATGCTTTTACTGAAGCCATTCTTTTGCTATAAAACAACCTGTTAATTAAGATTTGTATAGAAGAAAATATATATTAATCCCTGCTGTAAAGTTTATTTCTTTAATTTCTAACTTATTTCTTCTTATGAAGATTTCAAATGTTGAATTTTAATGGAAAAGCACTAATGAGAACATAGAAAAAAATATAGATGAAAGCTTCAAATTGCAGCTTTTAGCAGTAGAGACCATTTAGCAACAAGGATAAAGAAAATCACTTATCTGGGGATTCAAGCTGTTGTCTATGAAAGAAAATGTAACCTTTCATAGTTTTCATTTTTTTTGCTTTTAAATTATATATTTTAAATATAGATGTTCGGATTATTTTTATAAGAACATGCTTTTTATTAACGCTGTGTGTGTTCATAGCTCCTTGAAAAATAATTATTTGCCAAATTTGAAGTAGAAAAGCTGTTTTCATAAAGACTTGAATGTTAATACTGTATCTTCCAAGCTCTACAGTGGTGGATGAGAATGATATTTTCATGTACAGTAATAAAGTGCTGTTAGCTATATGGATATAAGCTAAATTTCCTTTGGCCAAGGCCCAAAAACGTTCAAGCTAGGTATATCTGCCAGACATTTGCATTATTCTTGCAGAAAATGCTACTAGGGGTCTCTGTATACTCTAAATAGCTTATAGATAGAAAGTTACTTTGCAAATAGTTTAAAACACACTGGAATAGATTTACTAGACTTGTGCCAAAAATGCAAAATGGACGTACATGTTTTTCCCCATATATATTATGTTTTTAAGGCGCTTTTTGCTTCTCATTTAACAAAGTTGTTTTACTCCAGACATAGACATGGCTTATGATGCATCACCATGTGCCAAAATTGTGGCAAAAACTGTTGCAAATTAGGACAAAGTAAGTAAACAATGTAAAAAATAGACAAAGCCGTCTAAAAATTACCCAAATGTACTATCCAGCATGCACCACTTTCATCAATTTGGTGCATCTGTCTAGTGTTAAGGTGAAATATGGTATTAGTGTAATATTTAAGGTCATCTTTTTGGAGTGTCTGTTGTTTTTTATCACACATACTACATAGTAATTTTTTTAGTCTAACATTTTTTATTGTAAAACTGCCATCAGTTTTTACCACACCAGGGAACAGGAGGGGACTTGCGACTTGTTTTCTTACTTTTTTAGAAGTTGCAAGTATAAAATCTGGCTAAAATGTAGCTCCGCACAGAAAATATCTCTCCTACCTATACTAAATAGAAAATGCCTAGCTTGGCATGCACCACATAAAACATACTGGAAACACTTCTTAAATAGATCACACAGCCTTTTCCACCAACAAAACAGCCAAAATCACTCCATTTGTCTGGCGCAAAGCCTTTCATACATAATCCCTAAGTTTTTACTAATTAATAGGATTATTAAACCTGCCCAAAATCTGAATAGTATTCATGCAACCCTATGTGTCTCGATGGTTACAGACTAGAAATAACTAGAGAGGTTTAATTCAGCAATCATACTTCCATCTTCCTAACATACATTCAATGGGTTTTCACTGTTATCCAGCTTCACTTAGCCAATGCATTGTTAAACACTCTCTTCTTTTATAGATGTTCAAACTGAAGACAAGACAGAAAATAGTAACATTTTCTATACACATAATATATTGTTATTGATTAACCCTATAAAGATTTATGGCTTTAAACATCTATTAATCCTGTATAAATACATTTTGCCCTAAAACCTAGCTTTCTAATTTTTAATCACAAGTGGTGTTAAATAAACATGTTCTGCCAGTGTTAGAAAGTTAAGCTTGTCTATGCAGGTTGAGACATGTCTGGACATGCAACATACACAGTAGCAGTTCAGTCGGATGAATACACTGGAAGTGACAGGATGGCAAGTACAGTACAGTGAGGGTCTATAAAGAAAGTGAAGGATTTGAAGCTTCATTCCATGATTAAATTCCTTATAAAGGAAGAAAAGAAGTCTAAAAAAATCCTTAAAAGGATTAATGCTGTAGATTATGTTGATGCACCTTCCCAGTAAAGTTTTAGGCCAAGCAGCTTAAATGGGTAGGGATTCAATTGAAGATGTTCCCCATTCAGGGTGACCTTTGGAACCATTATCAGAAGAAATGTGATGTAAAGTGGATACCATGATTTTGGAAGATAATCAGGTCAAAGTCAGTGTTATAGCTCATGAATTAGGCATTTCAGTTGGCAAATGTTTGCGAACGGGCGAACCGGGCGAACCGCCATAGACTTCAATAGGCAGGCGAATTTTAAAACCCACAGGAACTCTTTCTGGCCATTATAGTAATGAAAAGGTTGTTTCAAGGTGAATAACAGCTGGACTGTGGCATAGAGATGTAGAACATAAAATTTTCCGTTTGTGAATGGCTAATGCGAACTTCCGCAAATGTTTGCGAATGGGCGAAACGGGCGAATCGCCATAGACTACAATAGGCAGGCGAATTTTAAAACCCACAGGGACTCTTTCTGGCCACAATAGTGATGGAAAAGTTGTTTCAAGGGGACTAACACCTGGACTTTGGCATGCCGGAGGGGGATCCAAGGCAAAACTCCCATGGAAAATTACGTAGTTGACGTAGAGTCGGGTTTTAATCCATAAAGGGCATAAATCACCTAACATTCCTAAATTGTTTGGAATAACGTGCTTTAAAACATCCAGTGTGTGTATACGATCAGGTAGTTTAAGGGTTACGTCCACTTCACAGTGACAGACCAAACTCCCCATTTAACGCACCGCAAACAACCACAAACAGTCCATTTGCACAACCGCAAACTCACCATTTGCACAAGGTTGGATACCAACCTAGCCATGTCCCGTTCCTTGTCCTCACTGACGTAATTGAAGGTCTCTTCCTCCACCCAGCCACGTACAACACCAAGGGTCCCCGAAAAGTGACAACAAGCCCCCTGGGACGCCTGCTGTGGTTGGTCTTCCACCTTCTCAAAGCCACCTTCCTCCTCTGACTCCTCTTCTTCAGACTCCTCTCTCTGCGTTGCCGCATGTCCAGCAATCGACGACGACAAGGCTGCTTCTGGTGGTGAT
This sequence comes from Bufotes viridis, assembly GCA_033119425.1. Taxonomy (NCBI): domain Eukaryota; kingdom Metazoa; phylum Chordata; class Amphibia; order Anura; family Bufonidae; genus Bufotes; species Bufotes viridis. Next base: position 298,990,027 of record CM065589.1, on the reverse strand, counting down.
GGTGACCACAACTCTTACTCTTGATGCTCATCTACGGCCTGATCCAGCACTCTTCGCAGGCCATGCTCCAGAAAAAAACGCATATGGGATGAGGTCGATGATGTTGCCTTGGGTTTGACTGACCAGGTTTGTCACCTGCGCAAAAGGACGCATGAGCCTACAGCAATTGTGCATGAGCGTTCAGTAACGCGGCCAAAAAATACCCAGCTTCGCAGAGGCTGTCCTTTTTTTTTTTAATTAAAAAAATCTGTTCTTACTAGTTTAATCTCTTTCGTCCCCTATCAGGGGCCGGTGTATGGAATAGATTTTAGGAACCGGGAGATTGAAAAATATGGTCGGTCCTCTTCCTCCCAATTTGGGGCACCGCGCGTGCGCTTTGCAAAGTACTGTGCCACCCTATATGAGTGGTGTGTTAAGTAGTTTCTCCAAATAAAAAGCAACGGAGTGGCACTACAACCCCTTACTTTTTCTCTCTCTCCCACAATTCACGGTCCCTCCTCCAAAGGGTTAATGGACAGACGGTGTTGCTCAACCTTTTCAAAAATACGACCTTCATTCCATCCACATCCAAAGAAAAGTAAAGGCGGCACCTTTTTCAGAAAAAAACAGAGGGATCCACAGTCCAAAAAGAAAGGAAGAGTGGCATAGTCTTCTCCTTTAAATTTAGCCCCCTCGTAAACACCATAAAAAAAGTTATAAAAGAGAACTGGGTTATGGTGAAAAATGTAGAAGACACACCCCCTTTACTTGCCTTCCGTAGATGCCACACAATAAAAGATAAAATCGTCAAAAGTTACTATGAAGAACCTCACACAGAGAATTGGTTAACCAAAAGCATGCCAAAAGGAAACTACAGATGTGGGCATTGCTCATGTTGCGATTTTATCCACAATGGAGGGTACTACACTTTGCAGTCATACAACAGGTAGGACGATCATTAAAAACTTGTAAGAGCAGATATGTAGTGTACCTAATTCTCTGAGTATGCGAGAGATTTTATATAGGCAAAACAATTAGACAACTCTATGAAAGGATCAGAGAGCACCTAAACTCTTTGAAGTCAGGAAAAGGTTGCCCCCGACTAATTGACCATGTTAAAACGGAGCATGCTGGTAATGCAAGGGTGTTGCGGTTTGCTGGAATCGAGACAATCAACCTGAATATGCGCGGAGGTGATAGACATAAAGAACTCTTGAGACGGGAAGCAAGATGGATAATAAAAACCAATGCCATGGGACCTTTGGGTCTCAATGATAAAAATGATCTAGGCATTTTTTTTAAAGGTTTTTGGATAGTTTTTCACTAGAATATCCTATATCTACATCCCCTCAAGAAAAGAGCTTGGTTACCACCGCTTTTTTAAAATATGCGCTTCCTCTCTAAAAAATATGCGCATCCACTATTTTTTCAATATGCGCATGGTCTGACTCGACCCCAAATCACCGAAAACTTATTGCAGAAATACATTTGCTCAATCTCTATTTTATGCGCACCTGCAGTTCTTCATTACGTCTCTTTCATGAGCCTCATTCTGTCTTTTGGTCTTATTCCGACTGTTCTAAGTTAATCAACATTGTATCAAGAAAGTCCTTCCAGATATGTCTTTGCCTTTATTCGTCCCGTCATTGGACGGATATTCAAGAAATGTAATTGTTTGTATCAATGTTGACCTTTGTTTTTAATGGCATTTCGCATTGACCCATGACGTCAATTTTGGTGGACGGGTTCCCGGACGCCTTAAGTAATGATGCGGATGCATCATTATGCAGTGGCCTGAGGAAGCGGTAACACGCGAAAAGGCCGTTGCCGCTGACATGAACGCATGGGTAACGCAGTTCTGCCCCCGATGATAATGTAAGTGACCTGCACTGAAATAAATGAAGATTTGACAGCAAGTGGTGAGTGCCGCCTTTACTTTTCTTTGAATGTGGATGGTGTGTTAAGTAGTACTATTCCTATCAGTTTAATCCCTGTTACGTCCCCTATCAGGGGAAGTGTACCGAATAGATTTTAGGAACCGGGAGATGGAAAAAGATGATTGATCAGTCTTCTTACTCCCAATTTGGGGCACTGCACGTGCGCCGCACAATGTACTGTGCAACCAATACAAATAGTGTGAACTACTAATCTTACCATTTTAATCTTTGTTAAGTCCCCTATCAGGGGACGTGTATTGAATTGAATCCTTGCATGGGGAGATAGAGAAAAAAGCTTGCTCTGTCCGCTTTCTTCTAATTTTGGGCACTTGCAATGGAATTTGCCACCAATGCAACTAGTGTTAACTAAGTACTATTCCTATCAGTTTAATCTCTGTTTTGTCACTTATCAGGGCCAGGGCCGGTGTAGTGAATCGATTTTTGGAACCGGGAGATGGAAAAAGACCCATGCTCGGTCGGCTTCGTTTGAATTTTAGGTCACTGCGCGTGCGCCGTGCAATGTACTGTGACACCCTATATGAGTGGTGGGCAGTGGGCACAGTACAGTCTGTGGGCCTGACACACACTGGCAGACAACTGCAATTATATTAAAGGGTAAAAATGAAATTACTTTTTTATTTGCAAGGTACTGTGCCACCCTATATGAGTGGTGGGCACTGGCAGTGGACACAGTACAGTCTGTGGGCCTAACACTCACTGGCAGGCAACTGCAATTATATTAAAGGGTAAAAATGAAATGACTTTTTTATCTGCAAGGTACTGTGCCACCCTATATGAGTGGTGTTCACACAGTACAGTCTGTGGGCCTGCGGCCTCTCACACACAGGCAGGCAACTGCAATATTTATATATATAGAAAAAAAATAAAAGCAGACTGATGTAGCAGCCCTAAAAAGGGCTTTTTGGGGTGCTGTCAGGACGCTGTCCTTACAGCAGATGGCCCCTTTCACCCGAGCGAGTTTTTCGCGCAGGTGCAATGCGTGACGTGAACACATAGCATCCGCACTGAATCCTGACCCATTCATTTCAATGGGTCTGTGTACATGAGCGTTTTTGTTTACGCATCACTTGTGTGTTGCGTGAAAATCGCAGCATAGTCTATATTCTGCATTTTTCACGCAGCCCTAGCCCCATAGAAGAGAGGGGGGTTGCGCGAAAAATGCATTGCATTCGCAAGCAAGTGCGGGTGCATTGCATTTTTTATTGATGATTGCTAGGAGATGTTGTTTGTAAACCTTCTGTTTTTTATGACGAGCGTGAAATACGCATCAAAAAGCATTGCACCCGCGCAGAAAAAACTGAACAACTGAACGCAATCGCAGGCAAAACTGAATGGCTTTGCCTGTGAAATCACTGAATGCATCCACAACACATCCTGACCTAAGGCTCCATTCACACATCCGCAATTTTTGTCCACATCCATTCCGTAATTCTTCGGAATGGATGCGGACCCATTCATTGTAAATGGGGCCGGATGTGATGCGGAGAGCACAGTATGTGCTCTCCGCTTCTGCATTTGCGGAGCCGCAGCCCCAAACTTCCGAACGCAAACATACGATGTTCGCCGGCGAATAGTTCGGGACATCTCTACTGTGGCATGCTGGAGAGGGATCCATGGCAAAACTCCCATGGAAAATTACGTAGTTGATGTAGAGTCGGGTTTTAATCTATAAAAGGGATACATCACCTAACATTCCTAAATTGTTTGCAATAACGTGCTTTAAAACATCCAGTGTGTGTATACGATCAGGTAGTGTAAGGGTTACGCCTGCTTCACAGTGACAGACCAAACTCTGACAGACCAAACTCCCCGTTTAACGCACCGCACACAACCGCAAATAGTTGTCAATAGTTAACACACTCATGACATAAATTCTATTCCTCTATGCTTCAATCTTGGTGTAGTGATGACTGTGCTCGTGCGCACGTTGGGGAGATTGGAGGAGATGGCAGTTTTTCAAAGCCTATGGTCGTGCTGAGGTAGTTCAGTGACAGTTAAGTGACCCAGAAAACAATGATTCTGCAGTGTGGGCCCATTGTTGGCCTAGAAGGCTTTAATGATCACCTTAGATGATCACAAAGAAAAAAAAAATTTATGAAATATTATCCAGCCGATTGCTTTTGGTCTGACCATAATGAAGCAACGGCCTTATCATCTGGGGTGTGCCAACATTGCCAACACACTCAGAGGTGATCGCTTCATTGTGATTTGCAAGCCCCTTCACCACAAGAAGGTAATGATCACAAAGGGGAATTGACACATGTATGTGCCTTTTTTTTCTTTTTTTTTCTTTTTTTTTTTTTTTTGATTAATGGTTCTATGCGTGCACGGTACTGTGCCACCCTATATGAGTGGTGGGCACTGGGCACAGTACAGTCAGTGGGCCTAAGACTCACTAGCAGGCAACTGCAATTATATTACAGAGGAAAAATGTGATGACTTTTTTTATCTGCAAGGTACTGTGCCACCCTATATGAGTGGTGGGCACACAGTACAGTCTGTGGGCCTGTTGCTTCTCACACATGGGCAGGCAACTGCAATATATATATAGAAAAAATAAATAAAAGCAGACTCATGTACCAGCCCTAAAAAGGGTTTTTTGGGGTGCTGTCAGGACACTGTCCTTACAGCAGATGAGTCTTTTAGGACTGGAGTGGACATAGAACACTGGCCTAGCTAACGCTTTTCCTATTAATTCAGCAGCAGCAACACTCTCCCTGCTCTAACTGACACTGCAGCTTCAGAATGAATCTAAGATGGCTGCTGTCCTTGCTTTTTTATAGGAGGTGGGAGAGTCTGGGAGGGAGGGTATGCTTATTGGCTGGAATGTGTCTGCTGACTGTGAGCTACAGGGTCAAAGTTTGCTCAGTGATGAAATATAGGGGGCAGACCAAACATCGCATATGTTCGCCCGCCATGGCGAACGCGCACAAGCGATGTTCGCCGGTGAATAATTAGGGACATCTTTAATTTAGACATGCTTAGAGAAAATCCAGGAGACTTCTATTCCCAAATTTTTACATTTGATTACTACAAGGTACATGGCAAACCATTTATGAATTAGTTTCTGCCTAGTTATTGCTGTCTTAGAGAAACATTGCAAGTACATACAGGAAAATGTTATGAAAGATCAGGAGCTTAAAAGGGGATGGATGCAGTCCTAGGAGACCTAAAAGTACCATACACGGCTTTTTAGGGCAACTGGAGCACTTTCAATTGGGACCACACTGAATCTGATGGCCAATTTTACCTAATAAGACCCTAAATGAATTTTGGAAAATTCATTCATCTCAATTGTTGTGTCTGAAACCAAAACACAATTTTCACGCCTCGGGGGTTATAGTAAGACCTCCGACATGCCCGTCATCAAATTACGGATAACAAATAAGAAAATACTGGAAGTTTATTCAAAGTAACAAGGAACATAACATAACATGAGCTCAATGTACTGTGCATGCTCAGTGGATGAGAACCCACTGTGCCACTGACTAGCAATACTCTGGAGGAGCGTATCTAAGCAACACCCGGATTTCACTAGGGCCCCAGATGGTAGGGATAAGCTTTGCCAGACGGTAGTTGCCAGGGTCGACTCCAGAGTGTAAACTAGCTAGTGACAGAAGGGAAAGGCGGACTACAGGTACCTAGTGAGATACCGCCAGTACATTGAGCGAGGCATAACATGAAAGGAAAATAGCATGGCATAACAAACATAAATAAGGCAAGTAATAACAAGCCAGACAAACATACACAGAAATGAGGCAAGAACTGGCATGGCATAACATACCCAAGTAACAGAAGGGCACTGGAAACTTTAGTATAGGCGTTGCTCATGGCAACCGCCAACCTTCAGCATGAGAGCTGCAGGACGGGTGTTGTCCGTGGCAACCAGCAGCTAGAGAGCTGCAGCAAGGGCATTGCCATGAGCAGAGAACCTTCCCCCTCCGAGGAATGACAGACCCCTTCCAGAGGAGCTAGGACATACACAAGAAATAGCAAGAACATAACATAGCATAGCTAAGACAGGGCATAGCTGAGACAAAAGCGAGACAAGTAGAGCATAGCCAGAAACAAGGAAAGGCCGGAGAATACTAATGAACAAGTAGGCAGAACCACAACGGAGAAAGACAGACAAAGTCACCATGGGTCAGCAGCATGGGGCAAAGCAAAACACAACACAGAAGCAGGACTGATAGGACAGACCCAATCCAAGGAAAAGCTGATCCAGAACTGAGGGCGACACAGGAATAAATAGTAGTCCTGCGAATGCAGCTCAGAGGCCACACCCACGGATCCAGAGAGGAGGATTAACCCCAAACGAACTAAAAAGTAATCACCAGGAACTCCAAGGACAAAATGGAACAATACAATAATCAGTAAAAGGGGTACACACGTCCACGAGCAGGAACACACGTGAAGCCGCCGCCGGCATGCTGCGCCATCAACAGCCAGTCACTGTGAACCACACCGTGACAACAATAACTTGAAATTTATACTGTCGTTAATGGAAAGCTGAAGAAGATAGTTTCCACCCAAAATGTAAAAATGTTCATATACAATTTATCAAAAGCCAGCGTTTGGTAATTATGTTTTGTATACTTTTTTTTTTTTTTTGTCACTACTATGAAAATAAAATACAAAATATTGTCCTGCAACGGTAATTATGGAAGGATAAAATTTCTCACTGGGAGAACAGGGTAATTTCAGTAGAGTACAGGGTAATCTCAGTTTATGATTCAGCTGCATATGGAAGGGTTTATCTCTAGGTCGATAGTAGGTGAAGGGCTGGAATAACAGACAAATTGACAGCTTGATTGATTTCTTAATAGGCCTAAATTGAGGAACAGTGCATTGATTAGTGTAATGTGAGAAGTCCTGACCAGCCACACTATAGTAATAGCATAGGTGAGATGTGGGGCTCTAATTCAGTAAAGCGGCATATGACCCAGCAGTAACGGCTTAGAGACATAACATCATAGAGACCAGTCATTGGCTGCAGGAACACAGGTGACCCTGTCCATATGAAAGTTTACAGGATGAGGGTGGGGAGATGAGTAAAGGGAACCAGGGAGCTGGAGTGGAGTGGCAGGGGACAGTTGATTATAAAAAAAAAATTCGACAGGTATAACTTGCTGCTGCCCAAAGCAAGTGTCCCAAGGCCAGATAACGTCTGCGCCAGGCCAGCGTGATGAGGTGGTGACATCAAATGTCAGCGCGTGTGAGATTTAGCACGTTTTCTTGAATCAAGATGGCCACAATGGCCTCTCTGCGAGCAAATGGAGAGGTGAGTATAGAAACATAGAATGTGTCGGCAGATAAGAAAATTTTGGCCCATCTAGTCTGCCCAGTGGCCCTTCTAGTCTGTATTTTTTTAACACCATTTCAGGAAAAATTGGTTTGTTACCATGAAGCACCAGGAAATTCTGATTTGTAGCGAATCAAATTTTTCCTGAAATTCATATTGAAGTCAATTCGTTTAACTTTGATTCGCTCGACACACTAATAGGAGGTATGGGGTCAATAAGAGCAGCTATAGCTTGCTCACCACATATAAAGAGATGGGAAAATATTATCATTGCCTATAGGCAAAATAATGTTAGGTGACCACCATATTACACATAAACATATGCACAGAGAAGGTGGCCACCCTTGACACTCATCCTCACTATCAGACTGGGGTTCCTTGGGCCCCCCAGAGGAAATTTTTCTCAAGGCCCGGCCCTGGTATCATTAATAAAGTCTAATAGGTTTTGAATCAAAGAAATAGAAGATTGTGGCAAGTGATTAGCTCTAAAGGCAGCTCCAAATGGAATTTTTCTCCTGCACCATTGGGTCCTCTGTGGCTTCAGAAATTGGGCACACTGGAGGATCCTCTGGTACTCTGGTGGACCAATTTAACCTGCTCATACTGTTGACATACAACATGCACATTCCTTTAAAAAAATAACAAGGCAAGGAAAGTGACTCTATCCAGGCATATATGTAAGGCGGGGGTTGTTAGATTATACAATAGATAAAATGATAGAAACCACAAAGACAATCAGAGAATCAGAATGTCCCAAAATTCCAGTTATATTTTATTAAATCAGTTGAAGGGGCTATTTTCTAGTAAAATCTACTGTACATTTGATGTCATTATGCTAAAGATAAGAATATTACCGACAGTTTCTGACTGCTGAAATTACTGCTACATAACAATTTGTCATAATGAAATGTTAATGTCTTATACCATCACTTTCCCTAAAAAAAAAAGCAGCAGAGGGAATAAACTGTTCTATTGCCAATTATTACATCATGCCACCTGGTGCCATTGAAATGTACTGCATTGCCATGACATTTTTTTTATGATCCTGGAATACTATTGCTTATACATAAAGTGCATTTCTAGCAGTACTGACATTGATTTGCATAAGTATCTTCTTAACAAAGTCCAAGAACTGGACATTTCAGCCTCCAAAATGCAAATTGAAAAGGATCATGTTAGTGCAGTGTTAGTTGTACATCTGTTCTGTCATTTTGTTATGTTCCATATCTCTTGGGATTTGTCCCCAGTCATCGGTGAAAATGAACAGTTTGCAGAAGGTGTTTTTAAAAGGCTTCAATCCTCACATGATAGTCATTTTACCTCCAGGCAAATCTTTTTAAGTTCAAGTCCCACTAGGAATTCAACTGTCAGGGCAGAAAGAGTAATATTGTCTAGACACTACAGAAACGCTGGAACAATCCTCTCCATCAAGAGGGTTCAGACAAGAACAGAAATACCGGTAGACAATGTGTACAGTACTTTCTGCTCATGCACTGTATATGAGTACATTTCACATCATCATCTTTGAAACAGAGAACACATACAGACGTAGTAGAGTAAACAGTCACAGTAGGTACAATCAAACTGGATGAATATATTGAGAACTAGACTGTACCTAATGTACAGTACATGGTATCGTGATTGAAGTAGTTACATGAATTCATTTGTACCAGGAATCTATTTATCAATTTCTTCAGCGATGGACTGGCCATGGATCTTACAGGGAAATTTCAGGTGGCCAACCAAGCTTTTCTCAAGAATGCCAGCTGGGTACATTACAATCTCATGCTCTCAGCAATAATTAATGCACAGAGCATCAGATACTTATGCAGGGGAATACTGCAGTGGGGTGGCAGTATTTTGTGCTACACTGGGATATTGCTGGCCCCATCTACTTCTGTTGGACATGCCCACTTGTATTTGTCCCTGCCTACAACATGGGACCACTTCTTTTTTTTCACGGCCACTTTAAGTTCTGAAAAGAATTGGAAAATAAAATTAAATTCCGCTGTAGTTTTACGGCATTCCCTTTGTGGTAAAACTGACCTGTTCATCTAATTGACAGGGTCAGTATGATACAGTGATAGCACCTAAAACTTTGGAGAAAAATATTTTTGTTTGAATCAACATATTCTAACCCCCATAACTATTTCATATTTACATCTAGGGACCTGAAGGCTCGTTTTTTTGCGAGGTGATCTGTAGTGTTAATTGATACAATTTTGGAATGCGCATGTGTATTACTTGATACATTTTTGTTCAATTTTTTATTTTTTGGGGGGAAGTGAAGCAAAGAAAAAACAGCGAATTGGTCATTTCTTTTTTTTTTCCCATTGCAGCATTTACTGTATGGGATATTTTTGGATGCAGTGATGCAAATGATCTTTATTTATTTTTTGGCTTGTTTATTTTTATTATGGAGAAATAAGGGTGATTTGACACAATTTTCTTAAAAAATAAATAAAAATTATGACATTAATCTATTATGTATGTGATAGGGGAGCCTATAGGTTCCTCATAGCCACCAAAGTTCAGATGAGAGTGCAATCTTAGTAGCCTCTATAAGTGCACCACTCCATGCATTCTTTCCTGTTTGTGATATATGTGATTAATAAACACACAACATGACATGCACCTCCTTTGCACGTGAGCATTAAGTATTTTTATTAGTGTTGAGCGAACAGTTCGAGAATAGTTCGGGTTCGTACCGAATTTTGGGGTGTCCGTGACACGGACCCGAACCCGGACATTTTCAAAAATGTTCGGGTTCGGGTCCGGTGTTCGTCGATTTCTTCCCGCTTTCTGAAGGGCTGCACAGCAGCCAATCAGTTAGCATTTTACTTCTTGCCCTAAGAGCCCATCACAGCCATGCCTACTAATGGCATGGCTGTGATTGGCCAAGTGCAGCATGTGACCCAGCCTCTATTTAAGCTGGAGTCACGTAGCGCCGCACGTCACACTGCTCTGATTAGTGTAGGGAGAGGACGCAGCTTCTATCAGGGCGAGATTAGGCAGGTTAAAGTCAGCAACAGCACCTAATGAATGGATCAATTTACAGCTGAGAATCATTGAACTTCTGCTAGTTACTTGCTCGCTGGTTTTTAGGCTGCACAGAGCGTTTTTCTGTCACTTATTTTCTGGGTTGATCGGCGGCCATTTTGTGACTTGTGGTGCGCCAGAAGAAGCTGCCACCAAGTCCATCAATCCATCAATACTAGTTTTTTTTTTTTGCTATATCCTACATCAGGGGCTTGGCTGTGCTAATTGTCACCCCTAGAAACTCAGGAAAGAAATTTCTATATTTTATTAAGGGGTTAAATACAATTGCCCAAATACCAATCCCCTAAATCTGGTGTTCCAGCTTTGGCTAGACAAGTATAATACTGCCTGCTGTCTGGCAAAGGATAGATTATTTTCTGGGGTTAAATTCAATTGCCAAAATAGCAATACCATAAATCAGTGGTTTCAGCTGTGGCTGGCAAAATAGAATAGTGTCCGAGGTAACGCACACACGTACAGACGCACGTACACGATTCTTGAATAGTTGTATTATCGCGATAATAAAACTAACAGTGTAAAGTTGACTGTATTGCTCTAAGTTATATTCGCGTACTGAATGTAACTTCTATTACAGCACACCAATACTAAAACTGACTAAGAGACAGCTTTAAGTTCTATTCGAACGCGATTGCAACTTTGGAACTTGAAGTGGTGTACGATTTTAAAAGTTGAGTACTAAAAGTTGGAATCGCAATGCGATTCTTATGTATTCTTAATCGCATTGCGATTACAACTTTGAGCTACCGATCACCATGGAACGCCTCCTCCAGTAGAATGTACTGTCGGATGTGAGAATTAAGTTGAAATCGCAATGCGATTCTTATATATCTGCTTAATCGCATTGCCGATTCAACTTAGCATTGCTAAATAATTCCATCCATATTCGTTAACTTACTGACTCAGTAAGTTAACGATATGGATGGAATTATTTAGCAATGCTAAGTTGAAATATATAAGAATCGCATTGCGATTTCAACTTAATTCTCAGATCCGACAGTACATTCTACTGGAGGAGGCGTTCCCATGGTGATCGTTAGCTCAAAGTTGTAATCGCAATGCGTTTATTGCGGTATATTATCCCTCTGGGTGTCTTTTACAGCCTTTTTAGTGCCCAAAAGTTCGGGTCCCCATTGACTTCTATGGGGTTTGGGTTCGGGATGAAGTTCGGGTTGAGTTCGGATCACGAACCCGGACATTTTCCGGAAGTTCGGCCGAACCTCTCGAACCCGAACATCCAGTTGTTCGCTCATCTCTAATTTTTATGCTTGTAGAGTCAAATTGAAAAAACAAAATCCTGCTTTAACATAATGGCCCTGAGTAATCAAAACCGGTGTGTGCTACTCCAGTCTTGATAGGGCCTGCGCTGCCAGAGGAGGCATTTAATCATTTATGAAGAGGTGCAAATTTCATTGTGCATTAAATGCCTCCTCTGGCAGTATATATGTCTGAGTAGAGTGCAGCCATCATTTACACCAATTTATGGAGTAAATGATGATAAATTGGAGTCGGGAAGGAATTTTTTCCCCCTAAAGTGGGGAAAATTGGCTTCTACCTTACAGGTTTTTACAAAACCTGGTTTTACAACTTGTTAAATGCCAAAAGCAAGGCATTGGGCGGATGACAAATCTCCCTCATTGTGTTTTCTTTTTAAAAAAGCCAGAGACCGAAAAAATGGCAGTAGCAAAAAATACTATATGTCCTAAATTTTAAATTTCCCAAAGGCTTTCAACTAACATGTGGAGCTGTAATTTTTTCATTAAAAAATAAAAAAATTCTGAAAAGTGAAAAAGTGTTGCAAAACTATGTGTGAACCCACCCTTAGGCCCCTTTCACACGAGAGAGTATTCCGCATGGGTGCAATGCGTTATGCGAAAGCTTTTGCCCGCACGGAATTCGGACCCATTCATTTCAATGGATCTGTGTACATGGGCGTTGGTTTTCACGCATCACTTGTGCATGGCGTGAAAATTGCAGCATGTTCTATATTCTGTGATTTTCACACAATGCTAGCCCCATAGAAGTGACTAAGGGTTCGTGAAGTTCGCATCGCATCCGCAAGAAAGTGTGGATGCGATGCGTTTTTCACTGATGGTTGCCAGGAGATGTTGTTTGTAAACATTCAGTTTTTTATCATGCGCATGCAAAACGCATTAAATTGCAATGCACACGCACAATAAAAAGTGAATAACTGAACGCAATCGCAAACAGAACTGAATGTACTTGCTTGCGAAATCGCGCAGTTTTCATTGAATGCATCCGCAACGCATCCGGACCTAATTCGCTCACGCTCGTCTGCAAGGGGCCTTAAAGAGGACCTTTCATCAGGCTAAAAAATGTGTACTAAGTATGCTGACATGTAGAGCGGCGCCCAGGGATCTCCTTGCACTTACTATTATCCCTGGGCTCCACTCCGTTGGCCCAGTATAGGCTCCGGTATCTTCTGGGACTTGGTTATACTAGGAGGAGCCTGGCCAATCGCAGCGCTCAGCTCACAGCCTGGGAGAAAAAAAAACTCCCAGGATATGAGCTGTGTGCTGCGATTGGCCAGCGCTACAGCCTGGGATACGCCTACTATAACCAAGTGATTCTAGGCTCATCCTAGTATAACCAAGTCCCAGAAGATACCGGAGCCTATACCAGGCAAATGGAGCGGCACCCAGGGATAATAGTAAGTGCAGGGAGATCCCTGGGCGCCGCTCTACATGTCAGCACACTTAGTACACATTTTTTAGCCTGATGAAAGGTCCTCTTTAAGTTTATTTTATTTTTACAAACCTATAGGGAAAATAACAGAAAAAGGCCATACATAGAGCATACTGTACTGTATTTTGAGAAAAAAAAAGTATACACTTAAACTCAAGAAAAAAAAATTGTATGAACACTAAAAGAAACTGTAATGGATAGTGGATGTGGACCCACCCTGCCAACTAACTAGTTTGACTTTGGGCTAGATTTAAGCGCTTTATCTTGGTAGTCCCCTGGTTTTCACCTTTTAACCTCTATACAGGGATCTAGTCTTTGCTGCAGGGGAGCTACCTTGCTTCTACATCTTGGAATTGTCCTGTTTGGTAATAGTGTTGAGCACAAATATTCAAATTTTTATCGCGAATATCGGCACTTCGCTAATTCGTGAATATTTCGAATATAGCGCTATAAATTCGCTATTTCGAATATTCGTTTTTTGTTTTTTTTTAGTTATATTTTTTTCTTTCCCACTTCCCAAAAGTATTTTTTACCTGTCCTGAGGATTCCTGGCTTCCTGGCTGCTCCAGTCAGTGCCTTTGCCGCTTCTGCCGACTTCCATGCTCATGGAGCGTCCCCATCACCATGGGAGAGTCTCCATATACTAAAATGTACTGTCGGATTTGAGAATTATGTTGAAATCGCAATGCGATTAATTCAAGTTATATTAATCGCATTGCGATTACAACTTAGCAGTGCACTGCTATCTTACATATTAGGCTGGAATTAACGAATATGGAATATAGCAGCAGTGCTAAGTAGAAATCGCAATGCGATTACTCCAAGTTACATTAATCGCATTGCGATTTCAATTAGCACTGCTATAATATATTCCATATTCGTTAACGTCGTTAATTCTAGCAAGCTGACCCATTATAAACCCAGCTCGAAGTTGAAATCGCAATGCGATTAATATAACTTGAAGTAATCGCATTGCGATTTCTACTTAGCACTGCTGCTATATTCCATATTCGATAATTCTAGCCTAATATGTAAGATAGCAGTGCTAAGTTGTAATCGCAATGTGATTAATATAACTTGAATTAATCGCATTGCGATTTCAACAGACATGGTTTACTATGGTTGCTAAAACGAAGATGGAGAATACTTTGTTATCTTCGTTTTGAGGAATATGACGAATACATTCGTCATATTCGTCATCTTCTCTATAATTCTAGATATGAAACCAATAGGAAATTAGCCTAAGTTAAAATCGCAATACGCAATTATTTAAATCGCATATTAATCGCGATAACTAGAATAATGACAAATATTCGATTTCAACGAATATGAAACGAATATTCTTTCGAATATTCGCGAATTTCGTCGAAATCGAATATGGCACCTGCCGCTCATCACTAGTAGTTGACAGCTGACCCACAGAGGTCAGAGACACCAGTGCAAAACACCAGGGGAACAGGCAATTCTCGTAGTCAATAAACAGACCAATGGCAAGATGGCCAGAGTGTGTGTATCCATAAAAGAAGTCCAAGGTCAAGGAAAGCAGCTGAGGGTCATTATAGTAAGCAGGCAGAAGTCAGGGCAGGCTCAGAGGGTCACATTCCTAAACAATGTGACCCTCATGGACAAGCTAATATACCTAAAGCTCAGGCACTTCTCTCCTGGCCACCGATGTTCAGCTTTTGGCTTGTGGTGATTAGAGTAATTGTGTACTGGCCACTTAAGAGTCGTAAAGCATGCGGACCCCACAGGAGACAGGAAGAGGCCATGCTCTCTGGCACAGGCTGTCACCTTCAGTGAGGGAAACAGGACTTCGACGGCCAGCCTCACTGCTGTAGGACAGAGTATGGCCAGCATGGCTTGGCCACCAGGCAGGAGCTAAATGAGTGATACAGCGTCCATTCCCACCCCAGATAGCAGGATGACTGCAGGCACAGAGCATCGCCATAACAGAAACACTGTTAAAGTTGCAGTAAAAATCACTGCCATAAATGATAAAAAGTGTAAACATTGCGATGTGTAACTCCTTCAGACCCAGGCCAGTTTTGGAAATGATGATTTTGATTTTTCCACCTTGCCTTCCAAGGTCATAATATTTTTCATTTTTCAATTCACATCAACATATGAGGCCATTTTTTTTTTTATTTTTTTTTATGAATGTCAGTATGAGTATGGCAATACCAAATTTAGATAGTTTTCATTATGTTTTGTTACTTTTAAAACATTAAAAACCTTTTCTAAAAAAAAAAAATTGTGTCGCCATATTCTGAAACCCATAACTTTTTAAAAATCTTCCACTTACAGAGGTGCATGAGCCCTCATTTGTTGTGGAGTAAGATGTAGTTTTTTGCAGTATCATTTTCAGGAACATGCAACTTTTTATGTTATATTTTTGTGAAGATGAGGTGGCAAAAAAATCAGCAATTCTGGTGTTGAGAGTTTTTTTTTTTAAATATAAAAAACATGGTATTGGACATGATTAGACATTTTTCATTTTAGCTACCAATTTTGTTTATTTTAAATTGTTCTTTATTTTAAACTTGATAATTTAGGAAAGGGGGTAATTTAAGATTTTAATAAAAGTTAAATATGCTTTACTATTTTCAGTCAATTTATTTACCGCAAAGAATGGTGATTTTACCCACATTATATTACACCTAGAGGCCAATAGAGTCCTAACATGGCAAGACAGTAGCATGACAGCAGCCTCACCACACACTACACTCTGGCACTTGCATATGCTACACATTGGTGAGTGTTCCTATCAGGCTGCTCAGCCATCATGGTATATCGTAAGCAATATTGCATCATTACACATCTATTAAAGTGAGTAGTGAGCCCCCCTTTAGCCTACCTCAGGCAGCTCTGCATGCAGAGGCAACCATACTCATATTTTAGGGCAGGTTGCTTGTGGCAATTTAAAATCATTGAGAGATAGTCCCTTTAAAATGTGCTATGATTTTAAACAGATATGGTAGCTAGCAGCCCACAGCATTACCCTTTTCGGTTGATAAAATACTCTGTAAGTTGCAGATATATGAAAAATATAAATGTGGTATTAAGATTATTTCCAGAAGTGACTTTATAGTATATATTCAATTAGCTGTGAATGTTACTGTATGGCAAACTATTCAAATCAAAGTTGTATAAAGTAATAAATACATTCTGATATTAAAGAATGGAATGTGAAATGTAAAAAGAATATTACACAATTCCCTCAAGACTGTTGTATTCCTCTAATGTAGAAAGTGGTGACCTCGCACTGCCATGGCAGATACAGTTACACCTCTAATTCTCAAAGCTCAGCAGTTTTTTTATTTGCATTGGTAACTACAATGAACACACAGCTGTGCTTATATGTAAATGCTGACTTGGTCATTATATATGTCGGTAAGATTATAACAACTCGTTGCATTATTAACCTCTTCCCACTGTACGCATTTGGGGCCTTAGTGACCAAGCAATTCTTATCATTCTTTCATTGTCATATTCCAAGAACTATATATAACTTTCTCCTTTTTCTGTCAATGTAGCTGTATGAGGGCTTGTTTTTTGTGGGACAAGTTGTAGTTTTTATTAGAACCATTTTGGGGTACACATAGCTTGCTGATTAACTTCTGTTAACTCCTTTAGCTCGGATGGAAAAAACAGCAAATTTGCCAGAGTTTTTACATTTATTTTTCAGCATAAATAACATGATAACTTTATTCCCTGGGTCAGTACAATTACAGCAATTACAGCATTGGTATATTGTTGAGGTACATAGCTCTTTTTGATCGCGTTTTATTCTATTTTATTAAGGGGACTTATCATGTCATCCTTTGATTGCTTCTATAATACAATGCACAGCTTATTTGGCACAGTTTATTATACTGTCAATACTATATTTACAGGCACTATCAGGCTGTACCTCTGACATAGCCTGACAAATATACACTACTGGAAGGCCTGGCGGCCTTCATTAGGTCCCCGGCTGTCATATAAAGACATCGGCACTCCACCATCTCATTCGCAGGGTTCTGATGTCTGAGAGATGGAGCTACCTCCCTCTAAACCACTTAAATACCACTGTTGATATTGGCTATAACATCTATGGGATTAAGCTTCCCGTATCGGCACTTCTGCCAATCCGGGCTGTTAAAGCAAAAGCATGGCTGTCATATGAGAGCTGAGTTCCTGTTTGATGCTGCATGGGAGGCCCGTGCAGAACTTATTCTAGGCCGCCATAAAAAGGCTGCGACTTAAAATCAGGCCTATTAATGGACTGGAAAGAAACATTCTTAAAGGAGATGTATAATTAGAAAATGGAAATGTAGTGAAATAGGTATTGTTTGCTAGAGTTTTAGAATGGGCATGTCAAAGTCCTGACCTTAAGGAAATGGTAACGCTGTGTGAAGGACCTGAAGTGAGCAGTTAATGGAGAAAACTTACCAACATAAGAGTTAAACCTTTTTTTTATTGAGGAATGGTCTAAAATTCTTCAAACCCTACAATAAACTTTTAGTTGCAGTTATTGCAGCACAAGGGGGATCACACCAGATACTGAAAGCAAAGATTCACATACTTTTACCACTCACAGACCTGTTGGTCTAGACCACAGACCAAATAAATCTATAATAATAGATTGATTTGAAAAACCTTAACTTACATACATTGCATGTTTTCAAAGCTTTAGTTACCATGTATGTGTTAGCTGAACAGAACATTTCTGCAATGACCACTAATACCAATTTCACTACTAACACCATTAGATGCTAAACGTTCAGCTGAGCATTTAATTTGTCTTAGCTTAACAAGATATTAAAATAGGTTCTCTGTGGTTTTACATAGTACTAGTTCTGTTAACTGGGTTCTCCGTTGCGATAATTTTTTTCATATATGGAGTATAATGGGTTAAAAAAAGAAGCATTACTTCACCGATGCTTCTATTCCAGTGCTTACTTGGTCATTGGTCTCCACATCCTAATCACTGGCAGCAGCAGTAATCCGCCAATGATCGGCAGAACAAGCATCTGCTGCTGAGGCCTGGAAATAAAGACCAGTTGTGAGCCAGTAAGCTTCGGAAAGGCAGCGCTAGGGATTCTCTGAAGTAGTGCATTTTTAACCCATTCTACACCATATACATAAAATGTTATCCTGCCAAATGAACCTTTTATAGATCTACAGACAATGGGTCTATATTTTGGAGAAAAGTAGGATACTGTCAGAAAAAGAAAATAGAAGAAACTAACAGAAGGACTCAACTTTGCACGGGTATATTTCATCTACTTCATTTAATGTTTGTGTGTGTCGTTAAAAGATATTGACAGTATCCACTATAAGAGTAACATCTACAGTACCCAGCCCCTTTAACAGTGACCTCCACAGTGGCCGCCCCTTTATTAGTGACTTCCTCAGTACCTTTTCTCGTTAACAGTGATTTCCACAATAACCTGTCCCCTTAAGTGACCTCCACAGAACTCCGTTCCCTTAAAATGTGACCTCTACAACATTCTGCCCCCTTAACATTGACCTCTACAGCATGCCGCCCCTTAACACTGACCTTCATAGTGGACCATCCCCTTAACTGTGACCGTCACCATTCCCTGCCTCCTTAACAGAGACCTCCACAGCGCCCGCCCCTTTAACAGTAACCTCCACAGCATACTGCTTCCTTAACAGTGACTTCCACAGCTGCCTGCCCCTTTCACAGTGACCTCCACAGCATCCCACCCCCTTAACAGTGACCTCCATAGTGCCCCCCCCCTAAACAGTGACCTCCACAGCAGCTCGCCCCTTTTAACAGTGACCTCCACAGTACACCATCTCCTTAACAGTGATTTCTACAACACCCCGTCCCCTTAACAGTGGCCTCTACAGCAATCTGGCACTTAACACTGACCTCCATAGCGGACCATCCCCTTAACTGTGACCTCCACAGCGGCCTGCCCCTAGGGGGGCCAGAGGTTCAGTTTCAGGCCGGACAGTCCGGCTTTAAGACTCCCTGTCCTCCATCCAGTGCAGGGCCTGGACGGACAAAAGGATGTCCTTTTGAACAGCTCACTCTCAGATAGCAGCACTGTGCTGTCTGAGCGTGAGCTGCAGGGAGAAATTCACCCTCCCTCCCACTCCTGCAGCTGACATAAGTTACTTTTTACCTTCATTTTTTCAATCCCCGTCGGCTGAGAAGTGGAATGGGCCATGGCCTTACCTGGTCGGGAGCGTGGCTTGGGGGCGGAGTTTTTACATCCGCCTTTTGAGGGTGGCCTGAATGGCCACCCTACCCTCCCCCTTAACTGTGATCTGCACAGCACTACGCTCCCTTAACATGTCATCCACAGCTCCCTGCCCCTTTAAAGCTGACCTAAAGCAGTGAAGAAAAATGGCTGGATTGTTATGGAAGCCTGGAGTAAAACTGTGTGTATGTGGAGACTAAGGGCCTGTGAGCTTCTATTGGCTCATAAGGGTCATGTGAACAGGCTTCTATTGGCTAATTAATTTTTTGGGAATATCTCAGGAACGGTATGTGCTAAAGAGCTGATACCCAGTCTAAAACCTTCCCGGACACCTGTTGTACCTGTCTGCCAAATTTTGTGATTGTAAATGCGATGGCGCGAATTCCTTTAGCAGACATATACACACTCAGCTTTATATATTAGATGAGCAACTTTTCACTAGATGACAAAAATGTGGGGAAGAGCTGTACAAATAAGCTATCAGTATGTTTCAGAGGAAATACATTTTCAAGGGCTGAATCTTCATAGCATTATGTAATTTACTTCCTCGAGAGTCATCATAATGAAGACAATACGCAGAACAGACTAATAAAATTAACCACTGCTGCGTTTAGCAGTCTTACTGTAAACTAAGGTAATGGCTCCATGGCCAGCAATTAAAGAGAACTAAATCTCTAAATTTATACCGATAATGTACAATTTGTGATAATCAGCTTTTTGGCATTATTGATGTGAGGTAATACACACAAGACAAGTACGTAGTACAAGTATATGGGAGTGGTTATCTACCAACATTTATGAGTATGGCTAATGTCTATGGTTAATGCAACCGTAAAATTGAGAAATTGTGATTTAAGGCCTGACAGTGGTAATTGTGCCACAGCTTAAATGTTGTTGTCCAGAATGGTTGCTGGTTTATACTGCACGTGGAATCTGCTTGCCCTGAATTCACTGAAGGCCAGTTGGAACCAAAAAATATAGCATAGGTTCCCGTCCAACAGAAGTCAGCTTTCCCTGCTGGATGGGCACAAATAATTTTGTTCAAAATGTATTTGCTAAGATCCTCACATTCATTTATATAGTGAGTACAGCATTAGTTTATATATATGCATTTTGTGTTTGCAGAGTGCTGTTACATTGTATTTGGTTTTGTATTTTCAGCCGTAGTCACTCGCACCTGAGTCCTAGGATTTGCTAACTTTAGTTTTTTGGGGCATACAGGGCATGCTTGGCTCCTTGTCACACTTCTAAATGTGACCCTCCTACCATGCTCAAACTACATACTTTTAAATGGGGCCTCCATACCATACTTTTAACTGACTCCAACCTCATTACCCCTCGACCCGGGTATGGAACCCCCAGATCAGATGTTAAAAAAAAAACACAATAGTCAACTTTACCTCTTCTTGGTACTGACTCCTTTCTCTTGTCTTCAGAGAAGTGACCGAGCCTGGAGGCAAAGGTGGCTCACCTCAGGTTATGGGCAAGTGGCTCTTACGTGAAACAGCACTTTCCATACATCCTGAAATCTAGGCATCATAACAGTAGTTTAATATATTTTTAGTCATTCAGCCACCAAATGAGATGGCAGCAATCTGTGTGTGCTAAAGGTCCATTTATGCTGGAAACCTGACCAAGCAGTTGTTGGAAAACAATCATTTGTTCCTGATTTCTGCAGTAATTAACTCCTCTGCATGGAAAGCAGGGATCACTACTGGAGTCATTTATCCCCATACAGATTTATTGTTTCTGGGTAGCAGATCCCTGTTTACACAGAGCAATCTGTTTGTCCAGAAATGATCGGTAGCACATCTACACAGGGCATTTATGGAGGAACACTTCTTCCTTATAATTACCCATATTGTCAAATCATGTAAAAAGGCCTAAGATATAGTAATCATAAATCAGCGCTATATATATTGGGCCATTGTACTGTTGTTACATTGATTGCAAGACAATTGATGAGAATTGATTCTTGGATTTGAAGTTTAAATAATCAGAATATTGAATATTAAGGTCTTGATATAGCTGTAAGTTATTGTCGATAACAGGATATGCAGGAGAACACAAATCAATAGCAAAATTGTTTTCATTCTGTTGCTTTAATTACCAGAACTTATTTACTTTGCATATAGTCTTATTAATCAGCTGCTGCTTAAGGAGCCATTGCAAACGTAACATCTGCTAAAAGTGGTAAAATATTTAACATGTGCTTGATTTTCTTACTACATTTATCTGAAATATCTGTTCTTTGTAATCTTACAAATATTTAAGCATAATATTTGCAGCATAAATATTAGCATTAAACTTGAAGACAAGTAAACATAGAGAATAAAAAGCCTTAGAAAGATTATGGTGGAACAGGAACATGAACATGTTCCCCACCTAACCATCCAGAGGTGCACCACCTACGAAGCAGGACCCACCTTTTACTCCTGGAGGCAGACTTTTCACACTTAAGGCTCTGTTCACATCAAATTGATTGTTTTCGTTATAAACTTTACAATGGGTTGTGACTTTACAATGGGTTGTGTCGAGGTCTTTTGCACGCAGCACTATTTTTCCCATCAAACGTGATGGAAACTGGGACAGAGACATTATGCATGATCTTATATGGTGCAGGTTTTGTATGCTTTTGCTTTCTTTCTTTTTTCACACGGAGCTCAATTGTATACACATCTCTCCAAAAGATTAAAGTACAACTGTATTTATTTACAGCGTCAGCAAATTTACAAGCAATTTCACCCCTAGGGACTTAAGCATTGGACACCTTTCATCATGACCCATTTCACCCAGTACATAACCATGTGCTTTGTGTTTGCATCACTTAATTTGCTATTTTGGTAACATGAACTGAATTATTCAATGACTGCAGTAAAAAAAAAAAAAAAAAGGACAGAAAACAATAGAAAATAACATTAGATGAGATGTTTGAAGGGAAGTCACAATATCAAGTCTCTGTGTCAGTTTAATGGCCTGCAGCATCCGACAGTCACCAGAATACTGACCAGTGTTTGCCTTACAAGAATTATTAGAGCATCCCTCCCCTGACACAGCTAATAAAAAATATATCAGGATTCACAACACTGTCTCTTTGCTCTGTACTTCTGCTTGCTTTATTGTGATACAGTGACCACCCACACCCAAAAGGCAAAAACTGGAAAATAAAAAAACATTACTTTCAAGAACAAGTAACTGTGTAATGAAAAATCATTTTGGTAGCATGCATATGAAGTAATTGAAGGCATGAGATTAAAACAGACAGGGTTCACATGCTCAATTACAAATCCTGCTGAAATCATTTAAGACACATTTCAATTAGGGTCAACCGAACGACACCTATCAAAACAGCAGGCGCCTGGCAGTTGCTTGAAACAGCCGTGAATGTGTACTTTTAGTTCACTGTGAAGAAGTGTTGGATACCTGATTATATCAGATTATTAATGCCGTGCTTTACAGAAAGTACACTATAAGGTTATAGTACCTCAAATATATAACCAACAGGTACAAAATGAAAGATACAGCGATTGATGTAGTTTAATAATTGCTTTACCTGCATGTACACAACAGGATCATATATAAATAAGACTTAAAGGGGTTGTTCGGGCTTTTACTATTGATGACCTATTTTCAGGATTGGTAATAAATATCAGATCAGCGGGGGTTTGACACCCGGCACTCCCGTCGATTAGATGTATGAGAAGACAGCGCGCACAGTGCGCACGTGCCGTCTCCCGTCTCTCTTCCTGTTCGCTGCTGCTATGTCTATGGAAAAGACCATACATAGCAGCAGCAGGAAGACAGAAGGGAGAGGACGAAAAAAATCAATATATGGCAAAGACCCAAAAGCAAGCAGCAGATCCCTAGATGGAGTAGGTTCAGTCCTCCTCCCTTTGGATATCTAGAAGGGAGAGGACACCTAAGGATAGGTCATCCAAAAGCCTGGAAAACCCCATTAAAGGGGTTATCCTGAAAAAAGATAATGATGACTTATCCTCAGGAAAGGCCATCATTATCACATCAGTGGGGCTCCAAGTCCCAGCACCCCAGCCGATCGACTGTTTCAGAGAGCTGCTGCACTCACCGAAGTTATGGTGAATGATGCAGGCTCCCGGGAGCTTTCTATGTTGAAACCCATCCAACATCTGCTATTGAGGAAAAATGGTGAGCCCCCCCCCATACATATTAGATTGTTGGCCAGTCCCATTGATATTATGTGTATGGCCACCTTCGGCTAGGTTCACATCTATTAGGAGCCTCCATTGCAAGGTAAAAAAAATAGTTTAGCATGGTGCCCAATTTTTTCTGGTTAAAAAAACAGACATCATTTGCAGTTTTCCCTTCCTTCCCATCCCCGATGCTTGAATCCTACTTCCTGGTTTGCCATGTGTCTGCTATCCCATCATGTCTTAGGGCAGTGAGATGTGTCCTGTCATCAGCCTACCTACATCCTGCCTTACATGGCTCCAATGCAGGACATAACCTACAGCAACTGAGTATTAAAACAGATTTACCACAGGGCGCAATGATAGGCTAATAACTTTAGAATAAATGGTGGCATTTGGGGAAAGTAATATAGCAATAGCAATATGTGCTGGGCTGGAGAGATTAATATTAGTGGCACAACCCCTTTAAGATCAAAGTAGAGCTTCACTTTAGAGAAGTAAATACATGGAGGATAGAAAGTCTATCTAATGTGCTTTTAGTTTACATATTCTTATTTGCCTGTCTGTACAAAAGTGGAAATCACTTCACTTTCTGTGTAAAAGAGGACCCCGAGTGAGCTACTGGGCATGTATGAACACCGGCACTGGACATGTTAGGTGGATCAAAAGAACATAAAGGGTCACTATAACAAGTTTGTAAAAGTAATATCTAGATGCAGGATGATTTTTTTTTTTTATTACTCCTAATGAAAATGTGTTACATTTGGTGATCTAACAAACATATATAATATTATAATATTTTAACTTATCTATGCAGGGGGATGAGAACTTTGTATCAGTAATAAACTGAGATCTGGCCACTTTACTACTAGGGTTGAGTGAATCTCGTTCAGATTGCTGTATCCAAACCCGATTCTTTTAAAAACTACCTTAAGAATATCATCTCCATCCTACTGTACAATGTATGGCTTCTGCTGAAGTCTTTTCGAAGTTTCAGCAAATATCCTGAGTAGGGATGATCAAACCCGATCAAGTGTTTGCCAGGTTCGGCCAAACTTCAGGTCAAAGTTCGGGTTTGGGACCCGAACTTGACCTGACCACTGAACACTAACCCCATTAACCCGGGACCTGAACTTCACTTTATTATTTTCCGTTATAACATGGTTACATAGTAACATAGTATATAAGACCGAAAAAAGACATTTGTCCATCCAGTTCGGCCTGTTTCCTACAAGTTGATCCAGAGGAAGGCAAAAAACCCATGTGAGGCAGAAGCCAATTTTCCCCACTTAAGGGGAAAAAAATTCCTTCCCGACTCCAATCAGGCAATCAGAATAACTCCCTGGATCAACGACCCCTATCTAGTAGCTGTAGCTTGTAATATTATTACACTCCAGAAATAAATCCAGTCCCCTCTTGAATTCCTTTATTGTACTCACCATCATTATGACGGAAAATAATAGCATTCTTAAGATAGAATGCTAAATAAAATAACCATTGAGGGGTTAAAAATAAATTTAAAAAACTCACCTCATCCACTTGATCGTGCAGCCGATATCCTTTTCTTTCTTCAGGATCTTCTATCTTCATTCAGCAGGACCTGTGATGATGTCACCGCGCTCACCACGTAGTGGATGAGGTGAGTTTTTTAAATTATTTTTAACCCCTCAATGGCCATTTTATTTAGCATTCTATCTTAAGAATGCTATTATTTTCTGTTATAACCATGTTATAACGGAAAATAATAAAATCACCCGAACACCAAACCCGAACCCGAACTTCAGTGAAAATGTCCGGGTTCGGGTCTGGTTACCCGAACTCGCAAAGTTCGGTACGAATCCGAACTTTGCAGTTCGGGTTTGCTCAACCATAATCGTGAGACTTACTTCGTCGCGCCACTATCACTTGTCACTTTTTTTATTCGCAGAAATTACTGTATTAAAATACAAAGCTGAACTCGGCTTCGTTAATGAGACATGAAGTCGAGTTTAGCTGAGTATTTTGATACCGTAGTTCATGTGGAAAAAAAGTGATACGTGATAAAAGCGCGACAAAGTAAGTGTTGCGTTATTTGCTAAAACTTCGGAAAGACCTCCATAGAGGCCACACATTTTACAGTAGGATGAAGCCCATATTCTTAAAGAAGTTTTTAAACAAATCGGGTTCGGATGCAGCAATCTGAACTCAATTCGTTCAAGCGTAATCATAATATTAATCAGCAAATAATTTTGGACCAATGGAGATAAAAAAAAAAAAAAACACAAAATGATAAGTATACCTTAAAGCAGGCATGCTCAACCTGCGGCCCTCCAGCTGTTGCAAAACTACAACTCCCATCATTCCCTGACAGCCTACAGCTATCATCCTGCAGAAGGGCATCGTGGGAGTTGTAGTTTTTCAACAGCTGGAGGGCCGCAGGTTGAGCATGCCTGCCTTAAAGTATATCCAGAACAGATACATTTTAAATCAAAGTTAACCTGGAATTGTTAATTCATACATTTAAAACAGAGATTGTGCTGATCAGTGAGCCATTAAATCTCTGTAGTTGAATGTTGTGCAGTGTGTTTCTGTGCCCCTATTTCTGATCATATTGCTTTTGTCGCCTTATCTTTCATAGTTATTTTAGCATATTTTCATTAGAATTTCACAATCGTCAGCACTGTGCCTTTTTAGGTTGCTTTGAAATAATTAAATGTAAAAGGCACATTATTCTTCTTCCATCTGCTCGCTGACTGAAATACATGGAGTCCCACTGTTTATTTCATAGTCTAAGCACTTCATTATGTATTCTACTCAGGAAAAAAAATCTTAGCAATATGTCTGACTGTTCAGAGCTCTTATGTTGGGGAGAAAAGGTGCAGTTAGAAACCAGTGAATTTGTCTTTTGGATCCAAAACTTTTGATTGTGTACAGATTAAGTACACAAGTCTCCTGACACCTTAAGTATATGTAGGTGTATGTACTCAGATGATGGCCATGCAGACAGTAGATCGAATGGTTGCTATGCAACTTGAGCTTTTAAGAGTACTGCAAAGAAAGAAATAGACATTTATACTACCAAGGTGTGTTATAGTAATGAAACTATGTAAATAGCAGGAACATTTGTTGTAACCGGTTCAGGTCCAGGGTATTTTGGACCAGACACTCTAATATACATTAGTGTAAGACAGTAACTTTATTTATTGAGCTGTCAATCAGTCATAAATTCTAGTTTATATTTCCGCTATTCATAGAGACTTAGACCACATGCAAACAACTATGCATTTTATGTGGATTTTCCATTCTGATTCTGTTGCGTGTCTGCAACGAATCCTCAGCCATATTCACCTATGTTACACATAGATTTTGTCACAGATTTTGTTACAACTTTGCTGGTACTGTATTTTGCTGTGGATTTGGGCCATACAAATCTGTGTGAAAAATTGGCACATAATTCTTACCATCTGCATGTGGCCTAAAATAGACATGTTCTATGTGTTCGTCATTTTCCACGTACAGGTGGTAACCCTTATCTAGCAGTCGGTGCATAAGGTCCCACACAAGTTTCCCACTAACACCCAGAGTGGGGGGACATTCTGAGGGTTCAATACGGGAATCTCACCCCTCGTACACACGAAACTTGTAAGTGTACCCTGAGGTTCCTTTCACAAAGTTTGTACAGCTTCACGCCATACCTCGCCAGCTTAGTGGGAATATACTGGCAGAAACAATGAAAGACTCATCAACCGCGACCTCCCTTCCAGGTACATAGGCCTCAAAAAATTGCCCTGAAGTGATCGATGACCAGACTGATTTTGTACAGGCGGTCATAGGCAGGATCTCCTTGGGGGGGACATGCTGCATTATCTGCATAATGCAGGCAGTTCCGAATGGCCTCAAAACGGCAACATGTCATGGCCATACAGTAAAGTGGGGTCTGGTAGAGGACGTCCCCACTAGTACTGCCTGACACTGGGTATTTTGACTAGAGAACATCCGGAGGGCCATCTTATCTAATGCTAAATAGGAGTGTTTGTGTGTGTGTGTAAAACTTTATTTAGTGTGTGTGTGGGGGGGACGGTGTGTTTTTATGTATACCCTTCCCTAACACCCGAAAAATTGCTCACACCCCAAAAACTCGATGATCAGCAGTACCAACTCGCTGATGAGCGGTGGGGTGGGTGATGCACTAACAGTGGCCGGACGTTCTTTTATGGCTAAGAGTTCCGGGCCACAGTCAGCGCACCAAAAAAAAAAAAAAGAAAAGCGCTTGCGCCCCAAAAAATGGGGGAGGAGCAAGATGCAGCACACCTGGGGGGTCGAGGACCCCAGACATCCACAGATCCGGGAGCTTCACACATAAAAAAATCTTTTTTTTTTCATTCTCCCCGCCTAACTAAAGCTCTCCCTAAATGTTTATATGCCAGATGGCACTATATGGTGGCTCAGGAGCCACGGATGGCGGCGTATCGGGAAGGTGGAAGACACGGGGCTCCTTGCTCACACTGAAGTCTGTTGGCGGAGAGAGCGGAGCTCCGGGACGTTATCCCCCCGTCCATCCAGCCAATCACAGGCGATCCTGAGAGGTGGCGTCACCGCCACCTGACAGGATCTACAGAGGGTGATTGGTGGTGGTCCGGGTCATCGGGTCACCGGCATTGTCACAGGGTGCAAGCAGAATGATTTGCGCAGGCACTCCGTTCCGATCACCGCCTGCCATGCGGCGGTAATCGGAAATATGCAGGGCGTACACGTACACTCTGGGTCCGTAAGAGGTTAAAAGGAAAGCAAATATGCACTATCCATCCGGTCAATAGTAGTAATAGGTCATAATCATCGCTCACCTCCAGTAGGCAATAGATTATTATTCCAGAGAAAGTGGATGCTATTGTGGACTAGATGGCTTGCTCATCATGTCAATCACAGTTGAATGAGGTTGATGTAACCTCTGTTTCTGACACCATGCCTTTGAGCTGAGCTGTATGAGAACAGACAGCATTTAGACTGCCATGAGGAGAAGGATCATGTGAAGGTGAAGGACATGATAAATGAAAAGCATAGCTGCATTAGCAGTTGTAGTAGTGTCACTTGTATCCTTGGTGGATAGGGTCAATGGTACCCATTGTGGTAGTGGCACTTGGTGGCAAATACAGTGGTGAGAATCATTAGAGGTGCCTGTAGCACATGACATATTACAGTCTGAGAAAAACGGTGACCATGATAATGATTGTGTATTGGACAGGAATGGGGAACTGGATGAGGGTAAAGATGGACATAAAAAGTGGAGCTGACGTATGGCCAAAACACTCAAACAAACTGTGACAGGCATATCTGCAAGCATTTTAGGTAGAGAATAAGATGTGGCCATTTAGGCACAAACTTAGGACTACGCGCTCTTTTAGCAAATAAAGCATCAACACAGGCTTTTGATGTAAAATTAAGCTGTTCAACAATGTGAAAAAGACCATCCTCTTACATAATCATTGCAGTAGCCAGGCCACATTGTCATTGCCATGCCCATCAACCTCATTAAATAGTAATTATCGTGCTTTGCTCTATCGTTAGACATATACAATGAAATGCGTGGACAAGAAACAACTGTGTAAACATAATGATATGTTACACAACATTGCGGCTGATGAAGGTGAACATGACTACACCCATCCATCAGAGATGTCTTTAGAGTTACCCCAGCTCAGTGATTCCTAACCTCCGGCACTTCAGCTGTGGTGAAAATACCACTCCTAGCATGCTCCATTCATTTCTATGGAGTTCTGAGATGAGCCAAACAAGTGTGCAACTTGGGAGTTGTAGTTACCACAGCTGAAGTGCCGGAGGTTAGCCATCACAGCGCTAGCCCATTGGGTATCTGGCCTGATCACACCAATATCTTATGAAACTAGGGCAATAGTATCCACAACAGCCCTGTTTCTTCGTTTCCGCCATATTAGGAATTCCGCCATATTAGAAATTCCACTATTATAAATGTCACATGAGTGGTCAAGTCTGTTACAGATTTTGGACTGGAAACTAGTTATTTCAAGTTCTGCCTTTTTGTAAAACCAGAAGCAACTCTAGCTTCATGTACCCTCTGGGGACTCCTTGGTTTATAATTCTCCCCCAATACTGATAGAATACTGATACTGTACATAATGTATGGTTTCTGCAAATTCAGTTATTTCATTCTACTTGTGTTTCTAAAGGACTGATGACTTTTAAATGTTCTTTTACCAAAAGTGTTTGGCTCAACCACTTTGTAGTAGTAATGAATGCAGTGGCATTTTGATACTGTCAATGCTATGTAAAGGACACTAGTAAGTAAATTGGTTAGATAAAATTAAATATACAATTATATAGAGATGTGTTGCTGCTACTACAAATTTTAACGTTGGTTAAAATGTATGATGTAATGTATGCTTAAAGACCATCACTATATTTCATATCCATAAATACAATATATTAGGATAAATATAGTAGTAAGATGCTAAATCTAATTTGTGTAAAATATCTTTCTTATATTTAATTATACATGAAATATAATATTTTATTATGTCATTTTTAGAGTTTACCAATATTTTCAATATGAATGTGTATCTTTCATGTAATACTGTAACTTGACACTACTGTATTTTTCAATCTATAATACTCGCCTCCCCATAAGACAAACCTAGGTTTTAGAGGAGGAAATTAAGAAGAAAATTTTTTTCATCAGACTTCAGATCAGACCCTCGAATGTGAATCAGACTTCAGCTCAGAGCCCCAATCACACCCCCAATGTTAATCAGACCTCAGATCAGAACGCTAATGTTAATTAGAGCCTCAATCAGACCTCAGCTCAGACCCACAATGTTAATAAGACCCTCAATCAGACCTCAGATCCTACCCCCAATGTTAATCAGACTTTAGATCAGAGAAAATAAATTAACTCACTTCTCCTGTTCTGGATGCTATCGCCATGCCTGAGATCCAGCTCCCTGCCTGCCACACTGTACTGTCACCCAACGTCGAACAGGGCGGGGTCACAGAGTGTGCCTATATCTTCAAGCTGTGCTGGCGACTGCAAAGACCAGGGAGTGGTGGCCGCATATATGGGCTTCTTTCTAGAGATTGCGGCTCTCGGAGCTGTGATCCTCAAGTATCAGACATTGGTAGCATACCCTAGTGATATTTCACCAATGCTTGAGATGACATAACCTCATTATAGCATCATGAAATCCTGACAGGCTCCCTTGTTACAAGCAATTATGTACAGTACATAAAAATAAGCCTAGTTTAAAAATTATCTGGAAATAGGAAAAATAGTTATAGGGGCAGCTCCCTGTCAGCTTCTCCCTGCCCATGTTATTTGGACTATCAGGTCTCATAGTATAGGCAAATAGGGAGTGACCTGACAATAAAGCTGAACGTGCCAGGGAAAAGTCAAAGAAAATTGATCCCTTATATTCCCATTTCTGGCTATTTTTTAAACTATGTGTTCTCAATGAAAAATATAGTTGTCATTTCATCCTGCTTGTGGTCTAGCAGCTTTGAGTTCTTAACAAGTTTCTTTAAATCCTCAAAATGTTTAGGGGGCAAGACAATCTTCTGAACAATGCTATGGTTTATCCAAAGCATATTTAGTCATTAAATGTTACAAAGTTTCTTATATAAACATAATTCTTTCAATGCTCACATGCCCTTACAATGTGCTTCATAATAGCAGCATGGTTTGTATCTCTGAAACTATACCTGTCCTTTCACGACTAGAACATCCCTGTATGGAAATTAGATACAGTAAATGACCCTAAATTGCAGCCTAAAATCAAGTCAGCAAGGTTTACATGAATCAGTTGTAGTATGAATCCACATTATAATGGGAAAATCTAATGATAATCGGCTGTAAATGTTCCATGATCATCGGTGCTAGATTAGCGATGGCAAGTATTTTAAAAACTGACGACTTTGTGGGTTTTCCCATGCAATGGGTCTGTGATTATATCAAGAATGATGTGAGCATGGAAAAACATCCAGCAAAAGGGACCCTATTTACATAACTCATTAATAAAAGAGGTCAGAGGAGGAAGACAAGAATTATTGTAGTGAACAGATGGTTTGCAAATTGCAGCTGAATACAATGCTGATACTCCAACTAACATGTTCAAATGCACAATTAGCTGTTTCTTAGCATGGATCGGTGCAAACAATCAGTTTAATTGGTGGAGATGGAGTGATGGTGTGGGGAAAGTTTTCTTGAAACACCTTCTGATACCTAGGGATGGATATTTGAACAGTATGGCTTTTCTACAGTAAGCATTGTGGCCAACCAAGTTCATCCCATTAATTTATCTGTTTACCCTATGGCAGAAGGACTCTTTCAGCAGGACAATGCACCATGCCTCAAGGGTTGTGTAGTGATACTGTAGATTGGTTCCAGGAACATGACAGCAAGTTGTCCTTGCTTCCTCCCAGATCTAAATCTTATAGATCATATCTTGGATGATATAGACCATGCTGTTCAGAGAATGTTAGTACCTCCATCTGAAAGGTCCTTTTACACTGGCCAATTCAGCAGGCAATTGTCAGGAAGAAAGCATTTCTTCCCGGCAAGTGCCTGCTCATCAGTGAAGGAGACACCTGCATTTACATGCAGCAATCTCCTCCACAGTGAAAGGGAGGAGTGATCACTAATGTCCTCACTTATCCCCATACAGAATCATTGTTTCCTAGCTGCAGATGCTATTTATGCTGGCAAACGATGATTTAGGTGCCTACACAAGTGACCCAATTAACCGACAAACTAGCGTAACGCTCATTCATTGGGTAATCGGTGGCACCTTTACACCTCCAGATAATCGCTTATGAGCATTCCTATGAATGCTCATTAGCAATTATCTGGCAGGTTCTCAGCCCATGTAAAGGCATCTTAATTTGCATCAATTCCGAAATGCTATTGTGTCTGCAATGGGCCAATGTTTCTGCAAAATGATTTTAACACCTAAGGTCAGGTTTTAATCAGGTTCTCAGATGCAGTTCTGAAGCTTAAACAAGTTTTAAAGGGAGACAAAGTATGAAGGGAAAATTGCTGCAGTTTCAAATGCAGAAGGTCCAATGCGCTACTATATGGGTGTCTCCAATAAATTGGCTACTTAGTATATATACACTAGTTGATTGCTTACAAACAACTAATTTTTTGTATAATTGATTTAATGATATTTATTAAAATGTGCTTACTGTTCATCATAAGAGACTAGAATAATTCCTTATATTACACAGAACACCATATGTGAAGAAGTTGACATCCCCATTCTTTAAAAATAATTCATTTTATCACATTTCATAACAGTCCAAAAATAGAAATGAACAATTAGAAACATGGATTCTGAAAACAGAATGAGCTCACAATAATACAGCATGTGCATGGCTCCTATGGTTATATAGCATTGATGCTATTCCCTGAAGTCATTCTCTGATTAAAAACAAGAGCATTCCAAGAATACATTAGTCAATGTTCCATTACATTGCCACGATCAGATCAATAACATTTACGATATGCTGACTACATTGTACAAATTAGACAGCTGCATAGCCACAGTGGTCTTCCTCCACAAACAGTCAAAGCCATTTCTTATAGTATTGATTGAATGGTTAAACTAAAAGCACTTATTTTTCTGCTGAGGCTGGGCAGAAATATAGTTTGTTAATTTAAAATAATGTTTTGTTTTTTTTGTCTTCTCCTTTTAGACACAGTTTCCTATTATAACTAAAAATAATGGAAAGAAACAAAAAATTATACAATATGTTAGACCATTAATATCTGCCCTATAGAGCAAAGAGTCTCCTGAGCAGGACAGCTAGATGTTGGCTACATATGTAGATAAGAAGAAAAAAACTCTAGGATGTTATTCTGTAAGCCTGATGCTTGACAGCGTAAATCACCATAATAATTAGCTTATCTAGCAAAAGACTCTCTTAGAACAGACAGGCTGTCTAAACATGCACCAGATTCTTTACAGGGGCTCAGGCTAGATCATAAATTTGGTGCAAGGATAGACACTTTTATTTTATTTTATACCAGCTACTGTTTGGCTTACTTTGTGACAAATTTTATGCAAGAATTGTTAGCAATTTTGGTGCTAAGTTGCACATCCTAGTTGATGTCCCTTCCTTGCAAAACTACGACCCTTTCTAGAAAGCCATGCCAGACTTATATGATTTCTGCAAACCTAAATATGCCATATTGTGCTACATTATAGTGCAATTTACATCGGAATCTAGGGGACTTGATATTAATAAATGTGGGCTTATGTGCTCTTTGAAGATCTCCATTTCACATCACAAGCTAAACTACTATTCCATGATCACCAGTTTTTCTTTTAGGCTTCTAATTACATGTGGTGCATTTCACTATCAGTGACGCAAATAGAACTGACTGGGCCTCACAGCAATTATTTGAACGGGCCTGCATTCCCCTAATGCCGACTTCAGACCAAAAAATAAATAAAATTCTTACCTCTCTTACCCTCCAACAGGCACTTCTGCTTTTCATGCAGCACTTTGTCTAGGCACACACTAAACTGTGACCTGACATCACATAGTGTGAGGTCATAGAGTACTCCTAAGCACTCTACATCCCTTCCTGAAACTATGCGCTGCCATGACTTAGTCCAATGTGGTGCCAGGAGAAGAAGACCAGAGAGCAGTGAGTAATGTCAGTGCTAGGCATAGGAGAACCATACTCACTGTTTGGACCTGAAAATAAATCCATTTGTCCTCCTCCTGCTTCCATGGTAGCTTTGCCCCTGTACACTATTGAGTCTCTACTTTTCTTCAAAACAAGTTGTTGAAATAGCAGCGAATTTACAGAACCAAAAAAAAAACATGATCCTAGCCTAATTCAATTAAATCTGAAACCTTAGGATGCGGTTGCAATTGGGTAAGGTGAAAGTTGCAAGGAAGTCCTGGGGGATGTCCTGCATCTTTTGTATGACACAGGTGGTGGGATACCATAATCGCCACACCTGTGTTGTTCCGCAGGAGCCTTGCCAGGAGAGGGCAGGTCTACTCTGCATCAATATAAAAGAGCAGACACTGGCAAGTATTATTTTCTGTGGTGTTCAGGAGCACTGTTATTTTACACAGTATATGTGTCAGGAGACACTATGTGAGGCATCACTAATTTCAAGGGAAAACAGGATTTTTATAAGGGGACAATATTTGTGAATCTAATTTCAGGGATTACAGTTGTTGACATTATTATATTCATGGGCACTGTGTGTGGCACTGTCATGTTCAGATGGTACCATCTGTGACATTATTTTCATGGGTAATAATATGTAAAGAAGAGTATATAGCAGTATTATATTCAGGCAGCATATTGTTTTAGGGTATTAGATTAAGGGCTCATGCACACGACTGTTTGCAGGCCAGTATTGTGGGCCGCAAACAGCTGGTCCACAATATATGGGCCCAGGCCATTTTTGCACTGGGGCCCATATCTTCCGTGGGGTTGCGGACAATCGGATGCGGATCACAGACCCCATTCCAAGTTAATGGTTCCGCGTAAGTGTATGGCAGCCCTATGACCAGGCCCTGAGGACTGTCCAGCTGACACACTTTTATGTGCATGAGCCCTAAGGGTGCAGTCTGGTGGTATTACATTTAGTTGGCAAATTGAATGGCACTATTACAATTAAGGGACACATTGTATAATGCTGCTATTTTTAAGGGCCACAGTGTGTGGCAATATCATATTCAGGGGATACAAAGTGCAGCATGGTGGCTCAGTGGTTAGCACTAGTACCTTGCAGGGCTGGGGTTCCAGGTTTGAATCCAACCAAGGACAACATCTGCACAGAGTTTGTAGATGTGTTTGCATGGGTTTACTCTGAATACTCCGGTTTCCTTCCACACTCTAAATGCATATTCATAGGAAACGTACATTGTGAGCCCCATTGGGAACAGCGTGTGATGATAATGTCTCTAAAGCACTGTGAAATATTTAACTTGGATATATAACCTGGATTAACCTGAAGTACAGGACTGATCTTAATTCTGGACCTAAAGTTATGTAATAAGCTTGGTTTAGATGTGGCATTTAAGTAATGTGCTTTGTTCTCTTTCCTATAGTTACGGACTGAACTTGGTTCTAGGGCTGTATTTATGCTATTAGCTTTGGTCTGTATATAATGAGCTTGGTTCTGGTGCTGAATGTATATGATGAGCTAGGTGCTAAGGCTGTATTTCTATACTGACCTTGGTTCTGGTGCTGCACTTATATGCTTGTTACAATGTTATCTGCCTCTATGTGAATAAGGCCATTTTGCTTGTGTCTTTCCTCAGCTGCAGTACTGAATGGGTTAATCTGCTCTGCTCTGTGTTTGTGCATCTGGTTGACTAATTAGTTATCAGCCTTCTATATAGTCTGTGTTCTTGTTCCGCCTCTATGCCTGTGCAATTGAGATCTTGTTATGTCTCCATATGGCCTGCCAGGTCATCTAGCTTGCTAGAGTCAATATAGAGTTTGAATCCATCTGTCTGTATGTGCCGGCTTCTGCTCTGTTGCCTGGGTTCTGTTTGTCTGTGTGTTGGTTTCTGTCTGTCTGGGTTCCTGAAATCTATTTGCCTGGGTTCCTGAAGTCTGTCTGTCTGTCTGCGCTCCTAGTTCTGCTTCATGCCTGTATTCCATTTTGCCTAAGAATTGCATGCACTCTGCCTTTCTGACTGCTGCCTGGTTCTTTCTGTGTGCAGTGCCTGTTACTCTGGTGCTTTGGACTGATGTCTCTGGCTTCCATGGGTCAGCTGTTATCTACACAGGAACTATTTCAAGAGCCTGATTTTTTTTATTCCACATTAATATATGGTGTACTTTAAATATTGTAACTATATTATTTGCTTATCAAAGTAGAAATAATTTGCCATGGCATGCTATATCGTAAGCATGTGCATGTTTGTTCAACCTAGGCGAGGACCTGAAATCCCAACTCTGTATATGGGAGCACAAAGAATGCTAGGTAGACAGTTTTGAACACTAGGCGTTATACACGTGACCAAAGTTATCACATGAAAACTATGTTAACAAATAGTAAAAAAAAGTTATCATTTATTTTTCATAAATACACCATATGAACAAAACTATTGGAAAACACATTTTAATGATCACATTTAGGTGTTTCATCCTGTCTCATTGCCATGGGTGTATATAAATCTAAAGAGCTCACTGAATTCCAGGATGTCACCATTGAAACAAGTGAGTTTGTGAGATTTCTTCCCTCCTAGATATTCTATGATCAACTGTGAGTGATATTCTTGTAAAGTGGTAGCATTTAGGAACTACAGCAACTCGACATGAAGTGGTAGACCATGTAAGGTTACAGAGAGGGCCAGTAAGTGCTGAGGTACATAGTGCATACAAGGCACTAATGCTCTGCTGACTCACTAACAGCAAAATTCCAAACCTCCTCTAACCTTAACATCAGCACAATAATTGTGCCCAGGGGCGTAGCTATAGGGGGTGCAGAGGTAGCAGTCGCTACTGGGCCCAGGAGCCTGAGGGGGCCCAAAGACCCTTGTGCCACATAAGAAGACACACAAAGCACTGAGGGAAGGGGGGCCCAAGCTAAACTCCTGCACCAGGGCCCATGAGCCTTTAGCTACGCCTCTGATTGTGCCCCAGGAGTTTCATGGCATGGGTTTCCATGGACAGGCAGCTGCATACAAGCTTTAAATCACGAAGCACAATGTAAAACATTGGAAGGAGTGTCGTAAAGCACACCTTCACTGGACTCTGCAGCAATGGAAACATTTTTTGTGGAGTAAAGAATGCCACTTCTCTGTCTGGCAGTATACTGGATGAGTCTGGGTTTGGCGAATGCCAGAGAAAGTTACCTGGCTGACTGCACTGTGCCAACTGTAAAGTTTGGTGCGAAAGGGATAAAGCTATGGGTTTGTTTTCCAGAAGTTGACTACACCCTTTAGTTCCAGTGAATGTAAAACTTACTGCTTCAACACACCAAGACCTTTGGATAATAGTCTGATTTCAACTTTGTGGTTGGAGTTTGGTGAAGGTCCTTTTCTGTTCCAGCATAATTGGGATCTAGTGCATAATGCAATGTTCATAAAGGCATGGTTGGGTGAGATAGGTGTGGAAGAACTTAAATGGCCTACACAGAGCCCTTACCTCAACCTCATCATTGGGTTGAACGGGGGATGGAGCTTTTTTTTTCATGACAGGGTGAAATGTTTCACTTTAAACATCTGATATGTGTTCTATGTTCTACTGTGAATAAAATATGGGTCTATGATATTTGCAAGTCATTGCATTCTGTTTTTGGAATTGGGGTTGTATATGGCAGCATGTAATATTGAATGGCCCCTATGTTGCAAACAAATATGTTTTTTTTTTTTTAGTGTATCCACATTTGAGCATCTAGTGAAGGT
This sequence comes from Bufotes viridis, assembly GCA_033119425.1. Lineage (NCBI taxonomy): Eukaryota > Metazoa > Chordata > Amphibia > Anura > Bufonidae > Bufotes > Bufotes viridis. The sequence continues at coordinate 298,952,250 of CM065589.1, read as the reverse complement.
TGCTTAGTTGCTCATCTTAATAATTTATAATGTATAAGTGGTATATTTACAGAAAGATACAGTGAATGTATTTGAACTGAATTATGATCCTTGTTATACATATAGTATATATTGTTATCTATTTTTTTAATCATGGTTAGCTGTGTGAAAACCTCTGTGAAGAATTGCCTGTGTTGGAGATTAGGAAATATTAGGTATTATCCAGAATGGTGGAAAACCTGAAGTTAATTGAAACTGGCCTTTAGCTATCATAGAGGTCTTCTACTGTACAGTATTTATGATTTCACACACTTTTTTTTACACCATGCTTCATCAGATTCTATGTACAAGGTATTCTTCCACTGAAGTCTGTACAGCATTACTAAAGGAGCCATGGGGCTCTGTACACTGCTACACTGGCTCCATGCACCACGTTTTGGTGAGTACTTTATCCTTTAGGATTCATTCAGACGAGTGTTGTCACATTTGTCAATGTTCCAGGCACTAAAAATTGATGATTTTTTTGGCTCTGTGTTCCATTTGTACGCTTTTTTCTGTCCACATGGCATAAGCACATCAGACATTTATCAAATCTCTACAAAACAGAGTTCTCTTCTTTTCAATATCTCCTACCAATCCATTAAAAAAAAGACTACACATTTGGTGCCCATGTTCTAAGTATGAGCATTTTTCAAAGTCCCTGAATGTCTAGTGTAAAAATCAGGCCAGTGATTTTCTCTGCACGAATCGATGGACTGTGAAGAAAATTGGACTTGTGAATTGGTCCATTGACTTTAATATGTCAGTTTTTGTGCTGTCCTTTCTACACTTGAAAACTGTGAAAATCTCTCATGAATGACATAGGGTAAAAGAGCCAGCTTCCCCCGAAAAGTTTAGTAGCCACAACAGAACAAAAAACAAAAGAAGTTAGACCTAAGCAGCAAACATTTAGGAACAGTACATTGGCCATCTAACTGACATAGCTAATATAGCACAGCTATATTCACAATACATACTGTATGATATAGCAAGCAAAGAAAATCTAACTTTATGCAGTAAATTGAAATAAATATTTTGTTTCTCTAATCTCCCATCAGTATTATTATATATTTATGAATAGTGCATTACTGAAACCTTCAAGGAAATGTGTATTGTATTGTGCAGTTCACATAAACTGTATATAACATACTCCAACACACAATGTATTAGACATCATGCATCTGAAAACACTGCTAATAAGATCCTATGACAATTCACCCAGGAATGGTGTCACAGGTCCTATTTTTCACACCACAAGTCTGATTCACACATTTCTGGATGTTACAGCAATTAATCTAAGACACTAATTAAGATGAAACAAACACATAACTAATGTAGCATGGGCTATATTCTGATACCTGTGAGACCTATTTTTTATGTTCTTTGCTGAAATATCTCTTATATTTAACTCAAGAAAACTGTAAATATCAAAATATGGTTAAAGATTTTTCTGCTATAATTAGTTTTTTGCCTATACAATTAGAGATGAGCAAAGTTTTGAAAAATTCCATTCGGCAGCTTCGCTGAAGTTTGACAAGAAATTAAATTAGTTACGAATTAATTCATCATGAATAGTTATGTTAAAACCACATTTAGTCAATCAATAGGACCGTTTTTAATGGCTGCTTAGACAGAAGTGCACTTGTCTAACGGCTGTTAAAAATGGGAATACGCTAGTGCAATATGGCCTTTTGGGTTTAAAAAAAAAATTAAGTCACTCACCTCATGCACTAGCTCGCGCAGAGGTAGTCCGCTCCTTTTTTTTGATTGAAAAAGACCTGCCGAAGGACCTGTGCTGAGTGTGATGATGTCACCGCACACTCTCAGTATGATCACATGGTGACGATGAAGTCACCATGTGAGCATGGCAGGTCTTTTTCAATCAAGAAAGGAGCAGAATGTGTGAGCAAGTGGATGAAGTGAGTATTCCCCCTGTTCTTTCTAAGACAACTCCAGCTGCCATTTTATAAAAAATGATTCATTACCACGAAGCACGAGGAAATTAGGTTTAGTGGCAAATCAAATTTTTCCTAAAATTCGGACTGAATTCTTCTTCAGATGCTTTGCTTTGCTCAACACTACCTATTATATACTGTAGAGTGTATTCTATGATATAAGATCAGTAATATCAAAAGGTTTGTTTAGGTGGAGGACTATTACCCAAGTTCTTTCACATGAATGATGCAATTTTTTCCCCATAAAGCTTGTTTCAGTGTTTTTGGCAAATATGTTAAGTTTTGGTGGTTTTTCCACGCGGATGCAATCAGTTTTAGATGCGATTTTCATATGCATGTAAAAAAAATGAAGAAAAACACTCAACATCTCCTAACAACCATCATTGAAAAACGCATTGCAGTGCCATTTGTTTCCATGGAGTAAGGGCTGTGTAAAAAATGGAGAAAGAGGCTTTAAGGCTGACATTTAGGGAAAACAATGTTCCTAGGAATACTCGTTCCTGATAATTGCCCTGTCTAAAGGTGCTGGGTAGCAGATCGTTCTGTCTAAATAACCATCTACTCTCTGGTAACAATGATTCTCTATGGGGATAAACAATCGAAGCAGTAATTGCTTATCCATATACAGCAGAAGTGATTGCTGCAAATAAATGAAGCTCTCACCTCCTCTGACGAGCAGGCAATTATCATGAACAAACGGTTTATTCCCAATAATTGACTATTCAGTGGACCTTTATAATGGAAAGTTGCACATATAATATTGATAAGGATCTTTTGTGATTCAATTTAGATCAATCTCTCAAAAGTGAATATTTTGCAGGTCAGAAGACAGAGAAGAAGGCATTCACCTCCAACAAGGGATCGTTTTTTTGACCGTGTTTTAACATAACAGATACAAAGCGATCAGGGATTACAAAGGGTGCGGTGTTGCTATCTAACTGCAATTAGTGGACCAGGACTTTGAATCCTTATCAGGTTCCTGCTGTGACAGCTGTATTTCATTTTGTAGCAGCTTCATCCTCCTTGTCACTGCCAGATACAACTTCATAACTCATAAGCAGTTCCAGAAAATTGGCTATCTAATGCTATTTCCTATTTGAAATATTGTCATGAACAAATATTGCTTGGCTCTGCTGTTTGCCATCCATTTATCTTCACTGTAATGAAGCCAAGAGAGGAAGTATCATTATTACTTTAAACTTCCTTGCTTGTTTTATGTTAAATGTATACGCTTGCAAGAACATAGTATATATCAAGCTTTATTCTCCTTTCAAGCTAGAACTTCAGGGTCATCATTTGCTTCGTGCAACTGATGGAAATGCTGGTAAAATTGTGGTCACCACAAGGGCTGCATTGTGATATTGTTCTATTTCAAGGGGCCGCAAAACAAAATGTCCATCAATGCTCATTTGCATGGGCCAATTACACAGGCCAATGCAAAGTGTATCGGGGAGGAATGATTGCTATTGTAGACGTTCCTCTCTTATTCAGTTTTATTAATTAACGGTAGCACATCACTGATTTGGGTACAGCCACATGGTCCGGTCAAAATCAGGAGTGGAGTATAAATGGAGAGAAAGTATAAACGATGGATACAACTTCTCTTTTTTTTTAAATTCATTCTTGGTTTTGGTTTCCAAAGCTGCATCAATAAACCTGACCGTACCCTTACAAAGGGAGATGTGCTCCTAATGAAAGATGCAAATCAGCTGACTTGTTTATTGGCTGATCGGCGGCGCAATTATACCGGTCAGTTTTCAGGAGCGAGCATTTATATGAATGCTTGTTCCTGATAATTGGCCAAAAAGAGTGCAATAGTGGCTTAATTGCTAACATTCCCTTCCCTGTCATCCTGCCTCCTATTCATAAATGAGCGCTTTCCTTTACCGCAGAGGACGGCACTCATTGGATATTACCACCTCCTGTCCCTCAGTTTAGGTCATATCTGTGTGATATTCAATAGCTAGTAAACTAGCGGGAAAAGCTTTTATTGGTTAAGTCTGTCACCCCGATTTTGGACCATTATCTACAGTAATACTTAAGTAGTACTGCAAATAATGAGTCCAGATCACTATTTTTTCCTCTGCACTCTTTAGTACTATGCATGCATTACTGTAGATAATAGTCCAAATTGGGGAGACAGATTCCCTTTGACCCTGTTATGACTAGGCGTGCAAAAGACTTTAATGACCAGACTTCTTTTTGTGATTTAGTGGACCTGGTAGTTTAACAGTTGTAACTTTTTATTTGTTGAGCTTTCATAATAACGGTAATGTTTTTAGCTTTTGTTTTCTTTTTTCTTTTTTCATTTTTAGGAAAATTGTGTAAACATTTTTTAAGTCCTTTTTTTCAAACTAAAACTCTTTGTTTTTGATGCATACTGGCACCAAAATAAATCAGGAAAATGAGTTTCCTAGTTTGTGTCAGTCGTTTCGATATATTATGTGGAGTTTTGTGTGAATGGAGTGATAATGGCAACAGTCTCAGTTGGCGTCGTGTTTTTTTTCCTTTTATTTGTATTTTATTAAATTTTTTAACCTATTTTCTTCTATTTTTGGCACATAATATCCCTCCCCCCCAAAAAAAGAGGTCATTAACCCCTTCCTGCCCAGCTGTACAGCACTGGTAGGGTATTAAAAGATGATGCCTACTTGCAAGCACAGCAGGTGCCATAGCTACCATGTGCCTGCTGTTTTAAACAGCAGAAACCTGGGCTAATGTTGGAGATCTATGATAATGTCAATCGCAGATAATTTAAAACCTCAGATGCCATGGTCAAATGTAACCACAGCATTTGGGAGGTAAAAAACTTAGGAGTGCATGCTCCCGGGCCTGCAAAGTGGATTGGGGGAGCTAGATATTGTGTGCGGCAGCCTCTGTCCTCCTGAATGATCCGAGGCTGCGGCAGATTTGTTCCTATGGAGACCCCCCCTGTGGTTTTGGTGGCCTCATAGGCTTATAGAAATTTCCCTGTAGAGTTTATAGCCTGTTCACCCCTGGAGTAGGAATAAGCAAGTTGCTTTACTTTTGGCAGTGTAGGTACTGTAAAAGTCCTGCAGGTGAGGAACCGGAACATTAAAACCAATGAATAAACTATGGAAGCAGCACAATAAATGAATTATACATTACATATCAGTCAGTGCATAATTACCTGTATAATTAATCAGCTAATATCTCGTATCCAGGTGATGTGTTTCAGGGCAGCCTCAAAATCTCAATGATAAGTCACTAGGGGCTATATTCTTCTCTTGAGTGGCAGCTCTTAACGCCTAGCTGTCATCATCCCTGTAATTCCAAACCTGATGCTATCCACAGCAATCATGGAGCTGACAAAAGCACTGAACAAGCAACCAAACTAACGTTGACCTTCAGAGACTTTCATTATTTAGCCAGATGGTGTTATTTAATTGCTATACAAAGCATATGAAACAATTATTTCTCATGTCACTGGAGCATATGTCATTTATTGCAACCATTTTCAAATATAGTATATTTTTATGCGTAAACAAAGAGAATAAAATGTATCTTTCTATCTACCGTAATTTTTGAACCCATAAGACACACTCCCCCCCCCCCCCCATCCAAAATGAAGCGATTATCAGCATGCGGGAGAAGCAGGGAGGACTGCACAGTACTTACCCTCCCTGGTCTTCTTCAAGGACCTGCTCTGCAGTGTGTCCTGACGGCATACAGCGCCAAGACGTATCGCACGTAGGCGAGCACTATGACCTGATGCTGTGCAACATCAGGTCACAGTGCAGCGTAGGCCGAAATAAGAGCAGGGAGCGTGAATGTCTGGCAGCACCATCCAGAGCAAACGTGGTAAGGTTATTTATTTTTCATAAAGTCTGATCTGAAGTCTGGTGGTGGTCCAATCTAAGGCTGATGGGGTCTGATATGAGGCTGATGGGGTCTGTTCTAAGGATGATAGGCCTGTCTGAGGCTGATGAGGTCTGATATGAGGTTTGGACATGAATCGATTCTACCCAAATCAAAGTGGGAAGGGAGAGGGATAGAGAGAGAGTAAGATAGGGAAGGAGGTTCACCCAAAACGAATCAGGTTTGTTAGAATCCAAACTTTTTGGGAAATTCTATGTGCCATTTAAAATTCTGATGTCCTATGGGCCAGAGCCAAGGTCTTGAACTCTTATAGTTCCTCTCAGCTCTGCTGGCCATCATTCCCTGTCATCACAGGGGTTTTAAATATTCTTATGGATCATATCAATGCAAATTGCAGGCCTTTCTTTATCTAGCATAAGGTGTGACACCATGAGATCTTCAGATCTTCGGGAGAGATTCAGCATCTAGTACATTTGAAATATATCTGGGGCTGAGCAATCTTAGGGCATATTCAGTTTAGAGCACTACTTTGCTCGTAAAAAACAAATAATCATTGGGTATTCTGAATTGTTTAAGAAACAAATTCACATAAACTGGGGAATGAACATATATCTACGGTATTTAGCTGCAGATCTGCTAATTCCTGAAATCCTATTCCAAGATGGCTGCATCGCTTTTCAGACTGCCTGATGCATACTGTGGATTTGGTAGCCCTAGATACTTCTTACTTCCCTTGGATTGGCCAGTACTGCTCATCTAATCATCATTTTTAGTGAAGCATTTTATTTAAAGTCCCTCTTCATGGGATGACAGAGCAGAAGATTGTTGGGGAGGAGTGATCAAAAATACAATTTCTCATTCCCCATACGGACTCGTTGACTGCTGCAGCAGATCATGTTTACACATCAAATTCTGTTGCTGGCAAAAGATCATCTTTGTGTGTGCACAAACGATCGGATTGTCGTGTAATCCTATGAATGCTCGTAAGCGATTATCTTTGGGATTCTCTCCCTGTGTAGGGGGCCCTTTAGGCTGGGATCACACCTTGCATAAATATTACACCTTTAAACTGTCCCAGAAATCTGCAAGATCCAAGGGGACAATTTGAAGTTTGTCTTCAGATTTGTCTATTGTGTAAAAGTAATGGTCTGTGCGCCAAAAACATGAAAGTGGCACACAGTTCTTGTTAAATCTAGCACAGGCACACTATCACATTCTGACTTATTTTCACCTGCCACATCTAAGGCCGGGTTAACGTCACTGGTTAGTTCCGTCCGAGGAGCAGAAAAATAAACCAAAAAAAGGATCCTGTATTTTAACCCTTTCAGGCCCAGAGTTTTTTGGGTTTTTTTGCGTTTTCATTTTGTTCTTCCTGCCTTCCCAGAGGCAACACTTTTTTATTTGTCTGCTCACATATCCATATAAGGGCTTGTTTTTTGCAGGACATGTTGTACTTTCCAACGCCATCATTTAATATTGCATATGATGTAGTGGGAAGCGGGGAAAAAATCAAAATGGGGCAAAATTGCAAAAAAAGCAATTTCACCAAAGTTTTACGGGTTTTTTCTTATTTACGAAGTTCGATGTGAGATAAAACTGACCAGTTAATTTTATTATACAGGTCAGTACGAATCTGGCGATACCTTAGTATCGTTTTTCTTGCGTTTTGACAGTGATAAAAAAATTTAAAAGTGAGAAAAAATCTGTTTTATTTTTTTGTCGACATATTTTGACCCCTATAACTTTTTTGCAGTTATTTGTACAGAGCTGTATGGGGGCTCATTTTTTGCGGTGCGATCTAAACTTTTGGGGTGTATATGATTTTTTGATAACTATCTATTTAATTTTTTGTAGTAAATGAAGCGACCAAAAATGGCAAATCTGCCATTTGGACTCTTTTTGCGTTTTGCCGTTTGTCGTATGAGGAATATATTTTAATATTTTTATACTATGGGCGTTTTAGCACATTGCGACACCCATGATGTGTACTTTTTTATTTTATTAGTTCTATTTTATTTTTATTTTGGGAAAAGGGGGATGATTTTAATTTTTCATTTTTTTTATTTATTTATCTTTATATACTTTTTTTTACACTTTTTTATAGTTCCCTTAGGGAGCTATAACAGTCAATCATCTGATTTCTATTATCATAGACTCCAATGCACTTGCATTGAAATCTATGATGATTTCACTACTTTCCTATGGAGCCCTATTACAGGCAAGGGCTCCATAGGAAATACTATGCAGCAGCCTCCTTTCATTCACAAAGATAGGGGCTGCTGCACACATGTTCCAGTTCCTCCGATCGCCACACAGGGGAGCCGGAGCACAACCAAAAGTGAAATGTTTTCACTGTGCTCAGATGCCGTGGTCAGGATTGACCATGGCATCTGAGGGGTTAAAGGTCCACGATCGGCATTACTGCCAGTTGCGGACATTAGCCGCGGGTGTCTGCTATATGAAGCAGGTGGCCACCCGTGGCTTTGGCACCCACAGCGGGAAGGAGCGGGTGCCATCTTTAAACACATGCCAGATGACGTACATCGTGAAAGGGTTAAGCATCCGGTATACATCAGTTTTGCGCATTTTGCATCCAATTTAGCCATTTCCATCTGAGATCCCTTATTTTAGATGGAAAAAAGTCCTGCACAAAGTAATTTTTTTCAGTCAAAAATAACGGATCTGGCACAGAAATGGCTAAAACAGATGCAAAATGTACATAAGGTAATGGGCATGAGCATAATGGATGCTTATAATACAGGATCCATATTTTATATTTATTTTTCTGTTCTTCTGATGGATCAGAAGAATGGAATATTAAATGGCGATGTTAACCCGCCCTTAGGCAGGTCAGCGCAGTTGAGACAATTTTTTCAGACAATCTCCTATGGTACATTTTTTAAATGTTTTATATGAATAAGGCTACATGCACACGACCGTTGTGTGTTTTGCGGTCCGCAAATTGCGGATCCCCAAAACACGGATGGCGTCCGTGTGCGTTCCGCAATTTGCGGAACGGACCGGGCAGCCCACTATAGAAATGTCTATTCTTGTCTGCAAAACGTACAAGAATAGGACATGTTATATTTTTTTGGCGGGGCTACGGAACGGAGTGCTGTCCGCATCTTTTGCGGCCCCATTGAAGTGAATGGGTCAGCATCCGTGCTGCGAAAACTGAGGCTCAGATGCGGACCAGAACAAGTGTCGTGTGCATGAGGCCTTAGCCGTAGATTTTACCCACTGCATCTTTTCTGCAACAGATAGGGCACTGCAGTGGATTTAAAAATCTTCAGTACTAGAAGCACATTTAATCTCACTCTTTTTTTGTGTGGCAGTTTATCAGGGTTGTAAAAGCGCCATCAATTTTAAATGCACATTTCTGGTTGCATTTTTTGTTACTGGCGTTTCGTTAATTAGGTAGTGTTCTTTCTTTTGTCTTTCTGGGTTCTTATCAAAAACGCAGTATGCTGTAGCTCTTGGTGCTTTTTCACTTGCCCTTTTTTTTTTAAACACAATGAAAAATATGCTAGTGGCAAGCCACACTGTTTGCCAAATCATGGAAAATAGCACAAAAAGCACCATAAACTGCAAATGGCTAAAAATAAGAGCTACTGGTGTTTTTACACCCCAAATTGCAGTTGGGATTTAGTATGGCGGAATAAAACATATAATGTGATTTTCTGGATTTTGTGGAGTATCAAATACTTATTTTCCCCACTGTATATAAATCAAAATCTGTCTCCATATTTTTCGGTTAGTTCATTTTGTTTAGGCAAGTGGATTCCAGCAGGCTGTTCCAGCAGACAATGACTGGATCTCCACTGGACCCCATTATACTTAATGGGGCTGGTGGGCATTCCATCTGCATCCGGCAATGCTGGATGGGATGCAGTGAAGTCTGGCATGCTTTTCTCTGCCGAAGCAGCCTGCCAGAATTTACACCGTAGAAACTGAGCTTATGGAATTTATTTGTGTGGTTTCCTTTGGCCAAAAACTCTCTGGCTAGATTTCACATACAAGTCTAGAGTGAAGTATGCAGTATAATCTGTTATAGCATTTTCTCTGTAGCTTCTTTATAGGACTTGATTTATGCCAAGAAAGGGGTTTAAAGATAGATATGCCAACAAAAATTCTTGCAAAAAAAGTATATGACAAATACTTGAAGTTCGTGCAATTTATTTTTTTACAAGTGCTAACACTGAAAACAGGGTGTTAAGAAGCCTTTTAAAATTCTTTGTTATTAGGAGCATATTCTTACAGCAGATACTATTTTAGGTATTCCCTGCCATAAACAAGCACAGAAAACACCCAATGGTACCCTAAAGAGATAGGGATATACACTGTGGTAATGTGGACAGTGAAGGAAGGCGTGTGTATTCCACACAGATACCTCAGCTGGGTGAGATAACTAAAATCCGGAAACCTGTAGTGGTCTAAGCAAAGTATAGTTTGCTGAGACACTTTTGTATACATTTTCTTCTGGGCTGGATTTTACTTGGATTGGCAGATAGGTTTGGTAGTGGGATCTGGCAGTCCACACCCTTCCGGCACAGGTATTCTCTTTCACCTGAGGTGATCACAGGTGAGGCCTGCTCTAATCAAGGAGGCATAAAACCAACCCTCTGTGAATTAGTCAGGGGGAAGGAAAGGCCGAGGAAACCTGAGTTTGGGGGACCTAGCAAAGTCTGTGGAGAGAGGGTCACACGGCCAGAGTCAGGTGGACTTCTGGGCCACAATCCCCCAAAGGGCACTGATTAGTGTTGGGCGAGCATGGTCAGCTGATCACTAATTTTACTCGAGCATTGCCATGCTCGGCACATGGCAGTGTTTGGCCGAACACCGCATGTGCTCGAGCACAATGCTCGAGTCTCCTCCCAGCACTTTTGGCTACGCAGCCAATAAGTGTACGGGAAAGTACTGCCAGTCACTGTAATGCTGTAGCCATGCTTACTGGCATTACAGTGATTGACTGGCCGGAATGTGTCATCTATAGCACCCAATGACAACTGCTCGGCTCAGTCTTAGTCAGGAAGAGCAGGAGAACAGAAGGGAGATATAGTGTAGGGAGTGAAATACTACTATTTTAGGGGAAAAATATCACAAGTCAGACGCACTGAGTTGCTGGTTCACCAACCAGGGTGCTCTCAGTAAAGCAGTTTCACCCTTCTGCCTGGAATTATGATATTAGAAATTAAAACAGGAACTGGGCACACCTGAAGGATATCTGGTTTGGAGATTTAATAAATCCCCAAACCAGATATCATTCAGGTGTGCCCAGTTCCTGTTTTAATTTCTAATATTATTTTAGGGGAAAAAAACTTGTTAGAGACCCAAAAGTCCTTTTTAGGACTATTGTTATATCTGGCAGCACTATAATTATTAGTGCAACCAGCGCTAAATTGCGTGGAATTGTTAGAAACCCAAAAGTATTTTTAAGGTCTATAGATGTATCCAGGGCCGGTGCAAGGATTTTTGCCGCCCTAGGCAAAAGAAAAGTTTGCCGCCCCCCCCATGTGACATCACAATGCCCCACCCACATGATCTGTCATATTAAAGGGGTTCTGCAGTTTATTTAAACTGATCGCAGGGGTCCGACACCTGGGACCCCTGCCAATCAGCTGTTTGAGAAGACAGCTGCGCTGGCAGTAGCGCCTCAGCCTTCTCGCAGTGACATCACGATTAGTATCATTGGCCTGGGTGGGGCTAAGCTTCATTAAAGTGAACAGAGCTTAGCCCCGCCCAGGCCAGTGATACTAGTCGTGACGTCACTGCGCCTGCGGTAAACAGCGAGAAGGCCGAGGCGGTCCTGCAGCGCCGCTGCCTTCTCAAACAGCTGATCAGTGGGGGTCCCGGGTGTCGGACCCCTGCAGATCAGATGCTGATGATCTATCCAGAGGATAGATCATCAGTTTAAATAAACTGCAGAACCCCTTTAACTAACGCCAGTTCTCTCCCCCTTGTCATTCTCCCCCACTTATCATTCTGTCCCCCTCTTGTCATTCTCTCCCCCCTCTTGCCATTCTTCACACTCCCCCCCCCCTTGTCATTCCCTTTCTCCCTCTTGTCATTCTCTTTCTCCCCTTGTCATTCTCTCTCCCCCCTCTCCTTTGTCATTCTCTTTCCACTCTTTTTATTCTCCCCCCTCTCCTTGTCATTCTCCCCCTCTCAACCTTGTCATTCTCCCTCTCCCACCCCCCCTTAGCATTCTCTTTCTCCCCCAATCCCCCCCCCTTACCTCTAGTGTAGCGTGGCCGAGCTCTTTATGCTCCACGGGTACAGGAGCTTTAGTTTCCTGTACTCGAGGGGACTGACATGAAGTGCACACTCTGTGCGCACTTCATGTCAGTCCGGCCGGGTACAGGAGACAGATGCTCCTGTACCCGCGGACCTTAAACAGCTCGGCCACGCTACAATGAGGAACTGACAGGAGGGAGCGCTGAGCGCTTCCCTCCTGTCAGCTCCTCTCTTCATGCTGCGCCCGGGCGGTGCGCCCTCATGGACGCACCAGCCTGGGCAGTGCTGCAGCCGCCTGAGGCTCAATTCAGAGCGCTCGGGCGGCTGCAGCATGAGGCAGGGCCGGCGCTCCTAGCAGCGCCCCTTCCCAAAGGGGCGCTCTACGCGGCTGCCTATTCCGTGTATAGGACACGCCGGCCCTGGATGTATCTGGATGCAATATATATTACTAAAGAATCCTGCGCCAACTTGAGTTCAATTGTTAGTGCCGCATCTGATAGTGACACAACCTCTGCAACATCTTTTATTTTACATTTGCACAGCCTAAATATCTGTGACATTCAGCACAATAGTGTGGCCGCTGGTGACAGCGACATTACCAGTGCAACATCTCCTGCATAACGTTTGTGCATCCTAAATATCAGTGACATTCATTCAGTGTAATTTTTTATTAGGCAGTGGTGACAGCAAACTTGTGCTATACCACCTGTATAATGTTTATACATCCTAATTATCAATGACATTAATTCAGTTTAATTTTTTATTAGCCAGTGGTGACAATGACATTACTTCCACTGCACCTCCTGCATAACATTTGTGCATCCTAAATATCAGTGATATTCATTCAGTGCAATTGTTTATTAGGCTGTGGTGACAACGAAATGACTTGCGCTCTACCTCCTGTGTAGCGTTTGTGCATCCTAAATATCAGTGACATTCATTCAGTGTAATTTTTTATTAGGTCGTTGTGACAGCGACATTACTTGCGCTCTACCTCCTGTATAACGTTTGTGCATCCTAAATATCAGTGACATTCATTCAGTGCAATTTTTTTATTAGGTGGTGGTGACCCACGTTAGTGGCTGCAACCCCCCCCCTTTTTCCTCCCCCTTCTCCTCCTCCACCTCCTCCTCCACTTCCACCTCTGAATTATCATCTTGCAGCACCAGTTAGCCATCAGTCAGTAGCTGGAAGCAGTGTTACACTGCAGTGGGGAAGCGGCAACAGGCCGTGCTTAAACTGATCTGCTTAGGTGACAAACAGTACACTGCCGCAGAGCTTTGACAGGGCATAAGGCACCAGACTGAGCTGTGGCTTTTGCCACTCAACCTACAACCAGGCATAGTTGTGTCTGATAATGGCCGTAAATTGGTGGCGGCTTTGAAACTTGGCAAGCTCACACACATACCATTCCTAGCCCACCTGTTCAACCTAGTGGTGCAGCATTTTCTCAAAACCTACCCCAATTTGCCTGAGCTACTAGTGGAGGTGCGGTGTGTTTGCCCATTTCCGCAGTCTGGCAATGCTGCAGCAGCACTTGCAATTGCCAGCTCACCAACTGTTAGTATGACGTGAGCACATGCTGGAACTCCACGTTCCACATGTTGGCCAGGCTTTGTAAACAGCAGAGTGCAGTAGTGGTATACCAGCTGCAACATGGTTGTCACTTTTCCAGTCAGCTCCTGCTCTTCACAAGCGACGAGTGGGCATTGATGACTTACCTCTGTGAGGTTTTACGCAACTTTGAGGAATCAACGCAGATGGTGACGGCGATAACGCTATTATTGGCATAACCATCCCACTTCTGTGTCTACTCAAACGCTCACTGCTCACAATTAAGGACAATGCTTTGCATGTGGAAGAGGTGGAAATGGGGGAGGAATGTACACAGGGTGATAGCTAGACCATTCTCAGTTCATCTTCTCAGCACGCATTGGCTGATGAGGAGGAGGAGGAGCAGGAGACGGTTGCCTCTGCTACAGAGGGTAGTACCCATGGAAGTTTAATTCTATCTGTTCCGCATGGATGGGTAGAAGAGGAGGAAAAGGATGAGGAGATTGAGAGTCATCCTCCTGAGGAGGACAGCGAAGTCTTGTCTTTTGGAACTCTGGCACACATGGCTGACTCTATGTAAGGTCATGCCTTTCCCATGACCCTCACGTTGCACACATTTTGGCCAACACGATTACTGGTTGTTCACCCTTCTCGACCCCCGCTACAAAGAGCACTTCTCATATCTCATTCCTGTGGTGGAGAGGACGAGCAAAATGGTGTAATACAAGAAGGTCCTTGTGGAAAAATTTCCAGCTGACAATGGTGGCGGCAGAGTTTGTAGTTCCTTGGCCAACCGAGGAGGGGAGACGAGGGGAACACACAGCAGTTCCAACAGAGGCAGGGCAACACTCTCCAAGGCCTGGGACAGTTTCATGACACACTGCCAGCACCCTCAACCAGATGCACGGCCTAGTGTCACAAGGAGGGAAACATTTTGGAAATATAGTGAAAGAGTACGTAGCAGACCTCGTCCTGAGTCAGCGTCCTCAGTAACCCCTCTGTGCCTTACAACTATTGGGTGTCCAAGTTGGACACGTGGCACGAACTGGCGCTCTACGCCTTGGAGGTGCTGGCCTGCCCAGCCGCCAGTGTTTTGTCAGAGCGTGTATTTAGTGCTGCTGGGGGCATTATAACTGATAAGCGCATCCACCTATCAACTGAAAATTCAGACCGTTTGAATCTTATAAAAATGAACAAGGCCTGGATTGCCCTTGACTTCTCTACTCCACCAGAGGAAAGCGGCTGAACATAAAGGCACTCTAAATGTGGCTTTTATGGTGTATTGAATACACTGTATTCCCATGCACCCCTTCCACCACTAAAAAGGGTATATGGTTCAATCTCCCTTTTTTCGTCCACCTCCTTCTGCTGCATCATATCAACATGCTTATTGGGCTGCCCTTGCTCCTAATGTTTTAGAGGGTCAGCTCGGCAGCAGGCCCTCACCCACAATTTTTTTTTTAGATGGTCAGCTCTGCAGCAGGCCCTCGTCCACAAATTATTTTAGATGGTCAGATCAGCAGCAGGCCCTCGCCTTTAATGTTTTAGAGGTTCACTAGCAGGCCCTTGTTCCTAATGTTTTTGAGGGTCACTAGCAGGCCATCAATCATAATTTTTCAAGGGTGTGTATGATGCCCTCCTTTATGTGTAATAAAGGGTGTATTGCAGTGCTTTATATAGAAGTAAATATACAGGAAAGAATGTCTCCTAACAATTTTTTCTCTAAAATCAATTTTATCTTCGGTTTTGTGCGTATTATTGTCAGTCTGTAAAAGTGGCTTACTACTGGGACAATATAATTCCCAGCAGCGACCTGGGATGCATCCAGACATCCTCCCCATGCAGTTCCCGAACCCTTTCAGTGGTGTTTCCATCAATTTCTCACCTCTTTCTGTGAACCAGACACCCTCCCCTCTTCAGAGCAGGGGGTGCCTGGTTTAATGCTCGGGTCCATTGACTCCCATTGTGCTCGGGTGCCCGAGCCAACACTAGTACTGATGTTCTTGTAGTTACAGCCTGGAGGCTGCTGGACTGTTTGGGCTGAGAAAGCCACATCTGATCAAGTGTGTGAACTGTGTTCTTTAGAGGTGAGTCAGGGAAATAATTTTTTTTGAGGGGGAAAATACTTGAAAAATGCTACACAAAATAATTTTTTCCCCAAATGATGCTCTAGTATGTGTGAAACAGCCTATGCTGACAATCATTAGTTAACCTGCATGTACTTATTGCTTTTTATGATTATTCTAGTTTCTATTTTAAGGCTGCTTTCACGCAGTGTTTGGTTGGTGATTTTCGATCAGTAATTTTGGGCCAAAACCAGGAATGTGTCTACACACAGATAAAGTATAATGGAAAGATTTGTGCCTGTTCTGTGTTTAGACCCGCACCTGGTTTTGACTCACAATAACTATGCAAATCACTGACACTGACTGGATGAAAGCAGCCTTACATACCTTAAATAACATTTCAACAGTAGTGATGAGCGGGAGGTGCCATATTCGATTTTGCGATATTTCGCAAATATTCGATTGAATATTCATCATATATTCGTTGAAATCGAATATTCGTCATTATTCTATATATTGCGAATGTTACGCGAATTTATATTCGCATCGCGAAATTAAACTTAGAGCTGGGTTCCTAATGGTTGTCAACCATTGGGAACTCAGCTCTAAGTTAAATTCTCTATGCGATTAATATAACCTGTATTACTCGCATTGCGAATTCAACTTAGAACTGGGTTCCTAATGGCTATATTGCTAGAATATAACGAATATCACGAATATAGCACTATATTTTCAATCTTCGTTATATTCTAGCAACGACCATTAGGAACTCAGCTCAAAGTTTCATTCGCGAAGCGAACATATACTCGGATTGCGAATTTATCTTAGAGCTAAGTTCCTAATGGTTGTATTGCTAGAATATAACGAAGATGACGAATATCACAAATTCACGAATATAGCACTATATTCTCAATCTTCGTTATATTCTAGCAATACAGCCATTAGCAACTCAGCTCTAAGTTTCATTCGCGAAGCGAACATATACTCGCATTGCGAATTGATCTTAGAGCTAAGTTCACAATGGTTGAATTGCTAGAATATAACGAAGACGACGAATATCACGAATTCACGAATATAGCACTATATTCTCAATCTTTGTTATATTCTAGCAACAACTATTAGAAACTCAGCTCTAAGTTGAATTCGCAATGCGATTAATATAAGCTGTATTGCTCGCATTGCGAATTCAACTTAAAGCTGGGTTCCTAATGATTGTATTGCTAGAATATAACGAATATCGCAATGCTAATAATTCAGGTTATATTAATCGCACTGCGATTACAACTTAGTCAAATTTGTGAGATCGTGATTCTCACATCCGACAGTACATTTTAGCATGGAGGCGTTCCCATGCACACAGGAAGTCGGCAGAAGCGGCAATGGGCATTGACTGGAGCGGGCAAGGGTAATTTACGCATATCATGTACATATTCTATTAATTAAATTCAAAATAAAGTTTACATTCTGCTCGTAATCAAAGTAACTATATTTCACAATTTACACCTTCATTATTATAATCCTTTAAGGCTCCCCATTCACGGTCAGGTTTTGAAAAGGTTTTTAGATGCAGTTTTAAAGCCAAAAACAGGTGTGGATTATAAAGGGATTGTAAGCACAAAGGGAAGATTCTATTTTTCTTCTTTGTTGATCCACGCGTGCATGGTAGGCTCCCATTCACTTCTAAGGGGATCCGGCTTGGTGGTGGCTGGACTGGAGTCCTGGTGGTGGCTGGACCGGAGCCCCGCAAGGTGCTGGCTGGAGGACTTCGGTCCGGCCACCACCTTGCGGTGCTCCGTTCTCGATATAGTTGCGGGTCCCAGTGGTGGGACCCACACCTATAAGACAATGGGGACATATCCTAGTGATATGCCCCCATTGTCCATGATGAGACTACCCCTTTAACACCTCAGGGAAGAATGTGATAAATTGTTAATTAATATGCCAGTCATTCCATTTGCAACTTGATATCTTATGATTTTTTCTTTTTTTTCTTTACTAGATTCAAATAATATTTTCCTAGTTTGAAAATCTATTATCTTTTACTTTTGAAATGTAAATCATCTTGGCTTCTGTGATTTTCTCTTTCTCTCTCTCTCTCTCTCTCTCTCTCTCCTCTCTCTCTCTCTCTCTCTCACTATATATATATATATATATATATATATATATATAG
Organism: Bufotes viridis; assembly: GCA_033119425.1. Lineage (NCBI taxonomy): Eukaryota > Metazoa > Chordata > Amphibia > Anura > Bufonidae > Bufotes > Bufotes viridis. The sequence goes on along the minus strand of CM065589.1, from coordinate 298,934,413 downwards.
AAGAAGATCGGACAGCACTCCACATTTTATTTATTTTTTGGAGTGCTGTCCGATCTTCTTTTCTTTATATTTTGGACATTGAGCATACGTCCCTAGACACAGTATTGTGGGCGATCAGCTCAAATGATTACTTCAGATATAGTTCAAACAATAGTCTTTTTTTTTGGGGTCCAAAACAGATTCAACAAATACTCACTTACTTCAGCATGTAAACACACAAAACACAGTCCATATGAAGTGGTCTGACTCACAGTTCTTTGTAGTTCCTGGTTTACACCACCAGCTTAATGGGGAAAAGACTTGGCAATAGCAGGTTTCTCAGCTGAGACACTCCACACAGCTGTACTCCTAGTCTATCACACTTCCAGACTAGGAACCACACCCCAGTTCTCCTGGGCTTTCTGGCTTTTATAGGCCAGCCAAAACCTGGTCTGGATATGTGGGAATAGTCATCCCATCCTGCTCTTTGACTACTCCAGTGAAACCTGGCCCAGATAAGCTGCAGCCAGCAGCTAAACTACTACTAAAAAGTGTCAGTAACCTAGGGTTACTGACAAAACGTTGCTGGTTCATTTCACCGAGGCCAGTTACCTTAGTGACACGTATCTATTGTCTACTATGGCGCCTTGTGCCTTCTCAATATATATATATATATATATATATATATATATTACATAGTAAAAATATCAGTGGGAATTTGTACCAATTTTATCCCTGTCATGAACATGTAGAGCAGTGTTCCTCAACTCCATTTCTTAGGGCTTACCTTCCAGTCATGATTCGAGAATATCCCACAGAATGAATGCCTGTGGTAAATCCTGATGCATTAATACTAATGCTATCACCTGCTAAATACTAAGTCCTGAAAACATGATCGGCAGGTGGACCCTGAGGACTGAATTTAAGGAACACTTATGTAGAGCTTACACATTGGATTCTACCACCATCCACTTCATTAATGATACTCTTCTGCTGTCTTAGTATGTTCATCTGCATTTAACGGATCGTTCAAGAACTCTGTTGCAGATACTATTAAAAAAGCACACAAAAAAATGAATCACACATAAAGGACTTTGTTTTCCACTAGAAAAATGACACCTGAATGGAAACCGAACAGGCCTCACTGTAGTCAATGGGATTTGTTTGACTCTGTTGGTTTGAGTTATGTGCCGAATCCAGCACTTACTTTATTTTCGCTGCTATGCTTCTGCTATTTCCATTCTCAATAGAATATAAATAACTAGCGCAGATGTGAACGTTGACTTGGTTATAAGTGGAGTGTAAATAGGCATCTAAGACTGCATCTTTCCTCTATGGCCTGGGGATATCTATTACCATAAGGGTATGGCTACACAGAAAGGTTTCTGTGTGCAGTTTTGGAAGCCAAAATCAGGGGTTGATCATGAAAGAGAGAAAGTGTAAAAGACAGATATAACTTCTCTTTTTTGAATTAGCTCCTGGTTTTGGCTTCAAAAACTTCATGCAGAAACATGACCATGTGGTTGTACCCTAACAGCCTATGAAATCTTATTAGCTTCTATTTTAGTTCCTATTCATATAAAATGTCAAGGCTGGAATATCTATCTAAAACATAAATTGGCCATGTGTTAGAAAATCAGTTACTGAAGTCTGGTAATTGTTTTTGTTCTTTTACATTATGAGATTTTTCACATTTCTCTAATCACAAAACCCAGTTTTGTGACTTTTTAAATGCCACAGCGATTTTTTTTAAGTGCAGCTGGCATTTTTACACAGCCCTTGCCAAAAACTGACTTGAATAATGGCTTAAATCTATGGCAGCTCCAAGCTGTTGTAGATTTCGGTCTGGTGCATTGGAGTAGACAATTCATTTATGATCATACCTGTGCCTCGCCATAAATTAAATCTCTCTTTTGTCTGCACAGGCTCTATCAAGACTGGAGTAGCACTTGTCCATCTTGATAAATTAGGGGATTATTTTCAAATATATTGTCAATTTAATGTTTTAGGTGGGAATCTACTTTACCCATTTAAACTTTTACATTGTATTAAATGTTTAGCTGGGGCGAAAAATTAACTTTTTGGTTTTCACAAAGTCCACCCGTTTTTTGAGTCATCTGTTCCAAAGCTTTTTTATTATGTATGTGGGGAGCAAGCAGATAGCACTCCTGGTCTGACGATACTGAAGAGCTAACCTAGGCTAAATTGAGGAAAAAGCTAATGGGGTTATAGGAAGTGCAAGTTAGCATCAGAACTGGAACATAGGGCAATAGAAGAATTTTGTCTGGGATAAAGTATTTTTTTTTTTTTGCTTCTGAATGTATTTTGATTCTCTTGGATTCTGGAGAAACATTTCCCACCATATACTCCTACTTATTATGTCTAATTTCTCTTTTATTGCAAGTTTTTGCAGTAACACAGAATTTAACCAAAAAAAGTAAGTTCGCTTGAAACTGCTTTCTGTTAGTAGCAATTGAACTAAATTTAAAGCTTCAACTTGGCTACATTTCTTTCTTTCTGTCCAGTAATCTTTCCATGATACTTTATCAAACCTGCAAAATGTTTCATGGAACATTGAATGCTTAAAAGAATGAATTACCTAGGGGCACTCTTTGTAATATTCATCAGCTTGTAACTAAGAGAACTATTTCTCTGTGTCCCAAAAATAAAAAATCTGTAAATTATCAAAGAGATTGAAAGCAAGTTTTCATTATAAGTTCTTAAAAAAATAAAAATCATACCATTTTTTATCTATTTTTTTCAAATTTGTCCTCTATTCTAATGTCAGCATTAGGAGGAAATGCCTTTAAGGCCACCATATGTCAAATGTTCTCTTCGTATATTTAATAAACTGTTATTCTTCAAAGTAGTCTTTCAAATATCTCTCTGAGTCGTGCTGTGTAGGAAAAGTGACTGCTATAATTGACAATGAGATGCAAATTACAGTATATGACTTGTAATTACATTTTTTTCTATTCTATTCTTAAATGCTTTTAAAGATTCAGTACCATGACATCAATTTAATCAGCATAAAAGACTAGTAGCTCTAGCTGGCCAGACAGTGTCCCGGTGGAATTCCTCAGGGTTCAACATTGGGCAGTCTCCTTCTTAATTTGTTTATAATGACCTTCAAGTAAGTTTTATAAGCAATCTATGGAGGGCTAAAGAATTTAATGTTAAATGTGTTTGCCCAGCAGAGGAGGCATGTTCTAATTTGAGGACGTTTGACAAAATGGAGGATGTGATGAAGAATATCTTCAAAAACAATGTCCTCTTTATTTCTTTAGCATTGTTCCCTCTGAAAAAAACAAGCCTGCTGATTAGATACAATTGAAATCTCAGCAGCATCCTCGCCATCTGCCTACTTAGATGCTATTAAAGTAATGATCCAAATAGAGAAAATGATCATGTTTACAGTCCTAGTTCTGTTGAAAATGCAACTTTTCGCAAATATCTAGAGGTATAAAATATTCAATATATGTATTTACGGTATATATTTTTATATCATGTGGGAATTGTCTGTTAAGAGTATATAAAACCTACTGTTTGTGTCCCACTTCTTGTCAGTGCAAAAAAAGCTGCAAAGCACAAAATAAATGCATTAATTTTGGGACTTTTAATCAGGGCCAAACATAGAGAAGAGCAGGCTTCATAGAAAGAACAAAACAGAGTCCCCTGTCATGTTGGTTGATACCACCATTGCAACCTCATAATAGGATTGTCTGGCACTTACTGATTCTCTGCCCTATATTTTGTAATAGAAAATAGACTTGTGGCCATTGAGCTGCTTTTTTAATAACGTGGAGAGCCTCATGAAAAGAAAGACTTGTACTGGTTCCCACTATCCATGTAGCAGAATAATAGGTAGCATGATTTAGGCCCATTCTTCATGGACCTCATAGCTGTCATCTTGTCTGCACAATTGTGTACAGTAAACTAACCACTCTGATCACTAGTTCAGCAATGGATATACTATACATAATCAAAATCTATCACTCACTGTTATACAGTGTCAAAGGTAAAAAATAAATAAATAAAAAAAATCAGACAAAACACTAGTGCATACTCTTGGTAGCAATATAATGTGTACCCCTATTTATTACTCAAGATGATAAAATTTACAGAACCACATTCTATGTCCTAGTGCAGTATAGGCACCCTCTCCAGCTGCTGTGAAACTACAATTCCCAACATGCTCCATTCATTTCTAAGACAGTTCAGAGAAGAGCAGAGTAAGTATGCATGCTGGGAGTTATAGTTTCACAACAGCTGGAGAGCCGGAGGTTCCCTACCCCTGCTATAGATGGTGCAATTATAATTAGAATTTTCGTATAATAATGTTATATAATAGTATACAGCATACAGCAAATGAACGATATGCATTAAATCGTTCGTTTTCCATCAATCGGACACATCTTCCTGACTGAAAGATTGTCGTTAGCTGTTGGCACATCTTCCCCTTACCAAACAGCAATCAGAAGTGTAAATGCTCTAGGGGTGAACGAGTAACGATTGCATTAACGAGCAAACATCGAAAAATATTTAGCAATTAATGTTTCATGTAATTGAACGTCTTTTGAGCACTGAGGACTGGCTAAATTGTCACTTGCTACTTGTTAATGAAAAAATATCTGCCATTCTAATAAGACCCTTTGAGCAATTCAAGTACTATGTAACCCCCATATCAGATAGCCTTACCAGGCAGATATTTGCAATTGAAGTGAAGCACATGCTATATCTCTGCTGGCTTCATAAAGGAGAACAATAGTTTCCTAACAGCTTCTTCTGACATATGGACGCATCTGGAAGTCATCACACTGATTAAATAACATTTAATGTTTATTAAGATGTAGCAGGCACCATAGGCAGACAGTGCAGACCGATGGGAGTATGTCAATGAGTTGCATTTGAAATATGTTATTTAGAACTCAGTTTATTGTAATGGTGCTCCAAGATCTTGTGAAGCAATACAGTACCGAAGACGTCAAACATCACCATTATTTATCATTCAATGCTACATTTTTACCAGTGAATAATAAACCTCAAAGAAAAACTTGCAACTGAAATATTTTAAGTACATACAATATAATAAATATCGGTATTGATAACAAATATTAATATAACCAAATAAAAATAAACCCTAAAGAAAATCTACCACTATTATAAGAGGTATAACAGTTTACAGTGTCCACTGTTTGGAACAATCAAATATGTTAAACCTAGATTCAATTTAAAATTTCAATATGTAACATACATTAATATGAAAGTGAATTAGTTAAAATAACTACTGATGGAAAATGCTAACCTAATCTGTAATGTTGTAAAGAGATTATCATAATCAAATTTCTTTATCTTAAATACACACACAGACACAATCGGTCAATATCTTTGGACACTAATAGGCCAATCAGTATCTTTGCTGAGCATGTGAGGAAACTGATGCAAACACGGCCAAAACATGCCTACTCTAAGCAAATGTTCACCTTGGTCAAATTGAACCTAAGACCCCAATGCTAAATATTAAACTCTTAATTTCAGTAGGTCTGAACATTTCTTTCTGTGGGCATTTATCATCCAATCCCTTTGCATTCCCATATCAATCTTTACAAACCTTCATAATATTATCTGTAATATATAATCTAGAGATGAGCAAACTTCTTAAAATTTGTTTAACGTCCGATTCATCGAAAAAATTCATTTCATGGGAATCATGGCCAAATTGATTCTACTCAGAATTGGCCTGAAAATTGGTATATGAGACTCTGAGGTCTTGTCACTCTCTCTTTTTTATTGTTTTTATGAATTTTTGCTCTTTCTCCTTTCCCTTTTGCTGGCAATATGCCTATGAACTGTACAAAAGTTTTTACGGAAAAAAAAAGGTGGCTGGCTGTTCATACAGAAAAAATATGAGTTTCTTGCAGCGTTTTGTAATGCAAAGCTTGCCAGAAAACTGATAGAAACATGTGAGACAGTGACGTGTCCCTCTCCATTCCAAGATATTCCTGATAAAGCTCTAAAATCTACAGAATTTTATCTCCAATTCTCATCCTTATAGTGCCCCTATTGTGTCCCTAGTAACTCACTTTTGTCAGAAATTGTGTTTTGTTAGACACAGCTGAATGACCTGGCTTAATACTGCCCTGTGATTGGCTGATCAGCCAGTCTGTCAGCCTCTGAGCAGTCAGGGATTCTTACTTGCAGGGTTATGTGATCCTCTATCTTCTTACTCCCTATCATTTCCCCACCAATTTTCACAGTAAAATGGCCCTGGGCGCTATTTTGGCACAAATTGTCCAAAGCAAATTCCCCAAATTTATAATTTCTTTGAATGAGTTTCTGTAAAATTTCTAAATCCAATTTAGAATCGATTCACGCATCTCTAATCAAATCTTTAAGAGATTGTAACGTTACAATTAGGCTGGGTTTACATCTAAAACAAAATGACAGTTTTCTGTTCCGGTATAGAAGCAGACAACTGCTGAATCCGGAATATGCCGGACACCGCCAGCACTTGATGAATCCTTTTTACTATAATGAGATCCATAGAGTTTCTGGCATTCTGCCAGGCAAGATACTGATAAATTAATTGGTTGTTTCTGTAATGAAGGATTCTGCCGGAACCTCCACTGAAGGTGTGAATTCCTCTATGGAATTCAAGGACTTACATATTCCCTTTACATCCTCTTTTCCCAACCAAGTTGGTTATCTTATTATTGGAACCATACTTCTATGTACTAAACATCTGATGCAAAACCAACATCGGAGGTAAAAATCATGTAACCCTCTACATAAATACAGAAAATAATTTAAAATACATAATTATCTTTTTAATATATTGATATGTATTGCACATACTGTACTAGGTAGATGCACTGTACCTGCTCAGTCATAATAAAGTCTAAGTCGTAGTAAAATTAGTAAATTGTTTACTTTTAAATGTCTTTACAGATGTTGAAACATGTTGTTTAGTGGGCAAAAATCTTTTAGATGCACGGCAACTAATAAATGGCCAGCAGATTGAAAAGGAGTGGTCATATGGCTGATACATTAAATTGTAACTGTCATCTCAGTTTAATATAGTTTAAGGACAGGGATTTTAAACATCTTTGTAATATACTTTAATAGTGAAAGGTGTTTCTTTGTAATAGAAAACATGATGCAGAGACTCTCCTCAGCAACACTCTAACTGAGCATTGCTAAGGAGAGTCTGTCTTTAGTACAGTTCTACTGATCACTGAAGACACCTGTGTGTAACATACAGAGGCTTCCAATCCTCCTCTTGTCACTACCCCAGTCCTTTCCTTCCATTATGTGCCATAATTCATATGTGGTCGCGATTAACAAACTTGCTGCCAACGCTAACCTTTGCCAGCTCTGCTAGTTTAGCTTTCTTCCCCAGGCTTTTCATTTAGTTATTGAGCACAGGGAAGAGAGCAAGACTGCCATCATTTAGCACTGACAGGGAGTGTATAGTAACCCAGCACACTTACAGTCAGCACAGAATGCTACAATCGAGGAGCAGATTGGCCATAGACCTTACAGGGAAATTTTCTGGTGGGCTGATGCCCAGGGGGCAATCTGAGCCCTCCTCATAGCCTATGAGTGGAAGTTTTTGGGGATACATTTTGTGCTGCTGGCAGTATTTTGTGATGGATTATGGTATTTGGCTCTGATGGGGGTGGTATAATGTGCCACAATATGGTATTCCTGGCCCTGCCTTCCATCTATTTGGACCAGACAAATGGGGCCACTTTTAGTATTTTTTCCAGTTCCCAGTCCGCCTCAGCTGCAACCCTACTCCCTTCTCAATCCAGTTTGTCTGGAAAAAAATCTGGAAACATGACCTGTAGCGGTTATCAAGGATTGGGTTGCAAAACACTTTTCTCTATTCAATCGACATTGAGCATATTCATAATTCTTTATTGCTTAATGTGACAAGAGTTTTGGTTGACCGATAAATGTACACAAATTCCCTACATTAATGAGTACATGCTGCTTGGCTGTTTTCCATTGTTACAAAGTCAGAATCAGTATAAGCTATGAGCAACTTAACCACCAATGAGGAAACTATTATGAAACAACTGTAACACATAAACTAAGCCAAATGAGACTTAAGTACCTTTTATATCAGCAAATTATTTTAAGATGGTCATTACCCTTTCATCAAGTTTTGCATAAATGAATAGTACAGCTGAATATAAGAAACTTTGTAATGTATCTTATCAGAGAAACATGTCTCTTTCTTCCCAATGCTAAAGTAACATCTTCTGCTAAGCCCATTTTGAGAGAATACACATGCCACACGTGCCAATTTTCAGCTGTGCTTTGTCCATGGACTACAGATGGGACACAGAAGGCAAAAAACAGACACACGAACCAAACACAGATTCTTCACAAACATCTCCATGGATGAAACACAGACAGATTTTCCACAGGTGTCAAATGGACACAGAAATGTAAATGAAGCTTTTTTGAAAGGTTGGTGACCAACCTAAAGTCTAAAATCTATTAGTTAAATATATTATTCTGGCTTCATAGCAGTTGCAAAAAAATAATATGAAAATATGCCACAGAAGGTATGAAGAATGAAAATAAGATATCTTATTCCCATTTCTATTTCCAGGATGCTCTTAAATGGCAGGGAAAAAAAACTTCCTATATTGAATAGGTTTTACAATTCAATTTAGCTAATCCACATCAAACCGCAAAGCACACAAGCGTGATCTCTTATTTTATTTGAGCATTTATTCACTGGCGGCAAGGGTGACAGTACATAAAGAAAAATAAATGAATGTCATTTTATGACAGAACCGCTGGTCATAGGGATTTCTGTCCAATCAATCATAATACAAAAGCTTTCCTTTTGCTCTGTAAATAAGTGCTGCGGAAGAAATTAAATTCGAAAGAGATAAAAATCTTGTATCTTCAAAATATAGGACTAAACCTCATACACCTTTATTTCATGGCAAGTAAAAGTTAGTGTTTCATAAGAATAACTTTTCGGATTCTGTTATAAATACAAACAAGGAGTGTTGAAAGTATGATATCTGAACAGTGCTTGATATACGGTCACTGCCTTGTCTTGATACAAATCACTAGTCAGACCACACATGGAATATTGTGTAAAGTTTTTGACCCCTGTGATATAAGAAAGAAAAAGCTAGACTAGAGTGGATGCAGAGGAGGGTAACAATCTACTCAAGGGAATGGGTGGACTAAGGTACCGAGACAGGTTATCAAACTTGTTTTTTTTTAGTTTGCAAAAGGACATCTTAGAGGAGATCTAATTATAATGTGGAAGTACCTGAGTGGACAGTACAGAGATCTTGCTAATAATACCAAGGTCTCTAACCATTACAAGAAGGCATCCTCTATAATAATGTACTCCATCCTTTCATAACCTTAGTGCCAGATTTGACACCCAGAGATGGTTCTGAGGCACGTTCAATGCAACCATTGTGTACATATCCAATTCTAATTAATTAGACCTAGATACCTCAGCAACCATTTCCTCCAGCATGCAGCAGAGTCTCTCAGCACCCAATGCCAGGTTATGAGGAGCGAAAGGTGCATTTTTTTTAACAATGAGGTAAGGAACCATGATACTTCTTATCCTCTTAAAAGATTATACAGTTTAATTGTGTCAAATATGTTAGAAACATATTGTCAACTTACAAATAGTTCTGTACCCTTTCTAAAACCATGCCCCCTTGATAGTTAAGTCTTCTGCCCTAACCACTCACCGCTATTGTATTTTGCACTGCTTTCATCTGTAGTACTTGCACAGCTCCTAGATGTGCAGAAAAATAGCTCAGACACATGGTGTTTCAGTGGGAGGTGATAATAATCTTGACACATACACAGATTGTCCATAGGAGGGATACACAATCTATTTCCTGTGTAGGTATTACTTTGGCACACCAAAATATAAGAGGGGGTGATTGGGACTGCAAAATCCAACCGATTGAATGTCATTTGATCTATAGCAGGGATGGCCAACCTGCGGCTCTCCAGCTGTTGTAAAACTACAATTCCCACCATGCCCTGCTGTAGGCTGATAGCTGAAGGCAAACTGGGCATGCTGGGAGTTGTAGTTTTGCAACAGCTGGAGAGCCGCAGGTTGGCAATCCCTGATCTATAGGATGAAATCAATTGCTCCAGATAGATCACATGAACATTTAAGTTTCAGTTGCTTTAGTTGATCTTCACCTGACATCAGTTAGCGTGGGTTGTATCTAATTTGCAGTTAGGGATTATACCCAGGATATGAGCATGATATATAGTTAAAGGGGTTATCCCATGAATAATGTAAAAAAATAAAATCAAACATCATATAGTCCATGACAATACCTTTCTAATAAAGCTAGAATCCACCCTGTACCTCACATGGATCCAGAGATCTCCCCATTCATTGCTCTACTAGATTTATATCAAGCTGGTAGCTCAAGGGAGTGTCTTTTCTGCTGCAGCTCAGGAGGCGTGTCCTCTCCCTATCACATGGGTTGGCATTTGAAGGATGAAACTGAGCATGTGGGGCCTTCTTACTGAGCCGGTCAAAGAAATAAGAAATTAAGTGGCACTATACAGATACATTTTATTGAATAACTCAGTGGCTATACTTAATTTTTAATTACATGCAATTGCAAAACTATTCAGATCCAGGTGCTGGTTTGAAAACTGTAGAATATTTTTTTGTGGGACAACCCCTTTAAACAGATCTATTAACATGATAGGGAAGGACTGGGTATGAGTAGCTGGACTAGCTTTAATTAGTATGGCAAAAGCAGGGCTCAAAATATAGAAAGTACCTTAGTTCATATACAGACTATGGTTGGCAGAAGAATTGACTGCAAACATTTCACAAACTCAGGGGGCTCAAGTTGAGTTGAATTCTGCCCTGGAGGAGATTTGGTCAGGGTTAATGGTGTCCTCAATGCTGAGAAACACACGCAGATATTTATCCATTATGCAATACCATCAGGGAGGTATCTGATTATCTTATTGGCTCCAAACGTATACTGCAGCAGGATAATACCCTAAGCATAAGCTAATGTCACTAAGAACTATCTTCAATGTAAAGAAGAACAAGGAATTCCTGGAAGTGATGATATGGCCCCCACAGAGCTCTGATCTTAAAATCATCAAGTCTGTCTGGAAAGAGACAAACGGATTTGAGTAAGCCTACGCCCTCATTATATTATATATTATACACAATACTATGCAAATGTTTAAAGTGGGTGTGTATATATATTTCTAGGGCCAGTTGGGTAAATATTCAGTATAGATTAATAGAAAATATAATTCAGACTAAGTTCCTAAATATAGAGTATAGATGAACCTGCAGTGTGCTGGTATAGGATAGTTAATTAATAAGTCACTGCCTAGGGTAAGAGTATCCCAATGTACAAGGTCACAGTATGTGTTAAGTGTATCAGGAGCTGACTGTCAATGATCTGTTCTCAGATCTGAATATTTTAAGATACATTTGATAAAAAGTCAGTATTCCCCAGCACCCTGTAACATTGTATAGTATTGCAGGGTTTGGATGCCATAATGAGCTCACAGCCCTAAGTGCCTGGAGGAGATTGACAAAATATAACCTGTTCTAAGATATAGTATCCTATCCTGCTCTACACATTTCATGTGTCCCTTTTGCGGACACCTTATCAGGAGCTAGGAGATGTGGTACACTAATCTAACTCAATGCCAGGACAAGCGGTATCGAGCTGCACATGTGACTTGCACCATCTCTGGCACTAGTATGGCAATATGTATAATAAACCCTATAGTGGACCTTTAGATTCAACAGTCAATATTGACTATGGCATCTGAGTGGTTAGAGCAATGGAGGGAGCTCACTCTGTCCTCTGATTGTTACCTCTCAAATGCAATTGTGGGGTCAACCCAAGTAATTGTTATGGAAGCCTTTGAAAACCGTCAGGCCTTCATGCGATTTCATCTATTATTCCCTGCCACTGTCAGGATGTAACAAAATGCCTATGAAAATCTCTGTCAGTGTAATAGTCCTGTATAGCTGTTACCATCATGCCATTGCCGCTCTCTGCCTGCCGACATGTACCATATGGCTACTGCTGTCACCACCACTGCAGCTGCCATTCCTCGCTGCGAATCCCCTACTGGCACCATTATTAGCTCTACGTATCCACCAATGCTACTACCACTACAACTGATGTACTGTCTTGTATGTTCTATGCCATGCTGCTACTGCTGCCACTGCAGCCACATGACACTATTACCTTACTCTTTCCACTGTGTACTTCTGCTGCTCTCAATTAAAAGGTTCATAGCAAACCACTTTTTTTTTTCTATCAGTTATCACTTGCATGTATAAATACGGGCTAGCATTCTGCCCCCATTAACGCATAATTTTTGGAGGCTTGGTTCCGACAAGCCACTTTCTTCTTACAAGTAACACATGTGCATATCATATGGGCAGGCATTCTGACCCCATTAAGGCATCATTTTTGGACACTTGGTCCCCCAACAAACCACAGTTTTTTTCCCTCAACACAGTTTGTGTTTAAACACCATTTGCCCTCGTTAAGGGACAATTTTTGGAAGCTTTGGAATATGAAAAACACATATGACAGCGCAACGTGTTTTTAAACACACTGTTCGTTGATGCTGTCAGACATACTTTATCCCATAGCTATGTTAGTGCCACTTTGACATTATTTGCTATTGCTGTTGTTGCATTCCAGAGCTTGGGGAGGGGCGAAAGGGAGAGAAAAAGCAAAAATTCATAAAAAAAATTAACAAAAATAGATAACATCTCTTCTTAAAAGTCCTAAGAAACTAGCAAGTGTTATATAACAATTCTCCAGGCAATTGGGGCAACTTCGGTTCAGGTAAAATTGATGTGCGTCCCAACTGAACTTTCTGAAAATTTTGGCGAACCTGAAATGAACCGAATCTGAAACAGTTTGCTTAGCTTTACTAGGTATGTATGTATTCACATTTTAAAGGGGGAATTTTTTTAAATAAAAAATAAACTTTATTGCCTTTATTATTATTTACTATGTCTTAGCTATGGAATGCTTAGTATTCTGAAGCTTTAAAACCAATCAGAGCAATGTTGGCAAGCAAATTATTAGGCCATACCTCAGGCCTGGGGGCCTTTTTTAAACCTGTGGTTCCCCTAGTAACATATCAGCAGTCTGAAATTGTACAGTTAGATGGTGAGCTACAGTTGTGTTTAAAATTATTCAACCCCCAATGCTGTAAAGGGTTTTCGGGAATTTAGTGTACATTTGTAATTGTGTTCAGAATGAAATCTTACAAGGACTTTTTAAAGAACAAAATGCAACTAAAATGACATTAATTGTTTTTGTAATACAGTATTAAATGTTTTTTTAGTGATTTCTTCATTGACACAATTATTCAACCCCTTAAAGACTACCACTCTTAAGAACAGAGGTTCATTTAAGTGTTTTCGATCAGGTATTGAAAACACCACTGGATGTCAAGGAGCAGCAATCAAGCATAATAAGCACCAATTAGGCAGATTTAAAATGACTGTGATACTCAGCTCCTTCTAGACATTTACTAGTGTGTATACAAACATGGTAAAGTCAAGAGAATGGTCCAGGAAGACAAGAGAAGCGGTGATTTCTCTTCACAGGAAGGGCAATGGCTATAAGAAGATTGCAAAGATGTTAAACATACCAAGAGACACCATAGGAAGCATCATTCGCAAATTCAAGGCAAAGGGCACTGTTGAAACGGTACCTAGTCGTGGCAGAAAGAAGATGCTGACTTCGACTGCTGTGCGCTACCTGAAGCGCAAAGTGGAGAAAAGTCCCTGTGTGACTGCTGAGGAACTGAAAAAAGAAGGCCTCCATCGCCAGAACTCCCAGATGCACCCCCTTACTGTCTCCAAAGAATAAGAAGAGTCGACTGCAGTATGCCAAAAGTCATGTGGACAAACCACAAAAGTTTTGGGATAATGTTCTGTGGATTGATGAAACAAAATTAGAACTGTTTGGGCCCATGGATCAACGCTATGTTTGGAGGAGGAAGAACAAGGCCTATGAAGAAAAGAACACCTTGCCTACTGTGAAGCATGGCGGGGGGTCAATCATGCTTTGGGGCTGTTTTGCTTCTACAGGTACAAGGAAGCTTCAGCGTGTGCAAGGTACCATGAATTCTCTTCAGTACCAGGAGATATTGGATGAAAATGTAATGCAGTCCGTCACAAACCTGAGGCTTGGGAGACGTTGGACCTTTCAACAGGACAATGATCCCAAGTATACCTCCAAGTCCACTAGAGCATGGTTGCAGATTAAAGGCTGGAACATTTTGAAGTGGCCATCGCAGTCACCATACTTAAATCCGATTGAGAACCTCTGGTGCGACTTAAAGAAAGCAGTTGCAGCGCGCAAGCCTAAGAATGTGACTGAACTGGAGGCTTTTGCCCATGAAGAATGGGCGAAGATACCTGTAGATCACTGCAAGACACTTGTGTCAAGCTATACTTCATGTTTAAAAGCTGTTATAACTGGAAAAGGATGTTGTACTAAGTACTAAGATTGAATGTCACTTGGGGGTTGAATAAAACTGATAATGATGTGAGCACAGAAAAGACATTTGTGGTTATTTCATTATAAATGTTATGTTATATTTGTCTGACTTACAAGTGCCTCTTTGATTTAATTTTAAACAAGATGACTGAAATGATCAAAATCAATGTCAAACTGGCCAAAACACTCAATTTCAGTGGGGGTTAAATAATTTTGAACACAACTGTAACACAGGAAGCCCCCATCTAAGGGGTTAAATGGCAATGATCTTGGCTAGGAACCTGGCTGTCAATAACTATTAGGCTCCTGCTGCTGATTAGTGTTATCGAATGGTGAATTTTATTCGCGAATATCGCCACTTCGAGAATTCGTGAAGATTTCGAATATAGTGCTATATTTTCGTATTCATGAATATTCTAGATTTTATTTTCCTCTAAACCCATGATCCCTCCCTGCTTCTTGCTTGTGGGTCTATGAGAAGGCTGCAATGTCTTTGTCTGAGCTTAGCAACATTCCTAGCAATCAACAGGAAAGTTACCTACCCCTTACTATATAAGTACCTACCCAGCAGCCATTTTCTGCATTTTTTTTTTTCAGTTCTGAGAGACAGCAGTGTCATTGCTGTGCTCTGTGCTTTGCTCTGTCATTACATTAGATAGTTAGTTAGTTAGCTTATATATATAATACAGATAGTTAGTGGGAGATAATCAGTATAGGTTAGATTGTGATAGTGTAGCTGAGTGTAGCTGTTCCAGTGCAGAGTGTGAGGTAGTGTTCTGCCGTCCCAACCATTTTCTCCAGTCTCAGGAAACTTTTAGCAGCTTTAAAAAATGTAGCAATACAAGCATATTACATTTCTGCAATCAAGAAAATATTAATTATTATTCCTTATAATAATTTCTGATGAATATTCTCCCAAATATTTGCGCAAATATCGCAAATTCGAATATTGTCCCTGCCGTTTATCACTACTGCTGAATCTGCTGATCAAACAAACATCTCCTATGCCTATGCGATCATCCTACGACAACTGTACCTAATGGTGCCTTAATGTTTGGCAATCCATGACATACAGCTATTTTACGGTGTGTTAAGGGGTTATTTATCCATGCCATCTATGTTTTAAAACATTACTGTAGCCCTGAACAGGTTCTGAGAACCAGTAGACAAAATAGATGGAAAAGTGTAGACTAAAAGAATGGATAAAAGGCAAAAATAGCATCAGTGAGAGAAAATACATTCTGCCCTCTGATAGGGCACCATGTGAGCATGTGACAGATATTTTGTAAATTAATTAAATATTTAGAGTAGATTATGTGGAAATTGCATGATTTTCTACAAATATATTAATATGTTAGATGTTTAATATATAAGATTAGAGATGTTGCGAACATAAAATTTGCCGTTTGCGAACGGCGAATGCGAACTTCCGCAAATGTTCTCTTACCGGCGAACCCGGCGAACCGCCATAGACTACAATAGGCGGTCGAATTTTAAAACCCACAGGGACTCTTTATGGCCAGAATAGTGATGGAAAAGTTGTTTCAAGGGGACTAACACCTGGACTGTGGCATGCCGGAGGGGGATCAATGGCAAAACTCCGAGTCGGGTTTTAATCCATAAAGGGCATAAATCACCTAACATTCCTAAATTGTTTGGAATAACGTGCTTTAAAACATCCAGTGTGTGTATACGATCAGGTATGATGTTTTATTGATCAGGTAGTGTAAGGGTTACGCCCGCTTCACAGTGACAGACAAAACTCCCCGTTTAACGCACCGCAAACAACCGCAAACAGTCCATTTACACAACCGCAAACTCCCAATTTGCACAAGGTTGGATACCAAGCTAGCCATGTCCCGTTCCTTGTCCTCACTGATGTCATTGAAGGTCTCTTCCTCCACCCAACCACGTACAACACGTAGTGAATAGATTTTTGACACCGGGAGATAGAAAAAGACCCATGCTCTGTCCGCTTCGTTTGAATTTTAGGTCACTGCGTGTGCGCTGTGCAATGTACTGTGACACCCTATATGAGTGGTGGGCAGTGGGCACAGTACAGTCTGTGGGCCTGACACACACTGGCAGGCAACTGCAATTATATTAAAGGGCAAAAATTGAATTGACTTTTTTTTATCTGCAAGGTACTGTGCAAACCTATATGAGTGGTGTGCACAGTCTGTGGGCCTGCAGCTTCTCACACACGGGCAGGCAACTGCAATATATATATATATATATATATATATATATATATAAGCAGATTGATGTACTAGCCCTAAAAAGGGCTTTTTGGGGTGCTGTCAGGACGCTGTCTTTACAGCAGATGACCCTTTTCACACAAGCGAGTTTTCAGCACGGGTGCAATGCGTGACGTGAACGCATGGCATCCGCACTGAATCCTGACCCATTCATTTCAATGGGTCTGTGTACATGAGTGTTTTTTTTCACGCATCACTTGTGCATTGCGCGAAAATTGCAGCATGTTCTATATTCTGCGTTTTTCACGCAGCCCTAGCCCCATAGAAGTGAATGGGGCTGCGTGAAAAACGCATTGCATCCGCAAGCTAGTAGATGTTGTTTGTAAACCTTCCGTTTTTTTAGCACGCGCGTGAAAAACGCATCAAAACGCATTGTACCCACGCGGACAAAACTGAACAACTGAATGCAATCGCAGGCAAAACTGAATGCAATCGCAGGCAAAACTGAATGGCTTTGCCTGTGAAATCGCACAATTTTCATTGAACACATCCGCAACGCATCCGGACCTAAGGCCCTATTCACACATCCGCAATTTTTGTCCCCATCCATTCCGCAATTCTGTGGAATGGATGCGGACCCATTCATTGTGAATGGGGCCGGACGTGAATCGGAGAGCTCTGCAAAAGACAGAGTATGTCCTATTCTTGTCTGCAGCCTGCGGACAAGAATAGGCATCTCTATGGAGAGTACCGGCATGGTGTGTTGTAGATCCGCAATTTGCGGATCCGCAACACACTACGGACGTGTGATTGGGGCCTTATCCGGATATGCTCGCGTGAAAGAGGCCGATGAGTCTTTGAGGACTGGAGTGGACACAGAACGCTGGCCTAGCTAACATTTTCCCTATTAATTCAGCAGAAGCAGCACTCTCCCTGCTCTAACTAACACTGCAGCTTCAGAACGAATCTAAGATGGATGCTGTCCTTGCTTTTTGATAGGAGGTGGGAGGGTCTAGGAGGGAGGGTATGCTGATTGGCTGGAATGTGTCTGCTGACTGTGAGGCACAGGGTCAAAGTTTGCTCAATGATAACGTATAGGGGGTGAATCGAGCATATGTTCGCCGGGAACTGTTCGCCAGCGAATAGTTCGGGGCATCTGTATATAAGATAGGCTCCCTCTCCAGCTGGAAGATTACAGATTCCATCTCCAACTTTGAAAGGGATCTTTTAGCATAACTGAAGCTATATAATACTATGTGAAATACATTATTTTTATTTAAAAAGTTTGGATACCCCCTCAAAAAACATAATAAGAGTAATTAAAATGCAAAAAATACTTAGCTAAGCATTGATTCAGTTTAATCACCACAAGAGGTAAAGACGTATTTGTTTCCCTATTTAGAACAAATAGAGCCAACCTTTGTACAATATGTTTTCTTGCTTGAACCAGATGTACTGTCAGAAGCTCTTCTGTGAGAACCCAGAGCTGGCTCTAAATACCTAGAGAGCATAAAATGGTCACAGATTATAACACCCTTAAAGAGCTGATTTGGTCTTTTTTCTTGGTCCAAATTCTTCTGTCTAACAAAAAAAAATGGTATTGAACCTGAAAGATGAATTTTTTTTTAGAGCTTTATTTAATTATGAAACTGTCAAACTTCAGAATACAGCTCCAGGTTAGAAACAGCATTTTAAACAAAAATATATTAGAAGCAGAAGGCATTGTTAAACACTTATCAATATTTTGAAGGTTGTGTTAACACACGCATCAACAAAATCATGGCAAAAACTGGCACATATGTTTATGTTAAAGCCATACTTTTTTATTTTACACAAAACATTCTAAAATTGCTTCTATAAAATTAAAATACACAAATTCTGCATTTTTTTGTGTTATGTGAAGTTCAAGGGAATGTTAAGGGAGCAGGCCCTCAAAAGTCTAGAACATAGCTCACATGGGCCCTAATGAAAGAGTTCAGCTTGGGCCCCCCTTCCCTCAGTGCATTGTGGCCAGGGCAGGGAAGCACATTGACTTAGTGCTGCCTGAGGCAAAAATTGAAAAGGCACCTCCCTCTCCATGCCAAATTCTTGACCTAACCCCTTTCTTCCAGGCAGAGATGAAATTTGACCAGCATGCGCTTTCTATAATACTGGTATATTCTTATGCACCACAAGGGTCTTTGGGCCACTTCAGGCTCCTTGGCCCGGTAGAGACTGTTACCTCAGCACCCCCTATACCTACGCCCCTGGGTGTAAGCAAGAGGATCATAGGTCTTAGTCAGTGTTCCCTCTAAGCCTTTGCAGTTGCTGAGCAGATTAGTTAGGTAGCTGGATGATATATTGTGAAAGGTGTGCAATCTGCTACTAAGGGTGCATTCCCATGTAGCAACCATAGGGTAAACCTGCAATACAATACAGTGGGACCATCATTTAAAGGGGTATTCCTATCTCTGACTTTTCTGTGTGTATGCTATAAAAGTTCAATAGATGTGGATTCTATCTCGAGAACAGCATTTAATTTGCCTACTGCAATGTATGGAGAGGTGGCTCCACATGTGTGGTTCTCTCCATTTACTTCTATGGGACAATATGACTTGTGATGGGACCACCTGCATCTATCAGACTCCTGTGGATATGCATTAAAAGTCTTACATGCAGTCCTATGTAACACCACAGATAAAGCAGCCAGTAATAGCTCTCTGAGTGCAGATAATGTAGTACATGTTACCTTCAGTCCTATGTAACACCACAAACAACACAGCAATGACTCTCTGAACACAGGTAATGTAGTAAATGTTACCTGCAGTCCTATATAACACCACACAGTGCTAATTTTTTTAGTTCAAATAATGTAGCAGAAGTTACTTGCTTTTTGTACGTACCTGAGGAGGCATTGATTTTAGCTAGCTACACAATAAAGACCACCTTTCACATCTTTCAAGAGTCCTATTCCATGGGAGTTCAAGCTTCCGCTGCCTCCTCCTCTTCCGGTAGCAGTAGCAACTGTAAGTGGGAGGTAGCAGTGCAAGCCTTGAGATCCCCGCACAGAAGGTCCTGATGCTAACTAGCATCAAGATATTACCCGCATTGTAGGTATTATGGGCAGCATGACTTGTGCCTGTTCTGAGTTCTGGGGCCACCCACCCTTATAGTGCACATAATGAAAATCCTTAGAATTCGTAACAGGCACTGTGTCACCTGAATGCCGGATCTAAGGGCTACTGCGGTAAGCGGGCCAACAGAGGCTTTGAGCAGGAGCACTATAGAAACTGTGTTGCTGCATGACCACGCAACTTAAGGCCTCTTGCACACGACCGTATGGCTTTTTCAGTGTTTTGCGGTCCGTTTTCTTCGGATCCGTTTTTCCGTTTTTTGCTTCCGTTGTGTTTCTGTTTTCCGTTCCGTTTTTCCGTATGGCATATACAGTATACAGTGATAACATAGAAAAAATTGGGATGGTCTTAAAATTTTCAATAGATGGTTCCGCAAAAAATGTAATGGATACGGAAGACATACGTGATTTGCGGACAAGAATAGGACATGTTCTATATTTAAACGGAATGGAAAAACGGAAACGGAAGGCATACGGAGACACTTCAGTCCTTTTTCTGGCCCATTGAAGTGAATGGTTCAGTATACTGTCAGTATACTGAACTGAAAAAACGGCCAGTATACGGTCCGCAAAATACTGTCGTGTTCAAGAGGCCTAAAGGGAACTGTGGCCCTAGTGTAAAAATTCAGCTATGGAGCTAGTGAGTGGGGCAGTTACGGTCCTGGGCACCATTTCCTCCTCTGCAACAAACAGCATCAAATAAATACTCACATACCACTCCTAATAATTAACTATACATTTGCCAGTTATAGAAGGCCATAGAGTATCTAGGTATATAAATTAAACAGCATCCAGGTCTGGTACAGTGAGGACTATTGTTCACATTCCTTGTGCTCTATGGCAGTGAAGGGGTTAATGGCTGCATATATGGGAATCAATGGCAGTAAATGTTTAAGTCTTTACACCCTTGGTGATGTAGGGCAGTGGAAAGATTAACGGGGTTGTCCAGAATTTTGCTACTTCTGGTCTATCCCCAAGATAGGCCATCAATATCTAATTGATGAGAGTCAGACACCCATTATTTTACTGCTGATTACATGATTTTTCATTGTTCAGTTTTTCTTTGGATTCCACAGTTGGATATGTTGTGTAATTCTCAATTTTAACATCCGAATGAGGGTTAGTAAGACTGCAGAGTGCACCTGTCTGTTCTATTATTATTGTTATATTGGAGTCTGTAAAGACCAACTTGAATATTATGGTTCTATACATTGTATGGTGAAATATAGAGTGATTTATCAGCATTATATGGACAGACGTGGGATCATAATTAGATAAATTAACTCAAGATGAAGGGCTTGACCTTCAACTGCAGCCATCAAAGTAGTCATTTGTCAAGTAGAAAATGCTGTATGCTATTAAAAAACTGCTCTAATCTTTACTATAAGGATGGAAACGAAGCCTTTCTTGTGTCATTGTAATTTGCTTCACTTAGTAAAGTGCAAATCAGTTTATGACATGAACGACTTAAATACTGAAACTGCTTTTTGCATGAAAGTATAGCCTCAGGGATGCGGGCTGTTTAGGATGACGTCTATGTTTTAGACTTAATTACCAGAATCAGAATAAAAGGACCCACAGACCATGTGTTTGAAACCTAAAGTATCCCATATTCCACTTTACAGTACAAATAAGTGATAATCTACTCACACATGAAAATTCAGGGTAGAAGATGACGTTTTTATAAATGACAGAAGCCCAAAATTCTCTCCCCATAATCACTACTTTATCACACATATCTCAAAGACTTAATGGGGTATTTTATCAATTTGGTGCAGTAGAACTGGCTTTCTTGCTCATAGCAACCAATCAGATTCCATCTTTCATTGTTGGAAAACAAAAGGTGGAATCTGATTGGTTGCTATGGGCAACTAAGCCAATTCTACTTTGGATCAGTTTGATAAATGACTGCATAAGAATTTCAAAGAATGATTACATGCAAAGCTCTTTTTAGTCTTCTTTACATAGTCCCACAGTTAAACAGTTGATTAAAAAATGTCCATTAAGGTCAACCCTTTACGTACAAATCCCGGTTGATCCCAAAGAAGGCAAAAACCACCCTTGAATGTAGTTTAATCATGGTGTCATTAGGCCCAGGCATGCACATGTGCTCTAGGTGTTTTACATAGTGTTCTAGTGCTACCTTTAATTGTATACCTGTCAGTAAAGGGGATGTCTGATCATTACATATCATATTCATTTTACAGATCATAAACAATAAACCATATTTGACGATAGTGTACATGCTGTTCATTGAGTGAGGCATTATGGCAATCACTTACATAGTATGGTGCCAGCTGGTGTTTAACATGCATAGCTCTGTGGGGGAGATTTATCAAACTGGTTTAAAGTAGAACTAGCTTAGATTCCACCTTTCATTTTTCACAGCTTCTTTGGAAAATGAAAGGTTGAATCTGATTGGGTGCTATGGGCAACTAAGCCAGTTCTACATTATACTAGTTTAATAAATTTCCCCCTGTATGTGTATGTCCATCTTCTGAGTTTTTGATGGTCAGTCCCCAACTAGAGATGGCCTTGCGGTTCGCCAGCGGTAATTTTGCGGCGAACTATGCACGTTCGAGATTCGCCGAACATGCGAACATATGGCGATGTCCGCCAACACAATCTTCTTTTGCATTGCGCCGAACTTTGACCCATGACACATCCATCAGGTGGGACAGAACAGCCAATTGAGACGTTTCAGCACAAGGAAACACCCCCACCCTATAACAGAACCTGATCTGGCAGCCATTTTACATTCTGTGTTTTGCCAGTGTAGGGAGAGGTTGCTTTGTGGAGCAGGGACAGGCTGTTAGGGACACCAAACACTAGCTAATAGTGCCACAAAAGTCCTTTTAAGGACTGGTATAGGTGTGCTTTCGATAGGTGTAATATACTAAAGGGGTGTGATATACTTATAATATACTTTCTAACATAGAAAGTATATTATAGTGCTTTTGTATTGTGCAGCAGTTGTGTGCGGATCTGCTGTGATACCGCAACTATATAGAGGGACAAACTCTATTGGAACAATTAATTGCAACGGGTGTGATATACCTGTTGCCCCCCCAAAAAAACTGTTTGTGGGGTGTGATAAACATTCTTCCACAAAATACTGATTGAGGGCTGCGATATAACTGCTGCCCCCAATAAACAGGGTGGTGTGATATAACTGTTGTGGCAAAAAAAAAATAATTGAGGGGTGTGATATACCTGCTTACACAAAATACTGATTAAGGGGTTCGATATACCTGCTTCCACCAAATATTGATTGAGGGGTGCGATATACCTGCTTCCACAAAATACTGATTAAGTGGGTTGATATACTTGCTTCCACCAAATATTGATTGAGGGCTTCAATATACCTGCTTTCACAAAATACCGATTAAGGGGTTTGATATACCTGTTTCCACCAAATATTGATTGAGGCCTGCGATATACCTGCTTCCACAAAATACTGATTAAGGGGTTTGATATACCTGCTTCCACAAAATACTGATTGAGGGCTGCAATATACCTGCTTCCACAAAATACTGATTAGGGGGTTCCATATACCTGTTTCCACCAAATATCCATTGAGGCCTGTGATATACCTGCTTCCACAAAATACCGATTAAGGGTTTCGATATACCTGTTTCCACCAAATATTGATTGAGGTCTGCAATATACCTGCTTCCACAAAATACTGATTAAGGGGTTTGATATATCTGTTTCCGCAAAATACTGATTGAGGGCTGCGATATACCTGCTTTCACAAAATACTGATTAAGGGGTTCCATAAACCTGTTTCCACCAAATATTGATTGAGGCCTACAATATACCTGTTTCCACAAAATACTGATTAAGGGGTTTGATATACCTGTTTCCACTAAATATTGATTGAGGCCTTCGATATACCTGCTTCTACAAAATACTGTATATACATAAGACAAGGACCATTCTTTATTCTGGGTGGTGGCGGATATGTGTCTGCTGGCATGAGGAAATTCAATAAAACGGGGTCATCACAGGTGTTGAATTCCTCCGAGATCAATGCCTCATTAGTTTTTAGAAATGTGAGGAAGTCCGCACTGTCATGAGCTAGACAAGTGCGCTTATCGGTCACGATCCCGCCTGCTGCGCTTAACGTCCTTTCGGACAGGACACTCGACGAGGGGCAAGCCAAGAGTTCCATGGCAAATTGTGCCAGCTCTGGCCACAGGTCAAGCCTGCACACCCAGTAATCCAGGGGTTCCTCACTTCTCAGAGCGTCCACATCGGCTGTTAACCCGATGTTAACCTGGTGTTCCCTGAGGCTGGATCCGGAGGGCAGCTGTCGATGGGTTGGCTGCAAGAATGATCTCATATCCGAAGTGAACAACACATCTTCAAGCCACACTCTTCTTGCAGGCGCCATAGGATTGGTACCCGCACCTGTTTCGCTGTGGGTGAAAATTCCTCTGCCAGCTCCCGCAACCACAGAATGCAGCATTTCTCGCAGCAAGGCCTGGAAATGCTGCATTCTGCCAGCCCTCTTTGATACTGGTAACATGTCCACCATTTTGTGTTTGTACCAGGGGTCTAAGGACGTTGCCACCCAGTATTTATCGTCCCCCTTTATGTTTTTTTAAAAGGGGTCCCTCTTCAAACACTGGAGCATGAAGGCCCCCATTTGCACTAAATTGGAAGCAGTTCAGCGCCCTGGCTCATGCTCATAGTCCAGGAGAATGTCGTCCTTGGTCTCCTCCCCCCAGCCACGAACAACACCAGGGATCCCCAAATAGTTTAAAGTCCCCCTCAAAGCCTGCTCTTTTTCTCCTCCTCCCCCCAGCCACCATCCTACTCTGACTCCTCCTCAGACTCCTGCTGACTTGTGTCAGATGAAGTAGCCCCCCTGGAAAAACATTCAGCATTGCGACATCCTCATCTTTCAGCTCCTGCTCCTCGAGTGCTCGATCAATGACACAACGCAATGCATGCTCCAGAAAGAAGGCGTAAGGTACGATGTCACCGATGGCGCCCTGGCTGCGACTGACCAGTTTGGTGATCTCATTAAATGGCTGCTGAAGTCTGCATGCGTCGCGCTTGAGCAGCCACTAGCACAGTGAAAAGCTCCCCAGAATCTGTCCTGCTGCAGATTTCCTACAGGTAGTCATTAACGGCACTTTGCTGCTAGAGCAGCCTATCAAGCATATACAAGGTAGAGTTCCAACACATTGGGCTGTCACAAATCAGACGTCTGACGGGCAAGTGGTGTCACCGCTCAATGTCAGCTAGGCGAGATATGGCCGTGTAAGATCTTCTAAAATGACCAAAGATTTTCCTGGCCTGCCGCAAGATGTCCTGGACCCCAGGGTATTTGGCAACAAATCACTGCACGACTAAGTTCAGGACGTGCGCCATACATGGCACGTGTGTCATTTCGCCCAGTTTCAGTGCTCAGCAGATTGGCACTGTTGTCGCACTTTACCAACTGTCAAATTGAGCTGGGCTAGCCACTGATCGGCCTATGACCGCAGAGCTGAAAGGAGTGCAGGACCAGTGTGGCTCTTGGCTTCCAGGCACAACAGCCGAAGGCAACGTCTCACCTGGTACGTCAAATAGGTTTTGGGGAGCTTGGGGGGCACAGCGGAAGAGCCGGTAACAGTGGAAAAGAAGGAGTCAGCTGAGGAGGACACGGAGGATGGAGTAGGATGAGGAGAAGAAGAGGCAGGTCTGCATGCAATCCTTGGCGGTAACACCAAATCCCCACGAGAGCCACGGGTTACATGTTTGACAGCCGTCAGAAGGTTCACCCAATGGGCAGTAAAAGTTATGTACCTTCCCTGCCCGTGTTTGCTAGACCACGTGTCGGTGGTCAGATGTATATTGGCACCTACACTGTGTGCAGAGATATATTCACTTACCACTAAACGTGGCCATATAGCTCTATATCTTCTGGGAGATCAGGCCTCCTGTTCATCTCTTGTGGGCACCCACATGATGTCCATCAACACATCATCTTTGTCAACTTCACCACCACTGACATTTGAGATCTTGGAGTAGGCAGCAACAGCTGGCCCCCATTTAGTATAATGATCCCCAATGATCCTCCATTCAGTATGATGACCACCAGAGCCCCCATTCAGATAAACGACCCCCAGTGATCACCGTACAGTATAATGACCCCCAGTGCCTGTGTGGGGGCCACTGGGGGTCATTATTCTGAATAGGGGGCAACTGGGGGTTATTATTTTGAATAGAGGTCCACTGTTGGGTCATTATACTGTGTGTGGGGCCACTGGGAGTAATTATACTGTGTTTGGGGGCATTGGGGGGTCATTATACTGTATAGGGGCCACTGGTGGTCATTATACCGTGTGGGAGCCACAGAGAGACATGTAAATGTACAAAAATGCCTCAAGGGGGCCCACTGGGTTTAATCGCCCAAGGGCCCACATAAACCTGCTGCCGTCCCTGCCTGCAGCCACATAATCTCAAGTTCTTTTCTGTCAGTTGAATGCCTAATTTTTGGGGCCTGTACTCCCGTGGCCTAAAATAAAAATTTTCTAGGCTTCAGCAGGGCACATTTTTGAGAGTTTCCCTTTAAGCTGCATAAAACTGGCCACTGATAAAATACATATTTTTTTGTGGGAATTTTACCAATGATCCCCCTCAGGTATGTCACTGTCCATATTGTGGGACTATTTGTGCACTTCTAGTATTTGGTGGCTGCAAATATGACCTGAAGGTTTTTCAGGTTTACCTGCCATTAATGTCAATGGGCCCCTGCCGCGAACATTTGATCGCGAACGCATGAACCGTCCCAGCCGATGTTTGTCCATCACTAACCCTAACCAGGTCTCTGCATAGAGGTCCTCTGTTCACTGCAGATCAGTTAAAATAGCTTTCTGCATACAAAAGAGACATTGTTATCAGCTCCTCTGAAGTAAGGACAAGGCAGAAATTTATTTCTATTAGCTGTTCTGCATTAAACAAAGGGTCACTATGGAAAGACTCAGTAGATGGACATGCACATTTTTTTGACCCTATACGCACTAGGTGGCCCTATATTATATAAGTAAACATCATAAATCTTTTGGAGCATTTATTCAACAACATGTGAAAGGCAAATATTGTTTTTATCACTTGTAAAATGAATATGACTTTATTACTTTTAAGTAACAAACTTTAGATCTGACATCAGTTGTTGTGGGAGATTTATCAAACTGATGTAAAGGAAAACTGGCTTAGTTGCCTATCCCAACCAATCAGAATCCACCTTTCATTTTTGAGAGCCCCTTTGGAAAATAAAAGGTGGGATCTGATTGGTTGCTATGGGCAACTAAGCCAGTTTTCCTTTACATCAGCTTGATAAATTTCCCCCAGTGACTGTGTCTATAACACAACTCGTGAGGCATTCATGTGAGCAACACGGGCGTATGGGTGGCAGCCATGGGGGACATAGTGACAATAGGGTTTAGTGACATATGAGGCATTGTGGCTCTTATAAGACATTGCAGTTGACATAGGTTCATTGTGGCTGTCATAAAGGGCATTGTGGCTTTTATTAAACATCGTGCCTGCTATGGGGGCATTGTAGCTGGCAAGAAGGTTATCATGGCTGTCATAAGGAGCACTGAGGGCATTGTAGATGGCATGGGAGGTATTTTGCTGTGCTGGGAATATTGTGTGGCATAGGGGTCTGTGTTTGAGAGCAAATTCTGCTGAGGTGTTTCATAGCTAACTGAAACCTTCATGCCAATCTGGGACAGATCTAAACAATGGATCAAATAAACAACTACTGTACAAGCAAAGCAGATGTCAACAGTGAGTCACTGTGGGATTGCTGTTAGTATTTTTATTTTATGATGCAGAATTGCATAGAGACTTAAAAGCAATGTCATCAGAAAATAACCCATTGTCTAAATAAATTTTTTATGTTAAACATATATTTTTTTAATTGTTTGTGAGTTTTTGGTCAGTGTAAAAATTGCAGGATTCAATTTAAAAAACATATAGATCTTGACATGGAAATTAAAAAAAAATCACTGAAAGTGCTAAAAACATATGTTTAACTTAAAAACATGATTTAAAGGGGTTGTCTCACTTCAGCAAATAGCATTTATTATGTAGAGCCAGTTAATACAAACCACCTACTAATGTATGGTTATGGTTATTGCCCATATTGCCTCCTTTGCTGGCTGGATACATTTTTTTCATGACATTATACACTGTTTGTTTCCATGGTTGTTACCACCCTGCAATCCATCAGTGGTGGTTGTGCTTGTACACTATCATGCAATTATTTGTCACCCCAGGTCAAAATGATCTCCAAAAGGAATAAAGTTAAAGATGACACATTCCCTCTGTATTTTAACCAAAAACTATTTTTTTTTTTTCTTTTAAATTTTCAAAATAACTAAAAAGGAAAAGGGCCCAAAGCCAAACTTTGGGCACCCTTCATAGTTAGTACCTAGTAGCACCCCCTGTGGCAAGTATCACAGCTTGTATTCACTTTTTGTAGCCCGCCAAGAGTTTTTAAATTCTTGTTTGAGGGATTTGCATCCATTTTTCCTTGTTTAAATCTTCCAGTTGCATGCACTGCTCTTCTATCCACAGATTTTTGATGATGTTCAGATTAGGGACTGTGAGGTTCATAGTAAAACCTTGCTTAAAATACAAAGCATGTTAAACTTTATGCCTTTTGGAGATCATTTCATCTTCAACTTGCTTAAAGGGGTTTTACCATCACACACAATAGGGGCATATCGCTAAAATGAGAACAGAGTGGGGAAATGAACAGAGGGTGCACTGCGCATGCGCAGCCGCCCTCCATTCATTTCTATGGGTCCGCCGAAAATAGCCGAGTGCTGGCTCGGCTATTTCGGTCTGCCCCATAGAAATAAATAGTAGTAGGGGCCACGCGTGCGCGGTGCGCTGTCATTCACTTCTATGGGAGCAGCGGGGTCCTCCAGCAACAGCTCTGCCCGCTCCGCTCTCGTTGTAAGTGCGGGTCCCAGAGGTGGGACCCACACATATCAGACAAGTTTTTTCTTTTGACTCAATGATCATTCAAACAAATTTTGTTGTCTCTTTGGTAAAGAAATAAAGAATGAAAATCAATTACTAATCCTCATTGTTTAAAACACCAAGGGAGAGTGGGGAGTGGTACTGGCATATGGAAAATGAAAAACTTAACGGATTGTCTCCTTTCTTTATATTGACGATGTATCATCAGGATACAGTAGGTCATCAATATCAGATTGCAGGGGTCCGATCCCTGGCATCTCTGCCGATCAGGGCTGGGACAAGGTCCACCACCAACAGAGGCTGAGCTGCCCAAGTGCGCCCCCCCCCCCCTCCAACTTGTGGATGACACTGCTATGGGGGATCTGTGATGGATGACACTGTTATTGGGGAATCTGTGGATGACACATTTGTGTCATCCACAGATCCCCCCTCCCCATAACAGGGTCCATGTAGGAATGACCCCCAATACAAGGGGTGAGGCTGTGGGGTTGTATCTGCTTTTTTGATGACAGCGCCAGCGGGGCCCGTGCAGTGACTGTATTCTACTACACCCCTCGACACTGTATATAATCTTAACTATATAACTGTAGTGATTTGCTACAGTTATATAGTAAATAAGATTATATCCAGTGAGCGGGGGGATGGAGTGTAGTAGAATACAGTCACTGCGCGAGCCCTGCTGTCATTATGAAATAGCATATGTGACCCCCACCTCTTTTATTGGTGGTCATTCAGTAAATTAACCCTGTTTTGGGGGTGGGGGTGTCTGTGGGACAAATATGTGTCATCCACAGATTCTCCCATAACAGGGTTCATTTAGTGATTGACCACCCAAATTGTGGTGACCCAATACATGGGAGTTGCATCTGCAGAGCTTTTGTATAATGCCACCCCACACTGTAGTGTCCGCCACACAGTAATGTCCGCCACACTGCCCCCGCACAGTAATGTCCGCCACACTGCCCCCACACAGTAATGTCCGCCACACTGCCCCCCGCACAGTAATGTCCGCCACACTGCCCCCACACAGTAATGTCCGCCACACTGCCCCCACACAGTAATGTCCGCCACACTGCCCCCACACAGTAATGTCCGCCACACTGCCCCCACACAGTAATGTCTGCCACACTGCCCCCCACACAGTAATGTCCGCCACACTGCCCCCGCACAGTAATGTCCGCCACACTGCCCCCACACAGTAATGTCCGCCACACTGCCTCCCACACAGTAATGTCCGCCACACTGCCCCCACACTGTAATGTCCGCCACACTGCCCCCACACAGTAATGTCTGCCACACTGCCCCCACACAGTAATGTCCGCCACACTGCCCCCGCACAGTAATGTCTGCCACACTGCCCCCACACAGTAATGTCTGCCACACTGCCCCCACACAGTAATGTCCGTCACACTGCCCCCCACACAGTAATGTCCGCCACACGCCCCCACACAGTAATGTCCGCCACACTGCCTCCCACACAGTAATGTCCGCCACACTGCCCCCACACTGTAATGTCCGCCACACTGCCCCCCACACAGTAATGTCCACCACACTGCCCCCACACAGTAATGTCCGCCACACTGCCCCCCACACAGTAATGTCCGCCACACTGCCCCCCACACAGTAATGTCCGCCACACTGCCCCCCACACAGTAATGTCAGCCACACTGCCCCCCCACACAGTAATGTCAGCCACACTGCCCCCCCACACAGTAATGTTCCCCACACCCCCCCTCAACCACACAGCAGTGCCCCCACATAGTAATTTGTCATGCCCCCCCCCTCTTGTCATAATCCCCTCTTCCCTCTTCTTGTCATGCTTTTTCTGCCCCGTCATGCTCCCCCATCTTTTCATGCTCTTTTACCCCCCATGTTGTCATGCTCTTTCTGCCCCCCATGTTGTCACAGACTTAATGAAAGGGGGCCCGGCATTTCACTGTACTTAATGCCGGGCCCCATCAGAAGCTCCTCTCACCTCCATTATGGTCACTTCTCCAGGCTTCCAGGATCAGGCCCCAGCGCTGCCTCACATTAAGCAGGTGGGCGGAGCCTAACGGAGGTCCGTTAGGCTCCGCCCACCTGCTTAATCTGTTTCTAGTTAGAGCCAGAGGCAGCGGGGCCTGATGCTGGGGGCCTGAAGCAGCATAATGGAGGTGAGAGGAGCGCTCTGACAGGGCCCGGCTCAGGGAATGACAGGAGGGAGCGCTGAGCGGTTCCCCCCTGTCAGTCCCTCTCCCTCTCGCCGGCCCCTGCCTGCGCCCTGAGGCTGGAGCGCCCTGAGGCTGGAGCCTCCCCAGCCTCTGTGTCGGCCCGGCCCTGCTGCCGATCAGCTGTTTGAAGAGACGCTGCCTTCACTTCATTGCTTACCTGCTTGCTGTCACAACTGCAGTGGTGAGCAGGTGTAATTATAACTGCTTGTCCATATTCACTTCAAAGGGATAGCTCCATCCTATACACTTGAAAAGGAAGGAGCTGTCCCATTGAAGTGAAGTGAACAGTGGTTGTGACCGTGAGCAGGTAATCAATGAAAAGAAGACAGTGCTTGAACCAGAGCTGTAGTCTCTTCAAACAGCTGCTGAGCAGGGGTGCCAGGAGTCCGACCCCCGCTGATCTGATATTGATGAGCTATCCTGAAAATAAGGTCATCAATATAATAAATTAAGACAACCCAAAGATTTAGATGAATAAAGTCCCATGTGACACCGAAAAAAGTCGCAACAATATTTTAAATAACAGAACATATAAAAGTTATGGATTTCAAAGGAGCATGTACTAAAAAAAAAAAAAAAAACTGTCAGAAAGGGGGACGTAAATGGCCTGGTCAGGAAATGGTTAATAAATAGCAATAGCTATTGGCTTGGATTAAAGCCTGACAAGTTATTTATTTTTATAGTATATAACTAAAATAACTAACAAATAGGAACATTAATTCACAGTTATAGATTTTAGTAGGCAGAAACTGAATTCTTTAGGGTCTAGTGACAATATTTTGTAAAAAAAAAAAAAAAAAAGAAGGGTTTCATTAAAAATGGACAATTTAAAAGCATTGGCAGAACATGATAATTGATCAAAACCATAATTAATTTTCTCTAATCGTAATGTTATTGTTCTTAAGATACAGGGGAGAATAATCATGTTTACAAAGCTAGAGATAATTAACCATGGCTAATGATGTATCCCAAATGAACAGTGAGGACACTGGATGAGTTCAAATGTTAACTACATGAACACAAGCCAATTGGAAAAAAATTATGCGTGTCTTAATTGACCTGGTCATGACCATGCTTAAAGCCTTATAACTCTCATATGCCAGGCAACAGGCCACAAGACAGGCAAACTGCATAGTAAGTAGCCATAGAATGCAAGAAATATAGTGGACTGATGCATTGGATAGTGAAGGATGTGACTCTTTTTGATGGCTATTGCTACATCTAATGACAGATCAAAAACTTCATATAATTTTAAATATAGTGTGCTGCATATAGAGATATTAGAATACCAATACTCATAACAATAAGATATTGCCAGGGCCACAGCTAGAGCTGGTTCTATAGGCTAGAGATGAGAGAATCGAAGATGACGAATTCATTTAGAATTTCAAGAAAAAATTTATTTGCAATGAATGCAAATTTTCTCGCGCTTCATGGTAACGATTCACAATTTTGCTAAACGTGTGAGGACTGAGGACCTGAGACAAGGAACTCTGGGAAGGCGGGATCACCCAGATTGACATGCTTGCATGAAGCCAATCATCAGCCAGCAAGCCCTGTGATGTCACAGCCCTATAAATACGGCGGCCATCTTGCAGTCAGACACAGAGTGCAGGGACAGACGTGTGAAGGCACTAGGGACAGTAAGTGGAAAAACGATTGTGGAAAGACAGAAAAAACGATATATAAGTCCAGGGAAAGGATAGGGCGGAATCATTTCACAGCATTTTAGTGCAAGGAGAGACATCAGGAGGTGCTAGGGACATTGATAGGAAAGTGATTTACAAGTGCAGGGAAAGATTATTTGGGGTTCCAAATAGTCATTAGACAGCTCTGTCATTCCAGCTTTTTGTTACGCTGCAAGTTTTAAGTTGACAAGCCTTTAGTGGCTTATATCTTAGTATCTTATTCAGTACTACAAGAAAAATATATTCTCAGTTCACTTCTGCAGTTATTTCTGTTGAAAGCATATAGGGGCATATTTCAGTACAACAAGAAAAATATATTACCACTGCACTGCTGCAGTTATTTCGGTAAAAGCGTATAGGGGCGTATATCAGTGCAACAAGAAAAATATATGCGCACTGCACTATTGCAGTTATTTCTGGTGAAAGCGCATAGGGGCGTATTACAGTAAAAAAAGAAAAATATATACGCACTGCACTGTTGCAGTTATTTCTGTTGAAAGCATATTGGGGCATATTACAGTAAAAAAAGAAAAATATATATACGCACTGCACTGTTTCAGTTATTTCTGGTGAAAGCGTATAGGGGCATGTTTCAGTCCAACAAGAAAAATATATTCTCTGGTCACTTTCACAGTTATTTCTGATAAAAGCGTATAGGGGTATATTTCTGTACTACAAGAAAAATATATACACACTTCACTCTTTAATAGTTTTCTGTTGAAAGAGTATAGTGGCCTATTTCAGTCCAACAAGACAAATATATTCTCAGGACACTTCTGCAGTTATTTCTGGTGAAAGCATATAGGGGCTTATTTCCGTACTATAAGAAAAATATATTTTCAGTTCACTTCTGCATTTATTTCTGTTTAAAGCGTATAGTGGCCTATTTCAGTCCAACAAGAAAAATATATTCTCAGGTCACTTCTGTAGTTATTTCTGGTAAAAGGGTATAGTGGCCTATTTCAGCCTAACAAGAAAAATATATTCTTAGGTCACTGTTGCAGTTATTTCAGTACTACAAGAAAAATATATACACACACTTTGCTCTCTAACAGTTTTCTGTTGAAAGCATATAGTGGCCTATTTCAGTACAACAATAAAAATATATTCTCAGTTCACTGCTGCAGTAATTTTTGTTGAAAGTGTATAGTGGCGTATTTCAGTACTACAAGAAAAATATATTCTTAGTTTATTTCTGCATTTATTTCTGTTTAAAGCGTATAGTGTACTATTTCAGTCCAACAAGAAAAATATATTCTCAGTTCACTGCTGCAGTAATTTCTGTTGAAAGCGTATAGGGGCATATTTCAGTACTACAAGAAAAATATATTCTCAGTTTACTTCTGCATTTGTTTCTGTTTATAGCATATAGTGGCCTATTTCAGTCCAACAAGAAAAATATATTCTCAGGTCACTGCTGCAGTAATTTTTGTTGAAAGTGTATAGTGGCGCATTTCAGTACTACAAGAAAAATATATTCTCAGTTTATTTCTGCATTTATTTCTGTTTAAAGCATATAGTGGCCTATTTCAGTCCAACATGAAAAATATATTCTCAGGTCAATTCAGCAGTTATTTTTGTTGAAAGCGTATAGTGGCCTATGTCAGTCCTATAAGAAAAATATATTCTTAGTCACTGTTGCAGTTATTTCTGGTAAAAGCGTATAGGGGCGTATTTCAGTACTACGAGAAAAATATATATGCACTTCACTCGTTAATAATTTTCTGTTGAAAGCACATAGTGGCCTATTTCAGTCCAACAAGACAATTATATTCTCAGTTCACTGCTGCAGTAATTTCTGTTGAAAGCGTATAGGGGCATATTTCAGTACTACAAGAAAAATATATTCTCAGTGTACTTCTGCATTTGTTTCTGTTTATAGCATATAGTGGCCTATTTCAGTCCAACAAGAAAGATAGATTCCCAAGTTACCTCTGCAGTTTTTTCTGTTGAGAGTGTATAGGGGCGTATTTCACTACTACAAGAAAAATATTCGGATTGCACTGTTTCAGTTATTTCTGGTTAAAGAGTATGGGGGCATATTTCAGTACTACAAGAAAAATATATTCTCAGTTCACTTCTGCATTTATTTCTGTTTAAAGCATATTGTGGCCTATTTCAGTCCAACAAGAAAAATATATTCTCAGGTCACTTCTGCAGTTATTTCTGGTGAAATCATATAGTGGCGTATTTCAGTCCAACAAGAAAACTATAGTCTCAGGTCACTTCTGCAGTTATTTCTGGTAAAACAGTATAGGAGAGTATTATAGCGCTACAAGAAATATATATACACACTACACTGTTGCAGTTTTTCTGGTGCAAGCATATAGGGGCGTATTTCAGTCCAACTAGAAAAATATATTCTCAGGTCACTTCTGCAGTTATTTCTGGGGAAAGCATAAAGGGGTGTATTTCAGTAACATAGTATATAAGACCGAAAAAAGACATTTGTCCATCCAGTTCGGCCTGTTTCCTTCCAGAGGAAGGCAAAAAACCCCTGTGAGGAAGAAGCCAATTTTCCCCACCTAAGGGGAAAAAAATTCCTTCCCGACTCCAATCAGGCAATTAGAATAACTCCCTGGATCAACGATCCCCCTCTAGTAGCTATAGCCTGTAATATTATTATACTCAAGAAAAATATATTTTCAGTTCACTGTTGCAGTTACATCTGGTAAAGCCTATACTGGCATATTGCAGTAGAAAAAGAAAGATGCATTTGCCATTCGCTGCTGCACTTATATCTTGAAAAACCTTTATTGACGTATAGCAGTAGAAAAAGAAATATGCATTCACCATTCACTCCTGCACTTATATCTTAAAAAACCTTTAGTGACGTATATCAGTAGAAAAAGAAATATATATTCGCCATTTGCTGCTGCAATTAAATCTTGAAAAACCTTTAGTCACGTACCGTATATCAGTAGAAAAAGAATAATACATTCGCCATTCGCTGCTGTACTCATATCTTGAAAAACCTTTATTGACGTACAGCAGTAGAAAAATAAAAATATATTCAGCGTTCACTGTTGCAGCTATATGTGGTAAAGCCTTTAGTGGCCTATTTTTGTAGAAAAATCAAGATATATTCAGCGTTAAGTGCTGCAGTTATATGTGGGAAAGTCCTTTTTGCGGTATGGACTGAATTACTTTGTGGTGAAATTTATGTATTTACGTTTTACACTCTGCACGCTTAAGTGATGACGTCCATAGGAGCGGCGCACCAATACAGGTGAATACACTATTCACTAACCCTACACAAAAATGCAAACTAATTCACACCAGCCCGCATCTATCCACGGTATTGCTTACTGGACATTGTGGGGACTTTTCTACAGCCCTAAAACCTCACGAGGACCGCGTCTCGCTCTTCCAGCGCGAAACTACATCCTCCACTATGTCCAGTTCAATTCAGATCACTTACTCCTCAGGCACCGTTGTTTTTTTTTAACTGACAGCCTATAACCCTCTGTTGAAAAGTTTTTAGTGGCATATATACGTGGAAAAAGAAAAATATACTCGGCGTTCACTGTTCCAGTTATATGTGGTAAAGCCTTATATATCAGTAGAAAAAGAAAAATATATTCGCCATTCAGCACTGCAGTTATATGTAGTAAAATCTTTTGTGACTTATTTTGGTGGAACAAAAATTGTATTCAGCGTTCAGCGCTGCAGTTATATGTGGTAAAATCTCCATTATTTCTCTATGATAAATCAGCAGCGTGGGGGCCCCTGTGTGGCTTCTACACTCTTTCAAAATAATCCTTAAGCAGAGCGAATATATGCCAGATGACCGGGACGCTCCATGACCTTCCCAGGAGTTTGTATTCGGCGATGCTGTTAAAATCTTTTGTGACTTATTTTGGTGGAAAAAAAATTGTATTTAGCATTAAGCGGTGCACTTATATGCAGTAAAATCCTTTTTGAATTATTTCAGTGGAAAAAAACTTGTATTCAGCATTAAGCGCTGCACTTATATGTGGTAAAATCTTTTTAAAATTATTTTGTTGGAAAAAATCTTGCATTCTGCGTTAAGCGCTGCACTTGCAGTGGATATAAAAAGTCTACACACCCCTGTTAAAATGTCAGGTTTCTGTGCTGTAAAAAATCATTTCAGAACTTTTTCCACCTATAATGTGACCTATAAACTGTACCACTTAATGGAAAAACAAAATTAAATCTTTTAGGTAGAGGGAAGAAAAAATATAAAAATAAAATAATATGGTTGCATGTTGTGTGCACACCCTTAAACTAATACTTTGCTGACGCACCTTTTGATTTTATTACATTACTCAGTCTTTTTGGGTATGAGTCGATCTGCATGGCACATTTTGACTTGGCAAGATTTGCCCACTCTTCTTTGCAAAAACACTCCAAATCTGTCAGATTGCGAGGGCATCTCCTGTGCACAGCCCTCTTCAGATCACCTCACAGATTTTCATCAATTTTAGAGGGACGTTCAGTTCTTGGTTATGTCACTGCTGTGACATATTTTCTCCACTTGATGATGAGTGTCTTCACTGTGTTCCATGGTATATTTAATGTCTTGGACATTCTTTTGTACCCTTCTCCTGACTGATACCTTTTAACAATGAGATCCCTCAGGTGCTTTGGAAGCTCTCTGTGGACCATGGCTTTTGCTGTGGGATGCGGCTTAAATAATTGTTTATGACCTCTTAGTAATTTAGAGATAAGGTATTTTTAGATGGCCGCACAATGTGAAAGTGAAAGTACCAGTCACACAGTTGGAAAAACAGTTAAACCTTTCTGACAGAACAGCTCAATAGTTTTAATAAAGGCTAATTGAAAATATGATTTTTAGTCAATAAATAGTAAAATTCAATCATAAACAAAAATAGCATGCAAAGGTGTACATATCCTTTAATTTAAAACCCTTAGAAATCTAAGCGCCCATACTTCACCTCTGTAGACCTACAGTATGTTTTTATTAACTTTGTTTTTATGACCCCACATGTTGTATTACCGCTATAGTATGCTGCCATATCAAGATCACTGAAACTTTCTGTGAACACAGCTCTGACTTAAAGGGAAGCTGCAACCTGCACTATGCTGCCTTGTGGGAGCTAAGTCCAATGGAGCTCACTGCCCTTGATCTCCCCTGGCCTCCAGGTGATGACTGCTGACAGGTTTCTTTCCTTTTCTGTATACTCTAAAAGTTCTGACTGCCACCCCAGAGGTGACAGACTGCTGATATCAACATAGTGTAGGTGGCAGGTTAGCTTTCAAGAGAAAGGACCTCCTATACACTTTGCAGAAGCAGGGCACAAAGAGAAGGACCAGAATTTTAAAATTATAGATCATGTCCCACCTCTAAAGATGAGTGGAGACCGAGAAGCTCTATTTAAGACAAAAAGAGCTCAAACAGATCTACGGACTAAAAAAATTGTAGCCATATGGTTCGAATACCAAACTCACATGGGGTATTTTTGATTGAATGTACCATGGTCTGACCTCCTCGTCCTCTCTGCTATTTTGAACAATTGCTTTTTGCCATTTATTCTACATATAATCTTCTTGTTTATTTAATGCCTTTCTTGACGCACTGTAAAAAAGCGCCCTTTTCATGTTATGTTCATATCATAACTGAAGATTGTTCTTCTTTCTGCTAGAACAGAAAAACCTTTGCATTCTACGGCTTTGTTCAAAGTGTTGCTGATTTGTTTCCACCACTGCCCTAGGTCTGTTTTTCTTACTAGCATATTACTGTGCTGTACATTCACTCCCATGATCATTGCCAAACTATGTTGAAAGGTGGCCCCTGACCTCTAACTAAGGCCAGGCAGCTCTCTGTTTTAAATACCCCCCTTTTTTTTTACCCTTACTCCTAGGGTGCAACCTTACACCTTGTGCTGTGTCACGTAAATTCACCCCTTCACATGGTTGCATAATGGAATGTATAGGGATGCCACTAACACTGGCTACCTTTGCCTCCTGCACCTGTAATAGTAACCAGATATAGTCAGCAATGAGGACACGTACGTGTGGCCCCAGACATCTGACGCTTGGCACTCCATTTAGGGCAGTGGCCCAACATCATAGTGCATCATATGTGAGCGCATCTCTGAAAACCAAACTGAGTTTTTCCCAGGAACTCAGATTACCTACAGCTGGGGTTTTACCCATTGAGCACTAGTCCCTTTATGTATTCATGCAGTGTTGTACATCAAATGATCAGGTTATTATGTACCTGTACTTCCTAATGATGAATTCATATGTCAATGTCTTGTTTTCTACTATTTGCATTATATTGTTTACTATGTCTCCATCATTATGTAAATGTTGTCACTGATTGATTTGTAATCATGTATATGGGTATTTAAAGCCTCACATGGCACTAACTCATTGCTTGACAAAGGCCTCATTGTGCGGGGCTAAAATGTTGCTACTTAGGTAATAAAATGGTCAAACACCTATTCACCATTTCTGGAGTGCTGCCTCATTTTTTTTTTTATTTTGTACACATTAGTATACAAATTTCAGAGCTCTTGATTGGTTGAAATCTGACTGGTTGTTATGGGCTACTAAGCCAATTTTCCTTTAGAGCAGTTTTGATAAATCTCCCCCAATGTAGTCTTTGTTTTTTTGTAGTGTCTAATATCATCACTAGTGTTGAGCAAACACCATGAAGTTCGGGTTCACTGGGTTCGGGTTCGCTACGACCTGAACTTAACCCAGAACCCAGACCCCATTAAAGTCAATGGGGACCCGAACTTCACTTTATTATTTTCTGTTATAACATGGTTATAACGGAAAATAATAGCTTTCTTAAAACAGAATGCTAATAAAATGGGCATTGATGGGTAAAAAATAAAAAAAAAACTCACCTCATCCGCACATCGGTATCATCTTGTATCTTCTTCTTTCTGCAGGACCTGCAAAAGGACCTTCAATGACGTCATCGCACTCACCACGTGGTAAGCGTGGTGACATCACAGCAGGTCCTGCTGAATGAAGGTCCTTTTGCTTGTCTTGCATAAAGAAGAAGATGCAAGAA
Organism: Bufotes viridis; assembly: GCA_033119425.1. Lineage (NCBI taxonomy): Eukaryota > Metazoa > Chordata > Amphibia > Anura > Bufonidae > Bufotes > Bufotes viridis. The sequence goes on along the minus strand of CM065589.1, from coordinate 298,894,683 downwards.
GATACTGGCTGCGCGATCAAGTAGATGAGGTGAGTTTTTTTTTTAATTTTTAACCCCTCAATGCCCATTTTATTTAGCATTTTATCTTAATAATAAAATCACCCGAACACCAAACCCGAACACGGACTTCAGTAAAAAAGTCTGGATTCAGGTCCAGGTAACCAAACTCGCAAAGTTCGGTACAAACCCAAACTTTGCAGTTCGGCTTCCCTCAACCCTTGTCATCACTGATTTGCTAAAATATAATAAAGAGGTTGTAGTATGGAAAATACTTTTGTAATTGAATGTGATAAAAAATGTAGTATAGCGACTGAGTTATTCCCTAAAATCTAGTTGTATAGCGCCACCTGCTGTTTACTCTTTTTCTATATTCTCTGTCCAGGTCACTTAGGTTGACACACATGCTCAGTTCCATATTTCAGCTGCCAGCAGCTACAGCAGAAAGAACATGGCCCCTTAGAAAGTGAACGCCCCCTGAGCTGCCAGCTGGCAATAAATCTAGCAGAGCAATGAATGGCCAGATGTCTGGATCCATGTGAAGTACAGGACTGGTTCCAGCTTTGTTAGAAAGGGACTGTAATTTACTATATGATGTCTGATTTTCATTTTTACATTACTCATGAGGTAATCCCTTTAAGCCTGGTAATAGATTAGTAGGGAGATAATGGTTGTAAGTTAACACAACGTACTGTAGCTGAACTACCAATTCATTATTCATGCATATACTCTCTCCCAGGACATAATTGCAAAATATGTAGGAACGTGATAGAAATTTGTCCTGGCTAATTCGGGCACACCAATAGGCCCCTAACATGATCATTATGGATGTTGATTGTGTTCCTCTGAGGTTCTTAACTGTATGTTTATAGCACGATTCATAGTAATAAAAAAAAGGGAAAAAAAGGGAAAAAGAAAACAAAAAAAATATTAAGTAGTAAATTTGCAAAACATGGACTATGGAGTGACTTAACTTATTTTCCCAGAGATCCAGTCCAGAGCAATCCAGTCCGGAATTGTTATATTGTTGACTGATAATTCAGTGTTCAACTCCATCTACTATACAGTGAACAGAGATGTTTAGTTCCAATGCCGACTTCGGGCATTAGAGCTACAGGTAGACAGCTAGCGAGGGTGCAAGATGTGGGATTCTAACTGATCAGATAGTGATCTTGAGATTTGGCCATGAATCATAAATAAAATAATCTGGCATCAGAGTAAGATCCAAGGTTCCCTTCATTATAGACATATACAGTGGTACAAACAAGGGAGACAGCACCCCAACAGGGTTCTCTGGCGCCTTTTTGGACTACTTTACATCCTTAGTTATAATAAAATATGTGCTCATCCTGATGCTGAATTATTTAATCTATGGTTGTTCCTGCTGGAGTCTAGAAAGATCCCCACACAGAGATTCTTGGAATAGCTTGGGCAGATGTGAGCTGGAACTTTGTACATATTAAGGACTAGGCCATCACAATTAAAATCCAGGACAACCTCTTTAAGGGAGCATTCTAGACAGAACTTTGTTAAACTTAGGGCAGGGCCCCTGTGTCATGATGTTCTTGCCTCTGACCCAGTTTTAGGAATAGCACAATGTATCAGTTCTGCTTGAAGTGTTCCTTTAAGTAAATGGAAATATGTATAGGCATCTGAAGAATGACTAAATGCACGAGTAGTGCTGGGGTCCTAGATTCGAATCCCACCAAGGACAACATCTGCATGCAGTTTGTATGTTCTCCCTGTGCTTGTGTGGGTTTCCTTCATGTACTCCAGTTTCCTCCAAAGACATACTGATAAGGAACTTAGATTAGATTGTGAGTTCCGCTGGGGACAGTAAGCAATGATAATGTCTGTAAAGCGCTACAGAATATGTCAGCACTATAAAGGTGCGCAAAAGAAATAAATAAATAGTACATCTATAGTGTAGTAGACAGTGTGGTCACTAATCATAATGGGGTTATTAGGTGAATATATTTCCTGCAGCTCGCAGACTGCTGTCACATCCAATTACTCATCATGCCTTTGAGTGGCTCGTCTACAAATGTTTCCCATAATAATGAATTTTGCTGCTCTCTTGTCTACAACACAAACAGGTATTTGGAATTCTTTTTTTTACTGAAATTGGATTTATTGACTTGCTTCAGCTTGTAAACCTGAGTGAGTTGCATGTACAAGGTTTTACTATAAATTTACTACACCATATTATCAATGCAAGAGGGAATTCTCTGTTAAGTAAGATGTCAGAAGAGCCCCAGAAAAACATGTGTTTACCCTTAACCCTTAGTGACCAGCGTGTTTTGGCCCTTAGAGACCAAGCAATTTCAAGAGATATATCTTTTTTTTTCCCCCATCAATCTAGCCATATGAGGGATAATTTTTATTAACTCCTTCTTAGGGCATGGGAAAAAACTGTCTGGGTCAGTATGTTTACACTGATACCAAATACATATAGTTGGGGTCCCGGAAGTTGACTTGAAGCTTTCAGTAGGCCTCACGCTGTCACACAAATGCATCAGCATCCTGCAATATCATTCAGGGGGTGCCAATGGAAGACAGAAGAAGCTGTCTTCATCTAAACTAATTGATGACAGCGGCACCCCCACTTCTGACAGCCGGAACACTAGCGTTCAGCGAGCATGCTTGGCCGAACACTGTGTGTACTCGAGCCAGTGTATTTAAATCTAATTTAGCCTCTATTTCTGAAAAGTTTCTGCTGGGATTTGTACTCACAATCTTGTACATTAGAGGTAAGGACCTTATCAACTCAGCTATAAAGCTGAATGCTAAACTGTGTCAGAAAAACCTCCATAGTAGTTTCTCTTTCTGATGTAGTAACTTACTAAAGTACATCAGAAGGAGAAACTAATATGAGGTTTATATGACACAATTTAGCATTCAGCTTTATAGCTAAGTGGATAAGGTCCTTGCCTCTAATGTAGAAGGTTGAGAGTTCAAATCCCAGCAGAAACTTTTCAGAAATAGAGGCTAAATATATATGTCTATATAAGTTTTTAGCCATAATATAACATATATATATATATATATATATATATATATATATATATTGGCTAAAAGCATTTAGAGGATAAAGTAGATTTAAATACACTGGGTGTCCCCAATCACTGACACCATATATGGACATAGCTATATATAGAGTCAGAGCAGGGACCTAAGGGACTCCTAAGCCGAACTAGAGTCCCAACACAATCCCCTCTTCAAAGCAGGGGGTGCCTGGTTTAATGCTCGGGTTCTCCCATTGACTACCCTTGTGCTCGGGTGCTCTGTAGAGCACCCGAGCATCGCAAAGTGTTCTACATCAACACTACTGAACACCCATGCAGCTCCTAGATTAGGCTGCTGTAAAAAATAGGTGGTATAGCTTAAGGCCCCTTAGTGATCATCGTAAAAAGGAGTGTTGTTGGGTTATAGGGGTTGTCTGAGTGTTTAATACTGATGACCTATCCTCAGGATACGTCATCAGTGTCAGATAGGTGGGGGTCAAACTTGCAGAACCCCCTCCAATCAGCTGTATGGCACTCCGCTGAGAGCTAACGCCTTTTCCTCTGCCAGTCACATTTTGTCATTAGTCACGTGGCCTAGGTGCAGCTCAGTCCCATTCAATTGAATGACAATGAGCTGCAATACCAAGCACAGTCACTATCCAATTGATAGTGCTGTGCCCTGTAAGCTTTAAAGAGGGCCGCGGCCTGTTCAGACAGCTGATTGGCGGGGGTGCTAGGAGTTAGATCCCTACCGATCACATACTGAAAACCTATCCTCAGGATAGGTTATCAGTATTAAAAACTCTTTTAACATGAATAATGCTTGCAATATGTGAAGATCATATAATGATTCTACTACATGTTTTATCAGCCTATATCTAGTTGGCACTGAAGCACCACTTTATAAAATAGGTTAATGGCCACCAGTGAGTAATTTAACATGTTTTAATAGTGAGTTCATTTGTGATATCATGCCAGGATATCTCTTTAAACAGGGGGTTAGCACATTCAGAATGCCCAGTGGTGCTTGTTAGTACCAAATGATGGACTGGAATATGCCTCTAAAAAGCAAACGCACAAAATAGTTAATATCCTTCCACAGATTTATCCACAATATTTAAGAGGTGTTTAACCCATCTGAGCATAATTATGAAAATGATCCAAACTTGCATTATTATTTTTTAGATTATATAATTCAGAGCAGTAAACAATATAGCAGAGGTGCCCAAGCCTGAGCATGAATACTGCATATGGCTACAAAACATCTGTTCTGCTTTGTTTTCTTCAAGGGCTGATCTGTCCCCAGTGGAGTGCTGTTTTGTAATACCGCAGAGATGTGACCAGGGAATCAAAAGCTTTTTCATTCACTGCTGTGCCCTGAGGAAGCATCTATCAAGTGATGTACATTGCTCCAGTAATGCATGAGCTAGAGGTTACTGGAGATATCATTCAGCAGGACCATTTTAACTTAATGATTACTCTGAATATGATTCAAGGGCATGACTTACGTCCTCCTCTTGCTTTTGTTGTGATTAAAAAGTTAATTTAAGGGTAAAAATCTGAGAATGTAACAAATTGTAGACACCAGTTACTCAACTAGTAACCAGTAAACAACCATGTAACCAGTGTAAACGATCAGCATCAGACAAAAACAACATTAAAGCTGGAAATAACCACAATTAAATGGATTATTTAATTGAAAGCAAGCACTGTGGGCTTGACAGTACCCAAAAATCCATTAAATGCTTATTTAGAGACAACGCGGTACGTGACATGCAATTATAGTCATCATAATAAGTAACTGCAGTCGTAGGTGATTGAATGCACTGATAGTTGTTTCAGGTATTGTATTCACAGAACCACTAATCCTCGTAGCAATCTCCAGTGCAGATATTATTATCAGTCTATCAGAGCTCCTCAGAGACCAGGGCAGAGTAAGAAATATGTTCATTTTTCTGTCTGCAATCAATGCATTTACAGAACAACTGCTCGGTGAAACTACATAACGTTTAATAGCTACAGGTACAGTCATTTATATTATAGCTGTTCCTCACAAACTGCATAGTGCAAACTATTAACCATAGACTGAACTGAAGTCTTACGTATAGTGCAAAGATATTGGACGAGTGCACACGTATACGTACAAAATTTTTAATGCGACCATCCAATATCAATATGCCTTTCAAAATATTTTAATTATGCTTTGTATGGCATGCAATATGTTTCTAAGAACACTTACATCCCCTGGTGATACCAGCCCTGTGCAAGATGAACAATTACAATGGTGTAATGTGTCTGTCTAACCTGCCAAGGTCATGCAATGTCACAGTAATACTAGATACAGCAGCATTAAAAGGGGTTGTCCATTTTCTGGATACTTTTGACCAATGTCTATGGAAGATGATTGTATGGCGCTTATATAATTTTTGTTGAAATTCAACATCATTTTCTATATTTTAAAAAGTGTGCTCCCTTTGCAAAGTCTTTTGTGCTGTCCATACAGATGTCTTATCCATAAAATGGCTGCTGATGGAGGATCGTGTGACCAGGCAAATAAACTATTTAATTGAAAGCAAGCACTTTGACCAGGCAAATCACCTCCATGTGATGTTTCCTCCATTCAAATACACTGCACCTGCCATCTGCACAGTTGGATGTTTAGTGCAGGAGCTGTGTGTTTGAATAGAGAAGGCTGAATGATGTATCTGGTCCATCAGCAGCCATCAGTGGCTATCTAACGGACAGGACCTCTATGCGGACAGCACAGAAGATGTGTCCAACAATAGAGCAGACGGCACAGCTCTTTCTAACTATGTTAGAAAAGGCCATATAGTCATTTCACATACACAATTTGTCACAAGTAGCCATTGAGTAGCCAGTGCCTTTAACCTTTTTATAACACAGGGTGTACATGTAAGCCCTTGTGTCCTGGTACTTAAGGACCAGGGGCGTACATGTACACCCTGTGAAGTTCCGATCACCGCTGCGCACTAGGCGGTGATCGGAACACGGTGCCTGCTAAAATCATTTAGTAGGCACCTTGGCACAAAAAGTGTAATACCAAGTGATCAAAATGGCGTATAACTACTAAAATTGCACCAATAAAACCGCCATCTCATCCCACAAAAAATTAGCCCTTACATAGGAAAATCGCCCAAAAAAATAAAAAAAATATGGCTCTCAGACTATGGAGACACTAAAACATTATTATTTTTTTTCAAAAATGCTATTATTGTGTTAAAGTAAAATAAATTAAAAAAGTATACATATTATGTATTACCGCATCCGTAAAAACCTACTCTATAAAAATATCACATGATCTAACCTCTCAGGGAAATACTGTTAAAAAAATAATAATAACAATGTAAAAAAAAAAACATTTTTGTCATCTCACATCACAAAAATCAAAGAGGTATATGCACCCAAAAATAGTGCCAATCAAACCGTCACATAGGACAATCACCCAAAAAAATAAAAAAATATGGCTCTATGACTATGGAGACATTAAAACATGATTTTTTTGTTTCAAAAATGATATTATTGTGTAAAACTTAAGTAAATAAAAGAAAAGTATACATATTATGTATCGCCGCGTCCGTAACAACCTGCTCTATAAAAATAACACATGACCTAACCCCTCAGGTGAACACAGAAAAAATAATAATATCAATACCGTGTCAGAAGTAATTTTTGTCACCTTACATCACAAAAAGTGTAGTAGCAAGTGACAAAAATGTCATATGCTCCCCAAGATAGTGCCAATCAAATCGTCATCTCATCTCTCAAAAAATTAGCCCCTACGGAAGACAGTTGCCCAAAAAATACAAATAAAAAATATGGCTTTCAGAATGTGGAGACACTAAAAAATAATTGTTTTCAAAGATGCTTTGTTATGAAAAATGTAAGCAAAAAACCCCAAAAAGTAGTCATATTTGGTATTGTCGCGTCCGTAACAACCTGCTCTATAGAAATAGCACACAATCTAACCTGTCAGATCAACAATTTAAATAACAAAAAATAAAAACGGTCCCAAAACAGCATTTTTTTTTGCAAATTTTCCATTTTAAATAATTTTTCCAGTAACAAAGCAAGGGTTAACAGCCAAACAAAACTCAATATTTATTACCCTGATTCTTTAGTTTGCAGAAACACCCCATATGTGGTCATAAACTGCTGTATGGCCAAACGGCAGGGCGTAGAAGGAAGGGAACGCCATATGGCTTTTGGAAGGCAGATTTTGCTGGACTGGTTTTTTGACACCATGTCCCATTTGATGCCCCCCTGATGCACCCCTAGAGTAGAAACTCCAAAAAAGTGACCCCATTTTGGAAAATACAGGATAAGTTGGCACTTTTTTTTTTACAATTTTAGGGTAAATATGATTTTTTGATGCTCTATATTACACTTTTTTGAAGCAAGGTAACAAAAAATAGAAATTCTGAAATTCCATCTCCATTTGCCAATAACTCTTGTGGAACACCTAAAGGGCTAACAAAGTTTGTAAAACCGGTTTTGAACACCTTGAGGGGTGTAGTTTCTTAGATTGAGTCAGTTTTATGGAGTTTCTACTCTAGGGGTGCATCGGGGGGCTTCAAATGGGACATAGTGTCAAAAAAACAGTCTAGCAAAATCCACCTTCCAAAAACCATATGGCATTCCTTTCCTTCTGCGCCCTGCCTTTTAGCCATACAGCAGTTTACGACCACATATGGGGTGTTTCTGCAAACTACAGATTCACGGCAATAACTATTGAGTTTTGTTTGGCTGTTAACCCTTGCTTTGTTACTAGAAAAAATGGATTAAAATGGAAAATGTTCCCAAAAATCGAAATTATGAAATTTTATCTCCATTTGCCATTAACTCTTGTGGAAAACCTAAAGGGTTAACAAAGTTTGTAAAATCTGTTTTGAATACCTTGATTTGTTTAGTTTCTAGAATGGGGTCATTTTTGTGTGGTTTCTATTATGTAAGCCTCACAAAGTGACTTCAGACCTGAACTTGTCCCTAAAAAGTGGGTTTTTGAAAATTTCTGAAAAATTTCAAGATTTGCTTCTAAAATTCTAAGCCTTGTAGCGTCCCCAAAAAATTAAATGGCATTCCCAAAATGATCAATACATGAAGTAGACTTATGGGGAATGTAAATCAATAACTTTTCTTGGCAGTATTACTATTTGTTATAGTAGAGAAATTGAATCTTGGAAAATTGCAAATTGTTCAAAATTTTTGGTAAATTTGGTATTTTTTAATAAATAAAAATGAAATTTTTTGACTCCATTTTACCACTGTCATAAAGTACAATATGTAACAAAAAAACTGTCTCAGAATGGCATGGATAAGTAAAAGTGTTTAAAAGTTATCACCACATAAAGTGACACTGGTCAGATTTGCAAAAAATGGCCTGGTCCTTAAGGTAAAATAGGGCCGTGTCCTTAAGGGGTTAAGGCTAGGATTCTATGGTAAAGCTTTGATGGCACCATTAATGCATCACTACGAGCAAAACATGACGTTGCATCAGCAGGAGTATGCTTGAGAAAGACCTACAGTACCATAAGTAATTTATAAAAGATATGAAAAATGTGGAACTCTTTCTAATAGCTTTCATGCTATGATCAATTGAAGAAGACTTGCAGTAGGTCTAGGTTTTATGTTCTCTACTGAATCGGTGTTGTCACATTGAAGAACAAACCTTAACTGTTCTAAAAGAAGCTCTCAGTTTTGCCCATTACAGCCAATCATCTAGTGGCATCGCTAACAGTGGCCACTTTTTCTATTTTTAATTTAATAGGGAGAGATTCTTTAGGGTAGTAGAGTATTTATTAATAAATTGTCCATGTGCTGAGATGAATTAGAGGGGTAAAATAATCTTGGACAAAGAAAATAAGTTGGAGCATTATCTCCCCTTCCCTGTAGGGAATGAACAAGATTTAGTTGGGTGGAAAAAGTCTCAGTGGTAGTATTTTTGTAAAAATGTTAAGTTTACATTTAGGAGAGACATTGGTCGGTAACTATAGTATAGAGTGAGGTCCTTACCATCCTAAAGAACTATAAGTATTTGTGCTGGTAATGGCTGTTCATGAAAGGGAATACCATTAAGAGCTTCATTGTGTAACTTATATATACAAGAGAATAAATTCTCCTTAAAGGGCATGTGTCAGCAGATTTATACCTATGAAACTGGCCGACCTATTGCATGTGTGCTTGGCAGCTGGATTTAGTCACATGCATCTGTGTTGGTCCCATGTTCATATTTGCCTGCATTGCTGGGAAAATAATATTTTAAAGGCGTTATTCAACTCTTACAATGACCCCCCCCCTCCCTTCCTGAAACCTCGGGCACCTAATATAGATTATGCTTATCCCACTCCCCAGCGTCGCTCCTGGTCCCCGCATGGCCGCAGCTGCATCTCTGCATCTCCCTGTTGCGCGGATTAAAACGTCCAGCTACAGGGAAGCAGCCAATAGTGCAGGGACAAGCGTCCCTAGCATCACCAGCAATGCTAGGGAAGCTCACCCCCCTCGTGACCTGCTATTGGCTGCCTCCACCCACTGTTACTGGATGTTTTGATCTGCGAGACAGGGAGAGGCAGCTGTGGGCGTTTGGGGATCAGGAGAGATGAGGGTGCTGGGGAGCAAGGTAAGTATAATCTATATGAGGGGCTTCGGCATTAGGAAGGGGTCATCATAGAGGTTGGATAATCCCCTTAGTATATGAAAATCGGCAACGGGTGTGTTGCTCATACACCTAGAGGCACTGCTCTCTCTCTGCAACTGCTGAGCCCTCTGCACTTTGATTGACAGGGCCAGGTAGTGAAAATGTCATCACACCTGACACTGTCAATTGAATTAGAGAGGGCAAGGCAGTTGCAAAGAAAGTGAAGCTCTAGCGGTAACACCCCTGTTGCTCCTATAGAGTCATTTGCATATATTAAAACTTCAATTTTCTCAGCAATGCGGGCACATATGTACATGGGACCAACACAGATGCCTTTAGCTGCCAATCGCACATGTAACAGGTCAGCCAGTTTGATAGGTACAAATCTGCTGACAGATGCCCTTTAATGGTGTAATAGTGGAAACAGAAAAGACCATCTGGTCCCATTAGTAGAGGATATGGCATCATTAATCTCAAAGTGAGGAACATTGAGAGCATGATTTGAGACAAAATAGAGTTAAGGAAAGACTGAGTTTGTTGATGTTAGTCTACACAACCTCCATTACTGTGATTAGAAATTAGCAATTCAAGAGTACGCAATCTATCACTGTCTAAAGTCCCCTTTGATAAAATTTAACTTTTATTAAATCATTAAATTAAAAAACAGAACAATCAAAAACCACTCAAACTTACCCAGTATAGTGATAGGTCACCACACATATAGGGTAGTGTTGAGCAAACATGCTTGGCCGAACTGGTGTTGTGCGGGTATTTAAATCTAATTCAAACGCCGAACTTTTTTTTAAAGTTCGCTCATCTCTAATCTTAACCACTCAGCTATAAAGCTGAATGATAAACTGTGTGACAAACTGTGTGAGAAAAACCTCATAGTATTTTGTCATGTACTAAGTATTCCTATACAGCAGAAGTATCATTTCCTATTTTAATGCAGGTTAACATGCAGCTGTATAGCGTAGTGGTTAAGGTTATTGGCTCTAATGTAGATAATTGTGAGTTCAAATCCCAGCAGAAAAACAAGCAAAATTTAATTTAAACATACATATATATATACGTTTTTAGCCATAATATAATATTTAGTGATGGCCGAACATAGGCTGGGACGTTCGCGGCGGGCCTCATTCATTTTAATGGCAGGCGAACATGAAAAACCTTCAGGTCATATTTGCAGCCACCAAATACTTAATGGAAGTGCCACGAATAAAGAGAAATTAGCGGCACTCACCATACGATGCAATTTTTTCTTTATTGGTGCAGAGAGGGAAAAATCGAACAGTGCAATCACGAGGACATGGCGACGGCTGTTTCGCGTATCACCGCTTCATCTGGCCATGACTGCAACTCCTAGGCGCTAATTATGTCATCTTATATGCGCCAAACTTTGCGCGCATTGCTGACGTGGGTTGTCGCACATCTTTGTGAATACAAATCACGTCAGCAAATAGGGAGTGTCAGAGTTCGAGTGAGACATCAGTGAGACATTAAAACAATAACAAACATTGAGGAAACATACATGTAGAATTAGATTGTTACAAAAAAAACACTCATGTCCAGTTCTTCGTTCAATCCCAGAGGGCTGGTGGCATTCGAGCGCAAAATCCATCTGCCCTCTTTTCTTAATAATTCACATCCTATATCACCACCTGTTGGTGGGTTCTGGACAATTTCTAAGCCCGCAAATCTCAAAACGGAACTGTCCCCACCATGTGCGGACTGTAAATGATCTATAAGGTGTGGAACGCCTTTACCAGTGGTATTTGAGTGTATATGTTCGTGGATACGTTCAAAAAGGCAGCGCACCGTCCTACCAATATAGAATCTACCACGTTTGCATAAAATCAGATAAACTACGTATTTGCTTCTGCATGTAATTAGTGTGTTCACTGTATGAGTAATGCCTCCAAAAGATATATGGGACCATTGCGGGTTAAACCTACAAAAGGAACAACTGCCACACCTTCTGTTACCCTTAGGTGACCACCCATCTAGCAAGGTATAACCTTTAGTCGCTTCTTTAAAATGGCTGTGGACTAATTTGTCCCGCAAGGTGTGACACCTTCTGAATGCAATGAGGGGGCGGGCATCTTTGATATTTCTTAGATTGGTATCACTCGCTACAATGTTCCAGTTGTCTCTGATGACCTTTTTGATTATATCGACCACTGGGCTATACCTGAATGAGAATACAAAGGGGCGGGATGTCCCCCTAGCAGTTGTTTTATGTGGGGGTTTAGAGTGTGGGTGAACTTTTCGGCCTATGGCGGTGGCCTTTTCCATAGCTGTGTTCAGTAATTTAGGGGGATAACCTCTTGACTTTAACCGTGTTCTCAATTCTATGGACTGTTTGTTGTAACTATCCTCAGTTTTATTTATACGTGCCAACCGCCTGAATTGGCTGTAGGGTACAGCACTTTTCACAGCTGCCGGATGATAACTAGAAAAATGCAGGAGAGATGATGTAATTAGCGCCTAGTAGTCGCAGTCATGGCCAGATGAAGCAGTGATACGCGAAACGGCCGTCGCCATGTCCTCGTGATTGCACTGTTGATTTTTCCCTCTCTGCACCAATAAAGAAAAAATTGCATCGTATGGTGAGTGCCGCTTATTTCTCTTTATTCGTGGAATTTTATTCGGATCTTACAAGTAGTGCACCACCTGTTTGCAGATGTAACATGACCACCTGCTTCCTCCATATGACCGGTGGTGTTTGCGATAGTCTGCTGTAGTGCCACCAACCCCTGGACTCTCCATTACAGTTTTTATACAATTGAACTTTGCTCAAAAGAGTTTTTTTGGTAGAGCACACAGCTTTGCACACTGCACACCATGGATACGGGACAATCACTTCCTGCAATGGATACTACACAACAAATTGAGGCGCATTTGGGTGTCACAGCGGGCAGAGAGGGTTCAGAATTGTATTTTTCACAGTGCAATCAGAATGATGTCTTTGAAACATGAGTACAAAAGCATTAGAAATGAGAGTAATGCAATTATTTGAAAAAGAAGTCCAATTGTATTGGACTATAAGCTCTCTCAGATCTTACAAAGAAAGCAATCGAGTGGAAATTCCTCTGCCAGCGCCCGCAACAGCAGAATGCAGCATATCTCGCAGCAAGGTCTGGAAATGCTGCATTCTGCCAGCCCTCTGTGATGCTGGTAACATGTCCGCCATTTTGTGTTTGTCTTACGTTGCCACTCAGTACTGGTCCTTGCCCTTTATGATTTTTATACGGGGGTCCCTCTTAAAACGCTGGAGCATGAAGGCCCCCATTTACACTAAATTAGAAGTGGTGGAGTGCCCTTGCTCCTGTTCATCGCCCAGGAGAATGTCATCCTCGGTTTCCTTCCCCCAGCCACATACAACACCAGGGATCCCCGAAAAGTTTAAAGTCCCCCTCAAAGCCTGCTCTTCTTGCTCCTCCTTCTCCCCCCAGCCACCATACTCCTCTGACTCCTCTTCAGACTCCTGCTGACTTGTCTCAGATGGAGTATCCCCCCCTGGGAATTCATTCAGCATTCTTCCTCATCTTCCAGCTCCTGCACGGCTTGATCAATGACACGACGCAATGTACGCTCCAGAAAAAAGGCATAAGATACAATGTCACAGATGGCACCTTTGCTGTGACTGACCAGTTTGGTGATCTCAAATCAAATGGCTGTAGAAGTCTGCATGCATCGCTCATGAGCAGCCACTGATGCGGTGAAAAGAAACCAAGCTCCCTAAAACTTGTCCTGCTGCAGAGTTCATACAGATAGTCGTTAATGGCACGTTGCTGCTGGAGCAGCCTATCAAGCATATACAAGGTGGCGTTCCAGCGCGCGTTGGGCTGTCTCAAATCAGACGTCTGACGGGCAGCTGGTGTCACAGCTGAACATCAGCAAGGCGAGCCATGGCCGTGTAAGATCTTCTAAAATGGCCAGAGATTTTCCTGGCCTGCCACAAGACCCCAGGGTATTTGGCAACGAATCACTGCGTGACTAAGTTCAGGACGTGTGCCATACACAGCACGTGTGTCCTTTTGCCCTGTTTCAGCGCGCTCAGCAGATTGGCACCGTTGTCGCACACCACTTTAACAACTGTCAAATTGAGCAGGGTTAGCCATTGATCAGCCTGTGACCTCAGAGCTGAAAGCAGTGCAGGACAGTGTGGCTTTTGGATTACAGGCACAACATCCACAGCACAGCATGGCAAAGTCTCACCTGGCACATCGAATAGGTTATGGGGAACTTGGGGGGAGCATCGGAAGAGGCGGTAGCAGTGGAACATGATGAGTCAGCCGAAGAGGAGATGGAGGATGGAGTAGGAGAAGGAGATGAACAGGCAGGCCTGCATGCAATCTGTGGTGGTAACACCAAATCCACATGGGAGCCATGGGTTACAGTAAAAGTTATGTACCTTCTCTGCCAGTGTTTGCTAGGCCACGTGTCTGTGTTCAGATGAATCTTGGCACCGACACTGTGCCAGATATATTCACTTGCCGCTGAACGTGGCCATATAGCTCTGGGATGCCGTTCTGGGAGAAATATTTCCATCTGTGGTGTGCCAATGGGCAAAAATTCTAAAGGCCTCCGAGTCCATCAGTTTATATGGCAGTAGTTGGCAGGCTAGCAGTTCCAACAAGCCAGCGGTCAGGCGTTAGGCAAGAGGTTTATCTGGCATCATCAACTTATTATGCTCAAACATTTGGGCCACGGAAGCCTGCCCAGATGAAAGTGAAGACGGCACGGTGGAAGGTGGAGACAAATGGGAGGAGAGAGGAGAGGTAGAAGAGGCAGGACTTGGAGCACCGGGAGTGTGGCTTTGTGGGTTCTGTCAGTGTTGCTCAAACTGGGCTTGGTGATGAAAGGCAGTCGTTCCTAGGTGAGTAGAGTGTTGGGCTTACCGTGACTTATGCGTTGACAGCACATGTTGCAGATGGCAACACTATTGTCAGCAGCTGACACATCGGAGCCATGTTCTGGCATCCGCTTCTGGCGCTAGATGTGACCGTGCATGGTGCATGGCTCGCTCCAGATACATTTGCAGTCTGCTTTTTGCCTCCTGTGCCCTGCAAGCTCTGCCTGCTTCTCCTCCTTCTCCTCCCTCTCTGCTGCTCTGTCTCTCCCTCTGAAATCCTCTCCTCTTCCTCTCTTGTGGGCACCCACGTGACGTCCATCGACACGTCATCATCGTCACCTTCACCACCACTGACATTAGAGATCTCAGAGTAGGCAGCAACAGCGGGGACCTCCCTCCTTGGGCTGATCTGGGTACTGTCGTCAGACCGCTGGGTGGTGGCCATTGCTACCTCCTCTTCCTGATCAGATGCCAAGAATGGCTGCGCTTCGCTAAGGTTTGGGAATGGATGGGAAAATATTTCCTCTGACTCTAAAGGAGTGGCTATGGTGGTGGTGGTTTCTTTAGGGGTGCACACAGCAGAGAGTGAGGAAGATGCACATACAGAGGATGAGGAGGGTGCAGAAGGCTGAGTGAGACACTCAACCAACTCTGGTGCGTCCTTTGAGGTAATCACACGCACCTTCTCCAACTTCCCACTTAAGCTCCGGCCTGTTGCACCTGCCCGAACCCTACCACCCCTGCAGAACAGCCTGCCTCTCCCTCTGCCTGTCATTTTCAAAATGACCCTGTGCAAAAGTCTCTAGAGAAGAGCAGTATTTTGTGGAAACAGGTATATAGAACCCCTCAATCAATATTTGGTGGAAGCAGGTATATCGCACCCCTCAATCACTTTTTGGGGCGGCAACAGGTATATCACATCAGTTGCAATTAGTTATTCCAATGTTTGTCCCTCTATATAGCTGCGGTATCGCAGCAGAACCGCACACAACTGCTGCACAATACAAATGCACTATAATATACTTTCTATGTTAGAAAGTATATTATAAGTATACCACACCCCTCAGTATGTCACACCTATCAATAGCACACCTATACCAGTCCTTAAAAGGACTTTTGTGGCCCAATTTGCTATCCTTTGGTGTCCCTAACAGTCTGTCCCTGCTCCATAAAGCAACCTCTCCCTAGACTGGCAAAACACAGAATGTGAAATGGCTGCCAGATCTGGTTAATTTATAGGGTGGGGGTGTGTCCATGTGCTGAAACGTCTTAATTGGCTGTCCTGTCCCACCTGATAGATGCGTCATGGGTCAAAGTCCGGTGCAATGCAAAATAATATGGCGCATGCTAATATCGCCATATGTTCGCATGTTCGGCGAATCGCAAACGTGCAAAGTTTGCTGCGAAACACCACCGGGCAAACCACAAGGCTATCTCTAATATTTACATATATTATTATATATTTAGAATATGTAATATATTATAATATATGTAAATATATTATAGCTAACAACATCAGTAGTAGTTTCCCGCGTATTATGCATTCATATATATCAGAAGTATGATTATATATATATATATATATATATATATATATATATATATATGTAATTACACTTTTTTTGTGCTATACATTTTTTACAATTACTAAAGAAAATAAAAAATATATCAATTTCATGTGTCCTCTATTTCTGAAAAGTTTCTGCCGGGATTTGAACTTACAACATTCTACATTAGAGCCAAGAACAATAACCACTAGTGTTGAGTGCGAATATTCTAATCACTAATTTATTGCGAATTTATCACGAATATCGGCACTTAACAACATCCCTAGCAACGAATGGGAAAGTTGCCTACCCCTTAGTGTTGATCGCGAATATATTACATTGCCGATTTCGCAATCAAGTAAATAATGACTTTAGATCACAAATTCTCGTATTTGGCCAAAAAATTGGAAAATATCGCAAATTCCAATATCGCCAATGTCGCTTATCACTACGCTATATAGCTGCATGTTAACCTGCATTGAAATATAAAATTATACTTCTATTGTATAGGAATACTTAGTACATGACAAACTACTATGAGGTTTTTCTGACACAGTTTATCATTCAGGCTCCAATGTAGAAGGTTGTGAGTTCAAATCTCAGCAGAAACTTTTCAGAAATAGAGGGTAAGTTAGATGGGGTGGATGCACAGCTAGTGTAGGTGGGACCTGGTACTGCTTTGTACTAGTGTTGAGCAAGAATATTCGAATAGCGAATTTTTTTTTGCGAATATTGGCACTTCGCAAATTCGCGAATATTTTGAATATAACGCTATATATTCGCTATTTCGAATATTCGTTTGTTTGTTTTAAAGTTGTTAATCCATGTTGCTCTCTGATTGTCTTCCCACTTCCTAAAAGCTTTTTCTTACCTGTCCAAAGGATTCCTGGCTCCCTGCCCACTCCAGTCAATGCCCGTTGCTGCTTCTGCCGACTTCCCGTGTGTATGGAGGGTCCCCATCACAATGGGAACGCCTCCATGCTAAAATGTACTATCATAAGTGAGAATCACGATCTCACAAATTTGACTAAGTTGTTTTCGCAACCCAATAATATAACCTGTATTACTCGCATTGCACATTCAACTTGCATCTGTGTAGAATTTACTAATATTGAGAATATAGTACTATATTCTCAATCTTCATTATATATAAGTAAGCAAGCCATTAGGAACCTCACTCTAAGTTGAATTCACAATGCGAACATATACTCACATTGCGAATTCAACTTAGAGCTGAGTTCCTAATGGTTGGCTTACTAGAATATAACAAAGATTGAAAATATAGTGCTATATTCGATATTCGTTATCTTCGTTATATTCTAGCAATATGTGAGTATATGTTTGCATTGAAAATTCAACTTAGAGCTGGGTCCATAATGGTTGAATTGCTAGAATTGACGAAGATAACAAAGATATCGAATATAGCACTATATTCCAGTGATGAGCAGGAGGTGCCATATTCGATTTCGACGAAGTTCGCGAATATTCGCTAGAATATTCATCTCATATTCGTTGAAATATAATATTCTTTATTATTCTAGTTATCGCGATTAATATGCGATTTAAATAATCGCGTATTGCGATTTCAACTTAAGGCAACTTTCCTATTGTTTTGATATCTAGAATTATTGAAGATGACGAATGTATTCCTCATATTCCTCAAAACGAAGATAACGAAATATTATCCATCTTCGTTTTAGCTCCATATTTGTCAACTTCGCTAATTCTAGCAATCAAATAGGAAAGTTGACTAGAGACAGCTAAGTTTTTTATTCGCTATGCGATAATATTACTTTGCTTTTTTAAATAAATAGATTCATTATAATACTTAATAATTATTATAATTATTCTATTTATTTAAAAAGAATTGAAAGTAATATAATCGCATAGCGAATTAAACACAGCTGTCTCTATAGCAGGCATCTTCAAACTGCGGCTCTCCAGCTGTTGTAAAACTACAACTCCCACAATGCCCTGCTGTAGGTTGATACCTGTAGGCTGTTCGGGCATGCTGGGAGTTGTAGTTTTGCAACAGCTGGAGGGCCGCAGTTTGAGGATGCCTGCTCTATAGTCAACTTTCCTATTTGATTGCTAGAATTAGCGAAGTTGACGAATATAGAGCTAAAATGAAGATGGAGAATATTTTGTTATCTTCGTTTGAGGAATATGACGAATACATTCATCATATTTGTCATCTTCGCTAATTCTACCAAGCCAACCATAGTAAACCATATCTAAGTTGAAATTGCAATGCGATTACTTCAAGTTATATTAATTATTTGCATTGTGATTTCAACTTAGAGCTGTGTTTCTAATGGGTCAGCTTGCTAGAATTAACGAAGTTAACGAATATGGAATATAGCAGAGCTAAGTTGAAATCGCAATGCAATTAACATAACTTGAAGTAATTGCATTGCGATTTCAACTTAGCACTGCTATATTCCATATTCGTTAACTTTGTTAATTCTAGAAAGCTGAACCATTAGAAACACAGCTCTAAGTTGAAATCGCAATGCGATTACTTCAAGTTATGTTAATTGCATTGCAAAACTACTTTTGGGAAGTGGGAAAGAAAACAATATAATAAAAAAAAAAAGACGAATATTTGAAATAGCGAATTTATAGCGCTATATTCGAAATATTCGCGAATTAGCAAAGTGCCGATATCCGCAAAAAAAATTCGCTATTCGAATATCCGCGCTCAACACTACTATATTCTCAATCTTCGCTATATTCTAGCAATACAACCATTAGGAACTCAGTTGTAAGTTGAATTCGCAATGCGAACGTATACTCGCATTGCAAATTCAACTTAGAACTGAGTTCCTAATGGTTGGCTTGCTAGAATATAACAAAGATTGAGAATACAGTGTTATATTCAATATGTTCGTGGATTCTACTATGCTAACTCAATAGGAAATTTGCCTGTATTCACTGTTCAAAGTTCAAATGGCAATACGCGATTATAAATTAACATAACATTCACAATATATAGAATAATAAAGAATATTCGATAAATATATGATGAATATTCAATCAAATATTATTGCAAAATCGAATATAGCACCTGCCGCTCATCACTATTTTATACCTCGTCCTTCTTACTTATGATTTGCTGATTCAATAAGGTTCTGTAGAAGATACCCTGTCGGGACCACCTCTTCTCACCCTGCGGTGTCCCTTATAACTATCTCTATTTACAGGCAGAGCAGCCACCCCAATAAGGGCGGGCCCACCTCTCGGTGGCTAAGCCCTTTAATTTAATCCTGTGGTGACCCTAATATCTTGTTTTTGTCACGGACGTACAGAGACATATGAATGTCCCCTCGACATTGAGTGGCAGGAGATCTTTGAGACTGGCAACACGTGGTTTGGTTTGACATGTTTACCTTGTAGATCAATAGGTGTCTGTGTTGTCTCTGGTACTGGCCACACCCTTTACCTCCAGGTGTTGTTATTGTGGTCATTCAATTTTCCCTATTTATAGTTTCTCTCCCACAATGCTGTTCGGTTTATAGCTTCAGTTGGGCCTGTGGATAGCTGGTGTTTGGATCTCAGTGGAGTTCCTGGTACTGTCATAGCTTCTTGGAACTTAAGGGTTACCTTTTCCTTTGTATTTTGGCTTTTCTGTGTGTTGCATTTCTTTATTGTTTTGTATTAGGTTTTAGACAGACTCTCGTTCATCCTTCCTTTTGGAGGAACAGGATTTCTCATTCCTGTCATTAGTAGCAGGGCCATTTAGGATTAGATAGGACTTTAGGTATTCCTGTGTATGAACTCACCTACCTCTGGGGTCTGTTCATACTAGTAGTCAGGCAGGGCTTTGTCTATCTTCATTCCCTGTTTTTCAGGCCTTATTTCCTTTTCCCTTTCCCTCCTATGTTCGGTGCGGGGGCTTCCCTCGCACACTAAAGGGTGACATTATAAACCGTCAAAACCGTAATTTTTTTTTTTGTTCGAGTGCAGCCATGGGTTCAATTTCTGCACTGGCAGGACAGTTGCAAGGGCTGTATTTGGAAGCAGCTGATCTCCTCACAACCGTCTCGCAGATTCAGAGACCACAGGCTGTTTGACCTGGTGGTGGTGGTGGTGAAAACCAGGTCTATCTGGAGCCTAAATTTGTCCTCCTGGACAGATTCTCTGGGAGATGTGATCATTTCATTTTGTTTAGAGAGGCGTTAAAACTGTATTTTAGGCTATGACTAGAGTTGAGCGAACACCTGGATGTTCGAGAAGTTTGGCCCAACTTTATGAAAATGTTGGGGTTCGGTATCCGAACTCGACCCGAACTTCACCCCGAACCTGAACCCCATTGGGGACCTGAACTTTTGGGCACTAAAAAGGCTGTAAAATAGCCCAGGAAAGGGCTAGAGGGCTGCAAAAGGCAGTAAAATATAGGAAATTACTTAAAATAGAATAAAATAAATAAAAATTAACCAATATCAATTGCCAACTGAGAGGAGGAGGAGGTGGAATAGGAGGTTGGGGTAGCGTCAGGTGGCAATGCTATGGGAGTCGAATTTCTCATCACAGCCAAAAGGGATTCATGTCTGCCTGCAGTGTCAAAGGCCTCACTCACAGACTCAGGCCGATGGCAACCATACATGGGAGTTGAAGTTCGCATCACAGCCAAGAAGGATTCATGTCTGCCAGCAGTGTCACAGGCCTCACTCACAGACTCAGGCCAATGGCAACCATACATGGGAGTTGAAGTTGTCATCACAGCCAAGAAGGAATCATGTCTGCCTGCAGGGCTGCAGGCTTTATTCAAACATTCAGGCCCACGGGATGTTTGACATATGATTAAACGACTTATAGGCCCCTGACACCCACACAATGGGGCATCAAGTTCACATTAAAAAAAGTTAAATATCTCCCACGAAGACAGCAAGCAAGTAAGTGAAATTTAGGCACCTGACACCCACACAATGGGGCGGTCATTTGACAGTAAAAAGAGTTAAATGTCTGCCACCAAGACAGCAAGAAAGTAGACGAAATTTAGGTCCCTGACACCCAGACAATGGGGCAGTCATTAGAAAGTTAAAAAAAATTGAATATCTTCCACCAAGACAACAAATGGTTAAATGACATATAGGCCCCTGACACCCAGACAATGGGGCGGTCATTAGACAGTAAAAAGTGTTAAATGTCAGCACTTTTATTTTAATAGTTAGTGTAATATACCCTTTTACGGAAAGAAATACACTTGGAGATGCACGGTAGTGTGTGCAAATATAGAGGATTTATTTATCAGGCCTTGTATTTAGACGCTACCACGCTGAGTGTAATATACCCAGATTTATACTTGGCCAGCAACAGCTGAAACCACTGATTTACAGTATTGCTATTTTGGCAATTGAATTTCACCCCAGAACAAAATATATCCTTTGCCGTACACTATTAAACGTGGCCAGCCACTGCTGGGACACCAGATTTAGGGGATTGCTATTTTGGCAATTGAATTTCACCCCAGAACAAAATATATCCTTTGCCAGACACTATTAAACTTGGCCAGCCACTGCTGGGACACCAGATTTAGGGGATTGCTATTTTGGCAATTGAATTTAACCCCAGAACAAAATATATCCTTTGCCGGACGCTATTAAACGTGGCCAGCCACTGCTGGGACACCAGATTTAGGGGATTGCTATTTTGGCAATTGAATTTCACCCCAGAAAAAAAAATATCCTTTGCCGGACACTATTAAACTTGGCCAGCCACAGCTGAAACCACTGATTTACGGTATTGCTATTTTGTCAATTGAATTTCACCCCAGAAAAATATCTGTCCTTTGCCGGACAGTATTAAACTTAGCCAGCCACAGCTGGAACACCAGATTTAGGGGATTGCTATTTTGGAAATTGAATTTCACCCCAGAAAAAAATCTATTATTTGCCAGACAGCAGACAGTATTAAACTTGGCTAGCCACAGCTGGAACACCAGATTTTGGGGATTGCTATTTCGGCAATTGAATTTAACCCCTCAATAAAATATAGAAATTTCTATCCTGAGTTTCTAGGGGTAACAATAAGCACAGCCAAGCCCCTGATGTAGGATACCACAAGACACAAAATGGCTGCCGATCAACCCAGAAAAAAAGTGACAGAAAAATGCTCTGGGCATCCTAAAAACCAGTGAGCAATTAACTAGTAGAAGTTGAATGATTCACAGCTGTAGATCGATCACTTCATTAAGTGTTTTTGCTGACTTTTCCCTGCCTAATCTTGCCCTCACAGCAGCTGCATCCTATCCCTACACTAATCAGAGCAGAGTGATGTGCGGCGCTACGTGACTCCAGCTCAAATAGAGGCTGGGTCACATGCTGCACTTGGCCAATCACAGCTAGGCCATTAGTAGGTATGGCTGTGATGGCTTCTTAGGGCAAGAAGTAAAACGCTAGCTGATTGGCTGCTGTGCAGCCCTTCAGAAAGCGGGAAGAAATTGCCGAACAATGGACCCGAACCCGAACCATACAGTTCGGGTTCGCTCAACTCTAGCTACGACCACAATCCACTGGGGATGAGAAACAGTGAGTTGGTGTGGTTATTTCATTGCTTAAGGGGGATGCGCAGTCATGTGCTTTTTCTATGCTGACCGGATCGCAGTCTCTCTGGTTGGTGGATGAATTTTTCAAAGCTGTGGGTCTTCTCTATGACAATCCGGATTGAACATCCCTGGACGAAACCAAGCTGCGTTGCCTTCGTCAGGGAGATCGTGGAGTTGGGCTTTGTATACTGAGTGGTACGAGCCAGTTTTGTCAGGTTTATCAGGGAGGCTGAAGGACGCTTTGGCCTTTAATAAAACTTCTGTGTCTCTGGAGGCTATGCCTCTTGTCATACGCATTGATAGAAACCTAAGAGAAAGATCTAAGGTCCCCCACTCTAAGGACATACTATCACATGATTTATTGTCCTCCTCTGACACTTTGGGCGAAGATACTCCTGAGTTTAGGTCTGGGGACAAACCCATGCAGTTAGGGGGAGCTACTCCTGGATCCGCTTTTAAGCATACAGGTCGTAAAAAAGGAGTGTGCGGACTGGTGACAGGGTGAACATTTTATCAGAGTATGTCCATACCTTCAGCATAAAAAAAAGGTTGTTTAATTCCCATGTGACTCTTGGAGGGGTGAGAGGAGAGTCAGATAATGTGCATTTGTCTTTGACTAATAGTACCGAATTTCTCCTGACTGCTGAGGTGTAGAGATGTCGTGAACAAAAAAAAATTCCGTTCGCGAACGGCAAACGCGTACTTCTGCAATTGTTCGCGAACGGGCGAACCGGGCGAACCGCCATAGACTACAATAGGCAGGCGAATTTTAAAACCCACTGGGACTCTTTCTGGCCACAATAGTGATGGTAAAGTTGTTTCAAGGGGACTAACACCTGGACTGTGGCATGCCGGAGGGGGATCCATGGCAAAACTCTTATGGAAAATTACGTAGTTGACGCAGTGTTGGGTTTTAATCTATAAAGGGCATAAATCACCTAACATTGCTAAATGGTTTAGAATAACGTGCTTTAAAACATCCAATGTGTGTATACGATCAGATATGATGTTGTATCGGTCAGGTAGTGTAAGGGTTACGCCCACTTCACAGTGACAGACCAAACTCCCTGTTTAACGCACCGCAAACAACCGCAAACAGTCCATTTGCACAACCCCGCAAACTCCCCATTTGCACAAGGTTGGATACCAAGCTAGCCATGTCCCATTCCTTGTCCTCACTGACGTCATTGAAGGTCTCTTCCTCCACCCAGCCATGTACAAATCCAAGGGTCACCGAAAGGTGACAACAAGCCCCCTGGGATACCTGCTGTGGTTGGTTTTCCACCTTCTAAAGGCCACCTTATTCCTCTGACTACAGCCTACAGCCATTGTGCATGAGCGTTCAGTAACGCGGCCAAATAATACCCATCTCCGCAGAGGCTGTCCTCCTGTCTTACCAGTTTAATCTCCGTTTTGTTCCCTATGAGGACCTGTGTATGGAATAGATTTTAGGAATCGGGAGATGGAAAAAGATGGTTGGTCGGTCCTCTTCCTTCCAATTTGGGGCACTGCGCATGCGCCGTGCAATGTACTGTGCCACCCTATATGAGTGGTGTGTTAAGTAGTACTATTCCTATCAGTTTAATCCCTGTTACGTCCCCTATCAGGGGACGTGTATCGAATAGATTTTAGGAACCTGGAGATGGAAAAGGATGATTGGTCGGTCCTCTTACTACCAATTTGGGGCACTGCGCGTGCGCCTCGTAATGTACTGTGCCACCAGTACAAGTAATGTGAACTACTATTCTTACCATTGTAATCTTTGTTAAGTCCCCTATTAGGGGACGTGTATTGAATTGAATCCCTGCATGGGGAGATAGAGAAAAAAGCTTGCTCTGTCCGCTTCCTTCTAATTTTGGGCACTTACAATGGAATTTGCCACCAATGCAACTAGTGTTAACTAAGTACTAGTCCTATCAGTTTAATCTCTGTTTTGTCTCTTATCAGGGCCAGGGCCGACGTAGTGAATAGATTTTTGGAACCGGGAGATGGAAAAAGACCCATGCTCGGTCCGATTCGTTTGAATTTTAGGTCACTGCGCGTGCGCTATGCAATGTACTGTGACACCCTATATGAGTGGTGGGCAGTGGGCACAGTACAGTCTGTGGGCCTGACACACACTGGCAGGCAACTGCAATTATATTAAAGGGTAAACATTAAATTACTTTTTTATCTTCAAGGTACTGTGCCACCCGATATGAGTGGTGTGCACACAGTACAGTCTGTGGGCCTGCAGCCTCTCACACACGGGCAGGCAACTGCAATATATATATATATATATATATATATATATAAAGCAGAAAAGCAGACTGATGTACCAGCCCTAAAAAGGGCTTTCTAGGGTGCTGTCAGGACGGTGTCCTTACAGCAGATGGCCCCTTTCACACGACCGAGTTTTTCACACGGGTGCAATGCGTGGCGTGAACACATAGCATCCGCACTGAATCCTGACCCATTTATTTCAATGGGTCTGTGTACATGAGCGTTTTTTTTTACGCATCACTTGTGCTTTGCATAAAAATCGCATCATGCTCTATATTCTGCATTTTTCACGCAAGTGCAGTTGCGTTGCATTTTTCTCTGATGGTTGCTAGGAGATGTTATTTCTAAACCTTCTTTTTTTTTATTTTTATTTGAAAAAAGCATCAAAACGCATTGCACCCGTGCGGAAAAGACTGAAAAACTGAATGCAATTGCAGACAAAACTGAATGGCTTTGCCTGTGAAATCACACAGTATTCACTGAACGCATCCGCAACGTATCTGAATCTAAGGCCCCATGTGAATGTGTCTGCTGACTGTGAGGTACAGGGTCAAAGTTTGCTCAATGATGACACATAGGGGGCGAATCGAACATCGCATATGTTCGCCCGCCGCGGCAAACATATGCGATGTTCGCCGGCGAATATTTCGGGACATCTCTACTGAGGTGGCACTAAAGTAAAAAAATTGTGGGGATTGAGGTGTTTATCGACAGCGAGGCAGCGGTGAACCTGATTGATGCTCAGTTCATCCGTATGCAAGTGCATTAGAGAAAAATATTTCCATTTTTGCTATTGATTCTGCACCTCTAGCTCAGAAGTGTTAATCGCAAGTGGTGCATGATATCAGATTAAGAATGGGTGACTTTCATCAGGAATTTATCTTGTGTTTTGGATTGGAGGGTCTCCCTGCTCCGGTGGTTTTGAGTTTGCCGTGGTTGAGCGAGCACAATCCAACCATTGATTGGCAAGCTAGACAGATTCTGGATTGTGGTGATTATTGCGCTGACAATTGTCTTAATACATCTTTTTCTGTTTTAATTACTAAGACATTGCCTTCATTTATATCTGATTTTGTCGAGGAGAGTGGATGCCAGGATTTACCTCCACATCAGGAATATTATTGTCCTATCAACCTTATTCCCGAAGCTAAGTTGCCCAAATCTAGGTTGTATAACCTTTCTGGACCTGAAAGACTGGCCATGAGAGAGTTTGGCTAAAGGAAACATAAGACCTTTCAAATCTCCAGTGGCAACATGGTTTTTTTTGTTCAAAAAAACAGACGGAGGTCTTCGGCCATGTCTGGATTTCCGTGAACTCAATCGGATTACTGTCCATGATCCTTACCCTTTTCCTTTGATTCCTGATTTCTTTAACCAGATTGTTGGTGCCAAGGTGTTCTCCACGTTGGACTTAAGGGGGGCATATAATATGGTCAGGATCAAGAAGGGCATGAATAGAAGATGGCTTTATATACTCCTGAGGGTCACTTTGAGAACCTGGTCATGCCTTTTGGGTTGACCAATTCTCCCGCGGTTTTCCAGCATTTTTTGAATAACATTTTTCATTACCTGGTGGGGAGGTTTGCAGTCGTTTATTTGGATGACATACTAATTTATTCTCCAGACGTGGAGATACATCATGATCACGTTAGACAGGTGTTACAGATCCAAAGGGATAATAAATTGTACGCAAAATTAGAGAAGTGTGTTTTTGCTGTACACAAGGTGCAATTTTTGGGATTCCTGTTGTTGTCTTCGGGTTTTAGAATGGATCCAGAGAAAGTCCGTGCCGTATTGGACAGGGATAGACCCGAAAATATAAAGGCTCTTATACGGTTTTTGGTGTTCACCAATTATTACCGAAAATGTATTCCGAACTATTTGACAGTGGTGAAACCCTTAACTGACATGTCTAAGAAAGGGATGAATGTCTCAGTGTGGTCTGATTCATCGTTGCGTGCTTTTTCTGAGGTTAAGGAGTGCTTCTTTTCTGCCCCTATACTGGTGCAGCCGGATGTATCACAACCTTTCATTGCTGAAGTGGATGCGTCCGAGTTGGGAGTAGGAGCAGTTTTTTTTGCGAGCCCGTCACCTGGTAAATGGCGTCCATGTGCAGAGAAAAATTGCGTTATTGTAACAGAGAGTTACTGGCTATTAAGTTGGCTTTCGAGGAATGGTGTCATTGGTTGGAAGGAGCGATTCATCTGATCACTGTGTTTACAGATCACATAAACCTGGCTTAACTGGAGTCGGTTAAATGACTGAACCTGAGCAAGCCAGACGGTCTTTGTTTTTCACCAGATTCAATTTCACTTTCACCTATCGTCCTGGGGTTAAGAATGTCATAGCAGATGCCTTGTCATGCAGTTTTCCTGGACGTGGCAATTTTGAAAATCCGAGTCCTATTCTATCGGAAGGGGTCTTAATATCTGCCCTATACCCTGACCTAGAGGGGAAGCTGTTAGAGGCCCAGGGAGACGCACCGGATTCTTACCCTTTGGGAAATTGTTTATTCCATCGGAATTGCATTTCAAGGTGTTTTAGGAACATAACTGTACGGTGCTTATGGGACACCCTGGGAGCAGTTCTACTGCCGACCTCATCTCTCATAGATTCTGGTGGCCGGAGGTTGTGTAAGTGTGTTGAGGACTATGTGTCGGCCTGTAGTGTCTGTGCACATGCTAAGGTGAAACATACTCGGCCTTCCGGATCACTACTTCTGTTGCCTATTCCATCCAGACCATGGACTAATTTATCTATGGATTTTATCACTGATCTGCCTAATTTGTTAGCAAAGACAGTTATTTTGGTGGCGGTTGATCGTTTTAGTAAAATGGTGCACTTTATAGCATTGTCTGGCCTACCTAATGTTAAAAAACTTGTTATTTTTTTGTTGATAACATTGTGAATCTCCATGGCATTCCCTCTGACATGGTTTCGGATCGTGGGACTTGTGGGTCCAGATTCTGGAAGGTGTTCTGTACTTGACTGGGGGTATAACTGTCTTTTTCTTTGGCTTATCATTCTCAGTCGAACGGACAGAAGGAGCGCACTAATCAGAGCCTGGAGACTTACTTAAGATGTTTTGTCTCTGAGAACCAGGAGGAGTGGTCCTCATTTTTGTCTTTGGCAGAGTTTGCCATAAATAATCGGAGACAGGAGTCCACTGATAAGTCGCTGTTTTTTGGGGCATATGGGTTTCACCCACAGATTGGCACTTTTTCTGGTTCAGATACTTCTGGTATTCCTGAGGAGGAATGTTTTTCATCATCATTATCATCTACAGTATATGGCAGAAAATTCAAAATAACTTGATGAATATGGGCAACAAGTATAAATGTGTTGCTGACAGGATATGCTTCAAGGGTCTGGACCTAAGAGTAGGTGATTTGGTGTGGCTGTCCACAAGAAACATTAAGTTGAGGGTACCTTCTTGGAAGTTGGGTCCAAGGTTTATTGGTCCATATAAGATCATGGCTATTATTAATCCTGTAGCTTTTTGTCTTGAACTTCCTCAGGTCCTGAAAATACATAATGTGTTTCATAAATTTTGTTAAAGAGATATGTTGAACTTTTGTAGCCGTCTTCCTTGCCACCCGCTCCTGTCATGGTGGACAGTAGTTTGTAATTCCAGATCACCAAAATAATTTACTCTTGAGCTCTCCGGAGATCTCTTCACTATCTTGTTCACTGGAAGGGTTATGGACCTGAGGAGTGGATGTAAGTATCGGCATCTGACGTGAATGCCGTGACAGTGAGTGGCAGGAGATCTTTGAGACTGGCAACACGTGGTTTAGTTTGACATGTTTACCTTGTAGACCAATAGATGTCTGTGTTGTTTCTGGTACTAGCCACACCCTTAACCTCCAGGTGTTGCTATTGGGGTCATTTAACTTTCCCTATTTATATTTGTCTCTCCCACAATGCTGTGCGGTATATAGAATTAGTTAGACCTGTGGATAGCTGGTGTTTGGATCTCATTGGAGTTCTTGGCGCTGCCATAGCTTCTTGGAAGTTAAGTGTTACCTTTTCCTTTGTATTTTGGCTTTTCTGTGTGTTGAATTTCTTTGTTGTTTTGTATTAGGTCTTAGAGAGACTCCTGTTCATTCTTCCTTTTGGATAAACAGGATGTCTCACTCCTGTCATTAGTACCAGGGTCTTTTAGGGTTAGATAGGACTTTCCCTCCTATGTTTGGTATGGGTGTTTCCCTCCCATGCTAGAGCGTGACAATTTTATATCCATTTTTTCCCCTCATGAATCCTTTTTTTTTTGGGGGGGGGAGGGGGGGCACATGTGTTGGGATTTTGTATTGTACAAGAGACTAGGGTCACCAAAGAATTCAATTAATGGCTTAGCCAGTGAGAGGCGGGGTCACCTCTAGGGGGGTGGGGGCTCTGCCTGTAGGCAGGGATAGCTACATAAGGGACACACAGGGAGCAGAGGAGGTGGTCCCAATTGGGTATCTTCTACAGAACCTTATTCAATCAGCAAATCTTAGAAGGACGAGGTACAAAACAGTAGCAGGTCCCACCCACACTAGCTGTGCATTCACTCTTATATGTGTTGTGACATATCACTATATTATGTAATTTTGCAGTTCATCTATTTTTATGTATATGAGGGGTATTTGTTTGTTCATATTTTTAATTTAATGATTTAATAAAAGTTATATTTTATCAAGGGGGCTTTAGATAGTGATAGATCTAAACAACCTCCCCATCAGTATTAGAGAGCAAATTATATAATAGAGGCAGTTATTAATGTTTTTAAACTCTTCTGCCAGTCCTGTTGCTATCTCTTAAACTTGTAATGTAGGATTTTGCATTCCTGTGCTTAATCTGTGCAAATCTGAATCTAATCGTCCTTTCACTGTGAGCGTAATATTTACATTGAGCAGAATGATTGGCCTTAGCAGGGTGCAAATGTTAAATATTTTTGAGTTCAATGTGGAGACACATACAGGTTTTTATTAACCCCTTCAGCACCCTGTGATTTTTTGTTTTCGCGGTTTTGGTTTTTACTTCCTGCCTTTTCAGAGTCGTATTTATTTATTATTTTTTTAATTCTGTTCACATAGCAGTATGAGGGCTTGTCTTTTGCATATGATGTAATGGGAAGCTGAAAAAAATCCAAATGGGGTGGAATTGGAGAAAAAAAATTTACCTCAGTTTTAAGGGTTTTGTTATTACCGCATTCATTAGGGAAGCTGGGGAATGACAGAAGTCCTTAAGAAACCCTTCATTAGAGTGAAAAAGTATTGAAGCAACAAGTGCTATGCACAATGAGGAAAGTACAAGACTTTACAGTTGCTGGTGGCCACGAATTTATGAGCTGATCATCAGATCACAGCAATGATGCCATCTGGATGCTCACCAGACTTGGAATCATGTTTGAGAAGTGTATTTGGAAAAAAACATCTCCAGTGTTTCTGGACTACAGTATTTAATTTATGACCAGTCTGCATGGTCTACCTGCAGTTCTTGCCTGGACCTATCCTCAGGGCTCAATGACCATCCAGAGAATAGATTCTTAGGCTTTCTTAATTATTCTCATCAATTTATCCCACACATTTCCATGTTTTCAAATTCCTATCTCTGTTATTATCAGATAGGGGGTGAGCACCATAATGGACAATGGACACCTGAGGGCAAACTTTATTCAGGTCTCTAAAGCAGGCCTTCTCCTTGGCATACACCACTGCACTTCTGTCTAGAAGACAAAGTCTGGCTATTCTCCAGGAATATCCAGTTACAGGTAACCTCCTATAAATTTTCACCCCAATTCCTAGGTCATTTTGAAGTCTTCAAACAGATCGACCCTGTCACAAATTGTGCCTTCTTCTTTCTTTGTATTCCAAATGTATCCCTTTTACATTTCTCTTCTCAAACTGTTGGTGCTGAACCATTGCTCCAGATCTTCAGTTTCTGACCATACTCCAGTCAGCTCTGAAGATAAGTTAAAATTTCAGCATAAAGGTAGGCTGCCAAGATCTGCAGATTTATCACAGATGGATGATAAATCTGGTGCAGGGATAGACACATTTGTCTAACTGTATACCAACTATTGGTTGTCTTACTTTGAGACAGAATATTTCTGCCAGAATTGTGGTACAATTTTGGAGCACAATTGCATATCTTGACCATGCTCTCTTTCCAATGAAGTCCCTTCTCTTTCTGATAAGCTTCACTCCCTTTTCAAGCAAGTTGGAAAAATTATATCCTAGTTGCATACAATTTTGTCAAACATGCACCAATTTGCTCCACTTTTTAGACAGATTATATACAATTCGGTCAAGGACCGACAAAATCCCTGTAGGGGTGGCACCAATCTATTCACAATTTTTTTTAAACCTTCATTAGATCCATAAAATGCACTGAAGTAATTCTTACAGAGAGTGGATAAAAACTATTAGCGCACCAATAGGGCCAGACCAATATATTGTTTTGTTTATATTTTTGTAGAATCCCTACTGTGTAAGCAGTGTTGCTATTTTTAGCTAACATGTCTATTTTAACAGTTATTAAACAGTATTGCTTTTGGAGGAAAAGTTAATTCAGATATTAATATTTACTTTCCAGCTTCGTGGCTGGACATTCCCTTTTACTGCAGAGTGATGTGCCCTCACGTGGAGTTTATTCATAACCAAATGTATGCAGACCACTATCAGTCACTCAGAACAGATATTGTTTCTCAAATAAGGTGCAGTAGTCACCTAATACATACAGAGTGCAGGTCCTTATTCCACATAAATTCCTGTGTGCCCAGTCCACACAATGAAAAGCGATTTGAATAAAAAAATTTGAAACTTCACTCATCTCTACTAATAAGGGTCATGTAAGGTCATAGTTAAGCAGAAACATAATTATATTTATTTAGTCCTGAGAATTGTTGTTTAAGGTGGGACATAAGTAATCTACCGTATTTATCGCCCCATAAGGCAGACATAGCAGAGCTGGAGAGAGTTCAGAGGAGGGCAACTAAAGTAATAACTGGAATGGGGCAACTACAGTACCCTGAAAGATTATCAAAATTAGGGTTATTTACGTTAGAAAAAAGACGACTGAGGGGAGATCTAATAACTATGTATAAATATATCAGGGGTCAGTACAGAGATCACTCCCATCATCTATTTATCCCCAGGACTGACTGTGACGAGGGGACATCCTCTGCTTCTGGAGGAAAAAAGGTTTGTACACAAACATAGAAGAGGATTCTTTACGGTAAGAGCAGTGAGACTATGGAACTCTCTGCCTGAGGAGGTGGTGATGGTGAGTACAATAAAGGAATTCAAGAGGGGCCTGGAAGTATTTCTGGAGTGTAATAATATTACAGGCTATAGCTACTAGAGATGGGTTGTTGATCCAGGGAGTACTTCTGATTGCCTGAATGGAGTCAGGAAGGAATTTTTTACTCCCCTTAAGTGGGGAACATTGGCTTCTACCTCACAGGTTTGTTTTTTTTTTGCCCTCCTCTGGATCAACTAGCAGGATGACAGGCCGAACTGGATGGACAGATGTCTTTTTTCGGCCTTATGTACTATGTTACTATGAATAAGACGCATTTGTCCCCCTCCCAAACATGGGGGGAAATGCCCCTGCGTCCTATGGGGCAAATACTAATGAAGTTGTTCCAGTATGGAAGCGCTCATTATTACCGGAGTATAAGGAAACTGTGAAGTCTCTGTACTCACGGCTTCCTGGTCCTTGGCTGTCAGCTGTGCAGGGCTGCGCACAGCGTGAGGGCGTACTGTGACCTCACACTGTGCTCGCTGGTTCACAGCACAGCTGCGGCAGGAAGAAGACACTGCGCACTGGAGGTGAGGA
This sequence comes from Bufotes viridis, assembly GCA_033119425.1. Classification (NCBI taxonomy): domain Eukaryota; kingdom Metazoa; phylum Chordata; class Amphibia; order Anura; family Bufonidae; genus Bufotes; species Bufotes viridis. The sequence goes on along the minus strand of CM065589.1, from coordinate 298,861,991 downwards.
GCGGCAGAGTCCAAGAGCAGGAGAGGTAAGTGTTTTTTTGTGTTTTTTTGCGCTGATGGCTGGGAGCTGACATGAGGCTGGGGGCTACATTAGGCTGATGGCTGACATAAAGCTGGGGACTACATTAGGCTGATGGCTAACATAAAGCTGGAGGCTACATGAGGCTGATGGCTGACATAAAGCTGGGGCTAGATGAGGCCGATGGCTGACATAAAGCTGGGGACTACATGAGGCTCATGACTGACATAAAGTTGGGGGCTACATGATGTTGATGGCTGACATAAATCTGGGGGCTACATGAGGCTGATGGCTCACATAAATCTGGGGGCTGATTGCTGACATAAAGCTGGGGGCTACATGAGGCTGATAGCTGACATAAAGATGGGGACAACATGAGGCTGATAGCTGATAGATAACTGGGGGTTGATCTGAGGCATTGGGGTCTGATTTGAGGTCTGATTGAGGGTCTTATTAACATTGGGGTCTGATTGGGGCTGTAAGCTGAGGTCTGATTAACATTGGGGGTCTGATTGCTGGTCTGACCTGAGGTGTAATGAAAAATATTTTTTTCTTATTGTTCCCCTCTAAAACCTAAGTGCGTCTTATGGGTCGGTGCATCTTATAGGGTGAAAAATATGATATATGTTACAAGTAAAATCCCCTCAGAAGACAAGGGGGCACTGATATTTTGCTTTATGTTATATTCAGCTATTTATGCAGCAGGCACTAATTGTTCTCTTTTGTTCTTTTAGAAAGTAGCAATTAAATTTATTGGTAATAACAGAGGCAGTATCATGCATCACATACTACTTTGTATTTATATTTCCTATTGTAGTTTCATGTTTTCTTAATGAAAATGACTTATATGGCTCATTCAAAAAATATTCCTGTATCTTTCCTATTAATACACCCTGTAAATGGCTGTAGTACAATGTAACTTCACCGCTGAACGGCAATTATGAAATATTTTTTTCCTTTTTTTTCACTATTATTACACCCATAAAAAAAATTCACCACAGAATAGCTACTAGCACAGAGGTATATTTCCTATTAAAACACCCCGTAAATAACTGTAGTACAATGTAACTTTACAGCAGCATGGCAATTAAGACGTTTTCTTTTTACTATTAATACCCCCCCAAAAAATTTTTTTTAAATAAACACAATTCACCACAGAACAGCTAATAGGACATACGTTTAATTCCTTTCAATACACCCTGTAAATGGCTATTGTTACAATGTAACTTCACCGCAGAACGGCAATGAAGATGTATTCTTTTTCCTATTAATACACCACAAAAAAAGAAATATAACAATCACAATTCACTGCAGAACAGCTAATAGGACATGCGTATATTTCCTTTTAATACACCATATAAATGGCTGTGGTACAATGTAATTTCACCACAGAACGGAACTTAAGACATATATTTTTTCTGATTAATAACCCCTCCCCCCCAAAAAAAAATATAACAATCACAATTCACCGCAGAACAGCTAATAGGACTTATGTATCTTTCCTATTAATACATCCCGTATATTTCCCGAGTCACAACACTTTATAAGACACACCTTAGTTTTTGAGGAGGAAAATAAGAAGAAAATATTTTTATCGGACTTTAGATCAGACCCCCATATCAGGCCTCAGATCAGACCCCCATATAAGACCTCAAATCAGACCTCAGATCAGACCCCCATATCAGACTTCAGATCAGACCCCCATATCAGACCTCAAATCAGACGTCAGAACTTAAAATAAGTAAATTAACTTTCCTCTCCAGCTCTGCCACAATTTTTCCTGCAATGTTAGGGGGGGAAAAGTGCCTCTCATAAAGTGAAAAATTCTGTATATTCCCAAGTCAAAGTTTTAATTTTCACAGTTTGATGCATCAATATTTGACATACCATACATGAATGAACCTGTGATGATTACTACAATATCTTGCATTCATTGTTCATTCATTATTGCAGAATTAGGAGATCTGCACTGTCGACTGCTTCTTTGCCTCAAAAGGTAGCATTTTAGTCCATTTCTCCTTGCTCACTTAGCCATGCGTGACGAGAAAACTGTCTAAAACACGAGATATAAATCTATTTGGAACACATACCAAGTGCAAACTAGCTTCCTTCCATTAGGCTGGGTTATATATTTCCTTTATTTTATATAGTTGTTTGCTATGATTAAATGCCATGCTAGTCCAGAATTGTGTCAGCAGTAGGCAACATGATTTTATCTGTTTTTAAACGAATGCCAAATAAAGATTGTTAAGGTTACAAGACTGTTCTCCGTGCAACATAGCCACTGACAACTGTTTAAGATTGCCTAAAGTTGTAGAGTAGACATGAGATGCATCAGTTTGTGCCAAAAAAAATAAAAGTTTTGCGCCTACTGTCTGGTCTTTTATCAAGCAACACAGAAATGTAAATGGATGTGGGCTATGCTTCTGCATGAAGTCTTGGCAGTTTTGGATCTCAAGTGTAGATCCTGAAGATGCAGGTAGATCCTGAAGATGCAGGTTTACTAACCCTCGGATGATTTACTAATTATTGCATATTCAATTCATTGCATCAGGCCTGGAGCACGTTTGCTTTTGCTGTGAAATATATTGGTCTCTTGACAACTGGGAATTAAACTGGTGCACAGCACACATTTAGTGACAATTATACATTATAAAATTTTGTTCTAAACTGCGTCACAATTGTAGACAAAGTAGAGACACAGGGTCAATGGTAAATCTGGTCCAATTATTCCCTGCTACAGATTTTTAACATATATTTGACAATATAACAGGGTGAATTTACCATTCCCCCAGGCTAGCCAACTGGCATAAAAAACCTTGTGTTTGCAACTTTTATAATGCCATTGTTCCTAAATCTAGGCACCAACTGTATTTCTATACTGCCCTTGCCAGTTTTCTGAAAAATTCGGAGCTCGTAGATTCCAGTCTAGGTGCATGGACTGTTGGAGGATGCACCAAATTTACAGTATGATGAGGCGTTCAGCTTTTCAGAAATTAGGCGCATCTTCTGGCAGTTAAGGGTATATCATAGATGGCATAACATCCTGCTATATGATGAATTCCCCCCATTAAGTTGTTTATTGTCTGTTTGAGAATTTATTATGTTGACTGTTTATGTTGGGGTTATAGTCGTCCTTTCAGTAACTGCTGACTGTCTTCTGAACTTTCTGCCTTTAAATAAAAGATAAGTGGCTTTTCTAAAAACGTTTCTGCCTTGTCACCTGCATGGATTGTCCTTCAATGCATAAAATAGTGGCACGTTGCGTTATCTGGAGCTGAAGACAACTTGCTTCTGTTTCAGAATATTCAGAGATATTACAATTTATATTCTGACAAATAGAATAACATCTTTTTTTTACCTGTTACAAAGTATGGCATGACTCTAAATGTCATCACTACATTTGTCTGTAAATTCAGTTCTCTATTGTAACAAAGGCTTGACAAAATTAATTGTAAGTAATATTTCAACTAGTTTAGTGCTCTTATTAAGAGAAACAAAATAAGAGTATTGCAGGTTTGATACCTTTTAATGGCTAACAAAAATAAAAGTAATGATTTTACATAGCGAGCTTTCAAGACATCACCAGTGCCTTCATCAGGCGTACTATAAGAATATATGAAGAAACAGCAATATATATACAATAAGAACAGAGACATGGGGGAATGAACGGACATTTGAAAAATAACAGAACAACATATCAAAGATCTTGAGAATGATTTGAAAACATGGTACCAGACTTTTTCCTTAGTATTTCAACATAATGTGAAATAGTTATATCCAGAATCTGATCAAAGGCCTTAGAAATGTACACAGTGATTTACTTCCCAATGCTTCTACCTATTCAGATCTACCTTTATGAGAAAATAAAATCAATGCTTTGGTCAAAAGTTAAAGGGACGCATGCAGGACTTACACCAATTTTGACACTTTGAGGATTTTGCTGAAAATTTCTACACACCTAGCTCATATAAAAAAAATAGTACCGTTCTCTTCTGCTCCTCTCTCGCCATTGACTCCTAGCTCCATTTTTTTTATATCAACAAGGTACCCACACTTATCTCTAAAAACAGAACTTATCTCTAAAACGGAGCTTGCAAAGAGAAGGAGAGTGGACCACGCATGCGCGGCCGTCCACCATTCATTTCTATGGGACTGCCAAAACTAGCTAAGCAGTGTGCTCAGCTATTTTCCAAAGTCCCAGAGAAGTTAATGGAATGGTGGCTGCCTACAGGTCGATGTGCCTAGCGATATGTCCCTAATGTATGATATGAGCCAATCACTTTAATTTCAGATAAATAATGAAATTATATGTTAAAAAAAATCTAATTTTTTTCTTCTTTTTCTCAAGAGAATTTGAGTACCCGAATTTGAGTACCCAATGCCACACAAGGTATTATGTTATCTCTTTATAAAGCAGTAGTGAAGCTATATCAGGGACATGTAGATTGGTTTTGGTCGGCACACAGAATTAACAAGTCACAAAAAGCTAGACTAAAATAGGCTAAAAAGTATATTTATTTTTTAAATTAAGATGAATAAATTCATATATTTGTGTTGTTTTTTTTATAAAAAATGATTTTATAATTTATAGGTTTGTTGCATTGCCATTAGCAGCAGTATTATCACACAAAAATGTACAATTCAGATATTTAAGAAATATCTAGAGACACACAATGGCATTCAAAAGTCTGAGGTCATTCATTAATGAAAATGATTCTATTACTATTTTATTTTTCTCCTTACTTACTATAGTCTAACAATTTGAGTGAAAAGAAGAAAGCGTATTCTGTGATGTTATTTAATGATTGACTTTCTTCTAGTGGCCTATAAATGTTTAATGAGGCTGACTTCAGGTGGAGAGAAGTTGATGACCCTCCTCACTCCTTGCTCTTCTTTGATCTTCAAGCAGTTTTTGGTTCATTAACCAGTTGAAGCATATATTTTTTTCTAGATGCATACCTGTACTTATAGTATACCTGTACTTATAGTGCTTTCCTTGTTATGTGCAAGTGTCAAACTGCAGTGAAGGCCAAAGACCCCCAAGACTTGAATATTCCCTCTAGCATTGTTTTGAAATATTAACTTCCATTTTCTGCTTCTTTGATGTTTTCTGTTATTTCCTCAAGTCTTTAACTTGGATCGATCAGTTTTATCCAGTGATCCAGTATGAAATATTGTTATGTAATAGCTAACATGTGGCCTTGCTCTTTTTCTGAAGTAGTAACTTATGAGTTGCTGCTCATTGTTTGAGACGACTAATAGCTAGCTTTCTGTTCACAGCACTTTATTTAGCACATTCAAAGCTTCAGTTCTCTATTTGTGAACACGGTTATTTGCATTGATGTCTTATGGTGATCTGATAACTTTTGCTCTGCCTAATCATTAGAGATAAGTTAATTTTTCAAAAATTTAATTCGCCGGTTCGCCAAATTGTTAGGGAAAATATCGGTTTGATCCGAAATTGTTCACGGCTATTTCCTAGCTGCAGAAAGCCTTTATAGTGGTGTAGAACACTGTGCCTTGCAGTAAGATGCATAAGGAATCTGCTTTGGTAGTGAAATAATACCGTGAGTCCGTATGACATGCAGAAGACAGGCGTTGCTCTTAGAATCACTGCACACTTCACTTATTTGGGTGGTTAAATGACCAAATTGACCAAATAACTCAAGCATGAACTCAGCCTTACAGGTCGATGTTAGCTCCAAGAAGAAGCGCACTCCTTTTACACCGTCATCAGCTGATTCCACATAGATGTCTACAGAACCTGTTCTATTAAACGCTTAAACAAGTAGAGCCCCCTGACAGAGTGAAGAGGATGTCAACAGTAAGTTTATGTTGACGGCACTGATTATTTTGTCCTTCCTCTGCTCCATCAGAATAATAACCCACAAGAAACGGATACTGTCTGTGGAACATCTGCCTTCACTCGGTCAGCATTTGGTGAGTAATCTATCAGTATTGCTAATGCCAAAGAATCCAGGAGTGGATAAAAAAAAAGAGATGACATGTGAACGGAATACAGATGTAGCAGGGTTAGCACTCCCGCTGTTAACTCAAATTTCTTAACTCATTTCATTATCTTGAGAATAAAAGCCATTGAAAAGCAATTGAAGGTGTTTGCTTAGATTAGATAACCAAACTCAGAAATCTCAGAAAAAAGGAGCGCTAACCATGCTACAACTGTATTTGCATGTCTTCTGTGTTTTGTACCCACTCCTGCTTTTGGCTACCAAATCACAAGCTAATTCTGATGGGACCATACAGGTCTTACAGCTGCTACACCGACAGGATCCATTGTGCATCTAATTTTTCCTTCCTTCTGACAGATCAGAAAAAGGGTCATATAAATGATGATGTCAGCCAAGCCAAAAAGTCTAAATAGTAACCAAGTCATGAAGTGTGGATGGTGGGAAAAGCATGAGAAGTCCGCAAAGTGGCCCTATGACATAGTTTTGAGCTGTAAGCAGCATGAGAAGACCACAGAGGGGCCCAATTACAGAGTCTGGAGATGGCGGGGGCATAAGGAGGCCACAGAGTGGCACAATGAGAGAGTGTGGAGGTGGCAGTAGCATCAGGAGGCCACAGAGTGGCAAGGTGACATAGTGTGGATGTGACAGAAGCATGAGGAGGCCACAGAGTGGCATGACGATAAGAGATTGTGGAGGTGGAAGCATGAGGAGGCCACAGAGTGGCACGACAATGAGAGATTGCAGAGGTGGCAGCAGCATGAGGAGGCCACAAAGTGGCTCAATGATGAGAGATTGTGGAGGTGGAAGCAGCATGAGGAGGCCACAGAGTGGCACCATGACGAGAGATTGCGGAGGTGGCGGCAGCATGAGGACGCCACAGAGAAGCACGATGACGAGAGATTGTGGAGGTTGCAGCAGCATGAGGATGCCACAGAGTGGCACAACGATGAGAGATTGCAAAGGTTACAGGAGCATGAGGAGGCCACAGAGTGGCAAGAAGATGAGAGATGCCACAGAGTGGCACAATGACAGAGTGCGGAGGTAACGGCAGCATCAGGAGGACACAGAGTGGCAAAATGACAGAGTGCGGAGGTAGCTGCAGCATCAGGAGGCCACAGAGTGGCACAATGACAGAGTGTGGAGGTGGCAGCATCAGGAGACCACAGAGTGGCAAGGTGACATAGTGTGGAGGTGGCGGCAGCATCAGGAGTAAACAGAGTGGCAAGTTGACATAGTGTGGAAGTGACAGCAGCATGAGGAGGCCACAGAGTGGCAAGACAATGAGAGATTGTGGAGGTGGCAGCAGCATGAGGAGGCCACAGAGTGGCACCATAACAGAGCATGGAGGTGGCAGCAGCATGAGGAGGCCACAAAGTGGCAACATAACAGAGCGTGGAGGAGGAAGCAGCATGAGGAGGCACAATGACAGAGTCTGGAGGTGATGGCAACAGCAGCAGGAGGAGGCCACAGAGTGGCACAATTACAAAGTGTGGAGGTGCCATGAGTAGCATCAAGAGAAGGCCACAGGGTGGCACAATGACAGTGTGTAGGTGGCAGCAACATCAGGAGGCCACAGAGTAGAACAATAACAGTGAGGAGGTGGTAGCAGCAGCATCAGGAGGAGGCCACAGAGTGTCACAACGACACATTTTGGGTGGACAGATGAGTTTTTCTTGGGGTAACTATGGCTCCTGCTGTACTAAACACCCGCTCTGATGCCACCCTACTGGCCGGGCAGGACAGCTTCGCCAGGGCAAACTCTGCTAATTGCGGCCACAAATCCAGTTTGGCTGCCCATACTGTTCAAGTATGCCACCACCTGCTGGTTCAGGTGCTGCTCCAAGTCTAGCTGCTGCTGCTGGTGAGTAGTTCTTTACTATGTGGGTGAAGAAAGCTGCTCAACAGCGACTCTAGACTCAAGCTGCTGCTGATAGAGCTGGTACTGCTCCTGCCACCCCACTCCTCCCCAGAAGACATGGCAGTGGAACTTAAGCGCAGATGGCCCCCCAGGTCAGACCTGCGAGAGGATGGACAATAGCGCAGATAGGCAGCAGAAAACTGACTAAATAGGATGTCACTATAGTACTTCAATTTGTTCTCCCTCTCACCGGGTGTAAAAAAGGCCCCATTTTGGACCGGTCCAACAAGGTGGAGAGCCAGAAGTCATCCGTCTGCCAAATGGTGACAATTCGGCTGTCACTACACAAGCAAGTGAGCATGAATCAGGCTATTTGTGCAAGTGACTCGGAGGGACTCCCTTCCTCCTTCTCTACTGCATACTGCCACAGTGTGTCTGGGTCCTCTGCCTCTTCTTCCTCATCACCCTGTAGCTCCTCTGGCTAGTCCTGCTCCTTCCGCTCCTCCTCTCTTTTCACCTGTGTTGAAAAACCACCCATTTCGCTATACATTGCTTGTGCTTCAATGTCTTCCTCCTCCAGTTGTGGCCATGAGATCTAGGCACCACGTCTCAAGTCTCCTGACCAGCCAGATTTACCAATATCTATTCCAGCACATGAAGCAGTAGAATAACGTTGTTTATCTCGTAGTCCTGGCAACTCACAAATAATGTGGCATCCTTAAAGGGCCTGAGCAAAGGGCAGATGTCACGCATAAGATGCCACTGGCTGACATCGAAGTTATACAGGGAAGTACTCCTGTCCTCTTGGATCATCAAGAAATAGTTTATGGCCTTTCTCTGTTCGTATAGTCGTTCCAACATATGGAGGGTGGAATTCAAACGGGTTGAAACGTTGCATATCAGCCTATATTGAGGGATGCCGTTCTGCCGCTGCAGCTCAAGGAGGATGTGCTTTGGGGTGTACGAGTGGCTGAAGTGCATGCAAAGTTTCCTGGCCATATTTAGGATGTCTTGCAGATGAGTGGAAGACTTCAGGAACCTCTTGACAACCAGATTGAACATGTGTGCCATGCAGGGCGCATGGCTCAGCCCTCCTTGATGTAGCGCCGACACCATGTTCTTCCCGTTGTCGGTCACCATGGGTCCGATTTTGAGTTGTCACGGAGAAAGCTAGGATTCAATTTCTTGACAAAGAAAACGGAGCAGTTCTCCCCCGTGTGACTACGTTCGCCCAGGCAAATGAGGTGCAGAACAGCGTGAAGCCGTCGTGCCCTACACATGTGGTATGGTGGAGGGCCCCTTTGAATTGTCCCTGCAGTGGAGGCTGAGGACACAGTGGAGGATGAGGAGGCAGAGGTGGACATTGTCGCAGGATCAACAGCGTGGCAATGTAGAGGCGGAAGCGGCGTGACCTGGCCAAGTTGCTGGTGTCGTTGTGCAGAAAACACATTAACCCAGTGGGCCGTAAAGGACATGCATTGTCCCTGACCGTAGTTACAGCTCCACACGTCGGCGTTGCCGTGCACTTTGGCACACACCGACAGAAACATAGAAACATAGAAACATAGAATGTGTCGGCAGATAAGAACCATTTGGCCCATCTAGTCTGCCCAATATACTGAATACTATGAATAGCCACAGGCCCTATCTTATATGAAGGATGGCCTTATGCCTATCCCATGCATGCTTAAACTCCTTCACTGTATTTGCAGCTACCACTTCTGCAGGAAGGCTATTCCATGCGTCCACTACTCTCTCAGTAAAGTAATTCTTCCTGATATTACTTTTAAACCTTTGCCCCTCTAATTTAAAACTATGTCCTCTTGTAGCAGTTTTTCTTCTTTTAAATATTCTCTCCTCTTTTACCGTGATGATTCCCTTTATGTATTTAAAAGTTTCTATCATATCCCCTCTGTCTCTTCTTGCTTCCAAGCTATACATGTTAAGGTCCTTTAACCTTTCCTGGTAAGTTTTGTCCTGCAATCCATGTACTAGTTTAGTAGCTCTTCTCTGAACTCTCTCCAAAGTTTCAATATCCTTCTGCAGATATGGTCTCCAGTACTGCACACAATACTCCAAATGAGGTCTCAGTAGTGCTCTGTAGAGACAGGCTCAAGGACTGCCCCACTTTCTGTTCTACATGCATATGCAGGGCTGGTACTGCCTTTTTTGCAAAGAAATGACAGCTTGGAACTCTCCACCTCGGCTCAGCACAAGCCTTTAGTTCTCTGAAAGGTTCAGAGTTCACCACCTTGAAAGGGAGGGGACTGCAGCACAAGCAACTTGGCCAGGAGCACATTCAGCTTCTGCGCTGTTGGATGCGTCCACGCATACTATTGTCTCTAGGCAATCGCTTCAGTGATTGATTGCTGACGGAATGACTGATGAGGAGTAGGAGGGCGAGGAGCAGGAGCATCAGGATCAGCAGATGATGGGAAGGAGAGACAGCTCCCAGCTGAAGTTGTGGAGCCTTGACTGCCTGAAACCGGCTGATTTCCACTAGGTGATGCAGCGGTTGCTGCAGCAAGATGGACCACCAGATCGGAGCCACGGTTCTCCCAGTCCACTTTATGGTGACATATGTTGATGCACATCCGTGGCCCTGGCCACGCTTCACCTTCTGCCCACATATGCTACATATGGCCATGTTCACCTCCTCTGGCGGCTTAACAAAAAACTGCCACACCGCCGAGTAGGTGATTTTACCCCAACACTCCTCACTGACTGACTGCTACCGCTGCTGCCTCCGTGAACCCATGCACCGCTACTTCCCGGGCAGGTAGGCTCCTGGTTATTACTCATCTGTTGGTCAGTGAATTAACTGGCTCATAGGCAATTATGAAAGATGTAGGGTAAAAAATACACATAAACCTGTCAAATGTATGTATATGCCAGAAGCCTGACTAGCAAGACTGGTGAACTGGAATTAGTGATGTGTGAACAGGACTATGACATAGTGGGAATAACTAAGACATGGCTGGATGATAGCTATGACTGGGCAGTTAATATAAAAGGTTACAATCTGTTTAGAAAGGATCGTCAAAACTGGAGAGGTGGAGGGGTCTGCGTCTATGTGAAGTTGTGTCTAAATCCCATAAATCGAGAATACATCTCTGAGGGACATGAACATGTGGATTCCCTGTGGGTAGAAATATATGGAGCAAAAAAGAATAATAAATTACTAATAGGAGTGTATTATAAGCCACCTAATATACCAGACTCCACAGAAAATCTACTACTAAACGAGATAGATGAGGCGGCAAATCATAATGAAGTCGTTATTATGGGGGACTTCAACTACCCAGAGATAGACTGGGAAACTGAAAGCTGTACTTCCCAAAAAGGAAACAGGTTCTTGGCAATAGCCAAAGACAATTACCTTTCCAAACTGGTTCAGGACCCCACTAGAGGGACGGCCATACTGGACTTAGTATAAACCAATAGACCTGATAGAACAACAGATGTACAGGTTGGAGGACACCTGGGAAATAGTGACCATAAAGTAATAACCTTCCAATTATCCTTCAAATGAGAGTTTCTCAGGGAGGAACAAAAATACCAAACTTCAAAAAAGCAAAATGTAGCCAACTAAGAGAGGCCATAGGCCTTACTAACTGGGACAAAGTCCTCAAAAATAAAAATACAACCATAAAATGGGAGATTTTTAAAAGCATTGTATCATCTAATTGTGAGAGGTACATACCTTATAGGAATAAAAGGCTAATGAACAATAAGAAACCCATTTGGATAAATGGAACCGTAAAGAAAGCAATAAATGACAAAGAGAAAGCATATAAATCACTAAAACAGGAGGGGAGCCAGGAAGCACTGATAAACTATAAGGAAAAAAATTGAATATGTAAAAAACTAATAAAATTTGCCAAACTAGAGACCGAGAGATTAATTTCCAAAGAGAGTAAAACTAACCCTAAGGCCCCTTTCACACGGGCGAGTTTTCCGCGCGGGTGCAATGCGTGAGGAGGACGCATTGCACCCGCACTGAATCCGGACCCATTCATTTCTATGGGGCTGTGCACATGAGCGGTGATTTTCACCCATCACTTCTGCGTTGCGTGAAAATCGCAGCATGTTCTATATTCTGCGTTTTTCACGCAACGCAGGCCCCATAGAAGTGAATGGGGATGCGGGAAAATCGCAAGCATCCGCAACCAAGTGCGGATGCGTTGCGATTTTCCCGCATTGTTGCTTAGCAACGGGACCCAATCTCTATTATTTCCCCTTATAACATGGTTATAAGGGAAATATAGCATTCTTAATAAAGAATGCATTATTAAATGATGAGGAAGGGGTTAAAAATAATAAAAGTTAACTTACCTTAGCCACTTGATCGCGTAGTCGCGATCTGTCCTCTCTTCCCTGCAGCATCGATGATCTAAAGGACCTGTGATGACGTCACATCACATGGCCCAATCACCTGCTCCATCACTATGGTGATGGAGCATGTGATTGGTCCATGTGACCATGTGACATCATCCAAGGTCCTAATCACTATCCTCAGGCTGTGGATAGTGCTTGAGGACCTTGGATGATGTCACGTGGTCACATGGACCAATCACATGCTCCATCACCATAGTGATGGAGCAGGTGATTGGGCCATGTGATGCTGTGACATCATTACAGGTCCTTTACATCTTTCAAGCTAAGGGAGAGGAGGCCGGGCTTCGCGATCAAATGGACCAGGTAAGTTATGATTAGTTTATTATTTTTAACCCATTCTGCACCGGGTTCAACATTAGGGAGATTGCCAAGGGTATTATTTTACATTATAACTATGTTATAATGTGAAATAATACCAGCGGGACAATTTCTGACCCAAACATGCACTTCTGTGAAGAAGTGCAGGTTCGGGTCTGGGTACCAAAAGTGCCAATTTTTCTCCCGCGCGTGCAAAACGCATGACAGCGCTTTGCACTCGCAGGGAAAAATCGCGGCAATTCCCGCAACGCACCCGCACTGTTTGACGGAGTGCACCCGCAACGCCCGTCTGAAAGAGGCCTAAAAGGTTCTTCAATTATATAAATAGTAAAAAAATATAAATCTGAAGGAGTCGGCCCCCTACATAGCAATGAGGGGGGTGATGCAGAGAGCGACAAGGATAAAGCAAAATTCCCCAATAAAAGTGCCCTGTCTGACCCAGGAAGAAGTACAACAGCGACTTAAAAAGATTAAAATAGATTGAAAGATTAAAATAGACAAATCGCCAGGACCAGATGGCATACACCCCCGTATCCTAAGGGAATTAAGTGATGTGATAGCCAGAACTTTATTTCTTATATTTACGGACTCTATACGGACAGGGAATGTTCCACAGGATTGGTGCATAGCAAATATGGTGGCAATATTCAAAAAGGGTCCAAAAACAGAGCCTGGAAATTATAGGCCGGTAAGTTTAACATCTATTGTTGGTAAACTGTTTGAAGGGTTTCTAAGAGATGCTATTTTGGAGTATCTCAATGAAAATAAGCAAATAACGCCATATCAGAATGGCTTCATGAGGGATCGGTCATGCCAAACGAATTTAATCAGCTTCTATGAGGAGGTAAGTTCTAGACTTGACAGCGGCGAATCAATGGATGTCATATATCTGGACTTCTCCAAAGCATTTGACACCGTACCTCATAAAAGGTTAGTATATAAAATGAGGATGCTCGGACTGGGAGAAAATGTCTGTATGTGGGTAAGTAACTGACTGAGTGACAGAAAACAGAGTGTGGTTATTAATAGTAGATACTCAGATTGGGTCACTGTCACTAGTGGGGTACCTCAGGGGTCAGTATTGGGCCCTATTCTCTTCAATATATTTATTAATGATCTTGTAGAAGGCCTGCACAGTAAAATATCTATTTTTGCAGATGACACTAAACTGTGTAAAGTAATTAACACTGAAGAAGACAGTTTCCTGCTACAGATGGTTCTGGATAGATTGGAGGCTTGGGCAGAGAAATGGCAGATGAGGTTTAACACTGACAAATGTAAAGTTATGCACATGGGAAGGAATAATGCAAGTCACCCATACATATTAAATGGTAAAACACTCTGTAACACTGACATTGAAAAGGATCTAGGAATTTTAATAAACAGCAAGTTAAGCTGCAAAAACCAGTGTAAGGCAGCTATTGCCAAGGCCAATAGGATAATGGGTTGCATCAAAAGGGACATAGATGCCCGTGATGAGAACATAGTCCTACCACTTTACAAATCACTAGTCAGACCACACATGGAGTACTGTGTACAGTTCTGTGCTCCTGTGAACAAGGCAGACATAGCAGAGCTGGAGAGGGTTCAGAGGAGGGTAACTAAAGTAATAACAGGAATGGGGCAACTACAGTACCCTGAAAGGTTATCAAAATTAGGGTTATTCACTTTAGAAAAAAGACGACTGAGGGGATATCTAATAACTATGTATAAATATATGAGGGGTCAGTACAGAGATCTGTCCCATCATCTATTTATCCCCAGGACTGTGACTGTGACGAGGGGACATCCTCTGGGTCCGGAGGAAAGAAGGTTTGTACACAAACATAGAAAAGGATTCTTCACTGTAAGAGCAGTGAGACTATGGAACTCTCTGCCTGAGGAGGTAGTGATGGTGAGTACAATAAAGGAATTCAAGAGGGGACTGGATGTATTTCTGGAGTGTAATAATATTACAGGCTATAGCTACTAGAGAGGGGTCATTGATCCAGGGAGTTATTCTGATTGCCTGATTGGAGTCGGGAAGGAATGTTTTTCCTTTAAGTGGGGAAAATTGGCTTCTGCCTCACAGGGGTTTTTTGCCTTCCTCTGGATCAACTTGTAGGAAACAGGCTGAACTGGATGGACAAATGTCTTTTTTCGGTCTTAAATACTATGTTACTATTTTACTATGTAATACTGTACTGGGCATTGAGGTGAGAGAGGAGACTGTGCAAATCTCCACCATCCTCAAAGCAGACAATGCGAGTGTACATAGAAGTGGCAAACAAAGTTTTTAACTTGTGTCCTGGTTCACAACCGTTTTAACCATACTAATAAAAGTGATGTTTTAAATTCACTTTAAACCTGGGTCAAGTAAGGTTAAGAGTCTCGTTTGGCTTTAATAAAAATTTTAGAGTTAATGTACCTTTACCCAGGCCTAGGTCCTTATTGCTAAATATTACAGGCAAGCTGCCACCCTCTTCTCCCGATGACAATGAAGCCCCTAATTCGCAAAATATTTAGAATATAGTGCTATATATTCGTAAAAACGAATATTCGTTCTTGCTATTTATTTTTTTTTCCATTTTTTTTTTCAGTCAGAACCCAAGAATAAAATACCGTTAACAACGATAGAGAATATAGCGCTATGTTCTCTATCTTCGTTAATTCTAGTAAGTCAACAACCAATAGGAAAGTTATAGCCTGTTCAAAGTGTCATTCGTAGTATGTGAATATTACATTATGTAATATTCCCGTACTGCGAATTAAACTTTGAATGTCGTATAACTTTCCTATTGGTCGGCTTGCTAGAATTAACAAAGATAGAGAATATAGCGCTATATTCGTATTCGTTATCTTCGCTAATTCTAGCAGTACAATTAAACTTGCCTATGCACAGCTCTAAGTTGGATGCGCAATGCGAGAATATTAAGTGATATTAGTCGCATTGCGCATCTAACTTAGAGCAGGGTATATGCAACTTACTTTACTATTGTTTGGCTTCGTAGAATTTACGCATATGACGAATACGCATATAACGCTATATTCTCTATATTCGCTAATTCTATCAAGCCAACCATTAGTAAAGTTGCCTTTATACCCCGTTCAAAGTTCAATTCGCAATACGCGAATAATTAAATCGCATATTATTCGCGATAAATAGAATTATGATGAATATTCGACTCCGACAAATATATGACGAATATTCAATCGAATATTCACGAAATATCGCAAAATTGAATATGGCACCTCCCGCTCATCACTAAACACCAGCTCCCACGCTACTCTCCTCATCACTACTTGCCCGCCTATTATAGGAAGCGGCGGATGTCTCCTCCAGATTTTGGCTGTGCAGTAACTGCTGACTGTCCTCTAGTAGCTCATCCTCGCTGAAAAGTGGAGCCGAGCCCACAGCACATAATACTTCTCTGGGTGAGAAAACAGAAAAGGACAGAGGTAGGTTGAGGACAGGTGAAGGCACAGAGCCTGGTCCCGGGCCATGCAAACTAAGCGTTGTGTCAGAGGAACGCACCAACTGTTAGCTGGGGTTGTCTGATGTCACTTGGGACGAAGTGGAAGACCGAGTCAACCATTCAAGAACCGCTGGGTTGCTGGTCAAGACACGACCACTAGATGACACCGGGAGCTCAGGTCTCTCGCTGCGACCCCTGCAGCCAAGCCCTCTTACTCTGCTGCGACCTCTGCCTGCACCAGAAACATTTAGGGCTCTGCCACTTCCCTTTTCAGGGCCTTGCACTTCTTTGTCTGACATACTGTTAGATCAAATATTAAAATGTTGGATCAAAAAAAAATATATTTAGCCACAAATACACGGCAAACTGGGCTTTAGAATATATCACTGCTCCACACAACGGCAATTAGGCCCATATTTTTTTCTCCTTTTACACAACACAAAAGGCTTTTCAACAGATAAGTGCAATGATTTACGGCAAATATATTTTTATTTTACCACCAATACACAGCAAACTGGGCTTTAGAATATATCACTGCACCACAGAACAGCAATTAGGCCCTAATTTTTTTCTCCTTTTACACAACACAAAAGGCTTTAAAACAGATAAGTTTAACGATGAACGGCTAATATATTTTTATTTCGCCACTAATACACGGCAAACAGGGCTTCAGAATATATCACTGCACCACAGAACAGCAATTAGGCCCCTCATTTTTTTATACTTTAACACAACACAAAAGGCTTTAAAACAGATAAGTATAATGATGAACGGCAAATATATTTTTATTTCGCCCAGCAAACTGGGCTTCAGATAAAATCACTGCACCACAGAACGACAATTAGGGCCTAATGTTTTTTCAACTTTTACACAACACAAAAGGCTTTTCAAAAGATATGTGCAATGCAGAACGGCGAATGTATTTTTATTTCTCCATTAATACATGGGAAACTGGGCTTTTGAATATATCACTGCACCGCACAAGGGCAAATATATTTTTCTTTTCCCACTAATACATGGCAAAAAAGGCTTTACAACTTATAACTGCACAGCACTCGGGCAAATAAGATGTACTGTAGAAATATTTCCTTGTAATAAACCCTATTAATGGCTGTATCAAATAGCACTTGTACCCCAATAACAAGAACAGTTTACTGGAATGCCAGAGCTGTATAATGGCAATTTGGATCCCCATTCAGTGCCCCAAGGTGTAATAAGATTGTTCCTATTACCCAATTTGTAACCTCCCCTACTGAACCCCGTTCTACATAAATGCCCTGGAACGATTCCTCCCTATCCTTTCCCTGCACTTATAAATCGTTTTTTCACCACAATCCAGTCTTTCCTATCACTGTCCCTAGCGCCTGCAGACGTCTCTACCTGCACTAAGTCAGCTGGTGAATGGCAGAATCTAAGATGGCTGCTGCTATTTATAGGGCTGTGACATCACAGGGCTGGCTGGTCGATGATTGGCTGCATGCATGTCAGTATGGGTGATCTCGCCCTCCCAGAGTTCCTTTCTCCATATTCTCACACGTGCAGCAGCCATTTTAGGAAAAAATGTGATTCTTTACCATGAAGCGCTAGGAAATTCGGCTTTGGTGTGAATCTAATTTTTCCAGAAATTCGGATCGTATTCCACTTCGTCAGCTTCGATTAGCTCATCTATACTAATCATACTTTGGATGAAACTGATTCTGTTTTTACAGTGACCACCAGGCCTAAAAAATGTTAAGACGTACTGTTCTTTGAGAACTTGTGATGATAATCAGATTGCTACTTAAAAGGACCTGTCACAGAAAAATGCATTGCAATCTGCAGACAGCATGTTATAGAGCAGGAAGTGCTAAGCAGATTGATGTATAGTTTTGTGGGAAAAGATTCAATAAATCATCCCACATGAACAACAAGGTCAGAAAGGAGAAATATACATGTATAAATTAAAATGTTTACTAAATCTTTTTCCCACTTAACTATATATCAATCTGCTCAGCTGCTCTATAACATGCTGCCTGCAAATTGTAGTGTATTTTGTTCTGACTCTTCTTATTTAAGTCTTCCCCATGTTCAGCAATCAGTGACTGACAGCTATCTATATATACACACCTGCACTGGGAATGCTATCAATCACTGTAAACACCTCTCCAATATGCAACTATCAGTGACTTACAGCTATCTATGTATACACACTTACACAGAGAATGCTATCAGCCACTGATAACACCTCCCCTGTGTACAGCTATTAGTGACTGACAGCTATCTCTGTATGCACACTTACACAGAGAATGTTATCAATCACTGATAATACCTCCCCTGTGTACAACTATCAGTGACTGACAGCTATCTGTGTATATACACCTTAACAGAGAATGCTATCAATAACTGAAAACACCTCCCCCATGTACAACTATCAGTGACTGACAGCTATCTATGTATACACACGTACACACAGAATGCTATTAATCACTGATAACTCCTCCCCCGTGTACAGATATCAGTCACTGACAACTATCTCTGTATACACTCTTACACAGAGATTGCTATTAATCACTGATAACACTTTCCTGTGTACAACTTATGCAGGAAACAGCAGAGATTTTAAATGTATACGTTTTTCTGAATCTTTTCCTACAAACTATATTTCAATCTGTTTAGCTCCTTTTGCTTTATATCATGCTGCCTGCATGTTGCATTCCATTTTGTGGTGACAGGTCCTCTTTAAAAGTTACACAAAGAGGATCTAATATTAGGTCTGGTTATGTACTATTCTAAAATAGTAATGGAAAATTAACTCACTAAAATGTAAAAATATCTTTTAATATAAAAATGTGATTTTAGCAATAGGTTATTTTCTGATGGCACATTTCCTTTAAAGTCTATCCACATTTATAGTAATGGAAATGAATAATGGCTGCAACTTGATTAACTTAATATGCTTCTGGTGCATATATCAAATCAGCTGGAGAGTTGTCTGGACATGCAATTTATTAGAAAAAAAGACTCAAGGAAATCTGACCATTTTGACATTACCACAGTTAGCATTTTGAAGTTTTTTCATTCTACTTTTTTAGATTTTTCTATTTTTATCGTCATTACGCTTTCTTTAATGTAAAACCTTCAGTACAAATGGTGTCAAACATATAAAGCAATGTTGATGAGTATTAATACTTTTTTATGTATGAGCTGCATGATAATAAACATAGTATTTATCAGTGCACAATACTACATTATCCTAAAATCACAAGTGACAATCACAATATCTAAACTTACCTTATATCTAGAGATGAGCGAATCGAAGCTGACGAAGTGGAATCCGTTATGAATTTCAGGAAAAATTTGATTTGCAACGAATGCGAATTTCCTTGCGCTTCGTGGTAATGAAACGCACTTTTCCTAAAATGGCAGCTAAAATGGCGGCTACACGTGTGAGGACATGGGGTAAGGAACTGAAGGAAGGCGGGATCACAGCCCTATAAATACAGCGGCCACCTTGGATGCAGGGACAGACGTGAGAAGGCGCTAGGGACAGCAATAGGAAAAACCTCATTGTGGAACCCCCCCCCTGAAAAAATGATTTATACATGCAGGAAAAGGAGGAATCATTTCACAGCATCTTGGTGCAGGTAGAGAAGTCAGAAGTCGCTAAGGGCAATGATAGGAAAAACCTCATAGTGAAAAAGAAAAATCCTTTAGTGGCATATATCTGTGGAAAAAGAAAAATACATTCACAGTTCATTTCTATAGCTACTGTATATGTGGTTAAAGTGTTTAGCAGCGTATTTTAGTACAAAAATAAAAATATTTACGCTGTTCACTGTTGCAGTTATTTGAGGTAAAAGCATTTAGTGATGTATTTCAGTACAAAAAGAAAAATATATATGCAGTTTACTGTTGCAGTTATTTTCAGGACAAAATGAAAAATATATATGCACTTCACTATTGCAGTCATTTGTGATGAATGCGTTTATTGGCCTATTTCAGTACAGAAAGAGAAATATATACGCACTTTACTGTTGTAGTTATTTGTGTCGAAAGCGTTTAGTGGTCTATTTCAGTAGAGAAAGAAAAATATCTACGCACTTCACTGTTGCAGTAATTTCTGGTGAAAGCGGTTAGTGGCGTATTTCAGTAAAAAAATTAATATATATACGCAGTTCATTGTTGCAGGTATTTGTGGTAAAAGCGTTAAGTGACATATGTCAGAACTAAAAGAAAAATATATACGCAGTTTACTGTTGCAGTTATTTGTGGTAAAAGCGTTAAATGGCCTACTTCAGTTCAAAACTAAAAATATATTCTCAGTTCACTTCTGAAGTTATATGTGGTAAAAGCTTTAAGTGACCTATTTCAGTACAAGAAGAAAAATATATTCTCAGTTCACTTCTGCAGTTATATGTGGTAAAAGCGTTTAGTGGCCTATTTCAGTACAAAAAGAAAATATATTCTAAGTTCACTTCTGCAATTATATGTGGTGAAAGAATTTAGTGGCCTATTTCAGTACAAAAAGAAAATATATTCTCAGTTCACTTCTGCAATTATATATGGTGAAAGAATTTAGTGGCCTTTTTCAGTATAAGCAGAAAAATATATTCTCAGTTGACTTCTGCAGTTGTATGTGGTGAAAGCGTTTAGTGCTATATTTCAGAAAGAAAAATATATAAGCAGTTCACTGTTGCCGTTATTTACGGTAAAAGCGTTTAGTGACGTATTTCAGTACTAAAAGAAAAATATATACACAGTTCACTGTTGCAGTTATTTGCAGTAAAAGTGTTTAGTGGTCTCTTTCAATACAAAACGAAAAATATATTCTCAGTTCATTTCTGCAGTTATATGTGTAAAAAGCGTTTAGGGACCTATTTCAGTACAAAAAGTAAAATATCTATGCACTTTACTGTTGCAGTTATTTGTGGTGAAATCATTTAGTGGCCTATTTCAGTACAAAAAGAAAAATATATTCTCAGTTTACTTCTGCAGTTATATGTGGTGAAAGCGTTTAGTGGTGTATTTCAGTACAAAAAGAAAAATATATACGCAGTTCACTGTTGCAGTTATTTGCAGTAAAAGCATTTAGTGACCTATTTCAGTACAAAATGAAAAATATATTCAGTTCACTTCTGCAGTTATATGTGGTAAAAGTGTTTAGCGACCTATTTCAGTAGAAAAAGAAAGATATATTCTCAGTTCATTTCTGCAGTTATATGTGGTGAAAGCATTTAGTGGCCTAATTCAGTACAAAAAGTAAAATATCTATGCACTTTACTGTTGCAGTTATTTGTGGTGAAATCGTTTAGTGGCCTATTTCAGTACAAAAAGAAAAAATATATCCGCATGTTACTTTTGCAATTATTTGTGGTGAAATCGTTTTGTGGCCTATTTCAGTACAAAAAGAAAAATATATTCTCAGTTTACTTCTGCAGTTATATGTGGTGAAAGCGTTTAGTGGCGTATTTCAGTACAAAAAGCAAAATATATACACAGTTCACTGTTGCAGTTATTTGCTGTAAAAGCGTTTAGTGACGTATTTCAGTACTAAAAGAAAAATATATACGCAGTTCACTGTTGCAGTTATTTGCAGTAAAAGCGTTTAGTGGCCTATTTCAGTACAAAATGAAAAATATATTCTCAGTTCACTTCTGCAGTTATATGTGGTGAAAGCTTTTAGTGGCCTAATTCGGTTCAAAAAGTAAAATATCTATGCACTTTACTGTTGCAGTTATTTGTGGTGAAATCGTTTAGTGGCCTATTTCAGTACAAAAAGAAAAATATATTCTCAGTTTACTTCTGCAGTTATATGTGGTAAAAGTGTTTAGTGACCTATTTCAGTAGAAATTGAAATATATATTCACAGTTCACTTCTGCAGTTATATGTGGTGAAAGTGTTTAGTGGCCTTTTTCAGTGCAAAAAGAAAAATATCTATGCACTTCACTGTTGCAGTTATTATCATCATCATCAGGAGAAGAGGGTGGCAGCTTGCACATGAGGCAGCGGCTGAGCCAGCAAAGTGGTATCAGGCTGGCAGCAGTGGGCGGTCAGGAGCCAAACGGCAAGTAGTGGTGCAGGGGTCCACGGAGGCAGCGGCGGTAGCAGTCAGTCAGTGTGGACTGTTGGGGGGAAAATCACCTACTCTGTGGTGTGGCAGTTTTTTGTTATGCTGCCGGAGGAGGTAAACGTGGACATATGTATAATATGTGGGCAGAAGGTGAAGTGTGGCTAGGTTGCCAATGTTGACACTAAGGCCCTACGTCAACATAGGCAATGCCGCCATACAGTGGCCTGGGAGAACCGTGGCTCTGATGTGGTGGTCCAAACTAAAACAGCAACCGCTGCATCACCCAGTGGCACGAACCCGGTTTCAGGCAATCAAGGCTCCACCACTTCAGCCGAAGGGAGCTGTCTGTCATTCCCATTCTCTGCTAGTCCTGATGCTCCTGCTCCTTCTTCTCTTACTCCCTGACAGAATGTCAGCAATCGATCACTGAAGCAATTGCCAAGAGACAGCAGTATGTGTGCACTCATCCAACGGCGCAGAAGCTGAATGTGTTCCTGGCTAAGTTGCTTGTGCTGCAGTCCCTTTCTTTCCAAGTGGTGGACTATGCACCTTTCAGAGAACTGTTGGCTTGTGCGGAGCCGAGGTGGAGAATTCCAAGCCATCATTTCTTTGCAAAAAAGGCAGTACCAGCCCTGCACAAATATGTAGAACAGAAGGTGGCCCAGTCCTTGAGCCTGTCGGTGTATGCCAAAGTGCACGGCAGCGCCGACATGTGGAGCTGTAACTACGGCCAGGGACAATACATGTCCTTTACGGCCCACTGGGTGAATGTGGTTCCTGCACAGCCACACCAGCAACTTGGCCAGGTCACTCCGCTTCCGCCTCGACATTGTCATGCCGTTGGTCCTGCGACAATGTCCACCTCTTCCTCCTCATCCTCCACCATGTCCTCAGCCTCCACTGAAAGGGCAAGTCACAGTGCCCCTCCAGCATGCCATATGTGCAGGACATGGCACACAGGAAAGGAACTGGTACATGTGATTCATCAAGAAATTGAATCCTGGCTTTCTCCGCAACAACTGAAAATCGGAACCATGTTGACCGACAACGGGAAGAACATGGTGTCTGTGCTGCATCAAGGAAGGCTGAGCCATGCGCTCTGCATGGCATACATTTTCAATTGGGTTGTCAAGCGGTTCCTGAAGTCTTCCACCCATCTGTAAGACATCCTAAAAATGACCAGGAAACTTTGCATGCACTTCAGCCACTCATACACCACAAAGCACATTCTCCTTGAGCTGCAGCGGCAGAACGGCTTACCCCAACATCGGCTGATATGCAACGTTTCCACCCATTGGAATTCCACCATCCATATGTTGAACCGACTACACGAACAGAGAAAAGCCATCAACGATTTCTTGATGATCCAAGCGGATAGGAGTACTTCCCTGTGTAACTTCGATGTCAGCCAGTGGCATCTCATGTGTGATACCTGCCCTTTGCTCAGACCCTTTGAGGATGCACCAATTTACACCCACCAATTCCTGATGCATCTGATTAGAGCATCCATGCCGCATCATCCAAACCTTGAAAAAAGAGACAGGTTTCTTCTGGCTACCTGCCTCAGCCACTACTCTGAAACTACCACCCTCCTGTTCCCACACATGTGATGCCATCTGATTTATTTGACCTGTCTTCTAATCTGTCAGAAGGAAGGAAAAATGAGACGCACAATGGATCCTGTCTGTGTAGCAGCTGTAAGGCCTGTATGGACCCATCAGAGTTGGCTTATGACTTTGTAGTGAAAAGCAGGAGTGGGTACAAAACATGATGTCAACACAAACTTACTGATAACACCCTCTCCACTCTGTCAGGGGGGGCTCTAGTTGTATAATCGTTTAATAGAACTGGTTCTGTAGACATCTATGTGGAATCAGCTGACGACAGTGTAAAAAGAGTGCGCTTCTTCTTGGCGCTAACATCGACCTGTAACACTGAGTTGATTCTTAAGTTATTTGGTCAGTTTTGGCCCAGTGACTGCCCAAATAAGTGAAATGTGCAGTGATTCTAAGATCTATGCCTGTCATCTGCTTGTCATACGGACTCACAGTATAATTTCAGTACCCAAGGAGACTCCCTACGCATGTTACTGCAAGGCACAGTGTTCTACACCACTATAAAGGCTCTCTGCAGCCAGGAAATAGGCATTTTTTAACGTTATTCACAGCGAATATGTTCGGATCTAACCACATTTTTCCAAAAAAATTCTGCGAACAGGTGAATCGAATTTATGAAAAATTCATTCATCTCTAGTTATATCTCTCAAAACTGAAGCTTCAGACCATAGTAAACTCTTTCAATGCTGCATTCATAATAATGGAAGCACATCCTTCCCATATCTTCATGAAAACATGAATTTCATGTGATCTTCCTCTGGTCCAAATTAGTAGACCACACCTCCCTCTAGCTGTTAGTCTACTTTTGTCATTCAAACTAGATAATGTTAAATTTACCCTACTGTATTTGAAAAATATAATTGTATGCATTACATACTGAATATTGTATATTCTAAACTTCCTTTGTAGGTATACAAAGAACATTTCTAGAATACTGTTCAATTTTTAATAAAAAAAAATTCCCCATTAATAGCAATTACTTATTTCTTAGTGCCATATAAATGTCATCAATTTGCCATATTTCATGTCAGAAGCATAATTAATAAATATTGAAATAATTGAAAAAACAAAATAAAATAAAAATTCTAAAAATATATTTTCCCATAGATGGTAGATCAGCTATAAGAGTAGCTTGACTAACAATGACAAATGGTCGCACTTATCTTTCATAATGTTAGAATTATTTTATTGTATTTTTATTATTATTGCACATTTCTTTGAAGCAGATATATCAATAGAATGAGTTATGAGCAAGCGAAGAGGAGATTGTCACTTCCAACCTGGCATCATATAACTCAGTGGTATAAATTAGGATTTGGGAGGACTAGGAGAGGTTTCTGGCCTTTAGTAAGCAATAAAAATTCATGGATTATGCATCATTTTGTAGAAAGAGTCACATTGGCTAAGTGATTTTTTTTTGTATGGAACTATAATTTGATCAAGATGGATTTGTTTTAATACCCATGATTGTACATAAGGAATTCGAAAATTAGAAACGAAGGCTGTTTGCTTGATCACAATTTAGTTTTGCTCATAATCCCATTATGACATACAGTACTTGAAGAATCATCACTCGCATTTAGTATTAGAACGGGTACCATATTCCTGCAAAGGTGATGCTTACTCAGAATCTTGCAGGATGTCACACTGCAGGAAACATTATTTCAATGATTGGAGTTCATTGCTTCCTGCAATGTGAAATCCTGCAAAACCCCAAAATATCTTAAGCTGAAAGAAGTCCTCTTTGGAATTGAGTTGCTGGTGTAAGGAACACACATTTTATTTATTATATACCAACAATTTTATTATAGCGAAACAATTTAAAATTCCTTTAGGGACTGAACAAACACAGAAGTATCATCACCGACTACTAATAATAATGAAACATGAAACACTTATTGGAAAGATCATAAGGAGAACAGGTGCAGATCTTTAGAAATTGGATAGTGAAATTTCCAGTGAAACAAGCTTAATTACTTTATTTTATTGCGTGTTTGGCGAATTGTAAGCACTGCAGATCATTTGAAATGGCAGATGCAAGTGAAGTGTGCCAAATGACATAATGAGTCATCTGCAATCAATCACATTTTTTGTTATTCTCAAGTACTGCCTTGTAGCCAAAAACTAACAACATATAAGTAAATTCTTGAAACAACTTGTGTGGATGGCTTTTGATTTGGGGTATTGCAGGCAAAAATATGCATTTCTTTATTAAATAACACCCTCAATGACTTATAATGTGCCTTAAAAGTATAATATATTTCCTAAAAAGTACAATCCATTCAATTCAAAAGACAATGGAGGACACTTAACACTAGTTTGGTAGGATGTCTAAACTTACAGTGAATATGATTCCACTGAGATAGACATCTGGTACCATGCATAATGTATTTGGTGCTTGACATGTAAAGGTACATTCACATCTCCAGCAGGTAAATCCAGTAGCTAGTTCCGACAGAGGAACAGACTACCAGAGTTATCATATCAGTCATAGCACCATCAGATCTCCAGTGACTCCATGCCATGGCATTTGTCTAGCAGAAGGCTGGCATTTATGCCAGAAACCTACCGGATCCCCATCAGATCCCATTATAGATCAATCAATGTCCAGTGGTGTCTGGCTTTGTTGGATATGGTAACACCAGTAGTCTGCTCCTCTGCCGGAAGAGACTAACAGATTTACCTGGCGGAAGTGTGAATATAGCCCTAGTCTAGGTAGGTAGACAACATTTAAAAAAAAAATAATAATAATTTGGTAGATGTCTCGGGGAGAAGTTATCAGGAGGGCTATATTTCAAGTCAGTTTCAATTGTTCTGCGTTGGCGTACTTTGCACCAACTTTATCAATGCCGCACATTGAGGTAAATTTATCAAAACTGGGGTAAAAGAAAACTGACATAGTTTTTATAGCAACCAGATTCCACCTTTCATTTATCAGAGCTCCTTTTGAAGATAAAAGGTGAAATCGAATTGGTTGCTATGGACAACTAAGCCAATTTTCCTGTACACCTGTTTTTAAAAAAAATTCCCCCATTGTTTGCTAAATTTGGTGCATCTTTGAACCTAATACTTTTGTCTAGAAATTTTACTCCAGTTTTTCTGCACCACCCCCTATTGGAGTGAGTTTGCAACTTTTTTGCCACTTTTTAAAACAAGTTAAACTAATAAATATGAAGTGAAACTATTTAGCAAAGCTAACCACATCCACTTAATGACCCACTTTTCAAAACTAGAGAAATTGGTGCAAAATTTAAAAATAAAATGACCAAATCACCAAATTTTAAAAATAAAATCACCAACAAATTGTCACATGTTTTGGCACACGTCTTTATTTACATTAAATCCTCTGATATTTACCCACAAACACGAGATCTCACCACTTTCAAAGTAGTCTTCCTTTTAGAGCAATTATTGTGAATAAATTAGGTACACAGGCACAAATCAAAGACACTGGTAAATTCTACCTGGTGTTTTGGGCAATAGCCATATTTATTGTCACTTTTATTGACAAATGTATGATGGAATTTTTGGTAGGTAGAATCCCTACCGATCAAATGTTTATAGCATATGCTGTGAAAATATATTATAAATCATTCAGATGGAAGCAAATCTTTGGACACCTTTAACATAGAAGTACAGTACATATTTTACTTACATGTGTGTTACTGGTCACATTGAGATAAAAATGCAGTTTTCAGTGCTGCAGTGTTAATTGATTCATTCATTTTCAGTCCCCCCCCCCCCCCATATTCATTTTAAAACCTCCTAGTTTCAGACTTTCCTCATGAGAGAGACCCACCAAGCAATTCACGCTGAATTTACTGTATATGTCCAGGATGCTTCTGCCACACCTGCAAACATCTTTTTCTGTTATATCTTTTGTGTTCCTTCTTTCCTATTTACACCCTGTGTAAGTTGCCCTCCATATATGCTTCCCCCCTGTCCACACTCTGATCTGTAATGTACAAAATCCTCTCCATCCCTTCTGCAAGCTCTATCACTGAGAAGAGGAAGAGCAGAGAGAGTTGCCAAAAACAGATTCAGTGCTCTGATGGACTCATATTAGATTCGGCAGCTCTGGCAGCTAGGTAAAAGGCTTACCCACACTCTACAGAAGCAAAATGAAACAACATTTTTACTGAAGACTATTTAGAAAATGTTGCAGTTAGAAAGCAAATGAAAACAGAAAAAAATGCATTGCAAAGGTCGTTAGCCTTTTAAGCTTTATTTGCCTAAAATTCCTTTAACTTAGAAAGTGCCTTTTTAAATAATAAAAAAATGTATGATATAAGCATATTGTCGATATTTTCATATGTAAGGAGTCTGTTCGTAAGGACGTGTAGTATATTTCCATGCAGCTGCTACAGTATTTAGTTGCTATTGAAGTAACTGTAGTATCATCATTTGCCCATGAATTGCTACAAAGTTCATGGAAGCTGTAGATGTATAAATGTCATTACTTGTTATCTGAGTGAAGTGTTTTGTACATTGTGTGTTAATTCCACTGGTTTAGAAAAAGCTGTCATTAACGAATGGACATTGAAAATGTTGCCTGTACTAAAAGGGGGACTACATTTGAAAAACCTCTTAAACATATTGGAATTAGAGAGTTTAAGGCTGGTCATACACATTAGATTAAACAATAAACTGGTGAACATTCATTTTGCAGCCATACCCATTTTAGTCCATATTGGCTGCTACAGTTGTTCAAAGAAAGATCTTTCATTCACGAACAATCTTTTTTTCAATAAAAGATCCTTCAATGGATTATACGCGGTCAATTTCTTTTCAGACGATAATGATTGTCATCTGTCAGCTAAAACAATCGTTTTTTGTTGCTGAATTTCAACTGATAAACATTTGTTTTAGTTAAAATCGTCTGTTTTGATCAACTTTAGACTAATGTGTATGGCCACCTTTAAAGGGGTTGTCCCACAAGAAATATTCTATAGTTTTTAAACCAGCACCTGGATCTTAAAAACCTCAATATACTTTTTACTTGTCCAACTCACTGAGATGGCAGCACATGCTCAGTTTCATCCTTTAACTGCCTCCTGGAGAGATGCAGCATGAAAGGAGACTCGCCTTGAGATACCATCTTGACATAAATCTAACAGAGCAATTGCAGCAATTAATGGGGAGATATCTCGATCCATGTGAGGTACAAGGCTGGTTCTAGCTTTGTTAGAAATACATTGTCATGTACTAAATGATGTCTGATATTAACTTTTTAGATTAGTCATGTTCCTGTGTGTTATGTAAGTTGTCCGCCCTCATCCCCTGCACCGCTTGGATACAAATAAATGGTGAAGTTATTTGAAGATGCTGGTGAGTGCCACCTTTTATTCTGAATCTCTGTGAATGCATTGTATATTTATCTTTGTGTGGAGGCAAAGCACCGTGCAGAGCGAATTTAAGCCTTATAGCAGACGAAGTCGCTCAGTATAGTGACTACATGAGGGTACATCAGCAGTTCCATCACGAGTGACTGTCTCTTGTATCAGGGTTATCACATATATACAGCACTCCTGTTTCCTTGGTACTGGGTGCACGTCTCCCAGGGATGGTAAAAAGTCCCTGTATTCGTGTAGATCCAACGTCTGACAAAAATAAAAAACGGAGATCGCACGTCCAATGCAATCTGTGATTTAATCCGGATGCAACGTTTCGGCTAATGAGCTTGAAAAAGGCTTATTGTTAGCTGAAACGTTGCATCCTGATTAAATCACAGATTGCATTGTACGTGCTGTCTCCGTTTTTTATTTTTGCCAGACATTGTCTCTTGTATCAGGACTTTCGTTTGAATCACATATATATTAGTATCTATCAAATGCTTTCTCAGCAACATGTTCGTTTGAAAGTAAAACAAAAGACACAAAGTCAAATTGTTTTGTGTGGTGACATTTGTTTCTTAGGTATTACTATGTTATATTAACAATTCACAACATATATATCTGGAAGGCAAAACAATAAAAGTCGTTATCTTATGCTGACACATGAGTATAGAACATCGCACCCTATATAGTCCAGCTTTGATTGTATATCTTTAATGCTGACATTAAGTGTAACATACTTTAAGGCAGCTGTCTGAGATTTTGAAATTGAAGGGTTATCATAAGGATACATCATTATCTGATCAGTGTGGGTCTTATATCCTCCTAGCACCCCCACTGATTAGCTGTTTGAAGAGGCTGCAGCACTCTGGTGAGTATTGAGGCCTACATTGTATAGTGGCTGTGCTTGGTATTGTAGCCCAGACCCATTCCCTTGAATGGGACTAAACTGGACCTACGCCATGTGACCAACGTATATACATGATGTTACTGGCCTGTGAAGAGGCCTCATCATTCACCGAAGCACTGCAGCCTCATAAAGCTGATCAGCTGCGCCCAATACTTATTTATGCACACAAACGTATTTTCTGTCTGCTTCTGTTCCGTTTTTTGTGTGGCCCATATGCGGAACCATTCACTTCAATGGGGCTGTAGAAAATACGGAAGTTACCCCATGTGCATTCCGTTTCCATTTGTCCGCATGGCCGGTCCACAAAAAAGTAGTGCATGTCCTATTATTGTCCGCAAATCACGGTCCGAGGCCCTATTCAAGTCAATGGGTCCGCAAAAAATACACATCCGTATTTCCTCCATATTTTGCAGATCCATACTGTATAAATGCTATGCCCAGACCATATTGCTCATGTGTTTGGTGATTAATAAGTTACTCTTTCCATTTGCGATCCGCAAAAAACGGATCACATACGGAAGAAAAAGGATATGTTTTGTGGAATAACAGAAAGGAAGAGGACTTAAATCAGAGAAAAAAAACCCTCAGATGTGAAACAACGGATCCGTGAAAAACAGCCCGAAAAACAACAACAGTCGTGTGCATGAGCCCTTATACTGAGACAATCCACCCACCCACTATCTACTACATTTTATGGACATTTGTTCAATTTCTGAAAAAAAAAAACAATCTTTTGTATTTTGTAAGCTGTAGCAATAAAACCCTGCAAGTACTATTTGATTACCTGTGATACAGGAAAATAAGTGAGCAGAGGTTGGAAAGACTATACAATATGGCTCTTAATTCATTCTTCACTATGCTAAAAGCAGCGCTGAGGCATAAGCACTATCAGTGTCTCTAATGCCTGATCAGATGCTGTATGGATTACTTTTCCTGATGACTGACATGCTACTGTAGAAGTTTACTGGAGAAACAACTGCAGCATCTGCAATAAAGAAGCACAATTTGCTGTGATTTACTTTACTCATGCATGTAATTTGGGATGTGGCAATTTGTTCGTCTGCTTTTTATGGTTTTGATTCTGGATAGAAGAGGGGCCTCACAGAATCAGAGATGCACATTCCTGAAGCATCAAAGTTGTGATTTATCACACAGGGACTAAATTTTTTCTGTGTTGTTGACAGTGGAGGCTTTTGATGTTTTTTTCATATGTAGCAATTCTACAATTTTAAAGTATGCAGAACTAAATAAGAAAACGTGAAGTTTATCTTTCTTCAGCGCCCTAAAATGTGACACCATCATGTGTGTAGTGACCAAACGACCAACTTAAATTTAAATATGTCTTATATTAAAGAATAGATTGCCAAATCAATGAATGCCAATGAGACAAGAAAAGTACACCCAGGAAAAGGCTTACAAGAGGTCACTGGATGTAATATCATAAGTAAAAAATATAATAAATTGTATATAATGGCCTGGCTTGATTTACTCCTTTCTGCATTGAAATTGTAGGTAGCAATAGGGACACCTTAATGTAAGTTCAAATATTTTATGAGTGATGGTTCACTTGAGATTACAAGCTGTGGCTAGTTCAAAGCAGAAAACCAAAATGCCCGGTCCCCTCCTATAGACGTTACTTACCCATCTCTATGGATCCCTGTTTGGCCGCCGCTGCATCTCCCCGTCACGCGGTTCAAAACATCTGGCAATGGGGGAGCAGCCAATAGCAGGTTGTGATAGTGACCAGCCTCCCTAGTGTCACCCACGATGCTAGGGAGGCTGATCACCATTGCGGCCTTCTATTGGTTGCTCCACCAGTCACCGGATGTTTTGATCCACATGACGGGGAGATGCAAGGGTGGCCGTGTGGGGATCCAGATGGATGTGGGTGCTGGCGACCTTGGTATCATCTATAGGAGGGGCCCAGGCATTATGGGGTGGTATTTCTACTATTGGATAACTCGTTTAATAGTGGAGTATTATTATTAAAAAAATGCTAATTTCAAAATTCATATATGGAACCTTTGGAAACTCAATGAACTCATGTACGGGTGGTGTGACTTATCAGTCCTGGAGCCATCTTTTTTTTAGTTATTATTGATGTACATGTATTTTAGCCTAAAAACATTGTAAACAGTTTTTTTAATGAAAGATTTTGCACCATTTGGCTTCTGTAGTTTCCATGTTTCACATCGGCCACAGAATGCTCGTCTATGATAAATATGCATGCTGTTCTATGATAAATTTGAGTGCTCATCTGATGGTTTGTTTTCCAGCCCCTATTTCTTCTAAGCTAATTTGCATCCACATCTAAGCTAAGAAGATTGTTCAGGAGGGGCAAGAGAGGCGAAGTCATGAGACTACAATTCTACCTCATTTACCAAAGAACAGTTATCGGGTGCTGGTACATGGTGTGAAACATAGAAGCTATAGATACCAAACATTTTTGTTAAAAAAAAAAAAAAACTTACTACCAAAATTTGTTATCCTATCAATAATAAAAATGACTATACACATTAGCTTTTATTATTGGATCTTGTAGTACTTCTGACAAGCCAGATGAAAAACGGGAGTAAGAAATGTTTATTACCTGTAAGATGTTATTTTTCCCCAAAGATATAGAGATCAGAGATGTCAAGTAGCCACCTACAGTGTCTCTGGAACCAAAAGCCACATCTCCTTGGAAGCAAGGTCTCCAGAATATATGACCCAGGCCATCCAGCTCTATTATGTAGTAACAAAGAGATTGCCTTCTGCCTGACGAAGGGTGCCAACCCAAAATTGTGCTATATTATACACAAAAGCAGTGTAATTTGTGGATCTAAATTGTATCAATGAAAGTTACTTAAAGCAGACTGACACGGAAGTACTTTTCTACTCATAGTTGGGCATTAGAAAGAGATTTCTGGTCTCAGCTAAGCAATATAAACACTTACCATCACACCCTGCCACATGGTATGTGGATTCATGCAGGAGCTTAGCATGTGGTCATATTCAATTGAGATAAATATCAATTACAGTACCTGCCAGTCTCTCTTGTAGCAATAGATCAAATTGAGGGGAGCACAATTTTAACTGACTTCATATTACAAGCACTGTGGTTGGTATATACAACGTATTTAACAAGGCCTTTAGGTGAAGGAAGTCTGTACACTGAAACCTCTATGAAATGACCACCAAAAAATTGCAAAAAAAATAACGTCTTAATATACATAGGTTATAAAGAAACTGAACAACTGTCTGAAAAATCTGCTGTAAATCAGGGACGGTCTTCTCAAAGAAAATATCTTTTTAAAAAGTTTCACTATATCTTATTTGCAAAAATGATTTCGCTAACATCATAAGAGCCCATTTGGGGATATAGATTAATTAAAAGACAGGAACATTTCTTACCACAATTTCCTACTTAAAGTGGTTATTGAACGAAAAATATTTATCACTATTACATGGGTTAGGTAGGTGAGAAATGTATGATCACTGGGGGCCCCTTTGACAGAACCCACTTGGAACCCAGTGGTTAGACATGTGTCCTGCTACTCCTTTAAACTTTTAGGGGACTAACAGAGAAAGTTCAGCTGTAATGTGCATGCATAACTGCTACTCCATTTAAACTCCTCATGCAACAAGCGGGAACAGGAGTCTCAAGACTCCTATCCTAATTATCAGTGGGGCTACCTATCATGGATATAGACAAGCATTTTTCAAGTGCTATGCCAGTTTTGTGTCATAAAAATGTTGCAACATTTGGTGCATATTCTTGTGACACTTGGTAGGTCAGGATTTCAGATTAGAACACCTTCATGTCTAATTTATTATTATGTGCAACATTTTAAAAGGTCGCATCAACCCACTGGTGTACTTTTACAGACACAGGTGTACACCACATTGCACTTGCACCAAATATATTATTACTGTGTGCCATTTCATAAATTTGGATCAACCTCACAAACCAAAGATAGAAAACTAACACTAAACCACCACAAAAGAAAATTGTCTATATTTTTATATATCTATAAAAATGTCTATATTAAGCACACACATTTCACTGAGACTGGTTCAAAAAAGTGTGTATGGAATTTCTGCTAAAAACCTCCTTTTACTCATGTTCTCTACATGATACTCAAAGTAAAAGACAATTACCTCAACTAACAACTATTGACTAGTCTAGTTTTTGTAATATTCACAATGGCAGTAAATCCATTATGCAGACAATATATTAAAGAATTTCCAGTCTAAAAAAAACTATTAACTTGTGTTCTATATTTCAACATTAGTAATGCAAAGTACTAGAGACCACTTTGTATTCCTTCTCTCAACTGGAAATATGTATATCTAGGCAGCATTGTGAAAATCACAGGATATATATAGTAAACCCTGTTTTACCAGAACCAGTTACTTAAAGGGGTTCTCTGGGATTTTGATATTGATGGCCTATCCTCAGGATAGTTCAACAAAATCAGATCTGCATGAGTCCAACTCCCAGCACCCCTGCCTATCAGCTACATGAAGAGGCTATGGAGCTCCATGATCACTTAGGCCTCTTCTAGGCTATGTGATATCACATTAATCAGTCACATGGCCTAACAAAGCTTAGACATATTCATTTGTGAATGGGGCTGAGCTGCAATACCAAGCACAGCCATTATCCAATGGATGACACTGGGCTTGGTAAGCTGCGATAAGGCTGTGACACCCACCAGATCTTCAGTGAGTCCCGTGGCTTCCTCAAACAACTTAGTGGTGAGGGTGCTGGGAGTCGAACTCCTGCCAATCTCATATTGATGATCTATCCTGAGCATAGACCATCAATGTGAAAATCCTGGAGAACCCCTTTAAATCAAGTCATGATCATATCTGTTATAAACAATGGGCATCTAATACTTGATGTTACTGGTGTGACCTCATTTATGAACACTGAAAATGTGTCACATTGCAGCAATAAGAGAAGGTAGACATGCTGCTGATTCACCAGTTCTTTAAAGCACCACTTCTGTACTATAGTCTCAAGAGGCATCAATGTGAAAGCAACTAGGGTACTGCCACACGGTCATGTTTTCTGGTGCAGTTTTGGCAGCCAAAACAAGGGTGAATTAAAAAAAAGAGGACTGTCCTTTATACTTTCTTCCCATTTATGATCCACTCTTGATTTTGGCTTCCAAAAATGCACCAGGAAACCTGACTTTGTGGCCTTACCTTAATCATTCACCAAAGGTCCTGCCTCCAATTAAAGCCACTGACTCACAGGTTCAAACAGACCCTGAAGTTTCTGCTCCAGCAAGTACTACCATTCTAAGATAATATGTTTCTCCAGAAAAGGCAGGGGCTAAATGAGTCAGACTCCAAAAGCTCAGAGAATTACTCACAGTATTATTTCTATGGATACTTCACACTCTCTTTCTCCATTTGAGGACACAGATGACCCTCATTTGGGGTACATTCCTTAGGCAAATCTATATGATGAGTTTTGGACCATTATTAGAGGCTAGTCCATGTGGCCAAACTTTCATATACTGTTGAGAAGATAGAAACTTGTAAATGGCCTAACCCGTATTCTATTATGGTATTGCTGCATTATTCCCTTTGTAATGGTTTTTGTCCTAGTTGGCGTGTGCCCCCCCCCCCCATTCTGCTATTTGTCTCTTCTGAATACAACTACAAGATATACAGTATCCTCTTGACAATAGTGTGAGTAGAGAAAGTAAGAAGTAAAGGGAAAATTCCATGAGTATTACTCATCCTCTTGAGTACCGGAATAAAGCATGCAGACATTACCATTGTTTTCGGCAAGTATTTAAATTACTGTTGTATTGTAACTAAGATTAAAGCCTAACAGTCCACTGAGGGAGATGATACCCTGTTATATAGGGTTTGGACTAGAACTGTTTCTGTCACATTTTGGGTCATGTGCCATAGTAGAGGAAAACCTCTCAGAGACCCATAGTGACATGGTAAGACTGGCTGTATGCTAACATCAATTTGGTGTGGCCTGACTTGCTGAAAACATATAGGGACGTGTTGTTGTATTTTTTGAGTCAAGTCAATTATACGAATAAAATGTATAACATACAAAACCATAAAATACAAGAAAGCTAAAAATATATGATAACAACACACTCTCAAAATTATCATCAACACATACGATAATATTACAATTGTCAACGTTTATAACATAAATATATGTCTTTAAATTGAAAATTATTAAAAAAATACTTCGTTGGAAACATATAGGGGCACATTTATTAAGAGCGGCATTTTAGATGCCGGTCTTAATAAAGCCCCATAGCTAGTGAAGGATCCGCTGAAGTTGTGAAGAGGCGCAGGTCTCTCCGTAACTTTGGTGCATCCAGCCTCAGTTCTAAATGTAAGACAGCTTCCAAGCTGTCTTATAGATAGACCTGTCCCCTTGCCCGCCCACGGCATGCCCACAATTTTATGAGGCATATTTCTGTATAATAAATGACCCCCATAGGGTTTAAAGTATATTGCATGTGACCCCAGCAGCCAATCACTGCATGTGACCACTGCAGCCAATCACTATATTCCTCAGCAGAATATAGCACATGTATAGCTGTATACCTGTGCATCACTGATGCTACCTTGTATACCTTGTATACAGAAGAATGTTAGTATAGCATGCTGTTTATTTTTGCTTTCTATTTTTAGGCATTTAATGGCAATGGGGGATTTTAGGATAAACAGACAACCCCTTTTAGGATCTCTTTAAAAGGTCATGTTACTTGCTAATAAAGTCATTGCTCAACTTCTATATCCGTGTTGTTCTGGGAGACCCCTCTCTTACATACTGCGAATGCTCTAAATTGGACTCATATGGCTGATAAAGATAGTGATGAAAGGTTATCTGGGTTCAACCTTCAACCAAATTCTAATAAGTAACCTAACAAAGTCAGACATTAAATCGAGTACAGTGCTTTGCAAAAACACTTTTCTATTTCTGACTAATCTCAGGGTAATTTACCATGTTTCTTTCTGATATGAGTATATCATGGTCTATGGTGCTCAATGATATATGAAGCTTAGGTTGCTGCCAGATGTACTCTGAAATTATTTCTAAATGATAACCACATCTATTGGAGATGATAAAGTAGACTGTCGAGAACTACTTTTCGGGGACAATGTCAGTTATGTTCTCAGTTGGACACTAACACCATTTGATAGAGCATACATTTCAAAATACAAGACAAGCCTTCTCATCTGAAACCCATAACTGGGGTAATATTGCACTGGAAATACACAATGGGTATGGTTATATTGTCTGTCCAGACTACTCTCCAATTCAAGTGATATCCTTTTTATATACTGAAGTTACAGTATGCAACATGCTTCCTTTTACTTATTCTAATAATTGCTTGACAATTAAAATGTTTCATACAATAACATACAAATTATATGATCATTGCATTAGCATTTTGCTGGGTTGGAATGTTGCAGTAGTATGAAGTGAGACTTGGAACTTAAAGTGGCCCTGGAAAAAATGATAAAAGTGGCCCTGTTTTGTAGTTGGGTCCTAATAATGGAAGGCAGGGCCAGCAATACCATATTGTGGCAGATTATGCCACCCCAACAGAGCCAAATAAGACAGTCCATCACAAAATACATCCCCAAAAACTTCCACTAGTCAGCAGTGAGGAGGGCCCAGGTGACCCTCTGGGAAATTTCCCTGTAAGGTCTATAGCCAAACCACCCCTGCATGTTATAAAATGTAACCTCTAACATTCACTGCTCAGCACCCTACTGCAACATGTAAACCTTACCTTATTGCACATAAACATAATTTGAAGTAGACTGTTTGCTGTAGGTTAATAATCCTTCAGGAAATATTGTGTTCTAGCCAGGTTACATTATTTGATGTGGTCACATAAGCAGTGAAGCTGTATAATCTGTGGTCTTGTTACACATGTCAATAAGAAGCCAAAAAAACACAGATGGCTATCAATTCCTTAGGGGGCTTTCATTTATTATTGCATTCTACTTTGTTTGGGCTAAAATGATTTTTTAAATTGTTTTTTTATTAACATTTTTCAACAGCTTTTCCTTATCTGCCCTAACAGATCATAAACACTCATTAACACTCATTATAGCTAAATATGTATCAGTTTGATAAGAACCTAGCTAAAAAGGACCTTTCACCGATCCTGACATTATCATATAACTAGCTTGCAGTGTAGGGCATACTGAAGGTATGTTATAGCGCTTACTATATTTACGCTCCGTTCACTCACTGTCTCCCCCGCCTTGTATGTAAGGACCTCCCTGTTTCTTAGGAGGTGTCTCTTTCTACCTGGCTGTGAGCCGCCCAATTCTAGCAGAGAGCATCACAGCCAAGGAGAAGGAGACGCCCCTTTAGAAAAAGGGCCGTCTCCTCTTCCCTGTTCCGATGGTATGAATTTACATACCAGGTGGGAAAATAATAAGCGCTATAACATACCTTCAGTATGCCCTACATAGCCAGCTAGTTACATGATAATGTCCAGTTCGGTGAAAGGCCCTCTTTAAATGAGTGTTTATGAGCTGGCAGGAGCTCAGAGATAAGGGCTACAGATCGAACTGTCAGAGCAGATTCCTAGGTGATTGACTGAAAAAGGGAAAACAGTCATTTGCAGATAATCTACAAATTGAAAAACAGTTGAAAATTTAAGTCTGCTGCTGGTTCAACTTTTATCGTAACTCTAAGTCTATTTTCACACTAGCGGCAGGGGAGTCCGTCAGGCTGTTCCAGCGGGTGAACAGCCTGTCGGATCCGTCCTGCCTCTAGTTTACATGTTCCCCCGGACTGCCGCTCCGTCCCCATTGACTATAATGGGGGCGGGGGCAGAGTTCCGGCGGAAGCACGGCAGCGCACGGCTAGAGGCAGCCAGACTAAAAGTACTGTATGTCGTACTTTTAGTCTGGTGGCCTCTCACTGTGCGCTGCCATGCTGCTGCCGGAACTCTGCCCCGCCCCCATTATATTCAATGGGGACAAAGTGGCAGTCCGGGGGCACACGTGAACTAGCAGCAGGAAGGATCCGACCCTAAGCTGATTACTGTATATCAAAACTCAATATTTTTTGCATTCACTATAACAAATAAGTCCCTATCTTGTACCCCAGACTACCCAGCAAAATGTTCATGACTCTGAACCATGTATGTTGTAGAATAATGTAATCAGTGCTTCTGTGCTAAGTTACAGAGTCAATATTGAAGTTGTACTGCTGCCAGATTCAATTACATATTCTGACTGTACTCTGGCTTTTTCAGCTTTTACACATATCCAATAGCCCACACTTACTATTTGTTTGTATCTGAATCCAAGCTTATTTTATGGCAAAATCTGGTGTGTTTTTTGTGCAGCCTGTT
This sequence comes from Bufotes viridis, assembly GCA_033119425.1. NCBI lineage: Eukaryota > Metazoa > Chordata > Amphibia > Anura > Bufonidae > Bufotes > Bufotes viridis. The sequence goes on along the minus strand of CM065589.1, from coordinate 298,822,707 downwards.
TTAAACGTGTGTTCTTTAAATTAATGTAAAAGAATAAGTTTTCAATGCACCTTTCTGGCTTAGTGGATAGGGGACATGTCTTAAATGGAATCTGTCAGCTCCGAAACACCCCCAAACAAGAGTAAGTGGTGTATAGTATAAGTGGTGTAGCGTCTGGATATGCAATTTTTATCTTCATACTCATTTGCATTCTGATGCTGTGCTTCCACAAACCAAAAGTAAATGCATTGAGAGGACTCCTACTTGAGTCCTCTCCATTATGTGTGTGAGCTCAGGAGTCCTCTCAATGCATTTACTGCTGATTTGCTGGAGCTCAGCATCAGAATGGAAGTGAGTATGAAGATTAAAATTACATAGTTGGACTCAGCAACACTTACACAACAGACTGCTTACTCTAGTTTGGGGGGGATTTTGGAGCTGACAGATTTCCTTTGAAATGGGACAACCTGCACCAAAATTTTGCCACAAAATTCTGTCACAAACGGATCCAACCAATAGGTGGTATAAAGCACCAAATGTTTCATCTAGTGAAAGCCACTATCATAAATTTGGCACATCTTTAGACTGCCTGTTCTCTACATTTTATATAGAATTAGTAGATCTGCCTCATTATGTAGATTAAACTGAAAAACACCATCCTTATTGACTTGACCAGTTGCAGTTATGAGTCTGTAAATATTCATGGGAATGGTGATTTTAAGTGGGGAGGTTAATTAATGTTGTTTTCTACTATGCATATTAGGTCTCTTCTAATTTGGCTTCTGGGGCAATTGTATACTACTTGTAATTTGAAACTATTTCAACTAGTGTAGCATATACTATGCAGGTCATACTATGCGTTATTAAAAATAAATGCGCTTAAATAAGCCGCAATCTGCGACTTCTCCCTACTCACGCCAGGTCTAAAAAAGTAGGTGTGGTGTGGGTGGGGAAGGGGATGGGCCCGTCTAATTTACTACGCCCGTTGTTGCAAGGGGTCATGGCACTCAGACTAATTCTAAGTCTTCTATAGCTCACATGACCTTTGCGTAACCCAGTCAACCTACTCAAGTTACTGAGATTAAGTTGCAATACCAAGCACAGCCACTATGCAATGTATGGCATTGTACTTGGTATACTACGAAGAGGCTGCATCACTGGCCTGAGGACCATATGTAAAGGGGTTTTGCAGCTGCATGATATTGATGACCTATCATCAGAATCGGTCATCAATATCAAAACGGTGGGGTCCAAAACCTGGCATCCCTGCTAATCAGCTGTTTGAAGAGTTTGTGGTGCTCGTGCAAATGCTGCTTCCTCTTAACAGTTTACCTGCATGCCATCTCCTTTGTAGTGGCATAGTGGTGGTGCAGTGTAATTACAACTGCTCGTCCCATTCACTTTAATGGGGAAGAGCAATTGTAATTAAACTGCACCACTACACATTGCTGATTGCTAGGGGTGCTGGGTGTCGGAACTCTGCCAATCTGTTAATGATGACTTTTCTTCTTCTTTTTTTTTATATTTTGGTTACAGTATTGGAATCCTTAATGTAGACTCAGCGGGGATGAGTAGCTTGCACAATCACTTCCGCGCCTAGCATGTACATTACTTGTACTGTGGTAATCTCAACCTATGGTTTAACTCTGGGGAACACCCTATTATTGATATCATTATTAAAACCTATATAACTAATTTGAATGTATCTATATATGAAGAATATAAAAGTATATCACCTGTTTGGCTTGCAGTTCCTTGTGGATTCCCATGATATGAATAAAGCGTAGCTATTATTACATTCTTTACATTCAAATATGAACTTCTACTGTACATAAATCTTTTCAAAACTGACAACTATTAAGGCAAGCAAGCATTACCTAAATACACCTGCTAAGAACATTAACTTAGATTGGCATAATTTTCACCCCATGGGTTTAAACTTACATGAAACCTTGTACATAGCAGCACAATGTATTTTCCTATTTTTAACCTTCAACTACCCTCTTGGCATAAATCAATGGAAATAAAAAAAAATCTTTTTAACCACAGTTCACTGAGTTTTAATCATTTTCTTTATCGATAGAGCTGTTTTCTAAGTGAAGGGTTTGACAAATGGTTTTATCTGAAGCCTGCTTAATGGATTCAGTCCCATTTCAGTTTTTACTAGAGTGTTTTTCTACAGTCAGCAGATCCCAATCAATCTATTAATTCTACTTGTTAAATAAAGGATTTGCGCAAAACATAATTTAATGCAAGCAAAAATACTGCAGTGCACAATTTAATACTGCACCCAGAACAGAAGAGCAAACAGCCATATCTATGGCTCTGCTGAAAAGAGCTGCAGTGTGTGATTGTCCAGGAAAGTGCTGGTGATCTTGGCAGAAAAGAAGGTACTAATTACCACAGTGGTAGAACACTTTAAAGCAAATACATAATTTTCTAAATGATCAACTATCTGTTTAACACAAAGATGGACTTATATGCTGCTTTCCATTAAAACAAAAATATCCGTAATTAAGACTCGGTTACATAATTATTAAATTAAAATGCATCTTACTAAGGCTCAATCAAACATTTGACAGTCCCTTTGAGGGGAGTGACACATTCTGCACATTCAATGGCGCCGATGGAATGTATATGGACGCTATACTACCATTTGCTAAGATTAATAAGCAAATGAAATGGTTAAGCTAGATAAAGCAGCAAAGAAAATGACATTTAAATGTACATGAAAGATGTACATTCCAGTGCGCTTAATAAAATTATTTATACCATGCTTAGACGTCATCAGCAAGGAAAGTAGTGTACAATCTCAACTTGCACAGGACATTGCATTAGTTCATTCATTATTTATATGCCATTTTATATGTATGCATTCAACTATATTAGATAATAAAAAAAAGCTAAATAAAATGTGGCATCATCGTTGATGTATATTCGAAAGCATTTCCGAGGTGCTAAGTAGATGCAATGCAATGTGTGAATGAAAGCAGAATTATCTTGTGACTTCATTATTGGCAAAATATTCTAAAAATAGTCCCAACTTACTCAAATGTTTTGCCCCTGGCTATTCAGATGGCGACTCTGTAGTATTTTACCTTATGGTGCAGAGCTATAGGGAAAAGGGGAGGAGCGTTGGAAATTGACGCATTGTACTTAAGTTTCTGACATACCGTCCTGGGTTTTGATTAGGGAATGTCTACACTTACCTCCCAAAGCTTGCTTCATAACAAAATCCATACTGATGGCTTTTGATTCCTTCCACTCAGTGTATGTTATATATTACATGCAAGAAAAGCAGGTGAATTCCTGTGTTCTAGTCTGGAATACATGAAAACAGATATACTTATATAGCGTTACATTGAACAACAATCCTACGACAATGAATAGTATAAAAACTGATAGAGAATACAACTAGTCTCCATAGTGACCCTATACATACTTCCAATGTATCAAAGAATCAAATGAGGTCAAGGATAAGCATACATGGAAAATAGTTTCCTATAGGTCTCAAGTAACATCAAAATGAAATGCATTAATTGACGTCTACCCATGAAGAATTATTATCATTCAGGTGGAATGCATAATTACAATTTCTCTTAATAGGGTTCTATTGCCTTGACACATGCAGACATTTAGCCTTGAAGGTGTGTCCTATGTGTGACTTCCACCAGCAGCTGGTTGGGCTTGTCTACAATGTCTGGTGGGTAGTGTCTAAAGGGACATTTGAAGGTGAGGTGACCTGGTTCCACTTCATAAGTTACTACTACCTTTACATACTAGCTATAAAATGTTAGAAATATACACAGGACAAAGATAAACCAACTAGGACACATTTTAGGTTAATGAGGTCAAGTACAAGTCACATTACTAAAGCATGCTTTGACTTCCTGTCTAAATACCACAATGCGGCGTGTGTTCCCCGCTGTCTCCACATTTCACACTAGGCATAGAGAAACAAAATGTGACATTAAGTATGACGCCTCACACTTTTCACTCTTCTGTTTTGACAGCCAATCTACCAAAATAATAAGTAACAAAACACAAAATGACTCTTCGTAGTAGAATGCGTTCCACCTCACTGCACAACCTAGTGGGTTGCAACATATGATATCCCGGAGAAGTCCTACTCCTGCACTGCAGGTGATAAGAACTGTCATTTTCTCAATACACCACAGCTTGATGCCTCCCTCTACTGGTACTTCAAAGACTGGCACATTATGACTCATTGAATATCCTAAAAAGCAGCACTGATATTTAACATTGGAACCCATTTGCATGTAGAGTTAGAAATGGACCAAAAAAATAAAAAAGTTAAACCTACATAACTGCCTGTGTGTCACAATGGTATCATATTCAAGAATATTCTTGAAAAAACTTATCTGCCTTGTATCATTCAGCTATCTAATACTACAACAGTAGATGCAGCATGCCCAGCATAGCTCTGGTGGTCGATAAATCTCAGCACAGTTCTCCAAGGCAGCGCAGGCGGCAACATACTGTATTAGAAACAATGTGTCGGCAGAAAAGGACATAAGAAGCAAAGCAGAAACAGTGACATAAGAGGACACAAGCCATGCAAAGGCTGTGCCTGGAATTCCACGATTAGCTCAGCTAAGAAGAATCACCCTGCTATCAGCATGGATGCTCTGGACCTAGTTTCAGCACCAGGCAGGATGGGACAGCTCCCTACCCAGATGACTGCACAGGCAATGCAAGCTAAGGAGTGAAGGCAAATGAAAATAACCAGCCAGTACCTTGTCTTCTTGAGCAGAAAGGAGATCCTGCAGTTTGCCTGTCCTTTCAGTAACAACTCTGCACCATGGAAGGAAAAGCTCGCCCCCCTCCCCCTAGAGTATCATTTTTTTTTCTGTAGCACAGTCTCCTCCTCCCCTAGTCCATGTGTGCTCTCAACAGGAACTGCAGCCGCTGCTGAAGGGCATTTAGGGAAGAGACAGCTTCATGAAGTTACTGTATACCCTGCTTAATAATGACCAGATCTTACAAGGGCACATGGAGGGGATGCAAAAGGGGGCCTACAGCAGAGAGAAGCAATGCTGGCACAGCCACAGAGAGAGGTGAAGCAGGAGAATGATCAATAACCTCCCTGTTCTTTCCTTCCATACATTCTCTTTTTTTTTCAAATCACAGCATTTCCGGAGCATCCCACTTGCATTTATTCGATCCCTCCTTCTAAGCATGTCACCCTCTAGACTATCTAGTTTTTTCTCTTTGTAGTTCATTACTGGATGACATAATGGAGTAGGGATAAAAAGACCATCGTAGGGGGTCGTCCACCTTTTCTCTGGGATAACAATATCTGCTTTGCTCCTGTTTCATTATTTATTGCTATGCACATCCTGCCGGCTGTTCAATGTACAGCAGATTTATGCAATGCACTTTGTCAGATTTGAAGAACATAGAAAACTGTTAATGCTTTCAGAATATTTATTGACAGCGCAGATATGTTTGCCTCACCCTACAAAGGCAGAAATACCTCCTGCTATGGAAAAATCTCCTTTAAAAAATGACATGTCTGACAAAGTAATTCCAATGCTCTGCTATAGGTACATTATATCTACTGTGTAGAAGCGTGTCTCCATCTACTACATGTGCCTCTATATATATTTTCTTCTCAATTCAATTAACCAAGTTGTGACTGTCAAAGGTTTAGTAGAATAACTTTAAAAATGAAAGTTTATTATATATATATATATATATATATATATATATATATGTACCGGCTTCGCACTGGTATATTTTATCTATTTCATTTAATGTTTGTGTGTGTCGTTAAAAGATATCGACAGTATCCACTATAAGAGTGACATCAACAGTACCCCGCCACTTTAACAGTGACCTCTACAGCGACCTGCCCCCTTAACAGTAACATCCACAGCGCCCTCCCGTTTAACAGTTACCTCCCCAGCGGCCGCTTCTTTATTAGTGACCTCCACAGTACCGTGTCTCAGTGATTTCCACAATAACCCGCCCCCTTAACAGTGACCGCTACAGCACCCTACCCCTTAACACTAACCTCCATAGTGGACCATCCCCTTAATAGTGTCCTCCACTGTTCCCTGTCCCCTTAAATGAGACCTCCACAGCATCCCGCCCCTTAACAGTGATCTCCACAGCAGCCCACCCCTTTTCAGTGACCTCCACAGCATCCATCCCCCTTAACAGTGACCTCCACAGCAGCCCACCCCTTTAACAGTGACTTCCACAGAGGCCGTCCCTTTATTGGTGACCTCCACAATACCCTATCTACTTAACAGTGATTTACACAACACCCGATCCCCTTAACAGTGGCCTCTACATCAATCTGTTCCTTAACACAGACCTCCATAGGGGAACATCCCCTTAATTGTTACCTCCACAGCAGCCTGCCCCTAGGGTGCACCACAGCACCACAGCTCTTCCTCCACTTGGCTCGGTTCCTCACAACATGCATAGAGCAACTGAAGCTGCTGTATCACATGGAGGTGATTTTCCTGGTCACATGACACTCTATCAGCAGCCATTTTATGACAAGAGCTCTGTGTGGATAGCACAAAAGACTTGGCAAACAAGGGGTAAACCTAACGAAATAGAAAAACTGGCACAGAATTTCAAGAAGGGCTATATTAGTAAGTGCCATATTATCATCTTATGCACACATTAGTCAACAGTAACCAGAAAGTGGCCAACCCCTTTTGGCTTGGTCTTTTGCTATGTCAGACAGTTAACTTTTTCGATTGCCACCAATGCAGTTTCATCTGCAGTGAATGACACAGACCGCACAGAGTGGATCACCACCCACACAATGTGTTTCACTTGCAATGCCTATCGACAAGCTGCCTAATGTACAGTGTATGATTCCAAAGTGGCAATTCACTGACACCACAGGCTACCTGAAGTATCACAAAGGTACCTCCTGCCATGCCTTGCTACATGCAGAGCATTTTTCCACATGAGTGCACATAACCTGCTAGTATGTTACATCAGCTTAAAGGCACATTACATAGCATAACAGATAGCACATCAAACATGACGTATATGGGTGCAGTTTACATTTAGGGGAGGGGAGAGATAATGAAATGCATCAATATAATAAAAACCTAATGATGGCTTGTTCTCAGCAACAGTTCGACTTACGTGGGAACTCAACTGAAAATGCTGTAACCCATTAGCTGTAACCCATTGCAACAGAACTAGTAAAGGATATATGCATGAACCAGCTAAATTGCTTTTGTGCTGAGAAGTCCCAGGTACTTGGGCGTTGCTCAGTCCAAAAGAGGCGCCACCCTCAATATATACTATAAGACAGTGTTCGGACTAAGCAGATATGTTTCTACACTCAGAAGTGCATAACCATAAGGCAAATAAAGTAAATAAAGTTGGTTAAAAGATGGCTGCACAATACATCATAAACTAACATAAAAAAATGGGCTCATTCCAAAAATTGGAATGAAGGAAGCTCTTAGCGCACATTTTTGATCAAAAGTATGTCGGGCCCAAGTACCACTTCACGGCGGCTTCTGCACAAGGGTCCCTAACACTACAGATACTGCCTCTTATGGACTTACCAGTTTCCTTATTTACAGGGCACTGCAGGAACCACTGCAGCCATCTTTTAACCAACTAGTAAAGGATATATGGGGCCAATCAGATTCCTCCATTCATTTTTGACAGCTCCTTTGGAAAATGAAAGTTGGAGACTGATTGGTTGCTATGGGCAACTAAGCCAGTTCTACTTTATACCAGTTTGATAAATGAGCCCAATAGTTTCTTAGTGTGCTGTTCGCATTCAATCCGGCCCCATTGAAAATGAATGGGTCCGCACCAGTTCCGCAAAATTGCGTATCGGATGCAGAACCTTTTTGCGGACGTGTGAATGGACCCTAAGAGGGGCAGGGGTACCTCTAATGTGTGTGTGTGGTGGGGGTTGTAATGAATGATGCAATGACTGCCAGTGATGTCATACTTATATCACAAATTGTACCCACATGTTAGGCCAAAACGACCAGTTATTGCAAATAATATGCAATTGGTATGGCCTACCAATGAAATAACTCTGCAAATACCCTTGGATATAAATTAAGCTACAGTTTTTTTCTATGCAGCTTGGATTATAAGAGCAAAAAGGGCAATTGTCCCAGGGCTTCCAACATCCTTTGTTAAAAATAGTACATCAGTAGCAGCTTGTAATGATAAAACCAGTTATCTTCATCATCAAAGACTTTCCAATAATCATGATGACAGACAGGCACTCAATTCATGTGCTTTATCACTCTGCCTCGCTTTTCTTAACTGTCTGTCCTGACACATCTTGAGCATTAAAACATACTGTCTATAGTATTTCATACATTTTAGATCCCAGGCTAAGCCCTAACAATAATTCTACAGGGAAACAATATTAACATCTTCAAGGTCAAAGGAGGTCCATCACATTCAATTCACTAAATGGTAGAGTTGAGCGAACACCTGGAAGTTCGGTTTGCCGGGTTCGGCCGAACTTCATAAAAAAGTTCGGATTCAGGAGCCGAACTTGACCCCGAACCCCATTGAAGTCAATGGGGACCCGAAATTTGGGGCACTAAAATGGCTTTCAAAAAGTCCAGGAAAGGGCTAGAGGGCTGCAAAAGGCAGCAAAATGTGGGTAAGTGTCCTGCAAACAAATGTGGATAGGGAAATGATGTAAAATGAAATAAAATAAATAAAAATTACAAATTTTAATCCTGAACTAAGAGCAGGAGGTCCATATGGACTAGGAGGTTGAGGAGGCGGTGAACGTGGCATTATAGGTGGACGTGGTGGTGTAGGTGGATTTGGCGGTGTAGGTGGAAGCGGCGGTGGAGGAGGTGGAAGCAGCCAACACGTTTTTTTTTGTTTTATTTTATTTAATTTGGGTACACCCAAAAACTTTTTGGAATATATAAAATAATTGTCACAAGGGTGTCAGGAGCCACATCTGACTCCGTTATACCCAGGGTCAGGAAGTCGCAGCGGGTGGCTGCGAGCTCTATGTCTAAAGATCATGCTGTTACTTAATGGTAGCTTTCTGTGTTTGCCTTGCAATCCTTTTTGTCTCACTCGGGGATCCGTAGCTTTTTCTCCTCAGCTGTTTCTTGTCTGTCACTCCCAACCTCCTTATATTCCCCCTTCCCACTTCTCTGGTTGCCAGATATAGAGCTTCCTTCCTGGGTGTTCTCTTTACCCACTGATTCCCAGGCTCTCCGGTCAGTGGATGGATTTTTTGGGGCCCTGGGTCTCATAAATGATGACCCTGACCGAGTCGCCCTGGCTGAGTTGAAGTTACGGAGACTCTTACAGGGAGATTGGCCAGCAGAGGTGAATTGCTCAGAGTTCGTAGGTGGTCTATGGATACTCAGTGGAACGATCCGGCTCTCAGGAGTCAGTTCTGCTCTGGGTTATCCAAAAGGGTTAAGGATGCGCTTCCGCTTTATGAGATCCCCTTTTCCCTTGATGCTGTTATGTGCCTTTCTATCAGAATAGATAGACGTCTTAGGGACAGAATGAAAAATCCTGAGCAATTAGTAACCCCTCCCAAGCAGCAGCTAGTCTGTACGGACCTAGACGAACCTATGCAGCTAGGAGGAACTACTCGCCAAGTCCGTCCTCCTGAGGCTCGCCGTAGGCATGGAGTTTGTTTTTTCTGTGGGGGGAGGGGTCATTTCATTAATGTCTGTCCTTCCATACCCAAAAACAAATGACCGTTGGAAAACTACTAACCCCAGGCTGTGTGGAGGATGTCAGCCTGGGGGTATATGTTTCCTCCATACGAACGTCTCAATTTGTGTTGCCAGCGGTTGTTGTTATTGGTGATAAGACTGAGACTATTTCTTTATTTCTAGACAGTGGAGCAAGGGTTAATTTGATAGATGCCCATTTTGCCCAGACTATGGGTTTGTCTTTCTGTATTCTACAGAGACCTATTTCCATATTCGCTATTGACTCTGCTCCTCTGGGTAGGGGACCACCATAATGAGTGCCTTTCATGTTATGTTCTGGAGGGCCTTCCCTCTCCTGTGGTATTGGGTCTTCCCTGGTTGGTAGTGCACAATCCAGTGGTGGATTGGCAGGCCAGGGAGATATTGGAGTGGAGTGAGCATTGCAGAGAAAATTGCTTAACTAGCAATTGGTTAGTCACCTCCACAGCTACTCTACCTACATTTGTTTCGGATTTTGAGGACGTTTTCTCTGAGAACGGTTGTCAGAAGTTACCACCTCACCGTCCTTATGATTGCCCGGTTAACCTGATTCCCGGTGCAAAATTACCCAAGACCAGGTTATATAATCTTTCGGGTCCCGAGATACAAGCCATGAAAGATTATATCTCTCCATCACCTGTGGCTGCAGGGTTTTTCTTTGTTAAAAAGAAAGACGTGGGCCTGCGTCCTTGCCTAGATTTCCGCGAACTAAACTGGATAACCATCCGAGACCCATACCCTCTTCATCTCATTCCTTACCTGTTTAATCAGATTTCGGGTGCTAGGTGGTTCTCCAAACTTGATCTTAGGGGGGCCTACAATCTGATTTGTATCAAAGAAGGGGATGAGTGAAAGACAGCTTTTAACACCCTTGAGGGGCATTATGAAAATCTAGTCATGCCTTTCGGTCTGACCAATGCTCCTGCTGTCTTCCAACATTTCGTTAACAATATTTTTAGTCATCTTATCGGCAGGTTTGTGGTGATATACCTAGATTATATTTTAATTTATTCGTCTGATCTGAAAACACACAAGGTACATATCAGACAGGTACTGCAGGTCCTACGGACTAATAAATTCTATGCGAAAATTGAAAAGTGTGTCTTCACCGTTCTGGAGATACAGTTCCTGGGATATCTATTATCTGCTTCAGGTTTCCGTATGGATCCTGGGAAGGTCCAGGCAATTTTTGATTGGGATCTTCCTGAGAACCTTAAAGCACTGCAACAGTTCTTGGGTTTCGCAAATTTTGATAGAAAGTTTGTTAAAAACTATTCTATGATTGTCAAACCCCTTACTGACATGACTAGGAAGGGGACTGATTTTTCTAAATGGTCTGACGCTGCTAAAATTGCATTTTCCTCTCTAAAGGAGTGGTTTACCTCGGCACCTGTACTAATCCAACCGGATGTCTCCCAGCCTTTTATTGTTGAAGTAGATGCTTCAGAGGTGGGAGTGGGGGCTGTACTGTCTCAGGGTCCGTCTCCTGGCAAATGTCGTCCTTGCGCTTTCTTTTCTAAAAAATTATCTGCAGCGGAAAGCAACTATGATATTGGCAATAGGGAACTATTAGCTATCAAACTACAGTTTGAGGAATGGCGTCACTTTTTAGAGGGGGCAATCCACCCTGTCACGGTGATTACGGACCACAAAAACCTTCTGTATCTCGAATCAGATAAGTGTTTCACCCCTAGACAAGCTAGTTGGTCTCTATTTTTTACCAGGTTTAACTTTATCATCACCTATTTTCCTGGGGCAAAAAATACCAAGGCAGATGCATTATCTCGTAGTTTCCCTGGAGGGGGTAATGTGGGTGATCCGGTACCCATTCTACAAAGAGGAGTGGTTGTCTCTGCTGTACACTCTGTTCTGTCTCTTGCCCTTCAGAGAAATTGTTTGTACCATTAAACCTACGTCTCGAATTATTAGACAAACATCATAATTCGGCCCTTGCTGGGCACCTGGGTAGTAAAGCAACCTTGGAGCTACTGTCTCGTCGTTTTTGGTGGCCGAGGTTGCATCAGGAGGTAATGAATTTTGTGTCTACTTTTTCTACTTGTGCACGCGCTAAAGTCTATCATACACGTCGAGCAGGGTCTTTATTGCCATTTGTCATTCCCAATTGGCCAGGGACACATCTGTCAATGGATTTCATCACTGAATTACCTTTGTCTGCGGGTAAAACAGTTATTTTGGTAGTAGTGGACAGGTTTAGCAAAATGGTACACTTTATTGCGTTACCCGCACTACCTAATGCTAAGACTCTAGCTCAGGTATTCATCAGTGAAATCGTGAAGCTTCACGGGGTCCCTTCCGATGTTGTTTCGGATCGGGGAACCCAGTTTATTTCTAAGTTTTGGAAAGCTTTTTGTTCCCGTTTGGGGGTACACTTGTCCTTTTCCTCAGCTTTCCATCCTCAATCGAATGGACAGACTGAGCATACCAACCAAAACGTTAAGACATACCTAAGGTATTTTGTGTCTGAAAACCAAGAGCTGTGGTCATCATACTTACCGTTAGCTGAGTTTGCTATAAATAATCGCCATCAGGAATCCACTGGCAAGTCACCATTTCTTGGTGCATATGGTTTTCATCCCCAATTCTGTACTTTCAAAGAAGGGGGGGGTCATCAGGGGTTCCAGAAGAGGAACGTTTTCGTCATCACTTTCATCTGTATGGCAGAAGGTGCAAGCTAACTTGAAAAATGTGGGGGGTAAATATAAATGCATGGCTGATAAGAAATGTTCGCCAGGTCCGGACCTAGGAGTGAATGACTCTTTGAAACTGGGTCCTAGGTTCATTGGTCCTTACAAAATATAGCCATCATTAACCCCGTGGCTTTTCGCCTGGAGCTGCCTCAGACTTTTAAAATCCATAACGTCTTCCATAAGTCGTTACTCAAAAGGTATATTGCACTTCTAGAACCGTCACCGCTACCACCCCCTCCTGATATTGTTGATGGTAATCTGGAGTTTCAAATATCCAAAATTGTTGATTCTTGGCGGGTCCTCTGCTCTTTTCAATATCTGGTGCATTGGATTGGTTACTGTCCCGAGGAAAGAATGTGGGTACCAGCATCAGAGGTAAACGGCAACAGGTTAGTTCGGGCTTTCCATGCCCCTCATCCTAAGAGACCTGGTCCTGAGGGTCCGGAGGCCCCTCGTAGAAAAGGGGGTACTGTCACGAGGGTGTCAGGAGCCACGTCTGACTCCGTTATACCCAGGGTCAGGAAGTCGCAGCGGGTGGCTGCACGCTCTATGTCTAAAGATCATGCTGTTACCTAATGGTAGCTTTCTGTGTTTGCCTTGCAATCCTTTTTGTCTCACTCAGGGATCCGAAGCTTCTTCTCCTCAGCTGTTTCTTGTCACTCCCAACCTCCTTATATTCCCCCTTCCCACTTCTCTGGTAGCCAGATATAGAGCTTTCTGCCTGGACTTCTGTACTGACCAACTGGAGCTGTGTAGCTGTTGTTTCTGGTTGTCGTATCAGAGCGTTACCCTCCGGATCCCTGTTGGGCTTTTGTTGTCCGCTGTTGTTGCCCACCTGGGCTTATATGTTTTGTCTGTATTGTCTGTCCTCTCCCTGGTGTTTTCCTTTAGTGTTAGTGGTGAGGACTAGTGTTCCCACCACCCTATTCGCTACTTAGGGCTCATCTTAAGGAAAGCCAGGGTTTAGGCATGTGATCGGTGTACGGGTGAAAAACCCGTCTAGGGACACCAGGGCAGTCAGGTGCCAGCTTCTAGGTGAGTTAAGGGTCACCACCTTTCACTCTCCCTTGGACAGGGCTTTCCCTTTTCCCTCCCTTTGTGTCACACGTCTGTGATCGGCACGCTGGTCGTGATAATAACACAAAGAGAAAGTGCGCTGGAGTATAACAATGACACAAGTCTTGTGGGATCCATGCCTGGTTTATTTTAATGAACATGAGCTTGTCCACTTTGGCTGTGATAACACCCCCTGCCATGCTAAACACACGTTCAGACAATACACTGGCTGCAGGGCAGGCCAGCACCTCCAAGGCATAAAGGGCAAGCTTAGGCCATGTGCCCAATTTGGAGACTCAGAAGTTAAATGGGGCAGACCCATCAGTCAGTACGTGTAGGCGTGTGCACACATACTGCTCCACCATATTGCTGAACTGCTGCCTCCTGCTAAGACATTGCATATCAGCTGGTGGTGCTGGTTATTTTGGCATGGTGACAAAGATTTTCCACATTTTGGCCATGTTAACCCTGCCTTCTGAGGTGCTGGCGGTGCCTTGGCTGTGTTGGCGGCCTCTTCTGCCATCCTCTGCCTTTACCTTGTGCTTTCAGTGAGCCCCCGGTGTCAGTTGAGAATGCCATCAGCAGCGCTTCTACCGATCATGCTCCAGTGAGGGAATTAAGGACGGCACTTTGTCCTTGCAACGGGGATCCAGCAGGGTGGCCACCCAGTAATCACCAATAGTTAGAATGTGGGAAACTCGGCTGTTGTTGTGCAGGCACTGCAGCATGTATTCGCTCATGTGTGTCAGGCTGCCGAGAGGCAAGGACAAGCTGTTCTCTGTGGGAGGTGTATCGTCTGTGGCCTCTGTATCCCCCCAGCCACTCACACGTGATGCCCATGAGCTGCTTTGGGTACATCCCTGCTGGGAACATGGTTCCTCCTCCTCCTCCCTCCTCCTCCAGAACTGTGCCCTGGCTGGACAATTGTGTACCTGGCCTATGTTGGTGCAGGAACCCACCCTCCGAGCCACCTGTGCCTGATAACAGTTGGAATGATCCCTCTTCCTCCTCCTCTTCCTGCTGTGACACATTTTCCTCCATCATCGGCCGAAGTTTTTTTTAAAGGAGACATAGAAGTGGGATAGTATCGCTGAAAACGACGTCATCCGCACTGGCCATGTTGGTGGAGAAGTCAAAACAGCGCAACAAGATACACAGATCTCGTATGGAGGCCCACTCAGTGGCGGTGAAGTGTTGCTGTTCCACAGAGCAACTGACCAGTGCGTGCTGCAGCATAAACTCCACTATTGCCTGCTGCTGCTCGCACAGTCTCTCCAGCATGTGCAAGGTGGAGTTCCACCTTGTGGGCACGTCACATTTGAAGCGGTGAGCGGGAAGGCCAAAGTTACGCTGCGGCGCAGACAAGCGAGCAGCAGCAAGGTGACAACGCCAAAAGCGCTCACAGAGGGCCCGCACTTTCTGCAGCAGCTCTGACATATCGTGGTCGTTTTTCAGGAATCTCTGCACCACCAAATTCAGCACATGCGCCAGGCAAGGGATGTGCGTCAAACCGGCTAGGCCCAGAGCTGCTACGAGATTTCGCCCATTATCGCACACCACCAGGCCGGGCTTGAGGCTCAGTGGCACCAACCACTCATCGGTCTGTTGTTCCAGGCCCGTCCAAACCTCCAGCACAGTGAGGGGTTTGTCCCCCAAACAGATGAGTTTAAAAACTGCCTGCTGTCGTTTCCCCTTGGTGGTGCTGAAGTTGGTCGTGAAGGTGTAATGCTGAGAGGATGAGGAGGTGGTAGCAGTGGATGAAGAGTAGGAGGAGGAGGCAACAGGAGGCAAAGAGAAATGCCCTGCAATCCTTGGGGGTGGAAGGACATGCGCCAAACAGCTATCTGCCTCAGGCCCAGCTGCCACTGCATTTACCCAGTGTGCTGTTAGGGAAATATAACGGCCCTGGCAGAGCTTACTGGTCCATGTATCGGTAGTTATATGGACCTTGCCACAATTGGCATTGTGCAGCGCACACCAGATTTTGTCCATCACTTGCTTGAGCAGGTAAGGGATGGCTCGCCTGGAAAAGTAGTGGCGGCTTGGAACAACGTACTGTGGGACAGCCACCGCCATA
Source organism: Bufotes viridis (assembly GCA_033119425.1). Classification (NCBI taxonomy): domain Eukaryota; kingdom Metazoa; phylum Chordata; class Amphibia; order Anura; family Bufonidae; genus Bufotes; species Bufotes viridis. The sequence goes on along the minus strand of CM065589.1, from coordinate 298,807,174 downwards.
AGGTTTTTAAAACGCTCTGTCTCCACCAGACGGAATGACAGCATTTAAAAGGCCAGCAATTTTGAAATGCTGGCATTTAGGGCCAGGGATCGCGGGTGGGTGGGTGGTACTTCCTCTTTCGATCCAGTGTTTGGGAGATGGACAGCTGAATGCTTTCATGGGACACCGTGGTGGTGCTTGTTGATGGTGACGGACATGGTGGCGTTGGTGTCACATCCTCTGTTTGCGGGGTGGCCGTTGCCACTGTTACTCCAGAGGTGGAGGAAGAGGCCTAGATTGCAGCAGAAGAGGGAGCAGGAGGAGCCAGAGACTTTTCTTGGTTTCGGAGGCGTTTACTCCACTGCAGCTCGCGTCTTGCATTTTCATGCCTGGTCATGCAGGTTGTGATCAGGTTTAGAATGTTTATTCCTTGCTTTAGGCTCTGATTACACAGCATGCAAACCACTCGTGTCTTGTCATCTGCACATTGTGTGAAGAACTGCCACGCCGTGGAACTCCTTGGAACTGTCTTTTGTGTGCTCTGTCCATGGGTGCAGTGGGCAGTAGCAGGCTCTGCTTCTGCCCCTTGCTCCCTCTTTTGCTGTGCTGGTGACCAGCGCCTCTTCCTAAAAACTGCACAGGTCGCTAGCCTGACCTTCATCCCATGCAGGGTCTGGGACCTCATCGTCCTCCACATCATCTTTCACAATGTCTTCTGCATCCCTGTCCTCCTTGTCGGTTTGCACACTGCAGAAATCCGCAGCAGTTGGCACCTATGTTTTGTCATCATCAGAGATGTGCTGCGGTGGTCTTCCCATGTCCTCATCCTCAAACATAAGTGGTTGGGTTTCGGTGCACTCAATCTCTTCTACTTCTGGAACAGGGCTAGGTGGATGGGCCGGGAAAACCCTGCCAGGAGACTTATCAAAAAGCATGAGAGTCTGCTGCATGACTTGGGGCTCAGACTGTTTGGATGATTTGCAAGGGGGTGATGTGCTAGATAGCTGCCCATGACCTGCAGGTGCAAACTCTGAGCTTTCAGCAGTGGACCGGGTGGGAGACAATGTGAAGGTACTGGAGGAACTATCAGCCACCCAATCTACTAGCGCCTGTACGTGCTCTGGCCTCACCATTCGTAGAGCGGCATTCGGGCCTACTAAATAGGAAGGCCCTGAGGAAGTTGTTTCATTTAGGCGTGTTGCTGGCACAGATCCACCACATTCTCTCCCTGCAACAGGAGCCCCAACAACACCAGCAGCACCACGACCATGGCCTTGTTCCTTATTTGACGTTCTCCTCATTCTTTTCAATAACCCAACGAAGTAACAGACAGATTTAATAAAACTTGTTCCCTTACAGGTATGCCGCGCCCGTGTTATAAACAGAAAAGATTGGTTTTGGTAACACCTCTATGTGACAGATGAATTTATTACACTTTGTGCCCTGCATAATATGCCCTGGCAGTGTGATAAAGATAAAAGATATTTCTAGGTCACACCACAATATGAGAAACAAATTTATTACACTGTGTTGCCTGCCCAATAGGGCCTGGCAGCATGTTAAAGATAAAAGATTGGTTAAGGTCACAAGTTACTTTGAAAGATATGAGTGGCACAGATCCCCCAACAATCGGTAGTATGTCACCTAATTTACTGAATAAATGTTGGCAAGCCAGGTATGCACTGCAGCATGAACACCAACGTAGACCGCAGGGGTGCTTTATGGGCTAAAATTATGGTTTTTTTTCAACCACAATGTCCTAGTGGAATTTACTGATTTTATTTCATTTACAGTACAAGGCAATAAGGTACTTTAGAGTAAAAAAAAAGAGGATTTTTTCAACCCGAGTGAAACAGATGGATTTACTGATTATTTTTCAGTATCAGATTGCCTGTGCAGGCAGGAGCTGGAATTTATTTCATCAAAATATATGATTTCTTCACCCACCAATGAAACTGATGGATGCAAGGGAAATTCTTTCACTAGCAGTAGTACAGAGCAGACCACAAATTTACCGTATTTTTCGCCCCATAAGACGCACCTTTTTCTCCCCAAAAGTGGGGGGGGAAATGGCAGTGCGCCTTATGGGGCGAATGCTGCCATTTTCACATCGCAGGCTCCGATGCTGCACAGCCTGCAATGTTTTAGCAGGGAGGGAGGAGGGGGATGGAGGTCGGCAACTCGCGGCAGGGCCCAGTGCAGTCACTGTACTCTAATACATTGGGCCCCGCACACACAAGTATTCATATGTAAACTGGAGGCAATCCATATGTAAACTAGAAGGAATCGCTATCCACGTACCGTAGTACCGTACTCACTATGGAACGCCCGTACTAGCAAGCAGGCTGGCTTGTCACACACTTCCTAATGGCGCATTTGTCGTCTGCTTCATTAATAAAGTGGGCGAAGCATGCCCCGCAAGGAAGTAAGTGACTGGCCAGCCTTCCTGCTAGTACTGGCGTTCCATAGTGAGTGCGGTACTACGGTACTTGGATAGCGATTCCTTGTAGTTTACATATGGATTGCCTATATCGACGATTACCTCCAGTTTACATATAAATACATGTGTGTGCGGGGCCCCGTATATTAGAGTACAGTCCTCCAGCATACCACCTATGCAAAGCTCGGTGTTGTCACAATGTTCTGCACCTGGTCAGCTTGGGCGAAGGTATCATACCGTGGAGGAACTGCTCCGCATCATCAACCAAGAAATTAAATACTGGATGTACTCCTAGCTACTGGAGATAGAAACCATGGTCGCCGATAATGGGAAGAACATTCTGTCTGTGCCAGGGAGGCCTGACCCTTGCGCCCTGGATGGTGCACGTCTTCAGTCTGGATGTCACCTGGTTCCTGAAGTCTTCTACCTAACTGTAAGACGAAAGTTTCAAGGAAACTGTGCATGCACTTCAGCCACTCTTGCCATTCAAAACATACCCTTCTTGAGCTGCAAAGGCAGGATTCAGTGGCGTACATACAGGGGTCGCAGGGGTCGCAATTGCGACCGGGCCCGGCACTCCAGGGGGCCCGGCCGCCTGTGGACCCACCCCCCAGGCCAGCAAGCTACCCTAAATTATGTTGTACTAACATGTAATGGAGCGCTCTGATGGGGCCCAGCACAAAGTACAGAGCGCTCCATTACATGTATAATGTGGAGGGAAGGGGGGGGGGGTCGGGGTTGGGGGGTGCGCGCACTCACACACCCGGCTGGTCGACATTTCTTTTCAGTAGTGAAGCAGGGAAACCTCTCTCATCCCTGCTTCACTGCTCTTCACAGCTCAGGAGCTCCCCCTGCTGGCCCCAGATCGCGCTGCTGGCTGTGGGAGGAGATCTGAAGACCCGGGAATCTGCCTGCAGCACAGCCAGAGATGAGTGAGGAGGGAGCCTGTCATCAGGGAAGAAGGTAAGTAGTTTTTTTTTTTTCTAAGGCTGCAGACTGGGGGCATAACTAATTTAAGGGGCACTTAATCAGGCATTACTGTGAGGGGGGCACATATGAAGGCATAACTATGAGGATTGAGGTATACGAAAAAGTTCCTGGACACCACTGTTGTTACTTGCTTGTGTCTTTATTAAACAGCTCAGATTACATTATGCGGTTTGCCAGTTGTGAGTAAGTATTATAACAACGTTTGCGGTAACGCCTTCATCAGGACACTGGACGTGCCGCACTGTGTAAGAATCCGTGTTGGAAAGGAGTGGTTGGAGCTCTGTGGCTCTGTTGGCAATGCTGCGCGGGGTCAGAATCCTGATTCCCTTGGCTGCCATGATTCTGACCCCGCGCAGCATTGCCAACAGAGCCACAGAGCTCCAACCGCTCCTTTCCAACACGGATTCTTACACAGTGCGGCACGTCCAGTGTCCTGATGAAGGCGTTACCGCCAAACGTTGTTATAATACTTACTCACAACTGGCAAACCGCATACTGTAATCTGAGCTGTTTAATAAAGACACAAGCAAGTAACAACAGTGGTGTCCAGGAACTTTTTTCGTATATCTGGCCTGGGAACCTTTTCCTGCGACTCCACGCCTTTCAAGGGGAGCACCACCCAACCTATCTAGAATATGAGGATTGAGGGGGCACATATGAAAGCATAACTACTGTGAGGGGGCACGTATGTGGGCATATCTAATTTGAGGGACACATAATGTGGCATAACTACTGTGAGGGGGCACATATCTGGGCATAAATATTTTGAAGGGGCACATAATCTGGCATAACCACTCTGAGGGGGCACATATCTGGGCATAGCTACTTTGAGGGGGCACATAACTGGGCATAAATACTGTGAAGGGGCACATATTCTGGTCATTACTACTGTGAGGGGGCACATATTCGGCATTACTACTGTGAGGGGGCACATATCTGGGCATATTACTGTGAGGGACACATAATCTGGCATTACTACTGTGAGGGGGCACATATTTGGCATTACTACTGTGAGGGGGCACATATTCTGGGCATTACTACTGTGAGGGGGCACATATCTGGGCATATTACTGTGAGGAGACACATAATCTGGGCATTACTACTGTGAGGGGACACATAACTGGGCATAACTACTGTGAGGGGCACATATCTGAGTATACTTACTGTGACAGGAACAAAGGTGGGCATTAGTACTGTGAGGGGCCTCAAGGTGGGCATTAGTACTGTGTGGTAGCACTAGATTACCCTGCTATATATTGGCATGGCTCAGTCTTAAAGGCCAGCACAGCGCCCCTGCTGGGGATTTCACAGGGTCAGTCGCCATCCCTTCCTTATGTAATTATTCTTTTTCTCACCACAGGGACCTTGTTCTGGATCCAGCGGACATCACGCCGACACCAGCGACACTCTGGATGAGGTAGGACCAGATTTTATTAGTTAGGACTGGGTAAGTGTAGCCGTGCATTGGGGTTAGGGCTCTTTAACATCCTGTACGGGTAATCTGCTGTGTGAATAAGTGCCAAGCCCCGCTCCGAACAGCAGAGACACGGAGCACTAACAGGATTGATAATGCTCCGTGCCTCTCTGTGATCTTTTACTACAAAATCACAGTGAGATAAAGTTGTCACCGTGATTTTGTAGTTAAAAGATCACAGAGAGGCACAGAGCATTATCAATCCTGTTAGTGCTCCGTGTCTCTGCTGTTCGGAGCGGGGCTTGGCACTCTTTCACGCAGCGGATTAGCCGCACGGAAATGGCAAGTGATAGGTTACATTTTTGTAATATACTTTATTTAGCCAAAATAATTTTAGTAGTAAACTGGGGCTGAAATGGCCATTAGCAGCGCTCTCAGAAATTAGGGGGGGCGACAGGGGGGGGGGGCCCATGGATTAGTTTCGCACTGGGGCCCCATGGATTGTGTGTACGCCACTGGCAGGATTCTTCTACATCGCCTCATATGAGACATTTCCACACGTTGGAACTTCATGCTCAAAAGACAGGGTCTGTTTTATTGGGTTTGTTCTTTTGATAAATGAGAAGAGAAAAAAAAACAGTGACGTCAACAACTTAATGCTGAAACCACCCCCCAATCTGTCATGGGGCCACTACTTGTATCTCGGGCCTCTACACGGTTGAGTCTTTGCTGATAAATTAGACCTGATGCAAACATTGACCTGTAATGTAAGGCCTAGTTCACACTTTTTTATGGTCAGTTATTTTCATCAGATTTTGTTAGCCAAATTCAGGAGCCAACCCTATTCTCGTATTAGTTATCATGAATAGATCTACACCTGTACTGTGGGTTTGACCTACATCTGCGTTTGGCTGATAATAAATTATGAGACTAACTGACCAGATAACTGAAGTGTGAACTGAGCCTAATAGTGACACACAGTCATTCTACAGCTAACAGAAGGGAATCAAAAGCATGTGTTTGTACTGCCACAACATGGATTAAAAGAACCTTTTTTTTCTCCACTACTTTTTTGGCGCAGCCTCCATCTCTTTATTTTGTTATACTAAACTAGTTCCTACAGGGGTGCACATCTTTTTTTTTTTTTGCTTTACTGAAAGCTGAATGCTTTTCTTTTGGTTTAACAGAAGAGATTAGCTAGGAATGTTAGTGGCCTGCATGATGATGCGCACATCTAAATATTTGCCTGTCATTCTGAAAGGATTAGTTATGCATGTTTGTGCAATGCACACTGATGTACACCTTGGTGATGAATTACTTAGTAATGAAGGAAATATCTTGACAAAATTTGTCAAAGTGTCCAGATCGAATTTTTGAAATCTCTAATTCTCGCAAAAAGAAATAACAAAATACTGCTCTATACACCTTATGTAGAATAGTCTGGAATACCGTTGTTCATTTACATTCCTTTAAAGAGCAAGCAATGTGGTTGTAGATAATAACACATATACTGTGTAATGTGGGATGAATAGTCAGGTCGGTGGCAAACTGCAGAAGAAGCCTAGAAGGTGAGTAATGTGTTAAACATGAATTACACCATTTCCTCTCTCTCTCTCCCTCTCTCTCTCTCTCTCTCCCTCCCTCTCTCTCTCTCTCTCTCTCTCTCTCTCTCTCCCTCCCTCTCTCTCTCTCTCTCTCTCTACATATATATATATATATATATATATATATATATATGTATATATCTCACAAAAAGTTAGGGATATTTGGTTTGTGGGTGGAGTTTGAGGATGAACCTTTACAGGTGATCGGAATGCAACCTTCTCTAAAATTTTGAATGCACTTTTTGCACAACTTGATGTTCTCTAACAAGGAGCTTAATGTCAAAAATGAAACAGGTGTTTGATCCATGAATCACTCAATATATTTCATGGTTCTTTTAGAATTGGTATTTCAACAGTCCTTCTTATCATGCTGTTCACATTTTGACATCATGAGACCAAGACGACACCTAACAATTGATCAACAGTATCTCGCCATTGCGAAGTTCTAAGACAGAAGTGGGCTCTGAGCTTAGAGTGTCACAGAGTGTCATCAGCAGGTTACAACAGAGATACAGAGAGACTGGAAGAGTCACAGAAAGGCATAGAAGTGGATGTCCTTTGTCGAAATCCCACACTGATTACCACTTCATTGAGAACAATGCCCTGCAGAACTGGATAATGAATGCCACACAACTCCAGGCACATTTAGGTGAGAGGCAACTAAGTGTCATATCAGACCATTCAAAACTATTTGCATCAGTGTGGTCTGCATGCCAGACGACCTGCAAGGGTAATTGACTAGAGTTGAGCAAACCCGAACTGCAAAGTTCAGGTCCATACTGAACTTTGTTGATTGGCAGGGCAGCCAATCAACAAGCTTTTAAGCTGTGAGCACTTAGAAGCCATCATAGCCATGTCTAGTAATGGCATGGCTGTGATTGGCCGGTGCATCGTGTGACCCAGCCTCTATACCAGCTGGATCACATGTAGCACTGCCCATCATCTCTGAGAAGCGCAGGGACAGGAAGCAGGCAGCTGATGTGAGGGAGACTGTTAGGAATTTCATCTGGCTATTTATTCTGTGGGTGACCTATAGTGATTTTTTGTGGGTGCAATACACCAGCTTTGTAGCCCTGACACAGAAATATAATAATTAATATGGCTGTCAATTCTGTGGGTGACCTATAGCGATTTTTTGCCGGTGCAATGCACCATCATTGCAACCCTAACACAGAATTAAAATAATTAATCCGTCTGTTAGATCGGTGGGTGACATATACACATTTTTGTTGTGAGGTACACCTGCACTGCATACATGACAGGGAAATTAATATAGTTTATCTGTCTGTTAGTTCAGTGAGTGAAATATACCCATTTTTGGTGTAAGGTACACCTGCACTGCATATGTGACATATAAATTAATATAGTAAATCCGTCTGTTAGATCGGTGGGCAACATATGCACATTTTTGGTGTGATGTACACTTGCACTGCATCCGTGACAGGGAATTTAATATAGTTAATTTGTCTGTTAGTTCGGTGGGTGACATGTACCCATTTTGGTGTGAGGTACACCTGAACTGCATCGTTGACAGGGAAATTAATATAGTTAATCTGTCTGTTTGGTGGGTGACCTCAAAGAATGAGTAGAGCATCAAATAAGGAATGTGGCCCTGGTTGTTGTGATGCTGGTGTTGGTGGAGCTCCTGTTGCAGGGAGGGGGTGTGGTCGATCTGTGCCCAAATGAAACACCTTCCTCAGGTGCACATCAGGTGCACATCAGGTGCACATAGGCGACAGGACGTTCAGCATAATTTTGTAGGCACGAATACTGGTGTACGAATGGTGAGGCCAAAACAAGTAGAGGCAGTAGTAGATTAGATGGCTGACAGTGCCTCCAGTTCATTCACATTGTCTCCCACCTGGTCCGCTGCTGAAAAGGGCAGAGTTGGCACCTGCAGCCCATGGTCATCTGTCTTTCACCTCACCCCCTTGCAAATCAGCCAAGCAGTGACGACTCTGCAGGCAGGGTTTCCGTGAGTCATCCACCTAGCCCTGCCAGAGAAGTTGATGAGATTGAGTGAACTGATGGCCAACCACTTATGTTTCAGGATGTGGACATGGGAGGACAACCACGGCATGTCTCTGATGATGATGACGAAACACAGGTGCCAACTGCTGCGGCTTTCTGTAGTGTGCATACCAGCATGGAGGGCAGGGGTGAAGAGTTGCCCCCCCATGTTACATCACAATGCCCCACCCATATGATCTGTCATATTAACTGACGCCAGTGCTGCAATTCCGCCGTGTTTACATTAAAAAGCCTGCAGGGACAGGCTATAAAGACCAGAGCCGCTACATTAAGCTGCAGTGGTTCTGGGGACTATAGTGTCCCTTTAATGTAAGGTAAGTCAGAGACTAGTGCCACAAATAATATACTAGATTGCCTACTTACAACCAGATAAGGATGATGATGGGCTCTAGCTGCAGTCTGGCTCCACTGTTGTGTATAACAGGCTCTCTGGAGGCTGTTTGTAACTGTGGTCACAAAAATCAATGTTCTGGGAGAACGGGAAGCAGCTCCATTTTTTCGGGCCCTTTACACAGCTCAAAGTCTGGGCCCCAGGACCTGACAGTGAGTATCCCCATAAGGCCCACCCATAAGTCCACCTACATGTTCCACCCATGAGTTTGTTCACAGTGGGTGAAGTGTGTAGGGGATGTGTTATGTGTTGCTGTAGAGAATCTAATGTGTGTGCTTATGGAATGTAGTGTATAGGGAAACCAGTTTTTGTAGGTGATGATGGTTTGCATTGTGTGTGTGATGGATGTCAATCTCTCCCCTCCCTCTATTGTCACTCTCCCTCCACCTTTGTCACTCTCTTCTCCCCACCTCCCTCTCTTGTCACTCTCTTCTCCCACCTCCCTTGTAACTCTCTTTCTCACCCCCCCTCCCTTGTCAATCTCTTTCTCACCCCCCTTTCCTTGTCACTCTCTCCCCCTTCTTGTCACTCTCATTCCCCCCTACCTCCCTTGTCACTTTTATTCCACCCCTCGCTCGTCATTCTCATGTCCCCCTCCTTCACTTGTCACTCTCATTCTACCCTTCCTCCATTGTCACTCTCACCCCCCCTTGTCACTCTCTTTCTCCCCCGCTCCCTCCTTTGACACTCTCTTTCTCATCACCCTCCATCCCTTGTCACTCTCTTCTCCCCCCTCCCTCCCTTGTCACTTTCTTTTCCCCCATCCCTCCCTGAGTCCCTTGTCACTTTCTTTAACCCCGTCTCTCCTTTGTCACTTTCTTCTTTCCCCCCTCTCTTGACACTCTCATTCCCCCCTCCCTACCTTGTCTCTCTCATGCCCCCCTCCCTCCCTTGTCATTCTCATTACCCCCTCCCTCTCTTGTCACTCTCTTTCTCACCCCCTTCCTCCCTTGTCACTCTCTTCTCCCCCCCCCACCGCTAGTGTAGCATGGCCGAGCTGTTTCGGGGTGTTGCCCCTCATCACCGCGGATCGGACAAAGCTCGGCCATGCTACACTAGCGGTGATGAGGGGCAACACCCCGAAACAGCTGTCTGTGGATGGATAACTGGCTTAGGTTTTCCCCGTCACATCCTTAAAGCTTGTAAAAAAGCGGGATCTTGACATAGGGGCCACTTAATATGGTGGATTTGGTGATCTCTGTAATGGAGACACCCCTTTGCTCGGTTTTCCTTCCTTTGAGGGATATCTGGCTTTCATTGTGTTGTAGACCCATAACTGGGGCTCCACATTTATTTTGCATATTCCTGTTTCCCAGGGAGCTTTGCACTTCGGATTGCTGTGTTGAGACTCTTAAGTGAGGCTCTGCGGTTTTTTTTCTAGCTGGTCTCCGTGAGATCAGCTATTGTTGTGTTTGAGTAGTCTCCGAGGCATTTCTCCCGGTTAGCCAGAATCCTACTCCGCACTGATGAGGGCAACACCCCGAAACAGCTGTCTATAGATGGATAACTGGCTTAGGTTTTCCCTGTCACATCCTTAAAGCTTGTAAAAAAGCAGGATCTTGACATAGGGGCCACTTAATATGGTGGATTTGGTGATCTCTGTAATAGAGACACCCCTTTGCTTGGTTTTCCTTCCTTTGAGGGATATCTGGCTTTCATTGTGTTGTAGACCCAAGGAGTTCCCTGGCAGGGCAGTTCTTTAGACAATGTGCTGACGACAAGACTCGAGTGGTTTGCACGCTGTGCAATCAGAGTCTGAAGCGAGGCATAAATGTTTTAAACCTGAGCAACACCTGAATGACCAGGAATCTAAATGCAAAGCATGAGCTGCAGTGGAGTACTCACCTTAAAATCTCAGGCTCCTGCCATCCCACACAAACAGAGTATGTGGCAGCAAAACCACCACCTCCACCACCGTCACCAAGCATCTCCATACTGTCCAATGGAAGCGTTCAGCTGTCCATCCCCCAAACACTGGAGAGAAAGAGGAAGTACCCCCCTACCAATCCCGCTATCTCTACCCCTGAATGCCAGCATTTAAAAATTCCTGGCCTTTGAAATGATGTCAGTATATCTAGTGGAGAGGGAGACTTTTAAAAACCTTATGGCAGTGGCTGTCCCACAATACGTGGTTCCCAGCCGCCACTACTTTTCAAGGCGAGCCATCCCTGCCCTGCACAACCAAGTGGCAGGCAAAATCAGGTGTGTAATGTGCAACGCCATCTGTAGCAAGGTCCACATAACCATCGATACGTGGTCCAGTAAAGCACTGGAAGGGATGTTGTATCTTTCTAACTGCACACTGGGTAAATGCAGTGGCGGCTGGGCCTGAGGTGGATAGCAGTTTGGCGCATGTCCTACCACCACCGAGGATTGCAGGACGTTTCTTGTTGCCTCCTCCTGCTACTCCCCTTCCTCCTCTACCACCTTCCTTGAATCACAGACAAGCGCAGCTGCCTGTCCACAGCCAACGTGGACAAGCTCACGTTCATTCAAATGAACAAGGCATGGATCCCACAGGACTTGTTCGTACCTTGTGCTGAGTAGACAAGTATACTGGCCGCAACCAGCCATTGTTATACTCCTGCGCACTTTCTCTTTGCTTTCTCTTTTACATTTCTCAATATTTTGGGGCCTTCCCACATTTATAAACAAAGGAGAAAATAAATAAAAACAGTGTTGGCTACCTCCTCTTCCTCCACCACCTCTTCCACCTACACTGCCACGTCCACCACCTCCTCAACCTCCTACTTCACTTTGACCTCCGCATCCTAGTTTAGATTATTATTTTTTATTTTTTTTCTATTCTATGTTATTTTAAGTAATTTCCTTTTCCACATTTGTTTGCAGGGCAAATGTCCTGCTCTCACCCCCATTTTGCCTCTTTTTGTAGCCCTCTTGCCCTTACTATGACTATTTTACAGCCATTTTAGTGCACTAAAGTTCGGTACCCCTTTGACTTCAATGGGGTTCTAGTTCGAGTTCGGGTCCCGAACCCGAACTTTGACCCAAAGTTCGGCTGCTCCCGGTGAACCTGAACATCCACGGGTCTGCTCATCCCTATAACTGACCACACCACCAGGGACAGGCGTCATAGTCTTGCATGGGCCAGGGAGCATCTACACTGGACGAGGGATCAGTGGGCCTCAGTACTGTTCACTGATGAAAGTCAGTTCACACTGAGCAGAAATGATGGCCACCAACAATGTTGGTGACGTCAAGGAGAGCGCTATGCATCAGCCACTGTTGTCAACAGACAAGCCTTTGGAGGTGATGGTGTTACAGTGTGGGCTGGTGTGTCTAGTCAATACAGAACTGCCCTACACTTTGTGAATGGTACAGTGACAAGTCCATACTACTTTAATAGCATCATTAATCCAGTCATTGTGCCTCTGCATGAACAACACAGGCCTAATTTCATCTTCATGGACGACAACGCACCAGCTTATCGAGGTCTCATCATTAGGGTATGTATGCATGTATGTATTCACAATGTTAATAAAAAAGTGCAACGATTCACAAGTCACAGAGTTCTGCACATTCTAATTGAATTTAAAGGCACAGACAAGACATAAAATGAGTCTTTAGTCTTCCTGTCACTGTCTAGCTGAGATGAGGAGGCCTAACAATTTCCTTTACAGCTTTTATTGATTCAACAATTCTGGCAGTACGACAGTGTAAGCAGAATTATTATATGCGGTATGGAATAGCTGCACAGAAAAAGCTTTGTCAGCTGCATCTAATAATAAAACAGGGCTGTGCACTAACATATGCCTTGAGTGTGTCTATAAGAAAAGGTAGTAAAGTGCAGTATATGAAATAGTCACTTTGAGCTCCCACAGATATGGCAAATCAATAGCACAATGCCTGTTGGGAAATAAAATAATCACAACATTTGAAGATGTGCTTACAAATTGAAATTAAAAAGAAATAACAGAAAAGATAGGAACTATAAGCTAAAACGGCATTCTGAGGCTAGGCTGCTGAAAATAGTTAAAGTAAAATGCAAAATTGAATCGTACAGATGAATGGAAGCTCTATATATCATTTCACCTCCTTTAAGTGCCAGTTTGTGAATTCAGATGCAGTCCTATGTAAAAAGATAGCAGATAACACATAGGTTTAGATTTACTAATGTGTCTGCACACCAAAAACCATATGGCTCTCTTTGCCTTCTGATCCCTGCCATGTGCCCAAACAGCAGTTTACGACCATACATGGGATGTTACCGTGTTCGGGAGAAAATGCTTAACAAAATTTGGGGTGCTTTTAACCCTGTCAACCCTTCTGAAAATAAAGGCATTTTATTGGACAAAAATGAATTTTTTATTTTTCATAGCCATGTGTTTTTAAATTCAATTAAATGCCTGTGGAGTCAAATTGGTCAATACACCCTTCAATAAATTCCTTGAGGGGTGTAATTTTCAAAATGGGGTCACTGTTTTGGGGGGTTTCCACTCTATTGGTACCTTAGGGTCTCTTTAAATGTGACATGGAGCCCAAAAACTATCCCTACAAAATCTGCCCTCTAAAAACCATACAGCGCGTTTTCCCTTCTGAGCCCTGCAGAATGTTCATATATCAGTTTACGACCACATATAGGATGTTTCTATAAACCACAGAATCAGGGTAATAAATATTGAAGTTTGTTTTGCTGTTGTCCCTTGCTGCCTTACAGGAAAAATTTATTAAAATTTAGAAAATAGCAGATTTTTCCAAATATTCTGTAATATTTTTTTTTAATATAAATAAAGGTGAAACATATTGACTCAATCTTACCACTAACATGAAGTATGAGGTGTCACAAGAAAACAATCTCAGAATGGCTTGGATAAGTAAAAACATTCCAAAATTATTAACACATAAAGTGACATGTCGGATTTTAAAAATTTGGCTCGGACCGTTCTTAACGGGTTTATCCAGCCTATAGTTCTCATAACTGCTCCTCTATGTTAGCTGCAGGACTTAACATTTTTGGAGAATTAACTGATTATAGGTCAATTGGATGATTACAGGATCTTATAAACAATTGTATTTAACATAGGGGCTGCAGAAGGTTGGGGGAGGAGGGGTAGTAGTGGTGTGAATTTTAACAGTCTCCTGGTTGTCATGTGATGGTATATTTATCATGTTGCATCAGTCGTTATCACTGGTTTCTTGGGTCCTAGGTTTAACCACCTCCCGTCCTGCGGGCAGCTGGGTTATTCCTCCTGGACGCATATACGCGTCATCTCGCGAGACACGAGATGACACGCATATGCGGGCCGCACATGCACAGTGCAGGTTGGCAAAAGGCGCACAAGGAGTTAGTCACCAGCCTGATAGCCAATGATCAGGTTGGTGACTTTTAAAAAATCGAACCACCAGCCATATAACCCATTATATTTATAAATATAATGTGTTAAATGGCTTCTGTGCTCTCTGCTGGGTCCTTTTCGTCGGTTGGTCCCAGCAGAAAGCACAGATCACAGTGAGTACACCAAGCACTACAAATTTAGCCCCAGATCACTTCTCCTTCCCCCCAATGAACCCCTTGATCACCCATGTCAATCACTAGTGAAAGGGAAAAAAGTGATCAGTGTAAACTGTCACTTTTTTTTTTCACCAGTATTGACTGTTTTAGGTTAGTTTAGGCCCCTTTGGTAGGTAGTTCGCTTCAGTTTGCGCCCAGCCCACCGCACCGCAGTCACTGATTCGCTGATTAGCGTATCGCTAATCAGCATTGGTACTTTATAGTATCTGTAAGTGGTCAGAACTGATCACAGTCAGATCTATAATAGTATTAGTGTCACCTTAGCTTGCCCTCCACCCAAAACGCAGTGTTCGCCCGATCAGGCTTGATCGGTCGCCCACACGTTCACCCACGCCCGCCCCGCCGCAGTGACAAAATTTTTATTTATTTTTTATCACTGCACAATCACTACACAAGCACTGCGGCTATAAAAAAATCTGTTTTGATATTTTTATCAATCACAGCGGCTTCCTGTACTTCGCTAGCCTCCCATTTGTAAGACAAGCTTGCTCTTTTTCTTCGGTATGGATGCGGGCGGAGCTCCTATGTCCTGGCAGACGCCTTTTTTCATCCACATTCCAGAGGCTGAACGGAAAAAAAAATCTCATTACCCGTATGGTCAATATAAGGAGAATAGCAGAAACTCCTAATGCTGGCCATACATGTAATGATTGCGGAGACTCTCAAATGCCAGGGCAGTACAAACACCTCACGTGTGACCCCATTTTGGAAAGAAGACACCCCAAGGTATTCGCTGAGGTGCATATTGAGTCCATGAAAGATTGAACTTTTTGTCACAAGTTAGCAAAAAGGGAGACTTTGTGAGAAAAAAAAGTCAATTTCCGCTAACTTGTGCCAAAAAGAAATCTTCTATGAACTCGCCATGCGCCTCATGGAATACCTTGGGGTGTCTTCTTTCCAAAATGGGGTCACATGTGGGGGTATTTATACTGCCCTGGCATTTTAGGGGCCCTAAAGCGTGAGAAGAAGTCTGGAATCCAAATGCCTAAAAATGCCTCCTAAAAGGTACTCATTGGAATTTGGGCCCCTTTGCGCACCTAGGCTGCAAAAAAGTGTCACACATGTGGTATCTCCGTACTCAGGAGAAGTAGGGCAATGTGTTTTGGGGTGTATTTTTACATATACCCATGCTGGGTGAGAGAAATATCTCTGTAAATTGACTACTTTGTATACAAAAATTGAAAAAGTTGTCATTTACAGAGATATTTTTCACACACAGTATGGGTATAAGTAAAAATATACCCCAAAACACATTGCCCTACTTCTCCCGAGTATGGCGATACCACATGAGTGACACTTTTTTGCAGCCAAGATGCGCAAAGGGGCCCTAATTCCAATGAGTACCTTTAGGATTTCAAAGGGCATTTTTACGCATTTGGATTCCAAACTACTTCTCACGCTTTAGGGACCCCTAAAATGCCAGGGCAGTATAAATACCCCACAAGTGACCCCATTTTAGAAAGAAGACACCCCAAGGTATTCCATGAGGGGTATAGTGAGTTCATGTAAAATTTTATTTTTTGTCACAAGTTAGTGGAATATGAGACTTTGTAAAAAAAAAAAACTTCCATGAACTCACTATGCCCATCAGCAAATACCTTAGGGTGTCTACTTTCCGAAATGGGGTCATTTGTGGAGTGTTTCTACTGTCTGGGCATTGCAGTAACCTCAGGAAACATGAAAGGTGCTCAGAAAGTCAAAGTGCATAAATTAATTTTTTTGCACCATAGTTTGTAAACGCTATAACTTTTACCCAAACCAATAAATATACACTTATTGCATTTTTTTTATCAATGACATGTAGAACAATACATTTAGAGAAAAATTTATATAGAAAAGTAGTTTTATTTGAAAAATTTTACAACAGAAAGTGAAAAAGGTATTTTTTTGCAAAAATGTCGGTCATTTTTGATTAATATTAAAAAAAAGTTAAAATGTCAGCAGCAATGAAATGCCACCACATGAAAGCTCTATTAGTGAGAAGAAAAGGAGGTAAAATTAATTTGGGTGGTAAGTTGTATGACTGAGCAATAAACCGTGAAATTATTGTAGTGCAGAATTGTAAAAAGTGGTCTGGTCATTAAGGGGGTTTAAGCTAGGGGGGCTGGGGTGGTTAAATCTGACCAAGGACAACATCTGCATGTTTTTTGTATGTTTACCCTGTGTTTGTGCGGGTTTACTCTGGGTACTCCAGTTTCCTTCCACACTCCAAAGACATGATGATAGGGAACTAAGATTGTAGGAGACTCAGATGTCACAGAATCAAATGTTCTACTCTCCATTCTCCCCATTGTTTAGTCTAGTCTACAGGGTACTGGATACAGTGTATAGCAGGGAGGCACTGAAGTGATGACTATCAGCACACTTCATCATCCACTTTCATCCCTGAATGATGATATAGGTCTCTTAAGTCTTCATTCCCATATAATCATATTCTGTGAATGGAGAGAGAACATAACAAGCTGTCATAAAGGCCATTAGGGCATTATAACAGCCCCTCCCATCCATCCATTAACAGAATCCATTGCAAGGTTTTATTCACACTGAGAGCATTTTTGTTTTTGCCTTTTAAATGCCATAGAAAAGGGCAAAAATTGCAGAGCCCTCTAGGGGGTTAGGGGGCGAGGTCTCACCACGCTGCTCTACAATAGATAGTAATGATGTGATCCTGCCTATGATATGTCATCATGGCTGAGCAGCCTGACAGGAACTCTCACCAATAGTATCTGCACATAGCAGACCTTAATGTGTAGCAAGGCCCCACCTCCTTAACTCTCTAGGCAGCTCTGCAACTGGTGGCAACCAGTCCTGCTAACATTCTAGGACAGGTTACAAGTGGCCATTTTAAATAATTCCTGGAGAACCCCTTAAATGAACTGGCGAGGAAGCATACAGATGCCACTTGTGACAATATGCACACATAATCCTGTGGTTTGATAGTATGCTGTAACTAGTTGGCATTATGCTGTATTTCAGAAATCTAGGTTACAATACCTATATAATATGGCATCCAATGAAATGTGTCACTTTGCATTAAAATCAGAGTCAAGAGTCGATACAATAAAGACCCCTACACTTATTTATGTGCTGAATTACAGCTCCGTACAACTTGGCGGCTGTATAGAATTGTGATACATCTTAAAGTGGTTAGAAAAATACTTGATCCAGCTCTCCAAAACGAGTGTATCTTTATTGAAGCTTGATAAAATCTTATGCACAACAGGACAGACACCGTACTGTGACGCGTTTCGGATCTCTAAGCATATGGATCCTTCATCATATTATGTTATGATGAAGGATCCATATGCTTAGAGATCCGAAACGCGTCACAGTACGGTGTCTGTCCTGTTGTGCATAAGATTTTATCAAGCTTCAATAAAGATACACTCGTTTTGGAAAGCTGAATCAAGTATTTTTCTGTCTACAAGGCGTTACCGCTCACCAGAGGAGCGACTTCCGTGCTCCCTATGAGTAAGTAGCGGATTAGAGCTGTCTACACAACCCTGTTTTGCATGATCTTAAAGTGGTTGTCCCACGAAAAATGTTTAGCAGTTTTCAAACCAGCAGCTGAATCTGAATAGTTGTCTATGTATCTGTATAGCGCCACCTGCTGTTTGTATTTAATTCTTATTTCTGTGTCCACTTGTTGAGATGGTCGTACATACTTAGTTCCATCCTTCAACTGTCTGACGAGCTGTGATAGGGAGAGAGCTACAGCAGAAAGGACACCCCCCTGAACTGCCAGATTGATATAAATATAGCAGAGAATTTGGAACAATAAATGGGGAGATCTCTGGATCCATGTGGGGTACAGGGCTGGTTCTAGAAAGAGATTGCAATGTACTATATAATGTTTAATCATAGAATAACCCCTTTTATTATTATATGTCTTTGCTAGATGTTCTCACACAATTTTGACCCAAAATGTGTGCAAAGTACAGCAGTTGTCAATGTCTGCATGTGTCTGTGCTGCTATGTATAGTTTTTGTTTTTTCATGTCAGAGGCTCACTGCAAAATGGTTTTACAATATAGTTTACTTTTAGTGATGAGAGAGCATATTTGGCCGAATACCGGTTCAATACCACATGTGCCCGAGCATTATGCTTGAGTCTCCGCCCAACAAGTTTCGCGGGTTGTAAGCAGCCAATCAAGGTGCAGATAAGTACTGCCCTCACTGTAATGCTAGTAGCTATGTTGGCTGCTGGCATTACAGTGATTGGCTGGCCAGAAAGCGTCATCGGGTGCTATTTAAAGCATCCAATGAAGCATGTTCATCTCAGACGTAGAAAGGGAGAGCAGAGCATAGGCAGGGAAAGACAGGGAGTAGGGAGTGAAATTTAACAGATTTTATCAGAAACAAGATTTGCAAAGACCCAAATGTCCTTTTTAGGACTACTGAGTGTGTTTGACAGCAGCAAGATATTTTTATTGTGTACCTATTAGTGACATATAGGGCCAGATTTATCAATAGCTAAAGTCACTTTAACGGAGTGAAAAAGTCACAAAATAATCAGTAAAATTGCACATTTTTTTGTGACTTTTTCAAGCTCTGCACTAAGCTCTCCAGTTTTGTGAAAGTGCGCGTGATTTCTTATGTAAATGAATCTCTAGACAGATTTACTATTGCAACCATTTAAAAAAGTCGCAAAATTGTGCACATCATCCGCAGACTGTGTCTGTAATAATCTGGCCCACATCTAGTGACCATAGTGTGTGGCTTTGCGTAAAAATACTGTACTACATCAGCAAACAGTGTCTGTAGCGCAAATTCCATTAATCTGGGTCTAATAGTGTCCATATTCTGTGGATTTTTGTGACATATACTGTCTGGCATGTCTGTATTAAAAATTACATTAATCTGGCCATAATATACTGTCCATTTTCTTTCGGTTTCTGTGACATATAGTGTCCGTCATCCCAAAACAGTTTCTGTATTTCAAATTACATTAATCTGGGCGAAATATACTGTCCATATTCAGTTTTTTTTTGTGACATATATAGTCTGGCATCTGAATGCATTGTCTGTATTTAAAATGACATTAATCTGGGCCTAAAATATTGTCAAAATTCTGGTGTTTTTGGCGACCTGTACAATCTGGCATCCAAATATATTGTCTGTATGTAAAATTACATTAATTTGTCAATAATATACTGTCCATTTTATGAGGGTTTCTGTGACATATAGTGTCCGTTATCCCAAAACAGGTTCTGTATTTAAAATTACATTAATCTGCGCCTAATATATTGTCAAAATTCTGGTGTTTTTTGTGACCTATACATTACGACATCCCAAAACAGTGTCTGTATGTAATATTATACTAATCTGGCAATAATATACTGTCCATATTCTGGTGTTTTATGTGACATATACAGTTCGGCCTCCGAATACATTGTCTGTATTTCAAATTACATTAATCTGGGCCATATATACTGTCCATATTCTGGTGTTTTTTGTGACATATACAGTCCGGCCTCCGAATACATTGTCCGTATTGAAAATGACATTAATCTGGGCCTAATATACTGTCCAAATTCTGGTGTGTTATGTGACATATACAGTCTGGCATCCCAAAACAGTGTTTTGGTTGGACAGTAAAAAAATCTGCGCCATATCTTGTGACAAAACCATTAATATGAAGAAGGTGAGCACTAAGGGATGGGTAAGTGGGCGTGATGCTGATGGTGCAAGCAGAGGCCATGGCCCTGGGCGCAACGAAACTGTGCCTGCTGCCAGTGCACCAGAAAAAAAAAAATCCACTGTACCCAGCTTCATGTTCAACTTAGCAGGGTGGTGCAGGACAACACTGTCCAAGTCGGACCAGTGGGAACAGTTGGTCGATTGGATTGCTGAAGATAATGCTTTCAGTCAGTTAAGAACCACCCTCTTGTCCAGTCTCTGTAGCTAAGAGTCTGGTCTACTGAATCCTCATTATGATCATCCTTCATCCCAAACGAGTGATCCAACATTCGGATATTCCGAGGAGCTCTTTCCAGTACAGAAGATGATCCAGGTGAACGGCAATCATTCGTTCACGAAGTGGATGATGATGAGAAACAGTTGTCAATCACTGAGGTTGTGGTTAGGTCAAGTCAGGAGGATGAGCAGAGTGAGGAAGTGGAAGAGGAGGTGATGGACGATGAGGTCACTGACCCAACATGGGAAGGTGAAAAGCCAAGCGAGGACAGCAGTACAGAGGGGGAGGAATCCGCAGCACCACAACATTCTGGAGGAGGCAGTGGGGTTGCAAAAGTGAGAAGTCGGCCCACACCAAACAGGCCCTCAACCATTACACCGAGCACCCCCATGTGTAAATCTACCTTTCCAAGGGGTAGGTGTTCTGCAGTAAGGCGCTTTTTTGAGGAAAGAGCGGGCAACAAAAGAGTGGTAGTTTGCAACCTGTACCGTACCAAAAAGAGCCGGGGCGTGAACACTAGCAACCTCACCACCACCAGCAGGATCCGCCACATGGCATCCAAGCCCCCTAATAAGTGGGCCGAATGCCTGGGTCCACAATCTGGGTCTGCGGGTCACACCACTGCCTCCTCTTCCCCTGTCTTACACACTGCTGGACCATCCCATGTCGAAGGCACCGGCCAGGATGCCCCTCGCCCTGAACCTGGACCTTCACATGAACCTTCAGCAACAACATCCACTTCCCTGTCCCAGCACAGCATCCAAATGTCTATAACACAGGCATTTAAATGCAAGGGCAAATACCCACCAACCCACCCACAACTTAACCCTAAATGCGCAACTTTCGAAATTACTGGCCCTTCAAATGTTGCCATTTAGGCTTGTGGACACTGAGGCCTTCCGCAGCCTGATGTCAGCGGCCGTTATTTTTCACGGTGTGCTGTGCCCGCCTTACACCAGCATGTGTCCCAGAACATCACCCGTGCTCTTACTAACGCATTTACTGGGAAGGTCCACCTCACTATGGACACACAAGTGCTGTTGGCCAGGGACGCTACATTTCCCTGACTGCACACTGGGTGAATGTTGAGGAGGCCAGGAGTGAGTCGCACTCTGGGATGGCACAGGTGCTACCTACGCCCAGGATTACTGGCTCCAACCCCCACTTCTCATCCTTCGCCGCCTCCTCCTCCACTTCCACCTCCAACAGCAGTCAGCCATCAGTCGCTAGCTCGAAGCAGTGTAGCACTGCTTTGGGTAAGCGTCAACAGGCCGTGCTGAAGTTGATCTGCTTAGGGGACAAACAGCACACTGCCGCAGAGCTATGGCAGGGTATAAGGGACCAGACTGAGCTGTGGCTCTCGCCATCCAACCTACAACCAGGCATGGTTGTGTCTGAGAATGGCCGTAACTTGGTGGCGGCTTTGGAGCTCGGCAACCTGACACAGAATCCATGCCTAGCCCACGTCTTAGCGGCGATAACGGTATTATCAGCGTAACCATCCCACTGCTGTGTCTACTCAAACGATCGCTGGTCACAATTAAGGGGATGCTCTGAATGGGGCAGACGAGGTAATGGGGGAGGAGATGACACAGGTTGATAGCCAGACTACCCACTTTTCTTTTTCTCAGCGCGAATTGGACCATGAAGAGGAGGAGGAGCTGGAGACAGTTGGCTCTGCTACAGAGGGTAATACCCCTGGAACTTTAGTTCTATCTGTTCAGTGTAGATGGGCAGAGGAGGAGGATGAGGAGATGGAGAGTCATCCAAATGTCAAGATCAACGTCTTGCCTGTTGGTACTCTGGCACACATGGCTGACTTCATGTTAAGCTGCCTTTCCCAAGACCCTCGCGTTAAACACATTTTAGATAACACGGATTACTGAGTATTCACCCTTCTCGACCCCCGCTACAATGAGAATTTTCTCATCTCTCATTCCTATGGTGGCGAGGACAAATTAAATGTTGCAATACCAGAAGGTACTTGTTGAAAGATTGTTTCACAGTCCGTACTTCCTTAGGCAACTGAGGAAGGGAATCACCAAAAAAAGCAAATACAATTCTAATCAAAGATATCTTTATTCAAAAACATAATATAAAATACATAAAACAAAAGTAGGTGGTGAGAGCTAGATAAAAGGCTATAATATAGCCCATAGCAGGAGCGACAGTGGCACAATAAATTACAAACAGTGGGGATAGTCAAATGGCAGTGATGCATGAAAGACTAACTACTAGTCTATAATTAGCAGCATATAATAAAGTGCAAATGCATAGTGCAAAAGATGACTGCATATTAGTAAAAACAACACCAGTCTCCATTATAACAAATCATGATTCTTCCCACTTACATAAAGTGCATAAGTAACGCCGTCCCTCCTTAATAAGGGAGACAAGGGGAACACACAGCAAATGCAGAGCAACACCCCCCAAGGCATGGGGCACTTTCATAACACCTCGCCAGCAACCTCACCCTGAAGCGAGGCCTAGTGGTACAAGGAGGAAAAAGTTTTGGAAGATGGAATACATATCAGACTGTGTCAGCGTCCTAAATGATCCCTCAGTGCCTACAACTACTGGATGTCCAAGCTGGTCACATGGCATGAACTTGCGCTCTACGCCTTGGAGAAACTGGCCTGCCCTGCCGCCAGAGTTTTGTCTGAGCGTGTATTTAGTGCTGCTCTTGAGATTATAACAGATAAGCGTATCCGCTTGTCCACTGGCAATGCTGACAGGTTGACTCAGATAAAAATAAACAAGGCCTGGATTGCTCCTGATTTCTCAACTCACCTGCATGCACTCGCATGTCATTTTTTAGAGCGTAAGCTCAACTACAGGCACTCGCATATAATGCTTTAGATCGTCAGCTGAACAGAATGCACTCGCATATAATGTTTTAGAGAGTCAGCTCACCAGCAGGCCCTCGCCCCTAATGTTGCTCCTTTGCTACAAATGATTTTGAGGGTCACCAGCAGGCCACCAATCATAATTTTTCCAGGGTGTGTATGATGCCCTCCTTTTTGTGTAATAACGGGTGTATTGCAGTGCCATTTCCTTGTAATTCTTGTCTGCCCTTTCACTTAGTGCATAGGCTTTATTAGTGTAGGAGTCCCACTACGTGAACAATGTTACCACAATGTGAATGAGGCCCTCCTTTATGTGATATACAGGCTGTTTTGGAGTGCCTCCTCCTTATAATTTTTTGCAGCACTCGCACTTTGAATACAATTGAATATACAGGAACTTTTGTCAGTCTGTAAAAGTGGCGTACAACTTGGACAACATGGTTCCCAGCAGCGACTTGGGAGTCCAAGATGCATCCAGACATCGTCCCCATGCTGTTCTCGGTCCATTTCGGGGGTGTTTCTGTCACTTTCTGACCTTTTCCAATGGACCAGGCCCCCTCCCTCTTCAGAGCAGGGAGTGCCTGGTTGTTTCCCATTGACTTCCATTATACTCGGGTGATTGGCCGAACATACACACATAGTAATGCTGCTCACTCATCACTATTTACTGTATGTGCATAGATTCATGCTGCAAAGGAGTTGATAGGCTAGTTCATAGATGGGACTGTGCTACCCTCCACAAAGGGAGGAGGAGTTAGATTAGAATGGTTGGTGTCAGTCTAGAGTTGGACAGTGGATGTCTAGACAGTGAAGTAGACAGATACAGAAGCACACAGCCTTGAGGAAAAAATTCCAGAGAGCCGGAATGTAGAAAGAGAATAACAGAAGCAAGAGAATTTGAAGAGCATTTCAGTATTGAGAAGTTCTAGGGAGACTGTGCCTTGTGCACATATGGACTTCATGGCGACACCTGCCTAGGAGAAATAAGTCTTATGGTGTCTGGACATACATTTGAGACAGACTGGTAATCTGTATAAAGAAACTACATCCCAAAAAGGAAACTTGTAGTCTTGATCATTGTGAGTACAGCAACATGCAAATGCTACAAAATTAAATCTGTCGTACAGAGGGGCTGCCCCATGGTTGCTTATGCATGCACCCTAAATTCTAGATGCTTATGCTAGAGCTAGAGAAAGTACTGTACAGTGTGAGAAACCATTTTCTTCAGAGAAAGAACTTGGCCTATCAGCAGTGAGAACTGAATAATCTGCAAAAAATTAAAAACTGTGAGAAAACTGTCTGTGCATTAAGAGCTATGACTGCTGTATTGCAAATCCATCGGCCAATAAAGAACTGTTCCACTGCCAACTTGGTGTTATATTTACCTGCATCACCGCACTGCACCACCATCAGCCTCCATCTGCAGCCAGGAACTGTGCCTTGCACCTCAAAACCTACCAACACCAAGGACATCCCAACCGACACCAGGCAGCAGAACCCCAAAGTCAGGGAGTGCCCTGAAAGGAAGAAAAGGTGCACCCCTCCCATCACTGTACAGCCCAGAGGATTATTTGAGTGAGTAATTACTAGTGATGAGCGGCAGAAGCAATATTTGAATTCGCAATATTTTGTGAATATTCGTTACAATATTCATGAATATTCGTATTCGAGATTATTCTATTGATTGTGAAAAAATCGGCAATGTAATATTCGCGTAATGCGAATATAGTGCTATATATTCTTTTTTTAGAATATTCGTAATTTTTCCCATCAGAAGTCATGATTCCTCCCTGTCAAGCCACCCTACAATCAGAGGGAGAGCGCGCGCCCACTAGACTGCCACCCACACCTCTGTCCCTGCCTACTTGCACTTCCCATCCTAAACAACGGAAAACAACTGGACGGCGGTCCCTAACTTAAGTATATGCAGGAGGGACAGATAAAAGCAGAGACAGGTAATGAGCGGCGGGTGGCAGCAGGAGCGTACAGCAGGCAAGGAGGATAGCCAACTAGAAAAGGTCAAAATGAGAGGTTACGTCAGAATACAAGGGAGAAGCAAAGACAATACGATAAACAAGCCGGAGGTCAAACCTGGAGGTCACGTCAAAATAGGGAGAGGCAAAAGGAAGGTCAAATCACAAACAGAAGGTTAAATTCAGAGCAATCAAACGGAGTATAAGGTAGCCCAATAAGCACAGTCACAGGCAACCTGTGGCCTGCAGGTTGCCTGCTTATATACACAGGGGCAGAGGTCATGACCTGCCCCAGGACTAACAGCTGAGCGCCGAGTGCCCTGCTCGGCGCTCAGTCCACACAGGTATCCTGGCAACGGAGGACTCCAGCCGCACATAGAGGGAGCGAGCGGCCAGGTGCGCTCCGCCCTCCATTGCCATGGCAGCAGAGAGGCCGAGCGGCTCCCCGCTCTGCTGGGAAGGCGTCTCCTGCTACTGCCAGCGGCGCAAGGGGGAGCAAGTGCGTCGCTGGCGTCCTGTGACACCCTGCTTAAGTTGCTTTTGGGCCAATGATTGTTCACATTAAATTGGAAAAAATGACGAATAAAAATGCGAAATTTGAATATTCGCGCTCGACACTAGTAATTACTACCACCATTTGTGCCACTATCACTCCTATCCTCTCGTCTCCTCTCTCCTTGGCTCACTGCATACCTACACATGGATTTCATGCTATCTGGAGATGCTTCTGTAACTTTGTATTTTGGAACAGTGGCTGCCTCCCTTTGGACCATGCAATCTTGTCCAAGGCTTTTAATTAGAACATATCGTAAATTCCTCTGAATTCATCTTGTAGGCCTACTCCCAGTAATTGGTGTAAATGTGAATATTTGCTTCAGATATTTGGGAATCTGTACTGTAAGAGATAAAAAAAGAAATCCACATAATATGGGCTGAGGACATAGATTGTAGATAATATATGATAATATATGATAACATAGAAATTATAGGTATGATTGTTAAGTATTTGCACTGTGAATGTGATGCCCCTTGCCTTTGGCCTTCAAAACCCTACACAAATAAAATCTATTGCTAGGTTTCTAGAGAACCAATCTCCCACAGGACAGATCTCAGCTACTTCCCAGCTCATTAAATAGGAAGCCTATAAATCTGCAGCCTTTGGCAGATTTGTCGTCTTTTCACACAAGAAGCCAAATTGCTAGTATGTATGGCTTGAGCAAAGCCTTTCATAATATCTTTTGTCTAAGGGCAGATAGTGTACATTTTATTTACTTTGGATTTCTTTTTTTATTTTTCTTTATCAAAGCTTTAGCAAAACATGTTGCAAGCAAATATGTGTGCACATGGTCAGTATAGTACTGCAAAAATGAAAGATTTTATTAGAATGAATACCCCAATGTAATATGATTCATGGTTTAATTTTTTTACAGATAGAAATGATCTGGTAAAATCTCAGATGCCCTCTGGGAATTAAAATTCCCACAAACTGTATTTAGTGCAAATGTCAGTTGGAACAATGTGCTGCTGAAAGATAATCTTTACACTAGCACAAGTGCTCATATGAACTGCCAGCTGTTTACGTGGGCCAATGAATCATGTTCATGAACAGCATTGATTTGGGCCAATCATCTGCCCATGTAAAAGGTCCTTTCGTGACCTTGCTTTACTGCTTATTGATTATGACAGTATACCTCAGTGAATAGTATTGTATCATTACTGTCTATCTAGAGCAGATATGTGCGAATTGATTCAAAATTAATCACATTCCTTATGAATTTCACAGCAAGAGTGTCCTCCTTCTCCTGGTCTTCTTTGTGGCAGCTAGGCCGCATCAACATACAGGAACGCACCCTTGTTATCGTCTTCATCAGTTATTGTGTCTCCTGCTCAGACTACTGCTTCTCCTCCTACTCTGCTCAGTCAACAGCCATCGATAACATATTGAAACAACTCTATGCCCCCAGCAATCCAATGGTGTGCAAGATTGACCCCCACTTGCCCAAATTTTTGGCAGTTCAGTCTCTGTCGTACGATTTAGTGGATTCTGCTACCTTTAGGGAGTTTATGGCATGCTCTCAACCTCATTAGAAGATACCTAGCTGGCATTATTTATTTAAAAAACTATCCCTGCCTTGTATTGTTATGTGTAGAGAAAATGGGCTACTCCTTGCAATTGTCACTGTGCAGCAAGGCGTCTGCCATGGTTGACACCTGGAGCAGCTGTTATGGGCAGGGACCGTAAATGCACTCCAGCAGTGAGGCCAAGTCTTATTGAAACCTCCATTATTGAAACCTTGTGTTGGTCCGTTTCCCACAAAAAGTGCTTATCTGCCTCCTCCCGATCCTCCTCCATGTACATCCTTCCCTCCCCAACAGAAGAAGGGTTAAGCATTGCGTCCACTCTCCCTCCCTGCTACCATATCTCCAACTTGAAGCCATGCTATGTTAGAGCTGATCAGACCGAGTGACAGTAGCCACACAGCCGATAACTTGCTAAAGTGCATCAAGCAGCAAGCATCCTACTGGCTGTCTCCCCGCTCCAACCGGTCAAAGTGGTCAACAACAATGGAAAGAACATCATGACTATGCTGCATGTGGTGTAAATAACAAATGCTCCCTGCATGGCGCATGTGATAGATTTAGTTGTGCAGCATTTTTTGAAAAAGTATTGTGACCTGCAATGGGTGCTGGCCATGTCCAGGAGACTGTCCTCGCATTTCAGGCATTCATATGTAGCAAAAAACTTCCTTCTAGACTTGCAGAAACTGCTGCATCACTTGATTTGCAATGTTATAATTTACTGGAATTCCATCTTGCAGATGCTAGAGCATCTGTATGAGCAGTGAAAAGTGGTAAATGATTTCATCATGCACCAGAAGACTTCTGCAGGGAGCATGTGTTGTTTTAAAGTCAGGCAATGGCAGCTCATCAAAGACACATGCCACATATCGAGGCGATAAGATTTGTCAATAGGGACAGCTGCGGCATTAACAATGTTATCCCTCTATTATTTATCTTAGAAAAGACACTCATACTGATACAAGGAAGGGTGAAATAAGAATAGCTTCAATATTTTGCTGTAGCTGTTGTGGACCCTTATGGAGGAGTAAGTGGAGGAGAGGAATGAGGAGCTGCCACTGGAGGAGGAGTTGCTTATGCGGGAGGACAAGGTTGATGATGATTCTGACAGCACAGGCCATGATGATCAATCATCTCAGTTGGGGGACAGAGCCAAAAAGAACTAGATCCTCATGCATACTGGTGAGCATGGCAAGCTGTAAGCTTGCTTGCTTAGGTACTGATAAGCCTATTTGTCCTGTTCTCCCAACTTGTACCCCCGGGGTCTATATGCAGTTCAACAGGCAGATATCGCCATTTTACTAGTTAATAAATTGAGACTAGTATCTGTAATCTGTGGCTTTATTAACCGGCAGTAGATAAGGTAAACTATATAAAAAAAGAACATAAAAAGGACTGAATGTACAGCATACATGTACACAAAGCTTATAAGAAAACATTAATTAATCCCTTACCGACGATGCTTGAGTAAAGAGACACATAATGTGCAGCTGCTCCTTCCATGAGGTGAGGGAAAATGGCAGCAGGCCTGTGTCTCTTTCCCATAAAGCACTGCAAGCAGGAAGTTGTGTAACCTAATTAATATTCATAGCTATAACAAAGCAAGAATGGGCTTACAGCTAAAGGTTACTAGGTGGCGCTGTGGGCACACATATGAATACACATTAACAGAAAACTATGCAATGGCTTCTGAAGAGAAGACAGTACACTAGTATTACCAAAAAGCAATCCGATAATTGCTGGATAGCCAGGCTTTTCAACCCTTGGTAACAAAACAAAATGGAGGAATGTTTTCCTGTTGCCGAAAGGGAGGCCAAATAGCTTTATTACCAGTAGACACTGGGTACTCAGCTTGCTGCAGATTTTGGCGAGCAGACATCTGCCGCCCACGCTCCTGACCAAGAGGTCCCTCTTCGACTTCCCCGTTCAACCCACGCAGTCACCCACTCATCACTGCTATCACAAGCAGCAAAACAGCCAGTTCAGTCTCATGAACATGATGGAGCAGTTCTTTCACGTGCCGCACCAGGCTGACTGAATCAGCAAATGGAAAAGTACCTCCTAGAAAAAACAGGTTCATTCTTACCCAGACTATAGCCTTTCTCTAGCCCATACTATGTTCCCTGACCCCATGGACCTCTGGGAAGGCATACTGGAACAGTGGCCAGAACTGGTCCAGTTCGCTCTCTCTTGTCCATTGTCTTGTCCAGTCTTCAGTATCATTCAAAAGAGGGTTTTGAGCATGGCAGTTGGCGTCACACCCAAACGGACAAAGTTGTCCACGCCAGTGTTCAAAACATCACTTTTGGCATAGTTCTGTGAGGATTCTCACATACCTTTGGCTTAGGCTAATGAATAGATCTGCTATTGCTGAGGTGGATATTTATCCCTGGCCCCAGCATGCCACTATCTGCCTTCCTATTGTCATGTTCCGTACTGTATGGATGCTGCTGCCATCACCAGCACAACAGCTGCTCTCTGTTGCTAATCCCCCTACTGCCACTTCTATTACCGCTTCTGCCATTACCTCTACTCAGCACTACTACTACAAGAAGATATAAGTGAGGGACATAAACATGTGGAGTCACTGTGGGTAGAGATACATGGAGCCAAAAACAATAATAAATTACTAATAGGAATTTACTGTAAACCACCTAATACAGTTGTGTTCAAAATTCAACCCCCACTGATATTGAGTGTTTTGGCCAGTTTGACATTGATTTTGATCATTTCAGTCATTTTGTTTACAATTAAATTAAAGAGGCACTTGTAAGTCAGACAAATATAACATAACATTTATAATGAAATAACCACAAATGTCTTTTCTGTGCTCACATCATTATCAGTTTTATTCAACCCCCAAGTGACATTCAGTCTTAGTACTTAGTACAACATCCTTTTCCAGTTATAACAGCTTTTAAACGTAAGGCATAGCTTGACACAAGTGTCTTGCAGCGATCTACGGGTATCTTCGCCCATTCTTCATGGGCAAAAGCCTCCAGTTCAGTCACATTCTTAGGCTTGCGCGCTGCAACTGCTTTCTTTAAGTCCCACCAGAGGTTCTCAATCGGATTTAAGTCTGGTGACTGCGATGGCCACTTCAAAATGTCCCAGCCTTTAATCTTCAACCATGCTCTTGTGGACTTGGAGGTATGCTTGGGATCATTGTCCTGTTGAAAGGTCCAACGTCTCCCAAGCCTCAGGTTTGTGACCGGACTGCATCACATTTTCATCCAATATCTCCTGGTACTGAAGAGAATTCATGGTACCTTGCACACGCTGAAGCTTCCCTGTACCTGTAAAAGCAAAACAGCCCCTAATGCATGATTGACCCCCCGCCATGCTTCACAGTAGGCAAGGTGTTCTTTTCTTCATAGGCCTTGTTCTTCCTCCTCCAAACATAGTGTTGATCCATAGGCCCAAACAGTTCTAATTTTGTTTCATCAGTCCACAGAACACTATCCCAAAACTTTTGTGGTTTGTCCACATGACTTTTGGCATACTGCAGTCGACTCTTCTTATTCTTTGGAGACAGCAAGGGGGTGCGCCTGGGAGTTCTGGCATGGAGGCCTTCATTACGTAGTGTGCACCTTATTGTCTGAGCTGAAACTTCAGTACCCGCATCTGACAAATCTTTTTCAGTTCCTCAGCAGTCACACGGGACTTTTCTCCACTTTGCGCTTCAGGTAGCACACAGCAGTCGAAGTCAGCATCTTCTTTCTGCCACGACCAGGTAGCGTTTCAACAGTGCCCTTTGCCTTGAATTTGCGAATGATGCTTCCTATGTTGTCTCTTGGTATGTTTAACATCTTTGCTATCTTCTTATAGCCATTGCCCTTCCTGTGAAGAGAAATCACCTCTTCTCTTGTCTTCCTGGACCATTCTCTTGACTTCACCATGTCTGTAAACACACCAGTAAATGTCTAGAAGGAGCTGAGTATCACAGTCATTTAAAATCTGCCTAATTGGTGCTTATTATGCTTGATTGCTGCTCCTTGACATCCACAGGTCTTTTCAATTCCTGATCGAAAACACTTGAATGAACCTCTGTTCTTAAGAGTGGTAGTCTTTAAGGGGTTGAATAATTGTGTCAATGAAGAAATCACAAAACAAACATTTAATACTGTATTACAAAAACAATTGATGTCATTTTAGTTGCATTTGGTTCTTTAAAAAGTCCTTGTAAGATTTCATTCTGAACACAATTACAAATGTACACTAAATTCCCTAAAACCCTTTACAGCATTGGGGGTTGAATAATTTTGAACACAACTGTATACCAGAGTCCACAGAAAATCTACTACTAAACGAGATAGACAAGGCGGCAAATCATAATTAGTGTTGAGCGCGAATATTCGAATTTCGAATTTTTATCGCGAATATCGCAACTTCGATAATTCGCGAATATTTTTTTGTTTTTTTTTAGTTGTTAATTCTTGTTGCTCTCTGGTTGTCTTCCCAGTTCCCACTTCCCAAAAGCTGTTCTTACCTGTCCGGAGGATTCCTGGCTCCCTGCCCGCTTCAGTCATTGCCTGCTGTCAGTCTTCTGCTGACTTCCCATGTGCATGGGAACGCTCCATGCTAAAGTGTATTGTCGGATGTGAGAATCACGATCTCACAAATTTGACTAAGTTGTAATCGTAATGCGATTAATATAACCTGAATTATTCGCATTGCGATATTCATTCTATTCTAGCAATACAACCATTAGGAACTTAGCTCTAAGATCAATTCGCAATGCGATTATATGATTCTGCCTCGCGAATGAAACTTAGAGCTGACCGAGCCTCTAATGGTTGTATTGCTGAATATAATCGTAAGATTGAGAATATAGTGCTATATTCGTGAATTCGAGATACTCTCAATCTTCGCTCTATTCTAGCAATATACATCCATTAGGAACTTAGCTCTAAGATCACCATACGCAATGCAGTATACGCTGTCGCTGAATAAACTTAGAGCTGAGTTCCTAATGGCTGTATTGCTGGAATAGAACGAAGATTGAGAATATCTCAATTCACGAATATAGCACTATATTCTCAATCTTCGTTATATTCCAGCAATACAAACCATTAGGAACTCGGTCAGCTCTAAGTTTCATTCGCGAGGCTGAACATATAATCGCATTGCGTAATTGATCTTAGAGTTAGTTCCTATCTGGATGCATTGCTAGAATAGAAACGAAGATTGAGAATATCTCGAATTCACGAATATAGCACTATATTCTCAATCTTCGTTGTATTCTAGCAATACAACCATTAGGAACTCTAGATCTAAGTTGTAATCGCAATGCGATTAATACAGGTTATATTAATCGATATAACGAAACTTAGAGCTGGGTTCCCAATGGCTGTATTGCTAGAATAAAAGAAGATTAGAGTAAATCCAGCTCTAGTCATTAATCGCACAATGATTTAGTGACTGTAGATCTGAAGTTTCATGGTTGGCTGCACTGAACATAACTAAGATTGAGAATATAGTGCTATATTCGTGAGATATTCGCTATCTTTGTCAATTCTAGCGATACAAGTAACCATTAGAACTCTAGATCTAAGTTTCATTCGCGTACGCGAATATATATTCGCGATAAAATTCGCAATATATAAAATCATGACGAGTATTCGATTTCGACTAATATATGACGAAATCAATTCAATCAATATTCGCGAAATATCGCCAAATCGAATATGGCACTCCCGCATCACTCTTTTGGCATACTGCAGTCGACTCTTCTTATTCTTTGGAGACAGCAAGGGGGTGCGCCTGGGAGTTCTGGCATGGAGGCCTTCATTACGCAGTGTGCACCTTATTGTCTGAGCTGAAACTTCAGTACCCGCATCTGACAAATCTTTTTTCAGTTCCTCAGCAGTCACACGGGGACTTTTCTCCACTTTGCACTTCAGGTAGCACACAGCAGTCGAAGTCAGCATCTTCTTTCTGCCACGACCAGGTAGCGTTTCAACAGTGCCCTTTGCCTTGAATTTGCGAATGATGCTTCCTATGTTGTCTCTTGGTATGTTTAACATCTTTGCTATCTTCTTATAGCCATTGCCCTTCCTGTGAAGAGAAATCACCTCTTCTCTTGTCTTCCTGGACCATTCTCTTGACTTCACCATGTCTGTAAACACACCAGTAAATGTCTAGAAGGAGCTGAGTATCACAGTCATTTAAAATCTGCTTAATTGGTGCTTATTATGCTTGATTGCTGCTCCTTGACATCCACAGGTCTTTTCAATTCCTGATCGAAAACACTTGAATGAACCTCTGTTCTTAAGAGTGGTAGTCTTTAAGGGGTTGAATAATTGTGTCAATGAAGAAATCACAAAACAAACATTTAATACTGTATTACAAAAACAATTGATGTCATTTTAGTTGCATTTGGTTCTTTAAAAAGTCCTTGTAACATTTCATTCTGAACACAATTACAAATGTACACTAAATTCCCTAAAACCCTTTACAGCATTGGGGGTTGAATAATTTTGAACACAACTGTATACCAGAGTCCACAGAAAATCTACTACTAAACGAGATAGACAAGGCGGCAAATCATAATGAGGTGGTTATTATGGGGGACTTCAACTACCCAGATATAGACTGGGAAACTGAAAGCTGTACATTGCATAAAGAAAACAGGTTATTGGCAATAACCAAAGACAATTACCTTTCACGACTGGTTCAGGACCCGACTAGAGGGACAGTATGGGACTTAGTATTAACCAATAGATCTGACAGAACAACAGATGTGCAGGTTGGGGGACACCTGGGAAATAGTGACCATAATTAATAACCTTCCAATTATTATTCAAAAGAGCATTTCTACAGGGAGGAACAAATTTAGCCAACTAAGAGAGGCCATATGCCTAACTAACTGGGACAAAGTCCTCAAAAGTAAAAATACAGCCACAAAATGGGATATCTTTAAAAGCATCCTAAAATCTCATTGTGAGAGGTACATACCGTATGGGAATAAAAGGTTAAGGAACAAAAAGAAACCAATGTGGATAAATAGAACTATAAAGAAAGCAATAAATGACAAAAAGAAAGCATATAAATCACTAAAACAGGAGGATAGCGAGGAAACACTGAAAAACTATAAGGAAAAAAATAGAACATGTAAAAAACAAATAAAAGTGGTCAAACTAGAGACCGAGAGATTAATTGCCAAAGAAACTAACCCTAAAATGTTCTTCAATTATATAAATGTTAAAGAGTATAAATCTGAAGGTGTCGGCCCTTTAAAGAGTAATGAGGGGGGAGTTGCAGAGAGCAACAAGGAGAAAGCAAAGCTGTTAAATATTTTTTTCTCCAATGTATTCACTGAGGAAAATAAACTGTCAGATGAAATGCTGAATGTAAAAATAAATTCCCCATTAAAAGTGTCCTGCCTGACCCAGGAAGAAGTACAACAGCGACTTAAAAAGATTAAAATAGACAAATCGCCAGGACCATATGGCATACACCCCCGTATCCTAAGGGAATTAAGTAATGTCATAGCCAGACCCTTATTTTTGCTATTTGCAGACTCTATACTGACAGGGAATGTTCCACAGGATTGGCGCATAGCAAATGTGGTGCCAATATTCAAAAAATATTTTAATATCTGTTGTGGGTAAACTGTTTGAAGGTTTTCTGAGAGCTGCTATCTTAGAGGATCTCAACGGAAATAAGCAAATAACACCATATCAGCATGGCTTCATGAGGAATCAGTCATACCAAACTAATTTAATCAGTTTCTATGAGGAGGTAAGTTCTAGACTTGACAGCGGGGAATCAATGGATGTCGTATATATGGACTTCTCCAAAGCATTTGACACTGTACCACATAAAAGGTTAGTATATAAAATGAGAATGCTCGGACTGGGAAAAAATGTCTGTATGTGGGTAAGTAACTGGCTGAGTGATAGAAAACCAGAGGATGGTTATTAACGATACACACTCAAATTGGGTCACTGTCACTAGTGTGGTACCTCTGGGGTCAGTATTGGGCCCTATTCTTTTCAATATATTTATTAATGCTCTTGTAGAAGGCTTGCATAGTAAAATATCAATTTTTGCAGATAACACTAAACTGTGTAAAGTAATTAACACTGAAGAGGACAATATACTCATACAGAGGGATCTGGATAGATTGGAGGCTTGGGCAGAGAAATGGCAGATGAGGTTTAACACTGACAAATGTAAAGTTATGCACATGGGAAGGAATAATGCAAGTCACCCGTACAAATTAAATGGTAAAACACTCGGTAACACTGACATGGAAAAGGATCTAGGAATTTTAATAAACAGAAAATTAAGCTGCAGAAACCAGTGTCAGGCAGCTACTGCCAAGGCCAATAAGATAATGGGTTGCATCAAAAGGGGCATAGATGCCCGTGATGAGAACATAGTCCTACCACTTTACAAATCACTAGTCAGACCACACATGGAGTACTGTGTACAGTTCTGGGCTCATGTGAACAAGGCAGACATAGCAGAGCTGGAGAGGGTTCAGAGGAGGGCAACTAAAGTAATAACTGGAATGAGGGATCTACAGTACCCTAAAAGGTTATCAAAATTAGGGTTATTCACTTTATAAAAAAGACAACTGAGGGGAGATCTAATAACTCCAGGACTGTGACTGTGACGAGGGGACATACTCTGCGTCTGGAGGAAAGAAGGTTTGTACACAAACATAGAAAAAGATTCTTCACTGTAAGAGCTGTGAGTCTATGGAACTCTCTGCCTGAGGAGGTGGTGATGGTGAGTACAATAAAGGAATTCAAGAGGGGCCTGGATGTATTTTTGGAGTATAATAATATTACAGTTTATAGCTACTAGAGATAGGTCGATGATCCAGGGAGTTATTCTGATTGCCTGATTGGAGTCTGGAAGGAATTTTTTATTCCCCTTAAGTGGGGAAAATTGGCTTCTACCTCACAGGTTTTTTTTTTATCTTCCTCTGGGTCAAGTTACAGGATGACAGGCCTAATGTTACTACTAATACTACTACTACTACTACTACTACTACTACTACTACTACTACTACCCCAACACAGCCGAACACACTTCTAATGGCTTGTATGTTTGTTCAGAACAAGTCATTATTTCTTCTGACAATTAACATTTCTGTGTATAAATATGGACAGGCGTCTGCCTCTGTGTGTGCATAAACAGGGGCTGTCATCTTCCCTCCTTTAAGGCATAATTTTTTGTATGCTTGCTCCTAATAAGCCTCTTTTTCCCCCCGATAACATTGTGTGTATTTAAACACCATCTGTCCCCAATAATGGATAATTTTCTTTCTAATATTAAAGGCATAATAGATGCAACTGCACAGTGTGTTTTTAAACAAAAAAAAAATACTGTTTGTTAACATCATGCACCATGCGTTTACCCATAGCTATATATATTTGCTCTTACTGTCATTTTGTGAAAGAGCTTGTAGGGGAGGGGAAAGAATAGAAAGAGTAAAGTTTTGGAAAAAAAAAAAAAAAAAATCCTAGGAGACATCATATACTAATTTCCAGACCAACTGGAGTTCTTATGATTCACATAGTTATAATTGATTAGGGCACAAATCGAATTTATTAAAAAAATTCTTAGAATCGGATGCTAAATAAATTTCGAGAGGTTTGCTTAATGCTTATCTCTACAACAAACAACATAGGAAATTGCTATTAATCATCACTAGTTTTTTTTTCCAACAAGAAGTATATTAAGTTTATAGCTTGATGTAATTGATATATGGCTCCTAAGTATAATATTTAATTGTGGGAGATGAAATGCCCCCAGAACTAGAGGCCTAAGCTAGTAGCTATAACTACAGAAGCATTTGTACCCATTCAATCAATGCATTATTGTCAGTTTGTGGTTCATCCATTAAATGGTTCTTGTTTCACTACTTAACACTGGTGTTTCTGTAGTTATACCTACTAACTAAGGCCTCCAGCTCTAGGGGCCTTTCACCTCCTACAATTGAATATTATATGTAGGAGCCATAATTACATAAAGTTATAAATTGAGTATACTAATTGTTGGAGATCAGTGATTTGTTATTTCTCTCATACTTTTACAATGACCAGTAATGTGTATTTCTAGTGAGAAAGCTAGAGAATTGCAAAATATGAATCAAACTGTGTTAGTATTTATACTAAAAAAAAATATACAAAAATGATTACAAAATATTTTGTAGTCTTCTATTATGTTCTTATTAAACTTTCCTTTCTAGCAACATTTAAAATCTAGTATATATATTCTGTTGGAAGTAATCGCCTTGCTCGCTCCTCTGAGTATTCTCCCATGTCTTACTTGAAGTTATTCAGGTGCTCATCATTTTAGGGAAAACGTGCAGCTTATAATACTGAGGTTCTTTATCTGAGACTCAAGTAGTTCCACATAGCTTTGTGCCTTGTGATTGCCCAGGAAGCCCTAAACCAGGGATGGTCAAACTGCAGCTTTCCAGCTGTTGTAAAACTACAATTCCCACCATGCCCTGTTGTAGGCTGATAGCTGTAAGCAGTCTTTGCATGCTGGGAGTTGTAGTTTCTCAACAGCTGGAGAGCCGCAGTTTGCCCACCCATGCCCTAAATCAATGCAGCAAAGATGTTGCAAGTCGCACTTTCTTTACTAATGAGCTTCTTGGAGAATTCCTTGCAGTCCAGGATCTTTTTCATTTGTGATCCAATGAAGGCAGGTGCCTTGGCATCAGACAGGTTTACGTAAAAAAAAAGTCTTGAAGGTACTCAAAGACTGCTGACTCCTTAGAGTTGTGAAAAATTATTTCATGAGGCACAATTTCATATGCAGTGGTGGAATAGCACCTTCTATAAGTCTATCAGTGGCTCCCACTTGATGTTGTTGATCCTCAACAACATGCACAGCACTGTAAACATGGCAATGGTGATAAAAACATATTTAACAGGTCAAGTCAGTTGGTCCAAACAATGAAATTTATGAGCAGTAGAGTGCCTTAATTGTGGCAGTTTTTGCTGCACTAAATTTCTGTGGCTGAAAATCAATTCCATTCATCTGTAAGGAATTATTTTGGCGGTAAGCACATGGATTTCTGCAAACCCAATTTATGTAAATGGAAGTAATTTTCAGTTGCAGAAATTTTCTGCAACTAAATCTGTCGAAGGCACCCTTATAGTGACAATATATACAGTCAGTGTATTGTATGTGGGTGACGAAGCAATGAAACACTTAAAAAATGAGACCATAAGTTTCATGTTATTGCAATATTTATCTTTTGGATTAGTGTTTGCAAATTAGTTAATTCATTTTGTAATGTAACCAGTGTGGAACTGAGTGTACATGAAATAGGCTGATAAATCATACCATAGTTTTTGTACTATACAATGTCTTGAAATGTAATAAGCACTGAAGCTTAGACAACACAAAAAGGATTTGGTTTTAGACCAATTTAAGACTGCTTGGGTGGTCTACTGTTTCAGTGCTTACTTCCCTGTTAGTCTAAGGTAGTGAAAGGGTAATGCTGGCTTGTTTGGAGATGTAAGGTATAAAAAGGGTTATTGCTTGTTTCCCTGACTGTTATAGTGGCATAGATAATATTTGGTGTACTGTGGCTTACTCACTTCCTCAAGGCTTCAGCAATGTTTCCAGGGCCTGAGTGTTTTCTCTTTGACAGGAATCAGAACAAATTTACTACTGAATATGTACACTTGACACTTTTTATGCCTTGTTTTAACACTAATGATCGTGATATCACTGGTTTCCTGTTCATCCTTGGCAGCACACACCAAAGGGTTAAGTCCCCTAGGTACAACCAGAATTTGAGACCAATTAGTAAGCAATACATTGATTAATTACACAGATAAAGAGAAGCGGTATCTCTGGCGCTGAGTATTGTTGTAAGCAGCGATATCGCTATGTGGCCGTATCCACACAGAAACTACACAACACTGGAAAAATGCTATGCATATTGCGCTCACCCTATTTAGGTACCAATAACCTACTAAGCGAGGTACTATCTTGATCCGCAGATATTTGCCTACCTTGATATCCTCACTTGTGATTTCTTTTCCTCCTAGGTAGTTGCAGGTGATTAGGTACTTCTAAAATCGTGCGTCTGTATTACTTTCAGGAGCGTGCTCCAGCCGGTAGCACTAAGCTCCGATTACCCTATGCTCGCGCTCCGTGCAGGAGCGAGTGACGTCACTATATGAGCTACGGGTTGGTAGTTGAGGCAAAAGAGTGCTTCAAACCTACGTGTTTCAAACGAAAATCTTCGTTCTTCCTCAGGGATAGCTTGTACTCTATGCCTACCCCCTATTTATAGGATGCCCTTATTCTTCCTTTAACCCCTATGTCACCTGCTTGCTTACTCCTGCCTTAAATTACTCTAATCAAAGCCAAATAACTCAATGTCCATATTTAATCCTTTAGGGCATAAAGTGTCCATATTAAAAATCCATTTGATCTCGTGGACAATTTTTTTTTGAAGTCGCCCCCTCTTGCATCTCTCTGCACGATTTCAAGTCCAAAAAATACTGAGCCCCTGAATAAACCTCCATGCTTCTCTCTATAATGTTTAAACAATGGATGACCTTTATCTTTTTTCTTTATATTATTTACATGTTCATTAAGCGTTTCTTTTAGTACTCTCTTTGTTCGGCCGATATACATTTTATTGCATGGGCATCTTATAGCATAGATAACTCCTCGGCTGTTACAGGTTATGTGTTGCTTGATCTTATATTTATATGTCCCTTCTGTGTTACATATTTCTGATTGTTTAATGTTTTCAGTTTTTCTGCATGCTATACAGTTTTTACAGGGGTAGAAACCAATTGGTGGGCCCATCTTACTATTTTTTCCTTTTTTCTTATTACCTTCCACGGCTGCACATCTATTAGTGGATGCCACCAAATTACCCAAGTTCGCCGCTTTCCTATAAACAAACTTAGGTAATATTGGGATCTTATCTCCTATATTTGATGATCATTTTCCTGAATTGTCTTGTTTGTCCGTTATATGGGATAATGATAGGGGGTATTTTTTCCTCTTTCTCTTTTCTTATTGGTTGTTTCATCCTCTTTATTTTTACTTTTATTTTCTAATAAGCTTTCTTAAGCTTTCTAAGCTTTTCAGTTCTCCTATATTTAATTTTTCCCCTGTTATTTTAACCTTATCATAGCCCTTTGCTATAAATTTCTCTTGCATCCTATCTGCTTCATTATTATAATCTTTTGTATCCGTGCAATTCCTCCTGATTCTTAAAAATTGGCTCCTAGGTATATTGTCCAGCCATTTAGGAAGGTGGCAACTAGTTCTAGAGATGAGTCATTTGGTTTCACATACGTTTTGGTATGATTTTTATCTCCTACTGGGTAAATAGGCAAATCTAAAAAGATAATTGTCTTTTTACTTTGTGTAGCCGTAAATTCCAAATAAAAATAGTTTTTATTGATATCCGTTAAAAATTTTGACAATTCATCTTTCCCTCCCCCCCCATATAAAAACAACGTCATCAATGAAGCGTTTCCATAGGACGAGGCCCGCCCGGAGCTCGCCATTAGGAAATATGTGTTCCTCCTCACAAAGGCCAACATATAAATTTGCAAACCCCGGTGCGATCCTCGTCCCCATGGCCACGACCCATGTCTGTAAATAAAACTTTTGTTTATATTTAAAATAGTTTTTTTCAAGAATAAAAAGAATACATTGCGTAATAAAATTAATCTGTGTGTCAGGTAACTTCCCCATTTTTTGCATGAAGAATTTTGCCGCTTCACATCCTTTTTTATTTTCAATGATGGTATATAGGGATTTTACATCAAGGGTCCCCAGAATGTAATTATCTTTCCATTTTATTTCTTCCGATATCTGTAGTATATTTTTTGTATCTTTTAGATAAGCCGGCAAAATTTGGGCATATGTTTTCAAATAGTTATCGATATATTTCGATAGGCAGCTAGTTAGGGATTCTATGCCGGATACGATGGGTCTCCCTGGCGGTTTCTTTATGTCTTTATGTATTTTAACAAAACCCAAAAATACATAAAGACATAAAGAAACCGCCGGAAGCGATAGTAATCCTACCATACTGGCCACGAAGAATGTGGTTTTCCCTAGCTCTCTGTCTATCCAAGGGGAGAATTTGGAGGATTCCGCCCCAACAGGATCTTCTCACTCAAAATGGGATTCTACATCCAAACGCCAACAGTCTGAAATTGACGGCCTGGAAGCTGAGCGGGAATCTTTAGTCCATTCAGGCCTTCTAGAAGAGGTGATCAGTACACACCTAGCTGCCCGAAAACCAGCCACAATAAGGGCTTACAATCGAGTCTGGCGCATATATAAAACCTGGTGTCAGAACACTTCTAAAAACCCAGAAATAAAACCAACACGTTGAAAGTTCACTTCACCGCGATAAATGCTTAGCTGCAGGGGAAATTAACAAATAATCCATTGATTCGCACCTTCTTTGAAGCCTTGAGAAATATGAATCCATCATTTAACCATCCCATTCCATCCTGGGACTTGTCAGTGGTATTGTCTGCCTTGTGTAAACCACCGTTTGAACTGCTTGAAGAAGCATCACTCAAGCATCTGTCTGCAAAAACCTTGTTTTTAGTTGCCATTGCGTCAGCAAGACGTATAAGTGACCTGCGAGCCCTGTCCTGCAGGAAACCATATTTAAGGGATCTAGGCCATTGTTTGGTTCTTCGCACCATGCCAGGTTTCTTACCCAAAATTGCTTCAACAACTAACATTAACCAGGAAGTTTATCTACCAGTGATCCAGGTTATTACTCAAGACCAAAGTCTACTGGATGTCAGAAGATCGGTACTGTACTATCTTCAATACACCTCATCGTTCAGGATATCAGAAAACCTTTTTCTACAACATCAAGGACCAAATCAGGGTAAAAGAGTCAGTAAAGTAACCTTGGCAAGATAGATTAAACAATCAATAGAGTTGGCCTACTTAATTTCTGATTTGCAATGTCCTTTAGTGATAAAGGCTCATTTAACAAGATCCACGGCATCTTCCTGGGCGGAGCTAGCGCAAATACCTTTAGAACAAATTTACAAGGCCGCAACATGGTCCACGTCATCAACTTTTATTAAGCACTACAGGCTAGACATCCAGGCAGCAGAAGAAGCTTCTTTTGGGAAACGAGTGCTACAATTGGCGGCCAGTGCTCCCTCCCCTTGAGTACTGCTTTAAAGTTCCTTTGGTGTGTGCTGCCAAGGAAGAACAGGAAAACGAAAATTTACTCGCCTAAATTTTTGTTTCCTGGAGTCCATAGGCAGCACAATATGCCCACCCGTAAATAAATTATTGCTGCATAC
Source organism: Bufotes viridis (assembly GCA_033119425.1). Classification (NCBI taxonomy): domain Eukaryota; kingdom Metazoa; phylum Chordata; class Amphibia; order Anura; family Bufonidae; genus Bufotes; species Bufotes viridis. The sequence continues at coordinate 298,764,682 of CM065589.1, read as the reverse complement.
ATTACAGGGCTCTGTGTGGTTTGTGAAGCTTTATACTGGGAGGTTCCTAATTAATTAATCAATCTATTGCTTACTAATTGGTCTCTAATTCTGGTTGTACCTAGGGGACTTAACCCTTTGGTGTGTGCTGCCTACGGACTTCAGGAAACAAAAATTTCCGTGAGTAAATTTTCGTTTTTCTGGTAATCTTGTCATCAAGTTAAATACAACGGTGGAAAAATCTATTATTTAAATAGTTATTTTAAAAATGGGGATAAAGTTTGATGACAACACACTTATATTGAGATATTATTTTGCCACCAAACAGCAATGCATAATATTTGAGATGAGCGAATTTCTTGAAATTAATTTCAGATCTGATCCCAACAAATTGGTCAGAAAATTCAATTCGGGTTCAAATCGATTCTACACAAATCGAAAGTGCTCCAATTAGCTTAAAAATTTGTGTATAACATTCTGAGGTCATATTTTTATCTCCTGTCTCTCTTTTTATTTTTTTATTTTTTTTCTCTCTCTCTGTCTCTGTCAATCCCCTTTGAAACTCTTTAACGCAAAGACAGCAATAGTAAATAATGTCAGATTGACAGTGACGTACATTGCTATGAGTAAACGCATGGCTGATGGTGTTAATAAACTGCGTGTTTAAAACCACACTGCACCGTTGAATTTGTTATGCTTTTTAAGATTAAAAGCCATTCCATAAATTGCCCCTTATTGGAGGCAGAAACTATGTAAACTATAGAAAAATAGCAGCAGGTTTTTTGGGGAAAAATGTTTACTTGAATGTCCCCTGCTACAACAAAATATACTCTATTATGGTGATCTTCACTGACTAAAATACACTTATTGCACACTTATAAACTGTTGAAAAATTGCAACAGGTTTTCAGAAAAAAAATTACACTGGATGTCTCCGGGGTGAGACAAAACTATGCATTGCTGTTGACACAGCGGTTGTGCAGTTGTTTTTGACTGACTTAATCCTGGCCTATTTGCCGGGTAGCGCCTGGACCTCCACTGTTTCCCATTATAGTCAATGGGGCCAGCAGGCATTGTGATAACATCCAGCAACGCCGGATACAGAGAGCTCTGGCAGGCTGTTCTCTGCCAAAACAGCCTGCCGGAGCTAATGGCACTAGTGGAGCATTAGCTTTATAAACTGTAAAATCTATACAACAGTTTTTTGTTTTTTTAATGACTGGCCCCTGCACATAAAAACAAATAGTGTACTGTCTCTTTAAGGATCTCTGTGCAATAGTGTGCCAGCCTATATACATGTGAACAGCTCCAGCCCTGACACTAACAGACACAAAAGACTAACTCACCCTATCCTATCCCTACTGATAAAACCTTACTTTCTACCTAATAATTCAATCTACGTAACTGAATATATCTTCTTCACAATTCTTACACTGTTCCTGCAAGACCCTAACATGGTTGGTTTGTGTGTCTGATTGGTTTATGTCAGAGACATGGCAGGCATGTCTTATCGCTTCAGTGGCAGAGCTTACAATGGTTTAATATACATAAGTTAAAATACTTTAAGAAATAGAATAAAATATAATAAAAATACAGTAGATAGCATCTGCATCTAAGTGTGCCATGGGGCCCTTGTCATCACAGCTTATAGATATGGCCTCAACATACAGTCTGGAGAAGCATGGATATCATTATCAACCAATAAAAACTTATGTTATGGGATAAATAAAAATGTTTCTCTAAATATAACTGAAATTATTAATTCTACTATGGATTGTGAGATATAAAACAGTTGCAGATGCATGATACATGGATTGTGATAGCATTGATAGATGTATTTAAATAGTGCTATGTGCATCTCTATCGATATTAAGATCTGCTTTGAATACTTTATACATATTTGTGGGACCATATAGATATTACACTACTGCGCTCCTCTCTCACTTTGGTTGTTAGGTCCCTCAATTTTTAGTGTTGCTGGAGTTTGGAGACTGCTCATGACAAGAGCGCTCCTGTACTTCCTTGTCCAGCATCTGCTGAATGAAACTGGTCATGCACCGTAAAGAAGTCCAGCTGGTTAATTTGATAGAATAGTTATTATGAATACAAATAGATTGTCAATATGCACCTTGTGTAATAGTCATAATCCAAGTAAAGTACTGATACACAGTTTGTATAAGGCTATTTTCACACTGGCAATTTTGGGTCCGCTTGTGAGATCCGTTTCAGGGCTCTCACAAGCGGTCCAAAACTGATCAGTTTTGCCCGAATGCATTCTGAATGGATAAGGTTCCGTTCAGAATGTGCCAGTTTGGCTCTGGAGGCGGACACCAAAATGCTGCTTGCAGCATTTTGGTGTCCGTATGACAAAACTGAGCCAAACGGAAGTCAATGATGACGGATCCATTTTCAATGACACAATATGTCACAATAGAAAACTGATCTGTCCCCCATTCAATCGTGTTCAAGACTGATCCGTTAGGCCTAGGTTCATGATAATACAAATGGATACATGACGGATCCGCACCAGACGCCAGTGTGAAAGTAGCCTTAGTCTAAACATGTCTTTTTTCAGTGATTACTTGTGGGGTAATGGTTTGGGTACATACTAGGCACTTTCCATAATGAGAAAGATAATTCCCCCTGACCCCCACCGCAGATCCCTAACAAATGGCTCTCAACTAGATGAGCCACTTTTCTGTTCACTGATATTAGGTAATTACCCAAAAAGAGCTGTTTGCTGGTGAAAGATACTCACTTTTCTTTTGGAAGGCAGACTGATTTGCACATCTTTTTTCCAGAGGGGCATTACGTGGAGACGGTTTCCTTTGAGATGAAAGACTAGTTTGCATGTCTCATTACCGGTGGAGTGTTACGTCTCTCTTTCTCGTTTGCCCAAAACCAATCTTAAGAAGTTTGGGTTTGTCAGAATATGAATTTTTTGAAAAATTTGGGAAGAATTCTGAATCAATAAAACAAATTCGCTCATCTCTGTTCCTTAAGCCTCATGCACACGAACTTATTTTGTTTCCGTGTCCGTTTAGTTTTTTTTCCGGATAGCATGCGGACTCATTCATTTCAATGGGTCCGCAAAAAATGCAGACAGCACACCATGTGCTGTCCGCATCAGTATATCCGTTCCGTAGCACCGCAAAAAAAATAGAGCATGTCCTATTTTTTTCTAGTTTGCGGACAACCATAGGCATTATTACAATGGATCTGCAAAAATAACGGATCCGCAAAAAAAATGGATGTCATACGGAGCATCATCCGTTTTTTTTTGCGGATCTGCAATTTGCAGACTGCAAAACACATACGGTCGTGTGCATGAGGGCATCATTGATTAACAGTGTGAATAGCAATGTAATATACATGCCTTTAATACTGGAATATGTGCAGATATGTTGGTTGCCATTGGGTTTTAAGAAAAGACTTTAATATTTTTTGCTGACTTCTAATGGCATGGTTTATTTATAGAGGGAACTTCATAGCTGGTTAGCTTGAAGGCTAATAAACAGTTAACAGTCAAGCCTGTGTTATTAAAGCTCAATGTAGCCGAAGGGTAACACATAAAAAACAATTGGTTTGCTCTGTTTGATAAACATTGTTTCTTTATTAGAACAACCTATCTGGATTGAGAATGTATATATTTTTTAGACCCTGTGAAATCAATTGTATATCTGTATCAGATATGTTGCACATAGTGTTGCTTGGTGGTTATTTTGTTTATATATATATATATATATATATATACTGCAACTAGTGTTTTGAGATTTAGCTATGAGGAAGACTGATGAACCCGAAACACGTAAACTATCTTAGGCCACAGACACACGAACGAGTTGAATACAATTAACTTGCAGCGGAAATGAACTCACATGTCAGTGAGAGGTCCTGTCCTGACCTCCCCTTCTCTGACAGGATCACACAGCATTATACTGATCTACAATTCTATGTAACCCTGAGGGTTAGGCCTAATTCACACGTCCGCAAAATGGATCTGCATCCCATCCGCAATTTTGCGAAAGGGTTGCAGACCCATTCATTTCAAAGGGGCAGGAATAGATTTGGACAGCACACTATGTGATGTCCGCATCCGCATTTCCGCATCCGTGTTTCCAGGGTTACTTTTTATTTCCTGTGGATTCGAAATTACAGATCCGCAAATACAGATGACATGCGGATGACTTTTGTAACCTTTCCGCATGTCATCCGGATTTATGCGGATCCATTCACTTCAATGGGGCTACGGTCCTCAATTTGCAGACAAAAGTAGGACATGCTCTACTTTTTTTACGGTTCCGCATTGCGGATGCATTTGCGGATGCGGAGAGCATACCGAATGCTCTCCGCATCTTTTGCGGACCCATTGAAATGAATGGGTCCGCATATCTTCCGCATTATTTCTGAATTTTTGCGGAAATAATGCGGACAAAAAATACGGACGTGTGAATTAGGCCTTAGGAGGCCACAACGGAACTTTTCACTGACAAATGCTGCGAGTTTATCACATTCAACTTGATTGTGTGTGTCTGGCCTAAGATTTTTTACGTGTTTAAGATGATCACCTCTCTTAGGACTCTTTCACTTGAATGTTGGTTGCCCATGGCCGTATCATGGCCCGCATATGGCGGGTCCGCAATACATGGGTACCGGCCCGTGTGCACTCCGCATCACGGATGCGGACCTATTCAGGCCCCTTGCAGACGAGCGTGAGCGGATTAGGTCTGGATGCATTGCGGATGCGATCAGTGAAACATACGCGATTTTGCAAGCAAGTACATTCAGTTTTGTTTGTGATCACGTTCAGTTGTTAAGTTTTTATCGCACGGGTGCAATGCGATTTAATGCGTTTTGCATGCTTGTGATAAAAAAAACTGAATGTTTACAAACACCATCTCTTAGCAACCATCCGTGAAAAACAGATCGCATCCGCACTTGCTTGCGGATGCGATGCGATTTTCACGCAGCCCCATTCACTTCTATGGGGCCAGTGTTGCGTGAAAATCGCAGAATATAGAATTTGCTGTGATTTTCATGCAACGCACAAGTGATGCGTGAAAACCAACTCTCATGTACACATACCCATTGAAATGAATGGGTCCGGATTCCACGCGGGCACAATGCGTTTGCATCACGAATTGCACCCAAGCAGAATACTCGCTCGTATAAGAGGGGCCTCACTTGAATGGGTCCGCAATCAAGGAGATGTGGAATGGAAGCACGGATCGGAACCCAACGGTAGCACTACACAAACCTCCAAAGTGAGATCACATATACAATGAGAGGAGCTGTGAGCCTCACCTATAACAGGCACCTGTGACTCAGGCTACCAGGTGCACCAGAATGTTGCCAAAGATAAAAAATGGCACATTCCATATATATAAAGACAAATCATTGAATAAAGTGGCCTAACTGGGAGGAAATGCTCAGAACCCCAAATACTGTAGCGTATTTATACCCGGGGGAGCAAAACCTTCACATGGAATCCGCTGCAAATTCGTGATATTTCGCGGATATTTGGGTGAATATTGGTCATATACTCGCGAATTCGAAAATTCGTTATCTCCAGTCATTATTCTTTTGATTTCGGAAATCGGCAATTTAAAAATTCGCATTACGAAAATTTGCATTCACTACAACTCCTAAAATCAAATATATTGCAGCCTTCTCATTGGCCCACAACCTAGAAGCAGGGAGGGATCATGTGTACTGTTCGTTATCTCCAGTCATTATTTTCTTGATTGCGGAAATCGGCAATTTAAAAATTTACATTATGAAAATTTGCATGATGAAAATTCGCATTCAACACTATTCCTAAAATCAAAGTTATTGCAGCCTTCTCATTAGTCCACAAGCTAGAAGCAGGGAGGGATCATGTGTACTGTTTAAAAGAAAATCTTAAATATTCGAAATTCCGAATATATATCACTATATTCTAAATATTCGCAAATTTTCGAACCGCCAATATTCGCAATAAATATTCACAATTCGAATATTCGTGATCAACACTAACCTTGATCGGATACATGGGCTCTGATATGTTCTTGATCGGAATATATTGGCTAAAGTCTCATTTTAACATCTAGCATGTGGGTTTAGCCTTGCATTTTCATTTGCATATCTTGCAGTGCACCTTTTGCTGTGATTTATTTATTTTCATGTCTAATCCACACTTTATTCCATACTGTGTAGGATTTTTTTCTGTGGCACACGTGGTACAATGGCATCCTCCATTGTATGCATTAATTGCTGGGGATTGCCGTTTGCAGCAAATCGCATGTGGAGGTTTTACTCCACTGGTTTTAAATACGGGTTTGGGGGGGAGAATTTGGGGTTCTGAGCATTTCCTCCCAGGTAGGGCAATTTATTCAGTGATTAGATCAGAAGAAAGGTCAAATAAATGATGATGTCAGCAAGGCGAAAGCCAAAATAGTGGACCAGTCATGAAGTGGGGAGGGTGGGAACAGCATGAGAACTCCACTGAGTGGACCTATGACATAGTGGTGAGTTGGAAGCAGCATGAGGAGACCACAGAGTGGCCCAATGACAGGGTCTGGAGGTGGCAGCAGTATGAGTAGACCACAGAGAGGCACAATGACAGAGTCTGGAGGTGGCGGCAGCAGCAGGAGGAGGCCACAGAGTGGTACACTGACTGAGTGTGGAGGTGGCAGCAGCATGAGAATACCACAGAACGGCACAATGACAGAGTCTGGAGGTATCAGCAAAATCAGAAGGCCACAGAGTGGCACAATGATAGAATGTGGAAGTGGCAGCAGCATGAGTAGGCCACAGATTGGCACAATGACAGAGTCTGGAGGTGGCAGCAGCAGCATCAGGAGGAGGCCACAGACTGGCACAATGACCACGTGTGGAGGTGGAAGCAGCATGAGGAGGCCACAGGGCAGCACAATGACAGAGTCTGGAGGTGGCAGCAGCATGAGTATGCCACAAAGTGGCACAATGACTGAGTCTGGAGGTGGCAGCAGCATAAGTAGGCCACAGAGTGGCACAATTACAAAGTCTGGAGGTGGCAGCAGCATGAGTAGGCCACAAAGTGACACAATGACCGAGTCTGAAGGTGGCAGCGGAATCAGGAGGCCACAGATTAGCACAATGACCGAGCCTGAAGGTGGTGGCAGCAGCAGCAGTATCAGGAGGAGGCCACGGATTGGCTGTCACGGTCTCTTCCTATGACAGAGTTGAGAAGATCTGAGAGACTGGCGGCACGTGAGGGTATCTTAGAGTCTCTCTGTTTTAATCTTGCAGTGTTGTTGTTTGGTATTACCACACCTCTTGTCAGGTACAGCTTGTGGTTCATTACCGAGGCTCTATTTAGTTCTGGCTCACACTGCTTACCATGCAGTTGATATTTCCTGCTGGAGTTGGTTGAGCTGGTGTGTTGTTCCTTTGGATCTCCTGCTCCTCCATTCTTTTTTACGCTAAGTGCATTTTGTTTTGCATTTTGTTGTTCGCTTGTGTGTGTTGTCTAGAGCTCAGGGAGACGCTGGTTCCTTCATCTGGGGAGGAACCAGTAGACTCATTTCCTGCCACCACTCCTAGAGTGTATGAGTATTTCCACCTTCTGGGTCTACTCATACTGGTAGGAGTCTGGGAGAGGTCTAGGGATTCCTAGGAAGTCACCATCCCTCTCCCTTAGCTTTGAGGCCTAGACTCCGGTCTATTCCTTCTGTGTGTTATCTGGTGTTATTCCCTTCCCATTACTCGTGACAGAGGCACAATGACCAAGTGTGGAGGTGGCAGCAGCATGGGAAGACCACAGAGCAGCACAATGACATAGTGGTGAGTTGGAAGCAGCATGAGGAGACCACAGAGTGGCCCAATGACAGGGTCTGGAGGTGGCAGCAGTATGAGTAGACCACAGAGAGGCACAATGACAGAGTCTGGAGGTGACAGCAGAATCAGGAGGCCACAGAGTGGCACAATGACCCAGTCTGGAGGTGGCATCAGCATCAGGATACCACAGAGTGGCAAGGTGACATAGTGTGGAGATGGCAGTAGCAGCTGGAGACCACAAAATGGCAAGGTGACATAGTGTGGAGATGGCAGCAGCAGCATCAGGATACCACAGAGAGGCAAGGTGACAGTGTGGAGATGGCAGCAGCAGCATCAGGAGACCACAAAATGGCAAGGTGACATAGTGTGGGGATGGCAGCAGCAGGATACCACAGAGTTGCAAGGGGACATAGTGTGGAGATGGCAGCAGCATCAATATACCACAAAGTGACCTATTGACAGAGTGGGGCGGTGGGTGGCAATACCAGTACCCGCTGACGAAGGTGGGTGAAAGAAGGAGCACTTGGCATCAGATGTGTGGCATCAGGCGGGTGGCAACATCAAAGTTGTATCTGAGGTAGGTAGCCAGAAGAACCCTGTCTCTTTTTTCAAGGATTGGGTGAGGCGGCATGGATGATCTAATCAGATGCATCAGGAATTGGTGGGTGGAAATCCTGGCTGATCCACGCCTGATTCATCTAGACAAAGGTCAGTCTCTCCACATTTTGGGTGGACAGGCGAGTTCTCCTTAGGGTCACTATGGCCCTCGCCGCACTAAACACCAGCTCTAATGCAACACTACTGGTTGGGCAGGACAGCTTTTCCAGGGCAAACTCAGCAAGTTACGGCCAAAAATCCAGTTTGGCTTCCCAGTAGTCAAGCGGATCTTCAATGTGGGTTGGCAGGATACCGTCCAAGTATGCCACAACCTGCTGGTTCAGGCCCTGCTTCAGGTCTACTATGCGGGTGAAGAAAGCTACTCATCAGCGACCGTAGACTCAGGCTGCTGCTGATGGAGCTGGTACTACTACTGCCACCCCACCCCTCCCCAGCAGCCATGGCAGTGGAATGTGAGTGCAGAGGGCCCCCCCGGTCAGACCTGTGAGAGTATAGACCGTGGCACAGATAGGCAGCGACCAACTGACTACATAGGATGTCTCTGTAGTAGCTCAGTTTGTCCTCCCTCTCAGTGGGTGTAAAAAAGGACCCCCTTACTCGGCTGTGACCTCTGCCTGCGCCAGGAAATTTTAGGCCAGCAAATTTAAACCTAAAAGCAACCCTCTAAAAGCAATGACAACAGTGAACTGCGTATATATTTTTCTTGTAGTACATAAATACGTCACTAAACACTTTTAACCCCAAATAACTGCAGAAGTGAACTGCGTCTATATTTTTGTTTATGTACTGAAATAGGCCACTAAACGCTTTTACCGCAAATAACGGCAACAATGAACTGCATATATATTTTTCTTGTAGTACAGAAATGCATCACTAAACGCTCTCACTACATAAAGCTGCAGAAGTGAACGGCATATATATTTATCTTTTTGTAATGAAATCGGCCACTAAATGCTTTTACTGCAAATAACAGAGCAGTAAACTGCATATATATTTTTTCTTGTAGTACAGAAATACCTCACTAAACGCTCTCTCTACATATAGCTGCAGAAGTGAACTGCATATATATTTTTCTATTTCTAAAGAAAAAGGCCACTAAGCGCTTTTACCGCAAATAACGGCAACAGTGAACTGCGTATATATTTTTCTTATAGTTCAGAAATACCTCACTAAGCGCTTTTAACCCCAAATAAATGCAGAAGTGAACTGTGTATATATGTTTCTTGTAGTACAGAAATACGTCACTAAACGCTCTCACCACATATACAGTTGTGTTCAAAATTATTCAACCCCCAATGCTGTAAAAGGTTTTAGGGAATTTAGTGTACATTTGTAATTGTGTTTAGAATGAAATCTTACAAGGACTTTTTAAAGAACCAAATGCAACGGAAATGACATCAATTGTTTTTGTAATACAGTATTAAATGGTTTTTTTGTGATTTCTTTATTGACACAATTATTCAACCCCTTAAAGACTACCACTCATAAGAACAGAGGATCATTCAAGTGTTTTCGATCAGGTATTGAAAACACCTGTGGATTTGAAGGAGCAGCAATCAGGCACCAATTAGGCAGATTTAAAATGACTGTGATACTCAGCTCCTTCTAGACATTTACTGGTGTGTTTACAAACATGGTGAAGTCAAGAAAATGGTCCAGGAAGACAAGAGAAGAGGTGATTTCTCTTCACAGGAAGGGCAATGGCTATAAGAATATTGCAAAGATGTTAAACATACCAAGAGACACCATAGGAAGCATCATTCGCAAATTCAAGGCAAAGGGCACTGTTGAAACGCTACCTGGTCGTGGCAGAAAGAAGATGCTGACTTCGACTGCTGTGCGCTACCTGAAGCGCAAAGTTGAGAAAAGTCCCCGTGTGACTGCTGAGGAACTGAAAAAAGATTTGTCAGATGCGGGTACTGAAGTTTCAGCTCAGACAATAAGGCGCACACTGCGTAATGAAGGCCTCCATGCCAAAACTCCCAGGCGCACCCCCTTGCTGTCTCCAAAGAATAAGAAGAGTTGACTGCAGTATGCCAAAAGTCATGTGGACAAACCACAAAAGTTTTGGGATAGTGTTCTGTGGACTGATGAAACAAATTTAGAACTGTTTGGGCCCATGGATCAACGCTATGTTTGGAGGAGGAAGAACAAGGCCTATGAAGAAAAGAACATCTTGCCTACTGTGAAGCATGACGGGGGGTCAATCATGCTTTGGGGCTGTTTTGCTTCTACAGGTACAGGGAAGCTTCAGCGTGTGCAAGGTACCATGAATTCTCTTCAGTACCAGGAGATATCGGATGAAAATGTGATGCAGTCCGTCACAAACCTGAGGCTTAGGAGACGTTTGACCTTTCAACAGGACAATGATCCCAAGCATACCTCCAAGTCCACTAGAGCATGGTTGCAGATTAAAGGCTGGAACATTTTGAAGTGGCCATCGCAGTCACCAGACTTAAATCCGATTGAGAACCTCTGGTGGGACTTAAAGAAAGCAGTTGCAGCGCGCAAGCCTAAGAATGGGCGAAGAATGGGCGAAGATACCCGTAGATCGCTGCAAGACACTTGTGTCAAGCTATGCTTCACGTTTAAAAGCTGTTATAACTGGAAAAGGATGTTGTACTAAGTACTAAGATTGAATGTCACTTGGGGTTGAATAAAACTGATAATGATGTGAGCACAGAAAAGACATTTGTGGTTATTTCATTATAAATGTTATGTTATATTTGTCTGACTTACAAGTGCCTCTTTGATTTAATTGTAAACAAGATGACTGAAATGATCAAAATCAATGTCAAACTGGCCAAAACACTCAATTTCAGTGGGGGTTGAATAATTTTGAACACAACTGTAGCTGCAGAAGTGAACTGCGTATATATTTTTGTACTGAAATAGGCCACTAAACGCTTTTACCGCAGATAACGGCAACAGTGAAGTACATATAAATTTTTTTTGTAGTACATAAATACGTCACTAAACGATTTCACCACATATAATTGCAGAAGTGAACTGCGTATAAATTTTTCTTTTTTCACAGATATAAGCCACTAAAGGCTTTTCAACATAGCACTTGCACTGGAAAAAAACTGCTGGAATGACAGAGCTGTATAATGGCTATTTGGATCCCCAAATTATCTTTCCCTGCACCTGTAAATCGCTTTTCTAGCACTGTCCCTAGCGCCTTCTGACGTCTCTCCCTGCACTAAGATGCTGTGAAAAGATTCATCCCTATCCTTTCCCTGCACTTATAAGTTGTTTTTTCAGTTGTTTTTTTTCACAATTAGCTTTTTCCAATTGCTGTCCCTAGCGCCTTCTCACTTCTGTCCCTGCACTCAGAACGCTGGAAAATGGCAGAATCTAAAATGGCTGCTGTATTTATAGGGCTGTGACATGACAGGGCTGGCTGGCTGCTGATTGGCTGTATGCATGCATGTCAATCTTGGTGATCCCGCCTTTCCAGAGTTCCTTGCCACATGTCCTCAGTCCTCACATGTGTGGCCGCTATTTTAGGAAAACTTGCGATTTGTTACCATGAATCGCAAGGAAATTCGCATTCGTTGCGAATATAATTTTTACTGAAATTCTGGATCGAATTCCACTTCGTCTGATTCGATTCGCTTATCTCTACTTGTTACCACCAGGTGATGGGACCCACTGGTTAAACCAGAGATAGTGTGGATTATTTATGTCAACCAAGGGATGGTGGCCACTAACCCCTAGGTGTTATTCAGCAGTCTCACAGGAGACAGGACAGAATGCAGCAAGGGAGAAACTGGACCACTATCTACAGGATTAGCTAATATGGGTGACAATTGACTCAGAGTCAGACAACAGGTAATGCTCCAGTCATGCTCAAGTTGCGGTTAGAACCGCAGTTAGTGTGAACTGAGTCCAATAGCAGCCATGGTGGTGAGAAGTGGTATTGCTGAGTAGACTGGAGTAAGGCCCTATTCACACATCCGCAATTCTGTTCCGCAGTTTGCGGAACAGAATTGTGGACCCATTCATTCCTATGGGGACAGACGATGTCCCGCCCTGGTCCGCAATTGCGGATCCGCACTTCCGGATCCGCAATAGCATTCCCGAAAAAAATAGAACATGTCCTATTCTTGTCCACAATTGCGGACAAGAAAAGGCATTTTCTATATAGGGCCGGCGATGTGCGGTCCCTAAATTGCGGAAAGCACATCACAGATGTCTATGTTTTGCGGATCCGCAGATCCGTGGATCCGCAAAACACTTGTGAACGTGTAAATGGGGCCTAAAGGTAGCAGAGGATAATGATGATGATTATTGTCAGAGGAAGAAGCTGAGGCACAGTCAGAGACAAACCAGAGGTCAGAAGCCGGTATAAGATAGTAGCGTAGTACAGAGATTCAGACAAGCTCAGGGTCAGGCAGGTCCAGTAGTCAATGCAGGTAGCAGGCAAATAGAATGGTCAAACAGGCTGGGTCAAACACAGAAGATGAACAGAACACATTTGAAATTACTGTTAGCAACGCAACGCTCAAGTCAACTTCCTAGGAGAGGAAGCTGCTATTTAAACTTGTAAACCCACCCAGGGATCTTTTAATTATGATCCCTTTCTATAATGGTAGTTTTGATATTTGAGCTCTATTTTTTTTTTTTTCTTGTTCGTTTTTACACTTTCTGCCCCTATAAGACAGGAAATTTAAAAGGCTGTAGTATACTCAATTACAGTGGGCATACGGCCCCCAGAGAGGTTGTCCAGCACTGTACAACTTCACTGCAAATCTGATCTGGGTCTGCTAAGACCCAGAAGCTCATGCAGACTCCAAGCTCCTGGGGATCACATGACCACTCAAATTGGAGTAGCAAGAGGCATGGTGGCTTCCTGACCTCTATACACACACAATCAAAGTGCAGCTAAAGTCTCTGCTTGGATGCTTTAAAACATCTTTGCAGAGACAGGTGCTGACTGTCTGGACAAATATAGACAACGAGCAGTCAGCAAGGGTTTAAACTGAAGAACTAAAGCATTTGATTTAAACTTTATTCTAATTTTTGGATGCTTGATACACCTGTAGTTCTGAATGACATTGAGTGACATCCTGTGGGATCCTAAAATAGATGTTCAATTTGAATTTAAATCAATGCAGAAACAATATAGGCATCACATCTTTAATATTGATGACACTGTGATGTTCCAATTGTATTGAGAATCTGGATAGTGTTCTGAATACCTTTACATATTTCAGCTGTGGAAAGGCAGCTTCTAACAGCAATTAGAATGTCTGATCATGTTTACCACAAAGCGTTACAATGCATTTGTGTGCTGCCTGCCAAATAACCTACAGAGTGAATGCCAGATTTCTAAGATATTGCACAGTTTTTTTAATCGGGGTGTAAATTAAATCAAAAATGGCTTTGTGCTTCTTGGCATTCAAAGCTCTGCATTAATGACTGGCCAATGTGATTGTTGAGTGCTTGTGGTCTCAGTGATTAGAAATGGTATCTTTTGTTTTCACGAAATGTAATTCGTTTAAAATGTATCTTGCATTGGCCAAGGCTGGGCCTGCAATAATGATTTTATCCTTGGTGAAATAATTTATAATATTTCTTTTAGTGACCAATCAAAAATACTGGTTGAATGAAATTGAGAAATCTGTAGAATTATTATGAGACAGCAAGTGCACACTTAAATATTGAATCTAAATACAGTTGAAAGAAAATGTAAGTGAATCTGTTGGAATTGCTTAGACTTCAGCACTGATTATTAACAAACTGCAGTTGTATTCTTATCTACTGTAAGTATAGTACTATTGTAGACAAACAAAATATAAATGAAAAAGAAAAAAAATACAAACAGAACGCTTTAAGAACCATTTAATATAAATGGATTTTCCATGATTATAATATTGATGACTTCTCCTTAGGATAGGTCATCAATATCTGATCTGTGTGGGTCTGACTCCCGGCACTTACAGCCTCTTGGCAGGCCAGTGACATCACATAGCCTATGTGCAGCTCAGTTCCATTTTAGTGAATTGCCTTGCTTTGCAATACCAAGCGCAGCCACTAGACAATTTATATTGCTGAGCTTGATATACTGTGAGGAGGCAATAGTTGGCATTGTTGGGTGCCTGACGTACACCAATTAGATATCTATAATCTATTCTGATGACAGATCATCAATATTGTACTCCCAGAAAACCACTTTAATAGCCCAGTGTTCCACTTTAGCAGCAGCAATCACTTCATGAAGTGGTTTTTGTAGCTGCAAATAAGATTGGCGCACCATTGCACAGAGAGTCATTTGGCTTCAAGCACAGCCTAGGCAGCATGAAGTTTGGGGGAGGGTACTTTATTGTGCAGCCATAAGTCCCCCTCCTCAATTAAAATTTATCACCATCCTCAAGAAGATGATGCAACTGAATACTGCGGTGGGGCACAGGATCTGATGGTTCCCTGTCCCATCATTTAACTTTATGGGTCTTACGTCTACTCTAGTAGGTTTGAAACCTATAAGGCAGTAAATACCAGTACAGGTGAAAGTAATTACATCATCTTGCCTGCCTTCACCAGTGGGGTGACGTCATCGCAACTGGCCATCTGCAACCTAGTGTCCCAGGCTGTGGGCGGGAAGAGGCCTGGCCATTTGGGGACGTTACTGTTGGGGTCCCTATGGGGGGACATTACTGTTGGGGACATAGTGAGGGCATAACTATTGGGGGCCACCGCTGGAGGTTTTTAATGCATGACAACTATAGGTGCATCACTAGAGTCATTTTATAATACTGGGAGACTATAGGGACTATCACTGGGTCATTTGCAACATTTGAACACTGTAGGCGGCATCACTGGGTGCATTTTTTATACTGGGGCCATATAGGAGGCATCAATGGGGCATTTATAATACTGGGTGCACTGTAGAGGACATAACTGGGGCATTTTCTAATACTGGGGATACTACAGAGGCATTACACATTGGTTATTGTAATACTGGGGAACATAGGAACATTTTGAGTACTAGAGACAAAATAGGGCATCATTATTATTTCTGCAGGCACTACTGGGTACATTTATAATACTGGAGGCACTATATAGACATTTTTGCTGAGGGTACAATGGTGGTATTATTGCTGGAGACACTGTTATTCTATACAAATTGCAATATGATAAAAAAAAAGTAAAAAAAAAGTTTTAAACATACATTTAAAAAATCCAAATTCCCCAAAATCCAAATAAATAAACAATTTAAAAAAAACATCATGGGCATACTATTTAAATAGTTTAAAAAACCTACAGTGAATGGCGTGTTTTATTTTTCTTCGATTTACTTCTCAAAAAATAAAGTGGTCAAAAAGTCATACACACCCCAAATGCCATATTAAATGGTGACATTAGAAAGTACAACTTGTCCTGCAAAAAACATGCCCTCATACAGCTATGCTAATGGAAAAATAAAATCATTATGGCTCCGGGAAGTCAGGGAATGAAAAACATTAGTAAGGGGTTATTTAGTGACAACTGGAGTAAAAGGTTAGAACATCGCAGCTGATGCTGGCCACCACAAATACCAAAGCTGAACTAGAATGTCTCCTGGGGCAGTGTATAGTGCCACACTGGTATCTGGTTCTGCTGGGGCAGTAAATTGTGCTGCACTTTGGTATTTGGTTCTGCTGTGGCAGCATATTGTCCACTTTGGTATTTTATAAGGATATAGTGGCACATTTATTAAGACTGGTGATTTACAGGACGGTAATGGTTTGCAACAAAATCCAGGACCGATATGCGCCACAGTTAATAAATGAACCTCATCATTCCACTTACTCTTTCTACATGCACTGTGGATGTGTGCATAATATGACAGGAATGGCACGACAATCAGATCACTTTTTATTAGTAATCAAAGCAGAAATCCACCCAGAAATCCCCCCCCCCTCATATCAGCTGTTACCTCTTCATTACATTGCAGGTCATCTCCCTCACAGCAGTGGTATAGTGTAATTACAAGTACTCGCTTAATTCAAGAGACTGAAGCAAGTACTTGTAATTACACTTCCAAGACAACAGGTGATGTAATGAAGAGGAAGCAGCCATTGAATGGAGCACCGCTTCCTCTTCAAACAGTTGATCAACAAGGGGGGCAGAGATATTGATTAACCTATCATGAAGAAGATAGGTCATTAATATATACTGCCCACACAACCCCTTTAATAACGTATCCCTAGATATGACTGTCAGGAAAGCTAGGCCTAACCTGCTAAGCTTGGTTCTTTCCTAAGAGCAAAAATATATCAAAGGAAAATGGAGCAAAACAGGTACTGCAAGCCCCAAATATTGCTCAAAAAAGTCGAGTATTTAATAAAGGGGGAGCAATAAACTGAGATAAAACATAACTTTTAATAATAAAGTTATAAAAACACACATATGAGCCTCATAGCACGAAAACTAAATGTGGACACACATTGAGCAAACTACAAAAAACTGAAGCAAGCACTGCCACAGCCAAAAAACGTGGAGTAGCAATCCTACCGAGACAGAGACTCCACTAAGCGGCCCAATCACAATGCAGGAGTCGCGAGATGTATGGTGGAGTCAAAAAGTAGGGTAAAGGAGGAAAAAATTGTACTGACCTGGAGAATGAAGCTAACATGTTAATTTTACCATATACTGTAGGGAACATTGTAAAAACAAGGGGGATCATTTATTGAGACTGATGTTTTAGACGCAAGTCTTAATACCCCCTTGCGTTAGCAGTGGATCCACCGAAGTTATGTAGAAGCACCGGACTCTACATTACTTCGGTGCATCAACTGCCAGTCTAATTGTAAGTCAGCTTCCTTGCTGACTTAAATTTAGACCATTTTGTATGCCTAAAACAGGTGTAGAAAGTGATGAATGAGACTGCCTGCCATCCTGTCCCCTTCCCCGCCCATGTCACGTCCCCTTTTTAGACCTGGTGTGAGCGGGGAAAAGTCGCAGATTGCAGCGCAAATAGCCTTTGCGCCGCAATCTGTGCCAGATATATGCCAGAAAACTGGAGTATATCTGATTGTAAATGACCCCCAAAATCTTTAAAATTGTGGCAGAATTGGCATATGCAGCATTAAATGGAGCCATTAGAAAGTACAAATTGTCTCGCAAAAAAACAAGCCCTCATATGACACAAGCTCTACGTGTGAACAGAAAAATAAAAAAAGTTATGTCTCTGGGAAAGACTTCCCTTTTATGTGTAACATTGAAGACTTACTTATTTCTTCAGTAAATGACTTATGCGTTGAACAGCAGAGACTACCTTACTTTTTCCATCTCCTAATGCTTCACTGTTTGATAGTTTTCTACCTTACACTTTGCTAACATAAACATTCAACAGACAGAGGACCTTCACCTGGGTGTGCATTGGGAGAAGAACGGTGACCCCTTCTTCACTGTGCAATGCCCAGGGAGTGCTGGAACAGCAGGACTGCCACTGTAAATATCCCCATCTGCAGGTACTACCACTCCAGTTTTCTCTCCCCTTATGCCTCCTATATTGGCTGCTGCACATATCTATCTATATAACGTAAAATAATTAATAAGTTCACTGAAAAAATACTTTACTATTTCTACTTGATAGTTATTTACATAATAACTGGTAATAGAGATGGGCAAACAAGTACGTACGTGACTTTCCAAAATTTCGACCGGGATCTAAGCCCGAAGCTTTTCAGGTTCGTTTTGCATGAATCAAGTAAAACGGTGTGCAGCACCATTTTACTGCACACATTGGTGGAAAAAAGTACTAGGGAGGAAAATGAAGGATGCTCACATGACCGAGAGGAAGTGGGTTGGGAGGGCTTGAACATGTTATACCAACCAGAAGATAGATGTAGTGTTTTAAATCTCGGTGAAAATACCTGACAGGGCCAGCTCGAGGTTCATCTGGACCCTTGGGCAATAATATGTCTCAGGGGCCCCACTTGTGGCATTTTGCACAATTTATGCAACAATTAAACTGCATGTACTGTATTATAGATGTTACCAAATAAAATAGAAAGAGCATGCTAAATAGTATACTACATAGTCTATAGTAATGTGCCCCTATTGTGTCCCCAGCCCCCCCCCCCTGCTCCCAGTAATGTCTAGTGCCCCCTGTAATGTCTCTTCACTACCTCCAGTAATGTCCCTATACTGGCCATAGCAATGTTCCCTACTACCCCCAGTAATGTCCCCATTGTGCCTATAGTAATGTCCACCCACTGCCCCCAGTAATATCCCTATAGTGCCCACAGTAAAGGTCCCCCCACTGCTCCTAGTAAAGTCTCTATTGTGCCCACAGTAATGTCCCCCCACTGCCCCCAGTAATGTCCCTATAGTGTCCACAGTAAATTCCCTCCACTGCTTCCAGTAAAGTCCCTATAGTGCCCAAGTGCCCATAGTAATGTCCCCCCACTGCCCCCAGTAATATCACTATAGTGCCTGCAGTAACCTCCTTCCACTGCCCCAGTAATATCCATATAGTGTCTATAGTAATGTCCACCCACGGCCCCAGTAATCTCCCTATAGTGCCCACAGCAATGTCTTCGCACTGCCCCTAGTAATCTTCCTATAGTGTCTATAGTAATGTCCCCCACTACCTCAGTAATGTCCGTTTAGTGCCCACAGAAGGGTCCCCCACTGCTCCTAGTAATGTCGCTATAGTGTCCACAGTAATGTCCTTCTACTGCCCCCAGTAATGATCCTATGGTGCCCATATTAATGTCCCCCGCTGCCCTCAGTAATGTACCTATAGTGCCCATAGTAATGTCCACCCACTGCCCCAGTAATCTCCCTAGAAAACACCGGTAATGGCCCCTCTGGCTGAGGCTTGCGATGCTCGCAGTAGCACTTACCATGAGGTGGGTAGATGAGCTGTACTAGGCTGTGGGCTAGTGTTAACAGTTCACTGCAACAGAGATCCCACCTGCGGCCCCAGCATAAGGAGGTGAAGGAGGAGGAGTTGTCCTGCTTATCACAGAAGCATACATACAGTCGGTTTGGCATCTAACAGCCCCCAGCGGTGCCCTACTAGTATTCTCTAATCACCAATGATGCGATTGGGCAGAGCCTGACCAATGTTAGTCAGACTCCACCCACCCACTTCATTAGTGATTACCGTTCTGATGGTGGCCCATCATGAAATACAATGACAGTGCCAGGACCCTGGCTCTAGGCCCAAAAGTTTTGACCTGGCAATGCCAGTGGGCACCTCCCAGGAGCAGTGCTTCAGTGGTATGCCAGGTGCTGGCGCCGACCCTGACATACTTGTTCAAACTCAATGTCAGGGCCTCTAAACATAGTTCTTTTTTATTTTAATTTTTTGCTTGTTTAGGAAAATAGCATTTTTGTTTCTTACAATACACAGAGTAGCGTACGATTATATATTTGAGTGATAACATGATATAGTAGGCATAAATCAGTGTTGATTCATCTCCACACCATTCAAATGTAATTTTTTGGGGGGTTGAAGTTTGGGAAAACAATATATATGTGTGTTACAATAAGCAGGATAGTGGAGAATAATATCTGTGAGTAATAAGGTGGCATACTAGTCTGAAATCCATGATGTTTCATCTTAAAACAATTAAAATTTTATTTTTTGGGGAGGTTAAAAACAGCATGTGTCTCACAATAAACAGAAGGGCAGAGGATAATATATGTGAGTGATAACGTGACATAGTAGGCAAAAATCTGTGTTGTCTTATCTCCACACAGTTCAAATGTATACATTTTTTGTTGAAGTTTGGGAAAACAGCATATATGTGTCTTACAATGCACAGGGTAGTGAAGAATAATATCTGTGAGTGGTAACATAACATACTAGGCTGAAATCCGTGTTGTTTCACCTTCAAAAAGTTCAAATTAAATTTTTACACGTGTCTTACATTACAAAGGATAGCGGAGGGTTTACATCGCTAAGTGATAACGTGAAAAACTAGGCTGAAATGTGTGTTGGTACATCTCCAGACACTTCAAGTGTTGGGTAGTGGAGGGGTGGGGAAATAATTGCAGAGTAAGTTGACAACTTGTGTTTTATGCTAGAGAATTCTTTTTCTGAATCTGCATATTTTAACCACCAAAAGTAAGTAGATCCAAATCTGTTAGTTGCACGGATACTGAATTATTTGCAAAGTCATCTGTCAGTAACAGAAGACACAGTGTTTTTGTGGAAAGAAAAGTTTCAAAATACAGATTTGCAAACCATTCCATACTTTGTGTGTGTGCACATTTAGGCCTAAAAATGTCTGGGATACAATAAGGTTCCAAACAAAAGACCCAGGTCCAGAACGAGGGCAGTAGCAACACCAACTATCCAGCTAGAAGTAGTAGTAGTGTAATGACCCAGAGTGCCATTACCACTTCCTTTTGCACCCCCACTATCTGTATTGTATGATCTTGTGTCATCTCTCATATTTATTGCCATATCCTGCAATGTTATATGCATTTCCTTATAAACTAATGTTAGCATGTAATGCCCCTGGTCCATCAGCAGGTGGCAGAAAATCTGTGCAGAGATAGTTTCCCTGGAGAGGAACCTTTTAGTTCCTTTCCAGCTATCTCTAGAGAGGGAGGAGTTTAGTTAGTCTGAGTCAGTCGAGCCTACCCCCTCCTGGGGAAACGTTGTGTGTTGGCTAGCAAAGCATTGCCTGCTCTGCTAGGCCCACATGCCCTGCCTGTAAAGTCTTTATGGTTGCTTGTCCCCTCCTGGGCTTGCATTGCCTCCCAAGCTAAGAGAGCTTTATTGCCAGGAAGAGAGATTCCAAGGATTAAAGTAAGAGACAGACTATAGCTAACCTAAGTTTAAGCAGAAGAGGAAGAATTTCCTATTCAAACAGCCAGCATGGCAGGCTGAGAGAGCTACAGCAGAGCTGAGATTGTTGCAGAAGTGTTTGCCTGCCAGAATAAGCCAATACCTGCTGATGACCAAGATAAAGTTTGTAAACTGTTTGGATTATCGTTTATGCCAAGTAAAGCTGTGTTCAACGTTATTACAAAGTCAGGAATCCATGTATTCTACTTATTCATCAACCAAGTTCAACAACCCCTTTTTGCACTTGCTTCGGATTACACCATGTTTGGGATCCAAGGATATCCAGGTAGGAGCACCGTAACACGGGTCTATAACAGCTATGGAGACACTGTAGGCCACTCTACGCCACTCTGGCATTCCTACCCTTGGTTCCACCAATACCATCTATAAAGGGGACTCCAAATCCTCGTTGCTTAACTGCAACTGACGTCATGACTACTTGCTTTAATAGAGGGACATATAATTGTAGATACCTCTTAAGGGGCAAGGGATCCCCGAGACGCTGGCAGTGGGCAGCTGCAGTAGTAGGTCCCAGTTGTCCCTGGCTTTGGAAAGGTGCAACATAATCATTCATTGAGAAGAAAGAGGATAAGATTGTGGATTGAATAGATCACTCCTCCTCTCAGACGCAGCAGGATGAGGTGGAGATGACTTCTGGCTCTGACATATTGCTATGGAGCTAGAGGACACAGCGTTCCTCCTCATCCTCCTCCTCCTTGTAGCCCCAGAGAAGGCTTTTAGTGGAGTCCTCTCAGTGTTCACTGTCCCTTCCTAGTTGGTTCCTTATAGGGACGTGGCAAGAAAACCCCACCACAACCTACAGCAGATAGTCAAGAGAGTCTTCCTGTTGACAAGAGGTGTGAGAGCAATCAGCGTTTGTACTGCCCTGAGGAAGAGGTTCAGGAGGGGCTGTAGACCTCATACATAACTGTGTTGGTCGTGGTATTAGTGGCACCTGTAGCCACAGTATTGGCGTTGGCGCAGCAAAAGTGGCAGTTGAGACAAATGCAGAGCAGGAGAGGGGGGTATAAGGAACCCACCATGGTTTACTTAGGCCCAAAATGTGCCACAGCTAAGCCAAGCTCGGCTGCCTCTAGCTCTGCATGAGTATCTCCCATCTGGCAGTTTATTTTCACATGCCGCACCAGGCTGAGGCCAATCAGCAAGCCAAGAGCTCCCGCCTCAATGCCTAGGTTCAGACCTACCTGCACTCTGCCTGTCTCCGGCGTATACCCTGTTTCCTGACCCTATGGATTTCTGGGCAGGCAGGCTGGAACAGTGGCCTGAACTGGCCCAGTATGCTCCCTGTCTTCTTTATTGCCCAGCTTCCAGTGTCATCTCGGAGAGGGTTTTCAGCACGGCAGTGGCGTGGCTACATCCAAAGGGACCAAGTTGTTCTCTGCCAGTGTCCAAAACATAATTTTTCTCAAAATCAACCAAGCGTGGATTGGGGAAATTTTCACACTCATCCGTCTAAGGCTGATGAATAGATCTGGCCTTGCTGGTGGTGGCCCATCTTGCCACTGTTTCTGTCTGCCTGCCTGCCAGCCTGTGTATCATCCTGTTCCGGAAGGCTACTGCTGCTCAGTGACAAAAGCCATTGAAATACATTGAAAGGTAAGTTAACATTTTCTAGAGATGGGTGAGGGGGAGGTAAAAAGCAAAAATTCATTAGAAATTAACGAAAAGGGAAAGCATTTTTTCTGAAACACTTCTGAGTTAGTGATGAGCGAGCATGCTCGGCCGAATACCTGTTCGGCTCGAGCTTCGCTATGCTCGGCACATGGTGGTACTCGGCCAAGTACCGCATGTGCTCGAGCGAAATCCTCGAGTCTCCGCCCCGCACCTTTTGTGGGTTTTAAGCAGCCAACAAAGGTGCAAGTAAGTACTGCCCTCACTGTAATGCCAGTAGCCATGTTGGCTGCTGGCATTAAAGTGATTGGCTGGCCGGAACGTGTCATCTGGTGCTATATAGCACCCGATGACACATGTTCCACTCAGACGTAGACAGGGAGAGCATAGGTTAGGAAGGGAAAGACAGAGCAGGGAGCGAATTTCAGCAATTTTAGTTAGAGATAGCTTTTCAAAGGCCCCTTTTAAGGACTACTGTGTGTGTGTTTTAGATCAACAATATATTTAACAGCAGTGTCAGGGACATCCGTGCTAAGGAAGGGACAGATAGTGCAGGGAGAGAAACTTGCTGTATTTAATACCAAAAGCTTTTCAGAGACCCTGTCCTTTTAAGGGCTACTGTGTGTGTTTGACAGCAGCAAGATATTTTTATTTTATAACTATTAGGGACATATACTGTACATCATCCGCAGACTGACTCTTTATTAATCTGGGTCACATTTAGTGTCCATAATCTGTGGTGTTCTCTGTAACCAATACTGTCCTACATCATAAAACACTGTCTGTATTACAAATTCCAATAATCTGGGCATAATATAGTGTCCAAAATCTGTGGTGTTCTACAACCAATACTGTCCTACATCAGAAAACACTGTCAGTATTACAAATTCCAATAATCAGGGCCTTATATAGTGTCCATAATCTGTGGTGTTCTATAACCAATACGTCCTGCCTCAGAAAACAATGTCAGTATTACAAATTGCAATAATCTGGTCCTAATATAGTGTCCGTAATCTGTGGTGTTCTATAATCAATACTGTCCTGCCTCAGAAAACACTGTCAGTATTACAAATTTCAATAATCTGGGCCTAATATACTGTCCGTAATCTGTGGTGTTCTATACCCAATACTGAACTATATCTGAAAACAGTGTGTATATTACAACTTCCATTAATCTGGGCCTAGTGTAGTGTCCAAAATCTGTTGGTTTTTGTATCCAATACATAACTGTATCTAAAAACACTGTCTATATTACAACTTCTATTAATCTGGGACTAGTGTAGTGTCCGACATCTGTTGGTTTTTGTATCCAATACATAATTGTATCTAAAAACACTGTCTATATTACAACTTCCATTAATCTGGACCTAGTGTAGTGTCCAAAATCTGTTGATTTTTTGTATTCAGTACTGAATTGCATCTGAAAACACTGTCGATATTACAACTTCCATTAATCTGGACCTTGTATAGTGTTCAAAATCTGTTGTTTTTTGTATCCAATACTGAACTGCATTTGAAAACACTGTCTATATTACAATTTACATTAAACTGGGCCTAGTATAGTGTCCAAAATCTGTTGGTGTTTGTATCCAATACTGAACTGCATCTGAAAACACTGTCTATATTACAACTTTCATTAATCTGGGCCTTGTATAGTGTCCAAAATCTGTTGGTTTTTGTATCCAATACTGAACCACATTTGAAATTACTGTCTATATTACAATTTACATTAATCTGGACCTAGTATAGTGTCCAAAATCTGTTGGTTTTTGTATTCAAAACTGTCCTGCATCAGAAATCTGTGTCTTTAGCAGGCAGTAAAACAATCTGCACCACATCTACAGACAAAACCATTAATATTAAGAAGGCGAGCACTAAGGGACGGGGAAGTGGGCATGATGCTGATGGTGCAAGCAGCGGCTGTGGCCCTGGGCGCAATGAAACTGTGCCTGCTGCCAGTGCACTAGAAAAAACAAAAAAATCCACCTTACCCAGCTTGATGTCCAACTTAGCTGGGCAGCGCAGGACAACACTGTCCAAGTCGGACCAGTGCGAACAGGTGGTCGGTTGGATTGCAGAAGATGATGCTTCGAGTCGGTTAAGCACCACCCTCTATTCCACGAAGTCCAGTCTCTGGAGCCAAGAGTCTGGTCAACCGAATCCTCACTCTGATCCTCCTTCCTCCCACCATGTCGAGTCTAGCCAAACAAGGGATCCTACACTTGGATTTTTACATGACTTCTTTTCATCGCCAGTATTTGGTTTGGCTCTCTCGCCAAGAACGCTTGAATAGGTACCAGAGATATTGTGCCCTTATTCCCAACCTTTTGAGCCTTCACAGTCTCAAGAAGATGACAGTGGTAAATGGCAATCATTCGTTCACGAGGTGGATGATGATGAGACACAATTGTCAATCACTGAGGTTGTGGTTAGGTCAAGTCAGGAGGATGAGCAGAGTGATGAAGTGGAATAGGAGGTGGTGGACGATGAGGTCACTGACCCAAAATGTTTAGGTGAAAAGCCGAGCAAGGAGAGCAGTACAGAGGGGGAGGGATCCGCAGCACCGCAACAGTCTGGAAGAGGCAGTGGGCTGCAAAAGGGAGAAGTTGGCCCACACCAAGCAGGCCCGCAACCGTTACACCAAGCACCACTATGTGTAAATCTAATCAAGGGGTAGGTGTTCCGCAGTATGGCGCTTTTTTGAGGAAAGTGCAGACGACAAAAGAGTGGTCGTTTGCAACCTGTGCCGTACCAAAATGAGCCAGGGCGTGAACACTAACAACCTCACCACCACCAGCATGATCAGCCACATAGCATCCTAGTACCCTAATAAGTGGGCCGAACGCCTGGGTCCACAATCTGGGTCTGCGGGTCACACCACTGCCTCCTCTTCCTCTGTGCTACGCACTGCTGGCCAATCCCCTGTCGAAAGCACAGGCCCGGATGCCCCTCACCCTGCACTGGGACCTTCGCATGAACCGTCAGCAACAACATCCACTTCCATGTCCCAGTGCAGCGTCCAAATGTCGATAACAGGCATTTGAACGCAAGCGCAAATAACCAACCCACCCACCCACAGGCCATAGCAATAAATGTGCAACTTTCCAAATTACTGGCCCTTAAAATGTTGCCATTTAGGCTTGTGGACACTGAGGGCTTCCACAGCCTGATGTCGGCAGGCGTCCCTCGGTATGCAGTCCCCAGCCGCCACTATTTTTCACGGTGTGCCGTGCCTGCCTTACACCAGCAAGTGTCCCAGAACATCACACGTGGCCTGACCAACGCACTTACTGGGAAGGTCTTCTCCTGCTCCGCCGCCTCCTCCTTCACTTCCATCTCCAGCAGCAGTCAGCCATCTGTCGCTAGCTGGAAGCAGCACTGCAGTGGGGAAGCATCAACAGGCCGTGCTGAAGCCGATCTGCTTAGGGGACAAACCACACACCACTGCAGAGCTATGGCAGGATATAAGGGACCAGACCGAGCTTTTATGGATCCATACAAATGGTTAGTGGCGATAACACTATTATCAGCGTAACCATCCCACTGCTTTGTCTACTCAAACAATCGCTGCTCACAATTAAGGAGGACGCTCTGAATGTGGCAGACGAGGAAAAGGGGGAGAACATTACACAGGGTGATAGCCAGACCACCCACAGTTCGTCTTCTCAGCGCGAATTGGGCCATGAAGAGGAGGAGGAGGAGCTGGAGACAGTTGCCTCTGCTACAGAGGGTAGTACCCATGGAACTTTAATTCCATCTGTTCAGTGTGAATGTGCAGAAGAGGAGGAGGAAGATGAGCGGATGGAGAGTCATCCTGATGTTGACATCAACGTCTTGCCTGTTGAAACTCTGGCACGCATGGCTGACTTCATGTTAGGCTGCCTTTCCCGCCACCCTCGCGTTATACGCATTATAGATAACACAGATTACTGGGTGTTCACTCTTCTTGACCACCGCTACAAAGAGAACTTCTCATCTCTCATTCCTGTGGTGGAGAGGATGAGTAAAACGGTGCAGTACCAGGTGGTACTTGTTGAGAGATTGTTCAAAAATTTTCCATCTGACAACGAGGCCGGCAGAGTCCATACTTCCTTAGGCAACTGAGCAAGTGAAACATGGGAAACTCACATCAGTTCTTCCAACAAAAGCAGGGCAACACTCTCCAAGGTATGGGACACTTTCATGACACCCCACCAGCAACCTCACCCTTAAGCACGGCCTAGTGGCACAAGGAGGGAAAACTTTTGGAAGATGGTGAAGGAATACATCGCAGACTGTGTCAGCATCCTGAATGATCCCTCAGTGCCTTAAAACTACTGGGTGTCCAAGCTGGACACATGGCATGAATTTGCGCTCTACGCCTTGGAGGTGCGTTTTGTCTGAGCATGTATTTAGAGCTGCTGGTGGCATTATCACTGATAAGGGTATCCGCTTGTCCATTGACAATGCTGACAGGTTGACTCAGATAAAAATGAACAAGGCCAGGATTGCCCCTAACTTCTCAACTCCACCAGAGGAGAGCTGAGCTGATTATGAACATAAACACAATTTCAATGTATTGTTTATAATGTACTCAGTCTACTGTAGTGTATTCCCATGCACCTTTTCCACCACAAAAAAGTGTATATGGTTGAATCTTGTTTTCTCCTCCTCATCCAGATTGTATATATTCTCTCCACTACAATTTTTAAACAGGATCAGCTCAACAGCAGGCCCTCAACCATAATGTTTTAGAGGGTCAGCTCACCAGCAGGCCTTCAATCATAATGTTTTAAGGGGCAGCTCAGCAGCAGGCCCTCAACCATAATGTTTTACAGGGTCAACTTACCAGCATGCCCTCAACCATAATGTTTTAGAGGGTCAGTTCACCAGCAGACCCTCAACCATAATATTTTAGAGGGTCAGCTCACCAGAAGGCCCTCAACGAAAATGTTTTACAGGGAAAGCTCACCAGCAGCCCCTCGCCCCTAATATTTTAGAGGGTCACCAGCAGGCCCTTGCTCCAAATGTTTTTGAGGGTCACCAGCAGGGCACCAATCATAATTTTTCAAGGGTGTGTATGATGCCCTCCTTTGTGTGTAATAAAGGGTGTATTGTAGTGCTGGTTCCTTGTAATTTTTGGCAGCCCTTTCACTTAGTGCATAGGCTTTATGAGTGTAGGAGTCCCATTACCTGAACAATTGTACCACAATGTGAACGGGGCCTTCCTTTATATGATATACAGGCTGTTTCGGAGTAGCTCTTGCTTGTACTTTTTGGCAGCACTTGAACTTTACATACAATTGAATATACAGGAAAGAATGTTTCCTAACATTTTTTCCTGTAAAATTGATTTTTTTTTGGGGGGGGCTTTGGGCGTATTATTGTCAGTCTGTAAAAGTGGCATACAACTCAGGCAACATGGTTCCCAGCAGCGACCTGGAAGTCCAAGATGCATCCAAACATTGTCCCCATGCTGTTTACAATCCTTTTTGGTGATGTTTCTGTCACTTTCAGACCTTTTGCAATGGACAAGGCACCCTACCCTCTTCACAGCAGCGGGTGCCTGGTTGTCTCCCATTGACTTCCATTATACTCGGGTGCTCAGCTGAGCACACGAATATAGCAATGTGTTTGGGCCGAACTTTGGTGCTCGCTCATCACTATTCTGAGTCCTAGGAGAATAGAGGGTGTTACATACCAATTTCCAGGGCAATTGAGGTAAATTCGGTTTAGTCTGAACCAAACTTTTTGAAAAATTTGGCAAACCTGAACTGAACTTCGAATGGTTTGCTCATCTCTAACTAGTAACATCATAGTTAGTCTCTATGATGCTGTTAATATGGTTCATTAGACTTGCAAGTTGGGACTTGAGACCATAATACAGGGCACTCATATTTCACCTGCATGGAATTAGCTAAACAGTTCCATACACTTCTATATGAGACTCATATGATGTCCTGTATGGGCATGGTATGAGTTCTTTGTACTTCTGTATGACTTTCACATTGTACCCAGATGTATTTTCTGACTTCTAGCCAGGCATTTTTGCCAGCAGTAGAGAGATGAAAATTTTATTGGCTCCATATACACAATTTTTTCAGTATCAATTCAGTTCTTTGTAGTAAATTGGCATCGATGGAAGCACGGGAAACTAGCATGGCATGACTTATTTTTATAGAAATACTTGAAGTGATACCAAAAACCCTTGTACAAACATATGTTGTGACATGGACAGAGACTTGGAACTTGTATGGAGCTATAATATAGTTATACTTAAATAAGTTGCCCAGGATTTTACTACAGATGGCCTATCCTCAGGATAGTCCATCAATATCTGATTGGATGGAGTCCAGCACCTCACATTCCTGCTGTTCAGTAATTCATAGCTTACCTAGTGATATGTCAACTCCACCTACATAGTCACTAAATCCTTTTATATCGACTGGTCTGTTTCTGATTTCCTTTTGCTTTTAATGTTATTTATTTATATTTTTATTTCAATTTTAAGTTACTTTATCTGTTATTAATAAAGGTAAAATACTGAAGGGGGTACAAGGATATAACCAACAAGACATAGTTATTAGGTCTGTATCAGGGTATTTTAAACATTTGTTGTTAGTCATATCTGTTTGATTACTAGGAATCCAATTCAGGTTTTACTAGCAGTCCAGACCCTCCATACATTAATAATGTAACAGGGGCAAACCCATTGTAATGAATCAAAGGTTATTTTGGATACTGATGAAGAGGACAGGGGCCCCAAAACACCTATAGCTGGCATTGCATTTCCGACAGGTACCTCT
This sequence comes from Bufotes viridis, assembly GCA_033119425.1. NCBI lineage: Eukaryota > Metazoa > Chordata > Amphibia > Anura > Bufonidae > Bufotes > Bufotes viridis. Next base: position 298,735,076 of record CM065589.1, on the reverse strand, counting down.
ATTAGTTGTACAATATAGGCCATAATTTTATTTACTATTATTATCTATCAAAGTTACCCACCACCCTCTACTAATTCCAAGATATGCGGGAAAGAAGAGGGGAGAGCAGCGCTCATTGGTGGAACCGCTAGGCATGGAGATATGTGTGCAGGTTGGTAAGGCTCACCTAAAGATCTTGGAGAGCAACACCTGAACAGGTGTATAAAAAGGCCACTGGTACTCTTGGTCTGATAAAGGGGTTGGTCCAGCCCCATAACGCGTAACCTAAAAAATATGAATATATAAACCTATTGTTCACTACAGTATTGTGTATCGGAAACTTACTTGGTTGCAGCGACTCTGATACCGATTCCTTTATCTGCCAATATAGGATGAAAGTAGACCCCCAATGTGCAAGAACATTGCTTGATTGCAGGATGGTCATAAGCATGGAAACAAGAAGTGCAATGAAAAAATGAACAAAGCCAGCAAAGGAAGCAATATGGACATTCACAATATATTCGTAAGTGGCTTGTATTAACTTTGTCTACATGATAAATGCTATTTGCTGAAGTGAGACAACCCCTCCAACATTCACCAAAATGGATATGTTTCTGTGTGATAAATAGGACTTTGATACTAATAGTGTTTTTGATTGGAATTAAAAACAACGCAAGACAAGCATATGATTACTGGACAAGTGAAATCTGACTCCAGTGCTTCACAGGATTGAAATGGACAAACAAATAGATAAAATAATAATGAAGATAAAAACTCAATCCCTTTAGGAAACGTATCAGAAGCGGGTGTGGGAAGCACGCAGTCCAGAAGATCCAACAGGAAAAGGAAACAAGTATCCTGGAGACGAATTCAATTAGCTGCTTCACCGAATATTACAAAAAAAAATTGTTTGTGATGAATTATTTCGTCATAAAGCGCATTTCTTTGTAGTGGGCGATTGCATCGCTCCCCGTCATTGTACCCCTCAGATGCCGCATTTATAGTTGATCGCGGCATCTGACATTGATATTACAGTGTAAAATAAAGCAATAACAAATGACAAAATAAACTCCCATGTAAATGTAGCCTGTTTTCCATCCACAGGCTATATTTAGGTGCACCTGTGAGGCCTGCGCCATATCAGCCAGTCTTCGGTGGGGCTCACAGCCTTCTCCCTCCTCCAATTGCAGGCATGGTTACACGCTGGAGGTAACTGAGGAGTCTGCTGCGGGTCGGCCTAATACATTCCTGTAATTTTGCCCACTGGCCCCTGGTATTGCCCATATGGCACAGGTAGGTAAGTGTTAGGTCCCAAGCTGCTTGAGAGACCTTGACGTGGTGCTCGGGCTTAAGACATGTCCTCCACTGTAGGACATGTTGACTAACCTCTCAATTTTAACATCAGTTTGAGGGCTTAGTAAGACCGCAGTGTGCACCTGTTTTGTCATTTGTTATTGCTATATTGTTATATTATTTATCACATCCACACTATTGCCATTTTGTGTAGGATGTCTATTGTGGTACTTATGGTCCGCTGCGGGCATCCTCCACCGTATGCATTTTTGCTGGGGATCGCCATTAGCAACGGGCCACAAGTGCAGGATCTGCTCCCCTGTATATACTGTATATGCACAACTGCATTTTTGGGTTGAGCACATCCTGCTTCATGCCACCTTTCAGTTGGTTTGTGTATATAACAGTGTAAAATAAACATTAATAAAATCATACTTACCTCATCCATTTGATCACGAAGAGCTGTCCGCCACCATCTTGACTGAAGATCTAGCGCTAAAACTTGCATGGCCTGTGATGACTTCATCACAATGGCCAGCATGGTGACATCATATATCACTGCACACAGGATTTTGCACGGGAGCTCTAATCAACATGATGGCGGCCTGCTCTTCGCGCTCAAACGGTAGTGAGGTAAGTATGATTTTTTTTTTATTCCATTCAGGGAAAATCGATTTGTTACAATGAAGCACGAGGAAATTTGGCTTTGCAGCTAATAAAATTTTCCCTAAAATGCGGATCGAAGTCCCTCGATATGCTCAACAGTTTAGACACTTATGGAGTCGGATGACAGTGAATGTACAAATAGAGATTACCAGGAACCAGTGGACTAAGTCCCCCCCATGCCAGCCGGCAGTTGTCTGGATTTATTGAACAGATTAGTTATGAGGGATGTAAAAGCCCTCATTTATCCTAAATGTTCACCTAATCTGAGCCTTAAAGAGCAGACTGCTCTATATAAATTAGACTTGTCACGACATAGTTATAAAACTGGACGACAAGAGGCGGGCAACATAGTATTGATGAAAAAACAATATTTCATATTGGAAGTTGAGAGACAGTTAGTCCATGATAGTCATACTTATACTAAACTGTCTTGTGATTCCACCAGTAAAATACAATCTTGTAAACCAACTTGGTACTTTTTGCCCAAGCTCCCTAACTCTATGCAGTGTCCCCCTGGCTCTCCCATTATGGCTGGTATAGGCTCCATTATGGAGCCACTTCCTAAATATTTAGATTGGCTGTTATATCCTATCCTGAAAAGCATCCCCGCTACTTAAAAGACACCAATGCATTTTTGAGGGCGCTGAATGGATTTATTTGGCAGGACGATTTCAAGTTAACCTCCATAAATGTAGAAAGCCTCTACACATGCATTCCACATGGTTTGGGTGTGAAGGCAGCGTGCAATACACTAAAAAAATGTAGATAAGTGATGCTTATTTGAAATATGTGGAGGAGGCTCTTGATTTCATGTCCAACAATACATCAGGTTCAAGGATCAGTGGTACCGCAAGACTCGGTTGTTGATGATAGGAGGTATAGAGCATAAAGTGCCACACAAAATTAGTATTATATGTTCTACAGTATGTTTTCCTTTTGACCACTTTTATATAGGAAAGACAATTACCGTAGGTGTCTTTTTGAGACAGTTAGGGAATATTTTAATTTGGTAAAGACAGGCTCCCTGCGCCTGATTGAGCATATCGGGCAGGTGAATGACATCCCAGTGTGTTGAAGTTTGCTGGCATAGAAAGCGTAAATACTCCCAGAAGAGGAGGGGATTGACAAAGAATTCTACTCCAAGGGAAGCAAGCTTGATTATTAAATCTACTGCGATTGGAGCACTAGGATTAAATGATAAGATCAACCTCAGTGTATTCTTCTAAGGTATGATAATTGTGCTAGTGTGAATACCTTGCAATTTTTATGTATACTATGTTCACATTTTTAATGACATGATGTCAGAATAAGGTATGTAGAATTAGTGTTTATAGTGTTGAGCTAATTGAAGTTAACAAAGTGGAATTTGATCCAAATTTCAGGAAAAATTCAATTCAACGATTTTTCCTGAAATGGCAGTAAAAAAAACAACAACAACTCATCAATTTGAGCGCAAAGAGGCTATCGCACCCATCTTGTTCCGTTATGCTCCCATAGACTTCGATTATGACGGAATGCAAAATGGAATGCCTCTAAAGGTGTCCCTTTTGCATTTCGTCTTAAGTATTATGTTATTTTCCAGTATAACCATGTTATAATGGAAAATAATGAAATTAAGTTCAGGTCCCCTTTGACTTTAATGGGGTTTGGGTTTGAGTTTGGGTCAAGTTCGGGTCCCGAAACCAAACTTTGACCTGAAGTTGACCTGAACCTGGCGAACCCGAACTTCCACGGGCTCACTCATCTCTAGTTAACAGCAAAGCAAACATCAATATTTATTACCCTGATTCTACAGTTTACAGAAACATCCCATATGTGGTCATAAACTGAAAATACACTCCTCAAGGTATTTTTTGAGGCATGTAGTAAGCGCTTTGACCCAACAAGTGTTTCATAGATTTTAAAGACACTTGACTGTGAAAATGAAAAATGTAATTTCCTCTAATAAAATGTTGCTTTGGCCCCAAATTTTTAATTTTCACATGGGGTAACAGGGGAAAAAGAACTCCAAAATTTGTTAAGCATTTTTTTCTGAACATAGCAATATTAGCAATGTACTCCACCGGGACACTTCCCGCTGGGCCTATTGCTTTTTAGAATGCAGTGGGCCGGTGACCTTGCTGCTTCTACTGTATGTTAATGAATGCCTTTTAGACAAATGCTGTTTAGATGTCCCCATTACAGATTGTAATTTTGCATAGACGGCCATGCCCCCAGCCCTGGTGAGATAGATGGAAGTGCTGACTTCAAGACTGCGGCCCCCTGACCTGACCTCATGCCTCCCCCTTTATTCTATTAATTGTTCCTGACCTGTATCGCTGTATGTCTTATCTACATCCCATCTCGATGCCATCCTCTCTAACCTCTCCCCTCCTCTTTTTGGGGAGCACGTGCTTAGGGCTTATATGAAGTTACTGCTTGCCCTGAAAAGTGTTGACTGTCGGTTGAGTAGTATTGTCCCTGTCACTTGACCATGTGGAAGTTAAACAAAAGCAAAATTCTTATAGAAGATACTGATTAAAAAGGGTAAGCTCAAGCAGAAGCCCAGGTAACCTGGCACCAGGGGGTAATAGCAGCTGGCTCAGGGGCACATATTACTTTCGTTATCAACTTGATAAAGCAGATATGAGTTTTCTATTTGGGCTGTGAGTAATAATAAGTTTACCAGCAGTTTTATGTATAGATACAGGTGATGAGCCATGCTCAGCTCAGCTATATTTGACATGTGTGTACTACATGTCAGACCCCTGCCAATACGGTATTGATGACCTACCTTGAGGATAGATCATCAATATAGGTAACTGGCTAACCCCTTTAACACAACAAAACAGTTGTCACAGCTGTGGGGACATGATGGCCATGACTTGGAGTCATTTACTACTACCAGTCAGGTCCTGGATTTTGACATCTGTATTATGGAGCCTTTCTTTTGCGGATGGTTTTTGTATTTTAGGGTAAGGCTATATGCCGGCACTGGTCGCAGTACAGCCGTCACGGCAAGGATCGCAGAGTAGGAATGATCCCAGAACAATAAATGGGATTGCAGTGAGAGTGGCAAAAAATTCAAAACACCTGTTTTTTTTGTCTCTTTCTGTCATCCAATACATTTCTAGGGGATCATTGCTACTCTGCGATCCGGGCCACAATAGCTGTCGAACGACCAGTGTCACTGCGTAGCCAAACCGTTAATGAGGGGTAAGATCACTCAAGAAAAATGTCTCCAATCTTGCTAATATACAGTATAGAGAGGCATAAAGACAATTGTTATTTGTCACTGAGACTTCTCAGGTCATGTTGTCTATGTTATTATGCATGAAAAGGTCATGATCTTTAAGGTTTACCTGCATAATACTATAGGCCCAATACAAATAGCTTTTATAAAAGAAAAAGGTCTTTAAAAGCTGCCAGAGACTTCAGTGTAGAGGGCCATGCAGTAGAATACTGCATGAATGGGAGTCACCTTTTGGACCTTTAGGTATCAGCTGTTTTTATTCCATGGATAAGATTTAATGGTGGGAATTTGTGTGGATCGAGCAGCAAAGTGCTCGGGTGCTCTGGTGCTACAGAGCACCAGAGCACAATGGAAGTCAATGGGAGAAACAGAGCATTAAAACAGACACCTCCTGCTCTGAAGAGTGGAGGGTGTCTGGTTCACAGGAAAAGGTCAGAAATTGCTGGAAACACCACTGAAATGGTTCTGGAACAGCATGGGGAGGATGTCTGGATGCATCTTCGACTTCCAGATTGCTGCTGGGAATGAAGTAGTACGCCACTTTTACAGACTGACAATAATAGGCACAAAAGCAAAGATAAAATCAATTTTTGAAGAAAAATTGTTAGGAAACATTCTTTTCTATATGATAAAGAAAGGAGCAAGGCAGCTCTCACCAGCTGTAGAAAACCCTCTGTGCACGGATGCCGCACCTGGATGCGGGAGTATACAATCATAAAGAAGAGAAATCCAGCTCAGCTCGGGTGACTCGTATTCATAGAATTTATTCCAGCGGTAAAAACTTCATACAAAATGCGAAAAACTGTTACGCGTTTCAGACCTCCATAATATCTGGGTCCTTCTTCATGACAAACACACAAAATAAGATGGAAGCTGCCCCTGATATACAACCCCTCAGAATCAGGCAGACAAGCAACACCTGAATGGAGGAGGTGTCAGAGGGAGGTTCCACACAAACCTCACAGAAAAATACATAGACAAGCAAAATAAAATAAAAAAGATCCTAATATAAAAAGATAAACAATATGCTGATGTATTGAAAGACAGACATAGTACAATCAGTACTGTAAGATCAAATCATGTCGCTTATTGAGACCCTCCGGTTGTCGGGATCCCAATTGAAAGATCCAAAAGGCCTCTCTGTTAAGAAGTTTTCTTCTGTGATCTCCACCTCTAGGTGGTAGAGAGACCCTTTCAATACCCTGTACCTTTAATCCAGAGATATCACCCGCATGAACAACCGCAAAGTGCAAACTTGCAGCAGAAATATTGCGGTTCTCGTGGTGTGGTATATCAGATATATGCTTGCGGATCCTGTTTTTTAGGGGGTTAATAGTACAACCCACATATTGCAAAGAACATATGTCACAGGTAATGAGATATATAACATGTTTAGTGTTGCAGTTGATATACGATCGTATGTCATATTGTTTGCGATGTGCAGTCGATCTAAATGTTTTATCTGTAACCATATGTTTGCAACAAATACATTTTTTGTGGCCACACCTATGGTTACCTTTATAATGTAGCCATGTAGGTATTGTAGTGGTTTTTTCACAGAAAAAGCTGGGGCTAACCAAATTGCTGAGGGTGGGGGCTCTTTTGGCAACACATTTGACACCATTAGAGACAATATCAGACCATTGTCCATCAATATTAAGAATGTGAAAATATTTCTTTATTATTTTACAAATCGCAGGGAACTCTTTGCTGTATTGTGTAACAAAATATGTGGACTTCTTTTCAGTAAACTTTTTATCAGACAGGGAGACATCTGATTTACACTGGGGATCAGGAAAAATCAGAGTGTGTCTATCTATGTCAGAAACTGCTCTCTTTGCCCGGTCTATATCATGTTGAGAATAAGCCCTACGCAAAAGTCTGTTCTTAACATTAAACGCTTCTTTCTCATAGATGTCATCATCAGAACAGTTGCGACGGGCACAAATCAATTCACCTTTAGGGATATTTCTAATGATGTGTGGTGGATGACATGAACGGGCAAATAGAGTAGTGTTCCCCGCCAATTCTTTACGATAGGTGGATGTAATAACCCTCCGAGTGTGGACATTCCCCGTCAGACACAGGTCCAAAAAATGAATCTCAGCACAGTCATACTGAAAAACAAACTGTATGGAAGAAACACAAGAATTAAAATAAGTGACTAACTCCGGTATGGACGCCATATCACCAGACCACACCATCAGTGTATCATCGATATAACGTCCATACCAGAGTAAACGGTCCAAAAAAGGAGAGGTGTCGATGAGGAGAAAACAGCCCTCCCACCATGCCATAAAAATATTAGCAATGGAGGGGAGAATTTAGCCCCCATCGACACCCCAGATACCTGCAGAAAAAAAGTGCCATCAAACAAAAAATAATTGTGTCTGAGGAGAAAGTCCACCACCAGGGTAATATACTCTATAGGTTCCAAGGTATAATCACTATAGTGGTTCAAAAACCAATTGAGGGATACAAGGGCCAGTTCGTGTGGGATGCTAGTGTAGAGAGAAGTAATATCTGCAGAAATCCACACTAAATTCTCATCCCATTCAAAATCTGTGAAAACTTGTAACACAGACCGAGAGTCTTTAATAAATCCCGGAATGAGGGGTATTAGAGGCTGGAGGAGGGAATCCACCCACTCACAGAAGCGCTCACAATAGGAGCCAATTCCAGCCACAATAGGTCTGAGTGGGGGAGGGAATATATCCTTGTGGACCTTCGGAAGTGCATGGAATATAGGGGATACCGGATGTTCCACAAAGATATAATCCCTCTCTTTAATGCTGAGACAGCCAGTGGATACTCCCAGATCAAGGATACTATCCATTTTTGTTTGAAAAACTCGTAGGGGGTCACTGGATAAACGAGTATAGACTTTAGTGTCTTGTAACATGTTCGTGATTGAATGTTTATACAATCCCGTATCCATTATAACCACTGCCCCGCCTTTATCAGCCTCCTTGATTATGATGTCCTTCCTATCCCCTATATATTTACTTGTATATAAAGTGCAAGTGCTGCCAAAAATTATAAGGAAGAGGCACTCCGATACAACCTGTATGTCACATAAAGGAGGGCCTCATTCACATTGTGGTACAATTGTTCAGGTAGTGGGACTCCTACACTCATAAAGCCTATGCACTAAGTGAAAGGGCTGCCAAAAATTACAAGGAACCGGCACTCCAATACACCCTTTATTACACATAAAGGAGGGCATCATACACACCCTTGGAAAATTATGATTGATGGCCTGCTGTTGACCCTCAAAAACATTAGGAGCAAGGGCCTGCTGCTGATCTGACCATCTAAAACATTAGGGGTGAGGGTCTGCAGCTGAGCTGACCCTCTAAAACATTAGTGACGAGGGCCTGCTGCTGATCTGACCCTCTAAAACATTAGGGGCAAGGGCCTGCTGCTGAGATGACCCTCTAATACATTAGCGGCGAGTGCCTGCTGCTGATCTGACCATCTTAACATTAGGGGCAAGGGCCTGCTGCTGATCTGACCATCTAAAACATTATGGACGAGGGCCTGCTGTGACCCTCTAAAACATTAGGGGTGAAGGTCTGCTGCTGAGCTGACCCTCTAAAACATTAGGAGCGAGGGCAGCCTAATAAGCATGTTAATATGATGGAGGAGGAGGACGAGAAAAGTAAGATTGAACCATATACCCTTTTTTGTGGTGGAAGGGGTCCATGGGAATACAGTGAATTCAATACACCATAAAAGCCACATTTAAAGTGCCTTTATGTTCAGCCGCTTTCCTCTGGTTGAGTAGAGAAGTCAGGAGCAATACAGACCTTGTTAATTTTGATAAGAGTCAACCTGTCAGCATTTTCAGTTGACAGGCGGATGTGTTTATCAGTTAATTATGCCCCCAGCAGCACTAAATACCCACTCTGACAAAACGCTGGTGGCAGGGCAGACCAGCACCTCCAAGGCGTAGAGCGCCAGTTCATGCCAAGTGTCCAGCTTGGACACCCAATAGTTTTAAGGCACAGAGGGATCACTGAGGACACTGAAATGGTCTTCTACGTACTCCTTCACCATCTTCCAAAACGTATCCCTCCTTGTGACACTAGGCCACGCATCAGGGTGAGGGTGCTGGTGGGGTGTCATGAAACTGTCCCAGATCTTGGAAAGTGTTGCCCTGCCTCTGTTGGAGCTGCTGTGTGTTCCCCTCATCTCCACTCCTCGGTGGCCCAAGGAACTACGTACTTTGCTGCCAGTGTTGTCAGCTGGAAATTTTTGGAGCAATTTTTCCACAAGGACCTTCTGGTATTGCACCATTTTGCTAGTCTTCTCTACAACAGGAATGAGAGATGAGAAGTTGTCTTTGTAGCAGGGGTCAAGAAGGGTGAACAACCAGTAATCGCTGTTGGCCAAAATGCGTATAACGCATGGGTCACGGGAAAGGCAGAATAACCTAAAGTCAGCCATGTGTGCCAGATTCCCAACAGACAAGACTTTGCTGTCCTCATCAGGAGGATGACTCTCAATCTCCTCATCCTCTTTCTCCTCTTCTGCCCATCCACACTGTACAGATGGTATAAACCTGCTATGGGTACTACCCTCTGCTCCTCTTCCTCCTCATCATCATCCAATTCGTGCTAAGAAAACAAACTGAGGGTGGTCTAGCTATCACTCTGTGTACTGTCTTCCCCCATCACCATCTCTTCCAAATGCAAAGCGTTCGCCTTCATTGTGAGCAGCGAGCATTTCAGTAGACACAGAAGTGGGATTGTTACGCTGATAATAGTGGCATCGCTGCTCACCATCTGTGTTGATTACTCAAAGTTGCGTAAAACCTCACAGAGGTCAGACATCCATGCCCACTTGTCTCTTGTGAAGAGCCGAAGCTGACTGGAAAGGCGACAACCGTGTTGCAGCTGGAATTCCACTACTGCCCTCTGCTGCTCACAAAGCCTGGCCAACATGTGGAACATGGAGTTCCAGCACGTGTCCATGTCGTAAAACAGTCGGTGAGCTGGCTGCAGTGTTGCTAGACCGGCGGCAGGTGTAAATGACTTTCGGAAATGGGCACACATGCCGCACACCTTCACCAGTAGCTTAGGCAAATTGGGGTAGGTTTTGAGAAACTGCAGAAACACTAAGTGGAACACGTACGCTAGTCATGGTATGTGTGTGAGCTTGCCGAGCTCCAAAGCCGCCACCAAGTTATGGCCATTATCAGACACAACCATGCCTGGTTATAGGTTGAGTGGCGAGAGCCACAGCTCAGTCTGGTCCCTTATACCCTGCCATAGCTCTGCGGCGGTGTGCTGTTTGTCACCTAAGTAAATTAGTTTTAGCATGGCCTGTTACCGCTTCCCCACTGCAGTGCTACACTGCTTCCAGCTACTGACTGATGGCTGACTGGTGCTGCAAAATGAGAATTCAGAGGTGGAAGTGGAGGAGGAGGTGGCGGAGGAGAAGAACGAGGGGATGTTTGCCGCCACAAATGTAAGTGGTGGCGGAAATCCTGATAGAAGTAGGGCCCACAGTCCTTGGCGTCAGTAGCACCTGTGATATCCCAGGGTACGATTTGCTTCCGACCTCCACAATGTTCAACCAGTGTGCTGTCAGGGAAATGTAGCATCCCTGGCCAAAAGCACTTGTCCATGTGTCAGTCATTAAGTGGACCTTCTTAATAACTGCGTTGGTCAGGGCACGTGTGATGTTACGGGACACATGCTGGTGTAAGACAGCACACTGGGAAAAATAGTGGCGGCTGGGGACTGAGTAATGCGGGACGGCCGCCTCCATGAGGCTGCGGAAAGCATCAGTTTGTGTCCACAAGCCTAAATTGCAAAATTTCCAAGGCCAGCAAATTGGAAAGGTGCTCATTTAGTGCTATGGCCTCTGGGTGGGTGGCTGGGTATTTGCGCTTTTGTTCTAAGACCTGGGGTATGGACATCTGTACGCTGCACTGGGACACATAAGTGGATGTGCTAGCTAATGCTGCTTGCGAAGGTCCAGGTGCAGGGTGGGAGGCATGCAGGCCTGTGTCTTGGACAGAGGATTGGCCAGCACATAACAAAGGGGAAGAGGAGGCAGTGGTGTGACCCGCAGACACTGATTGTGGACCCAGGTGTTCAGCCCACCTATTAGGGTGGTTTGATGCCATGTGGTGGATCATGCTGGTGGTGGTGAGGTTTCTAGTGTTTATGCCCCTACTCATTTTGGTACGGCACAGGTTGCAAATGACAATCCTTTTATCGTCCACACTTTCCTCCACCAAAAAGCACCAGACTGCGGAACACCTACCCCTTGGCAAGGGAGATTGCCGCAAGGAAGTGCTCCAGGGAACAGTTGCTGGCCTGTTTGGTGTGGCAGGCCTTCTCCCTTTTGCCACCCCACTGCCTCTTCCAGCCTGTTGCGGTGCTATGGATGCCTCCCCCTCTGTACTACTGTCCTCGCTCGGCTTGCCACCTTCCCAGGTTGGGTCAGTGATTTCATCGTCCACAACCTGTTCTTCCACTCCCTTACTCTGGTCATCCTCCTGACTTGTTGACCTAACAAGAACCTCAATTATTGACAATTGTGTCTCATCCTCATCATCAACCTCTTGAGACTTTAATTGCAGTTCTCCACTGTCATCTTCTTCTGACCGTGGATGCTCAAGAGTTTGGTAATCAGTGCACACGATCTCCTCATGTCCCTCTTCAAGCGGGCTTGGTGAGAGGCCCAAATCAAGGAATGGCGATGAAAAGAGATCCGCGGAATACCCGAGTGTGGGATTACTTGTTTGCCAAGACTCTCCATGGTGGGAGGAAGGAGGATCAGGGTGAAGATTCTGTTGACCACACTCTTGGCTACTGAGACTGGTCTTTGTGGAAGACAGGGTGGTGCTTAACGAACTGGAATCATTATTTGCTGCAATCCAACCGACCACCTGGTCGCACTGGTGTGACTTCGAGAGTGGTGTCCTGCACCGCCCTGCAAACTGGGACATGAAGCTAGATATTATGGATAAATGTGTTTCTTGTGCTCTGCCAGCAGACACAGTTTCACTGCACCCAGGACCACAGCCTCTGCGTGCAGCATCAGCAGGGCGGCCACTTCCCTGTCCCTTACTGCTCGCCTTGAGCATATTAAATGGTATATATGCTTGCAAGTATGTCACAGTAGCGCAGGTTTTGTAAGTGTATGCGTAAATAAATTACACTGAATGTCACAGATATTTAGGATGCGCAAATGTTATACTGGAGATGTAGTGCAGGTAATGTCACTGTCACCAGCGGGTAAGAACACTGAATGTCACAGATATTTAGGATTAGTGTTGGGCACGAATATTCGAATTGCAAATTCTAATTGCGAATACCACAACGAATATTTAGAATATAGTGACATATATTCGTGTTTTTGAATATTCTACTTTTTTTTATCCATCAGTAACCTCCCTTTTTGCTTGTTGCCTAATGAGAAGGATGTAATGTCTTTGTCTGAGCTTAGCAGCATCCCTGGCAACCAATAGGAAAGTTGCCCACCCCTTACTATATATAAACCTCCCCAGCAGCCATTTTCCACAGTGTATTACTGTTCTGAGGGAGACAGCAGTGTTATTGCTGTGCTCTTTCATTTCCATTTGTCAGATTACATTAGATAGTTAGTTAGTAAGTTAGTTTATATATATACAATACAGGTAGTTAGTGGGAGTTAGTCAGTGTAGGTTAGATAGTGATATAGTGTAGTTAGGTTCTGCTGTCCATACATATATACATAGTGCTGTGATGTCAGAAGTTCACAACAATACTTAGTGCACAAATCACTAATATGTAGTCAGACCTGTTAAAATGTGAAGTTGCACATATTGCACCAAAATATTCGCATCATTATTGCCGTTTTTCGCAATTGCGAATACATTGAAGCACTCTATCTGCATATAATGCTATTGTAATGTTCTGCCGTGCCAACCATTTTCTTCAGTCTCATTAAACTTCGAGCAGTTTGAAAAATGTAGCAATAGCGACCCACGCTTGTATTGCGCGCGCATTACGCAACTATTACATTGCTGATTTTTGAAATCTAGAAAATAATAGTGACGCTCATCACTATGCACAAATGTTAAACAGGAGACGTAGTGCAAGAAAATGTTACACTGAATGTCACAGGTATTTAGGATTCGCAAACGTTATACAGGAGATGTAGCGCAGGTAATGTCAGCAGCGGCAAAACAATTGCTCTGAATGTCACAGATAGTTAGGATGCGCAAATGTAACACAGATGTAGCAGAGGTTGTGTCACTGTCAGCAGTGGCCAAACAATTGCACGCAGTTTAGCACAGGTTGCGTTAATAATATATATTGCAGCCAGATAAAACAATGGGTCTTAACACCTTTCAACACTAAACCCTGCCTAAAAAAAAAAAAAATATTCCTGTCCCTACACTATCTGTCCCTTCTCTTGCAGCTCGCCCTGACTAATACTGAGCTGAACCACGTGTCATCTGGTGCTATATAGCACCCGATGACGCATTCCGGCCAGCCAATCACTGCAATGCCAGTAACCAACATTACTATGGCATTACAGTGAGTGCCAGTACTCTCTCGCGGTGTTCGGGCGAACACCATGATGTGCCGAGCATCATGATGCTCGAGTCAAAATGGTTTTTGGCCAAGCATGCTCACCCAACACTAGTGTGAATGCTCCTTCAGCTTGGTGTCAAGTGACTATGTGCCAGATTTGCAGTTTTTTTCTTAACTGCCACCAGATATGTACTGCAAAAAGATACCAATGAAAACTATGTCGTCCCACAAAATTAAAACCCATACAAAGCTCCATAAAAATAAAAATAAAAAAGTTATAGGTCTTGAGATGCTGCTATGCAAAAACACAAAAAAATATATTTTTATTGTGTAATAGTAGTAAAACTTAAAATATGTATTTGGTGTTTTGCTCATACTAACCTGGAGAACAAAGTTATTATGTCACTTTTGCTGCAAAATGAAGGTCACAAAATTTACAATATATAGAAACTCATGTTATTATATGGAGAGTCATGGAGCAGGACAGTCAGCGGCTATCATCCAAACACCTTTCCCACGACACACACCTTGATAGCTTGTTCGTTTGATTTTAGTATTTACATTGTTACAGTGCTGAGGGTACAAACAATCAAGCAGCACTCGATGGATAGTGTCCCACTTATTACTATTTAGTGATTTTTTTTTAACATCTTGGACAACCATTTTTTTCTCAAATCCTCCTTTTTCAAGTTTATGTACACAATCACAGCATTATCTAATTAATCTTTTATAGTTGTATATGCTGTTGCGTATGAAACCTGTAGCAAAATATGTACTTTGACCACCTCATACCTATTAAGTGGCTTTGTTTGCTATGACAACCCATATACTTTTTATATATTCATTTATATATTAAGATAGCTCTACCTGAAGTCTTTACATTATTGTGTAATTATAGTATTGTATGTTAAAGTTCCAAGGCAACACTGAACTGCACCTTTAACATAGTGCTGTTCTTATATGTGGCACTGGGCATTCAGGCAATCTCAGGCTCCAGGCACTGTGTATGACTGCAGCCTCTGCTTCCCCTATAGCTATTCTCCCTTACATTATTATAATGTAAGACTAGGCAATGCACAACATGAATTATGCCTTTCACATAATGCACCAAGCTTTGTCATTCCTATCTGCATAAGCTTTTACATGACTAATGTGAAGTTTATATCTGTCACATGTTTAGAATAATACATTCAAGTCATGTTCCTTGTAATCAGACCATACACATTACTCATCATCTTTGCCAAGAAGACTTCTTGAATTTAGATGAGCCATTTCTAGCACTTAATGCCTGAAAAATGATAGTAACATTTCAAGTGTAAAGTGAATTAACTTAATACAGTGATAGAAAAGAAGGGGAGGATGGGTGTTAATCTTTTTTCATGCACGCCAAAACATATTAGAAGCATTAGCAGTTTGCTTGTACCAAGATCTGTCTAGTTTGTATAACAAAATTCAAACAACATAAATACCCTCTTCTGCTCATCATTGAAGATGTTAGATTTCTTGCTCCAAGGTTCCTGCTGTACCGTGTACTCTTTTAACTGGACGACAAAAAAAATCCACCCAAAAAGAAAGAAAAATACACAAACCTTCATTGTAACTTGGTACTTGAGTGAACATACAGTACTGTTGTACATAATACAGGACTAGTGTTGGGTGCAAATATTCGAATCAAAAATATTGCTACTTAGAGAATTTGCGAATATTTAGAATATAATGATATATATTCGTAATTTTAGAATAGTTTAGATTTTTTTTTCAACTGAATCAATGATCCCTCCCTGCTTCTTGCTTGTGGACCAATTATAAGGCTGTAATGTCTTTGTTTGAGCTTAGCAACATCCCTAGCAACCAATAGAAAAGTTGCCTAGCCCTTTAGTATATAAGAACCTCCCCAGCAGCCATTTTATGAAGTATTTTGCAGATCTGAGAGAGACAGCAGTGTTATTGCTGTGCTCTCTGCTTCCCTGTGTCATTACATTAGATAGTTAGTGGGAGATTAGATAGTCAGTGTAGGTTAGATAGTGATATAGTGTAGCTGATAGGTTCCAGAGCAGGGTGTTAGGTAGTGTAATAGGTTCTGCTGTCCATACATACATGCTACATACATAGTGCTGTATGTATTTATGTATGCTACATACATAGTGCTGTGATGTCACTAGTTCACAACAATACTTAGTGCACCAATCACTAATATGTAGTCAGACCTGTTAAAATATGAAGTTACACATATTGCGACAAAACATTCGCATCATTAGTGTCGATTTTACAATCGTGAATATATTGAAGCACTCTATCAGCATATAAAGCAATTGTAATGTTCTGCCATGCCAACCGTTTTCTCCAGTCTCAGGAAACTTCTAGCAGCTTGAAAATGTAGCTATAGTGACCCATGCCTGTATTGCTTGTGCATTACGCGCATATTACATTGCCGATTTTCGCAATCAAGACCATATTAGCGAATTCTCGAATTCGCAAATATATGACAAATATTCTACCAAATATTTGAATATTGCCCCTGCCGCTCATCACTATACAGGACATGATTTTCCTATAACATGCTTCTGCTACATGTTACTGGCTGGTAGTGTATGAGAGTCAAGCATGTTTTCTGTGATTTTGTAACAACTACACCTATTTCTGCTCCAGAAGCCAGGTACAGAGGCCAAAGAGGGTATAGACTGAGAGCATTCACCTGTTCTCACTTTTAAATATACGAGTACAGAAGCACGAGTGGCTTGGATAGAAGGCCAATCAGTTAGATATGTGCTCTACTTAAATGATGTTGTTTTTTCTCAGTGCCATGTATTATTCTTTACCCTGTTTTGTCTTTCCATGCATTGTATGAGTATATTTGTGTTTTGACCTGTCTCAATTACCAGTTCCTGTAAATTCAGACTTGTTGGCAACTATGTGTTACCGGGTTGTTCTCCTGTCTAATGCACTTTAAAAGTCTCCTTCAAAATCAGCAAATTTGAAGCTATAGCGTTCAAACTAAAATAACATGTGATTGGTTGCAGCCATGGGATCGAGCAGCTTCCTAGTCTTATGGTGACCAGGAGCAATAGAGAACAGAGAAGCTGTGTGACTGCATACAAGTGAGTGGGGTTTTTTATGTTTAGGGGGACATGGGAGGACCCCAGAGTTAGTAGTTTCAAAGGCAGACATCTCCTTTCACCTAATGTGTAAGGATAGGCAAATTCCTAAACTTTCATTTTCTCATGCAGATATACACTTTTTGGGGGGCTTTGTTACTTCCACAGTCCAGGTGAAATAGTCTTGTAGGCAGTAAATGAGGAAGAGAGCACTGTCTTCCAGAGGTGCAAAGTGCATCACTTGTTGGAAAAGATCTGCTGGCTGACAGGACTCTTCTGCTTATCTTTTGTCACAGAGACAGTGGGAATGGAAACCAATTCCTCAATCCCAATATCATATCATATTATCATACTATTGAGAGTAGAAAGATTTGACAGGTAAGAGATTTACAATGAATCAGAGTGATTTCGATTTTTTAAATGCATTAGTTGTTTTAGCATGTTAGCTGGTCTTTCATTTGGTAGCTGGCCTTGTTCTTGCATTGAATGCTCATGTCCAGTCTTGTACATAGACTAATCCTCCACACATACTGCTCTCTATTCTTTCTATTCTCCCTCTCACACAGACTGTCCACATGCTCTTCTTTCTCACAGACTGCTCCCAATGCCCTTCCCTCTCACAGACTGTCCCCATGCCCTTCCTTCTCACAGACTGTCCCCATGCCCTTCTCTCTCACAGACTGCTCCCCATGCCCCCATCGGTCACAAACCACTCCCTATGTACTCATCCCTTACATAGATTACTCTCTCTACACAGACTACTCTTGATGCTCCCCCTCTTTCACAGGCTGCTCTCACCTGCATACAGACTGCTGTCTACGCTCCCCATCTTTCACTTCACACACATAGGTCTCTCAGACCCTACAATGATAGGTAATCTTTCTGTTTCCTCTCTGGACTAGTGATACAGATGAGTACAGACGAGTTCCAGCTACTATACAACTGCTAAGTTCTCACTGTGATTGGGCAAAGAGTTTAATTAATGCTCTGCCTGATCAATAAGTGACTGAAGTGCCAGTGAAACCCTTTGGGGATGCAGGTCCTTAGCACATGCCCAGTTGCTCCCCTGCCACCTCGTGGCTAGTGTTGATCGTGAATATTCTAATCGCGAATTTTTATCGCGGATATAGGCACTTCGAGAATTCGTAAAATCTAGAATATAGTGCTATATCTTCGCAATCGCGAATATTCTAGATTTTTTTTTTTCATCAGTACCCATGATCCCTCACTGCTTCTTGCATGTGGGTCAATGAGAAGGCTGCAATATCTTTGTCTGACTTTAGGATCAGCACCAGACCAAATAACACAGCAGATCCACAAGCTTTTCAAAACGCTATTCACATCCACAGCTTTTCAGGGCAATTTAAGCAAATTTGGTTCAAGTTGAATATGCTTCAATTGCAGCAGATCCTTTAAATCCCATAATTTGCGAAGTGAGGCCTCTATAGACTGGACTTTTTTCTAGCTCATCCTTCACATGTAAAAGTATCCTCCACTTAAATTCTGGAAATAACAGAATTTTGCCCAGGGTACCACACTTTCTCCACCAGCTTGCCTTCTTCTGATGCAACTTGATCTCATTCACTGATAAGTAACATATACTCATCCACATGATGTAAAAGAAAGCTTGATTTATCAGACCAGGCTGCTTTCTTCCATTGCTCCATAGTCAAGTTCTGATGGTCACATATAGGTACATAAAGAAATAGATACCAGTGCCAAATAGTTTAGTAGACAATACAGAGGAGAGCACTCAACTCACTATTGAATCTGCATCACCTTCAGCTCTGCTATACCACCAACTTTGCAACATCATCAGTTCAACTATACCACCAGCTTTGTATCATCTTAAGCACTGCTACACCTCCGATCCTGCTATGTCTCCACTTCTGCTACATCTGCAGTTCTGCTATACCATCAGCTTTACAGCATCATAGGCTCTGTTGCACTACCAGTTCTACAGTTTTGCTACATCATCTTTTCTGCTATGCCACCAGCTTAGCGCCATTATTCTCCAGGATCAACTTCCCAACTTTGCTGCATCTGTCCCTCTGCCCTCTTGCATTAGTGACTTTTGCTGCAGTTAACCTGTTCCTCCCAACCATAGACTAGTGAATCCATGTTTTCATGTTGTTACCAGTGTTGATCGCCAATATTCTAATCGCAAATTTTTCTTGTTAATTTTCCCATTGCCAATTTCACAATCAAGAAAATAATGACTGGAGATCACGAATTCTAGAATTTAAGAATTTATGGCGAATATTAGGCCAAAACTTCGGGATATATCGCAAACACGAATATTGCCTATGCTGCTCATTACTAATGGTGGCTAATTAGTAGTAGTATGATAATATTTGTTTGGATACAAAATCTCAAGGCATGTGTTCAACAAGACTGCAATTTAGACCACTGGACAGAAAGCCCAAGCAACAATGTACAAGCAACAATAGTTATATACCGCACCAGTAAACTAATGATTTCATGTTTCTCAAGACAACTTCCCAATTATGCAGTTATTATTCATGTGTAAATATTGTTTCATGGAAAGTCATATGGGTTGCTTTCAAGCTTCACTAATTACATTACTAGTGGAGAAAAACAAACTCCAGAAAGGCACTGCACCATAAAGTTAAATTAAGTGGACATTTACATTTGTTTTGAAAAGATTGCATAGCTAACACTGATGTATGTGTTATGACTAATGCAATTTAACGTAGCTCTTAGGAAGGTTAACATGACATTGATCTTATTGTCATTGCTATAAAACATAATAGAGCATATTTGTTTCCATAAATTTCTTTTTAGTTCAAGTTGATCAGGCAGAACTTTTTTTTAATTATTGTTAATGCTGAACTAAAAAAATACCGTTTTGTTGCACTTAAGAGCAGACATAATGTTTACTCCTCACAGTTTTAGAAAGTGTAATCCTCTGCAAACTACCACCATTTCCAGGGAGGTGTAACACAAGGTGGCACTATAGCTTGAATGTTTTGAAACTGTCAAGATCAACAATTTGTGCAAACCCTCCAAACCCTCTTACACTCTACTCCTCCACACCAAGTCCAATTGACCCTCACTTAAAGTGTAACTGAGATTTTTGATATGTTGGTATGTGGGCTCCAAGTGTTAAGACCCCCACCAATCCCTAGAAAAGGAGAGCTCACATAACATGCTTTCTTTCCTCAGTGCAGGAGATGGGCTCAATAGAAACTCTATGGGCCCATCTCAATTCCATCCTCTGTAGCGAGGAGAGAGAGCACAATATATATACTCTTCTCTCTCCTTGTTCTAGGGGTCAGTTGGGGTCTCATCTCTCAGATCTCCATGTTTCAAAACGTTTGATATCTCTCTAATCTCAGTGAGCCTTTAAGGCTGCTATATATAAAGAGTGCTTGATTGCAGAAGATCCTATTCAAGCCAGGGCATGACTGCAGTTATGAAATCCAAGATCTAGTAAAATCAAACTGTTTATTGCCCTTTAATCTACTTTTATTACTACTTACTAAACTATGTTTTGTTAAGGCTGCCATACATATTTAATGCTGTTGACTTAACAGCTCACTCTCCCAACTCGCTCCCCACCCAGACAGATACACGTTCGACTTGGCCAAATGTGTATGTGTATTCATTGGCAAACAAGAAGAACCACGATGATGGACACCTCTAGCAGCAACTAGAAGGAGAACAAAAAGATCAGGGAAAAATGTTCACTTCACGCTATTCTTCTCTCCCCTGACATCATCTCTCGGGAGAGTCGGGAGCTCCGCACAGACATTAGATTCTCATCTGAACCTGCCGTTATCAGGTTCGGCTGACAATACACTAATTTGTATGGTGGCCTTTGCAGAAAACATGTCAACCCATCAGGTACACTTAGACCTCACTTTTACTATCAGCAACCTACCAGTGAATAGTCAGGCTGCAGCTACTCTTTGTATCAGGTTTGACAAGACTATGAACAGCGCCCTCTATTGGTTGCATTGTCTTATAACAAGACTATTCGCCGTTGTAAGATTATAAAATCTCACATCTGATCGTATATTCTAACCCCGAGGCATTCCCATGGTGATGGGGACTCTCCATGCACACGGGAAGTCGGCAACGGGCACCTACTGAAGTGGGATGAAATCTTAGGAAGCCCGGACAAGTAAGAACTGTTTTTTGCAGAGCCAGACAGCCGGGAGGAATCAATCATGAGTGTTCACTACTTTATAAAAAAATGACGAATATTCTAATAACTGATATAGCACTATTTATTGCTATATATTCGTTCTTTAAGAATATTCGTCATTTTTTTCCATCTGATCACATGATTTCTCCCTGCTTCTTGCTTGTGGGCCAATGACTCATTGGCCCACAAGCAAGAGGCAGGAAGGAATCATGTGTTCAGATGGAAAAAAAATTACGAATATTCGAACAAACGAATATATAGCAATATATTATAAATATTCGTGAATTATCGAAGTGACGATATTTACTAATATAATTCGCTATTCGAATATTCGTGCTCAGCACAAAGATTGACATGCCTGCATGAAGCCAATCAGCAGCCAGCCAGCCCTGTGATGTCACAGCCCTATAAATATGGCGGCCATCTTACAGTCGTGTGAAGGCGCTAGGGACAGCAAGTGGAAAGAAGATTGTGGAAAAAAAAGAAGGTAAAAACGATTTATAAGTGCAGGGAAATAAATCATTTCACAGCATCTTTGTGCAGGGAGAGATGTCAGAAGGCGCTAGGGACATTGATAGGAAAGTGATTTACAAGTGCAGGTAAAGATTATTTGGGGATCCAAATAGTCATAAGACAGCTCTGTCATTACAGCTTTTTGTCATTGGGCTGCAAGTGTTATGTTGAAAAGCCTTTAGTGGCTTATATCTTAGTATCTTATTCAGTACTACAAGAAAAATATATTCTCAGTTGACTTCGGCAGTTATTTGTGGTAAAAGCGTACAGGGGCGTATTTCAATACTACAAGAAAAATATATACGCACTTCACTATTTAATAGTTTTCTGTTGAAAGCGGATAGTGGCCTATTTCAGTCCAACAAGAAAAATATATTCTCAGTTCACTGCTGCAGATATTTCTGTTGAAAGCGTATAGGGGCATATTTTTTGTGCAACAAGAAAAATATATATGCACTGCACTGTTGCAGTTAATTCTGGTAAAAGCGTATAGGGGCGCACTTCAATACTACAAGAAAAATATATTCTCAGTTCACTTCTGCAGTTATTTCTGGTGAAAGCCTATAGGGGCGTATTTCAGTACAACAAGAATGATATATATATATATATATATATATATATATATACACGCACTGCACTGTTGCAGTTATTTTTGTTGAAAGCGTATAGTGGCCTATTTCAGTCCAACAAGAAAAATATATTCTCAGGTCAGTTCTGTAGTTATTTCTGGTGAAAGTGTATAGTGGCGTATTTCAGTACTACAGGAAAAATATATTCCCTGTTCAGTTCTGCAGTTATTTCTGGTGAAAGCGTATAGGGGCGTATTTCAGTACAACAAGAAAAATATATACGTACTATACTGTAGCAGTTATTTCTGGTGAAAGCGTATAGGGGTGTATTTCAGTGCAACAACAAAAATATATACGCACTGCATTGTTCCAGATATTTCTGGTGAAAGCATATAGGGGTGAATTTCAGTACTACAAGAAAATATATTCTCAATTCATTTCTGCAGTTATTTCTGTTGAAAGTGTATAGTGGCCTATTTCAAGCCAACAAGAAAAATATATTCTCAGGTCACTTCTGGAGTTATTTCTGGTGAAAGCATACAAGGGTGTATTTCAGTACTACAAAAAAATATATTCTTAGTTTACTTCTTCAGTTATTTCTCTTGAAAGCGTATAGGGGCGTATTTCAGCACTACAAAAAAAATATATACGCTCTGTACTGTTGCAGTTATTTGGGGTAAGAGCGTATAGGGTCGTATTTCAGTACTGCAAGAAAAATATATTCTCAGTTCACTTCTGCAGTTATTTCTGGTGAATGCGTATAGGGGTGTATTTCAGTCCAACAAGAAAAATATATTCTCTGGTCACTTCTGCAGTTATTTCTGGTGAAAGCGTATAGGGGAGTATTTCAGTAAAACAAGAAAAATATATTCTCAGTTAACTTCTGCAGTTATTTCTATTGAAAGCGTATAGTTGCCTATTTCACTCCAACAAGAAACATATATTCTCAGTTCACTGCTGCAGTTATTTCTGTTGAAAGCATATAGGGGCATATTTCAGTAAAACAAGAAAAATATATACGCACTGCATTGCTGCAGTTATTTCTGGTGAAAGCGTATAGGGGAGTATTTCAGTACTACAAGAAAAATATATTTACAGTTCACTTCTGCAATTATTTCTGTTGAAAGCGTATAGTGGCCTATTTCAGTCCAAAAAGAAAAATATATTCTCAGGTCACTTCTGCAGTTATTTCTGGTGAAAGCGTATAGGGGCGTATTTCAGTACTACAAGAAAAATATATTCTCATTTCACTGTTGCAGTTATATCTGGTAAAGCCTTTAATGGCATATTGCAGTAGAAAAAGTAATATACATTCGCCATTCACTAGTGCACTTATATGTAGAAAAACCATTATTGACGTATATCAGTAGAAAAATAAATATACATTCACTATTCGCTGCTGCACTTATATCTTTAAAAACCTTTATTGACGTGTGTCAGTAGAAAAAGAAATATACATTCGCCATTCGCTCTTGCACTTATATCATGAAAAACCTTTAGTGACGTATATCAGTAGAGAAATAAATATACATTCGCCATTCGCTTCTGCACTTATGTCTTGAAAAACCTGCTGGCACACATATCAGCCGTTTAACCCCTTCCATGCGGCGGTCCATAGGGACCACTATATGGAAGGGGTTAACAGGGAGGGAGCTCCCTCCCTCTCCCATCGGGGGCTGCTGTGTCATTGCAGCCATCCGATACTTGACCCAGAGGGAGGGGGCCCCCCTCCCTCCTTCCCCCATCAGCCGCTCCTCTGTTGTGGCAGTGGCTGGTGGTTACCATGGCAACCTGACGCCTTCACAGGCTTCCGGCTTGCCATGGTAAGAGTAAGATCAGGTTTCTGTAAAGTCACAATACACACCAGTACACTATATAGTGCACTATAGTGTATTAACCACTTCAGCCCCCCTAGCTTAAACACCCTTAATCAGGCTCGGACTGGCCCACAGGGGTACAAGGGAAACCCCCGGTGGGCCCCTGAGCATGTTGGGCACCCAGTCTCCCACCCCCTGCACAAGTGGCATATAACACATTAAATTTACTGCACCACATACATGTATTCAATGTAAAACACCTCAACCAGCCTATGTTCATATAAAAAAACTTGTTAAATTATTTATTATATTTGAATGTATCCATACGGTGGGCCCCCAAAATAAACTTTACTGGCGGGCCCTAGGTACCCCAGTCCGACACTGCCCTTAATGACCAGACCACTTTTTACAATTCTGCATTACACTATTTTCACGGATTATTGCTCGGTCATACAACTTACCACCCAAATGAATTTGACCTCCTTTTCTTCTCACTAATAGAGCTTTCATTTGGTGGTATTTCATTGCTGCTGACATTTTTACTTTTTTCGATATTAATCAAAATGACTGAAATTTTTGCAAAAAAATGTCATTTTTCACTTTCTGTTGTAAAATTTTTCAAATAAAACTACATTTCTATATAAATATTTCTCTAAATTTATTGTTCTACATGTCTTTGATAAAACAAAATCCAATAAGTGTATATTTATTGGTTTGGGTAAAAGTTATAGTGATTGCAAACTATGGTGCAAAAAAGTCAATTTCTGCATTTTGAAGCAGCTCTGACTTTCTGAGCACCTGTCATGTTTCTTCGGATGCTAGAATGCCAGGATAGTATAAATCCCCCCAAAATGACACCATTTTAGAAAGAAGACACCCCAAAGTATTCGCGGGGGGGCATGGTGAGTTCATGTATGATTTCTTTTTTTTTCACAAGTTAGCGGAAAATGACACTTTCTGAGGAAAAAAACAATAATAAAGTTTCCATTTCTGCTAACTTCTGGCAAAAAAAATAAAATCTCCCACGGACTCACTATGCCCCTCAGTGAATAACTTGGGATGTCTACTTTCTGAAATGGGGTCATTTGTGGGGTGTGTTTACTGTTCTGGAATTTTGGGCAGGGCTAAATAGTGAGCAGCCCTGTAAAACCTAAAGGTACTTGTTGGACTTTACGTCCCTTTACGCACCTAGGGTGCAAAAAAGTGGCACACATGTGGCATTGCCGTACTCAGAAGAAGTAGGGCAATATGTTTTGTGGTGTATTTTTACATATACCCATGCTGGATGAGAAAAATATCAACTTTGTAAATTGTCAACTTTGTATAAAAAAATTTAAAAAGTTGTCATTTACAGAGATATTTCTCTCACCCAGCATGGGTATTTGTAAAAATAAACCCCAAAACACATTGAGCTACTTCTCCTGAGTACGGCGATACCACATGGGGGGACCTTTTTGTCAGCCTGGGTGCGCAAAGGGGCCCAAATTCCAATGAGTACCTTTAGGATTTCACAGGGCATTTTTACGCATTTGGATTCCAGACTTCTTCTAATTAGGGGCCCCTAAAATGCCAGGGCAGTATGAATACCCCACATGTGACCCCATTTTGGAAAGAAGACACTCCAAGGTATTCCGTGAGGGGTATGGTGAGTTCATGTAAAATTTTATTTTTTGTCACAAGTTAGTGGAATATGAGACTTTGTAAGAAAAAAAAATGCCAATTTCTGCTAACTTGTGCCAAAAATAAAATCTTCTATGAACTCGCCATGCCCCTCACGGAATACCTTGGGGTGTCTTCTTTCCAAAATGGGGTCACTTGTGGGGTATTTATACTGCCCTGGCATTTTAGGGGCCCTAAAACGTGAGAAGAAGTCTGGAATCCAAATGCTTAAAAATGGCCTCCTAAAAGGTACTCATTGGAATTTGGGCCCCTTTGCACACCCAGGCTGCAAAAAAGTGTCACATGTGGTATTTCCGTTCTCAGGAGAAGTAGGGCAATGTGTTTTGTGGTGTATTTTTACATATACCCATGCTATGTGTGAGATATATCTCTGTAAATGACAACTTTAAAAAAAAATGTTATACAAAGTTGTCAATTTACAGAGATATTTCTCTCACACAGTATGGGTATATGTAAAAATACACCACAAAACACATTGCCCTACTTATCCTGAGTACGGCGATACCACATGTGTGACACTTTTTCGCAGCCTAGGTGCGCAAATGGGCCCAAATTCTAATGAGTACCTTTTAGGAGGGCATTTTTACGCATTTGGATTCCAGACTTCTTCTCACGCTTTAGGACCCCTAAAATGCCAGGGCAGTATAAATACCCCACATGTGACCCCATTTTGGAAAGAAGACACCCCAAGGTATTCCGTGAAGGGCATGGCGAGTTCATAGAAGATTTTTTTTTTTGCACAAGTTAGCAGAAATTTACTTTCTTTTTTTCTTACAAAGTCTCATATTCCACTAACTTGTGACAAAAAATTTGTTCTGGCAATGTACGGTCCTGACGTGGTTAAATAGGCATCAGACCCACTGGATCTTCAAGAACCAAGTGGGTCTGGGTCAAAAAAATGCAAAAAAAGTGAAAAAAGTAAAAATGTAAAAAGTAAAAACATGAATTACTTCTTATAGCCACACATTTATCACTGATTAAAATACAAATAAAAATTCACTACATATGTTTGATATCACCACGCCTGTAACGACCTGATCTATAAAACGGTCATGTTACTTTCCCTGCACGGTGAACACCATAAAAAAAAAAAAAGACAAGCTATAATGAAATTAAAATTTTGCTCTCCTCACTTCCCAAAAAAGGTAATAAAAGTGATCAAAAAATTCGTATGTACACCAAAATAGTACGAATCAAACTGTCACCACATCCCGCAAAATGCAAATGAGCAAATGAGCCCCTACTTGAGACAAATCGCACAAAAAACAAAAAAAAAATATGGCTCTCAGACTATGGAGACACACATTATTATTATTTTTCCCTAAAATGCTTTTATTCTGTTAAAGTAAAATAAATAAAAAAAAGTACACATATTACACCGTAAGAACCTACTCTATAAAAATACCACATGACCTAACCCCTCAGGTGAACACCATAAAAAATAAAAAGGAAAAACTGTGCAAAAAAAGCCATTTTTTGTCACCTTACATCACAAAATTTGTAATACTAAGCGATCAAAAAGTCATATGCATCCTAAAATAGTACCAATCAAACCATCCTCTTATACCAAAAAAAAAATGAGCCCCTACATAACACAGTCGCCCAAAAAAAAATAAATTATGGCTTTCAGAATAAGGAGAAACAAAAAGGAATAATAAAAAAATGCTTTATTATGTAACACTGAAACAAACAACCAAAAAAGTAGTCATATTTGGTATTTTCACGTCCGTAGCAACCTGCTCTATAAAAATAGCACATGATCTAATCTGTCAGATGAACACTGTAAATAATAAAAAAAAAAACTTGCCAAAATAGCTATTTTTTGTTGCCTTGCCTCACAAAAAGTTTAATATAGAGCAATCAAAAATCATTTGTACCCTAAAATAATACCAACAAAACTGCCACCTTATCCGGTAGTTTCCAAAATAGGGTCACTTTTTGGGGTTTGTACTCTAGGGGTGCATCAGGGGGGCTTCAAATGTGACATGGCAGCTTAAAATTATCCCAGTGAAATCTGCCTTCCAAAAACCACATGACGTTCCTTTCCTTATGCACCCTGCCATGTGCCCATACAGCAGTTTATGACCACATATAGGGTGTTTCTATAAACTACAGAATCAGGGCAATAAATATTGAGTTTTGTTTGGCTGTCCACCCTTGCTTTGTTACTGGAAAAAATTGATAAAAATTTAAAATTTGCCAAAAAAATTTAATTCTGAAATTTCATCTCCATTTGCCAATAACTCTTGTGGAACACCTAAAGGGTTAACAAAGTTTGTAAAATCAGTTTTGATTACCTTGAAGGGCGTAGTTTCTAAAATGGGGTCATTTTTGGGTGGTTTCTACTATGTAAGCCTCACAAAGTGACTTCATACCTGAACAGGTCCTTAAAAAGTGGGTTTTGGAAAATTTCTTAAAAATTTCAAGATTTGCTTCTAAACTTCTATGGGTACTTTCACACTAGCGTTGGTGCGGATCCGTCTGTTTATTTGCACAGACGGATCCTCACCTCTAATGCAAATGTTTGTATCCGTTCAGAACGGATCTGTTTGCATTAGCTTTAAAGAAAAATGACAAAGTCAAAAAACGGATCCGTTTTGAATTACATTGAAAGTCAATGGGTCCGTCCCCATTGACTTACATTGTAAAAAAAACTGATCTGTTAGGCTTCGCCTCTTCAGACGGACACCAAAATGCTGCATGCTGCGTTTTGGTGTCCGCATCCAAAACGGAATAGAGGCGGAACGGAGCCTAACTGATGCATTCTGAACGGATCCTTATCCATTCAGAATGCATTGGGGCTTAACTGATCCATTTTGGACCGTTTGTGAGAGCCCTGAAACGGATCTCACAAACGGAATCCAAAACGCTAGTGTGAAAGTACCCTAAGCCTTGTAACGTCCCCAAAAAATAAAATCGCATTCCCAAAATGATCCAAACATGAAGTAGACACATGGGGAATGTAAAGTAATACCTATTTTTGGAGGTATTACTATGTATTATAGAAGTAGAGAAATTGAAACTTGGAAATTTGAAAAACAAATTAAATTTTTTGTAAATTTGGTATTTTTTGATATTTTTTACTCCATTTTACCAGTGTCATGAAGTACGATATGTGATGAGAAAACAATCTCAGAATGGCCTGGATAAGTAAAAGCGTTTTAAAGTTATTCACACATAAAGTGACACTGGTCTGATTTTTAAAAAATAACCTGGTCCTTAAGGTGGAAATGAGCCCGATCCTTATGTGGTTAAATGTGGTAAAGCCTTTAGTGCAGTATAAAAAATAAAGATATATTCAGCGTTCAGCGCTGCAGTTATATGTGGGAAAGTCTTTTTTGCGGTATGGACCGAATTTCGTTGTTAAAGTTTTTATTTACGTTTCACACACTGCGCGCTTACGTGATGAGGTCCATAAGAGCGGTGCACCAATACAGGTGAATACACTGTGCACTAACTCTGCACAAAAATGCGAACAAATTCACACCAGCTCTCATCTGCGGTATTGCTTACTGGGCACTACGGGGACTTTTCTGCAGCACAGAAGCCACTGACAGCTTATAACCCTCTGTTGAAAAGCCTTTAGTAAGGCTGAGTTGATACTTGAGTTATTTAGTCAGTTTTGGCCTCGTGACCGCCCAAATAAGTGAAGTATGCAGTGATTCTAAGAGCGATGCCTGTCATCTTCATGTCATATGGACTCACAGTATTATTTTACTACCAAAGCAGACTCCCTATGCGTGTTACTGCAAGGCACAGTGTTCTACACCACTATAAAGGCTCTCAGCAGCCAGGAAATAGCCGTTTTTTAACGTAATTCGCTTCGAATATATTCGGATCAAATCAAATTTGCTCATCTCTATTAATAAGACACTGGGTCTCTAAATACTGTAGGTGTGGATACCCACATAGCCCTGATCTAAACATAATTTAGTCTGGGATTACAAGAAGAGACAGAAGTATTTGAGCAATCTTACATCCACATCTGTGGCTAGTTCTCTAAAATGTGTGGAAGAACCTCATTGTCAAGTTCCTTCAAAAACTGTGTGCATGTACCTAGAAGAATTGATGCTGTTCAGTCACACCAAATATTAGTTACATTTAGATTTCTATTTTGTTCATTCACTTTGCATTTTATCAATAGTAGAGATGAGTGAACACCTGGAAGTTCGGGTTCGGGAAGTTCAGCTGAACTTCCCGAAAATGTTCGGGTTCGGGATCCGAACTCGACCCGAACTTTATCCCGAACAGGAACCCCATTGAAGTCAATGGGGACCCGAACTTTTAGGCACTAAAAAAGCTTTAAAATAGTCCAGGAACGGGATAGAGGGCTGCCAAAGGCAGCAAAATGTAGGTAAATCCCCTGCAAACAAATGTGGATAGGGAAATGAATTAAAATAAAATAAATAAAATTTAACCAATATCAATTGGGGAGAGGTCCCACTGCAAGGAATCATGCGTCATATCACCCAACACTGAAGAAGGCAACTTTCAGTTATTTTGGCCCAGCACCCAGCCGGAGGAGAGAGGTCTCACAGCAAGGAATCATGCGTCATATCACCCACCACCGGAGAAGGCCACTCTCAGTTATTTCGGCCCAGCACCCATACAAAGGAGAGAGGTCCCACAGCAAGGAATCATGCGTCATATGACCCACCACCGGAGAAGGCCACTCTCAGTTATTTCGGCCCAGCACCCAGACAGAGGAGAGAGGTCCCACAGCAAGGAATCATGCGTCATATCAACCACCACCGGAGAAGGCCACTCTCAGGTATTTCGGGCCAGCACCCAGACAGAGGAGAGAGGTCCCACAGCAAGGAATCATGCGTCATATCACCCACAACCGGTAGAAGGCCACTCTCAGTTATTTCAGCCAAGCACCCAGACAGAGGAGAGAGGTCCCACAGCAAGGAATCATGCGTCATATCACCCACCACCGGAGAAGGCCACTTTCAGTTATTTCGGCCCAACACCCAGACAGAGGAGAGAGGTCCCACAGCAAGGAATCATGCGTCATATCACCCACCACGGAGAAGGCCACTCTCAGTTATTTCGCCAGCACCAGACAGAGGAGAGAGGTCCCACAGCAAGGAATCATGCGTCATATCACCCACCACCGGAGAAGGCCACTCTGTTATTTCGGCCCAGCACCCAGACAGAGGAGAGAGGTCCCACAGCAAGGAATCATGTGTCATATCAACCACCACTGGAGAAGGCCACTCTCAGTTATTTCGGCCCCACCACCCAGACAGAGGAGAGGTTCATTCAACTTTGGGTTGCACCGCAAGATCATGGTAAAGTTAAAAAAATAAGGATTCAATAAAGAAGTGCCCCCGAGTACAAGAATACATGGTTGAGGGGGAGGCAGTTATAAATGTCTATTCTGCACAAGGGAGGCACAGGTCCTGTGGGATCCATGCCTGGTTCATTTTTATGAACGTCAGCTTGTCCACGTTGGCTGTGGACAGGCGGCTGCGTTTGTCAGTAATGACGCCCCCTGCCGTGCTGAATACACGTTCAGACAAAACGCTGGCCGCCGGGCAGGCCGGCACCTCCAAGGCATAAAATGCTAACTCTGGCCACGTGGACAGTTTGGAGACCCAGAAGTTGAATGGGGGCGAACCATCAGTTAGTACGTGGAGGGGTGTGCAGACGTACTGTTCAACCATGTTAGTGAAATGCTGCCTCCTGCTAACACGTTCCGTATCAGGTGGTGGTGCAGTTAGCTGTGGCGTGGAGACAAAACGTTTCCACATTTCTGCCATGCTAACCCTGCCTTTATAAAGTGTCTAAAGGCTATATTCCACAGCCTGATGCAGCAGATGATTTTCGGGAGGGAATTGTTCCCTCCCGGCAATCGCTGCTAGCTAATTACATGCAGCGATCTCCTCCACAGCATGGGGAGGAGTGATCGCTTTGCCATTGCTTTTCCTCGTGCTGTATACTGGTTTTCTGGTGGCAGATTGTGATTAGACACCATGATCTGCTGCTTGCAAAGGATAATTTTTCAGAAAGATTTGCATTGCCTGATGGTCGAGTGTTTGCACTGCCAGATGATTGCTAATGAGTGTTCATGTGAATACTTGTTAACAATTTCTGTCGAAAAATCGGGCAGTATAATAGTCTTGAGGAGTTCTCCGCGCTACAGATACTGATGATCTATTCTCCAGATAGCTTATCAACATAAAATCAATGGGAGTCGAATACTCAGAACCCCCACCGTTTAGCTATTCTGGGCTGTCACAGCACCAGAAACTAACAATGTATGTAGCAGAAACTTCTGAATCATACTCCATTCTTACTGACATGCAGAATAAGGCCCCATGCACACGACCGTTGTTCGGGTCCGCGTCCGAGCCGCATATCGGCCGCGGACCCATTCATTTCAATGGGGCCGCAAAAGATGCGGACAGCACTCCGTGTGCTGTCCGCATCCGTTGCTCCGTTCCGTGCCCCCGCAAAAAAAATATAGCATGTCCCATTCTTGTCCGTTTTGCGGACAAGAATAGGCATTTCTATAATGGGCCGCGTTCCGTTCCGCAAAATGCGGAACGGAACGAGGATCAGCTTCAGTGTTTTGCGGATCCGCGATTTGCGGACCGCAAAACACCAACGGTCGTGTGCATGTAGCCTAAAGGTAAAGTGTCATTTTTACCGTATAGGGAATGTCACAAAAAAATAGCTCTTTTTACTATGGTGAAATATTGTTGTTGTTTTTCTTTTTTTCTAATTCCACCACCTTTATATTTTTTTTAAATGCTACAAATTGAAATTGAGAGAATGTCAAGAATTGAAAAAGTTGTCATAAAAACATTAAAGCTATAAAAAAAACTGTATAAACATTCTGGTTTAAAACGTTTCTTAATTGTATATGTATTCCTTCATTGTTTTCATTTCTTCAATATGACAATGTAGAAAAAAAAAAACATGGTATCATAGGGTGTGCCCAGACTTTTGACTCATACTGTATATTATATAATATTCCCACTGATAACATGTTAAGCTTCAGAGATCAGAAAATGCTTATGGACTTGCACATACCATTTGATTTAGGGTACATTCACAAGACCATATTTATGGGTCTGCATCTGTTCCACAATTTTGATACAGATGTATTGTAATGCATTGTAAAGGGGATCAAACCCCAAGAAGTTGAAGTCCCAGAGTGGGACAAAAAGAAAAAGTTAAAAAAAGTTAAAAAAACATTGTTTTCCATAATAAACTAAATAAAGTTTTAAGTAAAATAAGTCACTTTCCCAAAATAAAACACATAACATTGTAGAAAAAAAATTGAAAAACAGACATATTTGGTATCACTGCGTCTGTAACATCTGGATCTATAAGAATATCACATGACCTAACCCCTCAGATGAACATCATCAAAAAAATCAATAATAATTGTGCTAAAAAAAATTTTTTTTGTCATCTTATATCACTAAAGTGCAACACCAAGCGATCAAAAATGCGTATGACCCCAAAATAGTACCAATCTAACCATCACCTCATCCCGCAAAAAATGAGCCCCTATGTAGGACAATCACCCAAAAAATAAAAAAAACTATGGCTCTCAGACTATAGAGACACTAAAACATGATTTTCTTTTTGTTTCAAAAATGGTTTTATTGGTATAAAAATAAATAAAATTAGGCATT
The DNA here is from genome assembly GCA_033119425.1 of Bufotes viridis. Lineage (NCBI taxonomy): Eukaryota > Metazoa > Chordata > Amphibia > Anura > Bufonidae > Bufotes > Bufotes viridis. The sequence goes on along the minus strand of CM065589.1, from coordinate 298,701,872 downwards.
GCCGCGTCCATAACAACCTGCTCCATAAAAATACTACATGACCTAACTCCTCAGATGAACACCATAAAATAAATAAAATAAAAACGATATAAAAAAAGCCATTTTTTTGTCACCTTACATCACAAAAAGTGTAATAGCAAGCGATCAAAAAGTCATATGCAGAGGGCGTGGTCTGGCCGCCGAGGCGAGCGGATGCAGCTAGCTTGAGCTCCTGCGAGCACTAGCATTAAAGCGACCTCACAGCAACCTAATTACATGGTGACCCACAAATTTTTTGCTAGGATCCATTCCTGAGACCCTAAGGCTATGGCTGGGCATAGAAAGAAGGTGACCAGGCACCCGCAGCTCTCTAAATTTTACTTCAACGACGCGACTGACCGGGACCAATATGGCGCCGGGGATGCAGAGGCGGCCCTGAGACAGCTGGCCGCGGACCAACAAGAAGCCCAAGAGTCTAGCTCAGCACCTGGTAACTCACCTCCGCACTCTCCTGCACAGGCGGCGACCGAAGCAGAGACGAACACACAAAATAGTGCGCCCGGAGACTGTGGACAAGAAGAGGCCTGCCACGAACTGTCGCCATCACGGAGACGCACAGCGCGCACGAGGGGTGCAGGCTCCCTGCTTACCGAGGAGGTCAGAATACCCGCGGAGATATCGGAAGAGGGGGCCTTTGCTGCTACGTCCGCAGCTACTGGGGGCAGAGAAGGGGAATCTGAAGGCGCTGTTAAAGTTCCCAGTTTCTAATGTCACCCTGACTGACACAGTCAGGAGAGACATGTTGATCTCTCAAAGACGCTCGCTGCTGTCTGACATGAGGCACCTCGTGGGCCCCCTAAAGGTCGAGATTGCTGCTTTTGGGCTCTAGGACAGATCATCTGGAGAGCAAATTCAGTGACTTTGCGGACTCCCACAATGCCCTAATTGATGCTCATACAGAGCTGGAGGCTGAAGTAGTAGCCATAAAGGCCAAATTAGCCGACCTGGAAGACCGCAGTCGGCGTAACAATATTAAATTGAGAGGGATACCCGAGTCAGTTCCTGCTAAGGATATTCCTACCTATGTGAAGGAGTTGTTGAAAGCTGTCCTCCCCCAGTGCCAGGATAAAGATCTGGAAATCGATCGGGCACACAGAGTACCCCGACCTCGACACCTGGCTGAAGATGTACCTCGTGATGACCTGGCAAGGGTACACTTTTTTTCTGTTAAGGAACAACTAATGGCGTATGCCAGACAACATGGAGGCCTGCCGGCGCCTTATCATAAAGTTCTTCTCTTCGCGGACCTCTCTGCTGCGACTTTAAGGATGAGACGTACCCTACTCCCTGTTACTATTGCCCTGCAACAAGCTAAGATTTCATACCAGTGGGGGTTCCCGGTACGTCTCATGGTATCTCACAAGGGAGATTTGCATGTTATCAGATCTCTATCTGACGGCGTGAAAATCCTACAAGGATGGGGTTTAACCCCGATTAATCTGGAGAAGAGCCGTTCGACTGTTCCAGGAAGGATTCATAAAGACTGGGATGTTGTACGCTGATTTTGGTTCACCGTGGTAAATATATAGTGCTGTGGTGCAATATGTTATTACTTGTCCTACCTGTTTGGCCTTGACTTCCAAGTCTGAACTTTCCGAGGCTACAGACGGGACTTGCCCTCTAGGATTTGGGGAGCAAATAGCTCTCCATGTTTAATTTAGCTATGATAGGTTCATATCTGTTATTGCTAGTGTTAAATGTGTTCCACTTAAGTTTCCCGAGTGGACGATTATGTTCTTTTGTTGTTTGTTATCTGCCTATTACACATCTAGCCACCTTTGTACCGGTGCGCGCGTGCTGGCTGGGAGACGCGGTGCACCGACCCGATACATCCTCTAGCTACTCTCATTCATTTAGATCTGCTGATGTTATAAGATGGTGATCACCTTTGCTAGTTTAAATGTTAACGGACTCAACAGTCCTATGCGCAGGATGAGTCTATGGCGTGAGGCCAAAAAACTGCAATGTGACATATTGGGAGTCCAAGAGACTCACCCATTGCAGAAAGATGGCCATAGGTTGAAACACCCACCGTTTCCCCATTTGTTTCAGTCCCACTTCCATTCTAAATCGAGGGGAGTTGCAATTGCGGTTAAAAACTCCGTAGCCTTCTCCCATATAAAGGATTTTATTGACCCAAAAGGGCGTTATATTATTCTAGTCTGCTCTTTGAATAATGTTAAATATACCTTAGTGTCACTATATGCCCCCAATGCTGGTCAACTTGTTTTTTTCGGGAGGGTCATGGCCAAGGTGAACAAGTACCGACAGGGGAAATTGGTTATATTTGGGGACTTCAACTTGACCTCTGACCCTGCTATGGACACTTCTGCTCTACATAGTCGACACGTGCCTTCCCTGGCTATGGCCTTTTTGAAGGATAATTTGTTTGATATTTGGCACATCCATCATGCCTCGGCAAGAGACTACACGTTCCACTCAGGGGTCCATAAAGTATATTCCCGTATAGACATGTTTGTCATTGATAGAACTTTGTTGGATGGCGCGATGGACTCCTCAGTGGAACTGATCAAATGGTCTGACCACGCTGCAATCACTCTAAAGTTATCTGAAGAAGTCAACTTCTCATATAGGTATTTATGGCATAGTAACCCCTTATTACTTTCAAACCCTAAATTTGAGACACGCATAGAATCGGATTTGACAGAATTTTTCAGACTTAATAATCAACCTCCTATTGACCCTGTGTTATTGTGGAACGCCCATAAGGCGTGTATTCGGGGATCCTTTATTCACCAGGGTGCGATACAGAAGAGACAATGGGATGAAGAAACATCTGTTTTGATAGCCAAACTACAGGACCTAGAGAGGAAGAACAAACAAGCGCAGTCCCCTCAGTTAGCGGAGGAACTTCGTAGAACTAGGCAAGAGCTGAGAAATCTGTTATTGGTATCATACGAGAAAGACCGGAAAGTGAAGGCGAAATATTATTCTCAGGGGGACAAAGCAGGGAAACTGCTAGCGTCCAGCCTTAAGTCACGGCAAGCTAAGAGTAGGATCCCATTTTTAGTCAATCCCACCACTAATGACAATATTTACTCTCCAGTTGACATTGCTAACCAATTTCAGTCATACTATGCGGAGTTATACAACCTGAGGAATTCTGTTCCTGCTCCAGACAACTTAGAGGACTTGACTAACTCCTTTTTATCTTCTTTAGACCTGCCGACGTTGTCTGTTACTCAGCTTCAGGCCCTTAATTCGCCCATTACTACGGAGGAAGTGGAACGGGTGATTGACTCGTTACCTCGTGACAAGGCACCTGGCCCAGACGGGTTTGCGTGTCACTATTATAAGCACTTCTTAAATTCTGAGCCCGTATTTAAGAGATTTCTGCTCTTACTACCGGAACACTCCCTGTTGAAAACCTGAAGGCGGTTATAATAGCCCTCCCCAAACCTGGCAAGAATCCTGATAGGCCCCAAAACTTTAGACCTATCTCTTTACTCAACCAAGACACAAAAATCTACGCTAAACTGTTAGCCATGCGTTTAGCTAAATCCCTCCCATCTATTATTCATATAGATCAAACAGGATTTGTCCCTGCTCGACAATCCTTCTTCAACACGAGGAGGATGCTGGGTCTCCTCCATCAGGTCAACCTGCATAAGACACCCATGTTGGGTCTTGCTTTGGACGCCGAGAAGGCCTTTGACAGGCTGCGTTGGTCGTTTGCCTTGTCGGTGCTCCAAAAGCTGGGTTTTCAGGGCCCCATCGTACAAGCTATAAAAGCCTTATATAGCTCCCCCTCAGCCACTGTATATGTGAACGGTGCTTTATCAGACTCCTTTGCACTAACCAACGGAGCCAGACAGGGGTGTCCTCTTTCCCCATTGATTTTTATCATTGCCATGGAACCCCTGGCACAGGCAGTTAGGCAGCACCCGGGCATACCTGGCATAGCTATTGGTGACCGTACCCACGTCATCTCGCTATATGCAGATGATGTCCTGCTGTCCCTCTCTGATCCAGCTGTCTCCTTACCGGCAGTCATGGATCTTATCGTGCAGTATGGGACTTTGTCATACTATCATCTTAACTCTTCTAAGACTCAAGCGTTGCCGGTAAATATGCCAGAAACCTTGGTGCAACATCTTAAAGGTCTATGGGATTTTGACTGGCAAGACACTCATATTAAGTATCTGGGCACGTACATAACTCACCTGCCTTCTCAACTATACCCACTAAACTATGGAGAACTCCTAACATCCGTGGAGAAAGACCTGTCCGCGTTCCACGATCATAACACCTCATGGATGGGTAGAGTGGAGGTGTTTAAGATGTTTGTTCTCCCTAGGTTTTTGTATCTGTATCACACCCTGCCGATCTCACTACCCAATACATTTTTTGTTCAGGCAAATTCACTAGTGGCAAAGTATATCTGGAAACGGAAACAGCCGAGGGTGGCGAAGGACATAATTGGGAGGAACAAGAGGTTGGGAGGTTTGGGAGTCCAGAATTTAAAACTGTATTATGTAGCGACTCTTGTTTCCATGTTAAAGGGATGGGTAAAATTGGACGCAGATATCCCGTGGATCCATATAGAACGGGTGCAATCAGCCCCTTTCTCGATGTCAGATCTTCTGCATATTCCATTCTGGAAGATGTCACTACCTAAACATCTGAGCCCCATAGTCTCGGCTTCGGTACATGCCTGGACTTTGTTCCCCCGAAAGTTAATTCATTACCGCTTTCTATGCTTGGCCTCTTGCTCCCACATGCTGATGTATCTCTGTGGACTCTGGGCCCGCAAAGCAAAGTGAATGACCTATATGAAGGGGGAACACTTAGACCTTTCCAAACTCTGAAGGAATCCTTCTCGCTTCCAGATTCAGAATTTTACAAATACTTGCAGATAAGACACCTTTTAGGTTCCCTTCAGGCAACGGGGTTGAAATGGAATACTACGGCTTCCCTGTTCCTACGTCGAAATGTTAAGGGGTTAAAAATGTTGTATGGTACCATTCTCCAGCCCACCAAGTTTATCAAGTCACATCCAATACGTACTTGGGAGCGTGTCCTGGGGAAGAGTTTTGCAGAAGACGAATGGACAGGGGCACTGACCGTTATACATAAATACTTGAAATGCACTTCACACATTGAATCAGCGCTCAAAACGATTCTTCTATGGTATTATACACTAGTGTTGAGCGCGAATATTCGAAAAGCGAATTTTTTTAGCGAATATAGCGCTATAAATTCGCTATTTCGAATATTCGTTTTTTTTTTAGTTATATTTTTTTCTTTCCTACTTCCCAAAAGTAGTTCTTACCTGTCCTGAGGATTCCTGGCTTCCTGGCTGCTCTAGTCAGTGCCCGTTGCCGCTTCTGCCGACTTCCGTGCTCATGTGGAGCGTCCCCATCCATGGGAGAATCTCCATATACTAAAATGTACTGTCGGATTTGAGGAATTACGTTGAAATCGCAATGCGATTAATTCAAGTTATATTAATCGCATTGCGATTACAACTTAGCACTGCTATCTTACATAGGCTAGAATTAACGAATATGGAGTATAGCTATGCACTAGCAGTGCTAAGTTGAAATCGCAATGCGAATACTTTAAGTTAAATTAATCGCATTGCGATTACAACTTAGCACTGCTATCTTACATAGGCTAGAATTAACGAATATGGAGTATAGCTAATGCTATGCACTAGCAGTGCTAAGTTGAAATCGCAATGCGAATACTTTAAGTTAAATTAATTGCATTGCGATTTCAACTTAGCACTGCTGCTATATTCCATATTCGTTAACTTCGTTAATTCTAGCAAGCTGACCCATTATAAACCCAGCTCTAAGTTGAAATCGCAATGCGATTAATATAACTTGAATTAATCGCATTGCGATTTCAACGTAATTCCTCAAATCCGACAGTACATTTTAGTATATGGAGACGTTCCCATGGTGATGGGGACGCTCCATGAGCACAGAAGTTATGGTTGGCTTGGTAGAATTAGCGAATAGCGAATATGACGAATGTATTCGTCATATTCCTCAAAACGAAGATAACGAAGTATTCTACATCTTCGTTTTAGCTACCTATTCATCTCGTCATCGTCAACTTCGCTATTCGCTAATTCTAGCAATCAAATAGGAAGGTTGACTTACCAGACAGCTGTGTTAAATCGCTATGCGATTTTTTTTTTTAATACAATAATTATATTACTTGATAAAATTATTATAAGTATTCTATTTATTAAAAAAAAAAAAATCGCATAGCTAATTTAACACAGCTGTCTCTATAGTCAACCTTCCTATTTGATTGCTAGAATTAGCGAAGTTGACGAATAGGTAGCTAAAACGAAGATGTAGAATACTTCGTTATCTTCGTTTTGAGGAATAGACGAATACATTCGTCATATTCGTCATCCTCGCTAATTCTAGATATGAAACCAATAGGAAAGTAGCCTTAAGTACAAATCGCAATATGCGATTATTTAAATCGCATGTTAATCGCGATAACTAGAAAAAATGATGAATATTCGATTTCGACGAATATGAAACGAATATTCATTCGAATATTCGCGAATTTCGTCGAAATCGAATATGGCACCTGCCGCTCATCACTATTATACACCAGATAGATTATCCGCAATGTATCCCGGAGCTTCGAACCAGTGTTGGAGGGGTTGTGGCGGTAGGGGCACACTCTATCATATTCTGTGGAAGTGTCCATGTATCCAGGCATATTGGAAGGAGTGTCATAATGTGTTGTGTCGCTTCCTGCCTACCTCTATCGATTGGTCTCCACATCTGATATTGCTATTCATTGGTATAGCTGAGCTACATCGAAATACATGAAAATAGTCTGCATTTTTTGCGTTCTGGCTAAATTAATGCTCCTTAGAAGGTGGAAATCGGTGGAGGTGCCGGCAGTGTCCGAATTGATCACTGCCATGAACACTACTTATGAATATGAAAGGATTTTGGCTTTGGGTGGTGGGAGCTTTAATACATTCCAAAAATGGTGGCAGGCATGGCATATATCCCCCTTCTACAAGCGTGGCTAGGTATGACATGTGATCTTATAGCTGGACTGTTGAATGTAATACATAAAAATCTGTAAGGTGCTTGGGTGGCGTTTAGTATATTTGATTAATTTGTAGCGCTTATCTCTCTCTCTAATAGGCATTTATCATGCTATGTTATGCTGCTTTTACATATGTCAAAAGTATATGTATGCTCGACATATTGCTTGTCAGTACCATATCTGTTTATGCATATTCTTATATGTGATTGTGGTACAGAAGGCGACAGTTATGTTACTCCTTGCTGTGCAATATTTCTTGTACCATTGATGAATATACAGGTTGTACTGTTTATTTGTTAAAAACTTTAATAAAAACGATTGACTCAAAAAGTCATATGCACCCCAAAATAGTGCCAATCAAACCGTCATCTCATCACGCAAAAATGATATCCTACCTAAGACAATCGCCCAAAAAATAAAACTAAACTATAGCTCACAGACTATGGAGACACTAAAATATGTTTTTTTTGTTTCAAAAATATTATTGTGTAAAACTAAAAAAAAAAAAAATGTATACATATTATGTATTGCTACGTCCGTAAAGACCTGCTCTTTAAAAATATCACATGACTTAACCCCTCAGGTGAACAACGTAAAAAAAGAATTAATAAAAATGGTGTCAAAAAAGGCATTTTTTGTCACCTTACATCACAAAAAGTGTAATAGCAAGCAATCAAAATGTCATATGCACCCCAAAATAGTGCCAATCAAACCGTCATCTCATCCCACAAAAATGATACCCTACCTAAGACAATCGCCCAAAAAATAAAATAACTATGGCTATCAGAATATGAAGACACTAAAACATGATTTTCTTTGTTTAAAAAATGCTGTTATTGTGTAAAACTTAAATAAATAAAAAAGTATACATATTAGGTATCACCGCATCTTTAAGAATCTGCTGTAGAAAAATGTCACATGTCCTAACCCCTCAGGTGAACACCGTAAAAAAATAAAAATAAAAAGTGTGTCAAAAATACAATTTTTTGTCACCTTACATCACAAAAAGTGTAAAACCAAGCGATCAAAAAGTCCTCTGCACCTTAAAATAGCACCAATAAAACCGTCATCTCATACAAAAGAAAATGAGCCCCTACATAAGACAGTCGCCCAAAAAGATTAAAAAAAACTATTCTTTCTGAATATGAAGACACTAAAAAAATATTTTTATTTAAAAAATGATTTATTATGTAAAACTGAAACAGACAACCAAAAAAAGTAGTCATATTTGGTATTGTCCTGTCCGTAATAACTTGTTATATAAAAATACCACATGATCTAACCTGTCAGATAAACATTGTAAATAACAAAAAATAAAAACGTTGCCAAAACAGCTATTTTCTGCAACCTTGCCTCACAAAAAGTGTAATATAGAGCAACCAAAAATCATATGCACCCTAAAATAGTACAAACAAAACTGCCAGCTTATCCCGTAGTTTCCAAAATGGGGTCTTTTTTGGAGTTTTTACTCTAGGGGTGCATCAGGGATTCCTCAAATGTCACATGGCAACTTAAAAGTATCCCAGTAAAATCTGCCTTCCAAAAACCATATGGCGTTCCTTTCCTTCTGTGCCCTGCCGTGTTCCTGTACAGCAGTTTATGACCACATATGGGGTGTTTCTGTAAATTACAGAATCAGAGCTATAAATATTGAGTTTTGTTTGGCTGTTAACTAGAGTTGAGCGAACACCTGGAAGTTCAGGTTCGGCCGAACTTCACAAAAAAGTTCGGGTTTGGGATCCGATTTAAAGCGAACTTGACCACGAACGTAAACCCTATTGAAGTCAATGGAAACCCGAACTTTTGGGCACTAAAATGCCTGTAAAATAGCCTTGGAAAGGGCTAGAGGGTTGAAAAGGGCAGCAAAATGTAGGTAAATGCACTGCAAACAAATATGGATTGAGATATTACTTAAAATAAAATAAATAAAAATTTAACATTATTAATTGTCAACTCGGAGGAGCTGGATGTGGAGTAGAAGGTTGAGGCGGCATCAGGTGGGAATGCCATCAGCAGCGCGTCTACCAGCGTGCGTTTGTAGTCACGCATCTTTTGATCAGTAACAGACATTTTTACAAAATTTGGTTTCCTGCCAGCAATGCACAGCAGGGGCTTATTACTGGCAAAACTGGGTTAATGTCACCCACCAATGGAACAGGTGATATTCAGAAATGTAGGCCCCTGGCACCCAGACAGAGGAGAGGTTCATTCACTGCAAAACCGGCTTCATGTCATCCACCAATGCAACAGGCGATTTTCAGAAATGTAGGCCCCTAGCACCCAGACAGAGGAGAGGTTCATTCACGGCAAAACAGGCTTCATGTCACCCACCAATGCAACAGGCGATTTTCAGAAATGTAGGCCCCTGGCACCCAGACAGAGGTGAGTTTTATTCACGGCAAAAAGAGGTTAATGTCACCCACCAATGAATCAGGCGATTTTCACTAATGTAGGCCCCTGGCACCCAGATAGAGGAGAGGTTCATTCATGGCAAAAAGAGGTTAATGTTACCCACCAATGGAACAGGCGATTTTCAGAAATGTAGGCTCTTGACACCCAGACAGAGGAGAGGTTCATTCACGGCAAAACAGGCTTCATATCATCGACCATTGCAAAATGCGATTTTCAGAAATGTAGGCCCCTGGCACCCAGATAGAGGAGAGGTCTTTTCACGGCAACACAGGCTTCATATCACCCACCAATGAAGTAAATGTGTACCCGAATTTTATGGCGCAAATATGGCTGTAACAAAGTCTTGGTAAGGACTATAGGGCTGCAAAAGGCAGCAAAATGTGGGTAAGTGACCTGCAAACAAATGTGAATAGGGAAATAACTTAGAAAATAAAATAAATAAAAATGAAACATTATTAACCAGCAACTCGGAGGAGGAGGTGGATGCGGAGTCCGAGGTTGAGGAGGAGGCAAATGTTGTCTTGTTGGTGGAAGCAGAGATGAAGGAGATGGAGGAGGAGGAGGAGGTAACTCAAAAGGTTCTATTTTCTTTTTTTTTTTCCTTTTTTTTCTTTTTTTTTTTTTTGGGGTGGCGGGAGCTTAAAATTGGGGTAGCACCCAAAATAATGGTACAAATAAAAAAAAAAAATTCAATGAATAAGCGCACTGGAGTACAAGAATGTATGGTTGAGGCAGTTATAAATGTCTATTCTGCACAAGGTACGGATAAGTCCTGTGGGATCCATGCCTGGTTCATTTTAATGAACACGAGCTTGTCCGCGTTGGCTGTGGACAGACGGCTGCGTTTGTCTGTAATGACACCCCCTGCCGTGCCAAATACACGTTCAGACAAAACACCGGCTGCTGGGCAGGCTAGCATGTCCAAGGCATAAAGGGCAAGCTCAGGGCATGTGGATAATTTGGAGAACCAGTTGAATAGGGCAGAACCATCAGTCAGTTCGTGTAGGCGTGTGCACACGCACTGTTCCACCATGATGTTCAAATGCTGCCTCTTGCTAAGAGGTTCCATATCAGCTGGTGGTGCATGTTGCTGTGGCGCGGTGACAAAGCTTTTCCACATGTCGGCCATGGTAACCCTGCCTTCTGACACAGCTGCACTCCTCTGCCTTAGCCTTGTGCTTCCACTTGTCCCATAGTGTCAGTTGGGAATGCCCTCAGGAGCACGTCTATAGGCATGCGCTTGTAGTCGCACATCTTCCTATCCCGCTCCACTGCGGGAATTAATTTTGTCATATTGTCTTTGTAGCGGGATCCAACAGGGTGGCAACCCAGTAGTCAGCACAAGTTACAATGTGGGCAACTCTGCTGTTGTTGCGCAGGCACTGCCCAGGCTGCCCAGAGGTAAGGATAAGCTGTCTTCTGTCCAGTGATGGCCCTGAGCTGCATTGGGTGCCACCCTGCAGTGAACCAGATTCCTCCTCCTCCTCTACCTCATCCTCCTCCTCCTCCTCTTCCTCCAGAACTGTGCCCTGACTGGCCACATGTGTACCTGGCCTCTGCTGGTGCAGGAACCCACCCTCTGAGCCACTTCTGAATTACTGGCCTAAAACCCTTTGAAATGCCCCCTCTTCCTCCTCCTCCTGTGCTACATCCTTTTTCATCATCACGGTAATAGTTTTTTCAAGGAGACATAGCAGTGCTATTGTAATGCTAACAACAGAGTCATCAGCACTGGTCATGTTGGTTGAGTACTCAAAAGGCCGCAACAAGGTACACAGGTCTCGCATGGAGGCCCAATCATTGGTTGTGAAGTGGTGCTGGTCCGCAGAGCGACAGACCCATGCGTGCTGCTGCTGAAACTCCACTATTGCCTGCTGCTGCTCACACAGTCTCTCCAGCATATGCAAGGGGGAGTTCCACCTGGTGGGCAAGTCTCATATGAGGCGGTGAGCGGTAAGGTCGTAGTTACGCTGCAGAGCAGACAGACGAGCAGCAGCAGCAGCAAGGTCAGAACGCCAAAAGTGCGCACAGACGGACTGCACTTTCTGCAGCAGCTCTGACATGTCAGGGTAGTTTTTAAGGAATTTATGCATGTGCATCAAGCCGGCTAGTCCCAGAGCTGCTACGAGATTTTGCCCATTATTGCACACCACCAGGCCGGGCTTGAAGCTCACTGGCAGCAACCACTCATCAGTCTGTTCTTCTATTTCCCTCCACAACTCCTGTATGGTGTGGGGTTTGTCACCCAAACACATGAGTTTTAAAACCGCCTGCTGACGTTTACCCCGGGCTGTGCTGAAGTTGGTGGTGAAGGTCTTTCACTGACTGGGTGAGGAGGTGGTAGAAGAGGAGGAGGAGGAAGCGGAGTAGGAGGAGGAGGCAAGAGGAGGCAAAGAATAATGCCTTGCGATCCGTGGTGGTGGAAGGAAATGCGCCAAACCGCTATCCGCCTATGGCCCAGCCAACACTACATTTACCCAGTGTACAGTTAGGCAGATAAAGCGTCCCTGCCCATGCTTACTGGTCCATGTATCTGTGGTTATGTGAACCTTGCCACAGAAGGCGTTGTGCAGTGCACACTTGATTTTATCCTCCACTTGGTTGTGCAGGGAAGGGACGGCTCGCCTGGAAAAGTAGTGGCGCCTGGGAACGACGTAATGTGGGACAGACACCAACATCAGCTGTTTAAAACAGTCCGTCTCCACCAGACGGAATGACAGCATTTCAAAGGCCAGTAATTTTGAAATGCTGGCATTCAGGACCAGGGATCGAGGGTGGGTAGTTGGGTATTTTCTTTTTCTCTTCAGTGTTTGGAATATAGACAGCTGAACGCTTGCGTGTGACATGGTGGAGATGCTTGGTGATGATGACAGAGGTGGTGGTGTTGGTGGCACATCCTCTGTTTGCTGGGTGGCAGGTGCCACTGTGACTCCAGAGGTGGAGGAAGAGGCAGAGACAGCAGCAGAAGAGGAAACAGGAGGAGCCTGAGAACTTTCTTGGTTTTTAAGGTGTTTACTCCACTGCAGTTCGTGCTTTGCATGTAGATGCCTGGTCATGCAGGTGGTGCTCAGGTTTAGAGCATTTATGCCTCACTTCAGGCTCTGATGGCACAACGTGCAAACCACTCCTGTCTTGTCATCAGGAGATTGTCTGAAGAACTGCCACGCCAATGAACTCTTTGGAGCTGGCTTTGGTGTGCTAGGTCTCTGGGTGCGGTGGGCAGTAGCAGACGTACTGTCTCGGGGACGGCCGCTCCACTTTTGCAGCCTGCTCCCTCGTTTGCTGTGCTGTTGCCTCTGTGTGACCACTGCCTCTTCCTCAGAACTGCACATGTCACTAGCATGAACTTGAGTCCAGTCGGGGTCTAGGACCTCATTGTCCTCCACATCATCTTCCACCCATTCTTGAACCCTGCCCTCTTCATCAGTCTGCACACTGCAGAAAGCCGCAGCAGTTGGCTCCTGTGTTTCGTCATCATCAGAGACGTGATGCGGTTGTCCTCCCATGTCCTCATCCTGCAACATAAGTAGTTGGGCATTAGTGCAATCAAGCTCTTCCACATCTGGGGTAGGGCTATGTGGATGGCCTGGGAAAACCCTGCCAGCAGAATCATCAAAAAGCATAAGAGTCTGCTGCATGACTTGGAGCTCAGGGTGAGGTGAAAGACTGATGGGCATGGGCTGCAGGTGCCAACTCTGAGCTTTCTGCAGAGGACTGGGTGGGATATACTGTGAAGGAACTGGCACCACTGTCAGCCACCCAATCTACTATCGCCTGTTCTTGTTCTGACCTTACCATCCGTAGAGCGGCATTCGGGCCTACCAAATAACGCTGCGGGTTCTGTCGCCTACTCGCACCTGAGGAAGGTGTTTCAGTTGGACCTGTAGTTGGCGCTGAACGGCCACGTCCTCTCCCAGCAACAGGAGCTCCACCAACACCACCACGACCATGCCCATGTCACTTATTTGATGTTCTCCTCATTATTTACGCTCACCCACCAAGCTGACAGATGGTTTATCTCCGGTGTCAATTTAACTGCCAATAGTTAACAATTAAGTTCACTAACACTAAGGCAGTCCCCTTGTCATAAAAATGCTCTGTGGACCAAGAATCCCAAAAATACACTAATGCACTATTTCACAGCAGAAATGTAAAATAGGTATTTGGGCAGTGTATTTTAAACTGCTTTGTGGACCAGGAATAACACTTTTTTCCCCAATATTCACAAATGCACTATTTATCGGCTGAAAATTAAACATAGATATATGTACACTGTATGCACAACTGCTTTGTGAACCAAGAACACAGCTTTTTTCTCCCCAAACCACACTAATGCACTATTTCAGTGCTGAAATTTAAAATAGGTATTTGTACGCTGTATGAACAACTGCTTTATGGACCAAGAACACAGCTTTTTTCCCCAAAATTTATGAATGCACTATTTAACGGCTGAAAATTAAACGTGGGTATTTGTACGCTGTAAGCACAACTGCTTTGTGAACAAAGAACACTGCTTTTTTTCCCAAAATTCACAAATGCTCTATTTAACGGCTGAAAATTAAACGTAGGTATTTGTACGCTGTATGCACAACTGCTTTGTGAACCAAGAACGCAGCTTTTTTTCCCTAAAACACACGTATGCATTATTTCTGTGCTGAAATTTAAAATAGGTATTTGTACGCTGTATGAACAACTGCTTTGTGGACCAAGAACATGGCTTTTTTCCCCAAAATTCACAAATGCACTATTTAATGGCTGAAAATTAAACGTAGGTATTTATACGCTGTATGCACACCTGCTTTGTGAACCAAGAACACGGCTTTTTTCCCCAAGATTCACAAAGGCACTATTTAACAGCTGAAAATTAAACATAGGTATTTGTATACACAACTGCTCTGTGAATCAAGAACACGGCTTTTTTCCCCAAAATTCACATTCACTAATTCACTATTTAACGGCTGAAAATTAAACATAGGTATTTGTACACTGTATGCACAACTGCTTTGTGAACCATGAACATGGCTTTTTTTCCTTAAAACACACTAATGCACTGTTTCAGTGCTGAAATTTTAAAAAGGTACTTGTACGTTGTATGCACAACTGCTCTGTGGACCAAGAACACAGCTATTTTTTCCCTAAAACACAGTAATGCACTATTTCAGTGCTGAAATTTAAAATAGGTATTTGTATGCTGTATGCACAACTGCTTTGTGGACCAGGAAAATGTAATTTACAAAATGATCCTAACATAAAGTAGACTTATGGTTAATGTAAAGTAATAACTATTTTAAGAGGTATCACAATCTGATTTAAAAGCAGAGAAATTGAAATTTACCACTGTCATGAAGTACAATATGTGTGATTCTCAGAATGGCTTGGATAAGTAAAAGCGTTTTAAAGTTATCACTACATAAATTGACACGTCAGATTTGCAAAAAATGGCCTGGTCCTTAAGTTAAAAAATGGTAGAGTCCTGAAGGGGGTTAATCGAGGATGGTTCATTGAATTTATACAGCAACTTTTTACCTAAAAGACGTCTGTTTTTACATCATTTACTTCACCTGAAAATCACAGGATGTACCTCCCATTACCATAATTCAATAACAACTAATGATAACTTAATAATTCACATAAACAATTTCACAAACATTGAAAAAGTGCTTTCAATAAAATCGTTTATTGGCTACATTGATTTACATTACATGATTATCATAAAACATGAGTCGTTAGATTTCAAATTCTAATGATTAGCTGCTTGTTTAAATATGGCATTAGATAGTTGCATGTCAACTGCCTGAACTAGTCAGTGAAAACAGGCTTGTAACACACTGAGAGAAAAGCTGATGTCTTCTCCTCGCTCTTCCAATGCTAGCTAATTAGAATACAGGGTGCCTAAACATATTAATGACTCAATTTCTTTTACTATTTACTATACTATTTTATTTATATTTTTACACATAGCTTTTTTCTTTTTTATATTTATGTTCAATGTCTGAGTGAGTAAGTTCAAATAAAATATTGTTTAATGAACTTAAGCAATAGTCTTGCTTCTTAACAGACACAACACGGTGAATTGTTTTATTTTATTTCTATGCATGGATAAATCTTAAAGTCTACAGTAGCCAGAGCTGCTCTATGTTTCTACAAGGGATATGTTAAGCAACAGCTTTTCCCGCACATAAATTTTTGGATTTAATGCACAGAATGATCCCAGCTGCTGCCTTTGTAAATCACGGTGTTTGCTTCACCTCCTCTATACTGTATGACTAATACACCTGCCTTTTACTTTCTCACTTGCTTAACACTATACAGAGTTCATGCATTTTTAAAAGAAATCTTGACACTTGATTTGCATTTGTAAGTTATATTTATCAGTCTACCGAAAACTGCTAAAATTGCATTGTGTATAATAGAAAATGTGAAAAGCTTTATTCTTCTGTCACGGGTATGTAATCGAATGGTGTCAACTAGTATATCTAGCATTTAGAATTCCATATATGTTACTGTATATTGCATATAGATTCACATAGTAAAGATCCACTATTAGCGATGAGCGAGCACCAAAGTGTTCGGGTGTTCGGGTACTTGGTTCGAACACATAGCGATATTCGTGCGCTCGGCCGAGCACCCGAGTATAATAGA
The DNA here is from genome assembly GCA_033119425.1 of Bufotes viridis. Taxonomy (NCBI): domain Eukaryota; kingdom Metazoa; phylum Chordata; class Amphibia; order Anura; family Bufonidae; genus Bufotes; species Bufotes viridis. The sequence goes on along the minus strand of CM065589.1, from coordinate 298,685,726 downwards.
AGTCAATGGTAGACAACCAGGCACCCCCTGCTCTGAAGAGGGGAGGGTGCCTTGTCCATAGGAAAAGGTCAGAAAGTGACAGAAATAACACTAAAATGGATCGGGAACAGCATGGGGACGATATCTGAATGCATCTTGGATTCCCAGGTCACTGCTGGGAACCATGTTGTCCGAGTTGTACGCCACTTTTACAAACTGCCAAAAATACGCACAACCACCCCCAAAAAAAAAAAAAAAAAAGAAAAAAATATTTTACTAGAAAAATTGTTAGGAAACATTCTCTCCAGTATATTCAATTGTATATACAGTGCAAGTGTTGCCAAAAATTGCAAGGAAGAAGCACTCCGATACAGCCTGTATTTCACATAAAGGAGGGCATCATACACACACCCTTGAAAAATTATCCTTGATGGCCTTCTGTTGACCCTCCAAAGCATTCAGAGCAAGGGCCTGCTGATATGACCATCTAAGAAGTTAAGTGACCCGGTCAGCACAGGCTAGCAAGAAAGAATGACCAATTTTAATTTCAATATTTTTTGGGGGGATAGAGATAACATTAATGTCACATAGCAGAGTTAGCGCAGTGAATGGCGGTCAGCACTGACTACGAAAAAATTGCATTGCATTGCACAGCTATATTTTGCAGGTGCTAACGTTACTATGCAGATTGAGCGCAGGGAATATTGTTCAGCAACGGCTAGGAAAAAGTTTTAAATATTTACCCCAGTGCAACTATATAAAAACCCGAATCCTGCAAAAAACACATGCGTGAAAGATTCACCACCAAAGGAAAGCAAATTATGTTTCCTTACAAGTCTGAACCATAGAATAGAACCATGTGAGCTGACCCCCCAAAAATTGTAGTTGAGGGCCTGCAGGTGAGCTGACCCTCCCTGAAGAGGGACATGACGATATCTTATGCACTGATCCCCAAACTCTTCAGCCTCCAAAGTCAGAAAAAGATGACGGGGGGTGGCAATTAGTGTTTCACTTGGTGAATGATGGGGATGAGACACAGTTGTCAATAAGTAGGGTCTTGTTAAATAAACACAAGTCAGGAGGATGACCAGAGTGAGGAGGTGGATTTGGAGATGGGGGGCGATGACATCACCGACCCAACCTAGAAAAGTGGCAAGCCAAGCGAGGACAGCAGGACAGAAGGGGAGGGATCCATAGCACCGCAACAGGCTGGAAGAGGTTGTGGGGTGGCAAAAGGGAAAAGGCAGGCCACAACAAACAGGCCCGCAACTGTTTCACCTTGTGCAAATCTCCCTTGCCAAGGGGTAGGTGTTATGCAGTCTTTTTGAGGAAAGGGAGGATGAAAAATGATTTTTAATTAGCAAACTGTGCCATACCAAAATAAGATCTCAACATTTCATAAATAACAATAACCATAACATATTTTACATCCTATTAATAAACTAACTCAAACCATAACAATAAAACCTCAAACACGAAAACATAATGGGGGAAGACTGTACACTGGAGGATAAATGAGTAGGGGTACACTGCAACCTCAACACCACCAGCATGATCCACCACATATCATCCAAGCACCCTAATAGTTGTGCCAAGCCCCTGGACCCACAATTAGTGTCTGTGGGTTACACCACTGCCTCGTCTTCCTCCCCTGTGTTACGTGCTGACAATTTCTCTGTCCTAGATGCAGGCTTGGATGACTCCCGCCCTGCAGCTGGGATTTTGCAAGCACCATTAGCTAGCACACCCACTTTTGTGTCCAAGCGCTGCGTGCAGATGTCCCCAGGCCTTTGAACGTAAGCGCCAATACCTCGCCACCCAACCACAGGCCATAGCACTAAATGCACGCCATTCAAAATTTGGAGCCATGAAAATGTTGCCATTTAGGCCTGTGGACACTGAGGCTTTCCTCAGCCATATGGCGGCAGCCGTCTTTCGTTACTCAGTCCCCAACCATCACTATTTTTCTTGGTGTGCCGACAGACACACGAACAAGTGCTCTTGGCAAGGGATGCTACATTTCTGTGACTGCACCCTGGGTGAACCTTGTGGAGGCCGGTAACGAGTCGCACCCTGGGATGGCACAGGTGCCACCAACGCCAAGGATTGCAGGCACTACTTCCATCAGGATTTTTGCCACCACCTAGTGGCTGCAACCCCCCCTTCTTCTCCTTCGCCTCCACCTCCTTCTCCACTGCTAACTGAATTCTCATGGGGAAGTGCAACAGGCCTTGCTGAAATTCATTTGCTTTGGTGACAAACAGCACACCGCGTCACAGCTGTGGCAGGGTATAAGGGACCAGGTTGGTTGTGTCTGATAATGGCCATAACTTGTTGGCAGCTTTGTAGCTCGGCAAGCTCAAACACATCATACAGCATATATGTACCATGCACAACAAACCTCCCAAACTTATACATTAATATAACTAAAAACCTAACACACAAGAGTGGAGGTAAACCAATGGCATGAACTTTTTAAGAACTTTTTAAGAAACATTTTATCTTACAGCCTAGTCAAAAACTCAAACTCAAACTCAAACCATAACAATAAAAAAATCAAACCCTGGAACATAACAGGCCTAGCCCTCAGCGAATCAGGGCCATCACAGGGGAAGAAAACAACCTCTGCCCAGTGAAGAAGGGAAAATTGTACAAGGGACAAATGCTGATATGGCCATGTGGATCCCACCTTAATGTCCAGGATCCGGCCATACCATGCCTAGGCCACATGTTTTCAATTTTCTCCCAACTTACCCCATTTTGCCTGAGCTACTCATGAAGGTGCACCGTGTGTGTGCCCATTTCCGAAAGTCGTCTACAGCTGCCGTCAGTTTGGCAACGCTGCTCAGTGCTTGCATTTGCCAGCTAACAGACTATTGTGCGACGTGAGAACATGTTGGAACTCTACGTTCTACATGTTGTCCAGGCTTTGTGAGCAGCAGAGGGCAATAGTGGAATACCAGCTGCAACATTCTCTTGTATGTCTGACTTATGTGAGGTTTTACGCACATTTAAGGGATAAACACAGATGGTGAGTGTTGATGCCGCTATTATCAGCCTAACCATATCACTTCTGTGTCTAGTGAAACGCTGGCTGGCAACGATGAAGGCGGACACATCCCATGTGGAAGAGGTGGAACTAGGGGGAAGACATTACACAGGGTGATAGCCAGACCACACTCAGTTGGTCCTCTCATTGTGAATTGGATGATGATGAGGAGGAGGAGGAGGAGCAAGAGACAGTTGCCTACGCTACAGAGGGTAGTAACAATAGCAGGTTTATTCCATATTTTCTGCATAGATGGGCAGGAGAGGAGGAAGAGGATAAGGTGAATGAGAGTCATCCTCCTGATCATGACAGCAAAGTCTTGCCTGTTGGGAATCTGGCACACATGGCTGACTTCATGTTAGGCTGCTTTTCCCGTAACCCATGCATTACACGCATGTTAGAAAACACGCATTACTGGTTGTTCACCCTTATCGACACCTCCTACAAAGAGAACTTCTCATCTCTCATTCCTGTGGTGGAGAGGATTATCAAAACGATGCAATAACAGAATGTCCTTTTTTTTAAAATTGCTCAGAAAATTTTAATATGACAACACTGGAGGCAGAGTATGTAGTTCCTTGGGCAACCCAGGAGGGGAAATGAGGGGGACACACCGTAGTTCCAACAGAGGCACAAGGCGTGAGACAGTTTCATGACACCCCGCCAGCACTCTCACCCTGATGTGCGCCCTAGTGTCACAAGGAGGGAAACATTTTGGAAGATGGTGAAGAAGTACATAGCAGACCATGTCAGCATCCTCAGTGATCCCTCTGTGCCTTACAACTATTGGATGTCCAAGCTGGACTCGTGACACAAACTTGCACTCTATGCCTTTGAGGGGCTGCCCTGTTCACTGTATTCACTAAAACCTCATCCAAAACTTACACATTACTATAAAATACAAACATAACATACAACAGTGGTGATAGAACAATGGCATGGCCAGTTGAATAACTCCTAGATAACAAAATAAATAACAATAATAACATTTATACTACCCTCTGTAGCATAGGCAACATTCATCCTGCCATTCATCACCGTCGGGTACGCCATGAATGGCACAGGCAGCACATTTAACGTAGGCAGGCTATTATAGCTAAATAATAAGGAACATGGGAGATATACTATATTGGACTGTAGTATTCAGGGTAAAAGATCTTATGGGCATAAATAAGTGTGTTTGTGGTTGCAGTTTGGGCAATCAGTCTCTAAAAGGTTCGCTATCGCCTTCACAGTTTTAGAGGGTTAGCGCACCTAGAGACCCTCAGCTACCTTATTTTACTCTGTTTTATTGAGCCTAGGGCCACAGCCTCTGTGTGAACCATCAGCATCACGGCCACTTCTATGTCCCGTACTGGCCGTCTTCTTAATATTAAATGTTATATATGCTTAAAAGTATGTCACATGTACAGTATCGTAGGATATGTACGTGTACGCGCCAATAAATTAAAACAGGTATTTTGGATGCACACACTTTACACAGGGGATGTAGCTCTGTTAATGTCACAGACTACCATACACCGTTTGCAGATGAAGTACAGTATATGTTAGTGATATGTATGAAATGCACACACAGTAGATGGGGCACAAATATTTTCCTTTCCCCAAAATACAATGTTTTCACATGTGGTACTGTATTTGAAACAGAGAGCCACCCGGTATGGACACTAGATTTGGACCAGATTATTTAGATTGTCGCAAGACACAGATTTTAAATTTGAGTCAGTATATGCCCCAGTAATGAACAGAATATGGACACTAGATTATGCACAGATTATTTAGATTGGCGCAACAGATACTCTTTTCAAATGTGGTAGAGTATTTGTCACAGAAATCCACACTATATGGACAGTATATTTGGCACAAAACAGTTCAATTTGTCCCAAATATCAATAATTCTCTGCTTGAATACTGTCTATATGGTTGGGGCGTAAATGCATACACAGATGTGCTTAAAACTACTTAAAGTTGTCCCAAATAAAATGTATTCTCTGCTGGATTACTGTATATATTGTTGGGGCCTAAACACACAAACAGATGTGCCCAAAACTAGTTAATTTTACCCAAAATATAAATAATTCTCTGCTGGAGTAATGAAAATAATGGTTGTGGATTGAACACACACAGATGTGCCTAAAACTAGTTAAATTTGTCCCAAATAAAATGTATTTTCTGTTGGAATACTGTATATATGGTTGCGGCCTAAACGCACACACAGATGTGAACAAAACTAGTTAAATTTTCCCAAACTATAAATAATTTTCTGCTGGAGTAATAAATATAATGGTTGCGGATAGAACGCACACACAGATGTGCCCCAAACTAGTTAACTTTGTCCCAAATACAAATAATTCTATGCTGGAATACTGTTTATATGGCTGCGGCCTAAACGCACACTCAGATGTGCCTAGCACTAGTTAAATTTGTCCCAAATAAAATGTATTCTCTGCTGGAATACTGTATATACGGTTGCGGCCTAAACGCACACACAGATGTGCCCAAAACTACCTAAATTTGCCAAAAATATAAATAATTCTCTGCTGGAGTAATGAGTATAACGGTTGCGGATTGAACACACACATATGTGGCCAAATTAGGTTAATTTCCCCAGAAGAAAATATTTCTCTGCTGGTGCGGTGTATATCTCACTAGCAGGCACACTCTAGTGAATACGCCCCTTTTTATGATATCTGCTAAACACACTGCTTTCTGATGACGTACTGTAGATCTTACTTGCAGACACACTCTACTGAATAAGCCCCTTTTATAATGTCTGCTACACACACCTCTTTCTGATGGCGTACTGTAGATCTCACTAATATCAAATCTTTCCATCTTTTAAAAGCTTTTGGGTACTTAAAAAAGTGATTTTCCAGCCCTACCTGAAGACGCCTGTCCCTGATACTGCTGAATTTAACCCCTGGTAAAAAAAAAAAAAAAAATGGTGCTGCACTGCTGTCAAACACACACTGTAGTCCTTAAGAGGACTGCTTGTTCTTTCAATAGTTTTTTTGGAGTTAAATCTGTGAATTTCCAGCAAAACGCTATCTGTCCCTGCCTACTGTCTGCTCTCCCTGACGCTGAATGATCCAAGCGCGGGACTTCGGCTCCAATGTAAACTGGTATCACGTGTTCTGGCTAGCCAATCAGTGTAAGGCTAATAGCTAACATGGCTATGGCATTACACTGAAGGGAATTACTTACCTGAACATTAATTGGCTGCTTAGGAGGCGCCAAACGTGTGGGGAGGAGACTCGAGCAATGCGACGAGCACATGTGGTATTCGACCGAGTACCGCCACATGCGATGCTCAAGCCGAACCGGTAATATATATACAGTATATTTATTTATTACATATACAGTATTCATAGTATAGATAGATGGACAGATAGATAATAGATATGAGATAGATAGATAGATAGATAGATAGATATTGTATATGGTTTTTAGGTTTGGGATGTTATGGTCAGAAGCACACAAAGGAATTATTTATATTCATTCTCCAATTATTTAGTATTCTAACAGCAACCAATAGAAAGCAAATCCTGCACTCCAGTGAAGTAAAATGCAATGTTATTCCATGCATTTGTTAAAATACGGTCACATCTTGTCAAAAAGCAGAAACAGCACACCAAGCTGATAGGTAAGTTCCAACATGAGCAGTATTTAAGCAATCTCAAAAGCCACACATCCCCCCCCCCCCCCTCAGTTGCCGGGTGTCATTAAAGAGAGATTAAAGAGGCTCTGTCACCAGGATCAAAAGTTTATGGCTCATCATGCTGATTAAAACATAACCTTTCTTTTGTGTGTCTGCATAATAGCTGCAGAGATATCTGTGTTTTTATTCATATGCAGATTAGCAATTGGAGCACCAGGGGGCAGGCTGAATTATTTAACCACTGCTATGTAACAGAACACAGGGAGTGTTCTGCACCCCCCTCCCCACCTCACTTTGATTGATAGGGCTAGACATTCTGAGGGCAGAGCCCTATCCAAAAGTTGTGTGAAAGCATCAGGAGTGCACCACCAATGATGTCAGGTGAGACCATCACCACAGGCAGCACCAGGTTGGGTGATTCACTGAACAACCACCATTAACTAAACAGGCAGCACCAGGTTGGGGCAAGAAGGGGGCAGTGGAAGGGCCATGTGCAATGAGCTCTTTCATCGAGGCAAAGGGGTTAGGTTAAAATTGGAGATGAGCGAATCAAAGTTGACGAAGTGGAATTCCATCCGAATTTCCGGGAATCGTTCCACAGCATTTATGTTGAGCAGGGTTCAGTAGGGCAGGTTACAGCCTGGGTAATAGGAACAATCCTATTACACCTTGCTGCACTGACAGGGGATCCAAATTGCCATTATACAGCTTTGTAATTCCAGCAAAATGTTCTTATTAGGGTGCAAGTGCTGTTTAAAACAAGCATTAACTGACTTATTACAAGGAAATATTTCCATGTCTTATTTGTCCTTGTGCGGTGCAGTTATATGTTCCAAAGCAGCGGTCCCCAACTGCCGGGCCGCGGCCCATGACCGGGCCCTGGAAGATAGTTTGCCGGGCCGCAGAGGATGAGAGAAGTGCTGACACCAGGCGCATGCGCGCCCGACGCGTACATGTTTTTACAAGTCAGTGGAGAAGGAGGGAGGGACGGAGGCTTGGGAATCCCTCCTTCCTATGACGCGGCTCCTGCAGAGCCCAATACAATGAGCTGGCTCTGAGGTGCCGCACCACTGCCACTGCTCATCTTAAGGTAAGCCAGGGTGTAGGCACGTGATCAGCGTATGGGTGAAAAACCCGTCTAGGTGACGTCAGGGCAGTCAGGTGCCAGACTCAAGGTAAATTTGGGGTCACCACCTTTCCCTCTCCCTTGGACAGGGCTTTCCCTTTTCCCTCCCTTTGCGTCACACATCTGTGATCAGCATGCCAGTCGTGATAACCGGTGAATCAAATTTTTGGAAAATTCGCTCATCTCTAGTTAAAATGTTGGCATTGTGTGTGTGTGTGGGGGGGGGGGGCATTTCAGTTTTAACCTCAGGCAGCAGAAAGGCTAGGTGCACCCCTGGCTAGTGTGTACCTACCCTATACTCTATGTACGATAGCTTCACCACACTAAGATCTGCTCAGAAAGCTAATATGTATATTACTGTTTTATTCACATGCACGATATATGATCATACCGACACCAGTAATATGTGATAGCTTCTAAGCATAGAAAAAAATGTATATATGTTTATGTTGGAATGCTATAGCTTAGTGAAATAGAGGTTTACCATGCATGTAGCGATCCCAGTTTCATGTTCCAGGAGTAATATAAGTTTTCTTTCTGTTATATTTTTTCTCTTTTTATTTAAAACCATAATAAAAAGGCTTTGCTATAAGGAATAATGAAGAAGAAGAATCATACTTAGGGTTGAGCGAACCCGAACTGTAAAGTTCAGGTTAGTACCGAACTTTAGGGTTTTTGGTATCTGGACCTGAACCCAAACATTTTCGTAAAAGTTCGGCGATTTAATGGCACTGTTTGAAAGGCTGCAGGGCAGCCAATCAACAATTGTTCAACTAGTGTGCCCTTAGAAGCCATCAAAGCCATGCCTACTAATGGCATGGCTGTGATTGGCCAAGTGCAGCATGTGACCCAGCCTCTATATAAGCTGGAGTCACTTAGCGCCACACGTCACTCTGCTCTTACTAGTGTAGGGATAGGATGCTGCTGCTGTGAGGGAGAGATTAGGAAACAATTCTGGTCTGGTGTACAGTACTTGGTGTTAAATCTGCAAACTACAGTGATTATTTTTGTGGATGCTATGCTACATTTTTTTACCCATGAGCCCAGTGCCACAGAGAAATAAGCTTCAATCAGTCTTTTTGTTAGGTGGGCGTCAGCGACCATTTTTGTAAGTGCAGTACACTTGCAACTGCATGTGTGCCAGGGACATTACTTTTATCCTGTTCTGGTAGCTCAGTTTGCGACATCTAGCCATTTTTTAAGGACACCTGCACTGCACTATGTGCCAGGGGAAGGGAAAATAATATAGTTAATCCGTCTAAGACTTCAGGGCCCCAGGGGGGGGACATATTCCCACTTTTTGTGAACTACTCCTGTGCTGAATATCTGACAGGGAAAATCTATTCATTAAATCCATCTGTTAGATTCTAGGGGAACAAATTCCCTTTTTTGTAGCGGTCAAGTACCCCTGCGGCCTGCAGTGCATACCTGGCAGTGAAAATAATTACATTTCATTATGCTGCGATATTTGTGTGACCTAAAGTGATTTTTCTCTTTCTGACACTGGCACTGCAAATCTGACAGTCAAATAAAACCAGTAAATACTGCTGTTACATTGTCGGTTGACAAATTCCCGTTTTTTGTGCTAGAAAGTACATTTTTTGGCCTGCGCTGCATTTTTGACAGTCCAATGAAACCGTTAAATACTGCATTTAATTTTTATTTTAAAAAAGTACACTTTTTGCGCTAGATAGTACATTTGCAGCCTGCGCTGCATTTTTGACAGTCTAATAAAACCGTAAAATACTGCATTTACATTTTAGGTAGAAAAAAGCACACTTTTTGTGCTAGATAGTACATTTGCAGCCTGAGTTGCATTTCTGACAGACCAAGAAAAACGCTAAATACTGCATTTACATTGTTGTTTGAAAAAAAAAATACTTTTTGTGCTAGATAGTACATTTGCGGGCTGCACTGCATTTCTCACAGCTCAATAAAACCGTTAAATACTGCAGGTACATTGTTGTTTGAAAAAAGCACACTTTTTGCACTAGATAGTACATTTGCGGCCTGTGCTGCATTTCTGGCAGTCCAGTAAAACCGTTAAATACTGCAGGTACATTGTTGTTTGAAAAAAGTACACTTTTTGCGCTAGATGACACCGGCACTGCAAATCTGACAGTCAAATAAAACCAGTAAATACTGCTGTTACATTGTCGGTTGACAAATTCCCATTTTTTGTGCTAGAAAATACATTTTTTGGCCTGCGCTGCATTTCTGACAGTCCAATGAAACCGTTAAATACTGCATTTAATTTTTATTTTAAAAAAGTACACTTTTTGCGCTAGATAGTACATTTGCGGCCTGTGCTGCATTTCTGACAGTGAAAGAAATACACTTAAATCCATCTGTTTCATTGTGTGTGAAAAAAAAACACCTTTTTTGGGCCATAAAGTACCTTTGCGGCCTGCACTGCATAGCAGACAGGGCAATATTTTTTAAAAAATCTGTTGTTCCACTGTTGGGTGACAGTAACCCATTTTTGCCAGAAAAAAAAACCCTGCTCTGCATAGGTGACAGGGAAATACATTTCTACAATTGGTCTATTAAATTGGTGGTTGACATTGAACCATTTTTGCAGTATACAAACCCCTGCTCTGCATAGGTGACAGGGACCTAAATTTCAAAAAATCGTCTGTTACATTCTTGGGTGACATTTTACCATTTTTGCCGTATACAAACCCCTGCTCTGCATAGGTGACAGGGACCTACATTTCTAAAAAATCGTCTGTTACATTCTTCGGTGACATTTTTACAATTTTTTCCGTATACAAACTGCTGTGCATAGGTGACAGGGACCTATATTTCTAAAAATCGTCTGTTCCATTCTTGGGTAACATTAACCCAGTTTTGCCTTGAATTAACCCCTGCTCTTCATAGGTGACAGGGACCTAAATTTCAAAAAATCGTCTGTTCCATTGGTGGGTGACATTAACCCAGTTTTGCCGGTAAAAAAAAAACTGCTCTGCATTGCTGACAGGGAACTAATTTTGTAAAAATGTCAGTTACTTCGGTGAGTGACCGCAAAAAATGAGGAGAGCATCAAATAAGGGACGTGGCCCAGGTCGTGGTGCTGCTGGTGTTGGTGGAGCTCCTGTTGCAGGAAGAGGACGTGGTCGATCTGTGCCAGCTACATGTCCAAATTAAACACCTTCCTCAGGTCCGCGTAGATGACATAGTCTTCAGCGTTATTTAGTAGGCCCAAATACCGCTCTACGAATGGTGAGGCCAGAACAAGTACACTGGCTAGTAGATTGCGTGGCTGACAATGCCTCCAGTACCTTCACATTGTCTCCCACCCGGTCCACTGCTGTAAGCTCAGAGTTGGCACCTGCAGGCCATGGGCATCTATCTAGCACCTCATCTCCTTGCAAATCAGCCAAGCAGTCTGAGCCCCAAGTCATGCAGCAGTCTCCTGGCAGGGTTTTCCCAGGGCCATCCACCTAGCCGTGCCCCTGAAGTGGAAAAGATTGAGTGCACTGATGCCCAACCACTTTTGTTTGAGGATGAGGACATGGGAAGATCACAACAGCACGTCTCTGATGATGACGAAACACAGGTGCCAACTGCGGTGACTTTTTGAAGTGCGCAAACCAAAAAGGAGGGCAGGGGTGAAGACTGGGTGCAAGATGATGTGGAGGACAATAAGGTCCTAGACCCCACATGGAATCAAGGTCATGCGAGTGACCTGTGCAGTTCGTAGGAAGAGGCGGTGGTCGCACAGAGCCACCAGCACAGCAAAAGAGGAAGCAGGGTGCAAAAGCAGAGCGGCCGTCCCCTAGACAGTACGGCTGCTACTGCCCACCGCACCCAGGGACTGAGCACAACAAAGCCAGCTCCAAGGAGTTCCCTGGCGTGGCAGTTCTTCAGACAATGTGCAGACGACAAGACACGAGTGGTTTGAACGCTGTGCAAGCAGAACCTGAAACGAGGCATAAATGTTATAAACCTGAACAGAACCTGCATGACCAGGCATCTAAGTGCAAAGCACAAGCTGCAGTGGAGTAAACACCTCCAAAAACAAGAAAGGTCTCAGGCTTCTCCTGCTCCCTCTTCTGCTGCAGTCTCAGCCTCTTCCTTCACCTCTGGAGTGACAGTGGCACCGGCCATCCTGCAAACAGAGGATGTGTCAGCAACGCCACCATGTCCGTCACCTTCAACAAGCAGCACCACAATGTCCCATGTCAGCGTTCAGCTGTCCATCTTCCAAACACTGGAGCGAGAAAGGAAATACCCGCCTACTCACCCGTGATCCCTGGCCTTACATGCCAGCATTTCAAAATGACTGGCCTTTGAAATGCTGTCGTTCCGTCTGGTCGAGACAGAGAGTTTTAAAAACCTTATGAGAATTGGCTGTCCCACAGTAAGTTGTTCCCAGCCGCCACTACTTTTCCAGACGAGCCATCCCTTACCTGCACAAACAAGTGGGGGACAAAATCAGGTGTGCACTGCGCAACGCCATCTGTGGCAATGTCCACATAACCACCGATATGTGGACCAGTAAGATCGGGCAGGGACGTTATATCTCCCTAACAGCACACTGGGTAAATGCAGTGGCGGGTGGGCCTGAGGCGGATAGCTGTTTGGTGCATATCCTTCTGCCACCAAGGGCAGGGCATTTCTCTTTGCCTCCTGTTGCCTTCTCCTCCTACTCCTCTTCCTGCTCTAACACCTCCTCATCCACTCAGCGTAACACCTTCACCATCAACTTCAGTACAGCTAGGGGAAAACGACAGCATGCTGTTTTGAAACTCATCTGGTGGTGTGCAATAATGGTCGAAATCTCGTAGCAGTTCTGGGCCTAGCCGGTTTGACGCACATCCCGTGCCTGGCGCATATGCTAAATTTGGTGGTGCAGAAATTCCTTAACAAGTACCCAGACATGTCAGAGCTGCTGCAGAAAGTGCGGTCCGTCTCTTCGCACTTTCAGCGTTCTCACCCTGCTTCCACTCGCCAGTCTGCCCTGCAGCATAACTTCGGCCTTCCCGCACACTGCTTCATATGCGACGTGCCCACAAGGTGGAACCTTGCACATGCTGGAGAGACTGTGCGAGCAGCAGCAGGCGATAGTGGAGTTTTAGCTGCAGCGCGCACGGTTGAGTCGCTCTGCAGAACAGCACCACTTCACCGCCACTGAGTGCGCCTCCATGCGAGACCTGTGTGCCTTGTTGCGCTGTTTTAACTACTCCACCATACAGTGCCGATGATGCCGTTCTCAGCGTTACTAACCCACTTCTATGTCTCCTTGAAAAAACACTTTGGGCGATGATGGAAGAGGATGTCACACAGAAGTAAGAGGAGGAGGAAGAGGGGTCATTTCCACAGTTAGCAGGCCAGTCATTCACAAGTGGCTCAGAGGGTGAGTTCCTGCACCAATATAAGCCAGGTACACAATTGTCCAGCCAGGGCACAGTTCTGGAGGATGAGGAGGATGAGGATAAGGAGGAGGAACCGTGTTCACAGAAGTGTGCCACCCAAAGCAGCTCATGGGCATCACTTGTGTGTGGCTGGGGGGATACAGAGGACACAGACGATACACCTCCCACAGAGGACAGCTTGTCCTTTCCTCTGGGCAGCCTGTCACACATGAGCGACTACATGCTGCAGTGCCTGCGCAATGACCACTGAGTTGCCCTCATTCTAACTTGTGCTGATTACTGGTGGCCACCCCATTACAAGGATAACGTGCCGTCCTTAATTCCCTCACTGGAGCGTGATCGAAAGATGCGCGACTACAAGCGTACGCTGGTAGACGCGCTGCTGATGGCATTCCCACCTGACACCGGGGGCTTAGTGGAAGCACAAGGCAAAGGCAGAGGAGGAGGAAGAGGTCGCCAATGCAGCAGGGGCACAGCTAGCACCTCAGACAGCAAGGTTAGCATGGCCGAAATGTGGAAAAGCTTTGTCACCACGCCACAACAACCAGCACCACCAGCTGATATGGAACATCTTAGCAGGAGGCAGCATTTCAGCAACATGGTGGAGCAGTATGTGTGCACATGCCTACACGTACTGTTTGATGGGTCTGCCCGATTCAACTTCTGGGTCTCCAAACTGGGCACATGGCCTGAACTGGGCACATGGCCTGAAAAAAGTGTTGGCTACCTCCTCCTCCACCGCTGCTTCCACCTACACTGCCACGTCCACCTACACCGCAACGTCCACCGTCTCCTCAACCTCCTACTCCATATGGACTTCCTCCTCCTAGTTCAAGATTATTATTTTATTTATTTTAAGTTATTTCCCTATCCACATTTGTGTGCAGGGCACATGTCATGCTCTTACCCACATTCTGCTGCCTTTTGCAGCCCTATAGCCCTTTCCATGACTCTTTTAGAGCCATTTTAGTGCCCAAAAGTTTGGGTCTCCATTAACTTCAATGGGGTTCTTGTTTAGGGTCAAGTTCGAACTTTACGACGAAGTTTGGCCGAACCAATCGAACCCGAACTTCCAGGTGTTCGCTCAACTCTAATCTTACTATATTGAGAATAGTGTTGAGCGAGAATATTCGCAAAGCGAATTTTAATATCAATTTTTTGATTTTGAGATTTCGCGAATATGTCGAATGCATGACCCCATATTCGCAATTACGAATATTCGCTCTTAAGATGGATAGTGATAGGGAAACTGTATCTTGAAAATAAAAGATTCAGACATAATTCCCCCAACCTTAATTGCTTCTATAACAATTTCCACTATTTTGTCATCAGAGTATGCCAATCTATAATTATAATAATCGCATATGCCAATTTCTGTCCCAAGTTTAATAACATTTCCCCGTCCCTGATCTCAATATACAAGTCTAATCAATGGTTTAAATACTCCTGTCAGAGTAAAGACTTAATAGGTAAAAACTGTCCTGCGAATGTTCGTCACTTGAATATTCGCATTAATCTATTTTGTTATGCTTTTCATGATTATAATCCATATAAACCGTTATATATGCTTATTTCATGGGTATAAAACATGGATGTCTACTTGCGTTAGTCATATGGATATTCATTGCCTTTAAGAGCAATGCTTGTTTATACTCATGTTGTACAAGGATTTAATCATGAGCTTTAACTAGTGAAACTCAAAGAAGCTAGTTTTTATTGTATTAATCAAAGATACATTTAAACAGTAGAAGATACACGACACGGGTGTTTAGAAGAGACCTTATTGTATTCTTTATCTTTGATATGTATTCCACAGCGTGAGGAGCGTCTCGATGTTCTTCACAGGATATATTTTGTATCAAAGTTTGTTCTTCTGCTCTAAGACAAAGTCTCCAGATGTCAGAAGTGTATAGTGTGAAAATGTTAGGCTTGTGTAAGTTAACCCTAAATGGTATTATACTAACAGCTTATACAATAGTGCCACATAGGTATGAGTAGATGACACTACATCAGTAGCCCAAATGCATTTTGGGTAGTGGTATGATGTCACATTCCTTATCAATGTATACGCCCGTCCAAAATTGATTGGAGAACTCCAAACAAGGAGGGCGGGTTCTTCTGATAAACTTGTGTTTAAGAAACCACGTACAAAAAAAAAAAAGGGAAACGGAACAAAGAAAAAAAAGAGGCACAACAGATACCTGGCAAGGAGAAGTAAAGCTTTGGATTTTATCCGGGATCACGGGAAACCCTCTTGAGAGCTGATTGTCCCTTGAAGGCTATGCTCATCATTTGACCCTTGGAAACCTATATATCTTTTGTTACCTGTGGTATTGATAAATTACTTAGCCCGGTATATAGCCAAATATCCCCGTATTGTGTGGATACATAGTTTCAGATGCCTGGTCAATAATGTTCTTTCTCTTGGCAAAGATGCATATTGCCAATAAGATCAGACATTAAGACCCAGTCCCTTGGGAGTTTATATTCCCTAGCCTCATACCGAGCTAAAGAATTTATAGTTGGTGTAATACCGCCATATACCGGAAAATTTGGTCATAATTATAGCAGAGCAAAAAGGGTTCATATATAATTGTTTCCTTTATGGATTTTCTGTGAATATATCAATTGCTTGCATAGTTTTCATATTTTGTGAATTATATCTTTGCATAGTTTTCGTATTTGGTTGTGAAACTAAAGAGTGTTGGTAGATTTATGGTGTGTTGGTTCTAGTGGCAGATTTTGGTATTGCAACATTGTTTTTCCTACATAGATATTTTCATTGATGTTATTGCTCTAAAATTATTGTATAATAAAATTAGATATATATTTTGCATAGACGCCTGTCCCTGTTTTGCTGATTGCATTCAATAATTAAGGTTCTCGGTCAAGAGCTTAAGGTGTTATGTCCACCTTGCGGATCAATAAATTTTGATATTTTTTCCTTTGATCCATTTTTTTATATAAAGCATTTTGCACTTTATAACGCACGACAATTTGCGTTTGTATTCCCTTTCCTACCAAGCGTACATGTTGTGTCAGACTCAAGTACGCTGCATGTATTGCGAAAATTCGTACATGTCTTTTTCACCTTGTGTTATTTGAAGTACTAGAAGAATAGCCGAATATCTCGGTTATTAATTTAAAATAATTACATATTCGCAGTTCGAATATTCGTCTTTTTTTTCCTTTGTAGGTGACTTGATCTTAAACCCTTCCTACTTTGCCAAGATTAGCCAATGAGAATGCCTAGCTACAAACCTAGCAACCAATCAGAAAGAAGCCTACCCTCTTACTATATAAATGAAGGCACACCCGGCAGCCATTTTGTGGTGTTGTATTTGTGGCAGAGAGTGGAACTGTGGTGTTGTTGGTGCTTTGAAAATCGTGTAATATCCAAATTTCCCATCCCCAATTCATCTCTAAATTCATATTATTAGATAGTTAGTGTTAGATAGGGTTTAGGGATTAGCCGTTAGGGTCAAAATTATCAGTGATAGGTTAGTTTAGTTAGGTGAAAGACAGAGTTAGTTAGGGCTGATAGGTTTAGAGCAGGGGTCAGTGTAGGGCATTAGTGTTAGGGAATACCAATTACAGAGATAGAATATTAGTGTAGGTTAGTGGTAGGGCTGTCAATTTCTCATCTTATATAGTTAGCTTGAGGTTAGCCAGGGATTTAGGGCCTTAGTGTATAGTCTGTCTGTTTTTGTTTGTCGTCTTAGTCTGTCTTGTTAATTGAGTGTTAACTGTTAGTTTTATCTGTACTGTCCACGTCTTATTATCTTTGTCCCTTAGTATTTTTAGTGTAATTTAAAACAAAAAAACAAACAAACAAAAAAGCTATAGTATAGTTTATTAAAAAGTAAAAAAAAAAAAAAGTTCTCCTTTGTTACAACTATATTTATTTAGTGTAGTTTGTGTGTCTCATTGTCTTTGGGTGATTTAGAGTTTTCTGTTTATTGTTAGTATCGTCTGTCTTGTCAGAGTCTGATCGTCTGAGTCTTTCTGTGTTAGTGTCTGTTTTCTGTAGAAAAAAAAAAATAATAATTTAGTTTATAGTTTGTATCATTTTTGTTTAGGGCTTTTGGTCCCTCAATTTTAGTTTTATTTTCTTTTTTCGTTTTACATTTCACCACACACCTTCCCCACCCAAATAAAGCTTGCCCCATCACCCATTTTTTTTTTTTTTTTCACTTTAAATTTAAATTTACTTCCTCAGCCCCAATCCTGAGCAGCAGCAGGAGCAGCAGCAGACCTCCACCTCCTGTTGAAGCAACCCCCACTCCCTCAGAATTGTCCCTGCTCATGTTCGAACATGAGGACAGTGACAGGACATTCTGGTGCAGACTGCAGGAGGCGGGACTTGTTGGAAGGGATGAGGGATAATGAGGAGGAGGAGGGGGTGGTAATGCCATACCATACTCCCTCTAAATCCCTTCCAACTGGTGCGGCTGTTTTAGGCCAGACAACCCCTGCATCTATTCAGACCCAGGCATCATTGAGTGGGCAGCAGAGCCCAGGCAGAGGCTCAATGCTCGCTGTTCCCCTCAGTTCACCACTTTTTGACACCGGATCTGACATAGAAGAGGAGGGTGCAGCCGAACGGGTGCCACTTACTTTGGCAAGTCAGAGCAGCACTAAAGAAGTTAGGCACCCCAGGAAAATGGTGCACAAGGTCACCACCAGGGAGCCCAGTGGCAGGGGATATACTGGTGATAGCAGCAGGAGCCGGCAGAAGCAGAGTTGAGAGAACCAGAACTGTATAGTATGGGTTTGTACCGAATTTTGGGGTGTTCGGGACACGGACCCGAACCCGAACATTTTCAAGAAAGTTCGGGTTTGGGTACGTTGTTCGGCGATTTCTTCCCTTTCTGAAGGGCTGCACAGCAGCCAATCAGCAAGCGTTTTACTTCTTGCCATAAGAAGCCATCACAACCATGCCTACTAATAGTATGGCTGTGATTGGCTGAGTGCAGCATGTGACCGAGCCTCTTTATAAGCTGGAGTCACGTAGTGCCGCACGTCAGTCTGCTGAATTGAAATTAGAGCAAGGTTGCTGCTGGGGCTATCAGGGACAAAATAGGGCAGAAATCTGAAGAACCTGTGCAACTTAAATCCATAAGATACAGCAAATAGAGAGGGAGGGAGCCTCAGCAACCCAACATTTCTGTACCCAGCCACTGCCAGAGATATTTTTTTCGTAATCCATCTGTTACTTAGGTGGGGGTCGGCGGCCATTTTAGGCACTGCAGTGTACTGCATGTCTGCCAGCCTACCAGGGACATAAGCCTAATCCTATTTGGTAGCTCAGTGAAGGAAAAAAAACTTTTTTTTTCTGGCTGCTCAAGTCCCCTATATTGCCTTTTGTATGTTTAAGGGGTGACATAGTCCATTTGTCTAGCCTGGGCTCTGTGGTGCCACAGAGCACTTTTGTATGCTGTGTACTAAACCGTATATTCCATGTCAGCTATCAAATAGTGCATCAGCGTATTTTAGTTAAAAAAAAAGTGGTCATCCTGATCCACCAAGCCTATTCTACACCGCCAAAATATATATTTGACATTTCTGCGGTGAAATAGAGAATCCGTGTAATTTTGGGGGAAAAATCGTATTCCTTGTCCACAAAACAGTTCTGCATACACCGTCCAACGACATATTTTATATTTCTGCATGGAAATAGTGCTTTTTTGTTTTTTATAGAAAAAAACATTAATCAAGTCTGAAATATCCATTACCAGCACCTATTTTACATTGCTGCTGTGAAATACAGCATAAGTGTATTTTTTGGACAAAAAAGTGGAAATCCTGATCCACAAAGCATTTTGAAATACACCGCCTAAATACCGATTTCACATTACAGCTGAGAAATAGTGCATTATTCATTTTTTTGTGTGAAAAAAGCAAAATTCCTGCTTCACAAAGCAGTTGTACATGCACGGTATAAATATCCAATTTAAATTTACAACAGTAAACAACTGCATTTTGGAGTTTTATAGAAAAAAAGCTGTGTTTTAGGCCGAAAAAACTGTTGTGCATCCGTCGTTTAAATAATTATTTACAATTTATAGCAGTTAAATACTGCATTTGTGAATTTTGGTGACCAAATTCATGTTCTGGGTCCCCAAATCTCGTGTCCATACATATTATAAATATCTACTTTTAATACACAGCAGTTAAAAACTGCATTTTGGGTTTTTATTGAAAAAAGCCGTGTTTTAGGCCAAAAAAACAGTTTCGCATCCGTCATTTAAATAATTATTTCCAATTTATACCAGGTCACATACTGCATTTGTGAATTTTGGTGATCAAATCTGTGTTCTGGGTCTCCAAATCTGGTGTCAAATACATAGTATAAATATCTACTTTTAATGTACAGCAGCTAAAAACTGCATTTTGGGGTTTTATTGAAAAAAGCCGTTATTCAGGACAAAAAAAACTGTTGTGCATCCCTCGTTTAAATAATTATTTCCAATTTATAACAGTCAAATACTGCATTAGTGAATTTTGGTGACCAAATCCGTGTTCTGGGTCCCCAAATCTGGTAACCAAGCATGGTATAAATATCTACTTTTAATGTACAGCAGTTAAAAACTGCATTTTTGGGTTTTAATGAAAAAAGCAGTGTTTTAGGCCAAAAAAACTGTTGTGCATCAGTCGTTTAAATAATTATTTACAATTTATAACAGTCTAATACTGCATTTGTGAATTTTGGTGACCAAATCCGTGTTCTGGGTACCCAAATCTGGTGTCCATACATAGTATAAAAATCAACTTTTAATGTACAGCAGTTAAAAACTGCATCTTGGGGTTTTATTAAAAAAAGCCGTGTTTTAGGCGGAAAAAACAGTTGTGCATCCAGCGTATAAATAATTAATTTCAATTTAAAGCAGTGAAATACTAATTTTCTGTATTTTATTACAAAAATAATACAAAATGGAGAGTGAATCTGGATCGCACATCCTCAACAATATGCTTTTGATATTACGACTGTCTCAGCAAAATTACGTGGCGAATCCGCCAAATTTGTAATACATTGTATGCTGTGCATAAGAGGCATTAGTTAACAGTTTGATCAAAAAGCATAAGCCCACTTTCCACGACAAGGATGCCTCTGCAAGTGGGAAACTACTCTAACCTATAAATGGCGCAGCCGTGCGCGGCGACCACCGGCGCCCCAGCACCGCACCAGCGACAGACAGCGGGACCCAGGAGCCACACAGCAACCCCACTGTGCAGCAAAGCCTCCTTGGCTCTGGGGCCCACCGCCCCGCCAGCACAGCACCGAGGCAGCAATGGCAGACACGCAGTACTGCACCATGTGAACGAGTGCAAAGAGCTCACCCAGTCACAACCCTCAGGGAATGCATCTGAGAGATAGAAGGAGTTTATAAACCCCTTGCCACTAAGGCTAATTAAAAACACCTAGTCCAAATGGGGAGGAGTGCTGACCCCAGAGGGGGAGCTTAGCTCAAAGAAAATAGACAAGTACAATACAAAATGGAGAGTGAATCTGGATCGCACATCCTCAACAATATGCTTTTGATATTACGACTGTCTCAGCAAAATTACGTGGCGAATCCGCCAAATTTGTAATACATTGTATGCTGTGCATAAGAGGCATTAGTTAACAGTTTGATCAAAAAGCATAAGCCCACTTTCCACGACAAGGATGCCTCTGCAAGTGGGAAACTACTCTAACCTATAAATGGCGCAGCCGTGCGCTGGCGACCACCGGCGCCCCAGCACCGCACCAGCGACAGACAGCGGGACCCAGGAGCCACACAGCAACCCCACTGTGCAGCAAAGCCTCCTTGGCTCTGGGGCCCACCGCCCGCCAGCACAGCACCGAGGCAGCAATGGCAGACACGCAGTACTGCACCATGTGAACGAGTGCAAAGAGCTCACCCAGTCACAACCCTCAGGGAATGCATCTGAGAGATAGAAGGAGTTTATAAACCCCTTGCCACTAAGGCTAATTAAAAACACCTAGTCCAAATGGGGAGGAGTGCTGACCCCAGAGGGGGAGCTTAGCTCAAAGAAAATAGACAAGTACAATACAAAATGGAGAGTGAATCTGGATCGCACATCCTCAACAATATGCTTTTGATATTACGACTGTCTCAGCAAAATTACGTGGCGAATCCGCCAAATTTGTAATACATTGTATGCTGTGCATAAGAGGCATTAGTTAACAGTTTGATCAAAAGCATAAGCCCACTTTCCACGACAAGGATGCCTCTGCAAGTGGGAAACTACTCTAACCTATAAATGGCGCAGCCGTGCTGCGGCGACCACCGGCGCCCCAGCACCGCACCAGCGACAGACAGCGGGACCCAGGAGCCACACAGCAACCCCACTGTGCAGCAAAGCCTCCTTGGCTCTGGGGCCCACCGCCCCGCCAGCACAGCACTGAGGCAGCAATGGCAGACACGCAGTACTGCACCATGTGAACGAGTGCAAAGAGCTCACCCAGTCACAACCCTCAGGGAATGCATCTGAGAGATAGAAGGAGTTTATAAACCCCTTGCCACTAAGGCTAATTAAAAACACCTAGTCCAAATGGGGAGGAGTGCTGACCCCAGAGGGGGAGCTTAGCTCAAAGAAAATAGACAAGTACAATACAAAATGGAGAGTGAATCTGGATCGCACATCCTCAACAATATGCTTTTGATATTACGACTGTCTCAGCAAAATTACGTGGCGAATCCGCCAAATTTGTAATACATTGTATGCTGTGCATAAGAGGCATTAGTTAACAGTTTGATCAAAAGCATAAGCCCACTTTCCACGACAAGGATGCCTCTGCAAGTGGGAAACTACTCTAACCTATAAATGGCGCAGCCGTGCGCTGGCGACCACCGGCGCCCCAGCACCGCACCAGCGACAGACAGCGGGACCCAGGAGCCACACAGCAACCCCACTGTGCAGCAAAGCCTCCTTGGCTCTGGGGCCCACCGCCCCGCCAGCACAGCACTGAGGCAGCAATGGCAGACACGCAGTACTGCACCATGTGAACGAGTGCAAAGAGCTCACCCAGTCACAACCCTCAGGGAATGCATCTGAGAGATAGAAGGAGTTTATAAACCCCTTGCCACTAAGGCTAATTAAAAACACCTAGTCCAAATGGGGAGGAGTGCTGACCCCAGAGGGGGAGCTTAGCTCAAAGAAAATAGACAAGTACAATACAAAATGGAGAGTGAATCTGGATCGCACATCCTCAACAATATGCTTTTGATATTACGACTGTCTCAGCAAAATTACGTGGCGAATCCGCCAAATTTGTAATACATTGTATGCTGTGCATAAGAGGCATTAGTTAACAGTTTGATCAAAAGCATAAGCCCACTTTCCACGACAAGGATGCCTCTGCAAGTGGGAAACTACTCTAACCTATAAATGGCGCAGCCGTGCTTGGCGACCACCGGCGCCCCAGCACCGCACCAGCGACAGACAGCGGGACCCAGGAGCCACACAGCAACCCCACTGTGCAGCAAAGCCTCCTTGGCTCTGGGGCCCACCGCCCCGCCAGCACAGCACTGAGGCAGCAATGGCAGACACGCAGTACTGCACCATGTGAACGAGTGCAAAGAGCTCACCCAGTCACAACCCTCAGGGAATGCATCTGAGAGATAGAAGGGTTTATAAACCCCTTGCCACTAAGGCTAATTAAAAACACCTAGTCCAAATGGGGAGGAGTGCTGACCCCAGAGGGGGAGCTTAGCTCAAGAAAATAGACATGTTGCAATGCACAGTGGAGGTTGCTGTGTGGCTCACTGGAGTCCCGCTGTCTGTCGCTGGTTGCGGTGCTGGGGCGTCGGTGGTCGCAGCATACGGCTGCGCCATTTATAGGTTAGAGTAGTTTCCCACTTGCAGAGGCATCCTTGTCGTGGAAAGTGGGCTTATGCTTTTTGATCAAACTGTTAACTAATGCCTCTTATGCACAGCATACAATGTATTACAAATTTGACGGATTCGCCACGTAATTTTGCTGAGACAGTCGTAATATCAAAAGCATATTGTTGAGGATGTGCGATCCAGATTCACTCTCCATTTTGTATTGTACTTGTCTATTTTCTTTGAGCTAAGCTCCCCTCTGGGGTCAGCACTCCTCCCCATTTGGACTAGGTGTTTTTAATTAGCCTTAGTGGCAAGGGGTTTATAAACTCCTTCTATCTCTCAGATGCATTCCCTGAGGGTTGTGACTGGGTGAGCTCTTTGCACTCGCTCACATGGTGCAGTACTGCGTGTCTGCCATTGCTGCCTCAGTGCTGTGCTGGCGGGGCGGTGGGCCCCAGAGCCAAGGAGGCTTTGCTGCACAGTGGGGTTGCTGTGTGGCTCCTGGGTCCCGCTGTCTGTCGCTGGTGCGGTGCTGGGCGCCGGTGGTCGCGCGCACGGCTGCGCCATTTATAGGTTAGAGTAGTTTCCCACTTGCAGAGGCATCCTTGTCGTGGAAAGTGGGCTTATGCTTTTGATCAAACTGTTAACTAATGCCTCTTATGCACAGCATACAATGTATTACAAATTTGGCGGATTCGCCACGTAATTTTGCTGAGACAGTCGTAATATCAAAAGCATATTGTTGAGGATGTGCGATCCAGATTCACTCTCCATTTTGTATTGTACTTGTCTATTTTCTTTGAGCTAA
Organism: Bufotes viridis; assembly: GCA_033119425.1. Taxonomy (NCBI): domain Eukaryota; kingdom Metazoa; phylum Chordata; class Amphibia; order Anura; family Bufonidae; genus Bufotes; species Bufotes viridis. The sequence goes on along the minus strand of CM065589.1, from coordinate 298,661,891 downwards.
GCTCCCCTCTGGGGTCAGCACTCCTCCCCATTTGGACTAGGTGTTTTTAATTAGCCTTAGTGGCAAGGGGTTTATAAACTCCTTCTATCTCTCAGATGCATTCCCTGAGGGTTGTGACTGGGTGAGCTCTTTGCACTCGTTCACATGGTGCAGTACTGCGTGTCTGCCATTGCTGCCTCGGTGCTGTGCTGGCGGGCGGTGGGCCCCAGAGCCAAGGAGGCTTTGCTGCACAGTGGGGTTGCTGTGTGGCTCCTGGGTCCCGCTGTCTGTCGCTGGTGCGGTGCTGGGCGCCGGTGGTCGCCAGCGCACGGCTGCGCCATTTATAGGTTAGAGTAGTTTCCCACTTGCAGAGGCATCCTTGTCGTGGAAAGTGGGCTTATGCTTTTGATCAAACTGTTAACTAATGCCTCTTATGCACAGCATACAATGTATTACAAATTTGGCGGATTCGCCACGTAATTTTGCTGAGACAGTCGTAATATCAAAAGCATATTGTTGAGGATGTGCGATCCAGATTCACTCTCCATTTTGTATTGTACTTGTCTATTTTCTTTGAGCTAAGCTCCCCCTCTGGGGTCAGCACTCCTCCCCATTTGGACTAGGTGTTTTTAATTAGCCTTAGTGGCAAGGGGTTTATAAACTCCTTCTATCTCTCAGATGCATTCCCTGAGGGTTGTGACTGGGTGAGCTCTTTGCACTCGTTCACATGGTGCAGTACTGCGTGTCTGCCATTGCTGCCTCAGTGCTGTGCTGGCGGGGCGGTGGGCCCCAGAGCCAAGGAGGCTTTGCTGCACAGTGGGGTTGCTGTGTGGCTCCTGGGTCCCGCTGTCTGTCGCTGGTGCGGTGCTGGGGCGCCGGTGGTCGCCGCGCACGGCTGCGCCATTTATAGGTTAGAGTAGTTTCCCACTTGCAGAGGCATCCTTGTCGTGGAAAGTGGGCTTATGCTTTTTGATCAAACTGTTAACTAATGCCTCTTATGCACAGCATACAATGTATTACAAATTTGGCGGATTCGCCACGTAATTTTGCTGAGACAGTCGTAATATCAAAAGCATATTGTTGAGGATGTGCGATCCAGATTCACTCTCCATTTTGTATTTTATTACAAAAATACTTGTTCTTGTACACATGTACATACAGCGTACCCAAAAAATGTTTTACATTTCCGCATAGAAATTGAGAATCAGTGTATTTTGGGCACAAAAAAACATTATTCTGGATCCACAGAGCATTTTTATGACATGAGCACTGCCTTAGCGAACGTATTTGTCGTAATTGTAGTGGCAGGTAAATTGACAACGGAGAGAGACGAATCTTTCAGCTTGGTAGATGAATGCAAATAATAAGGAGAACATCAAATAAGGGACGTAGGCATGGTTGTGGTTGTGTTGGTGGAGCTCCTGTTGCTGGGAGAGGACGTGGCCACTCAGCGCCAACTTAAGCTCCAAGTCAAACACCTTCCTCTGGTGCGAGTAGGCGACAGATTCTGCAGCGTTATTTGATAGGCCCAAATTCCGCTCTACAGGTGGTGAAGCCAGAACATGTACAGTCGATAGTAGATTGGGTGGCTGACAGTGCCTCCAGTTCCTTCACAGTATCTAACACCCAGTCCTTTGCAGAAAGCTCAGAGTTGGCACCTGCAGCCCATGCCCATCAGTGTTCCACCTCACCCCCTTGCAAATCAGCAAAGCATTCAGAGCCCCAAATCATGCAGGAAAGTCTCATGCTTTTTGATGACTCTGTTGGCAGGGTTTCCCCAGCCCATCCACTTAGCCCTGCCCCAGAAGAGGAAGACCTTGAATGCACTGATGTTCAACCACTTTTGTTGCAGGATAAAGACATGGGAATACCGCCAAAAAACGTCTCTGATGACGAAACACAGGTGCCAACTGCTGTGGCTTTCTGCAATGTGCAGACCGATGAGCAGGGGTCATGAATGGGTTGAAGATGATGTGGAGGATGATGAAGTCCTAGACCCAGACTGGACTGAAGGTCGTGCTAGTGAGGCGTGCAGTTCTGAGCAAAGAATGAACTGCAGTGGAGTAAACACCTTAAAAACAAGGAACTCTCTCATGCTCCTCCTGCTCCCTCTTCTGCTGCTGGCTCAGCCTCTCCCTCCACCTCTGGCATCCCCATGGCACCTGGTAACCAGCAAACAGAGGATGTTTCACCAACAATACCACATACAACACCATCACCAAGCATCTCCACCATGTCACACGGCAGCATTCAGTTGTCCATCTCCCAAACATTGGAGAGAAGGAGGAAATACCCACCTAATGGTGGTTTGGCGCATGTCCTTCCACCACTGAGGATCGCAGGGCATTATTTGTTGCCTCCTGTTGCTTCCTCCACCTACTCAGCATTATCTTCCTCCTACTCCCCTTCTACCACCCCCACATCCGGTCATCGAAAGAACCTCACCCCCAACTTCAGCACAGCCCGGGGTAAACGTCAGCAGGCGATTTTAAAACTCATGTGTTTTTGTGACAAACCCCACACCGCACAGGAGCTTTGGAGGGGCATAGAACAGCAGACTGATGAGTGGTTGCTACCAGTGAGCCTCAAGCCCAGCCTGGTGGTGTGCGATAATGGGCGAAATCTCGTTGCAGCTCTGGGACTAGCCAGTTTGACGCACATAACCTTGGCTGGCACATGTGCTGAATCTGGTCTGTTTGTCAGGGGCCTATATTTTGTTTCATCGCTTGCTGCATTGGTGGGATACATTAAACTCTTTATACTGTCAAATGACCTTTACATTGTCTGGTTGTCAGGGGCCTATATTTTGTTTCATGACTTGCTGCATTGGTGGGAGACATTAACCTCTTTTTACTGTCAAATGACCTCTCCTCTGTCTGGGTTTCAGGGGCCTACATAAATGATAATGACCTGTTCCATTGCAGTTTGACCTGAGGCCTGTGTTGCTGTGACGGGACCGCTCTCCTCTTTGCGGGTGCCATGGTCCTGAATCAGTGAATGAGGCCTGTGGCATTGCTGGGTGAAATCAATACTGTCTTGGCGTGATTTTAACTCTCCTCTTTGTCCCGTGTCCCATGGGCCTGAATGTTTGAATGAGGCCTGTGGCCCTGCAGGCAGACATGATTCCTTCTTGGCTGTGATGACAACTTCAACTCCCATGTATGGTTGCCATTGGCCGGAGTCTGTGAGTGAGGCCTGTGACACTGCTAGCAGACATGAAACCTTCTTGGCTGTGATGTGAACTTCAACTCCCACAGCATTCCCACCTGACGTCACCCCAACCTCCTATTCCACCTCCTCTTCCAAGTTGCCAATTGTTTTTGGGTCATTTTTATTTATTTTATTTTAAGTCATTTCCCTATCCACATTTGTTTGCAGGAGATTTACCTACATTTTGATGCCTTTTTCAGCCCTCTAGCCCTTTACGGGGCTATTTTACAGCCTTTTTACTGCCAAAAAGTTTGGGTCCCCATTGACTTCAATGGGGTTCAGGTTCAAGTTCGGGTCGAACCCAAACATTTTCGTGAAGTTTGGCCGAACTTCTCGAACCCGAACATCCAGGTGTTCGCTCAACTCTATTAGTGTAGTAGTTTATTGAAAAGGGGAAAAAAAAACTTTACTATTATCTGTTTAGTTTTAGCTGTCTTGCCTGTGTCTTACTGTCTGCGTTTTTTTGTGTTAGTATAGTTTACTAAAAACTAAAAAAAATAATGTTCTCCTTTGTTACAGCTATATTTATTAAGTGTAGTTTGTGTGTCTCAATGTCTTTGTGTTAGTGTAAAAAAAAGTAGTGATTTAGAGTTTTTGGTTTATTGTTAGTATCATCTGTCTTGTCAGAGTCTGATCGTCTGAGTCTTTCTGTGTTAGTGTCTGTTTTCTGTTTAGGGCTTTTGGTCCCTCAATTTAAATTTTATTTTATTTTTTCGTTTTACATTTCACCACACACCTTCCCCACCCCAATAAAGCTTGCTCCATCACCCTTTTTTTTTTCATTTTAAATTTAAATTTACTTCCTCAGCCCTGATCCAGAGCAGCAGCAGGAGGAGCAGCAGATCTCCGCCTCCTATTGAAGCAACCCCCACTCCCTCAGAATTGTCCCTGCTCATGATCGAACATGGGGACAGTGACAGGACATTCTGGTGCAGACTACAGGAGGCGGGACTTGTTGGAAGGGATGAGGGATAATGAGGAGGAGGAGGGGGTGGTAATGCCATACCATACTCCCTCTAAATCCCTTCCAACTGATGTGGCTGTTTTAGGCCAGACAACCCCTGCATCTATTCAGACCCAGGCATCATTGAGTGGGCAGCAGAGCCCAGGCAGGTGCTCAATGCTTGCTGTTCCCCTCAGTCGACCACTTTTTGACACCGGGTCTGACATAGAAGAGGAGGGTGCAGCCGAACGGGTGGCTAGGTGCCACCTAGGCAAATGGTGCGCAAGGTCACCACCAGGGAGCCCAGTGGCAGGGGCTATACTGGTGATAGCAGCAGGAGCCGGCAGCAGCAGAAACCGCAGACAGCTCCACCTGTGCGCACCGATGCCCAACAGGTGTAAGCTAGCATCAACCCATTGGACAAGAGGTTGGTGCGCAAGTCGCCTGTTTGGGATTTCTCCCCCCTGCAACGGACGATGTTATAGTTGCCATTTGTAACCTCTGCCATGCCAGGGTGAGGAGAGGAAGGTCAGTGGCTCGCCTGGCAGGAGTGGGATCAGGTCAATGGTGGCCGTAGCAGCAGCACCACCAGCGGTGTGAGGGGACTGCAGCTCCTGCCACTGTACAGCTGCCATCACATTCCCCGGCAGCTGCTGAGTCCCACTCCCCAGCTCCCTCCAGTAGAGGTACTGGTACCAGCAGCCATGCCCCTGCAACAAGTGCACCCTCCTCTTTTTCCTCCTCCTGATCATGCTGTCAGTGACAGGGTACATCTCACAATGGATGCTTGAACCAGCAGACATGGACAGGGTAGATACATTAGTTTCACAGCCCATTGGGTGTCCCTCCGAAGCCCCGGGGAGGGATCGGCAGCATCACGGGGTGTCCATGGAAGAAGTGCTGCTCTCCCTTGTGCCACTATCTCCACTGCTGCTGAGCCCCCAGCAAGCGTCCCCGTAGCTATGCAAGTGTGGGGCACGTCCACTGCCAGGCCGTGCTCCAGCTTTTGAGCTTGGGAGACCAGAGACACACTGGACCTGATGTTCTGGCTGCTCTACAGAATCAGGTCCAGAAGTGGCTGACACCCCGTAGGCTCCAGGCAGGTATGGTTGTCTGTAACAATGGCAGCAACCTACTCGCCGCCCTTCAGGCTGGCAGTCTGACCCATGTGCCCTGCATGGCACATGTCCTCAACCTAGTGGTACAGAAGTTCCTCCATACATACACAAGGTTGAGTGACATTGTGCTAAAGGTTATGTAGGATTGCCAGCCACTTCCGATGCTCCCCAACCGCAGCCACGTCCCTGTCCAAACTGCAGCAGGCTGAATGTGGACAGTGTGACGCGGTGAAACTCCACCCTTCACATGCTGGAGAGGTTTTGGGAGCAGAGACGGGCCGCGAGGGAGTACCTGCTAGACCTATGCACGCCAGGGACATCACACCCACTTCCATACATCACCAATATGGAGTGGGGGCAGATTCATCAGATCTGCCATGTGTTCGCCCCTTTCAAGCAGGCGACAAATATGGTCAGTGGGGAGCACAGTGGCCTCAGCGACGTGCTCCCTCTAGTGTTCCTGCTGGACAGGACACTAGATCACCTGCTCGAGGCTGGGTAGAGTGCCTTGGTGGAGCATGATGAGTCATCCATGCTCCACCAGGACCAGGCCCAGGACGAGGAGGATGATGAGGTGAATGATGACTCTGATGATGTCCAGGAGTCTGGGCCTGGTCAGGTGGTAGAGCCAGGGATGGGGGCGCCGTTAGTCCGGGGGTGGGGTATCTCAGAACATGAGCAGCATCAGCAGCAGCAGGAGGACGAGGAGGTCATGGGAGCGGGCAGTCATGAGGAGTCTCAGCGGGCTCTTCCCCATGGCTGCCCATATGCTGAGATGCCTCAGGAGGGACCCCCGGATAAAGAAAATGAAGGAGAGGGAGGACTGTTGGCTGGCCACCCTTTTAGACCCGCGTTGTAAGGGGAAACTGGAGCAGTTCATCCCAGCCAGCCAGAGGCAGGCCCGTATTGCCAAATTGCGGCCCTGTCTGATCCACCGGCTGGAGGAGGCAAACCCTCGGTCTCCAGCTCCAGTTTCCCCCGCCCATCTCACCCACCGGGCGGCTGGCACCAGCAGCACCCGAGCAGGCGATCTTTTGGGTGAGATGAGGCTCTTCTACCAGTCTGCGCGACCCAGTACCTCAAGCAGCAGCGGCAGCAGCATTAGTCACCACCAGCGGCTGGCCCGCATGGTGGATGACTACATGTGGTCGGTCGGTGCTTCCGACAGCATCAGCACCGATGACCCCATGGAGTACTGGGTCGCCAGACTGGACACCTGCCGCGAGCTCGCGCAGTATGCACTGGAGCTACTTGCCTGCCCCCCCTCCAGTGTACTGTCTGAGCGGGCATTCAGCACAGCAGGTGGGGTGGTCACGGACAAGAGGACCCGTCTGTCCACTGACTCCGTGGACAGACTCACATTCATCAAGATGAATGAGTCCTGGACCAGCAGCGACTTCCTGGCCCCTGCTGTCGGTTCAGGGTGCTGAAGAGTCTCTTGTCCACCCCTCTCCTTTGCTCTCCCTCCGAAAAACCATAGTTTTTTAACCATGAATTGTATTTTTATAGTATTTTTTATATGTATTTTTTTTATTTTTTATGTGTATATGAATGAAATTAAATATTTATTTATTTATTAAGGCAGTGCCACTGGTCATGAATTTATATTTTTAATCACGTGTATGAATTTTATCCTAAATTACATTTATTAAATTATGTGTATACATTAAAAAATGAATTTGGTAATCACGATAAAATACTCCTTTTTAATAGTTCGAATGTCCAATTTTTATTATTTCAAATAAATTATTATGCATAGATGATTTAACAATATATTATTCTAATCAATTCAGAATTATTTAAAAAAATGGCAAAATACTTCTTAATTGTCCAAAAAACAATAACCTAACTTAACAACACATTTATCTTCAAAACATGGGAATATGAAAATGATTTTAGAAATATATATTACAAAACCTCATGTCATTTTAAATATTTTTGGTTTTATTGCATACCTAACCTCTACAACAGACCGGGAGATACTAATAAACCCGGCACACGGCAAACCACTTTTCTACTACCTTCCGAGCTCTGACTATCTCAGGATGACGTGGTTGTGCCTATGTCTTCTGTACTGAGAATGTACATTGTCGATCCTGTTTGGGTGGGTCGACCGGTGGTTCGCATGTCTCCTCGGGGCAAGCTTAATACATAAAACTTAACTTTTACTAAGTCTAAATAAAATACCATATGGGTACACAAATATGCCTAAAAATCACCATGTCAGATCTGGCACATAAACTAACTCAAATGATTCTCTTCCAAGAACCAGTCAGCACTGCCTCATCGGAAATTAAAAAATAATAACAAAGTCAACTCATTTGGAGACGATAATGTTTTCTTTTCCTTGGTGAAAAAATAATAACATGACAACAATGTAAATAGTAACCACTTTATAAATTGGGTACGACTCCAAACATTGTAAACTGTAATCAGTAATCAGTAACATAGTACCCAGAAATCAAGTGTTTTAAGACAATTTTTTTTTTTTCCGGAGTCAATCCCTTTTTTTTTTTGTGGTAAAATAAAACTATATCAAAATATTTAAATAACATTTATAACATTGTATAAATATAGATATATAAATATTAATAACAATTTAAAATGTCCAAACAGACAAAATAAGCCTTTATGGTAGGGCATAAAGGTTGTCATGTAGTTTCAGAAAAGCATCGAAGGCCTTATGGTTTCGCTCTTCCAGTAGGCACAGGCGATGTGCAAACTAAAGCTTGAGCTTGCATAACTTATGAGCATGCTGCTCCCGTAGATCCTGAACATCGTGCCTGTGTTCACGCTGTATAAGTAAAAAAAAATTCTTCAGTTCTTTTAAAACTGTTAAAAAAAGTAAAAATGTTAATTGCTATCATTTTTTTGTTTTTATTTGTATTTTGCCATTTTTTTGTCATTAACAATGATATTAGTATGGATTATTATTGACAAAGAATTTATTTTGAGGTTTGTTCTCTTCATTTTGGAAAAAATTTCAACCCTGATTGTGCTTAGAAATTAGACTGTAGTTGTGTGTACATTGGATACATTTATAGGGCCGGACATGCATTATATGATTTGTAAAAAATTTGACACTATTGAATGATTATGTTCCCTTGAATTGTGTTCATTTACTTACCTTTGTAAATAAGTATATACTATAGTTAGTTAATCAATAATCCTGAACGAAAATTAACAATTAGTTCATCTTGTGAAACATTGTCAACATCTTTATTTTTATCTTATTTTTATAAATCCACATGGCGGTATTTAGATATTTGTTACTAATATAATAATGCTCTGTAATTAAGTTACACCATTCTTGGATAGTGACAACCTACTACGGTGGTAGCAGACAATTATAATGTTGGAGACATTTTTCTGTATTGTAGAAAGACCACAATTGGTACACTAGCATGATGCGACATATATGGGTGGCTATTTTGTAAAAATGGTTTTCACAGTGGAATTCTTCATATAACATCTTATGGTAGATAGAGCTTTCTTGGGCATATGTATCGACCAAGTTTGTTAATCTTGGTTTACAAATATAGATGTTCATTCTGCATAAATTTTCTTTAAATTTTTTTAATGTATTTCAGTTAATGGCGGTTTTGAGGATATATTGTTCTGTTAGAAGTTTTATCACTTGTACATAGTTTTTAGGTTTAACTATTGTTCAATAATTTAATTCTAGGTTTTTTTATTTTGCATTTAGAATTATGTTTTCATTTCACCAAATTAGGAAAAAACTATAGTTAATATTAGGGTTTTGGATTTTTGTTCTGATATTATTTAGAGTTTGTTTACATTTGTGTGTGGGAAAATCGAATGATTAAAATCAGCCATAGTAAATATTTACCCTCCTTATGGGGGTTGGTGGCACTGGCTACCTTGGCCTTATCTTCCTCTTCTTCTGACTCTTGTGGGGGGGAATCTGTTTGGGGTGCGGGTCCATCCTCAGGTTCCTCCACAGCCTCAGCCTCCTCCGGGGGGATAGGGGTAGGTGGCTGACCTGATGGCCCAGCTTCCTCATCGTCTTCATCCGAGGCATGCCACGCCTCTGTTGCTGGAGGCCTATGCCTCACTGAGGGCAACGGTACATCTAAGATAGTGAAATGAAAATAATTTGTTAAATTCTTTGATGTACAAGTGTTTACAACAAATGCTTCACATTACTTTTGTATCTTTCACCAACACTCTGTTATCATTATACCTGGAAATTCTTGGTCCCTTATTTGTCTGATCCTCGCTGCATGCCTCCTCTTCAGATCAGACCACTTTTTAAGGATGGCCATCCTTTTATGACTGACATCATGCTACCACCATAGTTCGTAGGCAATCTGCCTAACCACTCGCCTCTTCATCTCATGAGAGGGGATGTTATCATACCCCCGCTGAAGCATACGCTGTTGTATAAAAAGTAAACAAAACCCCAAAAAATTCAGATGTTAGAACGTTAACCTTGATTACAATATTACACTGCAACATGGAAAGTAGTTCAAGAGAAAATATATATGATCCCATCTTATAACGGTAACATTAAATCTAATATTTCTTCTTCTAATTCATAAATATTAAATTATTTGATTGCAATAACGTTCAAACAATGGTATCTATCGCAGTCAAGGCAGCATAACGGCGGCAAGCGGCGGGAGGCTCAACATGAATAAAACAAAATGATAATCACAAATTATAATTAAACTTTCCCTCGCCGTCAAACTGGACAACACCTAAATTGTAGTCAATGGTGACAAAGCGTCATTCAAGGGGGTTAGCTGACCTAGCGGCAGTACAGAGCTGACAGGCTGTTCTTCACCTTACTGGAATGGTCAGACGTACTCCCCATGCACTACTTTAAATGTCTCCAATCTACTTTAAATGTCTCCAATCTACTTTGGAGTTTCAATAAAATCTGGGATTGTATAAAACATTTATGTGTTTAGATTATTCATTATTGGTAACAAGCCATCTGAGGAGTGGTGTACCTGTCTAGAGGAGTGATGGGACGTAATGGGGTGTAAAACTGGTTCACCTCCCCATGGTGCACCCTGGGTAACGCTAAATGAACCAGCAAATGCTGTATGTCAAAGATTACTTCTGACCGCAAGGAAACTGGTTAGAATGTATGGACTAGTCATCATCAAAGTGTGTCCCTTTAGCAAACTGAGGCCCTCCAGCTGTAGCAAAAATAAAACTCCCATCATTCTATCTCTGGCTGAAGCAATAATGTGTATTATACATTTCTGCATGATGAGAGTGATTCTTTTACAACAGTTGGAGGGCCGCTGTTTGGGAATGACTACTAGAACCTATGTGTTTGTGTGTGTGTTTGTCTCTGTGTGTCTGTTTCTGTGTGTTCTTTTTGGGCTAAGGTGGGGGGGGGGGGGAAGGGGGTGTGTGGGTTTGACGTGGGTTCCTGTAGTATTTAGCGGTGGGTATATAGTGTGGGTCTATCTGGTCAGGCGGATTTTCAGTTCACATGTACAATTTGGATGTTATATATATTGTCTACTCTCTATACATGAGGCCCTTAATGTAGGCCACTATTATGTATGGATACCATCTAAAGATACATCACATTGTAGTGACATAATGATATGTTGTAACAACAGCCGTTAATTGATATTTTGAAATATATACATTGGTATATTCCAGCTGAACTCATTGACCTATGAATTAACAGTAAAAGTAAAAGTTACCATGCTGGGTGAAAGTACATGTGTTTAGAGGCTAACATTCTTTTTTGAATAATCTTTGTTTTGCTGGAATAATTTTATCGTGTGATTGGAAATTATACGTCCTGCGAATAACGTAGTGCGAACATTTATTCCAACAAAAACCAAGTTTTTAAATTATATTCCATTACTAAATATTTACACACAGGAATGTAGTAGCAGTAATGTTAACATAATTCCTCACTTTGATCAAGATTTCCTCCTCTGCTGTGCTGAATTTTCCGACCATTTTTCTATGCTGGATTCCTTCCAATCCACAGGCCTACAAACTTGTGCCATCCGCCTTGCAGAAAAAGCCACTCCCTTCTGTGCGCACGTGCATACGAACATGTTGTCGCAGATTCACAAATAACGAATAGATTCTATGCGCACGCGAATATAACTTGAAAAATTAATCGCAAGTCATGATATTGAATGCGAAATAACGAATATTGAGAAACCGCGAATATATGACGATCATGATGTGAATCATTCGTCAAATAACGCTAAATCGAATATGGGTCTTTGCGCTCATCCCTAATTGAGAATAGTGAGGGTTTTTATTTTTTGCTAAAACCTATTACTGGTTTCTTTACAGACATGATATATGATTATAAAACAACTAGTACTATTTATTGGCTTTCTAAAAAAAATAAACATTATTCTCAATATGATAAGGCCATAACATTTTATTGTGGGATAAATGTGGTAGAAAAAAAAATCTGGAATTTTTTTTTTTGAAGTTTCTCCTAAGGTTCAAACCTGGGATCTCTACATGCAAAACCAACCACCTAACCATCAAGCTATAATATTACCACATAAAGATATGTGTTTTTTTCCCATACTTAGTAAGTAGAGTTGAGCGAACACCTGGAAGTTCGGGTTCGAGAGGTTCGGCCGAACTTCCGGAAAATGTCCGAGTTCGTGATCCGAACTCAACCCGAACTTCATCCCGAACCCGAACCCCATAGAAGTCAAGGGGGACCCGAACTTTTGGGCACTAAAAAGGCTGTAAAAGACTCCCGGAAAGGGCTAGAGGGCTGCAAAAGGCAGCAAAATGTAGGTAAATCCCCTGCAAACAAATGTAGATAGGGAAATGATGACTTAACATAAAATAAATAAAAATTAACCAATATTAATTGGAGTTAGGTCCCATAGCACAGAATCAGGCTTCAAATCACCCACCAATGGAGAAGGTCGCTTACTATTATTTCGACCCCAGCATCCAGACAAAGGAGAGAGGTCCCACAGAAGAGAATCTGGCATCATATCAACCACTACAGGAGAAGGCCACTTTCAGTGACTTAGGCCTTAGCACCCAGACAGAGGAGACATGTCAGATAGCACAAGCATTACATTTATACCATCCAGCACAGGAGAAGGCCACTTTAAGTTACTTTGACCCCTGCACCCAGAAAGAGGAGAGAGGTCCCACAGCACATATTCAGGCATCATATCACCCACCACAGGAGTAGGCCACCATTTAGTTAATTTGACCCCTGCACCCATGTCAGATGGTACAAGCATCAGTTTTACATCACCCAGCACAAGAGAAGGCCACTTTTAGAGACTTTGACCCTTGCACCCAGACGGAGGAGAGAGGTTTCACAGCACCCAGACGGAGGAGAGAGGTTTCACAGCAGAGAATCAGGCATTTAGATCACCCACCACAGGAGTAGGCCACCATTTTATGGAACCCTGGCAACCATGTCAGATGGCACAAGTATAACATTTATATCACCCAGCACAGGAGAAGGCGACTTTGAGAGACTTTGACCCCTGCACCCAGATGGAGGAGAGAGGTTTCACAGCAGAGAATCAGGTATTTAGATCACCCACCACAGGAGTAGGCCATCATTTAATGGGACCCCGGCAACCATGTCAGATGGTACAAGCATCAGTTTTACATCACCCAGCACAAGAGAAGGCCACTTTTAGAGACTTTGACCCCTGCACCCAGACGGAGGAGAGAGGTTTCACAGAAGAGAATCAGGCATTTAGATCACCCACCACAGGAGTAGGCCACCATCTAATGGGACCCCGGCAACCATGTCAGATGGCACAAGTATAACATTTATATCACCCAGCACAGGAGAAGGCCACTTTCAGTGAGTTAGGCCTTATCAACGAGACAGAGGAGACAGGTCAGATAGCGCAAGCATCAGTTTTACAGATCATCCACCACAGGAGTAGGCCACCTTTAGTTAATTTGACCCCTGCACCCAGAAAGAGGAGAGAGGTCCCACAGCACATAATCAGGCATCATATCAACCACCTCAGGAGAAGGCCACCATTTAGTTACTTAGGCCTTAGCACCGACACAGAGGAGACAGGTCAGATAGCACAAGCATCAGTTTTACGTCAACCACCACAGGAGAAGGGCACTTTTAGAGACTTTGACCCCTGCAGCCATACGGAGGAGAGAGGTCCCACAGCAGAGATTCAGGCATTTATATCAGCCAGCACATGAGAAGGCCGCTTTCAGTGACTTAGGCCTTAGCACCGACAGAGAGGAGACAGGTCAGATAGCACAAGCATCAGTTTTACATCAACCACCACAGGAGAAGGGCACTTTTAGAGACCTTGACCCCTGCAGCCACACGGAGGAGAGAGGTCCCACAGCAGAGAATCAGGCATCATGTCAACCACCACAGAAGTAGGCCACCTTTTGTTTCTTTGACCCCTGCACCCAGAAAGAGGAGAGAGGTCCCACAGCAGAGAATCAGGCATTTAGATCACCCACCACAGGAGAAGGCCGCTTTCAGTGACTTTGGCCCCCTGCACCCACACAAAGGAGACATGTCAGACAGCACAAGTATAACATTCATATCACCCAGCACAGGAGAAGGACACTTTCATGTACTTTGGCCCCGGCACCCAGACAGGGAAGGTTCATTCAACTCTGGGTTGCACCCCAAGATCCTAGTTAATTTCAAAAATTGATTTTTCAATGAAGAAGTGGCCAAGAGTACAAGACAACATGGTTTAAGGCAGTTATTAAGGACTACTCTGCACAAGGGAGGGTCAGGTCTTGTGGGATCCATGCCTGGTTCATTTTTATAAACGTCAGCTTGTCACGTTGGCTGCGGACAGGTGGCTGCGTATGTCAGTAATGACGCCCCCTGCCGTGCTGAATACACGTTCAGAAAAAACGCTGGCCGCCGGGCAGGACAGCACCTCCAAGGCATAACATGCTAATTCTGGCCACGTGGACAATTTGGAAACCCAGAAGTTGAATGGGGCTGAACCATCCGTCAGTTCGTTGAGTTGTGTGCAGACGTACTGTTCAACCATGTTAGTGAAATGTTGCCTAATGCTAACACGTTCCGTATCAGGTGATGGGGCAGTTAGCTGTGGCGTGGAGACAAAACTTTTCCACATTTCTGCCATGCTAACCCTGCCCTCAGAGGAGCTGGCCGTGACACTGCTGCATGGGCGACATCTAGCTCCTCCTCTGCCTTGGCCTTGGCCTTCCACCTGTTCCCCTGTGACAGTTGGGAATGCTCTCAGGAGCGCGTCTACCAGCGTGCGCTTGTACTCGCGCAACTTCCTATCACGCTCCAGTGCAGGAAGTAAAGTGGGCACATTGTCTTTGTACCATGGATCCAGCAGGGTGGCCACCCAGTAGTCAGCACACGTTAAAATGTGGGCAACTCTGCTGTCGTTGGGCAGGCACTGCAGCATGTAATCGCTCATGTGTGCCAGGCTCCCCAGAGGTAAGCCAAGCTGTCCTCTGTGGGAGGTGTATCGTCCTCATCCTCTGTATCCCCCCAGCCACACACCAGGGATGTGCCTGTGCTGTGCTGGGTGCCACCCCGCTGTGAACCTGCTTCATCCTCATCCTCCTTCACCTCCTCCTCATCCTCTTTGTCCTCCAGTAGTGGTCCCTGGCTGGCCACATTTGTACCTGCCCTCTGCTATTGCAAAAAACCTCCCTCTGAGCCACTTCTAACAGACTGGCCTGAAAGTGCTAAAAACGACCCGTCATCCTCCTCCTCCTGGCCCTGGCCCACCTCCTCTTCCATAATCGCCCTAAGCGTTTTCTCTAGGAGACATAGAATTGGTATTCTCACGCTGATAACAGTGGCATCGCCACTGGCCATGTTGGTGGCGTACTCGAAACAGCGCAACAGAGCACACAGGTCTCGCATGGAGGCCCAATCATTGGTGGTGAACTGGTGCTGTTCCACAGTGCGACTGACCCGTGCGTGCTGCAGCTGAAACTCCACTATGTGCAAGGTGGAGTTCCACCGGGTGGGCACGTCGCATATTAGGCGGTGAGCGGGAAGGCCGAAGTTCCGCTGTAGCGCTGACAGGCGAGCAGCGGCAGGATGTGAACGCCGGAAGCGCACACAGACGGCCCGCACTTTATGCAGCAGCTCTGACATGTCTGGGTAGTTGTGAATGAACTTTTGCACCACCAAATTCAGCACATGCGCCAGGCAAGGGATGTGCGTCAAACCGGCTAGTCCCAGAGCTGCCACGAGATTTCGCCCATTATCGCACACCACCAGGCCGGGCTTGAGGCCCACCGGCAGCAACCACTGGTCGGTCTGTTGTTCAATACCCCGCCACAACTCCTGCGCGGTGTGGGGCCTGTCCCCCAAACATATGAGTTTCAGAATGGCCTGCTGACGTTTACCCCGAGCTGTGCTGAAGTTGGTGGTGAAGGTGTGTGGCTGACTGGATGAGCTGGTGGAAGCAGAGGAGGAGGAAGCCGAGTAGAAGGAGGAGGCTAAAGGAGGCAAAGAATGATGCCCTGTGATCCTTGGCGGCGGAAGGACGTGCGCCAAGGAACTCTCCGCCTGGGGCCCAGCCGCCACTACATTTACCCAGTGTGCAGTTAGGGAGATATAGCGTCCCTGGCTGTGCTTACTGGTCCACGTATCTGTGGTTAGGTGGACCTTGCCACAAATGGCGTTGCGCAGTGCACACTTGATTTTATCGGACACTTGCATGTGCAGGGAAGGCACGGCTGTCTTGGAGAAGTAGTGGCGGCTGGGAACCACATACTGTGGGACAGCCATGGCCATAAGCTGTTTGAAGCTGTCTGTGTCCACCAGCCGGAATGACAGCATTTCAAAGGCCAGTAGTTTAGAAATGCTGCCATTCAGGCCAAGGGCTCGAGGGTGACTAGGTGGGAATTTGCACTTCCTCTCAAAGGTTTGAGAGATGGAGAGCTGAACGCTGCTGTGTGAAATAGTGGAGACGCTAGGTGACGGTGGCGGTGGTGGTGGTGGTGTCGGTGGCACATCCTCTGTTTGCTGCTCGGCAGGTGGCAACATTCCTCTCGAGGCGGAAGCCGAGGCAGCAGCGGTAGAGGGAGCAGGGGGAGCCTGAGCGGGTTCCTTGTTTTTAAGGTGTGTACTCCACTGCAATTCATGCTTTGCATGTAGATGCCTGATCATGCAGGTGGTGCTCAGGTTAAGAACGTTAATGCCTCGCCTCAGGGTCTGATTGCACAGCATGCAAATCACTCTGGTCTTGTCGTCAGCACATTGTTTGAAGAAGTGCCATGCCAGGGAACTCCTTGAAGATGCCTTTGGGGTGCTGGGTCCCTGTTGGCGCTGGCCAATAGCAGGCGAACTCTCTGGACGGCGGCTGTTCTGCTTTTGCCCCCTGCTCCCTCTTTGGCTTCGCTGTTGTCTCGGTCTCACCACTGCCTCTTCCTCTGAACTATTTAAGTCAGCGGCACGACCTTCAGTCCATGAGGGGTCTAAGACCTCATCGTCCTCTGCATCGTCTTCCACCCAGTATTCCTCCCTGACCTCCTCCTGTTCAGTCTGCACACTGCAATAAGACGCGGCAGTGGGCACCAGTGTTTCGTCATCATCAGAGACTCGGTCACTCTGCTGTGGTGGTATTCCCATCTCCTCATCATCTGGATACATAAGTGGTTGTGCGTCAGTGCATGGAATGTCTTCCACCGCTGGGGAAGGGCTAGGTGGACGCCCCTGGGAAACCATGCGAGCAGAGTCTTCAAACAGAATAAGAGACTGCTGCATAACTTGAGGCTCAGACAGTTTCCCTGATATGCATGGAGGTGATGTGACAGACTGATGGGCTTGGTTTTCAGGTGCCACCTGTGCGCTTTCCACAGAAGACTGGGCGGAAGACAATGTGGTGAACGTGCTGGAAGCACTGTCGGCCACCCAATCGACTAATGCCTGTACCTGCTCAGGCCTTACCATCCTTATAACGGCATTGGGCCCCACCAAATATCGCTGTAAATTCTGCCGGCTACTTGAGGGAGTTGGTTCACTACTTTGAGCGCCTGAGGCCGAACGGCCACGTCCTCTGCCAGCAACAGAGGCTCCACGGACACCACCACGACCGCGTCCTCATCACTTAATAGAATGTTTCCTCATTGTTGCGATTCAACTCGCACCACAATAAAATATATTATTTTTTAGCCCCAAAATTCCCACACTGGAAGATATAATTCCTTTTTCCGGTATTAATTACAAGAAAACTGCTGCAAATTGGACACCAGAATTTTTAAAATGCTAGTTTAGGATTCCCACACGGGGAGATATAATTCCTTTTTACAGGAGTAAAAACGTGCAGCCTACTGTTTCTGGTCTAACTAACACCAGATTTATTAATTTGGCCTTTTTTTCACCAAAATTACAACACTGGACAATGTAATGCCTTTTTGCGGTATTAATTACAAGAAGACTGCTGCTAATTGGACACCAGAATTTTTAATATGCTAGTTTTGGTACATAGTTTCCCACACGGGGAGATATAATTCCTTTTTACAGGAGTAAAAACGTGCGGCCTACTGTTTCTGGTCTAACTAACACCAGATTTATTAAATTGGCCTTTTTTTCACCAAAATTACAACACTGGACAATGTAATGCCTTTTTCAGGTATTAATTACAAGAAGACTGCTGCTAATTGGACACCAGAATTTTTTAAATGCTAGTTTGTGTACATAAATTCCCACACTGGAAGATATAATTCCTTTTTCCGGTATTAATTACAAGAAAACTGCTGCAAATTGGACACCAGAATTTTTAATATGCTAGTTTTGGTACATAGATTTCCACACAGGGAGATATAATTCCTTTTTACAGGAGTAAAAACGTGCGGCCTACTGTTTCTTGTATAACTAACACCAGATTGATTAAATTGGCCTTTTTTTCACCAAAATTACAACACTGGACGATATAATGCCTTTTTGCGGTATAAATTACAAGAGGACTGCTGGTATTTCAGAACACCGGAATTTTTAAAATGCTAGTTTTGCTAGATAAATTTCCCACACTGGGAGAAATATTGCCTAAGCCTTTTTACAGTATTAATTACAACAGGAGTGCTTCTTCTGGTCTAACACCAGAATAATTTTATTATTACGGTGAAAGATTTTTTTAATTTATATTTCTGGCACATTAAAAAAAAAAATATTTCTGGCAGACAGTATTGGACTTGGCTGTAGTGGCACTGGCTAGCCTAGCTGGAACAGCACATTCATGGGATTTGCTATCCAAGTGGGTTACTTTCAGTTTCACCACTGATATATTAAATATCTTTGCAGTAAGTAGGGGTGACACAAGCACAGCCAAACCCCTGATGTAGTATATCTATGAAAAAATCGACTATTACATGAGATTAATGGACGTTGTGGCAGCTTTTGCTGTAGCACCACAAGTCCCAAAATGGCCGCCGCCTATCAGCCCAGTAACATGTGCCAGAAAACGGTCTGCCCAGCCAGAAAAAAAATTGACTTTGACTGAGCAGCTAAATCGCTGTTGTTCTGATTCACAGGTGTAGATTTTTCACTTCTTTGGAGCTTTGGTTTAGACTCTGTGGCAGCTTGTGCTGGCGCACCACAAGTCCCAAAATGGCCACCGCCGGTCAGCCCAGTTACATGTGCCAGTAAAAATCGCTCTGGCCAGTCTAAACAAAATAGTGACTTTCAGTGAACAGCTCAGCTGAGTTGTTCTGATGCACAGGTGTAGAAAGGTAGATCATTCACTTCTTTATCCCTGCCTATCTCGCCCTCACAGCAGCTGCATCTATCCCTGGTCTAATCACAGCGGGAGTGAGCACGTCGCGACATGCGCACAAGCTTATAAAGAGGCTGAGTCACATGCTGCGCTTGGCCAATCACAGCCTTGCCAATAGTAGGCATGGCTGCGATGGCATCTTAGGGCAAGTAGTATGATGCATGTTGATTGGCTGCTTTGCAGCCTTTCAAAATGCGCCATAAAACATGACGAACTACGAACCCGAACCCGGACTTTTATGAAAGTGTCCGGGTTCGGGTTCGTGTCACGGACACCCCAAAATTCGGTACGGCCCCGAACGATTCTCGAACTGTTCGCTCAACACTATTAGTAAGCTAATACATACCACTGATATCTTTCTAATCAGATATTCTACAAGTGAATTAACAGTAATATGTAGATTAGGTTTCTGAGCCGATCTCAGTGTGGTGAAGCTATAGTACATAGTGTATATGATATTGCTAGCACATAGCTCTTGGACAGGGCTCTGTCCTTAACCTGCCTAGCCCTGTCAATGAAGTGGAGGGTGGAGTTTGCAGAGCACATGGGAATGATTCAGCCCCGCCTCCTGGTGCGTCAATTGCTCATTTGCATATGGATAAAAATGCTGATTTCTTGGCAGCTGTTTAGCATACAGACAAAAGAAAGGTTTTGTTTTAATCAGCATGATGAGCCCTACCAGGCAGTTGTTTACTAGGGTGGATTGATGGTGACAGAGCCTCTTTAGTGAAAAATATAAAAAATGCAAAAGGCAAAAACAATATAAAAACCATATACACAATGAGTAGTTTAAAATTGGTTCTATGATTTACCCCTTTTGAGAATTTGGTATCTAATATCAAAATCCAATATACTTATAATATAAATAAATATCTCTTTGTATCTCCCTCTCTTATAGGAGTTTTTTTCTTTGCTCTGTACATGAAAAACTCTAATTAGAAACATCTCCAGCATGTACCTGTCTAAAGGACTTTGACAAATGAAAAAACATGGTTACATTAAATTGGTTTTAGATTGTGCTGATATTATGGTAAATGAAAAAGATAGGAAGGACCTCCAATGGAAGATTATATAAAGAAAACAACTGCAGGATACTATTATATTATTACATACTATTATATCGCTATTATATATTATTACTGACATACAGTCAACAGTATTCTCATGTTCGAAAGATTATTGCAAAATATTTACTTTTTTTAATGCAGGATGAGGCATAGGCCCTTATCCTGCATAATGGCTGTGCTTTTTCATCTAGGAGACCTCCCACCTTGTGGTCCATTCTCGATCTAGTTTGCTACCCGGAGAGATTCTGGCACTTTTGGACACCAGTCACACCTAAAGTTTTTTTTTTCAGGTGTGGGAATAGTCAGTGTCTATCGTGCACCCTTGCAAAGCAAATAAAATACATAAAAGCAGTGGTGGATGCCAAGTCTCACAAGATTGTTGAATTTATCAATTATACTAGCAACATTGTATATAGCTTTACTCAGTACGATTGCAGCCTTCAGTCTTCTTGATTTGAGGATTTTATGCCATTCTTCTCTGCAGATCCTCTCAAGCTCTATCAGGTTAGATGGGGACCGTCTATGGACAGCCATTTTCAGGTCTCTCCAAAGATGTTTGATTCAGTTCAAGTCAGGGGACCGGCTGGGCCACTTAAGGACATTCATAAAGTCCTGAGCCACTCCTATGTTGTCTCGGCTGTGTGCTTAGGGTCATTTTCTTGTTGGAAGGTGAACCTTTGGCCCAGTAAGAGGTAGAGACCACTCTGGATCATGTCTTCATTAAGAATATTTCTTTACTTTGTTCCATTCCACTTTCCCTCAACCCTGACCAGTCTCCCTGTTTCAGCCACTCAAAAAACACCACTATAGAATGATGCTGCCACCACCATATTTCACTGTAGGGATGGAATTGGCAGGGGATCAGCAATGACTGGTTTCCTCGGGACATGATGCCTAGAATCGATGCCCAAAACTTCAATCCTGGTTTCATCAGATCAGAGAATCTTGTTTTTCACAGTCTGAGAGTTCTTTAGGTAAGTGCTTTTTGGCAAATTCCAGATGAGTTTTCATGTGTCTTTTACTGATTAGAGGTTTGTTTCTGGCCACTCTGCAATAAAGCCTCGATTGATAAAGTGTTGCATTGATGATTGACCTTCTGGAAGTTTCTCCCAACTAAACAGATGATCTTTAGTCATTAAGTTCTTGGTTGCCTCTCTTACTAAAGCCCATCTCCCCTGAATAAACTGAATAATCAGTTTGTTGAGGGAGAGCTCTGGAAACTCTAGAAAGAGTTCTGGTTGTTCCAAACTTCTTCTGTTTAGGCCTCATGCACAAGACCGTATATGTTTTGCAGTCCGCAAATTGCAGAGCCGCAAAAAAAACGGATGATGTTCCGTATGTCATCCTTTTTTTTTGCGGATCCATTATTTTTGCAGATCCATTGTAATAATGCCTATCCTTGTCCGCAAACTAGAAAAAAATAGGACATGCTCTATTTTTTTGCCGAACCGAAAAACGGACATAAGGAAACGGCATGCACACGGAATACCTTCAGTTTTTTTTGCGGACCCATTGAAATAAATGGTTCCGCATATGGTCCGCAAAAAAACGGAACGGACACGGAAATATAATACGTTTGTGTGCATGAGGCCTTAAAGTGTAACTGTCATTTTATTTATTGTATTTTATATTTTTGCTAATGTGTACTCAGAGGGATAGGGAACATTTTTCTGATATACTTTATTTAGGGAACACCTAGAAAACTAGGACATAAATGTCCCTTGGCAGCGATCTTTTTCAGAGCCGCTGCTAAGGGATTTCCACCATCCTAACAGCGCAATGCTACACTGACTAGGAAGACGGGCTGGGAGTTGGCAGGAGTCTGCCCGCACTGTTCCTTCATATAGTGAGTGGACTAGTAAATATAAAACATAACTTTTAATGTTACTTACTATAAAAAATTTCTCTTAGAAGCAAGTGCAAGGTGAGAATGAATAAATCAGTCACCTGCCGTCCGGCAGGTTCAAAGCCTGGACAGAAGGTGACTATCAAAGCACAATATCCAGCTAAAATAGCTATCAACAAAACGGGGCGATGAAGCATCCTTCCTGTCATGGGCTGATAGCCACAATGATAATTGTGTGGTGCTAAGCTTCACGAGCGAATGTAATCTGACTACTCTGCCCTTTATGGACATTTGCATCTCCAAAAACAACAACGGGACATTGGACACCTCAATCTTTCGAAAACCGACCTCCACTAATTCCCTCCTCAGGTGGGAGAGTCATCACCCGTTCCCACTGAGGAGGGGAATTCCCAGGGGCCAGTACTTGCTCCTTAGGCAAAAATGCTCCCAAACATCAGAGTTTATTAATAAGGCCAAAGACTTAAGGGATAGATTTTTAGATTGTGGGTATCCCATGAGCACCCTAAAACCAGCTTTTCAAAAATCACTGGCAACTAAAGGTTTAACTCTGTTGGTCCCTGGACCTGTGAGGGATTCAGGAGAGCCTTCTAAGGAAAAAAGACTTATATGCCAGTTTGATGCAGCATCTAAGCCTGTCAGGGAGCTAATAGCACGGTACTGGCATATCCTGAGAATGGATCCCGATCTAGCGGAGGTGATATCTGAACGTCCTAGTATCACCTATCGGAAGGGACCCAGTATTCAGAATAGACTTGTGAAAAGCCATTTTGTATCCTCACCATCGACCCGCACTTGGTTAGATAGACAGATCTGTAGTAATTACCGCTGTGGGGGCTGCGTTTCATGTAAGTACATGAAATGTGGCAAAACATTTGTAGGTTCCAACACACAGAAGGTTTACACCATGCGCGACTACATCAACTGTAAATCCCGGGGGGTCGTGTACAAAATTACATGTGAGTGCGGTATTGAATACGTGGGAAAGACCACAAGAGAATTTCATAGACGTATAGGGGAGGGAGCATATTGGCGATGTTTTTAACTCTGAAGACACCCCAGTCGCTCGTCACATTAAATCAAATCATGGTGGTCGAACTGAATGCCTTTCGTTTATGGGCATTGAGTTAGCGAAACCATCAGTGAGACGTGGCGACTGGGATTCCAAAATTCTTCAGTGCGAATCCAGATGGATCTATTACCTAAAAACTGTGGCCCTATATGGGCTGAATGAACAGCAGAACTATAGCTGTTTTATTTAGGAATTTTATTTAGGAATTTTTCCCGTTCAGAAGTTTTTCATACGACACCAACATCTGACTGTAATCATCAGGTTAGGTCTATAATATTCTGTGTACACCGTAGGACATTATCCTTTGAAAATGCCATTTTGTGTATTGTTACCTCTTTAGTTAGGTGCTATCTGTGTATGTATATATTAAAAACATTTAGCTATCCTGCCAAAGAAATCCCTATGAACATGGAGTAATCTGGCTCCATTTATATGGCCACTGCCTATTTAATTGCGCTATAGTGCCGCGTTGCTAAGTTACCTAGGATGCGCATAGTACCTGGGGCCGGCCCTCCACGGTTGTCTGACATCACATGACCTCCCCCTCTTCTGGCCTGCTCACACACGTTGTCGCAGCGTGCGTTCCATATGCGATCCATGAGTGTAAGACCGGAAGAGGGAGGGAGCTCATTATACAGCTGGTACATGGGAGCCTTAAAAAGGAGGAGGCGGTATGTAGACCGCGGCTCCTTCGAAATTTGAAGTGGTGAGATGCGGCGGTAGTAGGGACACTTCTCTCCCACGGCCCGTTATTTTGGACCACTGTCCATCTTGAGCTCTGAGAGAGTTTTTGCAACTATATAAAGTACCTGCTCTTTTCCATCATATTACAGTTGTGTTCAAAATTATTCAACCCCCAATGCTATAAAGGGTTTTAGGGAATTTAGTGTACATTTGTAATTGTGTTCAGAATGAAATCTTACAAGGACTTTTTAAAGAACCAAATGCAACTAAAATTTCATCAATAGTTTTTGTAATACAGTATTAAATGTTTTTTTTTTTTGTGATTTCTTCATTGACACAATTATTCAACCCCTTAAAGACTACCACTCTTAAGAACAGAGGTTCATTCAAGTGTTTTCGATCAGGTATTGAAAACACCTGTGGATGTCAAGGAGCAGCAATCAAGCATAATAAGCACCAATTAGGCAGATGTAAAATGACTGTGATACTCAGCTCCTTCTAGACATTTACTGGTGTGTTTACAGACATGGTAAAGTCAAGAGAATGGTCCAGGAAGACAAGAGAAGAGGTGATTTCTCTTCACAGGAAGGGCAATGGTTATAAGAAGATTACAAAGATGTTAAACATACCAAGAGACACCATAGGAAGCATCATTCGCAAATTCAAGGCAAAGGACACTGTTGAAATGCTACCTGGTCGTGGCAGAAAGAAGATGCTGACTTCGACTGCTGTGCGCTACCTGAAGCGCAAAGTGTTGAAAAGTCCCCGTGTGACTGCTGAATAACTGAAAAAAGATTTGTCAGATGCGGGTACTGAAGTTTCAGCTCAGACAATAAAGCGCACACTGCGTAATGAAGGCCTCCATGCCAGAACTTCCAGGTGCACCCCCTTGCTGTCTCCATAGAATTTGAAGAGTCGACTGCAGTATGCCAAAAGTCATGTGGACAAACCACAAAAGTTTTGGGATAGTGTTCTGTGGACTGATGAAACAAAATTAGAACTGTTTGGGCCCATGGATCAACGCTATGTTTGGAGGAGGAAGAACAAGGCCTATGAAGAAAAGAACACCTTGCCTACTGTGAAGCATGGCGGGGGTCAATCATGCTTTGGGGCTGTTTTGCTTCTACAGGTACAGGGAAGCTTCAGCGTGTGCAAGGTACCATGAATTCTCTTCAGTACCAGGAGATATTGGATGAAAATGTGATGCAGTCCGTCACAAACCTGAGGCTTGGGAGACGTTTGACCTTTCAACAGGACAATGATCCCAAGCATACCTCCAAGTCCACTAGAGCATGGTTGCAGATTAAAGGCTGGGACATTTTGAAGTGGCCATCGCAGTCACCAGACTTAAATACGATTGAGAACCTCTGGTGGGACTTAAAGAAAGCAGTTGCAGCGCGCAAGCCTAAGAATGTGACTGAACTGGAGTCTTTTGCCCATGAAGAATGGGCGAAGATACCCGTAGATCGCTGCAAGACACTAGTGTCAAGCTATGCTTCACGTTTAAAAGCTGTTATAACTGGAAAAGGATGTTCTACTAAGTACTAAGATTGAATGTCACTTGGGGGTTGAATAAAACTGATAATGATGTGAGCACAGAAATGACATTTGTGGTTATTTCATTATAAATGTTATGTTATATTTGTCTGACTTACAAGTGCCTCCTTGATTTAATTGTAAACAAGATGACTGAAATGATCAAAATCAATGTCAAACTGGCCAAAACACTTAATTTCAGTGGGGGTTGAATAATTTTGAACACAACTGTAAGTGACACTGAGGTAGTGTTGAGCGTTATGCTCGGCCGAACACCAGTTCGGCTCGAGCATCACTTTGCTCGGCACATGGTGGCATTCGCTCGAATACCGCATGTGCTCGAGCGCGATGCTCGAGTCTCCTCCCCGCACGTTTCTTGGCTGCTATGCAGCCAAGAAACGCACTGGTAAGTACTTCCTTCACTGTAATGATGTAGCCATGTTGGTTACTGGCACTACAGTGATTGGCTGGCCAGAACGTGTCATCAGGTGCTATATAGCACTCGATGACGGTTGTTCGGCTCAGCCTTAGTCGAGAAGAGCTGTGTTGAGGATGGGACAGACAGTGTAGGGAGTGATATAGGAATATTTTTATTAGAAAAACTTTTCAGAGACCCAAAAGTCCTTTTAAGGACTATTGTATGTGGCAGCAGCAATATGTATTTTTAGCGCAACCTGCGCTAAATTGCTGAAACTTTACAGACCCAAAAGTCCTTTTATGGACTATTGTGTGTGGCAGCACTATCTATTTTTAGTGCAACCTGTTAGGCCGCTGCAGACAGCGACATTAGTTAAACCATATCTCCAGTGTAAAGTGTGTGCACCCAAAAAAATATCTGTGAAATCCAGTGTCCTTTTGCTGTAAAAATGTATCTGTGGCATACAATTTTTTTTTTATCTGTGGCATACAGTGTACTTTTTCAATAGACGGTGTCCGCTTCTGACAGTGACATTACCAGTGCAATATCTGCAGTGTAACGTGTGTGCTTAAAAAATGTATGTGTGACATACAGTGTACTTTTTCAATAGTTCATAATCTGTGGGATATCTTCTGTGTGATGTTTCCACATCCCAAAAACCTTTTTAAAATGTTTTGCGCATTGTGGCAGTGGAGCTGCCAGAAGGCCATAGGAACGCCATTCAAGTGGTGTATCACAAGAAAGGTTGGGAAAATAGTTTTTCCCACTCTCTGCAGCAGCCAGGCTGGTAATGGGGATAATTAGCAGCCAGCTGAGGAGCTTGGATTAATCTGGGCTGAGCTCCTCAGTCAGGGCTACCAGTCTGGGAAAGGAGCAGGCTGTGTCAAGGCCTGTGGGAGCCAGGACCCTCTAACCCTGTGTGGGGGTAAGCACTGTGGTTTTTTTGGGGAGCTGGGGATAGACCTTGATCCAGCTAGAGAGGGAGTATGTACTGTGTAGTCAGTGGCCAGACGGCTGAGGTTTATGTTTATGATTTCTTTGTACTGCTGTTATGACAATAAAGCTGGTCGTGGCCAGTTTGCACCCGAATCTACAATGGTGGAGTGGCTTCTTGATGTGTGCCAACCGTCTAAGGCAGGCATGTCCAAACTGCGGCCCTCCAGCTGTTGCAAAACTACAACTCCCAGCATGCTTGGATAGCCTATAGCTATTAGGGCATCCTGGGAGTTGTAGTTTTGCAACAGCTGGAGGGCCGCAGTTTGGACATGCCTGGTCTAAGGTGATAAGATGGCGATCTGGAAGAGCTAAATGACCCCGTGTTGTTACAGCATACACTTCCAAATCCTACGATACTGTATGTGTGACATACTTTGAAGCATACAGTGGATATAAAAAGTCTACACACCCCTGTTAAAATGTCAGGTTTCGGTGCTGTAAAAAAATAAGACAAAGAAAAAAACTAAAAAAAAAACTAAAATAATGTGGTTAAATATAACTTGGAATGTAGCTGTGTTTAAATAAAGTTCAGCTTCTCTAGCTAGTCTTTCCTGAAATGTTCTTAGTCGCATCGCACAGCAAAAGCCAAGGTCCACAGAGAGTTTCCAAAGCATCAGTGGGATCTCATTGTTAAAAGATATCAGTCAGGAGAAGGGTGCAAAAGAATTTCCAAGGCATTAGATATACCATGGAACACAGTGAAGACTGTCATCATCAAGTGAAGAAAATATGGCACAACAGTGACATTACAAAGAACTGGACGTCCCTCTAAAATTTATGAAAAGACGAGAATAAAACTGGCCTGGGAGGCTACCAAGAGGCCTACAGCAGACATTAAATGAGCTGCAGGAATATCTGGCAAGTACTGGCTGTGTGGTACATGTTACAACAATCTCCCGTATTTTTCATATGTCTGGGCTATGGGGTAGAGTGGAAAGACGAAAGCCTTTTCTTATGAAGAAAACCATCCAAGCCAGGCTACATTTTGCAAAAACACATTTGAAGTCTCCCAAAAGCATGTGGGAAAAGGTGTTATGGTCTGATGAAACCAAGGTTGAACTTTTTGGCCATAATTCCAAAAGATAAGTTTGGCGCAAAAACAACACTGCACATGAGCAAAAGAACACCATACCCACAGTGAAGTGGTGGCTGCATGCTTTGGGGCTGTTTTTCTTCAGCTTGAACTGGGGCCTTAGTTAAGATAGAGGGAATTAGGAACAGCTCCAAACCCCAGTCGATATTGGCACAAAACCTTCAGGCTTCTGCTAGAAAGCTGAACATGAAGAGGAACTTCATCTTTCAGCATGATAACGACCCAAAGCATACATCCAAATCAACAAAGGAATGTGGCTTCACCAGAAGAAGATAAAAGTTTTGGAATGGCCCAGTCAGAGGCCAGACCTGAATCCGATTGAAAATCTGTAGGGTGATCTGAAGAGGGCTGTGCACAGGAGATGCCTTCGCAATCTGACAGATTTGGAGTGTTTTTGCAAAGAAGAGTGGGCAAATCTTGAAAAGTCAAAATGTGCCATGCTGATAGACTCATACCCAAAAAGACTGAGTGCTATAATAAAATCAAAAGGTGCTTCAACAAAGTATTAGTTTAAGGGTGTGCACATTTATGCAACCATATTATTTTATTTTTATATTTTTTCTTCCCTCTACCTAAAAGATTTCAGTTTGTTTTTCAATTGAGTGGTACAGTTTATAGGTCACATTAAAGGTGGAAAAAGTTCTGAAATGATTTATCTTTGTCTCATATTCTTACAGCACAGAAACCTGACTTTTAACAGGGGTGTGTATACTTTTTATATCCACTGTATATAACATTTAATATGAAGAAGGCGAGCAGTAAGGGACGGGGAAATGGCCGAGATGCTGATGGTGCCCAGCAGCAGACCCTCACCCCTAATGTTTTATGTGGTTAATAAGTAGTGTTATTTAATAGTTAATGGGGTTCCCATCTTGTTTTATAGATAAGTAATTCCATTAGGGCTTGATTCTCAAATTGGGGTGAATAAGCTAACTAATACTACTGTTATTGGGGTGTCCACATTGACATTAAATAATGTATTTTATATATAGTTACTGTTGCAATGCAGTTTGTCCAACAAACAGGTTTCAGGGTCCCATGAGGGACGAGGGAATGAGCAGTGGCAAAAATGTTGCAGATATAGCAGCAGGAGAATGGGGGGGAGGGGTGTAGCAACAGGCCACAGCTGCAACTGTCATCCAGCAGTCGTGTTTTGACCAGCAATCCCACTGTCCTGGAATGGTTGACTCAGTCTTCAATATCATCTCAACTGACATCAGACGCACCCAGCCAGGAGTGGGTAGGTTCCTTTGACACCGCACTTAAATGACATGGCCTATGAACAAGCTCTGTGCCCTCACCTGTCCAGAGTTTGCCTCTTTCTTTTTCTGCTCTTTCTGCTCAGGAAGTATTGTATGCTGCCACCTCTGCTCCACTTTTCAGCAAGGATGATCTTACTGAGGACAGTCAACAGCTACTGCCCAGCCCAGATTTGGAGGGGAGGTCCACTGCTTCCTCCTGTAAACGTGCAAGTGGCGACGATGAGAGTCACCTAGGAGCAGATGTTTTGTGCAGTAAGGGACAAGGCCATGAGACAGGTGAGCGTGACATAAGTGACATGCAGACAGTAGTGGGTGATGATGTAACCGATCACACCTGGGATCCAGGTGAAGAGGGGGATTTATCATCATCAGTAGAGGGTGAGGGTGGCAGCTTCCCTGTGAGACAGCAGTTGGGTGGAAGCATGTGGCTGAGCCAGCAGGGTTACAGCAGTGTAATATCTAGAGCCAAAAGTGCCCTGGGTAGGCCATCTGCTACTTAGGAGCCTATCTGTCCGGGAACTACTGGCAGTGCATTGCTTCATAGAGGCAGGGGCAGGCAGTCAACATGGAGTGATGGGGGTAAACTGCCATGTGAATTTTGCATCAAGGTGCCAGAAGACATCAATATAGTCGTATGTAGGATCTGTGGGCAGAAGGTGAAGTGTGGTCAGGTTGCCAATGTTGGCACCACGGCCCTGCGTCAACACATGGAGCATCACTATAAAGTGGACTAAGAAAACCTTGGCGCTAGAGTGGACTGGGAAAACCTTGGACACCTGGATGTTCGGGTTTGAGAAGTTCGGCTGACCTTCACGAAAATGTTCGGGTTCGGGATCCGAACTTGTCCCGAACTTGACCCCGAACCCCATTGAAGTCAATGGAGACCCGAACTTTTGGGCACTAAATTGCCTGTAAAATAGCCCTGGAAAGGGCTAGAGGGCTGCAAAAAGCATCAAAATGTAGGGAAATCCCCTGCAAACAAATGTGGATAGGGAAATGAGTTAAAATAAAATAAATAAAAATTAACCAATATTAATTGGCAACTTGGAGGAGGAGGTGGAATAGGAGGTTGGGGTGGCGTCAGGTGGGAATGCTATGGTAGGATTCACAGCCATAAAGGATTCATGTCTGCCTGCAGCGCCACCGGCCACATTCACAGATTCAGGCCCAAGACAACCATACATGGGAGTTTGAGAAGTTGTCATCACAGCCAAAAAGGATTCATGCCTGCCTGCAGTGTCACAGGCCTCATGCACAGACTCAGGTCCCTGGCACCCACAAAGAGGAGAGGGGTCCCATAACAGCAACACAGGACTCAGGTCAACCTGCAATGGAACAGGCCATTATCATTTATGTAGGCCCTAGCACCCAGACAGAGGTGAGCGGTCCCATAACAGCAAAACAGGCATAATGTTACCCAGCAATAGAACAGGCCACTTTCAGCAATTTAGTCCCTGGCTCCCAGACAGATGAGAGAGGTCTCATAACAGCAAAACAGGCATCATGTCACCCACAAATGCAGCAGGCGATTATCATTAATGTAAGCCCCTGGCACCCAGACAGAGGAGACAGGTCCCATAACAGCAACACAGGCCTCAGGTCAACCTGCAAAGGAAAAGGCCATTATCATTTTTGTAAGCCCTGACACCCAGACAGAGGAGAGGTCATTTGTCAGCAAAAAGAGGTTAATGTCTCCCACCAATACGGCAGGTGATTAAACGAAATATAGGCCCCTGACACCCAGACAGAGGAGAAGTCATTTGACAGTAAAAAGAGGTCAATTTCATGCACCATGCAGAGGGCGATTACTGAAATGTATGCCCCTGGCACCGAGACAGAGGAGAGGTTCATTCAACTTGGTGTTGCCCCCAAAATAATGGTACAATTAAAAAAAGAGGATTCAATAAAGATGTGCCCTGGAGTACAAGAATGTATGGTTGAGGGCGAGGCAGTTATAAATGTCTATTCTGCACAAGGTACGGACAAGTCCAGTGGAATCCATGCCTGGTTCATTTTAATGAATGTGAGCTTGTCCACGTTGGCTGTGGACAGGCGGCTGCGTTTGTCTGCAATGATGCTCCCTGCCATGCTAAATGCACGTTTAGACAATACACTGGCCACAGAACAGACCAGCACCTCCAAGGCATAAAGGGCAAGCTCTGGCAATGTGAACAATTTGGAGACCCAGAAGTTGAATGGGGTGGAACCATCAGTAAGTACGTGGAGGCGTGTGCACATGTACTGTTCCACCATGTTGTTAAAATGCTGCCTCCTGCTAACACGTTCCCTATCAGCTGGTGGTGCAGTTTGGTGACAAAACTTTTCCACATCTCGGCCATGCTAACCCTGCTGTCTGAGGAGCTAGCCGTGACACAGTTGCATGGCGACCTCTTTCTCCTCTGCCTCTGCCTTCGCCTTGTGCTTCCACTTGTCCCCCCATGTCAGTTGGGAATGCCCTTAGGAGCGCGTCTACCAGCGTGCGCCTGTAGTCGCGCATCTTCCTATCACCCTCCAGTGCGGGAAATAAGGTGGGCACGTTGTCCTTGTACCAGGGATCCAGCAGGGTGGCAACCCAGTAGTCAGCACAAGTTAAAATGTGGGAAACTCTGCTGTCGTTGCGCAGGCACTGCAGCATATAATCGCTCATGTGTGCCAGGCTGCCCAGAGGTAACGATCTGCTGTCCTCTGTAGGTGGTGTATCGTCTGTGTCCTCCGTATTCCCCCAGCCACGCTCCAGTGATGGCCCTGATGGCCCTGAGCTGCGTAGGGTGCCACCCTGCAGTGAAACCGGTTCCTCCTCCTCCTCCAGAAGTGTGCCCTGGCTGTCCACATGTGTACCTGGCCTCTGCTGGTGCAGGAACCCACCCTCTGAGCTACTTCTGTATGACCTGCCTGAAACCCTGTAAAATTCCTCCTTTTCCTCCTCCTCCTGTGCCGCATCCTCTTCCATCATCCTGTAAAAATTTTTTTCAAGGAGACATAGAAGGGGTATTGTAATGCTAACAAAGACTGCAACAAGGTAAACAGGTCTCGCATGCAGGCCCAGTCACTGATGGTAAAGTGGTGCTGATCCGCAGAGCGACTGACCCATGCATACTGCATCTGAAACTTCACTATCGCCCGCTGCTGCTCGCACAGTCTCTCCAGCATCTGTAAGGTGAAGTTCCACCTGGTGGGCATGTCGCATATGAGGCAGTGAGCAGGAAGGCCAAAGTTACGCTGCAGCGCAGACAGGCGAGCAGCAGCAGGGTGAGAACGCCGAAAGCGCGCACATACGGACTGCACTTTCAGCAGCTGCTCTGACATGTCTGGGTAGTTTTTAAGAAACTTCTGCACCACCAGATTCAGCACATGCGCCAGGCAAGTGATGTGCGTCAAACCAGCTAGTCCCAGAGCTGCAACAAGATTTTGCCCATTATCGCACACCACCAGGCCAGGCTTGAGGCTTACTGGCAGCAACCACTCATCAGTCTGCTGTTCTATGCCCCTCCAAAGCTCCTGTGCGGTGTGGAGTTTGTCACCCAAACACATGAGTTTTAAAGTTGCCTGCTGACTTTTACCCCTGGCTGTGCTGAAGTTGGGGGTGAGGTCCTTTCGATGACCGGATGTGGGGGTGGTACAAGAGGAGGAGGATGATGCGGAGTAGGAGGAGGAAGCAACAGGAGGCAATGACTAAGGCCCTGCGATCCTCAGTGGTGGAAGATCATGCGCCAAACCGCTATCTGCCTCGGGCCCAGCCACTACGTTTACGCAGTGTGCAGTTAGGGAGATATAGCGACCCTGGCCGTGCTTACTGGTCCATGTATCTGTGGTTATGTGGACCTTGCCACACATGGCGTTGCGCAGCGCGCACTTGATTTTATCCTCCACTTGGTTGTGCAGGAAAGGGACGGCTCGCCTGGAAGAGTAGTGGCGGCTGGGAACAACGTAATGGGGGACAGCCACCGCCATCAGCTGTTTGAAACAGTCCGTCTCCACCAGACGGAATGATTGCATTTCAAAGGCCAGTAATTTTGAAATGCTGGCATTCAGGGCCAGGGCTCAAGGGTGAGTAGGTGGGTATTTCCTTCTTCTCTCCAATGTTTGGGAGATGGACAGCTGAATGCTGCCTTGTGACATGGTGGAGATGCTTGGTGATGGTGTTGTATTTGGTGGTGTTGGTGGAACATCCTCTGTTTGCTGGTCGCCAGGTGCCACGGTGACGCTAGAGGTGGAGGGCCGAGCCAGCAGCAGAAGAGGAAGCAGGAGGAGCATGAGAGAGTTCCTTGTTTTTAAGGTGTTTATTCCACTGCAGTTCATGCTTTGCATGGTCATGCAGGTTGTGCTCAGGTTAAGAACGTTTATGCCTCACTTCAGGCTCTGATAACACAACATGCAAACCACTTGTGTCTTGTCGTCAGGACATTGTGAGAAGGACTGCCACGCCAATTGGAGCAGGCCTTGGTGTGCTCAGTGCCTGGGTGCCGTGGACAGTAGCAGGCGTACTGTCTCTGGAAAGGCCGCTGCGCTTTTGCCCCCTGCTCCCTCTTTTGCTGTGCTGTTGCCTCTGTGCGACCACTGCCTCTTCCTCAGAACTGTACGCCTCACTAGCACGACCTTCAGTCCAGTCTGGGTCTAGGACTTCATCATCCTCCACATCATCTTCCACCCATTCATGACCCCTGCCCTCCTCGTCGGTCTGCACATTGCAGTTGGCACCTGTGTTTCGTCATCATCAGAGACGTTTTGCGGCGGTATTCCCATGTCCTCATTCTGCAACAAAAGTGGTTGAGCATCAGTACATTCAATGTCTTCCTCTTCCGGGGCATGGCTAGGTGGATGGGCCAGGAAAACACTGCCAACAGAGTCTTCAAAAAGCATGAGACTTTCTTGCATGATTTGGGGCTCCACTGCTTGGCTGATTTGCAAGGGGGTGAGGTGGAAGACTGATGGGCATGGGTTGCAGTTGCCAACTCTGAGCTTTCTGCAGAGGACTGGGTGTTAGATACTGTGAAGGAACTAGTGGCACTGTCGGCCAACCACTATGGCTACCATAGTACTATATCTACTATGGCTTGTACATGTTCACGCTTCACCATCCATAAAGCGGCATTTGGGCCTAAGAAATAGCGCTGCAGATTCTGTCGCCTATTCGCACCAGAGGAAGGTGTTTGACTTGGAGTGGTAGTTGACGCTGAACGGCCACGTCCTCTCCCAGCAATAGGAGCTCCACCAATACCACCACAACCATGCCGACCTCCCTTCTTTGATCTCCTCATAATTTGTGTTCGACCACCAAGCTGAAAGATTGGTCTCTCTCCGGTGTCAATTTACCTGCGACTAGTCGACAATTACGTTCGCTAAGGCAGTGCCCGTGTCATAAAAATGCTCTGTGGACCCAGAATAAATGTTTTTTGTGCCCAAAATACACAGATTCTAAATTTCTATGCGGAAATGTAAAAATTATTCCGGTACGCTGTATGCACAAGTGGTTTGTGGAACAAGAACAAGTATGTTTGTAATAAAATACAGAAAATTAGTATTTCACTGCTGTAAATTGAAATTAATTATTTATACGCTGGATGCACAACTGTTTTTTCGGGCTAAAACACGGCTTTTGTCAATAAAACCCCAAAATGCAGTTTTTTGCGGTGTATGCAGAACTGTTTTGTGGACAAGGAATACGATTTTTTCCCCAAAATTACACGGATTCTCTATTTCACCGCAGAAATGTCAAATATATATTTTGGCGGTGTAAAATAGGCTTGATGGATTAGGATGACCACTTTTTTTTAACTAAAATACACTGATGCACTATTTAATAACTGAAATTGAATATACGGTTTATTGCATAGTATACAAAAGTGCTCTGTGGCACCACAGGTCCCAAACTAGACAAATGGACTGTGTCACGGCTTTTGCCAACAAAATTCACAAATGCAGTTTTTCACTGCTATAAATTAAATGTAGGTATTTATACCGAGTATGTACAACTGCTTTGTGAAGCAGGAATTTTGCTTTTTTCAAACAAAAAAAGAATAATGCACTTTTTCTCAGCTGTAATGTGAAATTGGTATTTAGGCGGTATATTTGAAAATGCAATGTGGATCAGGATTTCCACTTTTTTGTCAATAAAATACACTTTCACAGCAGCAATGTCAAATAGATGGTTGGAATGGGTATTTCAGACTATTTGGTGGACCTTGAATAAGGTTTTTTTTTCTATAAAAAACAAAGAAGCACTATTTCTCTGCTATTTTCTCTAAATATGTTGTTGGACGGTGTATGCAGAACTGTTTTGTGGACAAGGAATACGGTTTTTCCCCCAAAATTACA
Organism: Bufotes viridis; assembly: GCA_033119425.1. Taxonomy (NCBI): domain Eukaryota; kingdom Metazoa; phylum Chordata; class Amphibia; order Anura; family Bufonidae; genus Bufotes; species Bufotes viridis. The sequence goes on along the minus strand of CM065589.1, from coordinate 298,626,616 downwards.
CGGATTCTCTATTTCACCACAAAAATGTCAAATATATATTTTGGCAATAATGGAAAAAGAAAAATAGGGAGAGGCGCTTATAGGGTAGTGAGTCCAAAATTCACCTTTAATGGGTGATTCGGTTCTGCTCACTAGTGTTGAGCGCGAATATTCGAATAGCGAATGTTTATCGTGAATATCGGCACTTCGCTAATTCGCAAATATATTTTGAATATAGCGCATTAAATTCGCTATTTCGAATATTCGTTTTTTATTTTTAGTTCGATTTTTTTTTTCTTTCCCACTTCCCAAAAGTAGTTCTTACCTGTCCTGAGGATTCCTGGCTTCCTGGCTGCTCGAGTCAGTGCCCGTTGCCGCTGCTGCCGACTTCCATGCTCATGGAGCGTCCCCATCACCATGGGAACTTCTCCATATACTAATATGTACAAATGTCGGATTTGAGAATTACGTTGAAATCGCAATGCGATTAATTCAAGTAATATTAATCGCATTGCGATTACAACTTAGCAGTGCACTGCTATCTTACATATTAGGCTAGAATTCACAAATATGGAATAGCAGCAGTGCTGCTTAGAAATCGCAATGCGATTACTCCAAGTTACATTAATCGCATTGCGATTTCAATTAGCACTGTTATAATATATTCCATATTCGTTAACTTCGTTATTTCTAGCAAGCTGACCCATTATAAACCCAGCTCGAAGTTGAAATTAATATAACTTGAAGTGATCGCATTGCGATTTCTACTTAGCACTGCTGCTATATTCCATATTTGTTAATTTTAGCCTAATATGTAAGATAGCAGTGCTAAGTTGCAATCGCAATGCGATTAATATAACTTGAATTAATCGTATTGCGATTTCAACAGACATGGTTTACTATGGTTGCTAAAACGAAGATGGAGAATACTTTGTTATCTTCATTTTGAGGAATATGACGAATACATTCGTCATATTCCCTAATTCTACCAAGCCAACCATAGTAAACCAGGTCTAAGTAGAAATCGCAATGCGATTAATTCAAGTTATATTAATCGCATTGCGATTTCAACGTAATTCTCAAATCCCACAGTACATTTTAGTATGGAGACGTTCTTGGCTTGGTAGAATTAGCGAATATGACGAATGTATTCGTCATATTCCTCAAAACGAAGATAGCGAAGTATTCTCCATCTTCGTTTTAGCAACCTATTCGTCAACTTCGCTAATTCTAACAATCAAATAGGAGGGTTGACTATAAAGACAGCTGTGTTTAATTCGCTATGCGATTATATAATATTTTTTTTTTAATAAATAGAATAATTATAATAATTATCAAGTAATATAATTATTCTATTAAAAAAAGCAAATTAATATAATCGCATAGCGAATTAAACACAGCTGTCTCTATAGTCAACCCTCCTATTTGATTGTTAGACCTAGCGAAGTTGACGAATAGGTTGCTAAAACAAAGATGGAGAATACTTCGTTATCTTCGTTTTGAGGAATATGACGAATACATTTGTCATATTCGTCATCTTCGCTATAATTCTAGATATGAAAACAATAGGAAAGTAGCCTAAGTTAAAATCGCAATACGCGATTATTTAAATCGCATATTAATCACGATAACTAGAATAATGACGAATATTCGATTTCGACGAATATGAAACTAATATTCTTTCGAATATTCGCGAATTTCGTCGAAATCGAATATGGCACCTGCCGCTCATCACTACTGCTCACCTTTTATTGTTGTGCATGGAAGGGCACAACATCCATATAGGTGGTTTGTGGTGACCACAGTGGTCGGTCGGTGCTGCCGGTACCTGTACAATCCCTTTGGCGGAGGTGCCTGTTCTCCTCAGGGTTGTTATGAAGACTGTGGAGTGTTCTGTGCCAGGGGCACAATTGGAGGTACTTCTTTTGGCGCACAAATAAACAACCTTAAGTTCAGCACTTTTGGAGTTTGGTTCTTTTTATTAGTGACAATGCGTTTCGGGATATTGCATCCCTTTCTCAAGTCTAAAATAAGAAAAGAACAACATACTGGACAAAGTGATGGGAATAAAATCCCCAGTAGGTATGGTAATAACAAAAATGGGGTATAAAATAGAGTATAAAAATTTATAGGCATGGATATATACATAAATTTATATAATATATATTTATGGTCGGTGCCACCATCTGGGTGGAGGAGATGACGATAACCATCCTAAGGTGCGGATGGCCTGACTATATCTATTACTGGCTGAATTGTGCCCGGAGCCAGGACGGGGTAGGCCAGGAAGGGGGCCTACCCTAATTGAAAGGATAAAAAGAAAGGGAGGGAGGGTGGGGCACGGCCGCCGTTCATGCCGAGGCTGATTGCTTGAGGGGGAAAGGTATAAGTAGCGGCCCAAGCCCCTCCCACAAATGCAGGCTGAACTTTTTCAGCCTTACTACATATATATATATATATATATATATATATGAATATCACTGAAACATTTGATTTAAGATTGAAATTCATAAGTTGAGTAATGTGTAATAACTAAAAGCTAAAAGTGGAATCGTTCAATTAGAAGTCAATAGAATATATTAGAAATGGTGGTGCTATATTATCCTCTGAAAATTAGAAATGATTAAAACAATTCATAAATATTCACACTTGCAGAAAATATAAATTTAGAAAAAACATCAAAAATTCATGATAATTCGCAGTTTATATATAGGCTTGATATAGCATGAGGTAGCTGGTACAAGTTAGGTACTGTAGTGATTTTGTTTGCTTGGGGGAGCCAGGGGAGCGCTCATAGTAAGTCTGGGTGGCACAGAATAGCTAGTATACATGATGGGTGAGGGATATGAGTTTTAATAGGTAAAAATGAATAATACATATATATAAGATTAAATATTAAATATTACCTTATGGACGCCAACAGGAGGACAAAAGAGGCTGCTGAGCGTGCCTTTGGTTGTTCTCGAGCGCGGCTCACCACGTGTGTGAGCGCGCGCTTTATAGTTATGGTGAGAGCGGCGGGGGCGGTAGGCATGTGAGGAGGATGACGCTGCGGAGTGGAGGCGGAGGCATGACGTCAACGGGGATGTAGCGCTGTTAGGCAGAGTGTTTGATGCTGCACGCGTTGGGACATTGGGAGATGGAACGGGCGCTGGAACCAGGGGAGTTATGGAAGGGATTACTGCAGTGTGCATAAATAATTAAATAAATGGAATAAGTAAATAGATGAAACGGGTACTGGAACCAAGGGGGTTATGAGAGGGATTAATGCTGTTTGCATGAAAATGTATATACTGTATAAACTCCAAACAATAGAACCCTATGGTTTAAATGAATCATTAGAGAGCAATTGTTTTTGATTTTAATGTTTCAGTTTCACATAATTATACTCCTTTGTCCTTAAACAACATATCAAATATCAATTTATTTTCCTTCTCATCTACATCAATATCTCCACCCCACTCATCACACATAGCCTTTCACTCATATAATACAACCCCAATGAGACTTATATATACCTACACATGCTTGCAGCGTTTTTTTATACATTCATACTTGCATCATATTCATTTTTATTTCTTATTTAATTTTATTCTATCATCACATTCATCACATAGTGAGTAGCAGTACACATACATTTCCATCCTTTATTTATTCATTTACCATCCCAATCGTTTTTTTTATATATACTTAGCCTTCAGTGTATGGACATGTTGGATATGTTCTTAGCTAAGGAAGTGCTTCCCTGACAGGCAGGAAGAGAAGGGTGGTGATTTACTTTAAAGGCAACTCTACTATTGTGCTTCACTATCCTGAACATCTCATTCATTTTCTCAGGATATGTGTAATGATGCAGAACCCCAAGCAACCAGACAGAGTTCAAACAATAGTGGATTTATTAAATGACGGCAGTACAGTCCAGACCAGATATCATATGCAGGTAATCAAACGTAATAATACCTTATGCAGGAAAACACACAAGGGACCGCCAGACCAGGCCAAAGTTCATATGCACAGAAATAGTCCGTGTAACGTAATACCTAGGGACGGGACCTTTTCAGGGTCCAACACAAGACAAACAGTTTAGCATAGAAGAAGTTTCCCACAGGCAGTCTCTAGAGATGGATTGAGGAAGTAATTCACAGGTAGTCTGGAAGAATGAAAACTGCAACATACACCCGGGTTATCAAAACAACAGTGGGCACTGACCAGCCAGGGAGATAACCTCTTAAACACCTGCTAGCCAATCACAGAGTGCCATGTGTCTATTCCTCATGGGCCATATGATTATCCTAATCCCTGACACTTGTGCAGCCTTGGCTGGTCATTGGTCTCTTAACCCATGACTGCCCTCTAATCAACTGGAGTTTATGTACAGGTGTATAGACATCAATAGTGTTGAGCGAACAGTTCGAGCATAGTTCGGGTTCGTACCGAATTTTGGGGTGTCCGGGACACGGAACCGAACCTGGACATTTTCAGAGATGTTCGGGTTCGGGTTCGTTGTTCGGCGATTACTTCCCGCTTTCTGCACAGAAGCCAATCAGCTAGCGTTTAACTTCTTGCCCTAAGAGCCCATCACAGCCATGCCTACTAATGGCATGGCTGTGATTGGCCAAGTGCAGCATGTGACCCAGCCTCAATTTAAGCTGGAGTCACGTAGCGCCGCTCGTCACACTGCTCTGATTAGTGTACGGAGAGGACGCAGCTTCTGTGAGGGCGAGATTAGGCAGGGAAAAGTCAGCAACAGCACCTAATGAACGGATCGATCTACAGCTGTGAATGATTGAACTTCTGCTAGTTACTTGCTCAGTGGTTTTTAGGCTGCACAGAGCGTTTTTCTGTCACTTATTTCCTGGGGTGATCGGCGGCCATTTTGTGACTTGTGGTGCACCAGAAATAGCTGCCACCAAGTCCATCAATCCATCAATACAAGTTTTTTTTTTTTTCTATATCATACATCAGGGGCTTGGCTGTGCTAATTGTCACCCCTAGAAACTCAGGATAGCAATTTCTATATTTTATTAGGGGTTAAATACAATTGCCCAAATACCAATCCCCTAAATCTGGTGTCCCAGCTTTGGCTAGCCAAGTATAATACTGTCTGCTGTCTGGCAAAGGATAGATTATTTTCTGTGGTGAAATTCAATTGCCAAAATAGCAATACCATAAATCAGTGGTTTCAGCTGTGGCTGGCAAAGTATAATAGTGTCCGCCAAAACATATATTTTGTTGTGGGGTAAAATTCAATTGCCAAAATAGCAATACCCTGAATCTGGTGTCCCAGCTGTTGCAGGCCAAGATTCATAGTGTCCGCCAAAACATATATTTTGTTCTGGGGTGAAATTCAATTGCCAAAATAGCAATACCATAAATCAGTGGTTTCAGCTGTGGCTGGCAAAATATAATAGTGTCCGCCAAAACATATATTTTGTTCTAGGGTGAAATTCAATTGCCAAAATAGCAATACCCTGAATCTGTTGTCCCAGCTGTTGCAGGCCAAGATTCATAGTGTCCGCAAAAACATATATTTTGTTCTGGGGTGAAATTCAATTGCCAAAATAGCAATACCATAAATCAGTGGTTTCAGCTGTGGCTGGCAAAATATAATAGTGTCCGCCAAAACATATATTTTGTTCTGGGGTGAAATTCAATTGCCAAAATAGCAATACCCTGAATCTGGTGTCCCAGCTGTTGCAGGCCAAGATTCATAGTGTCCGCCAAAACATATATTTTGTTCTGGGGTGAAATTCAATTGCCAAAATAGCAATAACATAAATCAGTGGTTTCAGCTGTGGCTGGCAAAATATAATAGTGTCCGCCAAAACATATATTTTGTTCTGGGGTGAAATTCAATTGCCAAAATAGCAATACCCTGAATCTGGTGTTCGAGCTGTTGCAGGCCAATTGTAAATCTGTCCATAAAAGGTTACCTTTCATCCAGGGCCTAAATACTAGCTCTAAAAGAGATATTACCCTAAATCAGTGGTTACTGCTGTGCCTGGATTAGTATAATACGCTACATAAATAAATAGGCAGATAGTGTTAGGTGCTTGTAAAAAAAAGGCCTGAATTTGAAATCAATGCATTGGGCCAAATATTTTTTTTCTTATTGTCGTGATTGGTGAACGGTAACAATGAGGAAAACATCTAGTAAGGTACACGGACGCGGTCGTGGTGGTGTTAGTGTACCCTCTTGTGCTGGGAGAGGACATGGCCATTCTGCCACAGCCACATGTCTTAGTGAACCAACTACTACCCGCCAGAATTTACAGCGATATTTGGTGGGGCCAAATGCCGTTCTAAGGATGGTAAGGCCTGAGCAGGTACCTGCGCTAGTCAATTGGATGGCCGACAGTGGATCCAGCATGTTCACAACATTATCTCCCACCCAGTCTTCTGCAGAAAGCGCACAGGTGGCACCTGAAAACCAAGCCCATCAGTCTGTCACATCACCCCCATGCATATCAGGGAAACTGTCTGAGCCTCAAGTTATGCCGCAGTCTCTTATGCTGTTTGAAGACTCTGCTGGCAGGGTTTCCCAAGGGAATCCACCTAGCACTTCCCCAGTGGTGGAAGACTTAGAATGCACTGATGCACAACCACTGATGTTTCCTGATGATGAGGACATGGGAATACCACCTCATCGGAGTCCGCACGTCTCTGATGATGACGAAACACAGGTGCCAACTGCTGCGTCTTTCTGCAGTGTGCAGACTGAACAGGAGGTCAGGGAGAAAGACTGTGTGGAAGACAATGCAGGGGACGATGAGGTCCTAGACCCTACATGGAATGAAGGTCGTGCCACTGACTTTCATAGTTCAGAGGAAGAGGCAGTGGTGAGACCGAGCCAACAGTGTAGCAAAAGAGGGAGCAGGGGGCAAAAGCAGAACAGCCGCCTACAAGAGAGTTCGCCTGCTACTGGCCACCGCCACCAGGGACCGAGCACCCCAAAGGCAGCTTCAAGGAGTTCCCTGGCATGGCACTTCTTTAAACAATGTGCTGACGACAAGACCCGAGTGGTTTGCACACTGTGTCATCAGAGGCTGAAGCGAGGCATTAACGTTCTGAACCTTAGCACAACCTGCATGACCAGGCATCTACATGCAAAGCATGAACTGCAGTGGAGTAAACACCTTAAAAGCAAGGAACTCACTCTGGCTCCGCCTGCTCCTTCTTCTGCTGCTGCCTCGGCCTCTTCCTCCGCCTCGGGAGGAATGTTGGCACCTGCCGATCACAAAACAGAGGATGTGCCACCGACAACACCACCTGCGTCACCAAGCATCTCCACCATGTCACACGGCAGCGTTCAGCTCTCCATTTCACAAACCTTGGAGAGAAAGCGCAAATTCCCACCTAGCCACCCTCGAGCACTGGGCCTGAATGCCAACATTTCTAACTACTGGCCTTTGAAATGCTGTCATTCAGGCTGGTGGACACAGACAGCTTAAAACAGCTGATGTCCATGGCTGTCCCACAGTATGTTGTTCCCAGCCGCCACTACTTCTCCAAGACAGCCGTGCCTTCCCTGCACAACCAAGTATCCGATAAAATCAAGTGTGCACTGCGCAACGCCATCTGTGGCAAGGTCCACCTAACCACAGATACGTGGACCAGTAAGCACGGCCAGGGATGCTATATCTCCCTAACTGCACACTGGGTAAATGTAGTGGCGGCTGGGCCCCAGGTGGAGAGTTCCTTGGCGCACGTCCTTCCGCCGCCAAGGATCGCAGGGCATCATTCTTTGCCTCCTGTAGCCTCCTCCTCCTACTCGGCTTCCTCCTCCTCTGCTTCCACCAGCTCATCCAGTCAGCCACACACCTTCACCACCAACTTCAGCACAGCCCGGGGTAAATGTCAGCAGGCCATTCTGAAACTCATATGTTTGGGGGACAGTCCCCACACCGCGCAGGAGTTGTGGCGGGGTATTGAACAACAGACCGACCAGTGGTTGCTGCCGGTGGGCCTCAAGCCCGGTGGTGTGCGATAATGGGCGAAATCTCGTGGCAGCTCTGGGACTAGCCGGTTTGAAGCACATCCTTTGCCTGGCGCATGTGCTGAATTTGGTGGTGCAGAAGTTCATTCACAACTACCCCGACATGTCAGAGCTGCTGCATAAAGTGCGGGCTGTCTGTGCGCGCTTCCGGCGTTCACATCCTACCGCTGCTCGCCTGTCTGCGCTACAGCGGAACTTTGGCCTTCCCGCTCACTGCCTCATATGTGACGTGCCCACCAGGTGGAACTCCACCTTGCACATGCTGGAGAGACTGTGCGAGCAGCAGCAGGCCATAGTGGAGTTTCAGCTGCAGCACGCACGCGTCAGTCGCACTGCGGAACAGCACCACTTCACCACCAATGATTGGGCCTCCATGCGAGACCTGTGTGCCCTGTTGCGCTGTTTCGAGTACTCCACCAACATGGCCATTGGCGATGACACCGTTATCAGCGTTACAATACCACTTCTATGTCTCCTTGAGAAAACGCTTAGGGCGATGATGGAAGAGGAGGTGGCCCAGGAGGAGGAGGAGGATGAGGGGTCATTTTTAGCACTTTCAGGCCAGTCTGTTAGAAGTGGCTCAGAGGGAGATTTTTTGCAACAGCAGAGGCCAGGTACAAATGTGGCCAGCCAGGGCCCACTACTGGAGGATGAGGAGGAGGTGGAGGAAGATGAGGATGAAGCAGGTTCACAGCGGGGTGGCACCCGACACAGCTCAGGCCCATCACTGGTGCGTGGCTGGGGGGATACGGAGGACGATGACGATACGCCTCCCACAGAGGACAGCTTGTCCTTACCTCTGGGGAGCCTGGCAGACATGAGCGACTACATGCTGCAGTGCCTGCGCAACGACAGCAGAGTTGCCCACATTTTAACGTGTGCGGACTACTGGGTTGCCACCCTGCTGGATCCCCGGTACAAAGACAATGTGCCCACCTTACTTCCTGCACTGGAGCGTGATAGGAAGATGCGCGAGTACAAGCGCACGCTGGTAGAGTCGCTCCTGAGAGCATTCTCAAATGTCACAGGGGAACAGGTGGAAGCCCAAGGCGAAGGCAGAGGAGAAGCAAGAGGTCGCCAACGCAGCTGTGTCATGGCCAGCTCTTCTGAGGACAGGGTTAGCATGGCAGAAATGTGGAAAAGTTTTGTCTCCACGCCACAGCTAACTGCACCACCACCTGAAACGGAACGTGTTAGCAGGAGGCAGCATTTCACTAACATGGTTGAACAGTACGTCTGCACACCCCTCCACGTACTGACTGATGGTTCGGCCCCATTCAACTTCTGGGTCTCCAAATTGTCCATGTGGCCAGAGTTAGCATTTTATGCCTTGGAGGTGCTGGCCTGCCTGGCAGCCAGCGTTTTGTCTGAACGTGTATTCAGCACGGCAGGGGGCGTCATTACTGACTAACGCAGTCGTCTGTCCACAGCCAACGTGGACAAGCTGACGTTCATAAAAATGAACCAGGCATGGATCCCACAGGACCTGTGCCTCCCTTGTGCAGAATAGACATTTATAACTGCCTCCCCCTCAACCATGTATTCTTGTACTCCGGGGCACTTCTTTATTGAATCCTCATTTTTTTAACTTTACCATGATCTTGCGGTGCAACCCAAAGTTGAATGAACCTCTCCTCTGTCTGGGTGGTGGGGCCGAAATAACTGAGAGTGGCCTTCTTCGGTGGTGGTTGATATGACGCATGATTCCTTGCTGTGGGACCTCTCTCCTCTGTCTGGGTGCTGGGCCGAAATAACTGAGAGTGGCCTTCTCCAGTGGTGGTTGATATGACGCATGATTCCTTGCTGTGGGACCTCTCTCCTCTGTCTGGGTGCTGGGCCGAAATAACTGAGAGTGGCCTTCTCCGGTGGTGGTTGATATGATGCATGATTCCTTGCTGTGGGACCTCTATCCTCTGTCTGGGTGCTGTGCCGAAATAACTGAAAGTGGCCTTCTCCGGTGGTGGTTGGTATGACACATGATTCCTTGCTGTGGGACCTCTTTCCTCTGTCTGGGTGCTAGGCCAAAATAACTGGGAGTGGCCTTCTCTGGTGGTGGTTGATATGACGCATGATTCCTTGCTGTGGGACCTCTCTCCTCTGTCAGGCATGGATCCCACAGGACCTGTGCCTCCCTTGTGCAGAATAGACATTTATAACTGCCTCCCCCTCAACCATGTATTCTTGTACTCCGGGGCACTTCTTTATTGAATCCTCATTTTTTAACTTTACCATGATCTTGCGGTGCAACCCAAAGTTGAATGAACCTCTCCTCTGTCTGGGTGGTGGGGCCGAAATAACTGAGAGTGGCCTTCTCCGGTGGTGGTTGATATGACGCATGATTCCTTGCTGTGGGACCTCTCTCCTCTGTCTGGGTGCTGGGCCGAAATTACTGAGAGTGGCCTTCTCCCGTGGTGGTTGATATGATGCATGATTCCTTGCTGTGGGACCTCTCTCCTCTGTCTGGGTGCTGGGCTGAAATAACTGAGAGTGGCCTTCTCCGGTGGTGGTTGATATGACGCATGATTCCTTGCTGTGGGACCTGTATCCTCTGTCTGGGTGCTGGGCCGAAATAACAGAAAGTGGCCTTCTCCGGTGGTGGTTGATATGACGCATGATTCCTTGCTGTGGGACCTCTGTCCTCTGTCTGGGTGCTAGGCCGAAATAACTGAGAGTGGCCTTCTCCGGTGGTGGTTGATATGACGCATGATTCCTTGCTGTGGGACCTCTCTCCTCTGTCTGGGTGCTGGGCCGAAATAACTCAGAGTGGCCTTCTCCGGTGGTGGTTGATATGACGCATGATTCCTTGCTGTGGGACCTCTCTCCTCTGTCTGGGTGCTGGGCCGAAATAACTCAGAGTGGCCTTCTCCAGTGGTGGGTGATATGACGCATGATTCCTTGATGTGTTACCTGTATACTCGGTCTGGGTGCTGGGCTGAAATAACTGAGTGGCCTTCTCCAGTGGTGGGTGATATGACGCATGATTCCTTGCTGTGGGACCTCTCTCCTCTGTCTGGGTGCTGGGGCCGAAATAACTGAGTGGCCTTCTCCAGTGGTGGGTGATATGACGCATGATTCCTTGCTGTGGGACCTCTCTCCTCTGTCTGGGTGCTGGGGCCAAAATAACTGAAAGTGGCCTTCTCCAGTGTTGGGTGATATGACGCATGATCCCTTGCAGTGGGACCTCTCTCCAATTGATGTTGGTTAAATATTATTTATTTTATTTTATTTTAATTCATTTCCCTATCCACATTTGTTTGCAGGGGACTTACCTACATTTTGCTGCCTTTGGCAGCCCTCTAGCCCGTTCCTGGACTATTGTACAGCTTTTTTAGTGCCTAAAAGTTCGGGTCCTCATTGACTTCAATGGGGTTCGGGATAAAGTTCGGGTCGAGTTCGGATCCCGAACCCGAACATTTTCGGGAAGTTCGGCCGAACTTCCCGAACCCGAACTTCCAGGTGTTCGCTCATCTCTAGACATCAATGAACACAATGGCCTATCTAAAAAAAGATTTTACAAATATATATATATATATATATATATATATATTGTGACACAGTGAGAGGTTCGGTGGTAAAAAACAGGTATTTTCCTCTCAGCCTGTGCTGCTGGGTTGATTGCAGCCAGGTGAGGGCAAATACTGGACCGGATTTTAGGTGCCGTTCCGGTTTTTTTAGGGGTTAATACCTAGCTGCCTTTAAAAGACAGCTGGGTTTATGCAAAGGTCTCTCTCTGTGTTTGGGATCTGAGCCCTGTGCTGGGCTGAAAAGCTGAGACCTGTGTGTCAGGAGAGCAGGCCATTTAAAGACGGTCAGTGGACTTTTTGTGTTGCCGAGCATTCAGCCAGGTGTGAACTGACACCTAGGATTTGAGGTGATTTAACCTGGAAACTGCTGGTGTTCCGTGGAGCTCTCAGGGCTGGAAGCAAGAGCTTGCAAAGAGGCGTGCAGTCTGCCTGGAAGCCTGAGGTTGGACTTTCCTGCGGCTGGGCTGACAGCCAGGTGTGAACATGCACCTAAACCACACAGGTGAATTTGATTCAGTCTTGGACTTTTGTTTTGCCTCAAGTTTTTGCTGTGTGTGAAGTAACACTAAGTGACTGTTTTGAGTTTTGTTTGTGCAAGTGTGAAATAAAACACTGTTTGCTGCACTACCTGGACTCTCTTTGCCTCTATACTGCACCCGCACCGCTGTCTACCAAAGCAACCCCCCCACATTTGGTGGAGGATGCGGGCAATTGCAGTGAGGCTGGCGTGAAGCCAAAACTTTTCGTAGCATTTATTTTTTTGGGCACTGTTGTATGTCCTGGATTAAGCCTGCCAAGCTGCAACCACCAACACAGGACAAGATGGAGGAGATGATAAAGCAGCTTGTCCAGGCCAACTTAAAGCTACAGCAGGCCATGGATGTCCAACAGCAGGCCATCGCACAGCAGCAAGAGACGAACAGACAACTGCTAGAGGCTAATCAGCGACAGCAGGACACGAACCAGCGGCTGCTGCAACATGTAATGGTGCTAGAAAAGTCAGGGATGCCTCCGGGAGTGCACGATGCCCGGAAAGCAGTCCGCACGGCCGTTCCCAAGATGACACCGACAGATGATGTTGAAACCTACTTGGCGATGTTCGAAAAGGTGGCTGTGAGAGAGAGACTACCCGAGACCAGTGGGCCGAGGTCATCGCTCCGTTTCTGGCGTCAGGACCCCAACAGGTTTACTTTGATTTACCGGACGACCAAGCAGCAGACTACTCTGTGGTTAAGGGTGAGATCCTGGCGAGACTGGGGGTGAATGTGTTGGTCAGGGCCCAGCGGGTACATCAGTGGGAGTTTAACCCAGCTGAGCCAGCACGACCCCAGTATTACAATTTGCTAAAACTCTTACAAAAATGGCTACCGCCTGACGTACTTAGTCCCACTGCTATGCTGGACCGTATTGTAGCTGACAAATTCTGGAGGGCATTGCCACTACCCCTCCAGCGCTGGGTTGGCCAGACATCTCCTACTAGTGCCCTGGAGATGGTGGACCTGGTCGAACGTTATGGGACTACTGAGGAACTTAAGGGGGGGGACTCTGGGGAAGGGAGTAATAAAGCCCAGAAAATCCCCTCCCCAGACCCTGCGGCCTGAGCTGAGAAAGACCGCACGGGATGTGCCCTTTGGGGATCAGGACTCTATAATCTGCTGGCGGTGCCAGGAGCCTGGCCATGTACGGGCCAACTGTCCCCTCCTGGGTGAGCCCATGGATGTAAACTTTGGGTATCGACAGTCATTGTATGCCAGAAGGGTCGATGTGTCAGAGGTTATCCATGATGAACATTTGTGTCGGGTGGAGGTGGGAGACACTCCAGTGGCAGCTCTGCTGGATTCGGGAGTCAGGTGACCCTGGTGAGGGCTTCCCTGGTGCGACCCACAGAGTTTACAGGCCGGAGAGTCGGGGTTTTCAGCATTCATGGAGATTTAAAAGAATACCCCACTGCTCTGTTGTCTGTAAGCACGTGTGTCGGCAGGCAGGTCCATGAGGTGGCTGTAACCACGAGTATGCCCTATGATGTGATAATAGGAAGAGAATTTCCATTGTTCCCAGCCCTGTGGCCGGCCATTGTACATACAGTTCCCAGACAGGTAGGAAAACTTCCAGTAGTGAGGCCTAGCCCAGGTGAGGTGTTAGAACCCCAGAAACCCAAGGCAGAGGGACCCACAGTAGGTCCGGTGGATGAGGGGAAGACAGTCCCCCTTAGTAGGATAGGTAGAAAACATAGGAAGGTGGCTCAGCCAGGCCAAAGCCGGACCTGCAATCGAGTGTCTGGGGTCCGTAGCCAAAGTGACCTGGTTTTGGTTGTTGGGCCACCTGTGGACAGTAAGGACAGCGCTAGGAGGAAGGGGACCTATAAAATAGCACAGAAAGTTGGAGACCCAAATTGCAAGGTACACCAGCCAGGACAGCAAAAGCCGGAGCCGGTCTACCATGTAAATTTACGGAAACCTTGGAAGGTTAGAGAGACTTGTATTGAGAACAACCTGCGGCCGGTTTATCTAGGGAAAGAGATTCCGGTCCCTCTGTCTGCTAACAGGGAAGCGGCTGCCACAGATAAAATTACTGGCAGCCTTTCCACTGAACAGACTCAGAGAGCCAAGGAGTTTGTTAGTCAGAACACAGAGGTGTTCTGTGATTTCCCTGAATGCCCTTCCATAACTCACCGTGATATTGTCACTGAGCCCCAGGCAAAAGTCTGGTTAAAGCCGTACCAGGTGCCCGTGGCTCGGCGACAAGCCATCTCTGAAAGAGTGATATGGGGTTGGCCGCAGCCTGTTGCCACCTGGACAAAGAAGGAAAGTCCTGGGTCACCAGAGGGTTCGGGTGACTTCAGAACTTTAGATTTTCAGTGGAACACAGAGCAGGGCAGTTACAGGGAAATGTGAGTGCCCGGTTCTGGTTATACTGTCTGGCGTGTGTTCACCCCCTCAGGGTTGAACAAAGGGGGGGGGGGGGTATGTGACACAGTGAGAGGTTCAGTGGTAAAAAACAGGTATTTTCCTCTCAGCCTGTGCTGCTGGGTTGATTGCAGCCAGGTGAGGGCAAATACTGGACCGGATTTTAGGTGCCGGTCCGGGTTTGTTTTGGGTTAATACCTAGCTGCCTTTAAAAGACAGCTGGGTTTATGCAAAGGTCTCTCTCTGTGTTTGGGATCTGAGCCCTGTGCTCTCAGGGCTGGAAGCAAGAGCTTGCAAAGAGGCGTGCAGTCTGCCTGGAAGCCTGAGGTTGGACTTTCCTGCGGCTGGGCTGACAGCCAGGTGTGAACATGCACCTAAACCACACAGGTGAATTTGATTCAGTCTTGGACTTTTGTTTTGCCTCAAGTTTTTGCTGTGTGTGAAGTAACACTAAGTGACTGTTTTGAGTTTTGTTTGTGCAAGTGTGAAATAAAACACTGTTTGCTGCACTACCTGGACTCTCTTTGCCTCTATACTGCACCCGCACCGCTGTCTACCAGAGCAACCTCCCCACAATATATATAAAAGATCAAATTCCACAGCACTTCCCAAAATAATGAAAAAAATTCCTTGTTTATTTAACAAGCAGACTGCTTGAGAAAGGTGCCATTGGGTGCACCGAAACGTCGCTTTTACTCGGTAAATAAACAAGGAATTTTTTTCATTATTTTGGGAAGTGCTGTGGAATTTGTTCTTTTATATAGTCGTGGGCATAGGGGAATGCCGTCACAGCTACTGGCACTCCAGTACATTATTTTCATGTGTACTTGCTGTGCGATCCATTACATATTTTATATATATATATATATATATTTATATATATATATATATATATATATATATATATATCTCCAACAAATTGGCGCAGCAGTCCTTTGGTAAAAATGAACAAAATGTGTTCATTAACACATGTTAACACAGCAACGTTTCAGCCCTCTCACAGAGCCATTTTCAAGCCAAGTGAATAACACAAATCAACATCATGTTTTTATACATAATTCATTATTAGTCCCACATGTGTGTCATTAGATTCACGTGATAAATGACATAAAAAAAAGTCCGTGTGCCAACAATTCATTCTGTGCAAAGTTCATCCAGAAAGCACCTCGTCCTCTTCCGCTGTACAAACTGACTGTGTATAATAAGGTACATAGTACAAAAAGTGAAAGTGCTCTTGTGCATATATATAAAAACAAAAAGAAGCCTGGCTTGCATCATACCCAGGACATGCTAGAAAATAGAATAGGAGAACAATGATTATACAGATTAAAATTACCTTGGCACCAATCACATGTAGATAGTTAAGATGGAGACTTCAGCGTACTCGGCGTACCTCTCATTCTAGTGCGCATGCCCTAAATTCATCCCGTAGCTTACTTCCTTATACCTACGGCTTGTATCGCAGGATCAGCTGCGCACGCGATGACAAAATCCTCGCGCCTGCGCATACTCATTAATATGCGAACAAGTCCATGCTGTTAAAGGGCAGGAGATCGGGCAAATGTCCACATACATGGTCCCACAGTAGCGCAACGAACAATCTATCATACTATATGAATGTATCTGTATAAATGTATATATATTACACCCCTCATGGGTTCAATCCTATATGTGTACACCCCTTCTGGGTCAGCTATAATTTAATAGATAAAGTCACATCTCCCTGTACATTGATTGTGCCTATATATTATCATTATTAAAAACCATACACACTCCAACCTTGAGTTTCTGTCTCCTACTAAACTTTCTTAGTTCTCTGTAGCAAAGCAGTCTATGCCAATATTTTTGGGTAACAAAAGTTATATAGCCAAATTGCATAATTCACCTGATACAACCATCCGGAGACCAAAAGGCAATCATGGCCCTAAGTTTCACGGATACCCCAGACAGTTCTTTAACTGAACATACTAGTGGTAACCCTAAAATCCACGTTGAGCCCCACAGGCTTCAGCATGTTGAGACAAAAGATCCACTTTAATTCAAATTTTTTGAGGTGAGCCTCCCTATTTCCTCCTCTTTTTGACATAGCTATATGTTCAAGGATCATAAAGCGCAGATCCGGCTCTCTGTTTTTTTTTTCGAAAAAATGTTTAGAGATCGGGAGATCCTTCCTCCCGTCCCTAATACTTTGTCAATGGTTGTTTAACCTTACTTTCATCTCTGTAGTTGTTTCCCCAACGTACAGTAGCTTGCACGGACACCATAGTACATACACAACCCATGCTGAACTACAGGTCAAATACTGATGAATCTTGTATTTTTCCTGTGTCATGGGGTGCATGAAATATTGTCCTTTGTGCATATATTTACAGTTAATGCAATTCAAGCAGGGGAAGCACCCACTGCTCTTAGTTTTAAAATACATTTGTTTTATTTCTTTTTTCACAGGAATTGCAGCTCTCACTAATTGGTCTTTAATACTCACTTAAATGTCTCTATTTGAGGGAACTCGCTTTGTATTGTGCCCCAATGCCTTCTAATAATTTCTTTTTGGAGAAAATTCATTATATGTAGTCACAAATGGGATCCTATCCATTCCTCGCTTAGTCTGTACCTTTTTTAATTCCTCCCTTGGAATAGTTTTCACCTTATTCATTTGTCTATTCAATAGGAACCTAGGATACCCCCTTTGAACAAAAGATTCACTAATTGTCTGCAGGGCCACTTCTATTTTTTTTTCTACATCGATAATTCGTTTCACTCTTATCATTTGACTGTATGGGAGTGAATTTATCATTTTTCTGGGATGACAACTTGTAAAATGTAATAATGTATTTTTGTCCGTTGGTTTCACGTGTAAATCCGTATGCATAGAGTCATCCTGTATATATACCACTGTATGAAGGAATTGCAGCCTATTTTCTGATACCACCCGGGTGAAACTGATACCCTCATCCATGGAGTTTAAGAACACATGGAATTCCTCCAAGGTCCCCATGGTTCCTTTCCAAATGAGGAACACGTTGTCTATGTACCTCCACCACGTCAATACATGCCTGTAGTGGGGAGATACATAGATAGGGCGCTCCTCAGGCTCATTTTGCCCACAGGCTCATATGGATTGGTTCCAGTTGGAGCTTGACTTGAACCACCTCTTCAGATCACTTAAACAGAGGGTGTGGTTCAGCTCTGGCTCCCTGGATCCTAAAAAGGAGACGGTATCTGACACACAAAGTTTAGGGTTATCATTGAAACAATTCGATCTCCATCTTAAAAGTGATTTTACACCTATTATCAGTTTGCATGCCATGGAAGTTTTTATGGAATCTGTTCATACAGATATTGCATGTCTTAGACAGGAGTGTCAGGGGAATGCTTTCTCTAGACCAAATATAACCACTGAGGAAATGAGGGCCTTGAACAGCCTGTCCAGTAACCACGATCTCACCATCAAACCTGCGGAGAAGGGTGGTGGGATCGTGTTTATGGACACTGCCAAATATGTACAAGAAATCAATAGACAACTGATGGAAGGAGATACGTATGAAATATTGAACAAGGATCCTAGATTTGATATTGCCAAGAAAATTGAGATGCTATTGAGCAAAGCATTACATGATGATATTATAGATAAACAACTAAAGGAGTTTTTGACTATTAAATCACCTGTTACTCCTCTGATATACATATTGCCCAAGATACATAAAAATATTAGGGACCCTCCTGGATGTCCTATTATATCTGGGAGAGAATCTATATGTTCGAACATTGCGATTTTTTTTGGATAAAGTCTTGAGACAATATGCAGCAGGCGCTAAATCATATATCAGAGATACAGGTGATTTTCTGAATAAGTTAGACAAGCTTAAATTAACAAAGAAATGTATCTTGGCATCGTTCGACATTGTATTTCTCTACACATCTCTAGATCATACAAGGGGTTTGGAGGCAGTGAAAGAGGTACTGTGGGGCTCTACATATTTGGACAGGACAAAAGAATTCCTGTTGGAACTATTGGAACTCACATTATTTTGTAACTATTTTTGTTTTCAGGATTGATTCTATTTTCAATGGGTGGGCGCGGCAATGGGGTCCAACGTTGCGCCCACTTATGCAAATATATTTGTGAGGTCACTTGAGGAGCGCCTTATCTATGTATCGCCCCACTACAGGCATGTATTGACGTGGTGGAGGTACATAGACGACGTGTTCCTCATTTGGACAGGAACCATGGGGGCCTTGGAGGAATTCCATGTGTTCTTAAACTCCATGGATGAGGGTATCAGTTTCACCTGGGTGGTATCAGAAAATAGGCTGTAATTCCTTGATACAGTGGTATATATACAGGATGACTATGCATGCGTATTTACACGTGAAACCAACGGACAAAAATACATTATTACAATTTACAAGTTGTCATCCCAGAAAAATGATAAATTCACTCCCATACAGTCTAAATTCACTCCCATACAGTCAAATGATAAGAGTGAAACGAATTATTGATGTAGAAGAAAAAATAGGAGTGGCCCTGCGGACAATGAGTGAATCTTTTGTTCAAAGGGGGTATCCTAGGTTCCTATTGAATAGACAGATGGATAAGGTGAAAACTATTCCAAGGGAGGAATTAAAAAAGGGACAGACTAAGCGAGGAATGGATAGGATCCCATTTGTGACTACATATAATGAATTTTCTCCAAAAATTGAAGAAATTATTAGAAGGCATTGGGGCTCAATACAAAGTGAGTTCCCTCAAATAGAGACAATTATGAAAGCTCCGGTTATGTCATATAGAAAAACTAAGAGTATTAAAGACCAATTAGTGAGAACTGCAATTCCTGCGAAAAAAGAAATAAAACAAATGTATTTTAAAACTAAGAGCAGTGGGTGCTTCCCCTGCTTGAATTGCATTAACTGTAAATAAATGCACAAAGGACAATATTTCATGCACCCCAGGACACACGAAAAATAAGATTCATCAGTATTTGACCTGTAGTTCAGCATGGGTTATGTATGTACTATGGTGTCCATGCAAGCTACTATACGTTGGGGAAACAACTACAGAGATGAAAGTAAGGTTAAATAACCATCGACAAAGTATTAGGGACGGGAGGAAGGATCTCCCGGTCTCTAAACATTTTTTCGAAAAAAAACAGAGAGCCGGATCTGCGCTTTATGATCCTTGAACATATAGCTATGTCAAAAAGAGGAGGAAATAGGGAGGCTCACCTCAAAAAATTTGAATTAAAGTGGATCTTTTGTCTCAACATGCTGAAGCCTGTGGGGCTCAACGTGGATTTTAGGGTTACCACTAGTATGTTCAGTTAAAGAACTGTCTGGGGTATCCGTGAAACTTAGGGCCATGATTGCCTTTTGGTCTCCGGATGGTTGTATCAGGTGAATTATGCAATTTGGCTATATAACTTTTGTTACCCCAAAATATTGGCATAGACTGCTTTGCTACAGAGAACTAAGAAAGTTTAGTAGGAGACAGCAACTCAAGTTTGGAGTGTGTATGGTTTTTAATAATGATAATATATAGGCACAATCAATGTACAGGGAGATGTGACTTTATCTATTAAATTATAGCTGACCCAGAAAGGGTGTACACATATAGGATTGAACCCATGAGGGGTGTAATATATATACATTTATACAGACACCCCTGACGAAGCTTGTGTGGAGCGAAACCCGGGTCGGGCAGATCCAGAGTATTTTATGCTATTTGCGCAATTTTATGGAAAAAGTTTGTGAGTACAATAAATGGTGATGATTTTATAGTGCATTGCGGTACTGACTATGAAGGTTATTTAACTCATGCATAGGAGTGAAGACACACGCATTTCACCAGAGTACCAACTATCCATTGATATGTTTGAATAATCGGAGGATCTGGTGAGTGAACTTGAAATAGCGCACTAAATCAATACTGGTGGTACTTCACTATGTGCCTTTCCTGATTCCACAGAGTGCTAAATACAGGATAAGGAAGGCGGTATATGCTTGGTTTGAACTGGTGGAAGGCCGGTTGTTGAAGTCACCTCCTGGGAGATTAATAAGTGGCTGTTTGCGCGGTCCAGATAAAGACATTTATACAGATACATTCATATAGTATGATAGATTGTTTGTTGCGCTACTGTGGGACCACGTATGTGGACATTTGCCCGATCTCCTGCCCTTTAACAGCATGGACTTGTTCGCATATGAATGAGTATGCGCAGGTGCGAGGATTTTGTCTTCGCGTGCGCAACTGATCCTGCGATACAAGCCGTGGGTATAAGGAAGTAAGCTACGGGATGAATTTAGGGCATGCGCACTAGAACGAGAGGTACGCCGAGTACGCTGAAGTTTCCATGTTCCCTAGCTACATGTGATTGGTGCCAAGGTAATTTTAATCTGTATAATCATTGTTCTCCTATTCTATTCTCTAGCATGTCTTGGGTATGATGCAAGCCAGGCTTCTTTTTGCTTTTATATATATGCACAAGAGCACTTTCACTTTTTGTACTATGTACCTTATTATACACAGTCAGTTTGTACAGCGGAGCAGGACGAGGTGCTTCCTGGATGAACTTTGCACAGAATGAATTGTTGGCACTTTTTTTTATGTCATTTATCACGTGAATCTAATGACACACATGTGGGACTAATAATGAATTATGTATAAAAACACGATGTTGATTTGTATTATTCACTTGGCTTGAAAATGGCTCTGTGAGAGGGCTGAAACGTTGCTGTGTTAACATGTGGAAATAAACACATTTGAAACACACTTAAGGTGCACTGTTGGATTTTTGCTTTTGTATATATATATATATTTATATATATAAATAATAAAATAAAATACTTAACCAAAAAAAAATAAACATCATGGGCATCGCCGCATGCGAAAATGCCAATGAATTAAAATATAACAATGGTAATGGCATACGACACATAGGGTAACTGGAAAAAAATAAAAATAGCCAATTTGCCATTTCTTGTTACTTCAACTCCCCAATAATTTTTTTAGAGAAAGTGATCAAAAAGTCGCACACACTTGAAAATTGAAAAGTACAGATCTCCCTGCAAAAAAATTAGTCCTCACACAGTCCGTACACATAACTACAAAAAAGTTATAGGGGTCAGAATATGGTGATTTTTTTTTTCTCAAAGGTTTTAATTTTTATTTTTTGTAATAAAACGCAAGAGACCATACTATCCTGGAGAATAAAGATAACAAGTCAATTTTACCACATAAATAAAAACCTTTGTCAGAATAATTTTTTTTCCCAATTCTACCACATTTGGATTTTTTTCTGCTTCCCACTATATGGTATGCAATCGTAAATGACGCCATGAGAACGTACAACTTGTCTCACAAACAATAAGACCTCATAAGGCTATGTGAACGGAAAAATAAAAAAGTTAGGACTATGGGAAGGCGGTGAGTGAAAAACGAAAACGCAAAAATGGAAAATCTCAGGGTCTTCTAAGGGTTAAAAGAAGTGTCATGCTGCTATTGCTGAAAATATATTTTTGTTTGTTTCTTTCATTTATGTATAAAGCAATAGCTAAGCACTAACCAGCAGTTGGAAGTTGCCTAAAAAGTTGCGCTTGTAAGATTGGCTTTCATGATTTTCTTTTAAGATGATAAAAGGTGTTGAAATCTCGAAAGGGTGGTAATGAAATTCTCCTTTCTGATATTCAAGAAGCAAGACGAGAAGTATACGAAGGATCCCACTCCTTCTGTCAGCATGCAGAGCCTGTTATGTAACACATAAAGGAAAGTTAAAAGAAAAGAAAGATAAGACATGACATCCCGCACTCTAATTTTATTTCTACCAGAAAAGAAGTTTATTCAACTTTTGACATGCTCTTAAGCAAGGTAGTATATAGTAACCAAAGAATCAGCAGGAACATGTTAAAATCATTTTATAGAAAAGCAGTATAATAGGCATAGAAAGATTCTGAATATATTTTTCTGTGGATAGCAGAAGACATTCTGTTGAGTCCAGCTGATGTATTATGTGAAATGATTAAATTAAAACATACCAAATATATAAAAGCCAAGGTAGATTGGGATCTTTCTATAGTAATAATTAGAAATCAGCGAATTTCTCAAAAATTCGGCCAGTTTGCCGAATTTTCCGAAAAAATTTGGTTCGATACGAATTTATTTGTGGTGAATCGCATTAAAAAACTGATATTTCCTGGTTGCAGAGAGGCGTTATAGAGGTGTAGAACACTGTGCCTTTCAATAACACGCATAGAGAGTCTGCTATGGTAGTGAAACCAGTAGAGTCAGTATGACATGTAGATGACAGGTGCCACTCTTAGAATCACTGCACACTTTACTTATTTGGGCAGTTACGGTGCCAAAACTGACCAAATAACTCAAGTGTGAACTCAGCCTTACAGGTCAATGTTAGTGTCAAGAAGAAGCGCACTCCAGTTACACTGTTGTCAGCTTATTCCACATAAATGTCTACAGAACCTGATCTATTACATGCTTATAAAAGTAGAGCCCCCCCCCCCGACAGAGTGGAGAGGGTGTCAGCAGTAAGTGTGTGTTGACATCACTGATTATTTTTCCCTTCCTCTGATCCATCAGAACAATAACCCCCAAAAAACGGATCCTGTCTGTGGAGCATCCGCCTTCACTCAGTCAGCATTTGGTGAATAATCCATCAGTATTGCTAAAGCCAAAAAAACAGGAGTGGACCCAAAACAGAGATGACACGTGAATGGAATATTTGCATGTCTTCTGTGTTTTGTACCCACTCCTGATTTTGGCTACCAAATCATAAACCAATTCTGATGGAAAATAGGGACCATGTCATGCAGGCTGTTACATAGACAGGATCTGTTGTGCGTCAGATTTTTTTCTGCCTTCTGACAGATCATAAGAAGGGTCAAATAAATGATGATGTCAGCCAGACTGAAAGCCAAAATAGTGCCCCAGTCAGGAAGTGGGGAGTGTGGGAACAGCATGAGTAGTCCACAAAGTGGCCCTATGACATAGTGTTAAGGTGGAAGCAGCATGAGGAGACCACAGAGTGGCCCCATGACAGTGTGGAGATGGCAGCAGCAGCATCAGGAGGCCACAGAGTGTCGCAATGACAGAGTCTGGAGATGGGGTCAGCAGTATCAGGAGGAGGCCACAGGGTGGCATAATGACAGTGTGGAGGTGGCAGCAGCAGCATCAGGAGGCCACAGGATGGCACAATGGCAGTGTGGAGGTGGCAGCAGCAGCATGAGGATACCACAGAGTGGCACAATGACAGAGTGTGAAGGTGGCATCAGCATCATCATAAGGGCCACAGAGTCGCAAGGTGACATAGTGTGGAGGTAGCAGCAGCATCAGGAGACCACAGAGTTGCAAGGTGACATAGTTTGGAGGTGGCAATACCAGTACCAGCTGAAGATAGTGGGTGAAAGAAGGAGCACTTAGCATCAGATGTGTGGCATCAGGCGGGTGGCAGCATCAGAATAGTAGCTGATGCAGGTAGCCAGAAGAAATCGGTCTCTTTTGTCAAAGTGTTGGTGTGGCACCATGGATGATCAAGTCTGATGCATCAGGCACTGGTGGGTGGAAATCCTGTCTAATCAACGCCTGATTCATTTTAACAAAGGTCAGTCTCTCCACATTTTGGGTGAATAGGAGCGTTCTTCTTGGGGTAACTACGGCCCCTGCAGCACTAAACACCCGCTCTGATGCCACATTACTGGCCGGGCAGGACAGCTTTTTCATGGCAAACTCTGCCAGTTGCGGCCACAAATCCAGTTTGGCTGCCCAGTAGTCTAGTGGATCTTCAATGTGGGGTGGCAGCGTGCTGTCCAAGTATGCCACCACCTGCTGGTTCAGGTCCTGCTCTAGATCTAGCTGCTGCTGCTGCTGGCGAGTGGTTTCTTCACGAGGCAGGTGAAGAAAGCTTTTATTCGACTGGACCGTGCTGCTCCAGAGTAAACAGGAATCTCCTCCCTTCCAAATCACACAGACTTCCTTTGGATATGGGAAAGCGTGCAGGTCACTTGGATTCACCTTTATGTTATGAACCTTTGTTGGAAATCAAAGTTGCCACAATAGTGAAGCACAATCACAATAGTTGAACCGCACAGGTTTTATTGTACTTACAAGATAAAAACCAATTTCAGGCAGTGTACATAAATCAGTCACCCGACCCGGGTTTCGCTTCAGAAAGCTTTGTCAAAAAACAACCACACCGCCGAGTAGGTGATTTTAACCCCAACACTGTGCACTGACTGACTGCTACCGCCACTGCTTCCGTGAACCAGTGCACCACTACTTTCCAGGCAGGTAGGCTCCTGAGAAGCGGGTGGTCTACCCTGGGCACGTTTGCCTCCCGACCTCCCACTGCTGCCACCCTGCTTATTCCCAGCCACGCTTGCGACTTGCTGGCTCTGCCGTTGCCTCACGGGCAAGCTGCCACCCAATTCTTCCTATGATGATGAGGTCCCTAATTCACCCGGCTCCCAAGTGCGATCAACTACATCATCATCATCGAGTTCTGTCTGCATATCACAAATGTCCTCTTCAACAGTCTCCGTGTCAGGAGCCTCACTGCTCTCAACACCAGCTCCCACGCCACTCTCCTCATCACCACTTGCCCGCCTAGCGGAGTAAGTGCCGGATGTCTCCTCCACGTCTTGACTGGCCAGTAGCTGCTGACTCTCCTCTAGTAGCTCTTCTTCGCTTAATTGTGGGGCTGACCCCACAGCATATAATACTTATCTGGCTGAGGGAACAGAAAAGGACAGAGGCAGGTTGAGGACAGGTGAGGGCCTACTCGCAGGCCATGCCAACTAAGGGTTGTGTCTGACAAACCCACTGACTCTTGGCTAGGGGTGTCTGATGTCAGTTGCTACGAAGTCGAAGATTGAGTCAGCCATTTAAGAACTGCTGGGTTGCTCGGGCCTCTCGAAGTGACCCCTGCTGCCACGGCCTCTTACTCTGCTGCAACCTCTGCCTGCACAAGAAACATTTAGGGCTCTGTCACTCCCCTGTGCAGGGCCTGGCACTTCTCTGTCTGACATACTGTTAGATCAAATAAATAAATAAACTGCAAATATTTTTTCTTTTGCCACTAACACACTCCACAAAAGGCTTTAGAACATATAACTGCACCGCTCATCGGCAAATATATTTTTTCTTTTTCCACTAATACACACCACAAATGGCTTTAGTACAGATAACTGCACCGCTGATCAGGAAATATATATATTTTTATCCCACTAATATGCCTCATTCACACGTCAATGTTTTGGTCAGTGCTTTCCATCAATAATTATGAGCCAAAACCTGGTGCGGCTCTAAACACAGAACAGGTGCAGATCTTTCCCTTATACCTTATCTCTGTCGAGGCTCCAATCTTGGTTTTGGCTCACAATCACTAATGGAAATCACAGACCAAAACACTGACGTGTGAATGAGGCAATACACGCCACAAAAGGCTTTAAAACATATAACTGCACCACTGATCGGCAAATATATATTTTCTTTTTCCACTAATACACGCTATAAAAGGCTTTAAAACATTCAACTGCATCGCTGATCTTCAAATATATTTTTTCCACTAAGACACGCCACAAACGGCTTTAGAACATACAACTGCACCGCTGATCGGCAAATATATTTTTTCTTTTTCCACTAATACACGCCATAAAAGGCTTTAGAACATTCAAGTACACCGCTGATATGCAAATATATTTTTTCTTTTTCCACTAATACACACCACAAAAGGCTTTAGAACATATAACTGCACCACTGAACGGCAAATATATTTTACTTTTGCCACTAATACACAACAAAAAGGGCTTTAATTTTAGCACTTCACCGCAAAACGGCTAATAAGCCCTTTTTTCCCACTAATACAAGCCCAAAAATGCTTTAGAATATATAACTGCACCGCACAAGGGCAAATAAATATTTTCTTTAAATAAACCCTGTTAATGGCGATATCAAACAGCACTTGCACCCTAATAAGAACGGTTTGCTGGAATTACAGAGCTGTATATTGGCAATTTGGATCCCCAGTCAGTGCAGCAAGGTGTAATTGGATTGTTCTTATTACCCAGGCTTTAACCCTGTTCAACATAAATGTTTTGGAATGATTCCTCCCTATCCTTTCCTTACACCTTGAATAATCTTTCCCTGCATTTGTAAATCTTTTTTTTTAGCACAATGACTTTTTTTCTAACACTGTCCCTAGCGCCTGCTGACATCTTTCCCTGTGCTGAGTACACTAGTAAATGGCAGAATCCAAGATGGCTGAGGCTATTTATAGGGCTGTGACATCAAATGGCTGGCTGGCTGCTGATTGGCTGCATGCATGGCATTATGGGTGATCCCACCTTCCCAGAGTTCCTTGCTCCATGTTCTCACACGTGCAGCAACCATTTTAGGAAAAAATATGATTCGTTACCACGAATCGTGAGGAAATTCGGCTTTGGTGAGAATCACATTTTTTTCTGAAATTCGGATCGAATTCCACTTCGTCAGCTGCGATTCGCTCATCTCTAGTTACCACGAAGAGTGAGGAAATTCGGATTTGGTGCGAATAAAATTTTTACTGAAGTTCGGATCGAATTCCACTTCGTTAAATTTGATTTGCTCATCTCTAGTATTAATCAATTACTTTATTTTTGCTTTCACAATATATGAGAAGAAAAACCTATTATATGTTGCCATTTAGCATTATCCTTTTAAACTGTTTGTGTGTAATAAAAAAGGGATAGCTCCGAATACTATAAACCTGATGCTTGACTCAATGTGTTATAATAAGTTATTCAAATAAGTGGCTAGTACATTCAAGCTAGTAAGATCAAGGAGAATAGAAAATTCAGTTACAGTGCATACAAAATAGTAGCAAAACGCATTTATACATATTCTTTTTGGACTACTGTGTAACTCAAGCATTACTGACAATCATTTGCAAATGGTATTCATTTTCACCTGGCATGCAAGATTTCATCTTATGAAAAATGGCAAACACTCACAAGCACTTTATTTGTGTCAATAATAAATGATGGAGTTGTGAATAAATTTTTTCCAAAAATCAAATACTATATACCGTATAAATTTAAAATAATGTTTGATTGGTGAGGATGCAGCTTCCAAGAACTCCGCTAATCATCGGAACTTCACTGGGACTGGGCTGTAGTATCGAGTTCGGATGAGCAAATGAGCAGTACCATTTTCTGAAGGAATGTCAGGAGCTGCCCGTCCCCACCTATCAAACATTGATGGTCAATCAATATGTCAAAAATGTTTTAGTCCTGGAAAATCACTTTAAAAAGGCATAAATAGTGTGGAGTCTGACAGCACAACAAGATCGCTGCTTGAATCCAAACTCCCACAATGCATATCCTAATACCTTCTATGTTGCAGTTTAAACCACTTCTATAATAGTGAAAATCAAAAAGACAAGCCTAAACATCACCTGGACACCCCCTCCCCCCAATGTAAAACTGGCTCAAACCCGACCAGGATTGAACAGTGTCCTGCAATTTACACCACAATGTTGACAAAGATGGTTCCAGACGTGCAACATGAGTATTTTAATCTTGTTGATTCAGATATGGACAACATGGCAAAACCTGTGGGGGCTGCTAGATCATCAGATTTTGCACCACTTTCAAAGTTCATGCAGGCTTTGTCATCGGTAATGAATAGTCTGCCAGACATAAAAGTGGAGGCCATAGATTAGAGATCTTAGAAGAAGCTCAGACAGTTGTTGCTTGCAACACCGAGCTTGAACAGAACTCTATAAACTCTGCCTGGCTGATGACAATGGTAGCTGCAGAAAAATTAAAGATTAAGGGGCTGCTAGCACATAAAGCATGGCCTGCTGCAGCAGTTCAAATATTTACTGACTTTTTGGGGAAGGATAACAAGATAATGACTGAAAGAATCCATTGGTCTTTGGGATTAAGTGTGAAGCCTCCTATACTTCAGAAACAGTGCCAACATTCTCAAAACTGCCAAAGATAAATATGAAGGGGAACTGATTTTGTTAATCCAAGACCTGACCTCCTTGACTCCGAGCAAGAAATGAACACTTCATCCGCTGACAGAACATCTGCGGAGTAATAAGATCTTGATCAAATGGATGTTTCCATTTGGCTTGGCTTTCACAAAACATGGAAAGATATTTCTAGCATTCCCACTCGGTTTCCAATCTCACCAATTTATGACAAGTAGAGTTGAGTGAACCCGAACTGTATAGTTAGGGTTCGTACTGAATTTAGGGGTGTTCGGGACATGGACCCGAACATTTTCAAAAAATGCGGCCATTTTAAGCACTGCAGTATACTGCATGTCTGCCAGCCTGCCAAGGACATCAGCCTAATCCTATTTTGTAGCTCAGTGAAGGAAAAAAAAACTTTTTTTTTCTGGCTGCTCAAGTCCCCTATATTGCCTTTTGTATGTTTAAGGGGTGACATAGTCCATTTATATCGCCTGGGCTCTGTGGTGCCACAGAGCACTTTTGTATACTATGCACTAAACCATTCCATGTCAGCTATCAAATAGTGCATCAGTGTATTTTAGTTAAAAAAAAAAAGTGGTCATCCTGATCCACCAAGCCTATTTTACACCGCCAAAATATATATTTGACATTTCTGCGGTGAAATAGGGAATCTGTGTAATTTTGGGGGGAAAACAGTATTCCTTGTCCACAAAACAGTTCTGCATACACCGTCCAACGACATATTTTATATTTCTGCATGGAAATAGTGCTTCTTTGTTTTTTATAGAAAAAAATACGTTATTCAAGGTCTACCAAACAGTCTGATATACCCATCACAACCACCTATTTTACATTGCTACTGTGAAATACAGCATAAGTGTATTTTTTTGACAAAAGAGTGGTAATTCTGATCCACAGAGCATCTTGAAATATACCGCCTAAATACCGATTTCACATTACAACTGAGAAATGGTGCATTATTCTTTTTTGTGTGAAAAAGGCAGTTATACATACACGGTACAAATATCAAATTTAAATTTACAGCAGTAAAATACAGCATTTTGGGGTTTTATTGAAAAAAGCTGTGTTAAGACCGAAAAAACTGTTGTGCATCTGTCGTTTAAATAATTACTTACAATTTATAGCAGTTAAAGACTGCATTTGTGAATTTTAGTGACCTAATCCGTGTTCTGGGTCCCCAAATATGGTGTCCATACATAGTATAAATATCTACTTTTAATGTACAAGAGTCAAAAACTGCATTTCGGGGTTTTATTGAAAAAAGCCGTGTTTTAGGCCAAAAAAACTGTTGTCCATCCGTTGTTTAAATCATTATTTCCAAGATATAGCAGTTAAAGACTGCATTTGTGAATTTTGGTGTCCAAATCTGTGTTCTGGGTCCCCAAATCTGGTGTCCATACATAGTATAAATATCTACTGTTAATGTACAGCAGTTTAAAAATGCATTTTGGGGTTTTATTGACAAAAGCCGTGTTTTAGCCCGAAAAAACTGTTATGCATCCAGCGTATGAATAAATAATTTCAATTTACAGCAGTGAAATGCTAATTTTCTGTATTTTATTACAAAAATATGTGTTCTTGTTCCACAAACCACTTGTGCATACAGCGTACCCAAACTTTTTTTTTACATTTCCGCATAGAAATTGAGAATCAGTGTATTTTGGGCACAAAAAACATTTATTCTGGGTCCACAGAGCATTTTTATGACACGGGCACTGCCTTAGCGAACGTAATTGTCGACTAGTGGCAGGAAAATTGACACCGGAGAGAGACCAATCTTTCAGCTTAGTGGGTGAACGCAAATAATGAGCAGAACATCGAATAAGGGACGTGGGCATGGTCGTGGTGGTGTTGGTGGAGCTCCTGTTGCTGGGAGAGGACGTGGCCATTCAGCGCCAACCACCGCTCCAAGTTAAACAACTTCCTCTGGTGCGATTAGGCAACATAATCTGCAGCATTATTTGATAGGCCCAAATGCCGCTCTACGGATGGTGAAGCCAGAACATGTACAGGCGATAGCAGATTGGGTGGCTGACAGTGCCTCCTGTTCCTTCACAGTATCTAACACCCAGTCCTCTGCAAAAAGCTCAGAGTTGGCACCTGCAGCCCATGCCCATCAGTCTTCCACCTCACCCCCTTGCAAATCAGCCAAGCAGTCAGAGCCCCAAATCATGCAGGAAAGTCTCATGCTTTTGATGACTCTGTTGGCAGGGTTTCCCCGGCCCATCCACCTAGCCCTGCCCCAGAAGAGGAAGACCTTGAATGCACTGATGCTCAACCACTTTTGCTGCAGGATGAGGACATGTAAATATCGCCACAAAACGTCTCTGATGATGACGAAACACAGGTGCCAACTGCTGTGGCTTTCTGCATTGTGAAGACCTACGAGGAGGGCAGGGGTCATGAATGGGTTGAAGATGATGTGGAGGATGATGAAGTCCTAGACCCAGACTGGACTGAAGGTCGTGCTAGTGAGGCGTGCAGTTCTGAGGAAGAGGCGGTGGTCGCACAAAGGCAACAGCACAGCAAAAGCAGGGTGTAAAAGCGCAGCGGCCGTTCCAGAGTCAATTTGCAACAATCTGGGTCTAAAATAGTGTCCATATTCTCTGGTTTTATAGGACATGTACTGACCGTCATACAAAAACAGTGTCTGATGCGCAAATCTAAATAATCTGGGCCTAATTTAGTGTCCACAGCCTGCGCCTCTCTGTGTCAAATACTGTATCACAGGTGAAACCAGTGAAATTTGGGGAAATGTACATTATTTGTGCCACATTTAGTGTCCACAGAGTGTGCCTCTCTATGTCAAATACTCTACCACAGGTGAAACCAGTGTATTTTGGGGAAATGTACATTATTTGTTCAACATCTACTGTCCACAGTGTGTGCCTCTTTGTGTCAAATACTGTACCACGGGTTAAACCAGTAAATTTTGGGGAAATGTACATTATTTGTGCAACATTTATTGTACGTAGTGTGTGCCTCTCTGTGTCAAATACTGTATAACTGTTGAAAACAGTGTTTTCTTGGTAAATGTACATTATTTGTGCAACATCTACTGTCCACAGCATGTGTCTATGTGTCAAATACTGTATAACTGTTTAAAACAGTGTATTTTGGGTAAATTTACATCATTTGTGCAACATTTAGTGTCCACAACGTGTGCCTTTCTGTGTTAAATACTGTATAACTGTTGAAAACAGTGTATTTTTGGGAAATGTACATTAATTTTGCAACATCTACTGTCCACAGTGTGTGCCTCTATGTGTCAAATACTGTACCACAGGTGAAACCAGTGTATTTTGGGTAAATGTACATAATTTGTGCAACATTTAGTGTCCACAGCGTGTGCCTCTCTGTGTCAAATACTGCACCACAGGTGAAACCAGTGTATTTTGGGGAAATCTACATTATTTGTGCAACATTTAGTTTCCACAGCGTGTGCCTCTCTGCATCAAATACTGTATAACTATTAAAAAACAGTGTATTTTGGGGAAATGTAAATTATTTGTGCAACATCTACTGTCCACAGTGTGTGTCTCTCTGTGTTAAATACTGTACCCCAGGTGAAACCAGTGTATTTTGGATAAATGTACATTATTTGTGCAACATTTAGTGTCCACATCGTGTGCCTCTCTATGTCAAATACTGTATAGCTGTTAAAAACTGTGTATTTTGGGGAAATGTACATTAATTGTGCAACATTTAGTGTCCACAGCGTGTGCCTCTCTGTGTCAAATACTGTACCACATGTGAAACCAGTGTATTTTGGGTAAATGTACATTATTTGTGCAACATTTAGTGTCCACAGCGTGTGCTTCTCCACATCAAATACTGTATAACTGTTGAAAACAGTGTATTTTGGGATAATGTACATTATTTGTGCAACATCTAGTGTGTTTGCATTTCATACATATGACTGACATATACTGTACTTTATCCGATGACGGTGTATGCTACTCTGTGAAATCAGGGCTACATCTCCTGTGTAAAGTGTAAGCATCCAAAATACCTGTTTAAATTTATTGGCGCGTACACTTACAAATCCTACGCTACTGTTCATGTGACATACTTTTAAGCATATATAACATTTAATATTAGGAATGCGGCCACTAAGGGACATGCAAGTGGCCGTGATGCTGATGGTGCATGCAGAGGCCGTGGCCCTGGGTGCAATTAAACTGAGTAAAAGAATGTAGCTGAGGGCCTGCAGGTGCGCTAACCCTCTAAAACAGTGATGTCGATGGCGAACCTTTTAGAGACTGAGTGCCGAAACTGCAACCCAAAACCCACTTATTTATCGCAAAGTGCCCACATTATCATTCACCCTGAATACTACAGTCCAATATAGTATATCTTCCATGTTCCTTAACATTTAGCTATAGCTGTAGATTGCCAGTTCGTGCGACATGTCCTCTTTGGACACCCAGTAGTTGTAAGGCAAAGAGGGATCACTGAGGACGCTGACACGGTCTGCTATGTACTCCTTCACTATCTTCCACATTTTTTTCCGTTCTTGGGACACTAGGCTGCGCATCAAGGTAAGGGTACTGGTGGGGTGTCATGAAACTGTCCCAGGCCTTGGAGAGTGTTGTCCTGCCTCTGTTGGAACTGCTGTGTGTTCCCCTCATCTTCCCTCCTGGGTTGCCCAAGGAACTACATACTCTGCCGCCAGCGTTAACAGATGGAAATTTATTGAGCAATTTTTAAAGAAAGACCTTCTGGTATTGCACCATTTTGCTAGTCCTCTCCACCACAGGAATTAGAGATGAGAAGTTCTCTTTGTAGTCCCCCGCTACACCCTCGAAGGGTAAACTGAACAACCAGTAATAGCTTTTGTGCAAAATGCGTAGAATGCGAGGGTCACAGGAAAGGCAGCATAACATAAAGTCAGCCTTGTGTGTCAGAGTCCCAACAGACAAGACGTTGCTGTCCTCATCAGGAGGATGACTTTCAGTCTCCTTATCTTCTTCCTCCTCTCCTGCCCATCTATGATGAACAGATGGAATAAACCTGCTATGGTTACTAACCTCTGTAGCGGAGGCAACCGTCTCTTGCTCCTCCTCATAATCATCATCATCCAATTTACACTGACAAGACAAACTGAGAGTGGTCTGGCTATCACCCTGTGTAATGTCTTCCCCCTAGTTCCACCTCTTCCACATGTAAAGCATCCGCCTTCATAGTTAGCAGCCAGAGTTTCAGTAGACACGGAAGTGGGATGGTTAGGCTGATAATAGCGCCATCGCCACTCACCATCTGTGTTTATCCTTCAAAGTTGCCTAAAACCTCACAGAGATCAGACATACTAGACCAAGTTGCAGCTGGTATTCTACTACTGCCTTCTGCTGCTCACAAAGCATGGCCAACATGTGTAATGTGGAATGCCAGCACGTGCTCACATCGCAACAACAGTCGGTTAGCTGGCAAATCCAACGCTGCAGCAACGTTGCCAGACCGTCTGCAGCTGTAGATGACTTTCTGAAATGGGCACACACACGGGGCACCCTCATCAGTAGCTCAGGTAAATTGGGGTAGGTTTGGAGAAAGTTGAGAACACTTGGGCTAGGCATGGAATGGCCGGATCCCGGACATTAAAGAGGGATCCGCATGGACGTATCATCATTTGCCCCATTTAAAAGTTTGTCTTCTTCACTGGGCAGAGGTTGTTTTCTGCCCAGTGATTAGGATTATATTATTACTACAGGTTTTTGAAGGACAATTTCCCGACGTTTTGCTGTGGTCACTGGGCAGAGTTGTCATTCTGCCCGGTGTGGGCCATGCTTGCCAGAGGGCTGGCCCTGTTATGTTCCAGTGTTTGAGTTGTTATTGTTTGAGTTTGAGTTTATGACTACGCTGTAAAATACTGTATGTTATGGTTGCTTGTTATTTACGAGTTCTTAAACAGGCCATGCCATTAGTTTACCTCCACTCTTGTGTGTTATGTTTTTATATATATTAATGTATAAGTTTGGGATGTTTGTTGTGCATGGTACCTATTTGCTGTATGATTACCATGTGGGTGAGCTTGTCGAGCTACAAAGCTGCCAACAAGTTATGGCCATTATCAGACACAACCAACCTGGTCCCTTATACCCTGCCACAGCTCTGCTTGTCACCCAAGCAAATGAG
Organism: Bufotes viridis; assembly: GCA_033119425.1. Classification (NCBI taxonomy): domain Eukaryota; kingdom Metazoa; phylum Chordata; class Amphibia; order Anura; family Bufonidae; genus Bufotes; species Bufotes viridis. The sequence continues at coordinate 298,592,091 of CM065589.1, read as the reverse complement.
TTTCAGTACGGCTTGTTGCTGCTTCCCCTCTGCCGTGCTACACTGCTTCCAGCTACTGACTGATGGTTGACTGCTGATGCAAGATGAGAATTCTGAGTTTGCAGTGGAGGAGGAGGTTGAGGCGGAGGAGGAGAAGGGGTAGTTGCAGTCACTAATGTAGGTGGTGGCAGAAATCCTGATGGAAGTAGGGCCCGCAATTCTTGACATTGGTAGCACCTGTGGAATCCCAGGCTACGATTCGCTACCGGCCTTCACAAGGTTAACCCAGTGTGCCGCCATGGAAATGTATCATCCCTGGCCAAAAGCACTTGTCAATGTGTCCGTTGTTAAGTGGACCTTCACAATAACTGCGTTGGTCAGGGCACGGGTGATGTTACATGAAATAATTGCCGGTGTAATGCGGGGACGGCACACAGATAAAAAATAGTGGCGGCTGTGTCTCATCCGCATCATTCACCTCATGAAACACTAATTGCCATTCCCCACCGTTATCTTATTTTGACTGTGGATGCTGAAGAGTTTGGGGATCAGTGCACAAGATCTCTTCATGTCCCCCTTCAGGGAGGGTCAGCTCGCCTGAAGGCCCTCAACTACAATATTTTACAGGGTCAGCTCAGCAGCAGTCCCTCACGTACAATATTTTTCAGGGTCAGCTCAGCAGCAGGCGCTCGCCTATAATTTTTTGCAATGCTCAGCAGCAGCCTAATGTTTTGGAGGGTCACCAGCAGGCCATCAATGATAATTTTTCAAGGGTGTGTATGATGCCCTCATTTATGTGTAACAAAGGGTGTATTGCAGTGCCGGTTCCTTGTAATTTTTGGCAGCCCTTTCACTTTGTGCATAGGCTTTATGACTGTAGGAGTCCCACTACCTGAACAATTGTACCACAATGTGAATGAGGCCCTCCTTTATGTGATATGCAGGCTGTTTTGGAGTGCCTCTTGCTTGTAATTTTTGGCAGCACTTGCACTTTATATACAATTGTATATACAGGAAATAATGTTTACTAGCAATTTTTCCTGTGAAATTGAGTTTTTTTTTTTTTTTTTTTTTTGGGGGGGGGGGTTTTGTGTGTATTTTTGTCAGTCTGTAAAAGTGGCAAAAGTGGCATACAACTCGGACAACATGGTTCCCAGCAGCGACCTGGGAGTCCAAGAAGCATCCAGACATCGTCCCCATGCTGTTCCTGATCCATTTCAGTGGTGTTTCTGTCACTTTCTGACCTTTTCCTATGGATCGGGCACCCTCCCCTCTTCAGAGCAGGGGGTGCCTGGTTGTCTCCAATTGACTTCCATTATACTCGGGTGCTTGGCCGAGCACACGAACATAGCAATGTGTTCGGCCCGAACATCCGAACACCTGAATACTTTGCTGCTCGCTCATCACTAGATACCACCGTCATCCTAATGAAAGATACTTTTTCATTTTAACTTGTTGTGTTGGAGGTAGTCAGGCAAAGGTAAAAAGAGTTATTAATCATTGGGACAATTTTTCTCCAATGTTATACACGTAATTGAAACTGTAAGCCTCTGATTTGGCATTTTTATTTAGTGGGAACACTGGATCTGTGGCATTCTATGAGGACTCATTATATCGTCTGTGCTTGGCAGCTGAAGGCAGCTATGTTGGTCACATGTACGTATGTTCCCACATTTCTGAGAAAAACAATGTTTTAATATATGCAAATGGGCCTCTGGGAGAAATGGGGCATTGGTGTTACACCTAGAGGCTCAGCTCTCTCTGCCACTCTCCCTCCTCCTTGATTGACAAAACCAGGCAGTTAAAATGTCATCACACCTTGTTCTGTCAATCAAAGTGCAGAGGGCGTGACAGTGACAGCTGCAGAGAGAGCTGAGCCTCTAGGAGTAATGGGAATGCCCCATTGCTCCTAGAGGCTCATTTGCATATATTAAACTTCATTTTTCTCAGAAATGTGGGCACATATGATTGAAAATGGGACCAACACAGGTGCTTTCCCGTGACAAGCACACCTGCAACATGTCAGCCAGTTTCATACATGTAGGTACAAAACTGCTGACAGATGCCCTTTAATGTCTGCTGACAGATGCCCTTTAAGGTTTAAATACTCCGCAGAAAAGGTCCCAATTTTTTTTTTTTACATTACTAAGGAAGTCCAAGACTGAGATCTGTCTCTTTCACATTTAAGAGAGAGAAGGTTGCCATCACTCTCTCATGCACATACATTTAATATATAGATATAGGGGCAGATTGATCAAGAAAAGTAGATAGAAACAGTCTGTTACATTTTACAAGTGCACATCCCATTTCCCTAAAGAGAGCCATACCGAAGTCTCAGGTACAAAGAATCAGGCGCATTGTATCAAACCAAAAGGTACAGCTACAGAGACAATGAACAAGTAAAAAAAGGAAATGTTGATTAGGTTTATGTCCAGGGGTTATCCCGCACAAAATTTTTAAGGAAGCTACAATAACATCTTCCCAGATTACTAATAATAAAATAGACCCACATGTAGCATTCATACATAAGTTTCATCCATTCAATGAACAATTTGATTGCATTGTTCGTAAGCACTGGCCATTACTGCATAGATCGTACCCACAGATAGTGGAATTTAAAAATCCTCCGCTGATTTCTAAGAAGCTAAATACAAGCTATCGTGACCAATTGGTTCATGCCGATATAGGCACAATTAAAGCGATTCCCCTTTAGAGGACAATAGGTAACCAGAGGAACAGTACCGACCCTTCTTTGCATTGTGCGCAGTGATCGCATACAATTAAGGTAGAGTCTTTTTATCACCCACACACAGGTAAAGCCTTTAAAATGAGGGTTTTTTTTTACCTGTAAATCCACCTATGTGATTTATTTGATTAAATGTCCCTGTGGCTTATGTTACATCGGTGAAAATATACAACTAGTGAGAGATCGTATTTGTAAGCATAAATTGAACATATGCACTGGCAATCTATTACCATTACCAGCTCATTGTCATAGCTCTCACTATTCTATTTCTCAGCTGAGATTTCAGGTGTTGGAGCAGGTCAAAAGACATAGGAGAGGGGGTGATGACATAAAAAAGTCAATTATTACATACAGAGGCTTAATGGATTCATACCCAGGGTACTTTACAACCCAGGGGATTGAATATTGGGAATATGACGGTGCCCAATTGACGAGTTATACTTCCGATATAGCTGTGATATTTATTTTGACAGCAAATCCAAGATGATTCACTGCAGACTAGCGGTATCTACATTATATTTTGTTGTGTATGTTAATTGTATTTGTGGTATTTCATTTTGTTTGATTTGATTGAGTTTATTGGATGTCCAATAGAAGTTTTTTAGCGCCTAGTGTTGGCATCTCATGTCATTACATGTGGGAGGGATTTGTATTTAAGATTGGGAATTATTTCATTTTGTGTTTTGACGAAGGCTGGGCGGGCCGAAATGCGTCCTTATACTCGAATATTTGTACATGGATGGAATAAAAAGCATATGAACTGAAGATAACAAGCGTCCACTGGTATTTTGTTACAGTGTCTTCTGGAGATTTTCTTCTTCCAGTGCCGGCGCGCATTTAAGGTCGGGTGCAGACCATTTCCTTCTTTGAGTACATTGTATAGCAACTAACAGAAATGCAACAGCACTTTACAACCAGCACTCTGCCCTAACTCTATGCTAGAAGTTAATAGAGGCGTCCGTGTACATTTTGATCAAAAAGTAATAAGCCACTCGCTGCGCCAAGGCCACCTCTTTGAGTGGTCCTAATGCTAAATCCTACCTGTTGTGGGCCATGACAGCCACATAAAATCCAGGGAGTGCAGGCCCCGCATGCATGCTGGATCAACCCTGCTTTTTAACCTTTTTAGTGCCATAACAGCCTCCATTAAATCCAGGGATGCAGGTACCAACATGCATGCTGAGCCCACTATGTACTCCTCCTGGACAGTGTTGCCTACCTCCTCCACTCTCGATTCCACCTACACTGCCATAGTGACCGCCTCCTCAACCTCCTACTCCACACCCACCTCCTCCTCCGAGTTCAAGATTGTTATTTTTACATTTTATTTATTTTATTTTATTTTAAGTTATTTCCCTATCCAATTTTGTTTGCAGAGCACTTGCCATGCTCTTAAAGGGAATCTGTCAGCTCCGAAACACATTCCAAGCTGGCAGCAGTACCTGACAGTAGGCAGCAGTGTGATTCTGACGAACATTGTCTTCCTGAAGCCAGATGAAGCAAAAGCTGTAAAAACGTTGTTTAATCCCCGGCTGGCGCGCAATTTGGAGACCCAGAGGTTGAATGGGGCAGACCCATCAGTCAGTACGGGTAGGTGTATCCACTCATACTGCTCCATCATGTTGCTAAAATGTTGCCTCCTGCTAAAACGTTGCATATCAGCTAGTGGTGCTGGTTGTTGTAGTGTGGTGACAAAGCATTTCCACATGTCGGCCATGCTAACCCTGCCTTCTGAGGTGCTGGCGGTGCCCCGGCTGCGTTGGCGACCTCTTCCTCCTCCTCTGCCTTCGCCTTCTGCTTCTACTGAGGTCCCGATGTCAGTTTGGAATGCCATCAGCAGCGCGTCTACCAGTGTGAGCTTGTACTTGTGCATCTTCTGATTACGCTCCATGTGGGCGACTTGGCGGTCGTTGCGCAGGCACTGCAGCATGTAGTCGCTCGTGTGTGCAAGGCTGCACAGAAAAAACGACAAGCTGTCCTCTGTGGAAGGTGTATCGTCTGTGTCCTCGGTATCCCCCCAGCCACGCTGCAGTGATGGCCCTGAACTGCTTTGGGTGCCACCCTGCTGTGCACACGGTTCCTCCTCAACCTCCCCTTCCTCCTCATCCTCCCGAACTGTGCCCTGGCTGTACAATTGTGTACCTGGCCTATGTTGGTGCAGGAACCCACCCTCTGAGCCACTTGTGAATGACTGGCCTGATAACCGTGGAAATGATCCCTATTCCTCCTGTGCCACATGCTCTTCTATCGCCCGATGCGTTTTTCCAAGGAGACATAGAAGTGGTATAGTAATGCTGAGAACGGCGTCATCGGCACTGGCCATGTTGGTGGAGTAGTCCAAACAGCACAACAAGGCACACAAGTCACGCATGGAGGCCCACTCAGTGGCGGTGAAGTGGTGCCTTTCCGCAGAGCGACTCAACCATGCGTGCTGCAGCTGAAACTCCACTATCGCCTGCTGCTGCCCAGTCTCTCCACCATGTGCAAGGTGGAGTTCCACCTTGTGGGCACGTCGCATATGAGGCAGTGAGCAGGAAGGCCGAAGTTACACTGCAGAGCAGACAGGCGAGCAGCAGCAGGGTGAGAACGCCAAAAGCACTCACAGATGGCCCTCACTTTCTGCAACAGCTATGACATATAGGGGTAAGTTTTCAGGAATTTCTGCACAACCAAATTCAGCACATGCGCTTGGCAAGGGATGTGCATCAAACCGGCTAGGCCCAGAGCTGCTACGAAATTATCGCACACCACCAGGCCGAGCTTAAAGCTCAGTGGCACCAACCACTAATCGGTCTGTTGTTCCATGCCCGTCCACAGCTCCTGCGCGGTGTGGGGTTTGTCCCCCAAACAGAAGAGTTTCAAAACTGCCTGCTGTCATTTTTCCCTGGCTGTGCTGAAGTTGGTGGTGAAGGTGTTACCCTGACTGGATGAGGAGGTGGTAGAGGAGGACGAAGCGGAGTAGGAGAAGGAGGAAACAGGAGGCAAAGAGAAATGTCTTGCAATCCTCGGTGGTGGAAGGATATGCGCCAAACAGCTATCCTTCTCAGGCCCAGCCGCCACTGCATTTACCCAGTGTGCTGTTAGGGAGATATAATGTCCCTGGCATTGCGCAGTGCACACCTGATTTTGTCCCGCACTTTTTTGTGCAGGTAAGGGATGGCTCATCTGGAAAAGTAGTGGCGGCTGGGAACGATGTACTGTAAGACAGCAAGCGCCATAAGGTTTTTAAAAATCTCTGCCTCCACCAGGCCAGGAATTTTGAAATGCTGGCATTCAGGGCCAGGGATTGCAAGTGGGGGGGGTGCTTCCTCTCTCGCTCCATTGTTTAGAAAATGCACAGCTGAACCCTGCCATGGGACATTGTGGTGCTGCTTGTTGAAGTTCACAGACGTGGTTGCGTTGCTGACACATCCTCTTTTTGCGGGGTGGCCGATGCCACTGTCACTCCAGAGGTGGAAGAAGAGGAGGAGACTTCAGCAGAAGAGGGAGCAGGAGGAGCCTGAGACCTTTCTTGGTTTTGGAGATGTTTACTCCACTGCAGCGTGCTTTGCACTTTGATGCGTGGTCATGCAGGTTGCGCTCAGGTTTAGAACGTTATGCCTCGCTTCAAGCTCTGATTGCACAGCCTGCAGACTAGTGATGAGCCAGCACCAATGTGTTCGGGTGTTTGGGTACTGGGTCCGAACACATAGCGATATTCGTGCGCTCGGCCAAGCACCCGAGTATAATGGAAGTCAATAGGAGACAACCAGGCACCCCCTGCTCGGATGAGGGGAGGGTGCCTGGTCCATTGGAAAAGGTCATAAAGTGAAAGAAACACCACCGAAATCGATCTGGAACAGCGCAGGGACCATGTCTGGGTGCATCTTGGACTCCAATGTCGCTGCTGTGAACCATATTGTCCCAGTTGTCCGCCACTTTTACATAGTGACAAAATCACGTCCAAAATCCCGCCCCCTCAAAAAAAAAAAATACATTCTTAGAGGTAAAATTGTTAGTAAACATTCTTTCCTGTACATTCCATTGTATATACAGTGCAAATGCTGCCAAAAATTACAAGGAAGAAGCACTCCGATACAGCCTGTAGATCACATAAAGGAGGGCCTCATTCACATGTTGCTACAATAGTTCAGGTATACTACTGCACTCATAAAGCCGATGCACTAAGTGAAAGTGCTGCCAAAAATTACAAGGAATCGGCACTCCAATACACCCTTTATTACACATAAAGGAGGGCATCATACACACACTTGAAAAATTATAATTGATGGCCTACTGGTGACCCTCAAAAACATTTGGAGCAAGGGCGTGATGGTTACCCTCTAAAACATTATAGTTGAGGGCCTGAATGTGAGCGGACCCTATAGAAAATTGTCGTGAGGGCCTGAAGGTGAGCGAACCCAATAAAACATTGTAGTGATGGCCAACAGGTTAGCAGACCATATAAAACATTAGAGGTAACATAGTAACATAGTAACATAGTATATAAGACCGAATAAAGACATTTGTCCATCCAGTTCGACCTGTTTCCTGCAAGTTGATCCAGAGGAAGGCAAAAAACCCCTGTGAGGTAGAGCCAATTTTCCCCACTTAAGGGGAAAAAATTCCTTCCCGACTCCAATCAAGCAGTCAGAACAACTCCCTGGATCAACGACCTATCTCTAGTAGCTATAGCCTGAAATATTATTACGCTCCAGAAATACATCCAGGCCCCTCTTGAATTCCTTTATTGTACTCACCATCACCACCTCCTCAGGCAGAGAGTTTCATAGTCTCACTGCTCTTACTGTGAAGAACCCTTTTCTATGTTTGTGTACAAACCTTCTTTCCTCTAGACGCAGAGGATGTCCCCTCGTCACAGTCACAGTCCTGGGGATAAATAGATGATGGGAGAGATCTCTGTACTGACCCCTGATATATTTATACATAGTTATTAGATCTCCCCTCAGTTGTCTTTTTTCTAAAGTGAATAACCCTAATTTTGATACCCTTTCAGGGTACTGTAGTTGCCCCATTCCAGTTATTACTTTAGTTGCCCTCCTCTAAACCCTCTCTAGCTCTGCTATGTTTGCCTTGTTCACAGGAGCCCAGAACTGTACACAGTACTCCATGTGTGGTCTGACTAGTGATTTATAAAGTGGTAAGACTATATTTTCATCACAGGCATCTATGCCCCTTTTGATGCAACCCATTATCTTATTGGCCTTAGCAGCAGCTGCCTGACACTGGTTTTTACAGCTTAGTTTGTTATTTATTAAAATTCCTAGATCCTTTTCCATGTCAGTGTTACTGAGTGTTTTACCATTTAGTATGTACGGGTGACTTGCATTATTCCTTCCCATGTGCATAACTTTACATTTGTCAGTGTTAAACCTCATCTGCCATTTCTCTGCCCAAGCCCCCAATCTATCCAGATCCCTCTGTAGCAGAAAACTGTCCTCTTCAGTGTTAATTACTTTGAACAGTTTAGTGTCATCTGCAAAAATTGATATTTTACTGTGCAAGCCTTCTACAAGATCATTAATAAATATATTGAAGAGAATAGGGCCCAATACTGACCCCTGAGGTACCCCACTAGTGACAGTGACCCAATCTGAGTGTGTACCGTTAATAACCACTCTCTGTTTTCTATTACTGAGCCAGTTACTTACCCACATACAAACATTTTCTCCCAGTCCAAGTGTTCTCATTTTATATACTAACCTTTTGTGTGGTACAGTGTCAAATGCTTTGGAGAAGTCCAGATATATGACATCCACTGATTCACCCCGGTCCAGTCAAGAACTTACCTCCTCATAGAAACTGATTAAATTAGTTTGACATGACCGATCCCTCATGAAGCCATGCTGATATTGTGTAATTTGCTTATTTTCATTGAGATACTCCAAGATAGCATCTCTTACAAAACCTTCAAACAGTTTACCCACAACAGATGTTAAACTTACCGGCCTATAATTTCCAGGCTCTGTTTTTGGACCCTTTTTGAATATTGGCACCACATTTGCTATATGCCAGTCTGGTGGAACATTCCCTGTCAGTATGGAGTCCGTGAATATCAAAAATAAGGGTCTGGCTAGGACATCACTTAATTCTCTTAGGATACGGGGGTGCATGCCATCCGATGCTGGCGATTTGTCTATTTTAATCTTTTTAAGTCGCTGCTGTACTTCTTCCTGGGTCAGACAGGGCACTTTTAAAGGGGAATTTACTTTTACATTTTGCATTTCATCTGACAGTTTATTTTCCTCAGTGAAAACAGTGGAGAAGAAAATATTTAATAGCTTAGCTTTATCCTCGTCGCTTTCTGCAACTCCCCCCTCATTGCTATGTAGAGGGCCGACTCCTTCAGATTTATATTTTTTACCATTTATATAATTGAAAAACATTTTAGGGTTAGTTTTGTTCTCTTTGGCAATTAATCTCTCGGTCTCTAGTTTGGCAGTTTTTATTAGTTTTTTACATATTAAATTTTTTTCCTTATAGTTTATCAGAGCTTCCTGGCTCCCCTCCTGTTTTAGTGATTTATATGCTTTCTTTTTGTCATTTATTGCTTTTTTACGGTTCTATTTATCCACATTGGTTTCTTCTTATTTCATGGCCTTTTATTTCTATAAGGTATGCATCGATCACAATTAGATGTTACGATGCTTTTAAAAATCTCCCATTTTGTGGTTGTATTTTTATTTTTGAGGACTTTGTCCCAGTTAATTGGGCCTATGGCCTCTCTTAGTTGGCTAAATTTTGCTTTTTTGAAGTCCGGTATTCTTGTTCCTCCCTGTAGAAACTCTCGTGTAAAGGATAATTGGAAGGTTATCACTTTATGGTCACTATTTCCCAGGTGTCCCCCGACCTGCACGTCTGTTGTTCTATCAGGTCTATTGGTTAATACTAAGTCCAGTATGGCCGTCCCTCTAGTTGGGTCCTGAACAATTTGGGAAAGGTAATTGTCTTTGGCTATTGCCAAGAACCTGTTTCCTTTATGGGATGTACAGGTTTCAGTTTCCCAGTCTATATCTGGGTAGTTGAAGTCCCCCATAATAACCACCTCATTATGGTTTTCCTCCTTGTTTATCTCGTTTAGTAATAGATTTTCTGCGGACTCTGGTATATTAGGTGGTTTATAGTAAACTCCTATTAGTAATTTATTATTGTTTTTGGCTCCATTTATCTCCACCCACAATGAATCCACATTTTCGTGTCCCTCACAGATGTCTTCCCGGAGTGTGGGCTTTAGACAGGACTTTATGTAAAGGCAGCCCCCTCCCCCTCTCCGGTTTTGACGATCCTTTCTGAACAGATTGTAACCTTGTACATTAACAGCCCAGTCATAGCTATCGTCCAGCCATGTCTCAGTTATTCCCACTATGTCATAATCCTCCTCACACATCACTAATTCCAGTTCCCCAGTTTTATTAGTCAGGCTTCTGGCATTAGTATACATACATTTGAGAGGTTTATGCATATTTTTTGCCCTACACCTTTCCTTCTGAACTTTTCTAGTCCCTCCTTCCATTCCTCCCCCAGTCCCACTACCTTGCCCCCGGTCTCTATCTGCACTATCTTCCCCTCCTATAATGTAATTTACCCCCCCAGTCCCTAGTTTAAACACTCCTCCAACCTTCTAGCCATCTTTCTCCCCAACACGGCTGCCCTTTCCCCATTGAGGTGCAGCCCGTCCCTACGATAGAGCCTGTAGCCGATAGCAAAGTCAGCCCAGTTCTCCATGAACCCAAAACCCTGTTTCCTACACCAGTTCTTGAGCCACTTGTTAACCTCTCTAATCTCCCTCTGCCTTTCTTGTGTGGCCCGTGGTACAGGCAGTATTTTGGAAAATACTACCTTTGAGGTCCTTGCCCTAAGCTTTTCACCTAAATCCCTGAAATCATTCTTAAGGACACTCCACCTACCTCTAACTTTGTCATTGGTTCCGATATGGACCATGACCGCTGTATCTTCTCCAGACCCTCCCAGTAATCTGTCAACCCGATCTGCGATGTGTCGAACTCTAGCGCCAGGAAGGCAGCACACTGTTCGGTGATCACGATCTTTGTGACAGATCGCCCTATCTGTTCCCCTAATAATTGAGTCTCCCACTACCAGCACCTGTCTGGCCTGCCCTGCTCTCCTGGTCCCCTGCTTACTGGAGCTGACATTCCCCTGACCGACAGAGGAAGTGTCTGGCTGCAGCAGTGCTGTCCCTAAGCTGCCATCCCCCTCATCTGCCAAACGTGCAAACTTGTTGGGGAGTGTCAGATCAGGGCTAGCCTCCCTGGCACTCTTCTCTCTACCCCCCTTTCTTACTGTCACCCAGCTAGCTACCTCACTTTCCTCAGCCTCCTTACTGTCACCCTTCCCCTGAACTACCCCAAAGACTGCTTGCTCGGTGAGCAGCAAACTCTTTTGCAAATTGTCAGTGGCTCTCAGTGTTGCAATATGCCCGTTTAGAGACTTGATGTGCGATTCCAAACGGGTAATTTGCTCACATTTTGAACAAAGATATGCACCCTCAAACGGCTGTTCCAGGACTGCATACATCATGCAATGACACACATGAATGGTGTGTTAAGTAGTACTATTCCTATCAGTTTAATCCCTGTTACGTCCCCTATCAGGGGATGTGAATAGATTTTAGGAACTGGGAGAGGGAAAAAGATGATTGGTCAATCCTCTTACTTCCAATTTGGGGCACTGCACGTGCGCCGCACAATGTACTGTGACACCCTATATGAGTGGCATGTTAAGTAGTACCATTCTTATCAGTTTAATCACTGTTACGTCCCCTATCAGTGGACGTGTATCGAATAGATTTTAGACAACCGCAAAGAGTTGTCAATAGTTTACACACTCATGACATAAATTTTATTCCTCTATGCGTCAATCTTGGTGTAGTGATGACTGTGCTCGTGCGCACATTTGGGAGATTGCAGGCAATGGCGGTTTTTCAAAGCCTATGGTCTTTCTGAGGTAGTTCAGTGACAGTTAAGTGACTCATAAAGCAATGATTCTGCAGTGTGGGCCCATTGTTGGCCTAGTAGGCTTTAATGATCACCTTAGATGATCACAAAGAAAATTTATGTTTTTTCTATGAAAATTTATCCAGCCGATCACTTTTGGTCTGTTCACAATGAAGCAACGACCTTATCATCTGGGGTGTGCCAACATTGCCAACACACTCATGGAGGTGATCGCTTCATTGTGATACGCAAGCCCCTTCACCACAACAAGGTAACGATCACGAAGGGGAATTGACACATGTATGTGCCTATTTTTTGTTTTGTTTTTGCAGCCACAGTGCAGCACCAGAGGCCAGAAAAATTAGGCATGTACACATGGCTGAAAAACTAGGTATTTCTGCAGCCGCTGCTGTAGCAGCAGCCGGAAAAATTTATGTTTTCCAGGCAGAAAGTGTAGTAAAACGAACCCTCCGAACCCTAGTTGGTGTCGGATAAGTCATGCAAGTCATCCGGCATGAAGAGATGAAATACAGCAGTGTGGGGACCATTTTTAGCCCAAGGCATCTCATCAGGCCTTTTTTAGTCAAATGTATCCCCCACTGTCAGTCCCTTCGGTATCCACGCCTCATTCATCTTAATAAAGGTGAGGTAATCTAGACATTTTTGACCTAGACGACTTCTCTTTTCAGTGACAATACCTCCTGCTGCGCATAAGGTCCTTTCTGACAGGACACTTGAAGCGGGGCAGGCCAGATGTTCTATCGCAAATTGGGATAGCTCAGGCCACAGGTCAAGCATGCACACCCAGTAGTCAAGGGGTTCATTGCTCCTCAGAGTGTTGATATCTGCAGTTAAGGCGAGGTAGTCTGCTACCTGTCAGTCGAGTCGTTCTCTGAGGGTGGACCCCGAAGGGCTGTGGCGATGCGTATGACTTACTGTAAAAAGCTCTGCATGCCCTCCATCAACAACACGTCTGTAAAGCGTCCTGTCCTTACTGGCATGGTCGTGGTAGGAGGAGCATTACTTTCACCTCTTCTCCTGTTAGATTCCCGTTGTGCTCTGACATCACCCTTATACGCTGTGTAAAGCATACTTTTTAACTTGTTTTGGAACTGCTGCATCCTTTCCAACTTCCGGTAATTCTGTAACATTTCAGCCACTTTCTGCTTTTACTGGGGGTCTAGTATTGTGGCCACCCAGTACAGGTCGTTCTCCTTCAGCTTTCTTATGCGAGGGTCCCTCAACAGGCATGACAGCATGAAAGACCCCATTTGCACAAGGTTGGATGCCGAGCTACTCATCTCCCGTTCCTCGTCCTCACTGATGTCATTGAAGGTCTGTTCTTCCTCCCAGCCACGTACAACACCATGGGTCCCAGATAGGTGACAACAACGAGCACCCTGGGATGCATGCTGTGGTTGGTCTTCCTCCTCCTCAAAGCCACATTCCTCCTCTGACTCCTCTTCCTCAGACTCCTCTTCCAGCATTGCCGCAGGTCCAGTAAGCGATGATGATAAGGCTGTTTCTGGTGGTGTTGGTGACCACAACTCTTCCTCTTCATGCTCATCTACGGCCTGATCCAGCACTCTTGGCAGGGCACGCTCCAGGAAGAAAACAAATGGGATGAGGTCGCTGATGGTGCCTTCGGTGTGACTGACTAGGTTTGTCACCTCCTCAAAAGGATGCATGAGCCTACAGGCATTGCGCATGAGCGTCCAGTAACGTGGCAAAAAAATACGCAGCTCTGCAGAGGCTGTCCTAGTACCCCGGTTATACAAATACTCATTGACAGATTTTTCTTGTTGGAGCAGGCGGTCGAAGATTAGGAGTGTTGAATTCCAACGTGTCGGGCTGTCGCAAATCAAGTGCCTCACTGACATGTTCTTTCGCCGCTGAATGTCGGAAAAGTGCGCCATGGCCGTGTAGGAACGCCTGAAATGGCCATACACCTTCCTGGCCTGCTTGAGGACATCCTGTAAGCCTGGGTACTTACACACAAAGCGTTGTACAATCAGATTCAACACATGTGCCATGAACGGCACATGTGTCAACTTGCGCAAATTCCATGCCGCCAACAGATTGCTTCCCTTGTCACACACCACTTTGCCGATCTCCAGTTGGTGCAGGGTCAGCCACTGATCCTCCTGTGCGTTCAGGGTGGACAGGAGTGCTGGTCCGATGTGACTCTCTGCTTTCAGGCAAGTCAACCCCAAGACGGCATGACACTGTCGTATCCGGGATGTGGAATAGCCCCTGGGGAGCTGGGGGGGGGGGTGCAGTTGATGATGTGGAGCAAGACGCAGCAGCAGAAGAGGACTCAGCCGAGGAGGTTAGCGAAGGGGATGGAGTAGGATGAGTAGAGGAGGTGGCAGCAGACCTGCCTGCAAGTCGTGGCGGTGTCACCAACTCCGCTGCAGAGCCACGCATTCCATGCTTGGCAGCTGTCAGCAGGTTTACCCAACGCGCAGTATACGTGATATACCTGCCCTGACCATGCTTTGCAGAAAAGGTATCAGTGGTCAGATGGACCCTTGCCCCAACACTGTGTGCCAGACATGCCATGACTTCCTTTTCCACAATAGAGTACAGGTTGGGGATTGGCTTTTGTGAAAAAAAAATTCGACCTTCCACTGGGGTGTCCCAATAGCTGCAGATTTTTTATTTTATTTTATTTTTTTTTTAAGTTTATTATAGTGACAAAATCAATGTACAAGTATGCGAAATGACATAAGTTGTACAGCACGTATGTATGTATCCAGTAATACAGCATTGGAGTACAAGGAGCATAATATGTAGTAAAGTAAGTACCTTGGTAAGTGAAGAAACTTAAAAGGAAAACCAATAACAGTGGTAATCATAGATAATGGGAAGGTGGGTGCATATACATGATCATGTTGCAATTGCATATTGTCAGTAAAGGGGCAGTAGGGGTAAGATCCAATAATATAGATCATATTATCCCTTCCTAAAGTCTAGCCACAAGGACCAGAGTTTCTGATATTTGTCATGGGAGTGGCTTTCCCAAGCAGATAATTCTTCAAATCTACAAATAGAATCTGTCTTATTCAACCAATGTTAGCTACAAATTTTTTCAAGGCCTCAGACTCCACCAGCTTGTATGGTAAAAGCTGGCAGGCTAAGAGTTCTGACAAGCCAGCTGTCAGACTCTGGGAAAGGGGGTGACTCTGTGACATTGGCTTCTTACGCTCAAACATTTCCTTGACAAACACCTGACTGTGGGCAGATGAGCAGGAACTGCTGAAGGTGAGAGGCGGAGTGGCGGGTGGTTGAGAGTGGGCAGGGAGGACAGCAGTGGATGATGTGGCTGAAGATGCTGGACCAGGAGGAGGATGGTGGCTTTGAGTTTGTGTGCTGGTTGTACTCATGTGTTGATCCCATAGGCGTTTGTGATGTGAGATCATGTGCCTTCGCAAAGCAGTTGTACCTAGGTGGGTGTTGGACTTCCTACGACTCAGTTTCTTTTGGCACAGGTTGCAAATAGTGTTGATCACGAATTTTCGAATTGCGAATTTTAATCGCGAATATCAGCACTTCGAGAATTCGCGAATATTTAGAATATCGCAAAATATATTCGCGATCGCGAATATTCGCTTTATGCGAATTTTTAATATGCAAATTTTCGCATGCAAGAAAATAATGGCATTATTTTCATGTTTGCGAAAATTCGCATAAAAATTCGCATAAATTAGCGTAAAAATTTGCATAAATTAGCATAAAATTCGCATAAGCTGGTATTTAAAAGGTATCTCAAATGCCAGTTTATGCGAATTTTTATGTTAATTTATGCGATTTTTATGCGAATTTATGCGATTTTTTTAATGCGAATTTTCGCAAACAAGAAAATAATGGCTGGAGATTACGAATTTGCGAATTTTCGAATATATGGCGAATATTCGCCCAAATATTCGCGAAATATCGCGAATTCGAATATTGCCCCTGCCGCTCATCACTAGTTGCAAATGGCATCGCTGTTATCAGAGGCAGACACACAAAAAAAATGCCACACTGCTGAGCTTTGCAATGACGGCATTCTGGTGGTGGCAACAGCATGCGTTAATTGGCATGCTTTCTGGCTGACCCCGGGTGCTGATACATGCTGTCTGACTGTGCCACCAGCTCCTTGCGACGACCTCCCCCTGCTTCCAACTCGTCTCCTCCTCCTCTCTGTCTCCCCATTCGAACTTTCCCCCTGTTGTTCTTCTCTTCGAGCGGGCACCCAGGTGACATCCACGGACACATCGTCATCATCAACCGCTTCACTTGTATCTGATAACTCAGCAAAGAAAGTAGCAGCGGGTACAACATCATCATCATCACACCGTACGTCCATGTGTGTAATGCTGCCTGACTGAGTTATATCCCTGTTATCTACATCCTCTGGCAATAATGGTTGCGCATCACTCATTTCTTCCAACTGATGTGTAAATAAATCCTCTGACAGATCAAATGAAGCAGCTGTGGTACTAGTGTTGGTGGTGGCAGCGGGCGAGCGAGTAGTAACTTGAGAGGTGCCCGATGCTGAGCTGGAGGAGGATGGTGCGTCAAGTTTCCGAGCGGAAGCTGTAGAAGATTGGGTGTCCTGTGTAAGCCAGTCAACTATGTCCTCAGAATTTTTCGAGTTCAGGGTATGTGGCCTCTGAACACTGGGCATTATTCTAGGGCCAAATGAAATCACAGCAGCACGACGGCCCCTGTGGGGTGGCCTGCCTCTGCCTGTCAATTTTTTTTTGATTGGTGGTAATATGCGTGTAAGGTACTCTGCCACCCGGTATGAGTGGTGGGCACTGGCAGTGGGCACACTACAGTCAGTGGAAGCGGGCCTGACGCACACTGGCAGGCAACTAACCTTAGATTAAA
The DNA here is from genome assembly GCA_033119425.1 of Bufotes viridis. Lineage (NCBI taxonomy): Eukaryota > Metazoa > Chordata > Amphibia > Anura > Bufonidae > Bufotes > Bufotes viridis. Next base: position 298,575,534 of record CM065589.1, on the reverse strand, counting down.
GGGTAAATGTTAAATGCCTAATTTATCGGCACGCTACTGTGCCAACCGGTATAAGTGGTTATGAGTGGTGGGCACTGGGAGTGGGCACACTACGGTCAGTGGAAGTGCACCTGACACACACTGGCAGCAGGCAGGCAACTGAAATTAGATTAAAGTGTAAAAATTAAATGCCTTTTTTATGCAAAGTCCTTTGCCACACGGTATGAGTGGTGGGCACTGGCAGTGGGCACACTACAGTCAGTGGAAGTGGGCATGACACACACTGGCAGCAGGCAGGCAACTGAAATTAGATTAAAGTGTAAAAATTAAATGCCTTTTTTATGCAAAGTCCTGTGCCACACGGTATGAGTGGAGGGCATTGGCAGTGGGCACACTACAGTCAGTGGAAGTGGACCTGACACACACTGGCAGCAGGCAGGCAACTGAAATTAGATTAAAGTGTAACGATGAAATGCCATTTTTTATGCAAAGTCCTGTGCCGCCCGGTATGAGTGGTGGGCACTGGCAGTAGGCACACTACAGTCAGTGGAAGTGGGCCTGACACACACTGGCAGGCAACTAACCTTAGATTAAAGGATAAAAATTAAATGCCGTATTTATCGGCAAGCTACTGTGCCACCCCGTATGAGTGGTTATGAGTGGTGAGCACTGGCAGTGGGCACTCTACTGTCAGTGGAAGTGGACCTGACACACACTGGCAGCAGGCAGGCAACTGAAATTAGATTAAAGTGTAAAAATGAAATGTCTTTTTTTTATGCAAAGTCTTGTGCCACCCGGTATGAGTGGTGGGCACTGGCAGTGGGCACACTACAGTCAGTGGAAGTGGGCCTGACACACACTGGCAGTAGGCAGGCAACTGAAATTAGATCAGGCTGCGGAAGGACTCAGTGTCCACAAGCCTAAATGGCAACTTTTGAAGGGACAGTAATTTCGAAATTTGCGCATTTAGTGCTATGGCCTGCGGATGGGTTGGTTGTATTTATTTGCGCTTGCATTCAAATGCCTGTGTTATCGACATTTGGACGCTGCGCTCGGACAGGGAAGTGGATGTTGTTGGTGACGGTTCATGCAAACGTCCAGGTGCAGGGCGAGGGGCATCTGGGCCTGTGCCTTTGACAGAGGATTGGCCAGCAGTGCGTAACACAGGGGAAGTGGAGGCAGTGGTGGGGTCCGCAGATACAGAGTGTGGACCTATGCGTTCGGCCCACTTATTAGGGTGCTTGGATGCCATGTGGCAGATCATGCTGGTGGATGTGAGGTTGCTAGTGTTCACGCCCTGGCTCATTTTGGTACTGCACAGGTTGCAAATTACCACTCTTTTATTGTCTGCGCTTTCCTCAAAAAAGCGCCATACTGCGGAACACCTACCCCTTGGCAAGGTAAATTTACGCATGGGGTGCTCGGTGTAATGGTTGCGGGCCTGTTTGGTGTGGGCAGACATCTCCGTTTTGCAACTTCACTGCCTCTTCCAGACTGTTGCGGTGCTACGGATCCCTCCTCCTCTGTACTGCTGTCCTCGCTTGGCTTTTCACCTTACCATGTTGGGTCAGTGACCTCATCGTCCACCACCTTCTCTTCTACTTCCTCACTCTGCTTATCCTCCTGACTTGACCTAACCACCACCATTGGCAACTGTGTCTCACCATCATCCACCTCGTGAACAAATGATTCACCACCGTCATCTTCTTGAGACTGTGAAGGCTCAAGAGGCTGGGAATCAGAGCACAATATCTCGAGTACCTCTTCAAGCGTGCTTGGCGAGAGAGCCAAACCAAGTACTGGCGATTAAAAGAGGTCATGTGAATATCCGAGTGTGGGATCACTTGTTTAGCCAGACGCGACATGGTGGGAGGAAGGAGGATCAGAGTGAGGATTCGGTTGACCAGACTCTTGGCTACAGAGACTGGACTTTGTGGAAGAGAGGATGGTGCTTAACTGACTGGAAGCATCATCTTCTGAAATCAAACCTACCACTTGTACGCATGTGTCCGACTTGGACAGTATTGTCCTGCCCCACCCAGCTAAGTTGGACATGAAGCTGGGTAAGTTGGATTTATTTTGTTTTTTCTGGTGCACTGGCAGCAGGCACAGTTTCATTGCGCCCAGGGCCACGGCCTCTGCTTGCAACATCAACATCACGCCCAGGGCCACGGCCTCTGCTTGCACCATCAGCATCACGCCCAGGGCCACGGACTCTGCTTGCACCATCAGCATCATGCCCAGGGCCACGGCCTCTGCTTGCACCATCAGCATCACGCCCACTTCCCCCTCCCTTTGTGCTTGCCTTCTTCATGTTAATGGTTTTGTCTGTAGATGTGGCGCAGATTGTTTTACTGTCCGATAAAGACACAGTTTTCTGATGCACGACTGTACTGGATACAGAAAAATACAGATTTTCGGCACTACACTAGTCCACAGATAATTAAATTTTTACAATACACCCTGTATTGGCTTGCTGTAATGTACTGGAGACAGAGAAATACAAATTTTCGGCACTACAGTAGGCCACAGATAATTCAATGTTTACAATACACACTGTATACGGATGTAGTTCTATATTGGATACAAATTTGTCCCAAATAAAATGTATTCTCTGTGGGAATACTGTATATACGGTTGCAGCCTAAATTCACACACAAATGTGCTCAAAACTAGTTAACTATGGCCAAAATATAAATCACTCTCTACTGGAGTAATTAATATAATGGTTGCGGATTGAATGCACACACAGGGATGGCACAAGTTAGGTTAATTTACCCAGAACAAATAATTTCTCTGATGGTGCAGTGTGTATCCCAGTATCAGGCACACTGTAGTGAATAAGCCCCTTTTTATAATGTCTGCCAAAAACACTGCTTTATGATGGTGCAGTGTATATCTCGGTGCCAAGGAACACTGTAGTGAATAAGCCCCTTTTTATATTGTTTGCCCAACACACTGCTTTATGATGGTGCAGTGTATATCTCAGTACCAGGCACACTGTAGTAAATAAGCCCCTTTTAATAATGTCTTCCCAACACACTGCTTTATAATGGTGCAGTGTATATCTCAGTAAAAGGCACACTGCAGTGAGTAAGCCCATTTTTATAATATCTGCCCAAAACACCGCTTAATTATGGCTTATTGTAGATGTCACTAATCTATAATATTTCTGTCTTTTAGAAGTTAAAAAAGTGATTTTCAAGCCCTGCACTATCTATCCCTTCCTGGTGACGCCGGGCCCTGATAGTGCTGAAGTAAACCCCTTCTTAAAAAAATAAATACTGTTAGGACTTTCAATAAGGTTTTTGGAGTGAAATCAGTAAGTTTAGAGCAAAACGCTATCTGTTTGTCCCTGCCTACTGTCTGCTCTCCCTGACGCTTAATGAGACGAGAGCCGGACCTCAGCTCCTATATGAAATGGTATCACGTGTTTCGGCCAGCCAAACAGTGTAAGGCTTACAGCTAACATGGTTATGGCCTTACACTGAGGGGACTTACTTACCTGGACCTTGATTGGCTGCTCAGAAGGCGCCAAACGTGCGGAGAGGAGACATGAGCAATGCGACGAATCCATGTGTTGCTCGGTCGAGTAGAGCCGAGCGCCGAGCATAGCGATGCTCGAGTCAAACCAATACTCGTCAGAGCATGCTCGCTCATCACTAGTGCAGACCACTTGTGTCTTGTCGGAACTCCTTGGACCTGGCTTTGTTGTGCTCGGTCCCTGGTTGAAGTGGGCAGTAGCAGGTGTACTGTCTAGGAGACGGACGCTCTGCTTTTGCACCCTGCTCCCTCTTTTTCTGTGCTGGTGGCTCTGTGCGACCACCGCCTCTCCCTCCAAACTGCACAGTTCACTCGAATGACCTTGATTCCTTGTGGGGTCTAGGACCTCATCGTCCTCCACATCATCTTCCCCCCAGTCTTTACCCCTGCCCTCCTGGTTGGTTTACACATTGCAGAAAACTGCAGCAGTTGGCACCTGTGTTTCGTCATCAACAGAGACGGGATGTGGTGGTCTTCCCATGTCCATATAGTCAAACATAAGTGGTTTGGCATCGGTGCACTCAATATCTTCCACTTCTAGGGCAGGACTAGGTGGATGGCCCTGGAAAACCTGCCAGCAGTGTCATCAAAAAGCATAAGAGACTGCTGCATGTCTTGGGGCTCAGACTGCTTGGCTGATTTGCAAGGGGGTGAGGTGCTAGATAGATGCCCATGGCCTGCTGGTGCCATCTCTGACCTTTCAGCAGCGGATCGGGTGGGAGACAATGTGAAGGTACTGGAGGCACTGTCAGCCACCCAATCCACTATCGCCTGTACTTGTTCTGGCCTCACCATTTGTAGAGCGGCATTCGGGCCTACCAAATAATGCTGAAGGCTCTGTCGTGTACGCGCATCTGAGGAAGGAGTTTAATTTGGTTGTGTATCTGGCACAGATCGACCACGTCCTCTCCCTGCAACAGGAGCTCCACAGACACCAGCAGCACCACGACCAGGGCCACGTCCCATATTTGACGCTCTCCTCATTTTTTGCGGTCACCCACCGAAGTAACAGAAGTTTTTACAAAATGTATTTCCCTGTCACCTATGCAGAAAAGGGGTTTGTATATGTTAAAAGTGGGTTAATGTAACAGACGATATTTTGAAATTTATCTCCCTGTCAGCTATGCAGAGCAGGGTTTTTTATAGGGCAAAACTGGCAAAATGTTACCCACCAATGTAACAGATGATTTTTTGAAATTTACCTCCCTGTCACCTATGCAGAGCAGGGGTTTGTATACGGCAAAACTGGCAAAATCTAACCTTTTAGAAATTTACCTCCCTGTCACCTATGCAGAGCAGGGGTTTGTATACGGCAAAACTGGCAAAAAGGTCACCCACCAATGTAACAGATGATTTTTTTAAATTTACTTCCCTGTCACCTATGTAGAGCAGGGGTTTGTATATGGCAAAACTGGGTTAATGTAACCCAATAATGTAACAGATGATTTTTAGAAATTTACGCCCCTGTCACCTATCTAGCACAAAAACTGTGTTTTTTTTATTGCACCAATGTAAATGCAGTATGTTACGGTTGTATAGGATTGTTAGAAATGCAGAATAGCACGCAAATTTGCTATCTAGCACAAAAAAAATTGCTTTTTTATAGCAGCAATGTAACTGCAATATGTAAAGTTTTAATAGGACTGTCAGAAATGCAGCATTACCCGTAAATTTACTATCTTGCAAAAAAAGTGTGCTTTTTTATATCAGCAAGGTAACTTCAGTATTTAGCGGTTTTATTGGACTGTCAGATATGCAGTGCCTGTTGCAGACAGATAAACAATCACTTTAGGTCACAAAAAAAGTGACAAACTAATGTAATTGAATAATTTTCACTGCCAGGTATGCACTGCAGGCCACAGGGGTACTTGAACGGCCAAAAAAAGGAATTTGTCCTCCACTCTGCTACCAGAATAGAATTAAAGTAATGTCCATGGCACACATGCAGTTTACATGCAGTTGCAAGGGCACTGCACTTGCAAAAATGGCCGCCGACGCCCACCGAACTAGCAGATGGATTAAAACAGATTTTTCAGTGTCACTGGTCTCAGGGCTCGGTACAAAGATGTAGCATAGCACCCTCAATAATCGCTGTAGTTTGAAGATTGAACACCACCAAGTTCAACAGAATTCTTCCCTAATTTCTCCCTCACTGCAGCAGCAGTATCCTATCACTACACTGAGAAGAGCAGAGTGACGTGCGGCGCTATGTGACTCCAGCCTATATAGAGGCTGGGTCACATGCTGCACTTGGCCAATCACATCCATGCCATTAGTAGGCATGGCTGTAATGGCTTTTAAGGGCAGACTAGTGAAACGCTTGTTGATTGGCTGTCCTGTAGCCTTTTAAAAAGCTCCAAGAAATCGCTACACACTGAACGCGAACCCGAATTTTTGCTAAAATGTCCGGGTTCGGGTCCGGGTATCAAAAACCATAAAGTTCTCTACAAACCCGAACTTTACAGTTTGGGTTCACTCAATCCTATTCAGTACCAGTTTTAATAAGACCAGAAAATGTACTTCAGTGTTGTATAGGAACAGAATTACAATAGAGGATTTGAAAATACAGAGAAAATAGCAAATGCTCAAAGCCATAGCAACCAACCCTGTGTGAGATTTTAGGATGATAACCGTGAAGACTGCTCTGCTGCTCTGTGCATTTTGTACATTATTCCCTTTGCATAAAGGCATGTTTAAATACTTGTAATATATTGGACATACAGTATGCAATGGATAAAAATACATATAGTAGTATAAAAAATATAGAATAATCATCATGATACTGTGTGTGCTACAAGTTACACTCGAAGCGGCAGTGCCACAACAATAACAATATTCAACAAGACTAGTAAAAGCCAGGCAAGCATGTAGCAATTTGTTAAAATCTATAAATTATAGTCTTGTTTTCTTTAATATTTAACATGCTTGGTAAATTGCAACAGCGGGAGATTAGCAGCCTTGAACGATGGATGTTTATACTTAATTAATGAGCATGTGGGAAGAAATGGATTCTAAAAACCCCTTTTCTGAAGCATTTATTGACAGGTAAGATTAAGGCATGAAATACAGTTAGACAACAGAATTATGTTGACCAAAATACATTTCAAGGTCGAAATAAAAGACTCTGGCATTTGCTTTTAACATGCCCATTAAAAAATAATGGAAAGTGCATTTAGGAAATCATAAGCTACTATATTGTCTAGTACATTTTATATTAACACTAGACATAAGGGAATCGAAGCTGACGAAGTGAAATTCGATCCGATTTTCAGGAATTATTTGATTTGCACCGAATCCGAATTTCCTCAAGCTTCGTGGTAACAAGTCACATTTTTTCCCAAAATGGCTGCTGCACGTGTGAGGACATGGAGCAAGGAACTCTGGGAAGGCGGGATCACCCATAATGCCATGCATGCAGCCAAGCAGCAGCCAGCCCTGTGATGTCACAGCCCTATAAATAGCCTCAGCCATCTTGGATTCTGCCATTTTACACTGTACTTAGTGCAGGGAGAGAGACGTCAGCAGGCGCTAGGGACAGTGTTAGAAAAAACGTCATTGTGCTAAAAAAAAACGATTTACAATTTCAAGGAAAGATTATTCAAGGTGTAGGTAAAGGATAGGGAGGAATCAATCAACAGCATTTATGTTGAACAGGGTTCAGTAGGGGAGGTTACAGCCTGGATAATAGGAACAATCCTATTACTCCTTGCTGCACTGACTGGGGATCCAAATTGCCATTATACAGTTCTGTAATTCCAGCAAACCGTTCTTGTTATTGGGGTGCAAGTGCAGTTTGATACAGCCATTAACCTGTATATATCACAAGGAAATATTTCTACATCTTATTTGCCCTTGTGAGGTGCAGTTATATGTTCTAAAGCATTTTTTAGCTTGTATTAATGGGGAAAAAAGGCCTTATTAGATGTTGTGTGGTGAAGTGTGAAAATTACAGCCCTTTTTGTCATGTATTAGTGGCAAAATAAAACTATATTTGCCGTTCAGTGGTGCAGTTATATGTTCTAAAGCCTTTTGTGGCGTGTATTAGTGTCAAAAGAAAAATATATTTGCCGTTCAGCAGTGCAGTTACATGTTATGAAGCCATTTTTGATATGTAATAGTGGCAAAATAAATCTATATTTGCCGTTCAGCGGTGCAGTTATATGTTCTAAAGCCTTTTCTGGTGTGTATTAGTGGCAAAATAAAAATATAATTGCCACTTTGATATATTTGAAAAAAAAAAAAAATATATATATATATATATATATATATATATATATGTCAACTTGCCACTATGTCGTCTTCTCATGCTTCTGCCCTGCCACCTGCACACTATGTTACCTTGCCACTCTGTGGCCTCCTGATGCTGTTACCACCTCCGCACTTTGTCATTGTGCCGCTCTGTAGCCTCCTGATGCTGCCTTCACCTCCACACTGTCATTGTGCCACTCTGTCGCCTCATCCTGATGTTAACGCCACCTCTAGACTCTGTCATTGGGCCAGTCTGTGGTCTCCTCATGCTGCTTCCACCTCACAAATATGTCATAAGGCGACTCTGCGGACTTCTCATGCTGTTCTCACCCTCCCCACTTCATGACAGGGCCACTATATTGCCTTTTAGCCTGGCTGACGTCATCCTTTCTTTGACCCTTCTTCTGATCTGTCTGTGTAGCAGCTGTAAGGCCTGTATAGTCCCATCAGAATTGGCTTGTGATTTGGTAGCCAAAAGCAGGAGTGGGTACAAAACACAGAAGACATGCAAATATTCCATTGACGTGTCATATTTGTTTTGGATCCATTCCTGTTTTGTTTTGGCCTTAGCAATACTGATGGATTACAGACCAAATGCTGACCGAGTGACAGTGGATTCTCAACAGACAGGATCCGTTTTTTGGGGGTTATTGTTTTGACGGATGAGAGGAAGGGCAAAATACGAAACTTACTGCTGACACCCTCTCCACTCTGTCGGGGTGCTCTACTTGTATTAGCGTTTAATAGAACAGGTTTTGTAGACATCTATGTGGAATCAGCTTACGACAGTGTAAAAGGAGTGCGCTTCTTCATGGCGCTAACATCTACCTTGATACTCTATGCTTGAGTTATTGGGTTAGTTTTGGCCCCGTGACTGCCCAAATAAGTGAAGTGATACCTGTCATCTGCATGTCATACTGACTCACAGTATTATTTCACTACCACAGCAGACTCCCTATGTTTGTTACTTCAAGGCACAGTGTTCTACACCACTATAAAGGCTCTCTGCAGCCAGCAAATAGCCAATTTTTAACACGATTCACCGTGAATAAATTGGGATCTAATTCTCTCATCTCTAATTAACACATTCATGTTATATTTTTCTATTATTTTGTTATTGTCTTATAAATTGTCTTGTAAAAAGACAAAAATGTAAAACCTCCATCAATCAGCCCTATATTCTACTGTACATTCTATAATCTCTATTGTCTAAACTTGTGTAGGATTCCCAGATGCCACCAAAAGAGCTCTTACTTATTGAGGTACGGTATGCATGCCACAAGACTTAGCAGCAAACTGACTACATAGGATGTCTCAGTAGTAGTTCAGTTTGTCCTCACTCTCAGTGGGTGTAAAAATGGCCCCCCATTCTGGACCGGTACCCAGGGTCCAACAAGGTGGAGAGCCAGAAGTCATCCCTCTTTTGAATGGTGACAATTCGGCTGTAACTACGCAAGCAAGTGAGCATGCATCGTGCGATTTGAGCAAGTGACTCAGATGGACTCCCTGCCTCCATCTTCACTGCATACTGCCCTGGTGTGTCCGTGTCCTCTGTCTCATCTTCCTCATCGCCCTGTAGCTCCTCTGGTTGCTCCTGCTCCTCCTGTCCTATCAGCTGAGTAGAAAAAACACCTATTATGCTACACATTGCCTGTGCTCCGATGTCCCCCTCCCCCTCCTCCTCCTATTCCAGTTCAGCCCCCACAGGCCTCCTGACCAGCCATTGTTACCACCATCTGTTCCAGGACATGAAGCAGTGGAATGAGGTCATTCATACCGTAGTCCTGGCGACTGACAAATAATGTGGCATCCTCAAAGGGTCTGAGCAAGCGGCAGGTGTCACGCATGAGCTGCCACTGGCTGACATCAAAGTTACACAGGGGAGTACTCCTATCTGCTTGCATCATCAAGAAATCGTTGATGGCCTTTCTCTGTTTGAATAGTCGGTCCAACATGTGGAGGGTGGAATTCCAACGGGTGGAAACATTGCATAACAGCCTCTTTTGGGGTATGCCCTTCTGCCGCTGCAGCTCAATGAGGGTGTGCTTTGCAGTGTATGAGTGGCTGAAGTGCATGCAAAGTTTCCTGGCCATTTTTAGGATGTCTTGCAGATGGGTGGAAGACTTCAGGAACCGCTTGACAACCAGATTGAACACGTGTGCCATGCAGGGCACATGCCTCAGCCTTCTTTGACGCAGCGCCGACCCAATGTTCTTCCCGTTGTCGGTCAGCATGGTTCCGATTTTCAGTTGTCACGGAGAAAGCCACGATTCAATTTCTTGATGCATCACACGGAGCAGTTCCTCTACTGTGTGACTCTGTTTGCCAAGGCAAACCAGGTGCAGAACAGCGTGACACTGCCGAGCCTTGCAGATGTGGTATGCTGGAGGGGCACTGTGACTTGTCCCTGCAGTGGAGGCTGAGGACAGGAGGATGAGGAGGCAGAAGCGGACATTGTTGCAGGTCCAACAGCGTGACAACATGGAGGCGGATGCGGCATGACCTGTCCAAGTTGTTGGCGTGGCTGTGCAGGAACCACATTCACCTAGTGGGCCATAACGGACATGTATTGTCCCTGACCATACTTACAGCTCCACACGTCGGCACTGCCGTGCACTTTGGCAGACACCTACAGGCTCAAGGACTGACCCACCTTCTGTTCTACATGTTTGTGCAGGGCTGGTACTGCCTTTTTCGCAAAGAAATGACTGCTTGGGACTCTCCACCTCGGCTCGGCACAGGCCATCAGTTCTCTGAAAGGTGCAGAGTCCACCACTTGGTAAGGGAGAGACTGAAGCACAAGCAATTTGGACATGAGCGCATTCAGCTTCTGCGCCGTTGGATATGTACACGCATACTGTTGTCTCTTGGCAATCGCTTCGGTGATCGATTGCTGACGGAATGACTGACGAGGAGTAGGAGCAGGAGCATCTGGACCAGCAGAAGAAGGGATTGACAGACAGCTCCCTTCAGCTGAGGTGGTGGAATCTTGACTGGATGAAACTGGGTGCGTGCCACTCCGTGATGTGGCAGTAGCTGTGGCAGGCTGGACCACCACATCGGAGCCACGGTTATTTCAAGCCACTTTTTGGTGATGCTGCATATGTTGATGCAGGGCCGTGGTGCCAACATTAGCACCCTGACCACGCTTCACCTTCTGCCCACAAATTTTATATATGGCCATGTTGACATCCTCCAGCAACTTCACAAAAAACAGCCACATCGCTGAGTACCTGATTTTTCCCAAACACTACTCACTGGCTGACTGCAACCGCTGCTGATTCTGTAAACCTATGCACCACTCCTTTCTGGGCAGTTAGGCTGCTGCAAAGCGGCTGGTCTTCACCGTGATCATTTGGCTCTTAACCTCCCACTCCTGTCCCCCTGCTGACTCCCGGCCACGCTAGCGACTTGCTGGCTCAGCCACTACCTGACGGGCAAGCTGAAACCCTCTTCTCCTCCCAAGTGCGATCGGCTTCATCATCATTGAGTAGTGTCTGCACGTCACTGATGTCCTCCTCAACGGCCTCTGGGTCAGGAGCCTGACCACTGGCAACACAAACTCCCGTGCCACTCTCGTCATCACTACTTGCCCACCTAGCGGAGGAAGCGGCGGATGTCTCCTCCACATCTTAGCTGAGCAGTAGCTGCTGACTGTCTTCTAGTAGCTCTTTCTTGCTGAAAAGTGAAACTGAGCCCACTGAATGTAGTACTTCTCGCAGTGAGGGAACAGAAAAGGCCTGAAGCAGGTTGAGGACAGGTGAGGGCACAGGGCCTGCTCCCGGGCCATGCCAACTAAGGGTTGTGTCTGACGAAACAACCGACTGTTGGCTGGGGGTCTCAGATGTCACTTGGGATGTTGTGGTTGACCAAGTTAACCAATCCAGAACCGCTGGGTTGCTGGTCAAGACACGACCGCTAGATGACACCAGGAGCTCAGGCCTCTCGCTGCGACTGCTGCTGCCAAGACCCCTTACTCTGCTGCGACCTCTGCTTGCATCAGAAACATTCAGGCTTCTGCCACTCCTCTGTGCATGGCCTGGCACTTCTCTGCCGGACATACTTGTAGCTGAACTAAACAAATTAAATGGAAATTGAAACACCCCTAAAAGCTACTAATTTCTATTATTTTTTGTAGTGAAATAGGCCAATAAACACTCTTACCACAATTAACAATGGAAATGCACAGAGAATACTGTATATTTTTCTAGAAGTACTAAAATACACCCCTATACGCTTTCAACAGAAATCACTGCAGCAGTGACCTGAGAATATATATTTCTTGTTGGACTGAATTAGGCCACTATACGCTTTGACCATGAAAAAATTAAAGAGTGAAGTGGGCATAAATATTTCTTGCAATACTGAAATACACCCCTAAACGCTTTCAGCAGAAATAACTGCAGCAGTGAACTGAGAATATATATTTCTTGTTGGATTGAAATTGGCCACTATACGCTTGGAGCAGAAAAAAATTAAAGCGTGAATTGCGTATATATTTTTTTTGTAGCACTGAAATACTCCCTTATACGCTTTCACCAGAAATAACTGCAACAGTGCAGTGCGTATATATGTTTATTTTTTTACTGAAATACACCCCTATATGCTTTTAACAGAAATAACTGCAACAGTGCAGTGCGTATATATATATTTGCTTTTTTACTGACATACACCCCAATACTAGAGATGTCGAACGGCGAACGCGAATTTATGCAAATGTTTGCGAACGGGCGAACAGGGCGAACCGCCATAGACTTCAATAGACAGGCGAATTTTAAAACCCACAGGGACTCTTTCTGGCCACAATAGTGATAGAAAAGTTGTTTTAAGGGGACTAATACCTGGACTGTGGCATGCCGGAGGGGGATCCATTGCAAAACTCCCATGGGAAATTACGTAGTTGACGCAGAGTGTGGTAAGTTGAATTCAGAATGCGATTAATATAACCTGCATTAATTGCATTGTGAATTCAACTTAGAGCTGGGTTCCTAATGGTTGTATTGCTAGCATATAACGAAGATTGAGAATATAGCGCTATATTCTCAATCTTTGTTATATTCCAGCAATACAACCATTAGTAACGCAGATCTAAGTTGTAATCGCAATGCGATTAATATAACCTGTATTAATCGCATTGTGATTACAACTTAGATCTGAGTTTCTAATGTTTGTATTGCTAGAATATAACGAAGATTGAGAATATAGCGCTATATTTTCAATCTTCGTTATATAATTCTAGCAATGCAACTATTAGGAACCCAGCTCTATGTTGAATTCGCAAAGCGATTAATACAGGTTATATTAATCGCATTACGATTACAACTTAGATCTGAGTTCCTAATGGTTGTGTTGCTAGAATTGACGAATATAACGAATATAGCGCTATATTCTCAATCTTCGTTATATTCTAGCAATACAACCATTAGGAACCCAGCTCTAAGTTAAATTCGCAATGCGATTAATACAGGTTATATTAATCGCATTGCGATTACAACTACTAACACTGCAGCTTCAGAATGAATCAAAGATGGATGCTGTTCTTGCTTTTTGATAGGAGGTGGGAGGGTCTGGGAGGGAGGGTATGCTAAATGGCTGGAATGTGTCTGCTGACTGTGAGGTACAGGGTCAAAGTTTGCTTAATGATAAAGTATACGGGCGAACGCGAACATCGCATATGTTCGCCCGTCGCGGCGGACGTGAACAAGCTATGTTCGCCGGGAACCGTTCGCCGGCGAATAGTTCGGGACATCTCTACCCAATACACCTTCAACAGAAATAACTGCTGAAGTGACCTGAGTATATATATATCTTATTGGACTGAAATATGCTAATATGCTCTTTGATCAGAAAAAAATGAGAGAGTGAAGTGTGCATTTATTTTTCTTGTAGTACTGAAATACTCCCCTAAACATTTTTCCACAGAAATAACTGCAACAGTGCAGTGCATATATATTTATCTTTTTTTACTAAAATACGCCCCTATACGCTTTTTAACAGAAATAACTGCAGAAGTGATCTGAGAATATATATTTCTTATTTGAATGAAATAGGCCATTATGCACTTTGACTAGAAAAAATCTAAAGAGTGAAGTGAGTTTTTATTTTTCTTGTAGTACTGAAATACTCTCCTATATGCTTTCCCCAGAAATAACTGCAACAGTGCAGTGCGTACATATTTTTCTTTTTTTACTGAAATACTCGCCTATACTCTTTCAACAGAAATCACTGCAAATGGTGCAGTGCATGTATATTTTTCCTTTTTTTACTGAAATACACCCCTATATGCTTTTAACAGAAATAACTGCAACAGTGCAGTGCGTATATATTTTTCTTTTATTACTGAAATACGCCCTTATACGCTTTAAACTGAAATAACTGCAGAGGTGACCTGAGCATATATATTTCTTATTGGACTAAAATAGGCCACTATGCGCTTTGACCAGAGCGGAGTGCGTATTTATTTTTCTTGTAGTACTGAAAAATGCCCCTTTACGGTTTCCCCAGAAATAAATGCAACAGTCCAGTGCAGATATATATATATATATATATATATATATATATTATTTTTACTGAAATATACCCCTATATGTTTCACCAGAAATAACTGCAGAAGTGACCTGAGAATATGTATTTCTTATTGGACTGAAACAGTCCACTATACTATTCGACCAGAAAAAAATAAAAGAGTGAAAGGCGTATATATTTTTCTTGTAGTACTGAAATATGCCCTATACACTTTCACTAGAAATAACTGCAGCAGTGCAGTACGTGTATATTTTTCTTGTTGCACTGAAATGTGCCCCTATAAGATTTCACAAGAAATAACTGCGACAGTGCAGTGTGTATATATTTTTCATTTTTTACTGAAATACACCCCTATACACTTTCACCAGAACAAACTGCAGAAGTGACCTGAGAATATACATTTCTTGCTGGACTGAAATAGGCCCCATACGCTTTGACCAGAAAGAAATTAAAGAGTGAAGTGCGTATGTATTTTTCTTGTAGTACTGAATTAAGCCCCTATACGCTTTAAACAAAAATAACTGAAGAAGTGACCTGAGAATATATTTCTTATTGGACTAAAATAGGCCACTATTAGCTTTGACCAGAAAAAAACATTAAAGAGTGAAGTGCGCATTTATTTTTCTTGTAGTACTGAAATACGCCCCTATATGCTTTCCCCAGAAATAACTGCAATAGTGCAGTGTGTATATATTTTTCTTTTTTTTCTAAAAGAAGCCCCTAAATGCTTTCAACAGAAATAAGTGCAACAGTGCAGTGCTCTTATATATTTTTCTTTTTTTACTGAAATACGCCCCTACATGCTTTCACCAGAAATAACAGCAGAAGTGACCTGAGAATATATATTTCTTGTTGGACTAAAACAGGCCCCTATACGCTTTGACCAGAAAAAAATTAAAGAGGGAAGTGCGAATATATTTGTCTTGTATTACTGAAATACGCCCCTATATGCTTTCACCAGAAATAACTGCAACAGTGCAGTGCGTATATATTTTTATTTTTTTACTGAAATAAACCGTTATATGCTTTCAACCGAAATAATTGCAGAAGTGATCTGAGAATATATATTTCTTATTGGACTGAAATAGGCCACTATGCGCTTTGACCTGACAAAAATGAGAGTGTAGTGTGTATTTATTTTTCTTGTAGTACTGAAATAAGCCTGCATAGGTTTTCCCCAGAAATAACTGCAACAGTGCAGTGCGTAAATATTTTTCTTTTTTTACTGAAATATGCCCCTATAAGCTTTCAACAGAAATAACTGCAACAGTGCAGTGTGTATATATTTCTCTTTTTACTGAAAGATGCCCCTATACGCTCTCACCTGAAATAACTGCAATAGTGCAGTGCGTATACATTTTTCTTGTAGTACTGAAATACGCCCCTATACGCTCTCACCAGAAATAACTGCAATAGTACAGTGAGTATATATTTTTATTTTATTACTGAAATACTCCCCTGTACGCTTTCAATAAAAATAACTGCAGAAGTGACCTGAGAATATATATTTCTTATTAGTCTGAAATAGGCCACTATTCGCTTTGACCTAAAAAAAATGAGAGAGTGAAGTAAACCTCACCTGAAATAACTGCAATAGTGCAGTGCGTATACATTTTTCTTGTCGTACTGAAATACGCCCCTATACCCTTTCCCCAGAAATAACTGCAATAATGCAGTGCATATTGTGGGGACTCACTCTGGTAGACAGGGTCAGCGGACGCAGTATAGAGGCAAAAACACGTTCTTTGGATCAAACAGTGGTGCAGTGTTTTATTCACACTTTAGGCAAGTGACAAAACAAGCCAATTCAAGCAAAAAGTCATCTTTGTGGTATTGGTGGTAGTTCACACCATGCGGCATTTCTGCCTCACAGAGTCCTTGTTCATAGCAGCATGAAGCTGTTTGCACTCCAAACAAGTAGCAAGCCCCCATCCAGCAACAAGACTATAAGATCCCAACACAGAGATCCCTTTGCATAAACCCAGCTGTCTTTTAAAGTCAACTAGGTGTTAACCAAAAACCCGAACCGGCCCTTAAAATTCGGTCCAGTATTTGCCCTCACCTGGCTACAATCAACCCTGCAGCACAGGCTGAGAGGAAAATACCTGTTTTCCACAACCAAACCTCTCTCTGTGTCACATACCCCCCCCCCTTTGTTCAACCCTGAGGGGATGAACACACGCCAGACAGTATACCCAGGACAGGGCATTTGCGTTTCCCTGTAACTGCCCTGCTCTGTGTTACACTGAAAACCTAAAGTTCTGAAATCACCCGAACCATCTTGCGACCCAGGATTTCCCCTCTTTGTCCAGGTGGTGACAGGCTGTGGCCAACCCCATATTGCTCCTTCAGAGATGGCTTGTCGCCGAGCCACGGGCACCTGGTACGGCTTTAACCAGACTTTTGCCTGCGGCTCAGTGACAATATCACAGTGGATTATGGAAGGGCGTTCAGGGAGATCATAGAACACCTCTGTGTTCCGACTAACAAACTCCTTGGCTCCCTGAGTCTGTTCAGCGTAAAGGCTGCCAGTAATTTTCTCTGTGGCAGCTACTTCCCTGCTAGCAGACAGAGGGACCATAATCTCTTTCCCTCTAGCGCTGACCTTACTGTCCACAGGTGGCCCAACAACCAAAAACGGATCTCCCTGGCTACAGTTACGGACCCCAGATGCTCGATTACAGGTCCGACTTTGGGCTGGCCATCCATCTTCCTATGTTTCCTACCTATCCTATTTAGTGTGACTGTCTCCCCCTCACCCACCGGTCCTACTGTGGGCCCCCCTGCCTTGGGTTTCCAGGGTCCTAACACCTCACCTGGGCTAAGCCTCTATACTGGAAGTTTTCCTATCGCTCTGGGAATTGTATGTACAACGGCCGGCCACAGGGCAGGGAACATGGGAAAGTCTCTTCCTACTATCACATCATAGGGCATACTCTTGGTTACAGCTACCTCATGGACCTGCCTGCCGGCTCACGTGCTTACAGACATCATAGCAGTGGGGTATTTTTTTAAATCTCCATAAATGCTGAACACCCCAACTCTCCAGGCTGTAAACTCTGTGAGTCGCACCAGGGAAGCCCTCACTAGGGTCACCTGACTCCCTGAATCCAGCAGAGCTGCCACGGGAGTGTCTCCCACCTCCACCTGACACAAATGTTCATTATGGATAGTTTCTGACACACCGACCCTTCTGGCATACCATGACTGTCGATACCCAAAGTTAGCAAAAGGGAAAAAAAAGGGTTGCAAAGCCCTATAGTAGCGCCAGATACCGGGGGTAGAGTGATGGAAGAGGGGAATTGGAGTGTTGCCGTGGGTGAAACCCTGGGTCAGTGAGGAAAGGAAGTGATGTTAAAATCCTGATTTGTAATGATACTTTACTCACTTTACTTTACAATCTAGCCATACAAGTTTATGTAACAGTTTAATTCATTATAATCCTGGAAGTGAACCAGGAATACGTCACTTCCGGTTTTTAATTCACTTGCATTTCCCGCCCTTCTTCTCAAGGGAATCATCTATTTAAGCCTGTAATACTTGTGTATATTTTAGTTTACTTTTGCTCCTGAGGAAGGGGGATTTTTCCGTACCCCGTCGAGCTACATTACTTTTACCTAATAAAGACCACCTGAATGAACAAGAGAAGCCCCTGTTTTCCATCTATCTGGGGACCAACAGGCAGAGTCAACATCTACAAGCGACCTCGGCGGGGAGGGGCATAGGTGTAAGTGTCTTGAGCTTATCTTACACCACCCCTCCCGGTAAAGTAAGTGAAATCACCATCATTGTTGCTTCATAAATCCTCTGCCACTTTGGGTTACTCCCAACTTTCATCTTGTTTTATGCATCACAACTGAATTCTACTTACCAGCTATCAAGGCGGGGAGGGGTATATTGGTACAGACACTCATACCAGTGCCTTTACCACCCCTCCCAGTAAAGTGAGTAAAGTATCATTGCAAATCAGGATTTTAACATCACTTCCTTTCCTCACTGACCCAGGGTTTCACCCACGGTAACACTCCAATTCCCCTCTTCCATCACTCTACCCCCGGTATCTGGCGCTACTATAGGGCTTTGCAACCCTTTTTTTCCCTTTTGCTGTATTTCCACACCAGGGCCACTTCATCCACTGAAGTTTAACCCTGTCTGCATTGCCAGCTGCCTAATACCCTCCCCATAAAACCCCGTTCTCCTATCCCCCACAACCAGTAATCTCCCAGCCCCCCTTTCATTCTCCTCTCCCTCTTACTCTCTTCTCCCTGTCCCTTGGCGCTCTCTCCATTAAGGAAATCTAGGACCACTCCAGGTCCAAATTCCCCACCTGGAGATTAATGCTCCTTCCTCCTTTTTTCTTTTTGTTTGATACCCAAAGTTTACATCCATGGGCTCGACCAGGTGGGGACAGTCGGCTCGTGCATGACCAGACTCGTGACACCCCAGCAGATTATAGAGTCCCAATCCCCAAAGGGCACATCCCGTGAGGTCTTTCTCAGTTCAGGCTGCCGGGTCTGGGGCATGGATTTTCTGGGTTTTATTACTCCCTTCTCCAGCGTTCCCCCCTGGAGTTCCTCAGTAGCACCATACCGTTCGACCAGGTCCACCATCTCCAGGGCACTAGTAGGAGATGTCTGGCCAAACCCAGCGCTGGAGGGGAGGTGGCAATGCCGTCCAGAATTTGTCAGCTACAATACGGCCCACCATAGCAGTGGGACTCAGCGGGAATCAGGTGGCAGCCATTTTTGCAAGAGGTGTAGCAAATTATAATGCTGGGGTCGTGCTGGCTCCGCTGGGTTAAACTCCCACTGATGAACCCGCTGGCAATGCCGTCCAGAATTTGTCAGCTACAATACGGCCCACCATAGCAGTGGGACTCAGCGGGAATCAGGTGGCAGCCATTTTTGCAAGAGGTGTAGCAAATTATAATGCTGGGGTCGTGCTGGCTCCGCTGGGTTAAACTCCCACTGATGAACCCGCTGGGCCCTGAACAACGCATTCACCCCCAGTTTTGCCAGGATCTCACCCTTGACCTCAGAGTAGTCTGCCGCTTGGTCGTCCGGTAGATCGAAGTAAACCTGTTGGGATCCTAATGCGAGGAATGGAGCAATGACCTCAGCCAACTGGTCTCGTGGTAGTCTCTCCCTCACGGCCACCTTCTGGAACATCGCCAGGTAGGTTTTGACATCATCTGTCGGTGCCATCTTGGGAATCATCGTGTGGACTGCAGTCCGGGCATTGTGGACCCCCTGAGACATCCCTGACTTTTCTAGTGCCATCACGTGTTGCAGCAACCGCTGGTTTGTTTCCTGCTGTCGCTGATTAGCATCTAGCAGTTGTCTATTTGTCTCCTGTTGCTGTGCCATGGCCTGTACCAGCTGCTTTATCATGTCCTCCATATTGTCCTGTGACTCTGGTTGCAACTTAGCAGGCTTAATCCAGGACATACAACAGTGCCCAAAAAATGCAACAAAAAAATCTCACTGTGTCACAGTATATATTTTTCTTTTTTTACTAAAAGAAGCGCCTAAACTTTTTAAACAGAAATAACTGCAACAGTGCAGTGCTTTTATATATTTTTCTTTTTTTACTGAAATATGCCCCTATACGCTTTCACCAGAGATAACTGCAGAAGTGACCTAAGAATATATATTTCTTGTTGGACTGAAATAAGCCCCTATGCGCTTTGACCAGAAAAAATTAATGAGGGAAGTGCGTATATATTTTTCTTGTATTACTGAAATACTCCCCCATATATGCCCTATATGTGTTTAACAGAAATAACTGCAACAGTGCAGTGCGTATATATTTTTCTTTTTGTACTGATATACACCCCTATATGCTTTCAACCGAAATAACTGCAGAAGTGATCTAAGAATATATATTTCTTATTGGACTGAAATAGGCCACTGTGTGCTTTGACCAGACAAAAATGAAAGAGTGAATTGTGTATTTATTTTTCTTGTAGTACTGAAATACGCCCCTATAAGCTTTCGCCAGAAATAACTGCAGAAGTGACCTGAGAATATATATTTCTTATTGGACTGAAATAGGCCACTATACGCTTTGACCAGAAAAAAACTTAAAAAATGAAGTGTGTATTTTTTTTTTTTGAAGTACTGAAATAGGGCCCTATATGCATTCCCCAAAAATAACTGCAACAGTGCAGCGTGTATATATTTTTCTTTTTTTACTGAAATATGCCCTTATAAGCCTTCAGCAGAAATAACTGTAACAGTGCAGTGCATATATATTTTAATTTTTTTACTTAAATACGCCCCTATATACTTTCAAGAGAAATAACTGCAGAAGTGACCTGAAAATATATTTTTCTTGTGGTACTAAAATTACGCCCTTATTTGCTTTCACCAGAAATAACTGCAACAATGCAGTGCGTATATATTTTCCTTTTTTCACTGAAATACTCCCCTATATGCTTTTACCAGAAATAACTGCAGAAGTGACCTGAGAATATATATTTCTTGTTGGACTGAAATACACCACTATACCCTTTGCACAGAAAAAAATTAAAGAGTGAGGTGAGTAAATATTTTTCTTGTAGTACTGAAATACGCCCTTATACGCTTTTACCCGAAATAACTGCAACAGTGCAGTGCATATATGTTTATATTTTTTTACTGTAATACTCCCCTATACGCTTCCACCAGAACTAACTGCAGAAGTGACCTGAAAATATATATTTCTTTTGGACTGAAATGGTCCCCTGTACAATTTTACCAGAAATAAAAGCAACAGTGCAGTGCGTATATATTTTTCTTTTTTTACTAAAATACTCCCCTATACGCTATCCAAAGTAAGGTATACCGCCAGCTCTGCTCCGCTTTTTAGCACGGATGAGCTTTGTGAGGACAGTCAGCACTTACAGGCCAGCAAAGACTTGGAGGAGTGGTCAGTTGCCGATTCCTCTAGGCGTGCAGCTACCGATGATGACAGTCTCGTGGGAGCACATGTCGTGACTAGGTCAGGGATGTGTGCAATAGACAAGTGATGGTGATAAAAGTGAAGACCAAAGAGCTGTAGATGATGATGTAGCTGATTGCACGTGGGAGTCAGGTGAAGAGGGGACGTCGTCATCAGAAGATGGTGAGGGTTACAGCGTGCCAATGAGCCAGCAGGGTGGAAGCGTGCCCATGAGACAGCAGAGTGGAAGCAGTGGGATTTCTGCAGTGAAACGCGGGAGGGGCACACTGTCTGCTACTTGGGAGACTACCTGTGAAGAACACGCTAGCAGTGAATGGGTTCATAAAAGCAGTGACAGGCAGGCATCATGCAGTGGTGGAGTGGAAATGCCATGCTCGCCAGTCTGGGAATTTTTCACCAGGTCGCTGGAGGATGTTAGCGTGGCAGTATGCAGAACATGTGGGCAGAAGGTGAAGTGCAGCCGGAGTACTAATGTTGGCACGATGGCCCTGTGTAAACACATGGAGGGTCACCATAAAGAGGCGTGGGAAAACTGTACCACTGACTTAATCTTACAGCCTGATGCGGCAACTGCTACATCTCCCACCAGCCAGGGCTCGTCAACATCAGCAGAAGTAAGCAGTCGTTCCTTCCCATCGACTTCAGAGTCATTTATTCCTTTTGATGCTCCTCCTTCTTCTCATCACTTGTTTCAACAGCAATTGATCACCGATGTGATTGCATAAGGACAACAGTATGTGTGCACTTCTTCAAATGCACAGAAGCTGAATGTGCACCTGGCCAAGTTACTGGTACTACAGTCCTTCCCTTTCACTGTAGTTGATTGTGGAAGTAGTATGTAGTAGAATATGGAAATCATTCTTTTTTATGCACCCCTTAAGAGGCCCAGGTCTTAATGATGACCATCTTCGACTTTTGCTGGATTTACTTCTTCCAAATCATCCTTTGCTGTCTCCACATCCAAGGAAAGTCAGCAAGATGAAGAAAGAGGAGCTAAACTTTCCTAATGACATATTAGATGCCGTGGAAAAGGAGGAAAAGCAGATGACAGAAGAAGGGTTCCTCCACCTGTAGGGCAGGAGAGCAGTTGGGGTAGGAGAAGTGGGTTTGCAACTAGGGGGTAGAGGGGCTTACTTCTTGTGTCACTCCTGTAATGCCCCATGACCATTTTTTATCAGTTCATTGGATCCAACTGCCTGTCATCTGCTGCACCACAAGGTACTCTTCATATGTAGTTTCAGGATGAAAAGGTTAAAGATAACTATAACTTTAAAGCGGTTGTCCGGGATCAAATTTTTTTTTTTCTTAAGTGTACTCACTATTAACAATTGAATTAAGGTCCCCCCATATGTTTTTAGGTATTTTCGGCATTTCTACATCAACTGTTCCCCACGCATTGTGTACATCTATGTTTATTTTTGCCTAACTTCCTGCCGCACTGCACTGTGGTTGCCAGTGCAGAGTGGCATCATGTGGTTTCATTTCCACCGTGACTCCGCCCCCTCATCAATATTCAACCTCCTGCCACACATCGCCACCTCATCCATGCCTCCTTCATTCATAATAAAGCGCGATGCCCTGGGATGTCACCGCACCAGAGGGGTGTGGCTTATCCTGGTTTGTTGCCGCCTTGTTACCCACCCAGGCACTTTGAATAATTCATGTGGCTGAGGGTGACGTCACTGTGCTCTCTGCGAAGCGGAAAAAGAGGCTTCGCTTGGCAGAAAGGGACCAGGTACAGCACTGAGTCTTGGAAACACAGCACTTCCGGCTGAGAGTTGGAGCTTTGAAAACTGGGCATTAGAAATGTTGGGTAAAGGTAGGACAGGCACGACTGTAACCTTTAGGGCAATGTTGTACACATACTTCAATCTTCCCTATCCCGGACAACCCGTTTAAGTATTAGGGAAAATGTATATAGTAGTAAACTATTGGTCCAATGTGGCTCCTTTTTGTAATTCTCATACAAATGGGCATTTTCAGGAAATATCAGGCCACAACAGCAATAATTTGCATATTGTGCCATGCACCTAACCAGCCAAACCCCATACCAGCAACAGCCCTTGTTTGGCAAACATATTATATGGCAGCTACTAGTTTTTAGGCTCCTGTTCCTTATAGCAATAATCCTGCGGCCATGTTTGATGCATTCACCATCTGGTCCATAGTATATATTTCTATAGTTTTCAATTTTATACTTGGAATACATTTTTAAAGGGATTTATATGTATAGTGTTAAAAAAAAAAATTATTTCTGTTCTTTCAGTAGTTTTCCATTTGACAGAACAGAGCCATTTACAATTTTAATGTGTGCATTTTTATGTTTATTTATGTTTATTATGTATTGTTTTGAGGGAATATAGTATGGGGCCCATTTTTGGTTTTACATTTTCGTTTTTTTCCTCCCAACGTTCCAAAAGCCAATTAACCATGTCTGTTATTGGAAAATGGGGGAAAATTTCTTTGTGGGGTTAAATAAAAAAATATACATTTCCGCCAAAGTTTTTTCACTGTATGCTTAAATGACATAACTCTAAGGCTCAATACAAATACGGTGATACCAAACATTTATTTTTTATCTACTTAAAAAAAAATATATATTTGAAAAAAATCAAATTTTTCTTTGCATCACCATTTTCTGACAGCCATAACTTTTTATATTATTGTTATTTGCGGGACGAAATTCAGATTTTTTTGTTAACATTTTAACCCTACTTCACAGTACCCATTAGTGGGGGGCTGATTTGTCAGTGGGGGTGTTCTCCCACTGAGTGAATATAATATTATTTTAAAAACTTTTCTGAAGCAGACATTTTTTTGAAAACTTTGCTTGGTTTTCCTTCCTTTGAGGGATATCTGGCTTTCATTGTGTTGTAGACCCATAACTGGGGCTCCACATTTATTTTGCATATTCCTGTTTCCCAGGGAACTTTGCACTTCGGATTGCTGTGTTGAGACTTAAGTGAGGCTCCGCGGTGTTTTTTGTAGCTGGTCTCCCTGAGATCAGCTATTGTTGTGTTTGAGTAGTCTCCGAGGCATTGCTCCCGGTTTGCCAGAATCCTACTCCACACTGATGAGGGGCAACACCCCGAAACAGCTGTCTGTGGATGGATACCTAGCTTAGGTTTCCCCTGTCACATCCTTAACGCTTGTAAAAAAGTGGGATCTTGACATAGGGGCCACTTAATATGGTGGATTTGGTGATCTCTGTAATGGAGACACCCCTTTGCTTGGTTTTCCTTCCTTTGAGGGATATCTGCCTTTCATTGTGTTGTAGACCCATAACTGGGGCTCCACATTTATTTTGCATATTCCTGTTTCCCAGGGAACTTTGCACTTCGGATTGTTGTTTTGAGACTCTTAAGTGAGGCTCCGCAGTGTTTTTTGTAGCTGGTCTCCCTGAGATCAGCTATTGTTGTGTTTGAGTAGTCTCCAAGGCATTGCTCCCGGTTTGCCAGAATCCTACTCCACACTGATGAGGGGCAACACCCCGAAACAGCTGTCTGTGGATGGATACCTAGCTTAGGTTTTCCCTGTCACATCCTTAAAGCTTGTAAAAAAGCGGGATCTTGACATAAGGGCCACTTAATATGGTGGATTTGGTGATCTCTGTAATGGAGACACCCCTTTGCTTGGTTTTCCTTCCTTTGAGGGATATCTGGTTTTCATTGTGTTGTAGACCCATAACTGGGGCTCCACATTTATTTTGCATATTCCTGTTTCCCAGGGAACTTTGCACTTCGGATTGCTGTGTTGAGACTCTTAAGTGAGGCTCCGCGGTGTTTTTTGTAGCTGGTCTCCCTGAGATCAGCTATTGTTGTTTTTGAGTAGTCTCCAAGGCATTGCTCCCGGTTTGCCAGAATCCTACTCCACACTGATGAGGGGCAACACCCCAAAACAGCTGTCTGTGGATGGATTCCTATCTTAGGTTTTCCCTGTCTATATCCTTAAAGCTTGTAAAAAAGCGGGATCTTGACATAGGGGCCACTTAATATGGTGGATTTGGTGATCTCTGTAATGGAGACACCCCTTTGCTTGGTTTTCCTTCCTTTGAGGGATATCTGGCTTTCATTGTGTTGTAGACCCATAACTGGGGCTCCACATTTATTTGGCATATTCCTGTTTCCCAGGGAACTTTGCA
Organism: Bufotes viridis; assembly: GCA_033119425.1. Taxonomy (NCBI): domain Eukaryota; kingdom Metazoa; phylum Chordata; class Amphibia; order Anura; family Bufonidae; genus Bufotes; species Bufotes viridis. The sequence goes on along the minus strand of CM065589.1, from coordinate 298,550,156 downwards.
CTTCGGATTGCTGTGTTGAGACTCTTAAGTGAGGCTCCACTGTGTTTTTTGTAGCTGGTCTCCGTGAGATCAGCTATTGTTGTGTTTGAGTAGTCTCCGAGGCATTGCTCCCGGTTTGCCAGAATCCTACTCCACACTGATGAGGGGCAACACCCCGAAACAGCTGTCTGTGGATGGATACCTAGCTTAGGTTTTCCCTGTCACATCCTTAAAGCTTGTAAAGAAGCGGGATCTTGACATAGGGGCCACTTAATATGGTGGATTTGGTGATCTCTGTAATGGAGACACCCCTTTGCTTGGTTTTCCTTCCTTTGAGGGATATCTGCCTTTCATTGTGTTGTAGACCCATAACTGGGGCTCCACATTTATTTTGCATATTCCTGTTTCCCAGGGAACTTTGCACTTCGGATTGCTGTGTTGAGACTCTTAAGTGAGGCTCCGCGTTTTTTTTTGTAGCTGGTCTCCCTGAGATCAGCTATTGTTGTGTTTGAGTAGTCTCCGAGGCATTGCTCCCGGTTTGCCAGAATCCTACTCCACACTGATGAGGGGCAACACCCCGAAACAGCTGTCTGTGGATGGATACCTAGCTTAGGTTTTCCCTGTCACATCCTTAAAGCTTGTAAAGAAGCGGGATCTTGACATAGGGGACACTTAATATGGTGGATTTGGTGATCTCTGTAATGGAGACACCCCTTTGCTTGGTTTTCCTTCCTTTGAGGGATATCTGGTTTTCATTGTGTTGTAGACCCATAACTGGGGCTCCACATTTATTTAGCATATTCCTGAAGCAGACATGTTGGAGACATCTGGGAAGTGCAGCCATATAGGTTATCACCTTTGAATAGGTTTCTGAGATCAGGATCAACTGTCACTCTGTCAAACTGTTCTGTTAATTGAAAATCAGTTAGCTTCTGGGTAGAGATGAGCAAAGTTTTGAAAAATTTTATTTGGCAGCTTCCCCAAAGTTCCCCAATAATTTTAGAAAAAGCATAAACTGCTGTATAGTGTTGGGTGCGAATATTTAGAATATAGTGCTATATATTTGTAATTTCGAATATTCTACAGTTTTTTTCATCAGTAACCTTCATCCAGCTAATGAGAAGGCTGCAATGTCTTTGTCTGAGCTTAGCAACATCCCTAGGAACCAATAGGAAAGTTGCCTACCCCTTACTATATAAGGAACCCCCCCAGCAGCCATTTTCTGTAGTGTAATGGTGTAATGTAATTGCTGTGGTCTGTGCTTTGCTGTATATACATTAGACAATTAACTTAGATATATAATTCAGAGAGTTAGGGGGAGACAGTCAGTGTAGGTTACATATTTATAGTGTAGCTGAGGTTTGAGTGCAGGGTATTAGGTAGGTTCTGCTGGCCATACATACATAGTGCTGTTATGTCACCCAGTTGCACGTATTGCGCAAAAAAAATGCCAGGCGGAGTACTCTACCTGCATATATAAAGCTATTGTAATGTACCCATTATCTCCAGTTTCAGTAAACTTCTAGCAGCTTGAAAAATTTACCTAAAGTGACCCACGCCTGTATTGCGCGTGCATTATGCGAATATTACATTGTCGATTTTTTGCAATGTGATATTCCAAAAATGGTCATTCCCTACCATAGTATGCAATTCCCCCACATACACAATGCCAATGGATCCCCTGTGTGAACACAGGAAGCAGCGGGTCCATAGTTCTCAGGATGGTCACAGAATTTTCTCCATGTGACAACTTCCATTGCAATGTTTTCTTCCACACTGGCACTGAAAGTGTTCAATGCATTTGAAGATACAGTATAGAAGATTATTCAATTATGCAGTTATATAGGGCCTGTATCTACACATGCAAATAAACTGCCTTCTGATTTCTACTATCACTAAGATTTAGAAATAAATCCACTTTCAGACTAGGGGATTTAAAAAAAAAAACGAATTTTCCCTGGAATCTGTAAAGTGAAAACATGAATATAGCATCAAATTGTTATATCTGACTCCAAGTATTCCTGTGTAGACTTATTTTTAGTCACAAGATGCTAGTATAAAAACAGTATTAGCATAAGTTAAAACACATCTAATACAGGGCTTGCTTAGTGGTCACTTCTGACCTAACTTACCGTATTTTTGGATTTAGAGGGGGACAATAAAAAAAATATTTTTCATGACACCTCAGGTCAATCCACCAATGTTAATAAAACCACAATAAGACCTCAGATAAGACCCCCAATCAGAACTCAGCTTAGACCCCAATGTAAATGACCCACAATCAGACCTCAGATAAGAGCCACATGCCTTTCTTCAGCCCCCAATAGCCTCATATATGCCCCCAGTAGTCTCTCTTCAGAACCAGTAGCCCCATATATGCCCCAGTAGTCTCTTCAGCCCCCAGTAGCCCCATATATGCCCCCAGTAGTCTCTCTTCAGCCTCAGTAGCCCATATGTGCCCTCAGTAGTCTCTGTTTAGCCCCAGTAGCCCCATATATGCCCCCAGTAGCCTCATAATATGCGCCCAGTAGCCCCAGATATGTACACTGTAGCCTCATATATGCCCCCCTGTAGCCTCATATATGCCCCCATCAATGTCCATCAGCCCCATGTTAAATAAAATAAAAAAACACTCACCTTTCCTGCTCCGGACGCCGCTGCTCACTTTCCGCACTCAGTCTTCCACTTCTTCTGTCTCGCACGTGCGCAGCCATCACAGAGGAGTGCTGAGGACCAGGAAAAGGTGAGTACACACTGCTTTCCGGTACTCCCGTCCTAATAAAGTGCTTTAAATATGGAAGCGCTTCATTAGTATTCGTCCCATAAGACGAATACCCACTTTTGAAGGGGGAAAAAATGTGTCTTATGGGGTGAAAAATACGGTAAGTTTCATCTCCTGGGCATCATCTGGGAATCCATACACACACAGTAGATCCGACCAAATCAGCCAGATTTTGTGCCAGATACTTAACCCCTTAGTTACCACCCATACATGTTACGGCGGTCACTAAGGGGCCTTAGGCTGGGCTGCCCCTTTTTTACGGCTGCCCAGTCTAAGCAGTGCACGGGTTCCCCGTACAGAGGGGAGCAGGGACCTGACTCTCACATGAGAGTCGCATCCCTGTTCTAACAGCCCGGACCGCCAGGAGTGCCGATCCGGGCTATTTAACACTTTACATGGACTCCCTCTGTCTCCCATCGGCACCCTGAAAATGCGATAGCTCGGTGCCGATGTGTGTGAAGGCTAGCTGGGGTCTGATGTAGGCCCCAGACCAGCCTTGAGCAATTTCCAGCAGGGATAGTGCATTGCATTTTAAAAGAATTTTAAAAGCTGTCTGTTATAGTCCCCTTGTGGGACTATTTAGTGGTAAAAAAAAGTAAAAATATAAATAATTTATTCAATAAAAAAATTCCATTAAAAAATTATGCTTTTTTTTCATTGAAAATACGCTTTTCAATAAAAAAAATTGCAAAAAAAAATCTTCTCCAAACGTTTTGTATTGCTGCGTCCATAATTACCGGGACTACATAAATATCATGTAAACTACCCCCTAAAAAAGCATTCTTTTGCTAAGAAAAGCAAAAGAATTGCTAATTTGCTCTTAGTTGCCACCGAAAAAACTTAATAATAAGCGATCAAAAAGCGCCATTTACTCCAAAATGATACTGCTATCACAGTATAGTGCTATACTATACAGCCTCTCTGGGGGGTGTATTTTCACTTTAACTGGGGCTACTATGTCAGCCCCAGTTACAGCAGAAATCAATAGTGAAAAAATAAAGTTAAATATTCCCCAGAGGTCTTGTATGACCTTATGGGGGACACAAAGTGTAAAATAAAAAAATAAAGTGTCTTGAAAAAAAAAACATAAAAAAAGTTTCACGTAAAAAAAAAATTCCCCCGTTATTTAAAAAAAAATTTTAATAGAAGAAGAAAAAATATAAAATAGACATATTTGGTATCATCGCATCCGCAACGACTATACGGTTCTATAATAATATCATATGATCTACCCCATCAAGTCAATGCCATAAAAAAAAAAAAACATTGCTCCAAAACAGATTTTTTAGTGAGCTTACAAAAACCATAATGCTAATCAATCAAAAATTCGTATGTACCCCAAAATGGTAGCAATAAAAACATTACCTCATCCCACACAAGACCCACACAAGACCATAGCCAGAAAAATAAAAAAAATATGGCTTTATGAAAATTGCAACACAAAAACATGATTATTTTTCAAAAAAAGCTCTTATTGTGTAAAATGTAAAAAAATTAATAAAAAATAGACATATTTGGTATTGCTGCATCCGTAACATTTGGCTCTACAAAAATATCACATGATCAAACCCATCAAGTGAACGGCATAAAAAAGAAAACTAATAAAAATTATGCCAAAACAGCTTTTTTTAGTCACCACTCACCTCACCTCACAAAAAACATATCAATTAATCAAAAAGTCGCATGCACCCCAAAATGGTAGCAATGAAAGCGTCACCTCATCCCGCAAAAAACAAGCCCTAACACAAGACTATAGCCAGAAGAATGAAAAAATATGGCTCTAAGAATATTGCAAAACAAAAACATAATTTTCTTTAAAAAAAAAAAACTAGACATATTTGGTATTGTTGCATCTGTAATGACCAGATCTATAAATATATGACATGATCTCCCCCATTAAGTGAATAGCGTGAAAAAAAAAAATATAGAAAAATGACGCCAAACAGCTTTTTGTGTGCCTTCACTTCCCAAGAAATGAGATAAAAAGAAACCAGAAAGCCAAATGTACCCCAAAATGGTGGCAATAAATACAGCTTGTCTCGCACAAAATAAGCCCTCATGCAGATCATTCAACAAAAATAAAAGTTACCACTCTTAAAAACCATGCAACCATGCTTCCCTTCTAAGCCCTGACATATACCCAAATAACAGTTTATAACCACAATTTGGGTTTTACTGTATACAGGAGAAAGTGGGTAGCAAATTGTGGGGGATATTCTCCTGTGATCTTTTGTGAAAATGAAAAGCACCATTTTCTTGTAAAAAAAAAAACGAATTAAAAACGAATTAAATTTTTCTTTTTCACACCCAAGAATTAAAAATTCTATGAAACACCTGTTGAGTGATGTGCTCGCTACACCCCTTAAAAATTGCTTGGGTGGTGTAGTTTACAAAATGTGGTCACTTTTTTTTTTTTTTTTTTAATGTGGGGATACCTCAGGGTCTCTTCAAATGCAACTTGGTGCCCAGCAAAATCTGCCCTCCAAAAACCATATGGCGCTCCTTGCCCTCTGTGCACTGCCGTGTGCCCATACAGCGGTATACAACCTTATATGGAGTTTTTCTGTAAACTGCAGAATCAGGGTAATAAATATTGAGGTTTGTTTTGTTGTTAACCCTTGATGTGTTCCAGGAAAAAAATTGTTTAGAATATAAAATCTGCAAAAAAAGTGACATTTTGAAATTTCACCTATATTTTGCTTTAATTCCTGTGGAATAGCTAAAGGGTTAACAAAATTTCTAAACCCAGTTTTGAATAGTTTGAGGGGTGTTGTTTCTAAAATGGGGTCATTTATGGGTTGGTTCTATTATGTAAGCCCCACAAAGTGACTTCAGAACTGAACTGGTCTGTAAAAAACTTGACTTTGGAAAGTTTCTTATCCTCCCCGCGTTTGGTGCCTCCTAAGCAGCCAATCAGCGTGCAGGTAAGTAATGCCCTTCAGTGTAATGCCATAGCCATGTTAGCTACTGGTATTACACTGATTGGCTGGCCGACAACGCGTCATCGGGTGCTATATAGCACCCGATGACATGTGTTCGGCTGAGTCAGCATCAGGGAGAGCAGAGCATAGGCAGGGAAAGATAGTGTGTGAAGCAAAATTTAACAGATTTTATTAGAAACAAGATTTGCAAAGACCCAAAAGTCCTTTTAAAGACTACAGTGTGTGTGAATGTGTGTTTGAGAGCAGTAATATATTTTTAGTACCTGCGGTCAATTGATCAGTCTCAGGGACAACCGTGCTGAGGAAGAGACACAATGTCGGGATAAAAATCGCTGTTTTAACAACTACTTAAAGCTTTTCATGCAACCAATAATCATTTTAGTGTGTGTGTTTGACAGCAGAAATATATTTTTCTTTAATACCTATTAGTGACATGTATTTTTGCGTAAATTCAACTAATCAGCGTCACATTTATTGTCAATAGTGTGTGCGTTTAATCCACATCCGTGACATATACTGTATTCCATCCGCAAACTCTGTTTTTGGGGGAAATTGAACTAATTTGTGCCACATCTGTGTGTGCATTTGATCCACATCCGTGACATATAATGTACTCCATCCGCAAACTCTGTTTTTGGGGGAAATTTAACTAATTTGTGTCACATCTGTGTGTGGGTTTAATCCACATCCGTGACATATACTGTATTCCATCCGCAAACTATGTTTTTTGGGGAAATTAAAATAATTTGTGCAACATCTTTGTGTGCGTTTAATCCACATCGGTGACATATACTGTACTCCATCCGCAAACTATGTTTTTTGGGGAAATTTAACAAATTTGTGCCACATTTGTGTGTGAGTTTAATCCACATTGGTGACATATACTGTACTCCCTCCACAAATTATGTTTTTGGGGGAAATGTATCTAATATGTGTCACATCTGTATGTCCTTTTAATCCACATCCGTGACATATACTGTATTCAATCCGCAAACTATGTTTTTTGGGGAAATTGAAATAATTTGTGCCACATCTAGTCTCCATAGTGTGTGGCTTTCTGTCTCAAATACTGTGCCACATGTGAAAACAGTGTATTTTGGGGAAATGTAAATTATTTGTGCAACATCTAGTGTCCTTAACGTGTGGCCCTCTGTGTCAAATACTGCACCACATGTGAAAACAGTGTATTTTGGGGAAATGTAAATTATTTGTGCAACTTCTACTGTGTGTACATTTCATACATTTCAGTGACAGATACTGTACTTTATCCACAGACGGTGTATGCTAGTCTGTGGCATTATCAGGGCTACTCAATATATGAGATTGGTCAGCAGTTCAATGAATACAACCTTTAATAATACAACCTTTTATATTAAAGGTTGTATTCATTGAATTGCTGACCAATCTCATATATTGAGTGCCCCTACTTGTTGCCATTATCTTTTCACTATAGTGGCTTGGGGAAAGCCACGAGGTGTGCACCGTGTCCATTTGTATTGGTTGGTGAGCCGCTTCATTTCAGTTTTTACATTATCAGGGCTACATCTCCTGTGTAAAGTGTGTGTATCCCAAATACTTGTTTTAATTTATTGCTGCATACACTTACAAATCCTACGCTACTTTACGTGTGACATACTTTTCAGCATATATAACATTTAATATTAATAAGGCGGCCAGTAAGGGACGTGCAAGTGGCCGTGATGCTGATGGTGCACGCAGAGGCCGTGTCCCTGAGTGCAATGAAACCCAGTAAAAAAATGTAGCTGAGGGCCTCCAGGTGCGCTTACCCTCTAAAGTAATGATGGCGATGGCAAATCTTTTAGAGAATGAGTGCTGAAACTGCTACCCAAAACCCACTTATTTGTCGCAAAGAACCAACATGGTCATTTACCCTGAATACTACATTTCAATACAGTATATCTTCCATGTTCCTCATCATTTACCTATAGCTGACGAGTCGCAGTTCGTGCCACATGTCCAGCTTGGACACCTATTAGTTATAAGGCACAGAGGGATCACTGAGGACGCTGATACGGTCTGCTTTGTACTCCTTCACCATCTTCCAATTTTTTCCATCCTTGTGACTAGAGTTGAGCGAACCCGAACTGTATAGTACGTGTTCTTACCAAATTTTGAGGTGTTTGGGACACGGACCCGAACCCGAACATTTAAAAAAAAGTTCGGGTTCGGGTCCGTTGTTCGGTGATTTTCTCTCGCTTTCAGAAGGGCTGCACAGCACCCAATCAGCAAGCGTTTTACTTCTTGCCCTAAGAAGCCATCACAGCCATGCCTACTAATGGCATGGCTGTGATTGGCTGGGTGCAGCATGTGACCCAGCCTCTTTATAAGCTGGAGTCACGTAGTGCCACATGTCACTCTGCTGATTTAAGCTTAGGGAGAGGATGTTTGTGCTGCGATCAGGGACAGAATAGGGCAGAAATCAGAAGGACGTGTGCTACTTTAATCCATAAGATACAGCAAATAGAGAGGGAGGGAGCTTCAGCAATCCGACATTTCTGTACCCAGCCACTGCAATGGAAATCTTTATTTGTAATCCATCTGCTACTGAGGTGGTGCTCGGCGGCCATATTAGCCATTGCAGTGTACTGCATGGGTGCCAGCCAGCTAGGGACATCAGCCTAATCCTATTTTGTAGCTCAGTGAAGGAAAAAAAAACTTTTTTTTCTGGCTGCTAAAGTCCCCTTTATTGCCTTTTATATGTTTAAAGGGTGACATAGTCCATTTGTCTAGCCTGGGATCTGTGGTGCCACAGAGCACTTTTGTATACTATGCACTAAACCGTATATTCCATTACAGCTATCAAATAGTGCATCAGTGTATTTTAGTTAAATAGTGATGTCGCGAACATAAATTTTTCCGTTCGCGAACGGCGAAGCGAACTTCCGCAAATGTTCGCGAACATGCGAACAGGGTGAACCGCCATAGACTTCAATAGACAGGCGAATATTAAAACCCACAGGGAATCTTTCTGGCCACAATAGTGATGGAAAAGTTGTTTCAAGGGGACTAACACCTGGACTGTGGCATGCCGGAGGGGGATCCATGGCAAAACTCCCATGAAAAAATACGTAGTTGACGCAGAGTGTGGTAAGTTGAATTCGCAATGCGATTAATATAACCTGCATTAATCGCATTGCGAATTCAACTTAGAGCTGGGTTCCTAATGGTTGTATTGCAGGAATATAACGAAGATTGAGAATATAGCGCTATATTCTCAATCTTCGTTTATTCTAACAATACAACCATTAGGAACCCAGCTCTAAGTTAATTTGCAATGCGATTAATATAACCTGCATTAATCGCATTGCAAATTCAACTTAGAGCTGGGTTCCTAATGGTTGTATTGCTAGAATATAACGAAGATTGAGAATATAGCGCTATATTCTCAATCTTCGTTATATTCTAGCAATACAACCATTCGGAACCCAGCTCTAAGTTGAATTCACAATGCGATTAATACAGGTTATATTAATCGCATTGCGATTACAACTACTAACATTGCAGCTTCCGAATGAATCTAAAATGGATGCCGTCCTTGCTTTTTGATAGGAAGTGAGAGGATCTTGGAGGGATACTGATGTACTAGCCCAAAAAAGGGCTTTTTGGGGTGCTGTCAGGATGCTGTCCTTACAGCATAGATCTGATGAGTCTTTCAGGACTGAAGTGGACACTGAATACACTAGCCTAACTATCGATTTCCCTATTAAATCAGCAGCAGCTTCACTGTCCCTCCTCTCACTAAGACTGCAGCTTCCGAATTAATCTAAAATGGATGCTGTCCAGGAGATGGGAGGGTCTGGGAGGGAGGGTATGCTGATTGGCTGGAATGTGTCTGCTGACTATGAGGTACAGGGTCAAAGTTTACTCAATGATAGGGGGTGGACCGAACATCACATATGTTCGCCCGCCGCGACGAACGTGCACAAGCTATGTTAGCCGGGAACTGTCCGCCAGTGAATAGTTTGGGACATCTTATTTGCGAATTCAAATTAGAGCTGGGTTCCTAATGGTTGTATTGCTAGAATATAACGAAGATTGAGAATTTAGTGCTATATTCTCAATCTTCGTTATATTCTAGCAATACAACAACCATTAGGAACTAATTTCTAAGTTTAATTCGCAATGTGATTAATGCAGGTTATATTAATCGCATTGCGAATTAAACTTAGATCTAAGTTCCTAATGGTTGTTGTATTGCTAGAATATAACGAAGATTAAGAATATAGTGCTATATTCGTTATCTTCATTATATTCTAGCAATACAACCATTAGGAACCCAGATCTAAGTTGTAATCGCAATGCGAATAATACAGGTTATATTAATCGCATTGCGATTTACAATTACTAACACTGCAGCTTCAGAATGAATCTAAGATGGATGCTATCCTTGCGTTTAGATAGGAGGTGGGAGGGTCTGGGAGGGAGGGTATGCTGATTGGCTGGAATGTGTCTGCTGACTGTGTGGTACAGGGTCAAAGTTTCCTCAATGATAAAGTATAGGGGCGAACGCGAACATCGAATATGTTCACCCGCCGCGGCTGTCGCGAACAAGCTATGTTCGCCGGGAACTGTTCGCCGGAGAATAGTTTGGGCCATCTCTATAGTTAAATCATTCTGATCCACCAAGCCTATTTTACACCGCCAAAATATATATTGGACATTTCTGCAGTGAAATAGAGAATCCGTGTAATTTTGGGGGAAAAAATTCCTTGTCCACAAAACATTTCTGCATACACCGTCCAACGACATATTTTATATTTCTGTATGGAAATAGTGCTTCTTTGGTTTTTTATAGAAAAAGAAAGTTGTTCAAGGTCCACCAAACAGTCTGAAATGCCCATTAAACCACCTATTTTACATTGCTGCTGTGAAATGCAGCATAAGTGTATTTTTTTGACAAGAGTGGTAATCCTGATCAACAGAGCATTTTGAGATACACAGTTTAAATACCGATTTCACATTACAGCTGAGAAATAGTGCATTATTCTTTTTTGTGTGAAAAAAGCAATATTCTTGCTTCACAAAGCAGTTGTACATACACGGTATAAACATCTAATCTAAATTTACAGCAGTAAAAAACTGCATTTTGAGGTTTTATTGAAAAAAGCTGTATTTTATGCCGAAAAAACAGTTGTGCATCCGGCGTATAAATAATTAATTTCAATTTACAGCAGTGAAATACTAATTTTCTGTATTTTATTACAAAAATACTTGTTCTTGTTCCACAAACCACATGTGCATACAGCGTACCATTACATTTTTTTACATTTCCGCATAGAAATTTAGAAAAAGTATATTTTGGGCACAAAAAAACATTATTCAGGGTCCACAGAGCATTTTTTTGACACGTACACTGCCTTAGCGAACGTAATTGTCGACTAGTGGCAGGTAAATTGACACCGGAGAGAGACCAACCTTTCAGCTTGGTGGGTGAACGCAAATAATGAGGAGAACATCAAATAAGGGACGTGGGCATGGTCGTGGTGGTGTTGGTGGAGCTCCTGTTGCTGGGAGAGGACGCAGCCGTTCAGCACCAACTACCGCTCCAAGTCAAACAGCTTCCTCTGGTGTGAGAAGGCGACAGAATCTGCAGCATTATTTGAAAGGCCCAAATGCCGCTCTACGGATGGTGAAGCCAGAACATGTACAGGCAATAGTAGATTGGGTGGCTAACAGTGCCTCCAGTTCCTTCACAGTATCTAACACCCAGTCCTCTGCAGAAAGGTCAGAGTTGGCACCTGCAGCCCATGCCCATCAGTCTTCCACCTCACCCACTTGCAAATCAGCCAAGTAGTCAGAGCCCCAAATCATGAAGGAAAGTCTCATGCTTTTGATGACTCTGTCGGCAGGGTTTCCCTGGCCCATCCACCTAGCCCTGCCCCAGAAGAGGAAGACCTTGAATGCACTGATGCTCAACCACTTTTGTTGCAGGATGAGGACATGTGAATATAGCCACAAAACGTCTCTGACGATGACGAAACACAGGTCCCAACTGCTGTGGCTTTCTACAATGTGCAGACCGACGAGGAGGGCAGGGGCCATGAATAGGTGGAAGATGATGTGGAGGATGATGAAGTCCTAGACCCATACTGGAATGAAGGTCGTGCTAGTGAGGCGTGCAGTTCTGGTCGCACAGAGGCAGCGGCACAGCAAAAGAAGGAGCAGGCTGCAAAAGCGCAGCGGCCATTCCAGAGACAGTACGCCTGCTACTGTCCACCACAACCAGGCACTGAGCACACCAAGGCCTGCTCCAAGGAGTTCATTGGCGTGGCAGTTCTTCACATAATGTCCTGACGACAAGACACAAGTGGTTTCCATGTTGTGCCACCAGAGCCTGAAGCGAGGCATAAACGTTCTTAACCTGAGCACAACCTGCAAGACCAGGCATCTACATGCAAAGCTTGAACTGCAGTGGAGTAAACACCTTAACAACAAGGAACTCTCTCATGTTCCTTCTGATCCCTCTTTTGCAGCTAGTTCGGCTTCTCCCTCCACCTCTGGCGTCACCATGGCACCTGGCGTCCAGCAAACAGATCATGTTCCACCAAGCATTCAGCTGTCCATCTCCCAAACATTGGAGAGAAGGAGGAAATACCCACCTACCCACCCTCGAGCCCTTAATTTCAAAATTACTGGCCTTTGAAATGCTGTCATTCTGTCTGGTGAAGACGGACTGTTTCAAACAGCTGTTGGTGGTGGATGTCCCCCAGTACATTGTTTCCAGCTGCCACTACTTTTCCAGGCAAGCCGTCCCTTCCCTTCACAACCAAGTGGAGGATAAAATAAAGTGTGCGCTGTGCAAAACGATCTGTGGCCTGGTCCACATAACGACAGATACATGGACCAGTAAGCACGGCCAGGGTCGCTATATCTCCCTAACTGCACACTGGGTAAACGTAGTGGTGGCTGGACCCAAAGCGGATAGTGGTTTGGCGCATGTACATCCACCACCGAGCATCGCAGGGCATTATTCGTTGCCTCCTGTTGCTTCCTCCTCCTACTCCACATCATCCTCCTCCTACTCCTATTCTACCACCCCCACATCCGGTCATCGAAAGAACCTCACCCCCAACTTCAGCACAGCCTGGGGTAAACGTCAGCAGGCGATTTTAAAACTCATGTGTTTGGGTGACAAACCCCACACCGCACAGGAGCTTTGGAGGGGCATAGAACAGCCGACTGATGAGTGCTTGCGGCTGGTGAGCCTCAAGCCCAGCCTGGTGGTGTGCGATAATGGGCGAAATCTTGTTGCAGCTGACGCACCTCCCTTGCATGAGGCATGTGCTGAATCTGGAGGTGCAGAAGTTTCTTAAAAACTACCCAGACATGTCAGAGCTGCTGCTGAAAGTGCGGTCCGTATATGCACGCTTTCGGCGTTCTCACCCTGATGCTGCTCGCCTTTCTATGCTGCAGCGTAACTTCATCCTTCCTGCTCACCAACATATAAGCAACATGCCTGCCAGGTGGAACTCCACCTTACATATGCTGGAGAAACTGTGTGAGCAGCAGCAGGCGATAGTGGAGTTTCAGATGCAGTATGCACGGGTTAGTCGCTCTGTGGATCAGCACCACTTCACCACCAGTGACTGGGCCTGCATGCGAGACCTGTGTACCTTGTTGCGGTCTTTGGAGTACTTAACCAACATGGCCAGTGCTGATGACGCCATTGTTATCATTACAATACCCCTTCTATGTCTCCTTGAAAAAAAAGAATATTACGCAGATGATGGAAGAGGATGCGGTACAGGAGGAGGAGGAAGAGTGGGCATTTCACAGGGTTTCAGGCAGGTCATACAGAAGTAGCTCAGAGGGTGGGCTCCTGTACCAGCAGAGGCAAGGTACACATGTGGACAGCCAGGGCACACTTATGGAGGACGAGGAGGAGGATGAGGTAGAGGAGGAGGAGGAGGAACCGGTTTTACTGCTGGGTGGCACCCTACACAGCTCAGGGCCATCACTGGAGCGTGGCTGTGGGGATCCAGAGGACACAGGCGATACACCACCTACAGAGGACAGCTTATCGTTACCTCTGGGCAGCCTGGAACACATGAGCGACTACATGCTGCAGTGCCTGCGCAACGACAGCAAAGTTGCCCACATTTTAACTTGTGCTGACTACTGGGTTGCCACCCTGCTGGATCCCCGGTACAAGGACAATGTGCCCATCTTAATTCCCGCACTGGAGCATGATAGGAAGATGCGCGACTACAAGCGCACGCTGGTAGATGTGCTTATGAGGGCATTCCCAACTGACACGGTGGGACAAGTGGAAGCACAAGGCGAAGACAGAGGCGGAGGAGGAGGTGGAGGAAGAGGTTGCCAACACAGCTGTGTCACGGCCAGCTCCTCAGACAGCAGGGTTAGCATGGCCGAGCTGTGGAAAAGTTTTGTCACCGCGCACAGTAAACTGCACCACCAGCTGATAGGGAACGTGACAGCAGAAGGCAGCATTTCAACAACATGGTGGAACAGTACGTGTGCACATGCCTCCACGTACTGATTGATGGTTTTGCCCCATTCATCTTCTGGGTCTCCAAATTATCCACATGGCCAGAGCTTGGCCTTTATGCCTTGGAGGTGCTGGCCTGCCCTGCGGCCAGTGTATTGTCTGGATATGTATTTAGCACGGCAGGGGGCATCATTACAGACAAACGCAGCTGCCTGTCCACAGCCAATGTGGAGAAGCTCACGTTCATTAAAATGAACCTGGCAACAGGACTTGTCTGTACCTTGTTCAGAATAGACATTAATAACTGCCTCGCCCTCAACCATACATTCTTGTACTCCAGGGCACTTCTTTATTGAATCCTATTTTTTTAATTGTACCATTATTTTGGGGGCAACTCCAAGTTGAATGAACCTCTCCTCTGTCTGTGTGCCAAGTTCCTACATTTCAGATAATCACCTGTTGCTTTGTTGGGTGACATTAACCTCTTTTTACTGTCAAATGACCGCCCCATTGTCTGGTTGTCAGGGACCTAAATTATGTTTCATTGCCTGCTGTATTGGTGGGAGACATTAAACTCTTTATACTGTCAAATGACCTCTACATTGTCTGGTCGTCAGGGGCCTATATTTTGTTTCATCGCCTTCTGTATTGGTGGGAAAAATTTACTTCTTTTTACTATCAAATGACCGCCCCATTGTCTGGTTGTCAGGGGACTATATTTTGTTTCTTCGCTTGCTGCATTGGTGGGAGACATTAAACTCTTTATACTGCCAAATGACCTCTACATTGTCTGGTTGTCAGGGGCATATATTTTGCTTCATCGCTTGCTGCATTGGTGGGAGACATTAAATTCTTTATACTGTCAAATTACCTCTATATTGTCTGTTTGTCAGTGGCCTATATTTTGTTTCATCGCCTTCTGTATTGGTGGGGAAAATTAACTTCTTTTTACTATCAAATGAATGCCCCATTGTCTGGTTGTCAGGGGCCTATATTTTGTTTCATCGCTTGCTGCATTGGTGGGAGACATTAACATCTTTTTACTGTCAAATGACCACCCCATTGTCTGGTTGTTCAGGGGCCCATATTTCGTTTAATCGCTTGCTGTATTGGTTGGAGACATTAAACTCTTTATGCTGTCAAATAACCTCTACATTGTCTAGTTGTCAGGAGCCTATATTTTGTTTTATCGCATGCTGCATTGGTGGGAGACATTAAACGCTTTATACTGTCAAATGACCTCTACATTGTCTGGTTGTCAGGGGCATATATTTTGTTTCATCGCCTGCTGTATTGTTGGGAGAAATTAAATTATTTATACTGTCAAATGACCTCCACATTGTCTGGTTGTCAGGAGCCTATATTTTGTTTCATCGCTTGCTTTATTTGTGGGAGACATTAACCTCTTTTTACTGTCAAATGACCGCACCATTGTATGGTGTCAGGGATCTATATTTTGTTTAATCCCTTGCTGCATTGGTGGGAGACAGTAAACTCTTTATACTGTCAAATGACCTCTACATTGTCTGGTTGTCAGGGGCCTATATTTTGTTTCATCGCTTGCTGCATTTGTGGGAGACATTAACCTATTTTTTCTGTCAAATGACCTCTCCTCTGTCTGTGTGTCAGGGGCCTACATAAATGATAATGGCCTGTTCTATTTCAGGTTGACTTGAGGCCTGTGTTGCTGTTACGGGACCGCTCTCCTCTTTGCGTGTGCCATGGTCCTGAATTTGTGAATTAGGCCTGTGGCACTACTAGGTGAAATCAATACTATTTTGGCTTGATTGTAACTCTCCTCTTTATGGGTGACATGGGTCTGAATCTGTGAATGAGGCCTGTGGCGCTACAGGCAGACCTGAATCCTTTATGGCTGTGTTGAGAACTTCAACTCCCACCTGAAGTCACCCCAACCTCCTATTCCACCTCCTCCTCCAAGTTGCCAATTGAAATTGGTTAATTTTTATTTATTTTATTTTAAGTCATTTCCCTATCCACATTTGTTTTCAGGGGATTTACCTACATTGTGATGCCTTTTGCAGGCCTCTAGCCCTTTCCAGGGCTATTTTACAGCCTTTTTAGTGCCCAAAAGTTCAGGTCCCCATTGACTTCAATGAGGTTCGGGGTCAAGTTCGGGTCGAGTTCGGATCCCGAACCTGAACATTTTTCGTGAAGTTCGGCCGAACTTCTTAAACCCGTACATCCAGGTGTTTGCTCAACTCTACTTGCTCACTCTACTTTGCTCACTCGGCCGCGCATCAAGGTGAGGGTGCTGGCGGGGTGTCATTAAACTGTCCTAGTCCATGGACAGTTTTGTCCTACCTCTGAACTGCTTTGTGTTCCCCTCATCTCCCCTCCCCAAGGACCTACATACTCTGCCGCCAGTGTTGTCAGATGGAAATTTATGGAGCAATTTTTCAAGAAGGACTTTTTAGTTTTGCACCATTTTTGCTCATCCTCTCCACCACAGTAGTGAGAGATTAGAAGTTCTCTTTGTAGTGGTGGTCGAGAAGGGTGAACTGAACAACCAGTAATCGATGTCGTGCAAAATGCATAGAATACGAGGGTCACAGGAAAGGCAGCATAACATAAAGTCAGCCATGTGTGTCAGAGTCCCAACAGAATAGACTTTGCTGTCCTCATCAGGAGGATAACTCTCAATCTCCTTATCCTCTTCCTCCTCTTCTGCCCATCTATGCTGAACAGATGGAATAAACCTTCTATGGTTACTGCCCTTTGCTGCGGAGGCGACTGTCTCTTGCTCCTCCTCCTCCTCATCTAATTCACACTGAGAAGATGAACTGAGAGTGGTCTGGCTATTACCCTGTGTAATGTCTTCCCCCTAGTTCCACCTCTTCCACATGTAAAGCATCCACCTTCATTGTTAGCAGCCAGCGTTTCAGTAGACACAGAAGTGGAATGGTTAGGCTGATAATAGCGGCATCGCCACTCACTATATGTGTTTATCACACACAAAGTTGTGTAAAACCTCACAGAGGTCTGACATCCAAGACCATGTTGCAGCTGGTATTCCACTAATACCTTCTGCTGCTCACAAAGCCTGGCGAACATGTGTAATGTATGTAGATTGTAAGCCCTCACGGGCAGGGCCCTCTCTCTTTCTGTACCAGTTTGTAACTCGTCTTGTTTATGCTTAGTGAAATTGTCTGTACGATGTATGCATACCCCTTTTCATATGTACAGCGCTATGGAATGAATGGCGCTTTAATAATAAATAATGTGGAATTCCAGCGCGTGCTCACATCGCACAACAGTCGGTTAGTTGGCAAATACAAGCGCTTCAGCAGCATTTCCAGACAGTCAGCAGCTGTAAATGACTTTCTGAAATGGGCACACACACGGCGCACCTTCACCAGTAGCTCAGGAAAATTGGGGTAGGTTTTGAGAAATTTCAAAACACATGGGCTAGGAATGGTATGGCCGGATCCCGGACATCAAAAAGGGATCCTCATGGCCATATCAACATTTTTCCCATGTACAATTTTGCCTTCTTCACTGGGCAGAGGTTGTTTTCTGCCCAGTGATTAAGATTCTATTATTAGGACAGGTTTTTGAGGGATAATTTCCCGACATTTTGCTGTGGTCACTGGGCAGAGTTGTCATTCTGCCCAGTGAGGGCCGTGATTGGCTGAGGGGTGGGCCTGTTTTGTTCCATTATGTTTCATTGAGTTTTTATTGTTATGGTTTGAGTTTTAGTTTATGACTACGCTGTAAAATATGTAATGTTTATTTGGTTATTTATGAGTTCTTTAAGAGGCCATGCCATTAGTTTACCTCCAATCTTGTGTGTTATATTTTCATTTGTATTAATGTATAAGTTTGGGATGTTTTTTGTGCATGGTACAGATATGCTGTATGATTGCCATGTGTGTGAGCTTGCTGAGCTACAAAGCTGCCAACAAGTTATGGCCATTATCAGACACAACCAACCTGGTCCCTTATACCCTGCCAAAGCTCTGCAGCGGTGTGCTGTTTGTCACCCAAGCAATTGAGCACGGCCTGTTGACGCTTCCGCCCTGTCGTGCTACACTGCTTCCAGCTACGGCTGATGGTTGACTGCTGCTGCAAGATGAGAATTCTGAGTTTGCAGTGGAGGAGGAGAAGGGGGGGGGGGGTTGCAGCCACTAATGTAGGTGGTGGCGGAAATCCTGATGGAAGTAGGGCCCGCAATCCTTGGCGTCGGTAGCACCTGTGCCATCCCAGGGTACGACTCGCTGCCGACCTCCACAAGGATCACCCAGTGTGCCGTCACGGAATTATAGCGTCCCTGGCCAAAAGCACTTGTCCATGTGTCCGTTGTTAAGTGAACCTTCCCAATAACTGTGTTGGTCAGGGCACAGGTGATGTTATGGGACACAATGTGTAATGCGGGGATGGCACACCGATAAAAATTGCGGCGGCTGGGGACTGAGTAACGAAGGACGGCCGCCATGAGGCTGAGGAAAGCTTCAGTTTCCACAGGCCCAAATGGCAACATTTCCAGGGACAGTAATTTTGAAAGGTGTGCATTTTTTGCTATGACCTGTGGGTGGGTGGGTGGCTGGGTATTTGTGCTTACGTTCAAAGGCCTGGGGTACGGACATCTGTACGCTGTGCTTGGACACAGAAGTGGGTCTGCTAGCTGATGGTGCTTAAGAACGGCCCAACTGCAGGGTGGGAGTCATCAAGGCCTGCGTCTAGGACAGAGCATTGGCCAGCACGTAACACAGGAGTGGAATAGGAGGCAGTGGTGTGACCCACAGACACTGATTGTGGACACAGGGTTTCGGCCCACCTAGTAGGGTGCTTTTATGCCATGTGAATCATGCTGGTGGTGGTGAGGTTGCTAGTGTTCACACCCCTACTCATTTTATCTCCAGTGTACTGTCTTCCCCCATTATGTTCCTGGGTTTGAGTTTTCATTGTTATGGTTTGAGTTAGAGTTTATGAATAGGATGTAAAATATGTTATGGTTATTTGGTTATTGATGACTTCTTATTTTGGTATGGCACAGTTTGCAAATTACAATTCTTTTATTGTCCGGACTTTCCTCAAAAAAGCACCAGACTGCGGAACACCTAACCCTTGACAAGGGATATTTCCGCAAGGAGGAACAGTTGCGGGCCTATTTGGTGTGTCCAGCCTTCTCCCTTTGGCCACCCCCAGCCTCTTCCAGCCTGTTGCGGTGTTGTGGATCTCTCCCCCTCTGTCCTGCTGTCATCGCTTGGCTTGCCACCTTTCCAGGTTGGGTCAGTGACGTCATTGTCCCCCATCTCCTCTTTCACTTCCTCACTCTGGTCATCCTCCTAAATTGTGTTGGCCTAACAAGACCCTCACTTATTGACAACTGTGTCTCATCCGCATCGTCCACCTCGTAAAACACTATTTGCCATTCCCCACCGTCCTCTTCTTCTGACTGTGGATGCTGAAGAGTTTGGGGATCAGTGCACAAGTTCTCCTCATGTCCCTCTTCAGGGAGGGTCAGCTCACCTGCAGGCCCTCACCTACAATCTTTTACAGGGCAATCAAAAACATTCTTAAATTTTAATTAAAAAATTCGGTGCCAGTGCTGACCACCATTTCCTGCGCTAACTTTGCAATGTAACATTATCGCTCGGAAAAAAATATTTTTAAATTTCTATTAAAAAAATTTGTGGCCAGTGTTTTTGATAATATCTCTGCAATGTCCTTGCACTGGCAGCCGGGGGTGATGTAACTCGTTAGCACAGAGGAATCTCGTTGTTATCAGAATAAACCAGACAAATCGCTCCACCCACTCACAACTGCTATGCACCACCACCCACAGAATCAAGAAAGAGGTATCAATCTGTCAATCCTTTCAATGTCCGGGCCAGGTGAGGTTTTCCATGTGGAATCAAATTAAGCCGCAGGCTCCACTCCTGGTGGTGCCCTTCTGTCAGTTAGTTTAAGTTTCAGGTTTGCAACCATACTCCCCTCGGAACCCGCCGTATTGTGTGTCGGATTATTTTCAAACCAGGCTACAAATTTCATCCTATATTAATGAAAACATTTTTGGCAAGCGTTTTCAGTGTGGTTCTTCTGGCGCCAGTCCAAGAATTTCACCTATAGCAGCGCATCACGGATACCTCCGGCCGTCCGTCTTAATCATGGCCCCAGTTCTGAAAAATAAAATATTTATTTTGGCAGCACTTGCACTTTATATACAATTGAATATACAGGAAAGAATGTTTACTAACAATTTTTCCTGTAAAATAATTTTTTTTGGGGGGTTTGGGCGTATTTTTGTCAGTCTGTAAAAGTGGTGTACAACTAGGACAACATGGTTCCCAGCAGCTACCTGGGAGTCCAAGATTCATCCAGAGATGGTCTCCATGCTTTTCCCAATCAATTTTGGTTGTGTTTCTGTCACTTTCTGACCTTTTCCTATGAACCAGGCACCCTCCCCTCTTCAGAGCAGGGGGTGCCTGGTTGTCTACCATTTACTTCCATTATGCTCGGGTGCTCGGCTGAGCACGAGAACATAGCAATGTGTTCAGCCCAACCATCCGAACACCCGAATATTTTGGCGGTCGATCATCACTAGTCACGAGAAAACAATCTCTGAATAGCTTGGGTAAGTAAAAGCGTTCCAAAGTTGTTACCACATAAAGTGACACATGTCAGACTTTCAAAATTAGGCCTGGTCAGGAAGGGGATATATGGCCTGGTTTGGAAGTGGTTAAAGAGAACCTCTCACAACAAAATGTTCTGCAATTAACAGGCAACATTTTATAAAATAGGGGGATCTGGGCAGATTGATATGTATTTTTGAAGGAAAAGATTCATCAAAACTTGTAATTTAAATATTAAAGTCTATGTACAGTTGTGTTCAAAATGATTCAACCCCCAATGCTGTAAAGGGTTTTAAGGAATTTAGTGTACATTTGTAATTGTGTTCAGAATGAAATCTTACAAGGACTTTTTAAAGAACCAAATGCAACTAAAATGACATCAATTGTTTTTGTAATACAGTATTAAATGTTTTTTTAGTGATTTCTTCATTGACACAATTATTCAACCCCTTAAAGACTACCACTCTTAAGAACAGAGGTTCATTCAAGTGTTTTCGATCAGGTATTGAAAACACCTGGGGATATCAAGGAGCAGCAATCAAGCATAATAAGCACCAATTAGGCAGATTTAAAATGACTGTGAGGGTACGTTCACACGACGACAATTGTCGCGCGACAAAAAGTCGCACTATTGTCGCGCGACAATTTTTATAATGGGAGTCTATGGTGTCGCAGTGCGACATGCGACATGCTGCGACTGCGACACGAAAGTCGGAGAAAATCCATTCAAGATGGGTTTTTCTGCGACTGTCGCGCCGCAGTCGCAGCATGTCGCATGTCGCAATGCGACACCATAGACTCCCATTATAAAAATTGTCGCGCAACAAATGTTGCAGTGAAGTTGTGCCCTATTTGTCACTCAGCTCCTTCTAGACATTTATTGGTGTGTTTACAAACATGGTGAAGTCAAGAGAATGGTCCAGGAAGACAAGAGAAGAGGTGATTTCTCTTCAGAGGAAGGGCAATGGCTATAAGAAGATTACAAAGATGTTACACATACCAAGAGACACCATAGGAAGCATCATTCGCAAATTCAAGGCAAAGGGCACTGTTGAAACGCTACCTGGTCGTGGCAGAAAGAAGATGCTGACTTTGACTGCTGTGTGCTACCTGAAGCGCAAAGTGGAGAAAAGTCCTCGTGTGACTGCTGAGGAACTGAAAAAAGATTTGTCAGATGCGGGTACTGAAGTTTCAGCTCAGACAATAAGGCGCACACTGCGTAATAAAGACCTCCATGCCAGAACTCCCAGGCGCACCCCCTTGCTGTCTCCAAAGAATAAGAAGAGTCGACTGCAGTATGCCAAAAGTCATGTGGACAAACCACAAAAGTTTTGGGATAGTGTTCTGTGGACTGATGAAACAAAATTTGAACTGTTTGGGCCCATGGATCAACGCTATGTTTGGAGGAGGAAGAACAAGGCCTATGAAGAAAAGAACACCATGCCTACTGTGAAGCATGGCGGGGGGTCAATCATACTTTGGGGCTGTTTTGCTTCTACAGGTACAGGGAAGCTTCAGCGTGTGCAAGGTACCATGAATTCTCTTCAGTACCAGGAGATATTGGATGAAAATGTGATGCAGTCCGTCACAAACCTGAGGCTTGGGAGACGTTGGACCTTTCAACAGGACAATAATCCCAAGCATACCTCCAAGTCCACTAGAGCATGGTTGCAGATTAAAGGCTGGAACATTATGAAGTAGTCATCGCAGTCACCAGACTTAAATCCGATTGAGAACCTCTGGTGGGACTTAAAGAAAGCAGTTGCAGGGCGCAAGCCTAAGAATGTGACTGAACTGGAGGCTTTTGCCCATGAAGAATTGGCGAAGATACCCGTAGATCGCTGCAAGACACTTGTGTCAAGCTATGCTTCACGTTTAAAAGCTGTTATAACTGGAAAAGGATGTTGTACTAAGTACTAAGATTGAATGTCACTTGGGGGTTGAATAAAACTGATAATGATGTGAGCACAGAAAAGACATTTGTGGTTATATCATTATAAATGTTATGTTATATTTGTCTGACTTACAAGTGCCTCTTTGATTTACTGAAATTGATGACTGAAATGATCAAAATCAATGTCAAACTGGCCAAAACACTCAATTTCAGTGGGGGTTGAATAATTTTGAACACAACTGTATATCTTTAGAGGCATTTTTTTATGATTGAATTTTAACCATTTGTAGTTTTTTTTTTTTTTTCAGTTGGTCTATATTAAAAATATTGAGACATTCTCTCACAAAGGGTTAACCGTTTTTCTAGCTGTGTGACTTGTACTTTCACTTTCACTTTGTGCAGGTCATCTAATAAACCTTATGTCAAAACTACTAAGAGATTAAATGAATAAACGACCACTTCTCATTATGAAAAAAATGGATGTTTCGGTCCACACGGTCCTTCCTCCGCGCTTTAGATTCTGTGGTCTCACATGCGGGCAGTCTGTGTGCCAGTGCAAAAAAACTTCCTCTGTGCCGCCAGTTGAGCTAATGACCCCATAATGTGTGAAAGTATAAAATACCCTATATAATGCCCCTAGTAAATGCCCACATGGTGCTCCTCTCCTCTTCCCCATAGTGCCCCCATAATGTGCCAGTATAAGATTCTCCCATAGTGTCCCCCAGAATGTGCCAGTATTAAATGCCCCTTCATAGTGCACCCATAATGTTCCTATATAATATACCTGCATAGTATTCTTCTCCCCTCCAAAACCATAGTGTCCCCATAATGTGCCAGCAATGCCCCCAGTAGATGTCCCCATGTGTCAGTAGATGCCCCCATAGTGTCCCTCATGTGCCAGAAATGCCCCCATAGTGTCCTCCATGTGCCAGCAATGCCCCCATAGTGTGCCCCATGTGCCAGCCATGCCCCCATAATGTCCCTTATGTGCTAGCCATGCCCCCATATTGTCCCCCATGTGCCAGCAATGCCTCCATAGTGTCCCCCATGTGCCAGCCATTGCCCCATAGTGTCCCCCATGTGCCAGCAATAATGCCCCAAAGTGTCCCCTTTATACCAGCAATGACCCCCCCAGCGCAGCCCAGCGCCTCACAGAAAAACAAAACAAAAAAAAAACATACTTACCTCCATGGCAGCGATGCGATGCAGGCCTCTTGTGGCCTGTGTCCCGAGCAATACGGCTCGGGCGGCGCGATGACGTCATCGCGCCACCTGCGCCGACCTCTGATAGGCTGTTGGTCTTGTGCCGGCAGTCTATCAGAGGAAGAGGGAAGGGAGACGCCTATCCCTTGCACTGCTGCAGTGTTCATCTGTATCGCGATACAGATGAATGTAGGGAGATGAGTAGAGATGAGCGAACACCTGGAAGTTCGGGTTCGGGAAGTTCGGCCGAACTTCCCGAAAATGTTCGGGTTCAGGATCCGAACTCGACCTGAACTTTATCCCGAACTCGAACCCCATTGAAGTCAAAGGGGACCAGAACTTTTAGTCACTAAAAAGGCTGTAAAATAGTCCAGGAAAGGGCTAGAGGGCTGCAAAAGGCAGCAAAATGTAGTTAAATCCCATGCAAACAAATGTGGATAGGGAAATGAATTAAAATAATTTTTTTTTTACCAATATCAATTGGAGAGAGGTCCCAAAGCAAGGAATCATGCGTCATATCACCCACCACTGGAGAAGGCCACTTTCAGTTATTTCGGCCCAGCACCCAGACCGAGGATACAGGTCCCACTGCGAGAAATCATGCGTCATATCACCCAACACTGGAGAAGGCCACTTTCAGTTATTTCGGCCCAGCACCCAGACCGAGGATACAGGTCCCACAGCAAGGAATAAGGCGTCATATCACCCACCACTGGAGAAGGCCACTTTCAGTTATTTCGGCCCAGCACCCAGACAGAGGAGAGAGGTCCCACATCAAGGAATCATGCGTCATATCACACACCACTGGAGAAGGCCACTTTCAGTTATTTTGGCCCCAGCACACAGACAGAGGAGAGAGGTCCAATAGCAAGGAATAAGGCATCATATCACCCACCACTGGAGAAGGCCACTTTCAGTGATTTCGGCCCAGCACCCAGACAGAGGAGAGAGGTCCCACAGCAAGGAATCATGCGTCATATCTCCCACCACTGGAGAAGGCCACTTTCAGTTATTTCGGCCCAGCACCCAGACCGAGGAGAGAGGTTCCACAGCAAGGAATCATGCGTCATATCACACACCACTGGAGAAGGCCACTTTCAGTTATTTCGGCCCAGCACCCAGACCGAGGATACAGGTCCCACTGCGAGAAATCATGCGTCATATCACCCAACACTGGAGAAGGCCACTTTCAGTTATTTCGGCCCAGCACCCAGACCGAGGATACAGGTCCCACAGCAAGGAATAAGGCGTCATATCACCCACCACTGGAGAAGGCCACTTTCAGTTATTTCGGCCCAGCACCCAGACAGAGGAGAGAGGTCCCACATCAAGGAATCATGCGTCATATCACACACCACTGGAGAAGGCCACTTTCAGTTATTTTGGCCCCAGCACACAGACAGAGGAGAGAGGTCCAATAGCAAGGAATAAGGCATCATATCACCCACCACTGGAGAAGGCCACTTTCAGTGATTTCGGCCCAGCACCCAGACAGAGGAGAGAGGTCCCACAGCAAGGAATCATGCGTCATATCTCCCACCACTGGAGAAGGCCACTTTCAGTTATTTCGGCCCAGCACCCAGACCGAGGAGAGAGGTTCCACAGCAAGGAATCATGCGTCATATCACCCAACACTGGAGAAGGCCACTTTCAGTTATTTCGGCCCAGCACCCAGACTGAGGAGAGAGGTCCCACAGCAAGGAATCATGCGTCATATCATCCACCAATGGAGAAGGCCACTTTCAGATATTTCGGCCCAGCACTCAGACCGAGGAGAGAGGTCCCACAGCAAGGAATCATGCGTCATATCACCCACCACTGGAGAAGGCCACTTTCAGTTATTTCGGCCCCAGCACCCAGACAGAGGAGAGGTTCATTCAACTTTGGGTTGCACCGCAATATCATGGTAAAGTTAAAAAAATGAGGATTCAATAAAGAAGTGCCCCCGAGTACAAGAATACATGGTTGAGGGGGAGGCAGTTATAAATGTCTATTCTGCACAAGGGAGGCACAGGTCCTGTGGGATCCATGCCTGGTTCATTTTTATGAACGTCAGCTTGTCCACGTTGGCTGTGGACAGGCGGCTGCGTTTGTCAGTAATGACGCCCCCTGCCGTGCTGAATACACGTTCAGACAAAACGCTGGCCGCCAGGAGACCCAGAAGTTGAATGGGGCCGAACCATCAGTCAGTACGTGGAGGGGTGTGCAGACGTACTGTTCAACCATGTTAGTGAAATGCTGCCTCCTGCTAACACGTTCCGTAGCAGGTGGTGGTGCAGTTTGCTGTGGCGTGGAGACAAAACTTTTCCACATTTCTGCCATGCTAACCCTGCCCTCAGAGGAGCTGGCCGTGACACAGCTGAGTTGGCGACCTCATGCTCCTCCTCTGCCTTCACCTTGTGCTTCTACCTCTTCCTCTGTGACATTTGGGAATGCTCTCAGGAGCGCGTCTACCAGCGTTCGCTTGTACTCGCGCATCTTCTTATCATGCTCCAGTGCAGGAAGTAAGGTGGGCACATTGTCTTTGTACCGGGAATCCAGCAGGGTGGAAACCCAGTACTCCGCACACGTCAAAATGTGGGCAACTCTGCTGTCGTTGCGCAGGCACTGCAGCATGTAGTTGCTCATGTGTGCCAGGCTCCCCAGAGGTACGGACAAGCTGTCCTCTGTGGGAGGCGTCTCGTCATCGTCCTCCGTATCCCCCCAGCCACGCACCAGTGATGGGCCTGAGCTGTGTCGGGTTCCACCCCGCTGTGAACCTGCTTCATCCTCATCTTCCTCCACCTCCTCCTCATCCTCCTCGTCCTCCAGTAGTGGGCCCTGGCTGGCCACATTTGTACCTGGCCTCTGCTGTTGCAAAAAACCTCCCTCTGAGTCACTTCTAACAGACTGGCCTGAAAGTGGTAAAAATGACCCCTCATCCTCCTCCTCCTCCTGGGCCACCTCCTCTTCCATCATCGCCCTAAGCGTTTTCTCAAGGAGACATAGAAGTGGTATTGTAACGCTGATAACGGCGTCATCGATACTGGCCATGTTGGTGGAGTACTCGAAACAGCGCAACAGGGCACACAGGTCTCGCATGGAGGCCCAATCATAGGTGGTGAAGTGGTGCTGTTCTGCAGTGCAGCTGACGCGTGCGTGCTGCAGCTGAAACTCCACTATGGCCTGCTGCTGCTCGCACAGTCTCTCCAGCATGTGCAAGGTGGAGTTCCACCTGGTGGGCACGTCGCATATGAGGCGGTGAGCGGGAAGGCCGAAGTTCCGCTGTAGCGCAGACAGGCGAGCAGCGGCAGGATGTGAACGCTGGAAGCGCGCACAGACGGCCCGCACTTTATGCAGCTGCTCTGACATGTCGGGGTAATTGTGAATGAACTTCTGCACCACCAATTCAGCACATGCGCCAGGCAAGGGATGTGCTTCAAACCGGCTAGTCCCTGAGCTGCAACAAGATTTTGCCCATTATCGCACACCACCAGGCCGGGCTTGAGGCCCACCGGCAGCAACCACTGGTCGGTCTGTTGTTCAATACCCCGCCACAACTCCTGCGCGGTGTGGGGCCTGTCCCCCAAACATATGAGTTTCAGAATGGCCTGCTGACATTTACCCCGGGCTGTGCTGAAGTTGGTGGTGAAGGTGTGTGGCTGACTGGATGAGCTGGTGGAAGCAGAGGAGGAGGAAGCCGAGTAGGAGGAGGAGGCTACAGGAGGCAAAGAATGATGCCCTGCGATCCTTGGCGGTGGAAGGACGTGCGCCAAGGAACTCTCCACCTGGGGCCCAGCCGCCACTACATTTACCCAGTGTGCAGTTAGGGAGATATAGCATCCCTGGCTGTGCTTACTGGTCCACGTATCTGTGGTTAGGTGGACCTTGCCACAGATGGCGTTGTGCAGTGCACACTTGATTTTATCAGATACTTGGTTGTGCAGGGAAGGCACGGCTGTCTTGGAGAAGTAGTGGTGGCCGGGAACAACGTACTGTGGGACAGCCATGGACATCAGCTTTTTGAAGCTGTCTGTGTCCACCAGCCTGAATGACAGCATTTCAAAGGCCAGTAGTTTAGAAATGCTAGCATTCAGGCCCAGAGCTCGAGGGTGGCTAGGTGGGAATTTACGCTTTCTCTCCAAGGTTTGTGAGATGGAGAGCTGAACGCTGCCGTGTGACATGGTGGAGATGCTTGGTGACGCAGGTGGTGGTGTCGGTGGCACATCCTCTGTTTGGTGGGCGGCAGGTACCAACGTTCCTCCCGAGGTGGAGGAAGAGGCCGAGGCAGCAGCAGAAGAGGGTGCAGTGGGAGCCAGAGTGTGTTCCTTGCTTTTAAGGTGTTTACTCCACTGCAGTTCATGCTTTGCATGTAGATGCCTGGTCATGCAGGTTGTGCTAAGGTTCAGAACGTTAATGCCTCGCTTCAGGCTCTGATGGCACAGTGTGCAAACCACTCGGGTCTTGTCGTCAGCACATTGTTTAAAGAAGTGCCATGCCAGGGAACTCCTTGAAGCTGCCTTTGGGATGCTGCTTGGTCCCTGGTGGCGGTGGGCAGTAGCAGGCGAACCATCTTGGAGGCGGCTGTTCTGCTTTTGCCCCTTGCTCTCTCTTTCACTACGCTGTTGGTTCGGTCTCACCACTGCCTCTTCCTCTGAACTATGAAAGTCAGTGGCACGACCTTCATTCCATGTGGGGTCTAGGACCTCATCGTCCCCTGCATCGTCTTCCACACAGTCTTCCTCCCTGACCTCCTGTTCGGTCTGCACACTGCAGAAAGACGCAGCAGTTGGCACTCCGATGAGGTGGAATTCCCATGTCCTCATCATCAGGAAACATCAGTGGTTGTGCATCAGTGCATTCTATGTCTTCCACCACTGGGGAAGGGCTAGTTGGATTTCCTTGGGAAACCCTGCCAGCAGAGTCTTCAAACAGCATAAGAGACTGCTGCATAACTTGAGGCTCAGACAGTCTCCCTGATATGCATGGAGGTGATGTGACAGACTGATGGGCTTGGTTTTCAGTTGCCACCTGTGCGCTTTCTGCAGAAGACTGGGTGGGAGATAATGTTGTGAACATGCTGGATCAACTGTCGGCCACCCAATTGACTAGCGCCTGTACCTGCTCAGGCCTTACCATCCTTAGAATGGCATTGGGCCCCACCAAATATCGCTGTAAATTCTGGCGGGTACTGGAACCTGAGGTAGTTGGTTCACTAAGACGTGTGGCTGTGGCAGAATGGCCACGTCCTCTCCCAGCACAAGAGGGTACACTAACACCACCACGACCACGTCTGCGTCCCTTACTAGATGTTTTCCTCATTATTACCGTTCAGCAAGCACCACAATAAGAAAAAAAATATTTGGCCCAATGTATTGATTTCAAATTGAGGCCATTTTTTACAAGCACCTAACACTATCTGCCTATTTATTTATGTAGCGTATTACACTAATCCAGGCACAGCAGTAACCACTGATTTAGGGGAATATCTCTTTTAGGGCTAGTATTTAGGCCCTGGATGAAAGGTATCCTTTTATGGACAGATATACACTGGCCTGCAACAGCTGGGAAACCAGATTAAGGGTATTGCTATTTTGGCAATTGAATTTCACCCCACAACAAAATATATGTTTTTGCGGACACTATGAAACTTGGCCAGCCACAGCTGAAACCACTGATTTATGGTATTGCTATTTTGGCAATTGAATTTTACCCAAGAACAAAATATACCCTTTTACAGACAGATTAACACTTGGCGTGCAACAGCTAGGACACCAGATTCAGGGTATTGCTTTTTTGGCAATTGAATTTCACCCCACAACAAAATATATGTTTTTGCGCACACTATGAAACTTGGCCAGCCACAGCTGAAACCACTGATTTATGGTATTGCTTTTTTGGCAATTGAATTTCACCCCACAACAAAATATGTGTTTTTGCGCACACTATGAAACTTGGCCTGCCACAGCTGAAACCACTGATTAATGGTATTGCTATTTTGGCAATTAAATTAAATACCAAGAACAAAATATACCCTTTTACAAACAGATGAACACTTGGCCTGCTACAGCTGGGACACCAGATTCAGGGTATTGCTATTTTGGCAATTGAATTTCACCCCAGAACAAAATATATGTTTTGGCGGACACTATTATACTTTGCCAGCCACAGCTGAAACCACTGATTTATGCTATTGCTTTTTTGGCAATTGAATTTCACCCCACAACAAAATATGTGTTTTTGCGCACACTATGAAACTTGGCCTGCCACAGCTGAAACCACTGATTAATGGTATTGCTATTTTGGCAAATAAATTAAATACCAAGAACAAAATATACCCTTTTACAAACAGATGAACACTTGGCCTGCTACAGCTGGGACACCAGATTCAGGGTATTGCTATTTTGGCAATTGAATTTCACCCCAGAACAAAATATATGTTTTGGCGGACACTATTATACTTTGCCAGCCACAGCTGAAACCACTGATTTATGGTATTGCTATTTTGGCAATTGAATTTCACCACAGAAAATAATCTATCCTTTGCCAGACAGCAGACAGTATTATACTTGGCTAGCCAAAGCTGGAACATCAGATTTAAGGGATTGGTATTTGGGAAATTGTATTTAACCCCTTAATAAAATATAGAAATTGCTATCCTGAGTTTCTAGGGGTGACAATTAGCACAGCCAATCCCCTGAGGTAGGATATATAGCAAAAAAAAACTAGTATTGATGGATTGATGGACTTGGTGGCAGCTTGTTCTGGTGCACCACAAGTCACAAAATGGCCGCCGATCACCCCAGAAAAAAAGTGACAGAAAAACACTCTGTGCAGCCTAAAAACCAGTGAGCAAGTAACTAGCAGAAATTGAATGATTCACAGCTGTAGATCGATCACTTCATTAGGTGCTGTTGCTGACTTTTCCCTGCCTAATCTCGCCCTCACAGAAGCTGCGTCCTCTCCCTACACTAATCAGAGCAGTCTGACATGCGGCGCTATGTGACTCCAGCTTAAATAGAGGCTGGGTCACATGCTGCACTTGGCCAATCACAGCCATGCCATTAGTAGGCATGGCTGTGATGGGCTCTTAGGGCAAGAATTAAAACGCTAGCTGATTGGCTGCTGTGCAGCCCTTGAGAAAGCGGGAAGTAATCGCCGAACAACGAACCCGAACCCAAACTTTTTTTTAAAAGTTCGGGTTCGTGTCCCGGACACCCCATAATTCGGTACGAACTATGCTCGAACTGTTCGCTCAACAATAGAGATGAGTGCTTCCATAATGCAAGCTCTCATATCCTGGTGGTGTTACCCAGGGGCGTAGCTAGAAATGACTGGGCCCTATATCAAAAAAATGTATGCGCCCCCCCCCCTGCCCCATAGCCATTCGTGTAGCTATAGGGGGTGCAGAGGTAGCAGTCGCAACCAGGCCCAGGGGCCTAAGGGGGCCCAAAGACCCTTGTGCCGCATAGGAAGACACACAAAGCACTGAGGGAAGGGGGGCCCAAGCTGAAGGAGGGGCTTTATATATATATATATATATATATATATATATATATATATATATATAGTAATTACACATTTATTTTGTGTCATACATTTTTTGTACAATTACTGAAAAAAAAATATATATAAAATTATACTTCTGCTGTATGGGAATACCTAATACTTGATAAACTACTATAAGGTTTTTCTAGCACAGTTTACCATTGAGCTTCATAGCGGTTAGTGTTCTTGCCTCTGATGTAAAAGCTTGTGAGTTTGAATCCTGGTGGCAACCTTTCAGAAATAGAGGCTAAATTAGTTTAACCACTTCAGCCTCCCTAGCTTAAACACCCTTAGTGACCAGGCCACTTTTTACAATTCTGCACTACACTACTATCACCGTTTATTGCTCCGTCATTCAACTTACCACCCAAATGAATTTTACCTCCTTTTCTTCTCACTAATAGAGCTTTCATTTGGTGGTATTTCATTGCTGCTGACATTTTAACTTTTTTTGCTATTAATCAAAAATGACATTTTCAATTTGTGTTGTAAATTTTTTTTTTTTTTAAACTACATTTATATATAAATTTTTTGCAAAATTTATTGTTCTACATGTCTGTGATAAAAAAAATCCAATAAGTGTATATTTATTGGTTTGGGTAAAAGTTATAGCGTTTACAAACTATGGTGCAAAAAAGTGAATTTCGGCATTTTGAAGCAGCTCTGACTTTCTGAGCACCTGTCATGTTTCTTCAGATGCTAGAATGCCAGGAAAGTATAAATACCCCCCAAATGACACCATTTTAGAAAGAAGACACCCCAAAGTATTTGCGGAGGGACATGGTGAGTTCATGTATCATTTCATTTTTTTCCACAAGTTAGCGGAAAATGACACTTTCTGAGGAAAAAAATAAAAATAATAAAGTTTCCATTTCTGCTAACTTCTGGCAAAAAAAAATAAAAAATCTCCCACGGACTCACTATGCCCCTCACTGAATACCTTGGGGTGTCTACTTTCCGAAATGGGGTCATTTGTGGGGTGTGTTTACTGTTCTAGCATTTTGGGCGGGGCTAAATTGTGAGCAGCCATGTAAAAGCTAAAGGTACTCGTTGGAATTTGGGCCCCTTTGCGCACCCAGGCTGCAAAAAAGTGTCACTCATGTGGTATCACCCACCGTACTCAGGAGAAGTAGGGCAATGTGTATTGGGGTGTATTTTTACATATCCCCATGTTGGGTGAGATAAAAATCTCTGTAAACTGACAACTTTATATAAAAATTTTAAAAAAGTTGTCGTTTACAGAGATATTTCTCACACCCAGCATGGTTATATGTAAAGATACACCCCAAAACTCATTTCCCTACTTCTCCTGAGTACGGCGATACCACATGTGTGGCACTTTTTTGCAGCCAAGATGCGCAAAGGGGCCCAAATTCCAATGAGTACCTTTAGGATTTCACAGGGCATTTTTACGCATATGGATTCTCACGCTTTAGGACCCCTAAAATGCCAGGGCAGTATAAATACCCCACATGTGACCCCATTTTGGAAAGAAGACACCCCAAGGTATTCCGTGAGGGGCATGGCGAGTTCACAGAAATTATTATTATTTTTTTTTGGCACAAGTTAGCGGAATTTTATATATATATATATTTTTTTTTTTTACAAAGTCTCAAATTTCCACTAACTAGTGACAAAAAATAAAATTTTACATGAACTCACCATACCCAGCACGGAATACCTTGGGGTGTCTTCTTTCTAAAATGGGGTCACATGTGGGGTGTTTGTACTGCCCTGGCATTTGAGGGTCTCCGCAATCATTACACGTATGGCCAGCATTAGGAGTTTCTGTGATTCTCCTTATATTGAGCATACGGGTAATGAGATTTTTTTTTCCGTTTAGCCTCTGGGCTGAAAAAAAAAAAATAATGAACGGCACAGATTTCCTCATTCACATCGATCAATGTGGATGAAAAAATCTCTGCCCAAAAATGTGCAAAAAAAAAAAAAAAATGTAGTAAAGCCCCATTCACACGTCCGCAAAAATGTCTGCATCTATTCCGCAATTCTGCGGAATAGATGCGGACCCATTCAGTGTGAATGGGGCCGGCGGTGATACGCAGAGCACACTATGTGCTCGCCGCATCAGCATTTGTGGAGCTGCAGCCGCAAACTTCCGGGTTTCGGCCCCCAAACATCCGGCCGCAGCTCCGCAAAAGATAGAGCATGTCCTATTCTTGTCCGCAATTGCGGACAAGAAAAGGCATTTTCTATATAGTTCTGGCAATGTGCGGATCCTCAAAATGCGGAAAGCACATTGCCGGTGTCCGTGTTTTGCGGATCCGCGGATCCATAGATCCGCAAAACACATACTGATGTCTGAATGAGCCTTACAGGGGGGTGATTAGTGACAGGGGGGTGACAGGGGGTGATCAGGGGTTAATCGGGGGTTAATCAGGGGTTAATCAGTGACGGGGGGGGGATCTGTGTTGTGATTGGTGCACTTATAAAAGTTTCCTTTGGTGGTCCCAAGCAAAAGGGACCACCAAAGGAACAAACAGCAAGCATATCAGACGCTGTTAACAAAACAGCATCTGATATGCCATTTTTTTTAAATGACGCGCCCGCGCGTCAAGGAGGAACAAACTGACCGCTGCCAGGACGCAATCCTGCGTTCGGCGGTCGGAAAGTGGTTAAAATACACAGCATACTGACAATGCTTGGGGATACCCGCTTCATGTTCATAGCACTGACTCCATATGGACACAACCATATATGGAGTCAGAGGTGGGACTCCACCATATATGGAGTCAGAGGTGGGACTCCTAAGCCAGGATTCCATGTACAGATCGCGCTCCAGGCAAGTGCATTGAATAAATTATCTTCTGCCATCAGTGGTGTCACCCGGTGTGACCGCACCCACCGCACCCCCTCGCAATGCCACTGCATGCGGGCAAGATGGAGGCTCCATCTTGCCTGCATTTGAGACCTCAGAATATAAAGCCACTGAAGAAGGTCCGTGTGGTCCGAAACGTTCATTTTTATTTCTCAACTTGACAAGTGGTCGTTGTAACGGACCATTACGCACACAACTCCGTGTAGGCGATATTCCCTTTTCCGGATAGACCAGCAGCTACTGCAATCACCAACTTCCCAAACTGCAAACCACACGAATTCACCAACTTCCGAACAAGAGACGCACGAACCCTGGAAGCAGCCGAACAGGAAAAGCAATATGAACAGCTTACACTCCTGGCAATCAGCATACAGTCAAATCCCCCCCAATAACGAGACGACACTTCGTTTTGAGGGTCAAGCAGGAACTCTAACTTTTATTGAGGGCTACCTGCCCGGTATTTATCCAGGTCTCCCACCTGGTGGACACTCCCCTAGGGGACCAGAAGGAAGACTACGACACGGGATACAGCAGCCAATCACACACAATGGGACAATACAGACAACCACACCCAGCATATCCCTCCCCTCTGCCTGTGACACAATCCCCCTACATGGGTAATGTAATCATCACAGGCAGGCGAATACACAATGTCTTCTGTCCTGGAGACAATTGAGGAGTCATTCAATTATCTCTCAGGACAAAGGGAAATCGCCAATACACACGTGGGGACAATAGGACAGACATCACTATTCAATATACAATGTCCCACCCTTTACAGTACACAGACATGTAACATATCCCCAGATGGCTTGGATCTGAGCGCTCAATATATCCAGGGATAGAGGCAGACTCCATTGAGCACATGGTTGCAAAAGGACATAAAATTACACAATGTTACAATTACTACATAAAACATATACATGCAACATATCCCCAGATAGCTTAGGTCTGAGCGCACATTATTGAATGGCACTCAGACCACACATGTCCAGTTCAATTGCCATGGAGCTAAAGTCTTTCCCATAGTCTTTCATTATACGAATGGGCTCCATAGCAGAGCTATCTGGGGCATCACCGCTCAAACAGGACAAGCATACATGGGGCCATAGTCGCAGGGCAGGAGGCGAGCAAGCAGTCCCTTCCAGGAAACTGGGGCAGACTCTGGTACAGGGTCCAGTCCGCTACAGTCGTTTATAGGGTTGAGTGAACCTGAACTGTAAAGTTCGGTTTCGTACTGAACTTTAGGGTTTTTGGTACCGGGACCCGAACCCAGACATTCCCGTAAAAGTTCAGGTTGGGGTTCGGTGTTCGGCGATTTCTTGGCACTTTTTGAATGGCAGCCAATCAACAAGCGTTTCACTAGTCTGCCCTTAGAAGGCATCACAGCCATGCCTACTAATGGCATGGCTGTGATTGGCCAAGTGCAGCATGTGACCCACCATCTATATAGGCTGGAGTCCCAAAGCACCGCACGTCACTCTGCTCTTCTCAGAGTAGGGATAGGCTGCTGATGCTGCTGTGAGGGAGAGATTAGGAAATAATTCTGGTGTACTGGTGTTCAATCTTCGAACTACAGTGATTATTGAGGGTGCTATGCTACATTTTTGTACCCAGCCCTGAGCCCAGTGACACTGAAAAATAACTTTTAATCCATCTGCTAGTTTGGTGGCCGTGCACGTGCAACTGTATGTGAAATGCATGTGTGCCAGGAACATTACTTTAATACTATTCTGGTAGCTCAGTGGAGGACAAATTCCCTTTTTTGGTCGTTCAAGTACCCCTGCGGCCTGCAGTGCATACCTGGCAGAGAAAATTATTCAATTACATTATTCTGTCACATATTTTTATGACCTAAAGCGATTTTTTTTATCTGTCGGCATATCTGCATATCTGACAGTCCAATAAAACCTTTAAATACTGCAGTTACCTTGCTGATATTAAAAAAAAACAACTTTTTTTGCTAGATAGTAAATTTACGGGCTATGCTGCATTTATGACAGTCCAATCAAACCGTTACATACTGCAGTTACATTGCTGCCATAAAAAAGCACATTTCTTTGTGCTAGTTAGCACATTTGCGTGCTCCGCTGCATTTCTGATAGTCCAATACAACCGTAACATACTGCATTTACATTGGCGCTATAAAAAAACACTTTTTGTGCTAAATAGTTGACAGGGACGTAAATTTGTAAAAATCGTCTGTTCCATTGGTGGGTGACATTTTACCATTTTACCCGTATATAAACCCCTACTCTGCATAGGTGACAGGGAGGTCAATTTCTAAAGATCGTCTGTTACATTCTTGGGTGACATTAACCCAGTTTTGCCATACACAAACCCCTACTCTGCATAGGTGACAGGGAGGTAAATTTCAAAAAATCATCTGTTTCATTCTTATATGACACTAACCCAGTTTTGCCGTATACAAACCCCTGCTCTGCATATCGTCTGTTCCATTGGTGAGTGACATTTTACCATTTTTGCCGTATACAAACCCCTGCTCTTCATAGGTGACAGGGAGGTAAATTTCTAAAAATCGTCTGTTACATTCTTGGGTGACATTTTACCACCATTTATGCCGTCTACAAACCCTTTTCTGCATAGGTGACAGGGAGGTAAATTTCTAAAAATCGTCTGTTACATTCTTGGGCCATAAAGTTCCCCTGCACTGCATAACTGACATACCTGAAATATATTCAGTAAATTAAGTGGCCTTCAGGTTGTTAGCTGATCTGTACCCATTCTTTCTTTCAAAGTACCACTGCACTGCATGCCTGACTTGGAAATATATTCAGTAAATTAGGTGTCGTTTAGATTGTTAGGTGATCTGTACCCTTTGTTTCTTTCAAAGTATGCCTGCACTGCATAACTGACTTGGAAATATATTCAGTAAATTAGGTGGCCTTCAGATTATCGCGTGATCTGTACACTTTCTTTCTTTCAAAGTGCCCCTGCACTGCATACCTGACTTGGAAATATATTCAGTAAATTACGTGGCCTTATGATTGTTGGGTGATCTTTACCCCTTCTTTCTTTCAAAGTACCCCTGCACTGCATACCTGACTGGGAAATATATTCTGTAAATTAGGTGGCATTCAGATTGTTGGCTGATCTGTACCCCTTTTTTCTTTCTAAGTACTCCTGCACTGCATAACAGACAGGGAACTTAATTCATTACAATTGGTGGTTACTAGAGTTGAGCGAACACCTGGATGTTCGGGTTCGAGAAGTTCGGCCGAACTTGCCGAAAATGTTCGGGTTCTGGATCCGAATTCGACCCGAAATTCACCCTGAACCCGAACCCCATTGAAGTCAAAGGGGACCCGAACTTTTGGACACTAAAAAGGCTGTAAAATAGCCCAAGAACGGGCTAGAGGGCTGCAAAAGGCAGCAAAATGTAGGTAAATCCCCTGCAAACAAATGTGGATAGGGAAATTACTTAAAATAAAATAAATAAAAATTAACCAATATCAATTGGCAACTTGGAGGAGGAGGTGGAATAAGAGGTTGGGGTGGCATCAGGTGGGAATGCTATGGGAGTTGAAGTTCTCATCACAGCCAAAAAGGATTCATGTCTGCCTGCAGTGCCACAAGCATCATTCACAGACTCAGGGCCATGGCAGCCACAAAGAGGAGAGCGTTCATGTAACAGCAACACAGGCCTCAGGTCAACCTGCAATGGAACAGGCCATTATCATTTATGTAGGCCCCTGACACCCAGACAGAGGAGAGGTCATTTGACAGTAAAAAGAGTTTAATGTCTCTCACCCAGACCGCAAGCAATTAAATGAAATATAGGCCACTGAGACCCAGACAATGGGGCGGTCATTAGACAGTAAAAAGAGCTTAATATCTCTGACCAAGACAACAAATGATTAAACAACATATAGGCCCCTGACACCCAGACAATGTGGATGTCATTAGACAGTAAAAAGTGCTAAATGTCTGCTCCCAAGACAGCAAGCAAGTGCGTGAAATTTAGGCCCCTGACACCCAGACAATGGGGCGGTCATGACAGTAAAAAGAGTTTAATATCTCCCACCAAGACAACAAATGATTAAACTATATAGAGGCCCCTGACACCCAGACAATGGGGCGGTCATTAGACAGTAAAAGAGTTTAATATCTCCCACCAAGACAGCAAGCAAGTATGTGAAAGTTAGGCCCCTGACACCCAGACAGAGGAGAGAGGTCCCATAGCAGCAAAAGAGACATCATGTCACCCACCAACGGAAATGGCCACTTTTAGTTATTTAGGCCCCAGCACCCAGACAGAGGAGAGAAGTCCCAAAGCCGAGAATCAGGCTTCATGTCACCCATCAATGGAGAAGGCCACTTTGAGATATTTAGGCCCCTGGCACCCAGACGGAGGAGAGGTTCATTCAACTTTGGATTGCCCCGCAGAGTAATGGTAAAATTAAAAAAAGAGGATTCAATAAAGAAGTGCCCTGGAGTACAAGAATATATGGTTAAGAGGAGGTAGTTATAAATGTCTATTCTGCACAAGGGATGGACAGGTTCTGTGGGATCCATGCCTGGTTCATTTTTATGAACATCAGCTTGTCCAAGTTGGCTGTGGACAGGCGGTTGCGTTTGTCAGTAATGAAGCCACCTGCCGTGCTGAATACACGTTCAGACAAAACGCTGGCCGCCAGGCAGGCCAGCAACTCCAAGGCATAAAAGGCTAGCTCTGGCCACGTGGACAATTTGGACAACCAGAAGTTGTATGTGGCTGAACCATCAGTCAGTACGTGGAGGGGTATGCACACGTACTGTTCCACCATGTTAGTGAAATGCTGCATC
Source organism: Bufotes viridis (assembly GCA_033119425.1). Classification (NCBI taxonomy): domain Eukaryota; kingdom Metazoa; phylum Chordata; class Amphibia; order Anura; family Bufonidae; genus Bufotes; species Bufotes viridis. Next base: position 298,511,124 of record CM065589.1, on the reverse strand, counting down.
CTGCTAACACGTTCCGTATCAGGTGGTGGTGCAGTTAGCTGTTGCGTGGTGACAAAACTTTTCCACATTTCTGCCATGCTAACCCTGCCCTCAGAGGAGCTGGCCGTGACACAGCTGCGTGGCCGACCTCTCGCTCCTCCTCTGCCTTGGCCTTGGGCTTCCACTTGTTCCCCTGTGACATTTGGGAATGCTCTCAGTAGCGCATCTACCAACGTGCGCTTGTACTCGCGCATCTTCCTATCACGCTCCAGTGCAGAAAGTAAGGTGGGCACATTGTCTTTGTACCGGGGATCCGGCAGGGTGGCAACCCAGTAGTCCACACATGTTAAAATGTGGGCAACTCTGCTGTCGTTGCGCAGACACTGCTAGCATGTAGTCGCTCATGTGTGCCAGGCTGCCCAGAGGTAAGGACAAGCTGTCATCTGTGGGAGGCATATCGTCATCGTCCTCCGTATCCCCCCAGACACGCACCAGTGATGGGCCCGAGCTGCGTTGGGTGCCATCCCGCTGTGAACATGCTTCATCCTCATCCTCCTCCACCACCTCCTCATCCTCCTCATCCTCCTCATCCTCCAGTAGTGGGCCCTGGCTGGTTTCATTTGTACCTGGCCTCTGCTTTTGCAAAAAAACTCCCTCTGAGCCACTTCTAAGACACTGGCCTGAAAGTGCTAAAAATGACCCATCTTCCTCCTCCTCCTCCTCCTGGGCCACCTCCTCTTCCATTATCGCCCTAAGTGTTTTCTCAAGGAGACATAGAAGTGGTATTGTAAAGCTGATAACGGCGTCATCGCTACTGGCCATGTTGGTGGAGTACTCGAAACAGTGCAACAGGGCACACAGGTCTCGCATGGAGGCCCAGTCATTGGTGGTGAAGTGGTGCTGTTCCGCAGTGCAACTGACTCGTGCGTGCTGCAGCTGAAACTCCACTATGGCCTGCTGCTGCTCGCACAGTCTCTCCAGCATGTGCAAGGTGGAGTTCCACCTGGTTGGCATGTCGCATATGAGGCGGTGAGCGGGAAGGCCGAAGTTACGCTGTAGCGCAGACCGGCGAACAGCAGCTGGTGCACTTTTTGCACCAGCTCTGACATGTCGGGGTAATTGTGAATGAACTTCTGCACCACCAAATTCAGCACATGCGCCAGGCAAGGGATGTGCGTCAAACCGGCTAGTCCCAGAGCTGCGACGAGATTTCGCCCATTATCGCACACCACCAGGCCGGGCTTGAGGCCCACCGGCAGCAACCACTGGTCGGTCTGTTGTTCAATACCCCGCCACGACTCCTGCGCGGTGTGGGGCCTGTCCCCCAAACATATGAGTTTCAGAATGGCCTGCTGACATTTACCCCGGGCTGTGCTGAAGTTGGTGGTGAAGGTGTGTGGCTGACTGGATGAGCTGGTGGAAGCAGAGGAGGAGGAAGCCGAGTAGGAGGAGGAGGCAAAGAATGATGCCCTGCGATCCTTGGCGGAGGAAGGACGTGCGCCAAGGAACTCTCCGCCTGCGGCCTAGCCGCCACTACATTTACCCAGTGTGCAGTTAGGGAGATTTAGTGTCCCTGGCCGTGCTTACTGGTCCACGTATCTGTGGTTAGGTGGACCTTGCCACAGATGGCGTTGCGCAGTGCACACTTGATTTTATCGGATACTTGGTTGTGCAGGGAAGGCATGGCTGTCTTGGAGAAGTAGTGGTGGCTGGGAACAACATACTGTGGGACAGCCATGGACATCAGCTGTTTGAAGCTGTCTGTGTCCACCAGCCTGAATGACAGCATTTCAAAGGCCAGTAGTTTAGAAATGCTGGCATTCAGGCCCAGGGCTCGAGGGTGGCTAGGTGGGAATTTACGCTTTCTCTCCAATGTTTGTGAACGCTGCCGTTTGACATGGTGGAGATGCTTGGTGATGGAGGTGGTGGTGTTGGTGGCACATCCTCTGTTTGGTGGGCGGCAGGTGCCAACATTCCTCCCGAGGCGGAGGAAGAGGCCAAGGCAGCAGCAGAAAAGGGAGCAGGGGGAGCCTGAGTGATTTCCTTGTTTTTAAGGTGTTTACTTCACTGCAGTTCATGATTTGCATGTAGATGCCTGGTCATGCAGGTTGTGCTAAGGTTCAGAAAGTTAATGCCTCGCTTCATGCTCTGATGGCACAGCATGCAAACCACTTGGGTTTTGTCGTCAGCACATTGTTTAAAGAAGCGCCATGCCAGGGAACTCCTTGAAGCTGCCTTTGGGGTGCTTGGTCCCTGGTGGTGGTGGCCAGTAGCAGGCGAACTCTCTTGGCGGTGGCTGTTCTGCTTTTGCCCCCTGCTCTCTCTTTTGCTAAACTGTTGGCTCGGTCTCACCACTGCTTCTTCCTCTGAACTATGAAAGTCAGTGGCACGACCTTCATTCCATGTGGGGTCTAGGACCTCATCGTCCCCTGCATCGTCTTCCACAAAGTCTTCCTCCCTGACCTCCTGTTCGGTCTGCACACTGCAAAAAGACGCAGCAGTTGGCAACTGTGTTTCGTCATCATCAGAGACGTGCGGACTCCAATGAGGTGGTATTTTCATGTCCTAATCATCAGGAAACATAAGTGGTTGTGCATTCTATGTCTTCCACCACTGGGGAAGGGCTAGGTGGATTCCCTTGGGAAACCCTGCCAGCAGGGTCTTCAAACAGCATAAGAGACTGCTGCATAACTTGAGGCTTAGACAGTTTCCCTGATATGCATGGGGGTGATGTGACAGACTGATGGGCTTAGTTTTCAGGCACCACCTGTGTGCTTTCTGCAAAAGACTGGGTGGGAGATAATGTTGTGAACGTGCTGGATCCACTATCGGCCATCCAATTGTACTTGCTCAGGCCTTACCATCCTTAGAACGGCATTGGGCCGCACCATATATCGCTGTAAATTCTGGCGGGTACTGGAACATGAGGTAGTTGGTTCACTAAGACGTGTGGCTGTGGCAGAACGGCCACGTCTTCTCCCAGCACCAGAGGGTCCACTAACAACACCACGACCATGTCTTCGTCCACGTCCCTTACTAGATGTTTAATATACCCTTTTACGGACAGATTTACACTTGGCCTGCATCAGCTGGAACACCAGATTTGGGGTACTGCTATTTTGGCAATTGAATTTAACCCCAGAAAATAATATATCCTTTGACGGACACTATGAAACTTGGCCAGTCACAGCTGGAACACCAGATTTACAGTATTTCTATTTTTGCAACTGAATTTAACCCCAGAAAATAATATATGCTTTGACGGACACTATGAAACTTATCCAGTCACAACTGGAACACCAGATTTACAGTATTTCTATTTTTGCAACTGAATTTCACCCAATAAAATAATATATCCTTTGACGGACACTATGAAACTTGTCCAGTCACAGCTGGAACACCAGATTTACGGCATTTCTATTTTTGCTACTGAATTTCACTCCATAAAATAATATATCCTTTGACGGACACTATGAAACTTGTCCAGTCACAGCTGAAACACCAGATTAAAGTTATTTCTATTCTTGCAACTGAATTTCACCCTAGAAAATAATATTTCCTTTGATGGACACTATGAAACTTGTCCAGTCACAGCTGGAACACCAGATTTACGGTAATGCTATTTTTGCAACTGAATTTCATCCCAGAAAATAATATATCCTTTGATGGACACTATGAAATTTGTGCAGTCACAGCCAGAACACCAGATTTACGGTATTTCTATTTTTGCAACTGAATTTCACCGCAGAACAAAAGCTATCCTTTGACGGACACTATAAAACTTGTCCAGTCACAGCTGGAACACCAGACTTACGGTATTGCTTTTTTGGTTAATTGAATTTCACCGCAGAACAAAAGCTATCCTTTGACGGACACTATAAAACTTGTCCTGCCACAGCAGAAACCACTGATTTAGGGTATTGCTATTTTGGAAATTGAATTTCACCCCAGAAAAAAAAAAAATATTTTTGCCAGACAGTATTACACTTGTCTAGCCACAGCTGGAACACCAGATTTAGGGGATTACTATTTTTTTAAGTGAATTTCACCTCTCAATAAAATATAGAAAATTCTAACCTGAGTTTCTAGGGGTGGCAATAAGCACAGCCAAGCCCTTGATGTAGAATATAGCAAAAAAAAAAAAAAAAACTACTATTGATGGATTAATGGACATGGTGGCAGCTTGTGCTGGCGCACCACAAGACACAAAATGGCCGCCGATCACCCCAGAAAAAAGTGACAGAAAAACGTTCTGGGCAGCCTGAAAACAGTGAGCAATTAACTAGCAGAAGCTGAATGATTCAGAGCTGTAGATCGATCACTTCATTAAGTGTTTTTGCTGAATTAATCCCTGCCTAATCTCGCCCTAACAGCAGATGCATCCTATTCCTACACTAATCAGAGCAGAGTGACGTGCTGCACGACATGACTCCAGCTTAAATAGAGGCTGGGTCACATGCTGCACTTGGCCAATCCCAGCCATGCCAATAGTAGGCATGGCTGTGATGGCCTCTTGTGTCAAGTAGTGTGACACTTTTTGATTGGCTGCTTTGCAGGCTTTCAAAATGCACCATAGAAATCGCCGAACAACGAACCAGAACCCAAACTTTTACGCTAATGTTCGGGTTCGGGTCCGTGTCACAAACACCCCAAAATTCGGTACGCTATACAGTTCGGGTTCGCTCATCCCTAGTGGTTACATTGTTGCCTGACATACAACCTTTTTTGGCTGTGAAGCCAAAGCTAATCGCCAACAACAATGTGTTTTGTTTTTCTTGTTTAATAAATAGGAGAAGACCCTAAAATATTGGGAAATATAAAAAAGAAAACAAAGAGTAAGTGGCTGTAGTATAACAATGGTTGGGTGAGGCGGGTATACATGTCTATTCTGCATAAGGTATGAACAAGTCTTGTGGGATCCATGCCTGGTTCTTTTCAACCACTTCAGCCCCCCTAGCTTAAACCCCCTTAATGACCAAACCACTTTTTACAATTCTGCACTACACTACTTTCACGGTTTATTGCTCGGTCATACAACTTACCACACAAATAAATTTTACCTCCTTTTCTTTTCACAAATACAGCTTTCTCTTGGTGGTATTTTATTGCTGCTGAGATTTTTCGTTTTTCTGATATTAATCAAAAAAGACTGCAATTTTCTAAAAAAAATATATTTTTAACTTTTTCTGTTAAAATTGTTCAAATATAATTACATTTCTATACAAGTTTGTGTCAGAATTCATTGTGCTACATGTCTTTGATAAAAAAAAATCCAATAAGTGTATATTTATTGGTTTGCGCAAAAGTTATAGCGTTTACAAACTATGGTACAAAAAAGTGAATTTCCGCATTTTGAAGCAGCTCTGACTTTCTGAGCACCTGTCATATTTCTTGAGGTGCTAGAATGCCAGGATAGTATAAATACCCCCCCAAATGACACTATTTTGGAAAGAAGACACCCCAAAGTATTCGCAGAGGGGCATGGTGAGTTCATGCATGATTTAATTTTTTTTTACAAGTTAGCGTAAAATGACCGTAAAATGACACTTTCTGAGGAAAAAAATAAAATAATAAAGTTTCCATTTCTGCTAACTTCTGGCAAAAAAAAAAAAGAAAATCTCCCACGGACTCACTATGCCCCTCACAGAATACCTTGGGGTGTCTACTTTCTGAAATGGGGTCATTTGTGGGGTGTGTTTACTGTTCTGCCATTTTGGGCGGGGCTAAGTTGTGAGCACCCCTGTAAAGCCTAAAAGTACTCGTTGGACTTTCGGCCCCTTTACACACCTAGGCTTCAAAAAAGTGTCACTCATGTAGTATCGCCGTACTCAGAAGAAGTAGGGCAATGTGTTTTGGGGTGTATTTTTACATATACCCATGCTGGGTGAGAGAAATATCTCTGTAAATTGACAACTTTGTATAAAAAAAATGTAAAAAGTTGTCATTTACAGAGATATTTCTCACACACAGTATGGGTATATGTAAAAATACACCCCAAAACACATTGCCCTACTTCTCCTGAGTATGGCGATACCACATGAGTGACACTTTTTTGGAGCCAAGAAGCGCAAAGAGGCCCAAATTCCAATGAGTACCTTTAGGATTTCACAGGGCATTTTTACGCATTTGCATTCCAAACTACTTCTCACGCATTAGGGGCCCCTAAAATGCCAGGGCAGTATAAATACCCCACAAGTGACCCCATTTTAGAAAGAAGACACCCCAAGGTATTCCGTTAGGGGTATGGTGAGTTCATGAATCACAAAAATAAACGTGGCCTAAATGGGTGGGACTGCTCCAGACCCCAAACACTGTGGCGTGTTTCTAACTGGGGGGGCAGTTCCTCCGCATGTGGTTCGCAGCGAACGGCTATCCCCAGCAAAAATTGCATACAATGGAGGATGCCGGCGCGAACCACAAGCACCACACAAACATCCTACACAAAATAAAACATGTGCGGATGAAAATATATAAACACATAACTCACAGAAAAAAGATGCACCACATGGATAAGCAACTGACAACACTGGCTAATCCCTCACTCTGGTGTTAAAAGCTGAGAGATTCGCCAATATTTCCAATCAGGAACATATCGGAGCCCCTTTAGGCACCACTACACGGTATCTCAGCATGACATGGGGTCCTACCACTAGACCACCTATGGTGTGTGAACAAGGTCTGAACAGGTATTAAGTAGCCTACAGCCCCATCCCACTCACCTGCACTGCAGGACCAACAATGCAATGGGGAACACATGAGGCCGCAAGCTACACCTACAACAGACCATGTGACACCGGCTTCCAGGTGCAACAGAATGTTTACAAGCCATATGCAATGGCACATTCAATACATATAAAACAAGAATCACAAAAATAAACGTGGCCTAAATGGGTGGGACTGCTCCAGACCCCAAACACTGTGGCGTGTTTCTAACTGGGGGCAGTTCCTCCGCATGTGGTTCGCAGCGAACGGCTATCCCCAGCAAAAATTGCATACAATGGAGGATGCCGGCGCGAACCACAAGCACCACACAAACATCCTACACAAAATAAAACATGTGCGGATGAAAATATATAAACACATAACTCACAGAAAAAGATGCACCACATGGATAAGCAACTGACAACACTGGCTAATCCCTCACTCTGGTGTTAAAAGCTGAGAGATTCGCCAATATTTCCAATCAGGAACATATCGGAGCCCCTTTAGGCACCACTACACGGTATCTCAGCATGACATGGGGTCCTACCACTAGACCACCTATGGTGTGTGAACAAGGTCTGAACAGGTATTAAGTAGCCTACAGCCCCATCCCACTCACCTGCACTGCAGGACCAACAATGCAATGGGGAACACATGAGGCCGCAAGCTACACCTACAACAGACCATGTGACACCGGCTTCCAGGTGCAACAGAATGTTTACAAGCCATATGCAATGGCACATTCAATACATATAAAACAAGAATCACAAAAATAAACGTGGCCTAAATGGGTGGGACTGCTCCAGACCCCAAACACTGTGGCGTGTTTCTAACTGGGGGCAGTTCCTCCGCATGTGGTTCGCAGCGAACGGCTATCCCCAGCAAAAATTGCATACAATGGAGGATGCCGGCGCGAACCACAAGCACCACACAAACATCCTACACAAAATAAAACATGTGCGGATGAAAATATATAAACACATAACTCACAGAAAAAAGATGCACCACATGGATAAGCAACTGACAACACTGGCTAATCCCTCACTCTGGTGTTAAAAGCTGAGAGATTCGCCAATATTTCCAATCAGGAACATATCGGAGCCCCTTTAGGCACCACTACACGGTATCTCAGCATGACATGGGGTCCTACCACTAGACCACCTATGGTGTGTGAACATATTGGAAATATTGGCGAATCTCTCAGCTTTTAACACCAGAGTGAGGGATTAGCCAGTGTTGTCAGTTGCTTATCCATGTGGTGCATCTTTTTTCTGTGAGTTATGTATGGTGAGTTCATGTAAAAAAAAAAATTTTGTCACAAGTTAGTGGAATATGCGTAAATGTAAAAATACACCCCAAAACACATTGCCCTACTTCTCCTGAGTACGGGGATACCAGATGTGTGACACTTTTTTGCAGCCTAGGTGCGCAAAGGTGCCCAAATTCCAATGAGTCCCTTTTAGAAGGGCATTTTTAGGCATTTGGATTCCAGACTTCTTCTCACACTTTAGGGCCCCTAAAATGCTAGGGCGGTATAAATACCCCACATGTGACCCCATTTTGGAAAGAACTAGACACCATAAGGTATTCCGTGAGGGGCATGGCGAGTTCATAGAATATTTTTTTTTTTGGCACAAGTTAGCGGAAATTGACTTTTTTTTTTCACAAAGTCTCCCTTTCCGCTAACTTGTGACAAAAAGTTCAATCTTTCATGGACTCAATATGCCCCTCAGCGAATACCTTGGGGTGTCTTCTTTCCAAAATGGGGTCATTTGTGGGATGTGTTTACTGTTCTGCCATTTTGGGCGGGGCTAAATTGAGAGCAACCCTGTAAAGCCTAAAAGTACTCGTTGGACTTTCGGCCCCTTTACGCACCTAGGCTGCAAAAAAGGGTCACACATGTGGTATCGCTGTACTCAGGAGAATTAGGGCAATGTGTTTTGGGGTGTATTTTTACATATACCCATGCTGGGTGAGATAAATATCTCTGTAAATTGCCAATTTTGTATAATTTTTTTTTAAAAGTTGTCATTTACAGAGATATTTCTCACACCCAGCATGGGTATATGTAACAATACACCCCAAATCACATTGCCCTACTTCTCCTGAGTACGGCGATACCACATGAGTGACACTTTTTTGCAGCCAAGATGCGCAAAGGGGCCCCGAATTCCAATGAGTACCTTTAGGATTTCACAGGGCATTTTTACGCATTTGCATTCCAAACTACTTCTCACGCTTCAGGGGCCCCTAAACTGCCAGGGCAGTATAAATACCCCACAAGTGACCCCATTTTAGAAAGAAGACACCCCATCGTATTCCGTAAGGGGTATGGTAAGTTCATGTAAAATTTTATTTGTTGTCACAAGTTAGTGGAATATGAGACTTTGTAGGAAAAAAACAAAAAAATAAAATAAAAAATAAACAATTTCCGCCAAGAAAAAAAAAATCTTCTATGAACTCGCCATGCTCCTCACGGAATACCTTGGGGTGTCTTCTTTCTAAAATGGGGTCACTTGTGGGGTTTTTATACTGCCCTGGCATTTAAGGGTCTACGCAATAATTACATGTATGGCCAGCATTAGGAGTTTCTGCTATTCTTCTTATATTGAGCATACGGGTAATGAGATTTTTTTTTTTCCGTTCAGCCTCTGGGCTGGAAAAAAAAAATGAATGGCACAGATTTCTTCATTCGCATCATTCAATGTAGATGAAAAATATATAGCGCCGCAGCAATTTTACAGTGTTTTTGCAGTGATCAGAAAAAAAAATTCTGACAGTGCGGCGGGGCGGACTGAACGCAATTGTGCGCACAAGATCAGGCCTGATTGGGCAAACACTGTGTTTTTTGTAGAGCCTAAGGTGACCGTAATGTCCTGATATAGATCTGATTGCGACCAGTCTTGATCACTTACAGATACTATATAGTACTAGTGCTGATGGGCGACAGCGATGACGCTAATCAGCGACTAATCAGTGACTGTGGTGTGGTGGGCACTAGCTACCTAACAAGTAGCTAACTAACTGGCAGTGATAACGGACCCTTAGGCCCCATTCACACGTCCGCAATTCTGCTCCGCATTTTGCGGAACGGAATTGCGGACCCATTCATTTCTATGGGGACAGAATTTGTCCCAGTCGGATCGGGAATTGCAGATCCTCACTTCCGAGTCTGCACTTCCGTTCTGCAAAAATATAGAACATGTCCTATTCTTGTCCGCAATTGCGGACAAGAAAAGGCATTTTCTATATAGTTTTGGCAATGTGCGGATCCGAAAAATGCGGAAAGCACATTGCAGAAAACACATATGGATGTCTGAATGGAGCCTTACGGGGGGGTGATCAATGACAGGGGGGTGATCAGGGAGTCTATATGGGGTAATAAGGGATAATAAGGGGTTAATAAGTGACAGGAGGGGTGTGTGTAGTGTAGTGTGGTGCTTGGTGCTACTTACAGAGCTGCCTGTGTCCTCTGGTGGTCGATCCAAGTAAATGGGACCACCAGAGGACCAGGTAGCAGGTAAATCCCTGGGAGATCCCTGGGCGCCGCTCTACATGTCAGCATACTTAGTACACATGTTTTCCCCTGATGAAAGGTCCTCTTTAATTTTAATTTTCTCTTTTTGAAATGTTCTTTGCATAGTTTTTGTTACGATTTATAATAAAAAGTCCTGATAACCCTGGAAATGCTACCCAACAATCTAACTGACAAATTTAATAAAATTATTTGCCCGTCACATCTCTAGCTCATGCCGCAGGGGTCCTTAAACACAAATAAAAGTGAATTTGTCCCACCAGAATCCAAGAGCTGGATTAACTGAATTGATTTTCAATGTCAGGTGTTCAGGAATTTCTGCACCACCAAATTCAACACATGCGCCAGGCAAGGAATGTGTGTCAAACCGGCTAGGCCCAGAGCTGATACGAGATTTCGCACACCACCAGGCCGGGCTTGAGGCTCAGTGACACCAACCACTCTGTTGTTCCATGCCTGTCCATAGCTCCTGCGTGTTGTGGGGTTTGTCCCCCAAACAGATGAGTTTCAACAGCCGGCTGTTGTTTACCCTTGGCTGTGCTGATGTTGGTGGTGAAGGTGTTAAGCTGTGCGGATGAGGAGGTGGTAGAGGAGGAGAAAGCGGAGTAGGAGGAGGAGGCAACAGGAGGCAAAGAGAAATGCCCTGCAATCCTCGGGGCGGAAGGACATGCGCCAAACTGCTATCCGCCTCTGGCCCAACCGCCACTACCAGAAAATTATACAAAAAATAGGTGCCTAAAACATCACTTTTAATAATATGTTAAAATCCTCAAAATATCCATGCAATAGTATAAATATACAAAACAAGTACATTGGCGGGGTGCCTGTTGAATATCAAATACATATATCTACTGCCCTAATGTCAAAGTGACAACTAAGGGATAGGTATATAGGAACAGGGGAGGGAGGGTTGCTGGATCTATAGCCCTCGGTCCTCACCCTATACTGTATCCCTTACCAAGTATGGCGCCTCCTAAATGCCCTCTGAAGCTTGTCCTATCAGTGAGGGACTGCCCAGCTTCGTCATGATTGAGGGAACCAGGGAAGTGAGGAGGCCCCTATAATTAGGGCAGATAGAGACTACAAGCTATAATAGTATACCCCTTGCCAAACATGTGTCACACCACAGTGTGACAACAAATCAAACAGCTGTGGGGGAGGGTTCCACAGGGTTGCCCCCCTCACAATTCCGCCACACTCAAACCCGACGCGTTTCCCTGGCCTGCCAGCCAGTTCATCAGAGGAGATAAAAGGTACAAGCACGACTGTAATATGTATATAGTAAAGTGCTCAATTTCACCAGTGCGCAATAATAGCAACCAGATAGCTTAGCTTATGGATCAGACTTCTGTCAGTCCAGCCATCCGGAATACGGGGCCAAGAGGTCCATATGGCACAACCCGTTAGAGCGGAGGTGCCGCGTATGGCAGCAGCCACACCAGACGCCCGCATGCAGCGCCGTTTAAATGCGTGCATTGCGGGCGGAGCTAGCAACCGGTCCCGGTCACGTGAGCCGCGACGTCACTCCCCACATCACATGGGAGGTCACGTGGCCGCAGGTCCTTGCAAGGCACGTTTAGAAACGGAGGATTGTATGGGGAGGTATGGGGAGGATTGTGAGAAACAAATCCCGTCCCTCCATTCACAACTGTATATCATGTGGCTAAAAATAATCAAATTAATCAAATTTACCACCGCTAGCTCTCTATCAATTGGACCTGGACAGAGGAAATTTAGGATCCAATACAGTTAAATATTATATACTAGAGAGTGAATCTGGATCGCACATCCTCAACACTATGCTTTTGATGTAATGACTGTCTCAGCATAATTACGTGGCATATCCGCCCAATTTGTAATACATTGTATGCTGTGCATAAGAGGCATTAGTATACAGTTTGATCAAAGAGCATAGGCCCACTTTCCGCGACAAGGAAGCCTCTGCAAGTGGGAAATTACTCTAACCTATAAATGGCGCAGCCGTGTGCGGCGACCACCGGCGCCCCAGCACCCCACCAGCAGCAGACCGCGGGACCCAGGAGCCACGCAGCAACGCCTCCTTGGCTCTGGGACCCACCGCCCCGCCAGCACAGCACTGAGGCAGCAATGGCAAACACGCAGTACTGCACCATGTGAACGAGTGCAAAGAGCTCACCCAGTCACGACCCTCAGGAAATGCATCTGAGAGATAGTGGGAGTTTATAAAACCCCTTGCAGCTAAGGTTAATTAAAAACACCTAGTCCAAAAGGGGAGGAGTGCTGATACCAGAGGAAGAAAAAGCAAATAAGTAATTACAATATATACTAGAGAGTGAATCTGGATCGCACATCCTCAACACTATGCTTTTGATGTAATGACTGTATCAGCATAATTACGTGGCATATCCGCCCAATTTGTAATACATTGTATGCTGTGCATAAGAGGCATTAGTATACAGTTTGATCAAAGAGCATAGGCCCACTTTCCGCGACAAGGAAGCCTCTGCAAGTGGGAAACTACTCTAACCTATAAATGGCGCAGCCGTGCGCAGCGACCACCGGCGCCCCAGCACTGCACCAGCAGCAGACAGCGGGACCCAAACTGTATACTAATGCCTCTTATGCACAGCATACAATGTATTACAAATTGGGCGGATATGCCACGTAAGCCGCGCACGGCTGCGCCATTTATAGGTTAGAGTAGTTTCCCACTTGCAGAGCCTTCCTTGTCGCGGAAAGTGGGCCTATGCTCTTTGATCAAACTGTATACTAATGCCTCTTATGCACAGTATGCCTCTCCAGTATATACAGTTAAATATTGATACAAGAACAGATGCTTAGGTGGGAGTTTTGTCAGGATGGACGTCCCACGCCAATATAAAAAGCATTTTGGCCAGAAAGTAGACAGGAAATATCAGATACCAACGAATGTGGTATAAAGATCCTATGAGTAATGTATCTGGACTGCAAAATAATAGTGCAGTCCAAAACTATAGCCCTCACACACTCGCCCAAATATGGGTACTAGTTGCCACACAGGGAGAGAGCTGCGCAGGGGAGATCGGGACAACTGGGATATGAGGATGAGCACTATATAAACGGAACAAATGACAGTTGCTCATTTAGGCCTTTTGGGTGGACGTTTTTTAATTGAAAAATTCACCATGCCTCTTTTTGAAGGATCATTCGATCCCAATTTCCTCCACGTGTGGGATATGAGACTAGCTCGATTCCCATAAATTTTAATTTCGAAACATCTCTCATCAACTCTGACAAGTTATTATATGCCGTGCCAACGGTGCGTCTTTCTCATGGCGAATATCTCCCAGATGTTCACCAATTCTCCTGCTCAGCTCCCTCTTAGTCTTTCCGATATATTCAAGGCCACAAATACATTGTGCCCGATATATGACTCCTCTTGTTCTACAGTTGATAAAACTGTTAATGTAATACTTGCGTCCAGTAACGTGACTCACAAAACAATTCCCTCTCAATATCACTTGACAGGCGACCACATTTATAGGACCCTTTCGGTGGCTGTAGCCATGTGGTTGGGGGTCGCTCAGAGTCCCTAAAATGGCTATGTACAACGTAATCTCTTATATTCCGTCCCCGACGGTATGTAATTTGTGGAGATGGAGCAATTACTTTGGCCAGATCAGGGTCAAGCAGCAGTGTACCCCAGTTTCTTGCAAGTTTGAGGAAGACTCCAGGGGAAGAACAGTTGCGCTTCATAAGGAGGTACTGCCCCGTTGGAATGTTTCTGTACAGAGCTCACCATCCACTCCCCTCGAAATTCTAATGTCCAAGAAGGGCAATGTTTCCTCTGAACACTCCGCTGTGAAGCGCAGCCCAAGATAATTCTCATTGAGAGTCTCCACAAAGGAGAGGAAGGTGGTGCTCGTCCCCCGCCAGATAAGTAAGATGTCATCAATATATCTGGCCCATAGCACAATGTGTGCCACATATGGGTGTGGGGGATCAACGAACACCACCTCCCTCTCCCACCAGCCCAGGAGCAAGTTGGCATACGATGGGGCACAAGAACTCCCCATCACCGTGCCCCTGAGCTGGTGGTATAGAGACCCATCAAAGAGGAAAAAAATACTCGTCAGAGTAAATCGGAGCGAATCAAGCACCAAAGTGTTATGTGCTGCAAACTGCTGACCCATAGATCTAAAAAAGGAGTCAACTCCCTGGATGCCCAAATCGTGTCTAATGGAGGAGTACAGTGCCTCCATGTCTATGGAGGCTAAAATACAGTCTACATCTATCGATACCCCCTCTAATCTAGCCAAAAGGTCACTAGTGTCCCTGATGTAAGAGGGAAGAGCTCTGACGAAGGGGGCAAGGATGCTGTCCACGTATATGCCGATGTTTTGACAGAGGCTGTTAATGCCTGAAAAGATGGGACGGCCTTTTAGTGGAAAAATCCCTTTATGCACTTTAGGCAATGAATAGAAAGTTGCCATGGTAGGGTGTCTACAGTCCATGAATTGAAATTCCTCCTCGGAGATCAATTCGGATCTCTTTGCTTCGAAAAGAATCTGGTGGAGGGCGGACTGATATTTACCTAAGGGATATATTTTTTTTGATATAATTTTCTGGCTTTGATTAACTGGTGTCTGGTGGTCTAAATCTTAGATACCTGAGCCCTACGGGGTTTTTCGTTTGTCCAACCGCCACTACATTTACACAGTGTGCTGTTAGGGAGATAAAACTTCACTGCCCATTCTTACCGGTCCACATATTGGTGGTTATGTGGACCTTGCCACAGATGGCGCTGCACAGTGCACACCTGATTTTGTCTGCCATTTGGTTGTGCAGGGAAGGGATGGCTCTCCTGGAAAAGTATTGGTGGCATACTGTGGGACAGCCAACACCATCAGTTTTTTAATAGTCTCCATCCAAAATACACTGGCCGCAGGGCAGGCCTGCACCTCCAAGGTGTAAAGGGCAAGCTCAGGCCATGTGCCCAATTTGGAGACCCAGAAGATGAATGGGGCAGACCCATCAGTCTGTATGTGTAGGTGTGTGCACAAGTACTGTTCCACCATGTTGCTGAAATGCTGCTTCTTGTAAGACTTTCTGTATCAGCTGAGGGTGCTGGTTGTCGCGGCATGCTGACAAAGCTTTCCCACATTTCGGCCATGCTTACCCTCCCTTTTGAGGTGTTGGCGGTGCCCCAGCTGCGTTGGCGACTTCTTCCTCCTCCTCTGCCTTCACCATGTGAGCCACGGCTGTCAGGTGGGATTGCCATCAGCAGCACATCTACCATGGTGCACTTGTACTCGTGCATCTTCGAATCACGCTCCAGTGACAGAATTAAGGACAGCACGTTGTTCTTGTAGCGGGGATCCAGCAGGGTGGCCACCCAGTAATCTGCACTGGTTAGAATGTGGGCAACTCAGTGGTCATTGCGCAGGCACTGCAGCATGTAGTCGGTCATGTGTGCCAGGCTGCCCTGAGGCAACAACAAGCTTTTCTCTGTGGGAGGTGTATTGTTTGTGTCCTCTGTATCCCCCAGCCACGCTCTAGTGATGCCCATGAGCTATTTTGGGTGCCACACTACTGTGAACTCTATTCTTCCTCCTGATCATCCTCCTCCTCCTCATTCTCCAGAACTCTGTCCTGGCTGGACAGTTATGTACCTGGCTTCTGTTGGTGCAGGACCCACCCTCTGAGCCACTTGTGAATGACTGGTCTGATTACAGTGGAAATTATCCCTCTTCCACATCCTCTTCCATTGTAGGCCGAAGCGTTTTTTCAAGGCGACATAGAAGTGGTATAGTAACGCTGAGGACAGCGTCATTGGCACTGGCCATGTTAGTGGAGTACTCGAAACAGCGCAACATGGCACACACTTCCCACATGGAGGCCCACTCTTTGGTGGTGAAGTGGTGCTGTTCCACAAAGTGACTCACCCATGCATGCTGCAGCTGAAACTCCACTATCACCTGCTGCTTCTCGATCAGTTTCTCCAGCATGTGCAAGGTGGAGTTCCACCTTGAGGGTACATCGAATATGAGGCAGTGAGCGGGAAGGCCAAAGTTACGCTGCAGTACAGACAGGCGAGCAGCAGCAGGTGAGAACGCTGAAAGTGCGCAGAGACGGCCCGCACTTTCTGCAGCCGCTCTGACATATCAGGGTAATTTTTAAGGAACCTCTGCACCACCAAATTCAGCCAGGCGCCAGGCAAGGGATGTGCATCAAACCGGCTAGGCCCAGAGCTGCTATGAGATTTTGCCCGTTATCACACACCACCAGGCCGGGCTTGAGGCTCAGTGGCACTAACCACTCATCGGTCTGTTTTTCTATGTCCGTCCACAGCTCCAGCGCAGTGTAGGATTTTTCCCCTAAACAGATGAGTTTCAAAAAAATCTGCTGTCGTTTCCCACTGGCTGTGCTGAAGTTGGTGGTGCAGGTGTTACTGCATTTACCTAGTGTGCAGTTAGGGAGATATAACATCCCTGCCTGTCCATACTGGTCCACGTATGGGTGGTTATGTGGACCTTGCCACAAATGGCATTGCGCTGTGCACACCTGATGTGACCTTTGTCCGCCACTTGGTTGTGCAGGGCAGGGATGGCTCGCCTGGAAAAGTAGTGGTGGCTGGAAACCACGTACTGTGGGACAGCCACTGCCATAAGGTTTTTAAAAGTCTTCGTCTCCACAAGATGGAATTACAGCATTTCAAAGGCCAGGAATTTTGAAATGCTGGCATTCAATGCCAGGGATCGTTGGTGGTTAGGGGGGTACTTCCTCTTTCTCCCCAGTGTTTGGGGGATGGAGAGCTGAACGCTTCCATTTGACAGTGTGGAGATGCTTGGTGACGGTGGTGGAGGTGGTGGTGTTGCTGCCACATCCTCTGTTTGCGGGGTGGCAAGTGCCACTGTCACTCCAGACGGGGAGGAAGAGGCCGAGGCTGCAGCAGAAGAGGAAGCAGAAGGAGCTTGAGATCTTTCGTGGTTTTTCAGGTGTGTACTTCACTACAGCTCGTGCTTTGCATTTAGATGCGTGGTCATGCAGGTGGTGCTCAGGTTTAGAACATTTATGCCACTCGCGTCTTGTCATCAGCACATTGTCTAAAGATCTGCCACGCCAGGGAACTTCTTGGAGCTAGCTTTCATGTGCTCAGTCCCTGGGTGCGGTGGGCAGTAGCAGGCGTACTGGCTAGAAGACTGTCAATCTGCTTTTGTACCCTGCTCCCTCTTTTGCTGTGCGACTGGCGCTGTGTGACCACCACCTATTCTTCCGAACTGCACACCTCACTCGCATGACCTTGATTCCATCTGGGGTCTAGCACCTCATCATTCTCCACCCCTCACCCCTGCCCTCCTTTCTGGTCTGCACACTGCAGAAAGCCACAGCAGGTGGCACCTGTGTTTAGTCATCATCAGAGACGTGCTGTGGTTGACCTCCCATGTCCACATCCTGAAACATAAGTGTTTGTCATAAGTGCCAAAGTGCTCTTCCAGTTAAGAGACTGCTGTATGGTTTGGGGCTCAGACTGCTTGCCTGATTTGCAAGGGGGTGAGGTGATAGACATGGGCTGCAGGTGCCAATTCTGCACTTTCAGCAGGGGACCAGGTGGGAGACAATGTGAAGGAACTGGAGGCACTGTCAGCCACCCAATCTAATACCGCCTATACTTGTTCTGGTCTCACCATTCGTACACCGGTATTCGGGCCTACAAAATAATGCTGAACGTTCTGTCGCCTACAGTACGTGCACCTGAGGAAAGTGTTTCATTTGCGCATGTAGCTGGCACAGATCGACCACGACTTCTCCCTGCAACAGGTGCTCCACCAACACTAGCAGCGCCACAACCAGGGCCACGTCTCTTATTTGATGCTGTCCTCATTCTTTGAGGTCACCCACTGAACTAACAGACAGATTAACTATATTAATTTTCCTGTCACGGATGCAGTGCAGGTGTACCTCACACTAAAAATGGGTATATGTCACCCTTTGAACTAACAGACAGATTAACTATATTAATTTCCCTGTCATGGATGCAGTACAGGTGTACCTAAGTAACCTAACACAAAAAATGGGTAGATTAATTATTATATTTTTGTGTCAGGGTTGCAAAGATGGTGCATTGCACCCACAAAAGATCGCTATTGTTCACCCACAGAATTAACAGCCAGAATAATTATTATATTTTTGTGTCAGGGGTGCAAAGCTGGTGTATTGCACCAACAAAAAAATCACCATAGGTCACCCATAGAATAAATAGTCTGATGAGAATCCTAACACTCTCTCTCAATTCAGCTGCCTGCTTCCTGTCCCTGCACTACTCAGACCTGTGTGAAAGTACCCTAACCTTGAAAACAATCCTCCTTATTTTCTTCCAGTTCTTTGTGAGTCTGAGTTGTAACTGTATCTTCAGATTTATTAAAAGTGCAAGTTTGTCAATTACAGCAACTACATTTTTTATACTGCTGACATATATATATTTTTTTTAAACTGAAAGGATCAATCATTGACAGGACCCTGGTAACAATAATTATACTGCACCACTTACCCTTCATAATTATCATTAAATCTGGACACTTTACTTTGTACTGATTAGTCTCCTGGGCAGAACCATTGCAGCAAATGAATAAATAAATGATTGTCTGCTGATTATCAGCTTTTTTTTCAATCATGTTATTTGCTAAAAATTTTCCAGCTTAGTGCTCTGATCATTAAAAATATTCATAGACATTATATCTGGAAGTGTTCCGAGATTTGTTGTATTACTATAATGGAGCACTGTAGAATGTGAATATGAATGTTATATAGGCGCAGTCTCGGACTGGCCCACCGGGGAGGCGGGGGATTCCTCGGTAGGCCCCCAGTCTCCTGCACCCAGATTTAAGATGGAGGAGTAATTATTTCTGTTGTTTCTCAGGAGAGATAATTATTGTAGCCGCTAAGTGGCAGTATCACACAGTGATGCAGCCTCCTACTGGTCTAAATTTTACAGGAGGTCCCTCAGTATATTCTAAACCTCCCGGGCTGCAGGCAGTGAAGGAGGAGAGAACATGTCTGGCCATCCTCCTGCCCTCCCTGCTGTCAGAAAACTGTGGTTGCTGGAGAGAAGGACTCCTTTGCGGTGCTGGGCTGATTTCTCAGGTGTGTGACATTAGTGAGATGTAGGAGACTGTAAGGGGAAATAGGGGATTTTTTTTATAGTAGACTCAGATCTGTGTACGTGTGCTGCTCTCTGCAGAGTGGCATTGGGAGGACTCTGCCCTAGGTGCCCCCAATGCCTCTGCTTTAAGTGTACCCCCATTAGTGCCACAGCTCCAGATGCTCTCCAATGCCCCCACTCTAAATGCACCCCTAATATTGCCTATTCTCCAGTTGCCCCCTAACACCTCTGCCCCAAGATCATCACTATTACCCTGCCTCAAGTGATCCTAATGCCTCTGCTTTAGGTGCACCCCCATAAATGCCCCAGCTCCAGATACCCCCACTCTAAATGCACTGCTAATATTGCCTCTTCTCCAGTTACCCCTGTTCCAGGATCACTACTTTTACCCTGCCTCAGGTGACCCTAATGTCTCAGTTTCAGTTATGGCCCTCCTTTAGTGCCCTTTGCTCACGTTGCTCCTCTAGCACCTTTGCTTGGGCTTTGTTAAAGGTTATGACCTGCAAAGGGGGTTAGACTTATGACTGAAAAATTCTGCATAGTGCATCACATTCTCCAGTATTGACACGTTTGGTTTACAAGGCGGTAGTTATGATATTCCATATTTACAGGCATCACTGGCTGGCATGTAAATAGATACTGGTGGTGTGGTGGAGGATTTAAAGGGGTTGTCCAGGTTTTCAAGTTATCCTCTCCACCCCATAGGGCATAACTATACGATTAGTTGGGTCCGATTCTGCGAACCCCACTGATCCCAGGAACGGATCCTGTTCCCCCTTTTTGGTGGTGTGGCAGGCCACACATATGCCCTGTTGCTCTATATATTCTTTTTAGGACCACTGGAAATAGCCAATGCTGTACTCTAGCATCTCCAGCGACCCCAAAGAGAATGAATGGAGAGGCAGGGCATAAGTTCGACCTGCCACTCAATAAAGAAGGGGGTTCAGTGGGGGCTCCAGCGTTCAGAACCCCACTGATCACTTAGCTATCCCCAATCCTGTGGATAGAGGATGACTAGAAAAGTGGACACAGGTCCTTTAACAGGCGAGCATTTCTATTTTAGTTTAACACATATTTTGGGCCAGATTTTTTATTTTTATTTTATTTTATTTTTTTACACCCAAAGAAATCCTTTAAGGATAGGCAATGTGAAAAGGTCCAACAGCTATGACACAACGGGTGATAAGTGTCTGATTGATGGGGGTCTGACTGCTGGGACCCCCATGATCAAGTAAACGTGGTCTTAAGACCCTTGTGTACAGTACATAGATTGGTGGTAATGTAATTGAATGCCTCAGGACCCCAGCAATCTGATAGTTAGACCCCAGCAATCTGATATTTATCACCTATCCTGTAGAAAGGCAATAGGTCATTATGGTGGAACAACCCTTTTAATTATAATGTAGATTGTGTACAATATGAGGAGGTTAAGATTTGCTAAATTTCATGCCAGACATTTATGCTTAAAGGGTTAAAGGGTTTGTCTCACTTCAGTAATATAAATAGCATTTATCATGCAGTTAATGCAAGGCACTTACTAATGTATTGTGATTGTCCATATTGCCTCCTTTCCATGACATTATACACAGCACGTATTCGTGGTTATTACCACCGTGTAATCCAGCAGTGGTGGCCGTGCTTATACACTGAACGGAAATGCTGTAAGTGCTCATTAGTGATGAGCAGGAGGTGCCATATTCGATTTCGTGATATTTTGCGAATATTCGATTGAATATTTGTCATATATTTGTTGAAATCGAATATTCGTCATAATTCTATATATTGCGAATGTTGCGCGAATTTATATTCGCATTGCGAATTCAACTTAGAGCTGAGTTCCTAATGGTTGTATTGCTAGAATATAACGAATATCATGAATTCACAAATATAGCACTATAGTCTCAATCTTCGATATATTCTAGCAACAACCATTAGGAATGCAGCTCTAAGTTGAATTTGTAATGTGAACATATACTTGCATTGCGAATTCAACTTAGAGCTGGCTTCCTAATGGTTGTATTGCTAGAATATAATGAATATCACGAATTCACGGATATAGCACTATATTCTTAATCTTCGTTATATTCTAGCAACAACCATTAGGAACTCAGCTCTAAGTTGAATTTGCAATGCGAACATATACTCGCATTGCGAATTCAACTTAGAGCCGGGTTCCTAATGGTTGGCTTGCTAGAATATAACGAAGATTGAGAAGATAGTGCTATATTCGTGAATTCGTGATATTCTAGCAATACAACCATTAGGAACCCAGCTCCAAGTTGAATTCGCAATGCGAGTAATTCAGGTTATATTAATCGCATTGTAATTACAACTTAGTCAAATTTGTGAGATCATGATTCTC
Source organism: Bufotes viridis (assembly GCA_033119425.1). NCBI lineage: Eukaryota > Metazoa > Chordata > Amphibia > Anura > Bufonidae > Bufotes > Bufotes viridis. The sequence goes on along the minus strand of CM065589.1, from coordinate 298,489,425 downwards.
ACATCCGACAGTACATTTTAGCTTGGAGGCGTTCCCATGCACACGGGAAGTCGGCAGAAGCGGCAATGGGTAATGACTGGAGCCGGCAGGGAGCCAGGAATCCTCCGGACAGGTAAGAACAGCTTTTGGGAAGTGTGAAGACAACCAGAGTGCAACAAGGATTAACAACTTAAAAAAAATAAGAATATATAACACTATATTTGCAATATTCACAAATTTGCGAAAGGGCTGATATTCGCTAGAAAAATTTGCTATTCCAATATTCGCGCTCAACACTAGTGCTCATAAACCAACACCTTTACCTATAGTGTGCAAGCAAGGCCACCACTGCTGGATTGCAGAGTGGACAAAAACATGGATACGTGCTGTGTATAATGTGATGAAAAAAAGTCAATATGGATAATCACAATACAGTAGTAAGTACCGTGTGTTAACTTTCTCTACTGAACAGAACAACTGGAATTCTTCGTCATAAAGGTTAATTGCACAATTACTGTATATTCTTGCAAGAACAGGCACTCCCTGCATCATTGGCACTTTGTAAGCACCATCTGACAGCAATGTATGCTTCTTTGCACTAGAGATGAGCAAACTAGTTTGTAACAAACCAGGTTGTTTACAAACTTTGCAAAATTTTGTCCGTCATATGAATCTGAAGTTTTTCTGGTTTGTTTCAGATGAATCCAGTAAAACTGAACACAGCGCCATTTTACTGCATATGTCGGCTGGAAAAAGCACTAAGGAGAAAGAAGAAGGATGCTCAAATGACCCTAAGAGGAAGTGGGGGTGCAGTGGCGGGGTTTGGGGTGGCCCCAACAATACACTGGGTTGCCCGGACACCGTCGAGGTGTCACCACTAGTGATGAGCGAGCACCACGTGTATTCATCGCATTGCTTGAGTCTTCTCCCCGCACGTTTGGCATCTTCTAAGCAGCCAATCAAGGTCCAGGTAAGTAATTCCCCTCAGTGTAAGGCCATAGCAATGTTAGCTGTAAGACTTACACTGATTGGCTGGCCGGAACATGTGATACAATTTAATATAAGAGCTGAGGTCCGGCGCTAGGCGAAAGACCTAACAGCCCTTTTAAGGACTAGAGTGTGTGTTTGACAGCAATGCAGCACTTTTTTTTTTTTTAAGAAGGGGGTTAATTCAGCACTATCAGGAACAGGCATCACCAGGAAGGGATAGATAAGTGCAGGGCTTGAAAATCGCTTTGATAACTTTGATAAGACAGAAAGATTTCCAATTAGTGACATCAACAAAACGCAATCATTAAGCAGTATGTTGGGCAGATATTATCAAAAGGGGCTTATTCACTACAGTGTTCCTTGGTACTGAAATATACACTGCACCATCATAAAGCAGTGTGTTGGGCAGACATTAAGAGGGGCTTATTCACTACAGTGTTCCTTGGTACTGAGATATACACTGCACAATCATAAAGTAGTGTATTGGGCAGACATTATTAAAAGGGGCTTATTGACTACAGTGTTCCTTGGTACTGAGATATACACTGCACCATCATAAAGCAGTGTGTTGGGAAGACATTATTAAGAGGAGCTTATTCACTACAGTGTGGCTGCTACCAAGATATACACTGTACTATCAGAGAAATTATTTGTTTCGGGGAAATTAACCTAACTTGTGGCACATCTGTGTGTGCGTTTAATCCGCAACTGTGATATTAATTACTCCAGCAGACAGACAAATTTGTATCCAATATAGAACTACATCCGAATACAGTGTGTATTGTCAAAATTACATTATCTCTGGGCTAGTGCAGTGCCAAAAAATTGTATTTCTCTGTCTCCTGCACATTACAGAAAGCAAATACAGTGTGTACTGTAAACATTACATTATCTCTGGGCTTGTGGGGTGCAGAAAAATTGTATTTCTGTCTCCTGTACATTATAGAAAGCAAATACAGTGTACTGTAAAAATTACATTACCTCTGGGCTAGTGTAGTGCCAAAAGATTGTATTTCTCTGTCTCCTGTACATTACAGAAAGCAAATTCAGTGTGTACTGTAAAAATTACATTATCTGTGGCCTAGTGTGGTGGTGAAAAATGGTATTTCTCTGTCTCCTGTACATTACAGAAAGCAAATACAGTGTTTACTGTAAAAATTACATTATCCGTGGCTTAGTGCGGTGGTGAAAAATTGTATTTCTCTGTCTCCTGTACATTACAGAAAGCAAATACAGCATTTACTGTTAAAATTACATTATCCGTGGCTTAGTGCGGTGGTGAAAAATTGTATTTCTGTCTCCTGTACATTACAGAAAGCAAATACAGTGTATATTGTAAAAATTACATTATCTTTGGGCTAGTGGGGTGCCGAAAAATTGTATTTCTGTCTCCTGTTCATTAAAGAAAGCAAATACAGTGTGTACTGTAAAAATTACATTATCTCTGGGCTAGTGAGGTGCCAAAAATTTGTATTTCCCTGTCTCCTGTACATTACAGAAGGCAAATACAGTGTGTACTGTAAAAATTACATTATCTCTGAGCTAGAGTGGTGCTGAAAAATTGTATTTCTCTGTCTCCTGTTCATTATAGCCAACAAATCCAGTGTTTACTGTAAAGAATTCATTATCTGTGGCCTAGTGTACTCCTGAAAATCTTTATTTTTCTGTGTTCAGTACATTATAGCAAGCCAATACAGTGTGTACTGTAAAAATAACATTATCTCTGGGCTAGTGTAGTGCTATAATCTGTATTTTTCTGTATCCAGTACTGTTCTGCATCAGAAAAATGTGGACAGTAAAACAATCTGCGCCACATCTATAGATAAAACCATTAATATGAAGATCGCGAGCACAAAAGGAGGGGGAAGTGGGCATGATGCTGATGGTGCAAGCAGAGGCCGTGGCCCTGGGCGTGATGCTGATGGTGCAAGCAAAGGCTGTGGCCCTGGGCGCAATAAAACTGTGCCTGCTGCCAGTGCACCAGAAAAAAACAAAAATATCCACCTTACCCAGCTTCATGTCCAACTTAGCTGGGCGGGGGAGGACAACACTGTCCAAGTTGGACCAGTGCAAACAGGTGGTCGGTTTGATTGCATAAGAAAATACTTACAGTCGATTAAGCACAACCCTCTCTTCCACGAAGTCCAGTCTCTGTTGCCAAGAGTCTGGTCAACCGAATCCTCACTCTTATCCTCCTTCCTCCCGCCATGTCACGTCTGGGCAAACAAGTGATCCCACACTCGGATATTCACATGACCTCTTTTCATCGCCAGTACTTGGTTTGGCACTCTCGCCAAGCATGCTTGAAGAGGTACCTGAGATATTGTGCCCTGATTCCCAACCTCTTAAGCCTTCACAGTCTCAAGAAGATGATGGTGGTGAAATGCAATCATTCATTCATGAGGTGGATGATGATGAGACACAGTAGCCAATCACTGAGATGGTGGTTAGGTCAAGTCAGGAGGATGAGCAGAGTGAGGAAGTGGAAGAGGAGGTGGAAGATGAGCCAACATGGTTAGGTGAAAAGCTGAACGAGGACAGCAGTACAGAGGGGGAGGGATCCATAGCACCACAACAGACTGGAAGCGGCAGTGGGGTGGCAAAAGGGAGACGTTGGCCCACACCAAACAGGCCCACAACCATTACACCGAGCACCCCCATGTGTAAATCTACCTTGCCAAGGGGTAGGTGTTCTGCAGTATGGCGTTTTTTTGAGGAAAGCACAGACGACAAAAAAGTGGTAATTTGCAACCTATGCCGTAATAAAATGAGTTGAGGCGTGAACAATAGCAACCTCACAACCACCAGCATGGTCCGCCACATGGCATCCAAGCACCCTAATAAGTGGGCCGAACACCTGGGTCCACACTCTGCGTCTGAGGGTCCCACCAATGCTTCCACTTCCCTGTGTTACGCACTGCTGGCCAATCCCCTGTCGAAGGCACAGGACCGGATGCCCCTCGCCCTGCACCTTGACCTTCACATGTACCGTCACCAACAACATCCACTTCCCTGTCCCAGCGCAGAGTCCAAATGTCGATAACACAGGCATTTGAATGAAAGCGCAAATAGCCACCCACCCACCCACCCATCCACAGGCCATATCACTAAATGCGCAACTTTCGAAATGACTGGCCTTTGAATTGTTGTAATTTAGGTTTGTGGACACTGAGGCCTTCCCCAGCCTGATGTCGGCGGACGTCCCTCGAGACGCAGTTCGCAGCTGCCACTATTTTTCACAGTGTGCCGTGCCTGCCTTACACCAGCATGTGTCCCACAACATCACCCGTGCCCTGACCAACGCACTTACTGGGAAGGTCCACCTCACCACAGACACATGAACAAGTGATGGTGGCCAGGGACGCTACATTTCCCTGACCGCACACTGGGTGAATGTTGTGGAGACGGGGAGTGAGCATAGGTGCTACCCTACGTCCATCAGGGTCTCCGCCAGCAGCTATGTTACTGTAACTATGTTACTTCAACTCCTACTTCTCCTCCTCCGCCGCCTCCTCCTCCACTTCCACCTCCAACAGCAGTCAGCCATCAGTCGCTAGCTGGAAGCAGTGTAGCACTGCTGTGGGTAAGCGTCAACAGGCCGTGCTGAAGCTGATCTGCTTAGGGGACAAACAGCACAACGCCGCAGAGCTGTGGCAGGGTATAAGGGACCAGACAGAGCTGTGGCTCTCGCCACTCAACCTAGAAACAGGCATGGTTGTGTCCGACAATGGCCGTAACTTGGTGGCGGATTTCGAGCTCGGCAACCTGACACACATTCCATGCCTAGCCCACATCTTAAACTTAGTGGTTCAGCGGTTTATTAAAACCTACCCTAATTTGCAGGAGCCACTAGTTACGGCACACTGCTTGCGTGCTCATTTCCGCAAGTCGTCCACAGTTTCGGCCGGTCTGTCAACGATGCAGCAGCTCACTGAATGTTCTGCAAAGTGAGCGTGCGGAGGATCTCTACGTTCTACATGCTGGCCAGGCTTTGTGAGCAGCAGAGGGCAGTTGTGGAATACCAGCTGCAACATGGTCATCGCCTTTCAAGTCAACTGCCACTATTCACAAGCGAGGAGTGGGCATTGATGTCAGACCTATGTGAGGTTTTAAAAAACTTTGATGAATCCACACAGATGGTTAGTGGCGAAAAACGCTTTTATCAGTGTAACCATCCCACTGCTGTGTCTACTCAAACGATCGCTGCTCACAATTAAGAAGAATGCTTTGAATGTGGCAGACGAGGTAATGGGGGAGGAGATGACACAGGGTGATAGCCAGACCTCCCCCAGTTTGTCTACCCAGCGTGAATTGGGCCATGAAGAGGAGGAGGAAGAGCTGGAGACACTTGCCTCTGCTACAGAGGCTAGTACCCATGGAACTTTAATTCCATCTGTTCAGCATGGATGGACAGAAGAGGAGGAGGAGGATGAGGGTATGGAGAGTCATCCTGAAGTTGACATCGACGTCTTGCTGTTGGTACTCTGGCACACATGGCTGACTTCATGTTAGGCTGCTTTTCCCGCAACCCTCGGGTTATACGCATTTTAGGTAACACAGATTAATGGGTGTTTACTCTTCTCAACCCCCGCTTCAAAGAGAACTTCTCATCACTGATTCCTGTGGTGGAGAGGACGAGTAAAACCATGCAATACCAGAAGGTACTTGTTGACAGATTGCTCCAAAATTTTCAATCTGACAATGCGGCCGCCAGAGTCCGTACTTCCTTAGGCAACCAAGGAAGGGAGACAAGGGAAACACACAGTAGTTCGAACAGAGGCAGGGCAACACTTTCCAAGGCATGGGACACTTTCATTACACCCTGCCAGCAACCTCACCCTGAATTGCGGCCTAGTGCTACAAGGAGGGAAAAGTTTTGGAAGATGGTTAAGAAATATATTGCAGATCGTATCAGCGTCCTAAATGATCCTTCAGTGCCTTATAACTACTGGGTTTCCAAGCTGGACATGTGGCACGAGCTTGCGCTCTACGACTTGGAGGTGCTGGCCTGCCCTGCCGCCTGCGTATTGTCTGAGCGTGTATTTAGTGCTGCTGGTAGCATTATAACAGATAAGCATATCAGCTTGTCCACTGACAATGCTGACAGGTTGACTCAGATAAAACTGAACAAGGCCTGGATTGCCCCTGACTTCTCAACTCCACCTGAGCTAATGAGGAACAAAAATTACAATTTAAATGTATGCTTTATAATTTACTCAATCGACAAGATTCAGATTTTTTTACCCCTTTCATCGCAAAAAAGGGTATATGTTTTAATCTTGTTTTCTCATCCGCCTCCTCCTCCGACTCCTCTTCCATACAGAATATATATGCCCTCACTACAATCTTTTGTAGGGTTCGCTCGTCTTCACGCGATTTATGGGCTTCGCTAGCCTGCAGGCCCTCACCTCCAATGCTTTATACCGTCTGCTCACTTGTAGCCCTTCACTCCAATGTTTTATGGGATTCTCTAGGCTTCAGGCCCTCACCTCAAATGCTTTATACCATCTGCTCACCTGTAGGCCATTGCTGCAATGTTTTATGGGGTTTTCTAGGCTTCAGGCCTTCACCTCCAATGCTTTATAAGTAGAGTTGAGCGAACACCTGGATGTTCGGGTTCGAGAAGTTCGGCCGGACCTCCCGAAAATGTTCGGGTTCGGGATTCGAACCCGACCCGAACATCATCCCGAAACCGAACCCTATTGAAGTCAATGGGGACCCAAACTTTTGGGCACTAAAAGGGTTGTAACATAGTCCAGGAAAGGGCTAGAGGGCTGCAAAAGGCAGCAAAATGTAGGTAAATGCCCTGCAAACAAATGTGGATAGGGAAATAAATTTGAAAAAATTAAATAAATAAAAATTAACCAATATTAATTGGAGAGAGGTCCCATAGCAAAGAATCAGGCTTCAAGTCACCCACCAAAGGAGAAGGTCACTTTCTGTTATTTAGGCCCCAGCAACCAAACAGAGGAGAGAGGTCCCATAGCATAAAATCAGGCTTCATATCACCAACCAATGGAGAAGGCCACTTTCAGTTATTTAGGCCCCAGCACCGAGACAGAGGAGAAAGGTCCCACAGCAAGGAATAAGGCGTCATATCAACCACCACCGGAGAAGGCCACTTTCAGTTATTTAGGCCCCAGATATATACTAGAGAGTGAATCTGGATCGCACATCCTCAACACTATGCTTTTGATGTAATGACTGTATCAGCATAATTACATGGCGTATCGGCCCAATTTGTAATACATTGTATGCTGTGCATAAGAGGCATTGGTTTACAGTTTGATCAAAGAGCATAAGCCCACTTTCCACGACAAGGATGCCTCTGCAAGTGGGAAACTACTCTAATCTATAAATGGCGCAGACGTGCGCGGCGACCACCAGCGCCCCAGCACCGCACCAGCAGCAGACAGCGGGACCCAGGAGCCACACAGCAACCCCACTGTGCAGCAAAGCCTCCTTGGCTCTGGGACCCACCGCCCTGCCAGCACAGCACTGAGGCAGCAATGGCAGACACGCAGTACTGCACCATGTGAACGAGTGCAAAGAGCTCACCCAGTCACGACCCTCAGGAAATGCATCTGAGAGATAGTGGGAGTTTATAAACCCCTTGCAGCTAAGGCTAATTAAAAACACCTAGTCCAAATGGGGAGGAGTGCTGATACCAGAAAAAGAAAAAAGCGAATAAGTAATTAGGATATATACTAGAGAGTGAATCTGGATCGCACATCCTCAACACTATGCTTTTGATGTAATGACTGTATCAGCATAATTACGTGGCGCATCCGCCCAACTTGTAATACATTGTATGCTGTGCATAAGAGGCATTGGTTTACACTGGGTTCAGACCTGAGCGTTTAGAAGCCTAGCGTTTTATGCGCGTTCAAGACAGGCGTTTAGGCGCGTTTTTTTCAAGCGTTTTGGTAAATAGTGTAGGCACGTTTAACGCGCGTTTATGTGATTGACTGCATAGTGGGCCAATGACCAAACAGCCCTCGCTATATATAGTTTGGGCAATCAGAGTGCTTTTGAGGTGTGAAATTCCATGGTGGCTGATCTAGTGTGTGTTTTGGCCAAAATGGACTGCTACAGGAGGCGACATGTTGCAGTGGTTGTGACTGCAATCCAACTTGAGCGTTTGAGGAGAAGGAGGGACAGCAGGCGACGGTTCTGGGTCCATCCGGTCATTGCCCAGCGGCAGGAGAGGGGCCAGTTCTGGGCTCTCTACCAGAACCTGCGTGACCATGAGGACCAGTTTTTTGGCTACATGAGAATGTCCATCCCCAGGTTAGTATGTATATGTTTTTTTTTTTTGTTTTTTTTGTTTTACAGAGAGTGTAGTAATGTAGTAATGTTTATTTTTCTGAATTTGTATCGTCTCCAGCTTTGACGAGCTCCTGGGGCTGTTGGAGAGTCGTTTGATGCACCAGGACACCTTCATGCGGGACAGCATTCCACCTGTGGAAAGACTGGTCATAACTTTGCGGTAAGTTTTATATACATCGTGCCCTTCACAAACATGTCTATTGTGTAGCGACTGTATATGAGTGTTTTTGCATTTTAGTAGTCGTGTTGTTTCTGTGGTATGCTTGTTACTATAAATATTCAGCACATGCATCATGTAGCCACCTTTGCAAGGTGTAACCCTTCCCATGGAAAAAAGACTCCAAACATATAGTTAATAATTTTTTTATGTTTGGTGCAATAAAGAAACTCAGTACATTCCCCAGCATGTTTATACGGAGTACACAAAACTGCACATAACATTTGTGCAATATGCAAACAAAATATGTTAATCCTTTTAATAGAATATAACTAACGTAGTTGCCACTTCAACTACCGGCACTTTCAATCGCAGTACCATCTCTCACAGGTCCTCATAATCTTGCCCGGTTGTTTCTGGGTCCGGATCCCGCCTTGTTTGATTGTTTTGCCGCGTTTGAAGCTCGGCATTGGCCTGTGTGCTGGTGCTTGTGGATGTGGTCAGGCCATACTGGTGGCCATAATGTGGACCTTCTTGGGGGCCATGTTGGTCGTAATGTTGGCCATAGTATTGGCTATATTGTTGCCCAGGTTCCGCAGGTTGAGAATATTGTTCAGCATATTGTGATCCCTGTGGAGCATACTGCTGTGGATATATTTGCCCATATGTTGTTGGATTTGTTGGCCCATGTTGGCTAAATTGTGGACCATGTGGGTGGCCATATTGTTGCCCATAATGGGGGTCCTGCCTAGGGGCCTGCATAGTAGGCTGCATTGGATCCGGAATTGGATGCTGCCTATGATCCGGAATTGGATGCTGCCTAGGAGGCTGCCTAGGAGCGGGGATAGGAGGCTGCCTAGGAGCGGGGATAGGAGGCTGCCTAGGAGCCGGGAGAGGAGGCTGCATAGGAGCCTGCATCGGGCCATGCATTGAATCAATTTTTGTAGCCACTTTGGTGGTCATTTCAGTGGCCACTTCTGTTGCCATTTCAGTTGCCACTTGTTGTGCGATCTTTGTGGCCTGGTGTGGGGACAGCTGCGGGGCCTGATGTTGGGCCATTACAGGTTCAAGCTGTATGGCCAGTTGTGTGGCCAGTTGTGTGGCCAGTTGTGAGGCCAGTTGTGTGGCCTGCTGGGGTCCCGGCTGGGTTTCCTGGAACGGTAACGCAAAAATGTCCAGCGTTCGGGTCAGCATCTTTTGGACTGTGGTGAGTTGCGGTCTGGGCACATTTTGCATTCTGTCCTCCAGACTGAGAAGGAAATACCCGTTACTGGACATTTTTGGTACCGGATGTGCCAGGGCATCCAGGCTGGCTATCAGTCGGTCCTCCTGCCGTTCACCTCTCCTCCTTTTGGCCCTTAGCTGGCGAGTGGCTTCTGGCACAGATGGGCCTGGCTGTGTGGGGCTTGTAAGCGTCGGAGGGCCCTCTGTCCCTGGTGGACTGGTTGCCGCAGAAGATGGTCCTGGCTCGTTGTCCCGAGTGTGGGCAGAGTCATCTTCCGCCTCATCTGCAGCCTGACTCTGTTCCCAGCTACTCTCTGTGCTGTTAACGAGAAATATATAGTTAAGTATCTTCGCCATATCAATGTGAATATATGTGACATTATGTAATGCCACATCCTCTCCCCAATGAGGACTACAATGTCTCACCTCCTCATTTCAGTGCAGGGAATCAAGAAGGCCATTTGCTCCGCATGCACATAACAAGAGCGTGTGGGTGATGATCCGCTCCTCTGCTCCCTCTCTAGGCGGCGATGTCGTATGAAAGCGTCCTTGATACTTTTCCATTTTTTTAATGGTGTTGACTAAAAATATAAAACAAAACGTTCATTCTAATTATTTTTTTCTCTTTTCAGGTACCTAGGTACAGGCCAGTCTTTGGCCAGTCTACATTATGCTTTTTGGTTGGGAAATCCACTGCAAGTGTGATCATCCGTGAGACCTGCGTGGCAATATGGGATGCGCTCCATGCAGCAGTGATGGCCCAACCGCATAAGGAGCAGTGGAAGGAAATAGCGGATGTCTTCCAGCAAACCTGCCAATTCCTCAACTGTGCCGGAGCTATAGATGGCAAACATATCCGCATAAAGAAGCCGGTTCGAAGTGGGAGCCAATATTATAATTATAAAAATATTTTTCTTTCGTCTTATTTGCGATGTGTGATGCCAACTATAGCTTCCGGTACATTGACGTGGGCTCATATGGCAGTAGGTCCGACTCTGCGGTCTTTGCCCATTCCGATTTTGGCAAAATGCTACAGGACAAGGCTCTGGATCTCCCTGAGCACACCGCACTGCCTGGCACCACTTCACCAGCGATGCCCTTTGTCTTTGTGGGCGACGAGGCCTTTGCACTGGGCGAAAACCTGATGAGGCCGTATTCCAGCAGGGGACTCTCTCTAGCCAGGCGAGTCTTCAATTATCGGCTGACTAGAGCGCGCAGGGTTGTGGAGTGCACTTTTGGCATACTCGCCAACAAATGGCGATTTCTCCACACACCCATTCACCTCAAATTGGAGACTGCCATATCGGCCGTTAAAGCAGCCTGCGTACTGCATAATTTCGTCCGGGCAAGAGACGGGTATAATTTTGAAGATTCCCTCACCCATTCCCTGCACAGTCATCGTCCTAGCGCTGTGCGTGGCCACAGACAAGGTGCAGCAGTGCGGGAGCAGTTTACTGCTTATTTTATGTCGCCACATGGGGCGTTACCATGGCAGTTAGACGCTATTTAAATATATTTGCGTTACTTATTTTCTGTTAATTAGCGTCATAAGTTACATTTTCTTTATCGTTTGCTGATAATTTTCGCTATTAAAAATTATGTTTGAGCCATTTTGTCTCATCAAGTTTTTTCATATATGATGGACCATGGAGAGTGGCCTTTAGGAGGCAATATTCCAATTACGTGTGGTAATAAGCAAATGGTGGCCGAAATTAGGTCACACCATTTGGGGGTAAAGACTCCACCATTAGATTCATTCCTAATGAGGGAGCAATTAATGTGGCCATTCATGTGCCTATAAATGCGAATGTACGAAAATATTTTCGCAACAAAATCGCGGCCCTCCAGCTGAATATAACTCACAACAAATACCATGCTAACTGTGTGTGAAGCTATGGTAGAGCATGATAACAGTAGCATGTATGAAACGGCTGGAGGGCCGAGATTCGACTGCCCTGACGTATACACCACAGAAATGTGTCCGTAAATACATAGGCCACTATCAGTCATATTGTTTTACATACGTCACCTCAGTAGCAAGTTACTATTCCGCATAACAAGGCCACAAATAGAGCAACTTCTCTGCATTGGCCAACATTAGCTTTCATACACAGCGCATACAAACACTATTCAGCTGAACCATTTCCACTTGATTGATAGTACTGGCCCATTGCACTGACCCATAATGTGCGCAGGGGCAACTACCAACTGGCCACATAACAACTGACACATCCCACATACAACTCCTACACAGACCTCACTAGAAGGGAGACATAACATGTAGGAGGAGCAACTAACCATTCTGAAAGCCGCCACAGTTTGTGCCGTTTGCTAGCATATTTACACCTATAAAACAGGTGACACACAGCAGCAGGCAATTACTACAGGCCAGAGGGTACTGGATCCAAATTGTTATGTGCCCATGAGACAAGGCGAACTATGCAAAAAGAGTGCCCATATACTATAATAAGTTTGGTGATGGTGCGGCACTGTAGGTGATGGCCAAATACAGCTACATGCATGCCTGCAAGGCTCCAGCAAGTACAATACAGCCCACCATTTGTGTAGGTGCATTTGGACATCACCTCAAGCCGTGCTGCCAGAGATGGCCAGAGCTATTACACATAATATTTTGGACAACAGTGCACACTAGATTTTGAGGTCAGAAAGTAAATCACACATACCTTTGCCTTGTCGGATACTCTTGGTAAACTGCGGCCACTCTGGCCAGATGGACTTGCAAATGTCCTCCCAGGCTTGTAGTCGGACCCTGCGGTTTTTTTAATAGGGGTCTTGGGTGTCATATAGGCACCGTTTGGCCTGCACCAGCCTGATAATTTTTTCTGAATCACAGGCCTCCTCCATGGCTGCTCTCCAGCTAAACTCTGGGTGCTTTGCACATGTTGCTTTGGCCTTTTTCAGCATGTTGCAAACTAGCGTCCATAGGCCCGTTTTACGCTGCACAAATGCCCGAACAACACGCCTATGGCGTTTCCCATTGAAGTCTATTGGAACCAAACGCTGGATAAATGCCCAAATTAACGCGAACATACTTGCCTATGCGTCGGACGTTTTTAGGCGCCTACGAACGCGCATTAAAACGCGCAAGTGTGAACCACCTCCATTGGAATGCATGGTTCCTGTACTGTTGTGCGTTTTTTTGCGCGTTCGAAAGCGGCGTTTTACGCGAAAGTGTGAACTGAGTGTTACAGTTTGATCAAAGAGCATAAGCACAGTGGGGTTGCTGTGTGGCTCCTGGGTCCCGCTGTCTGCTGCTGGTGCGGTGCTGGGGCGCTGGTGGTCGCCGCGCACGTCTGCGCCACTTATAGATTAGAGTAGTTTCCCACTTGCAGAGGCATCCTTGTCGTGGAAAGTGGGCTTATGCTCTTTGATCAAACTGTAAACCAATGCCTCTTATGCACAGCATACAATGTATTACAAATTGGGCGGATACGCCACGTAATTATGCTGATACAGTCATTACATCAAAAGCATAGTGTTGAGGATGTGCGATCCAGATTCACTCTCTAGTATATATCCTAATTACTTATTGGCTTTTTTCTTTTTCCGGTATCAGCACTCCTCCCCATTTGGACTAGGTGTTTTTAATTAGCCTTAGCTGCAAGGGGTTTATAAACTCCCACTATGGCTACATGCACACGACCGTTGGTGTTTTGCGGTCCGCAAATCTTGGATCCGCAATACACGGAAGCTGATCCGTGTTCCGTTCCGCATTTTGCGGAACGGAACGCGGCCCATTATAGAAATGCCTATTCTTGTCCGCAAAACGGACAAGAATAGGACATGCTATATTTTTTTTGCGGGGGCACGGAACGGAGCAACGGATGCGGACAGCACACGGAGTGCTGTCCGCATCTTTTGCGGCCCCATTGAAATGAATGGGTCAGCGGCCGAGCTGCGAAATATACCGCTCGGACGCGGACCCGAACAACGGTCGTGTGCATGGGGCCTATCTCTCAGATGCATTTCCTGAGGGTCGTGACTGGGTGAGCTCTTTGCACTCGTTCACATGGTGCAGTACTGCGTGTCTGCCATTGCTGCCTCAGTGCTGTGCTGGCGGGGCGGTGGGTCCCAGAGCCAAGGAGGCTTTGCTGCACAGTGGGGTTGCTGTGTGGCTCCTGGGTCTCGCTGTCTGCTGCTGGTGCGGTGCTGGGGCGCTGGTGGTCGCCGCGCACGTCTGCGCCATTTATAGATTAGAGTCGTTTCCCACTTGCAGAGGCATCCTTGTCGTGGAAAGTGGGCTTATGCTCTTTGATCAAACTGTAAACCAATGCCTCTTATGCACAGCATACAATGTATTACAAATTGGCCGGATACACCACGTAATTATGCTGATACAGTCATTACATCAAAAGCATAGTGTTGAGGATGTGCGATCCAGATTCACTCTTTAGTATATATCCTAATTACTTATTCGCTTTTTTCTTTTTCTGGTATCAGCACTCCTCCCCATTTGGACTAGGTGTTTTTAATTAGCCTTAGCTGCAAGGGGTTTATAAACTCCCACTATCTCTCAGATGCATTTCCTGAGGGTCGTGACTGGGTGAGCTCTTTGCACTCGTTCACATGGTGCAGTACTGCGTGTCTGCCATTGCTGCCTCAGTGCTGTGCTGGCGGGGCGGTGGGTCCCAGAGCCAAGGAGGCTTTGCTGCACAGTGGGGTTGCTGTGTGGCTCCTGGGTCCCGCTGTCTGCTGCTGGTGCGGTGCTGGGGCGCTGGTGGTCGCCGCGCCCGTCTGCGCCATTTATAGATTAGAGTAGTTTCCCACTTGCAGAGGCATCCTTGTCGTGGAAAGTGGGCTTATGCTCTTTGATCAAACTGTAAACCAATGCCTCTTATGCACAGTATACAATGTATTACAAATTGGGCCGATACGCCACGTAATTATGCTGATACAGTCATTACATCAAAAGCATAGTGTTGAGGATGTGCGATCCAGATTCACTCTCTAGTATATATTTAGGCCCCAGAACCCAGACAGAGGAGAGAGGTCCCACAGCAAGGAATAAGGCGTCATATCACCCACCACTGCAGTAGGCCACTTTCAGTTATTTAGGCCCCAGCACCCAGACAGAGGAGAAAGGTCCAACAGCAAGGAATAAGGCGTCATATCACCCACCACTGGAGAAGGCCACTTTCAGTTATTTAGGCCCCAGCACCCAGACAGAGGAGAGAGGTCCCACAGCAAGGAATCATGCGTCATATCACCCACCACTGGAGAAGGCCACTTTCAATTATTTAGGCCCCAGCACCCAGACAGAGGAGAGAGGTCCCACAGCAAGGAATAAGGCGTCATATCACCCACCAATGGAGAAGGCCACTTTCAGTTATTTAGGCCCCAGAACCCAGACACAGGAGAGAGGTCCCACAGCAGAGAATCAGGCATCATATCACCCACTACTGGAGAAGGCCATTTTCAATTATTTAGGCCCCAGCACCCGGACAGAGGTCCCACAGCAAGGAATAAGGCATCATATCACCCACCACTGGAGAAGGCCACTTTGAGTTATTTAGGCCCCCGGCGCCCAGATTGAGGAGAGGTTCATTCAACTTTGGGTTGCACTGCAAGATCATGTTAAAGTTAAAAAAATGAGGATTCAATAAAGAAATGCATACATGGTTGAGGGTGAGGCAGTTATAAATGTGTATTCTGCACAAGGGAGGGACAGGTCCTGTGGGATCCATGCCTGGTTCATTTCTATGAACGTCAGCTTGTCCACGTTGGCTATGGACAGGCAGCTGCGTTTGTCAGTAAGGACGCCCCCTGCCATGCTTAATACACGTTCAGACAAAACGCTGGCCGCCGGGCAGGCCAGCACCTCCAAGGCATAAAATGCTAACTCTGGCCACGTGGACAATTTGGAAACCCAGAAGTTGAAAGGGGCTGAACCATCAGTAATTATGTGGAGAAGGTGTGCAGACGTACTGTTCAACCATGTTTGCGAAATGCTGCCTCCTTCTAACACGTTCCGTATCAGGTGGTGGTGCAGTTAGCTGTGTCGTCGTGACAAAACTTTTCCACATTTCTGCCATGCTAACCCTGCCCTCAGAGGAGTTGGCCATGATACAGCTGCATTGGCGACCTCTTGCTCCTCCTCTGCCTTCGACTTGGGCTTCCGCCTGTTCCCCTGTGACATTTGGGAATGCTCTCAGCAGCGCGTCTACCAGTGTGCGCTTGTACTCGCGCATCTTCCTATCACGCTCCAGTGCAGGAAGTAAGGTGGGCACATTGTCTTTGTACCGGGGATCCAGCAGGATGGCAAACCAGTAGTCCGCACACGTTAAAATGTGGGCAACTCTGCTGTTGTTGCGCAGGCACTGCAGCATGTAGTCGCTCATGTGTGCCAGGCTCCCCAGAGGTAAGGACAAGCAGTCCTCTGTGGGAGGCGTATCATCATCGTCCTCCGTATCCCCCCAGCCACGCACCAGTGATGGGCCTGAGCTGTGTCGGGTGCCACCCTGCTGTGAACCCTCTTCATTCTCATCCTCCTCCACCTCCTCATCCTCCTCGTCCTCCAGTAGTGGGTCTTGGCTGGCCACATTTCTACCTGGCCTCTGCTGTTGCAAAAAACCTCCCTCTGAGGCACTTCTAACAGACTGGCCTGAAAGTGCTAAAAATGACCCCTCATCCTCCTCTTCCTCCTCCTGGGCCACCTCCTTTTCCATCATCGACCTCAGTGTTTTCTCAAGGAGACATAGAAGTGGTATTGTAACGCTGATAACGGTGTCATCGCCACTGGCCATGTTGGTGGAGTACTCGAAACAGCACAACAGGGCAGTGGTGAAGTGGTGCTGTCGTGTGCGTGCTGCAGCTGAAACTCCACTATGGCCTGCTGCTGCTCGCACAGTCTATTCAGCATGTGCAAGGTAGAGAGTAGTAAGGGTATACATGTCTCGTCAAACTAAAAGTGACAGGTACCACGCCCCCTTTTATACAGGCTCTCCCCGCCCCTTTTATATCGCTTGGAATAAAATTGATACTGTTTGATATTTGCTTTATATTGAATTAATATTAGATATATATAAACTTTATATTAAATAATACAAGGCTATGACAGCTTATGCCTGGTTAGCACTATTAGCGATTGCCGAGATAGCTCAGTTGGGAGAGTGTTAGACTGAAGCTCTAAAGGTCCCTGGTTCGATCCCGGGTCTCGGCAGTTAGACTTTTTGATATAAAAAGCACATTTATATTACGTCATATGGCATTTATATTGCACCAATTAAAATCCTTTTAATTAGAATTAGCATTAGCTATTTGAGTAGAATCAACTAGTTAATAGGCTAGCAGCTTGTCGTACCTATTAAATTCTTATAAAATGTGTTATGTGCTTTATTAGCAGCATTAAAAAACAAAACAATGATAAATTTAACTTGTTTTAAAAAAGCTTTATTAATTTTACTTATTTACAATAAGACATCGTACATTTCTCAACAGATCTTAGGGACAAACACGTTTGATTGTAATTACAGCCGCGTATACATAATCGCTTCATGCGTTTTGTCACAAATGAACGCACAATACGGTCATTTTTTCTAAAATCGTTAGTGAACATTTTTAACACTTTTTCAAAAGACATGCCTTTAGCGAGACATTGTAAGATATAGATACAGTAATGACCGCAGACTGTGCTAACGGGCGTCTTGTATCTGTCTGTTTTGATACTTTATAGTCTTAGAATTTTTATATAAAAACTTCATAAACTCGCCAGGAAATATTTCATTTGCGGGTGATAAACCATAACTATCAAAAAAATAGATACATCATTCGGGTATAATATAATTAAAATCCAATGCTTCCCCGCTGAGACGAATTATCCGTATTTACAATGTAGGCCGCGGGCCTGTCGATGATTTTATCCACCGGTAATAAGTCGCACGGAAATACCCCTTTAAACATGCGACGGGCGTTAATATCTGCTTTAATAACACAGGCAATTTCATAATTATTCATGTTTATTGAAAATCATATAATACCTCACGCCGATTATTTATTTCAATAATATTTTCATGGACAGAATATACAATCATGTTAATTGTGTTTGCAATCGGTTCGGCAAATCTAATTTCAGCTCTCAGATTTCCCGCTTTTACTAGAGAGAAATGACCGCCGGGTTCTTGATCCGGCGTTAAATCAAAAGCGAACAAAGTGTAGCCGTTCAAAAACTTCGTGACGATCCACGGATAAAGCGTTGTCGGCCTTGTGTTTCCCGAAATATGTACTAGGGACATATATTCACGAACAGCTGATTCGTCTTGGAAGTTGGGTTGAAAAGGTTTTGCCGGTATCTGTTGACCGTCCAAATATAAGGCGGCATAATTCACATTATAGTGGTTGAAGCACAAAGGATTTCTTTGGTAACTCCCGGAAAATGATTCATTATCCACAAACGCAAGTATTACTGTTTTTGGTAGGTTACCGAGAAAAAGATTCTCGTGGTTAGATATGCGAGTACCGGCGGGTACACTATACACTTTAAGCGATGCTCGATCGACAGAGTACTTTGCGTTAGCTGTTAACAGAGCGCGACTGTGACCGATTCTTACAGCTGGCGATACTTGTACTCTTTTGACAAACAGGGAAGCGTGCTGTATTTGGACTTTAAAATGGGGCGCCTCGGCTGACATAAGGCAGAAAGTGTCTTTGTTTCTGGTCAATTTTATCTTTAGATCTAAACCGTTCAGTATTAACTTCGGTTGATTAAATATATCGGCGTAAACGGGTCCCATTAATTCCACACTTCTAGAGCGTGCCGAATATTGTGCTCTCTTGCTGAAACCGACATTACGTCCGTCGAGAACCCTGTCATCATGATGTCCCGCTGTGTCTTTATAGAATAAACCGCGGTAAATTGTGATGCTAAAGTTTGTGAATTATAATTTATTAGGGCCTCTATATACGCTCTATACGTATAAAGGTTGTCGCTTCTTGAAATCAACGTATCGCCGAGCCGTTATATCCAATTGATTAAAAAGACTCGCTATAGGGTAGTTAATAAGTGCGACGCGGAGCCTTCGGGTATGGCTGTGTTATCCGGACTAACGATTCTGCAAACGACGTGTAACAATGTGTTATTAAGGTCGTAATAATATTCACCGCTCCCGAGATGTAGAATTCCAAAGGTGCATTGTCAGCGATTGCTGCGATTGGTTGCACCTCGACATAAAGCGATTTTTCAATGCTTGTCTGTGTAGGCGGTATTTGAAAGATATCTAACTCTGATTTGGCGTACTCAGCGGATGCGTCATGCACGAAAGCCATAGCGTCTGACTAGAAGATGTCGCGCGGTGAACGACTTCTTGTTTTCTGGCGGCGACGTCTCTTAGGCTGTGATACTTTATTCATAAAAGTTGGTAAGACAATGGCAGCGCGTTCACGTTTTCTTTTACGCGTTTTCTTACGTATTTGTACGACACCAGAGCCCGCCTGGCCTTGCGTAGACCTATTTATACGATCCATAACGGCTGTTGACGCTGTAGTGACAACGTCTTTAGCGATGTTACGGGCGGCTGTTTTCACGTGCGGCTTTACAAGCTCAACGCCTTTTTAAATAGGGGGACGACACGGCGGAACAGACCCCGAAATAACCCAGCGAGTCCAGAACCGTGCATGAATTCGGTACCGTGAAACCCATCCAAACCATGACCTGCTTGCGTTATATAATAATGTGTATAAGCATCCGGGTCGCCGTACACTCTCTGGGACAACATTTTAGTGCGAGCGTCACAGCGCGAGGTCTAAAGTGTAATCGCACAATAGTCTTACCGTATTTGAATTTAACAGGTTTAGACTGATCCGTGAGTATCGATATTGTAACTGTGTCAAAATGGTGTTTACAAACAGGTATATAGTCCGGGCGGTGATACTTTTGCGTGATTACCTCACCATTTTTACCGCTTAACTCGACAGTTCTTAAAAGCTGTACGTAACTATCGCCAACAAGTTGATGTTGGACGATATCTGTACAAACAAACATTGTATAAAAACCGGCTTTAATATCTGGATTAATTTTTCGCTCTATTGCTGAAACTAGAGCAACCCCTTTAGACCACCAGTATGATGCTCTAACACAGGTAAGCCGGGGCCTTTGTACTTGAGAACAATATGCTCGGTATCTACATTCTTGAGTGCCGGTGCTTGCGAATAACCCGTCAGCCCTAAAATATTCCCCAGCTTCACACAAGGCATGAACTTGTATAACGGAGAGTTCATTACATAGACCGTTCTGTCAACATCGTCGTATCTTAGACGCAGTTGGTCGGGATGTATTTTTATAGATTCAAGTTTGCTATTAATGGCTTTGATGAGCTCGTGCATATTGGAGTAATAACCCGATTTAACAAAAAGCTCGCGGATCGGTTCGTCGCGGTGCGCTATGTAGAACACACCATCTCCAGGTCCGAAGGTCTCCCACGTATGTGGATACTGAATCTCCACTAAAGCCACTTCGTAAGGACCGCGAAGATGGACAGCTTTGCTAACTTAGTAGTGTAATCGGCGATGCTGTTTTCCGGATAAAGTTTGGCAGAGGCATTGCACGGTAGCGTGATAAAAAACGATCCGTCCTCCATAGTTTACAGACTTATCAACTGTTTTTCAGGCACCCAAGAGTTAAACTTGTCAGGGTAACCTACCCACTTTACAAAACACAACGTTTTCCCCGAACTTTCTTCTTTTTCAGTATTTTTCTATCCTGTAAACCCGTAGATTGTCGTGGGGTACTTTTTGGACTTCCTCCGGGTAGAACGAACCTTCAATGAAATCGTCGGATAGGTCTTTCAACTTATAAAGGGGTCTGTGGCCTCTAGTGTTTACAGCGTTAATTTTAAATATCTCATCCGTATAGGTTTGTTCATAACCCTTTGTGAAAGTACCCTTATAGCGCACAATTCTGACGTGATCACCTATATTTAACAACGGTTTAACTTTTTTAATAGTGGCATAATGTCCGTAGATACTTTTCCAAGCCGTCTAAAGAGTTCTCTTTTGTCACATCGACGGGTCGACATCTTATAGTTCTGTGGTATGTGTGGTTATAACTATACACCAGGTCTTGTAACTTGTCGATGTATCTGTACATGTTTTGTTCTCTAAGATAGCGCCACATTTTAGTTTTCAGCGTCTCTATTAAAACGCTCGACCAACGATGCCTTAACAGCATTCGTGGTTAAAAATGATGTATTTTATAGTTTGCACAAAGACGCCTCATAGGTTTGTTTATAAACTCACGGCCCCGATCAGTCTGCAGCTTTCTGGGGCTCGGCCGCTAACTTAAATATCTGATCAAAAGCGGAGGCCACTGTTGCGCCGGACTTATTTGAAAGGCCAGACACCCAACCATATTTAGATAGAATATCAACAACTGTCAGCAGATATTTTACACCATTATTTTCTTTAGAAAAATCTATCATCGACACAAGATCTGCCTGCCATTGAGCATCTATATCAGACACCACAACCTTGTTTCTTGTAAATGATTTTTTAACAGGTTTGTACAATGTGTAAGTATCCTCGCTGCTCAACCAGTTTTTTACAGAGTCTTTTCTTACGCCAAATTTACGTACTTCTCTGAATAAGGAATCCAAGCCCCCATAAGAGCCGGCCGCTTTTGGCGTGTAGTACTGTGTCCTCAATATTTCGTCATTTGACGTCATTTTAGCAGCGTTTTAACCAGCGTCTACTCAACAAAGCGGCCTAAGGCTGGGTTCACACGAGCGTGTCCGGATTAGGTCCGGATGCGTTGCGGATGCGTTCAGTGAAAACTGTGCGATTTCACAGGCAAAGCCATTCAGTTTTGCCTGCGATTGCGTTCAGTTGTTCAGTTTTTTCCGTGCGGGTGCAATGCGTTTTGATGCGTTTTTCACGCGCGTGATAAAAAACTGAAGGTTTACAAACAACATCTCCTAGCAACCATCAATGAAAAACGCAACGCACCCGCACTTGCTTGCGGATGCAATGCGTTATTAACGCAGCCCCATTCATTTCTATGGGGCTGCGGATGCGTTTATAACGCATAAGATAGAGCATGCTGCGATTTACACGCGTTGCAGAAGTGATGCGTGAAAAAAAACGCTCATGTACACAGCCCCATAGAAATGAATGGGTCAGGATTCAGTGCGGTTGCAATGCGTTCACATCACGCATTGCACCCGCGCGGAAATCACGCTCGTGTGAATGCAGCCTAACTGTTTATACATTTTTAAATAATCAAGATATTATATTTATTGTAAAAATAAAATCAGACTACAATTTATTTAAAACAGTTTATGTATAGTAATAAAATATTACAAGACATTACACACAAAGAAATTTTATATACAGGCAAAGAAAATGTATGTAAACAAATAAAACATTATAAGACGTTTAATACAAAGAAAAATTTATATACAATCGACAAAGTAACAAAATTTACAATGTTAACCAAGCAGCTTGCAGCAAAGGCGATAGCCTCTTTTTAGGTAGTAATGACCCACGCGTCGACACCGTTGGCGATGATAACACCTGCGGTGTAAAAGGGCTTCGTGATGCGTCAAAGGAACCACTCAGCGACCGTTTTTTCAAATTATCAAAAAGTTCTCTTGTTCTTGTATTACCGATAACTGTTGATGGGACGCTCAGCTGCGCGATAGTCTCCATAAAATAGTCCCAACCGTGAGGTTTAATATTAGGTAATCCGTGACTCTGGGTAGCTGTTCGAATCAGGTCAATAAGGTTGGATCCTGGGACCGTTTGTTCTTTGTAAATGAATTCACCCATAGCGTTCCAGGGTGGCTTATTACCTGAGCGGTTCAGTTTGTTTAACAATAGTTCTGCGTTTTTCTATAACGAGTATTAATATTGTCAAGTATCTCTTTAGTATCTGCGCTGATGGCGGGAGGATTTGACATTTGTTGTTGATCGGTTTGCGGCTGTGTAATCAGGGTTAAAGTCGACATTTCTTTACCGGACTGTTTGTTGAGCATTAAGTACCTCTGTAACACGGCTGTGTAACTCTTAATTTTTTCATCATCTGAAAGGTCATTTCTGTGTAGTATTTCGCTAATCTCATCATCTAATCGTCGTATGGCGGTTTGTCTTATATCTGATGCATCTACGGATGTTTTTTAAGCCTGTCCAACTCATTTTTGGAAACCAGGAACATTTTCTCGGCATACTGCATTATGAACTACCGGCTGTATTAGCTATCAGGCTAGTGATTAAAGGTATTGCAAAGCCGAGCAAAGCTCCTATAAAACCGCCGCTCTGGGTCACAATGCGCTTCTTTGCTTTAATGGTGTACTTTTTATCGCTTAATTTCTTTATAGCCCTACGCCATTTTTTCAGTATATTTTTTGGCGCTCTTTAAGAGGTATCTTCCCTTTAAGGATGTTGAGTGCGATCTCACCTATAGCTGATATCAAATCATTACTGGCATTACGTAATATTGATTTTCGGGTCTTCAGATTTGTTTTGACTAATGCTTTTAAAAGCGCCCAATTACGCCGGATCCTGTTTGACATCTTTACAGCACCAGCGACACTAACAAAAATAACCGTGAAGATGTGAAATACCTCATTTTAGAGCTTCTTTTTGCACACATAAGCCACCGGCAGGTCTGGTGGGAACAGACCTGTTCTGAGTCGTAGCTCCTCAGGAGTGTCAGACCTTAAATCTACAAGTAAATAGCCGTAAGGCTTGTGTGTAGCATCTTCAAAAGCTTCTAAAAAGAAACGTGTTTTACCGGGGTACATCTGACGAGCCAACGTAATAACCTGTAATTTATCACGAGGGTTCTTAAAAGGACCATGTATTTAGTGTTTAAATTTATGGTTCGGCTTTCGCACTCGGCAGAAAACGTTTTGGACGAGATACATAATGCTCAAATTTCTGTGGTGTACGTATTTGGTGAATGCATTTTGCATTTCAAGATTTTCACAAGCCGCCTCCATAAGATCATCAACAACCGCCAAATTTACCTTGTCCGTTGGAAATAGATCAGCGTCTGAAAAATTTTGCGGTACCCCTCGATAAACCTGATATTTGTGAACAAATGTGTTAGTTCATCATACAATTTTTGCCAACATGCGTAAAACCAAATGACATTGTCAGGTTTATGCGACATTAACGTATCCACATGTATTAATAACTTTTTAACAAAAAGCTCTTTCCGGAATTTGATGGTCCTGCTAGAATACACGAAAAAGGATGTTGAAATTGCGCAGTCATGTTTAATACCCAAAAGGCAAAGTTGTAAAGTCGTTCGTCAGCTGTCTCTTTGTGTAGACGCACTTTTGCGTTTTACGTAATGGCCTTGTCTCTATGGTCAAACGCTTCCTATTTCTGAAAATGCCGTTTTGCTCGATACCTATTGTTTTCTGCGTCTCGGGTCGTTGTTGCGTGAGTAATCCAACACAAGGTCTTTTAAACTGTCAAAGTTAACAAGTCGTGCATTAGCAACGTTGAGTGTTATACCCTTAACCTTCAGCACAGTTTTCCCGTTGTTAAGTTTGTAACCGTAAGTCTTTGGACCTGCGGATACAAACTCGGTAATGTGTGTGTCAACTGGTATTTCACTAGTTAGTTCACCGAGAAAATCACCCAAGGGTGGCGTCCATTCAGACCCTCTACTCACGAATATGACGGAGTCTGTGTCGTGATAAAGACAACGTTCCTGCAGTCTGTCTAGGAGGTTGTATAATTCGAGTCTGGCATAAGCGGTTGTAAAACAGGCTATAAAAATGTTTGTGTTTCTGTTTTGTGTGTGGCGCTCTTTTACATAGCGCCAATTAGCTATGGCCGTATCGTCATCGATGAAATTAACCTCGGTGAGGTCATAGTACGGCACAAAAGCTAATTTGAAAAGTTCGTCAGGGTCCGTGACAATGCTGGTGCGTGGCAAGTTAGAACGCTGTCCAAACTTACCCCACAAAGAGTTTAGGAACAGTTTTGAAATTTGTCTTTTTGCGGGGTTTACGGCTATCCTATCATTTCGCAAGCTGACCTCTTCTTTTTTAAAAATGACTCTATGTAAGTAGTTTTTCAGAATCCGTTTTACACCAACTGGGATAACCGGAAGCCTCCTGTTTATCTCTGAGGTGTAATTTGATGTACGGGGCGAACAGATCATCTGCTGTGTTCGGAAAATGCCAGATCTCATAGATCTCAGCGATCCTGTAACCTTTTTCCACAGCTAAAACTAGTTCTATGGTGCACCATGTCAAGGATCGCTCGTCATCTGTGTGGTTGCAAATTTCTTTCTGGCAGTTTGATGCACATGTGTAGCATAGCGGGAACATTAGTTTTTTATTTAGCTTTACAGGCAAGACTGGAAAAAATAAATCTCTGGGCAGGTACACTTTAATTTTGGCGATGCCGAAGTAATTTTTGATGTATCCAAAATGATCATAAATGATTTTTGGATGGCCTACAGGGTACGTCTTAGTTTTATTAACAAAAGGGTACAGACTGGTGAAATCGTAATAATGCACAGTTTCATCGGGGTGTACCTCGTGGTAAAGTTTAACGGCGTTAGTTCTACCGCCGTAAAGCGCATCACGAGGGTCTAAAGGAATCGGGAATCTCATTTTAATTAGAAAGTCTTTGACCCCCGCGTCATTTGCAACCATATCACGCCACTCGTGTTCCCACAGAACACGGATCGTAAATCCTTGTCTCTGTAGCCGACTTTTCCTGACTAGGAAAGCTTGGTACAGCTGACCATAGGAGGATTTAGTAATCTCGTTGCTGTCATGCTCGTTATAACACACAGGACAACCGTGATAAAAACAACCCTGAAATTCAAAAGCGATGTGTTTACCGTTAACAAACGCATAACCATCCAAAAAATATTTCCCCACCCTTTTTCACCGCCCTTTAACGCGTGTTGTATAGAAATGCCCTCAACATGTTCAGTGTACATGAGCCACTGTATAGCGGGTGTTGAAAACCGTTTCTGGGTTTTGTGGTAATTATCTGCAGGGACAATCGCTATGGTATTTTTGGGTAGGAATTTAAACCGGTACATAGCCATGCACACGGCGGCCAACGTGATAAGTTGGAATGGGTCAATACATTTAGTGACCGTTCTGTATTTCTTTTCACGTTTAATGTACTGCAGAACTTTTTTTCCGTCATGGCCATAATCGTGTCCCTGTAACACTCACAAGCCCGTCGCAAAACCTCAACATCCTGCTTACAGTAGGCTTTTAACTCTTCCTGAAAATTAAAGGTGTCGTTTTATGTTTCTCGTACCAATCCATGAATTCTTTTTCTCACCGGGCATCATGTAATCGACACCGTAATACCTAGTGGCCGGTAGGACGCCAATGTAGTTTTGGTTTTCTACTGTGTTGAAAAAATGTGGGAAGTGACCCTTGGCACCTGAAAAACCCATAGCCCCGGGCATCTTGCTGAGCTTCATCGGCATGAAATTCAGCGAGTCTATGAATCTAATTTTTAAGTCCTTCAGGGTAACGCACATTAACCGGCCGCCTTGATTTATAATATCTATTTTAAACTTTTCATTAATCAGTTCCTGTAAAACAAAATAGACGTCATAGCGTCCTGCATTGTGCGCTATGAACGTGTGACCCGAAAACTTAGCATCGGCAAAAACGCACAAAGTCACGAGTACAGGATTTTCCGCTAAAATGCCAGGAGTTTGGGCCGTACAGTGTGGTTGCGTAAATGAAATTGGGTATATGCAATCCTGTTTCCTGCATGCATTCAAAATCGTAAAAGATGTACTTATCAGTCATTTTTTGGGGTTGTATGGTTGCATATAGCAAACGTGGTCGTCAAATTTGTCAACCATCCCGCCGCAGATGGCGCATTTTAAGCCGCTACATTTGTGCTCATCACCGCAGTCTATAAACCTGTAACAAAAACCGCAAAAGTTTTTTTCTTACAAAGAGCATTATCACTAATGGCCAGGATTCTATGTGTTTCAAAGCATTCCGTTGAACGACAATACGTCCTACATATCGGACAACGTATATTATTAGCCTGGTCAACACAGTTCGATCTCTGGCAAGCTTTACAAAACTGCATACAACCGTGTCGATATTTATGATTGTACACAGTGCAACAAACGTCGCAAAAATAAGCGCAACCGATAAAAGCTTTTAGATTTTTTATGCCGTAATAATGCTTTTCATGGTGTAATATATAGATGGTCTTTTCTTTAGCTGTGCGGCCTGTGTGGAAATAGCGCCACTGACCCCTATTGTGGTACAAAATTTTAATTGCGATGTTTAATTTTTTTTCAAATGCCTCAATGTCGGTAAAGACACCAAATACCCATCGGGTATTTGTAAGTCTCTATGCAGTTGTCGTGCTTTCTCTAACAACGCATCGTCGCTCAAAGCCGCACCCTCCAAAATAGCGTAAACACTGGCGGCCAGGCAGGCGTTATTATCGTAATTATTAAAATCGTATAAATGTTGTTTTTACGATCAATAATCCGGCTATAAGCGATGCTGCCCAGAAGCCTTCGGGCCCCACCGCGTCGACACCTGACAATGATGACAACTAGCTTAAGTGAGTTACCGGCGATGCACTCCGCGCTACTCTGTAAAGCATTAGCGATATTGTCCAAAAATGTTTCTGCGCTAAATCCGTCTCTAGACTGTCTATTTGAAAAACCGAATCAAACGTCTCACCGCCGTCTAAACGCAATTGTATGAAATCACCCGGCTCTGCGTCACGTAAAACCCGATCTAACAGTGCTTGTATAGAAGCGTGTATTGAATCAAGAGCGTCAACAAATGAGCGAATGGATTCGAGGTTAGCGAATCTGAAGTGCTCGGTGTACATGGTACTATTAAAATTCGCTAAGTCACGCTGTTGATGGTATACACGTTCTAGATACACTGATCCAACATTTTGCGGTTCAGGGGTTCGTCTGTAACAACCGTGTTATAGGGCATATTGTCATTTTGTGGGCTGCCTGACTGAGTACGATTTGATTGATTATTTGAAGTTCTGTTAGTACTTGCCCTATTTGTACGCCTGTGTTCCGCTTGTGTTTGACTGGCATTCAGACGAGCCGACACCCCAGACTTGTTACGACAACCCTGTCTTTTTTTTATAGCTATTTTGCACGGACGCACCGGCGTAGCATTGTGGCTATGCCTGCGACGCCTTTTTCTCTAGCTATTTTGGCGCGTTAACTGAAAACCAGATTTTTATAGCCTGTTTTAACTTTTTAACCCTAGCACTTACAGCTGATTTTTGTTTTTGAAAGGTTGGCCACCCCCACCAGTCATCAGTAGTCAGTCCCTGTCTAACAACTCCTTTTCAAGAGCGTCAAGCTGGGTCATCAGTCGTGTGTACTTGTCACGCGTGGCGTGTATTTGCACCGCAGTAATTTTGTTTGGGCTGTTAAACGCTAGAGACGTAGAGTCGTTAACGTAACATTTTAAATACATCGCCACACGTGCCATTTTGTCATTACATTTTGCGATATCCCGCAACGCGTCGTACGTCTCTCCACCCCGGCAATAACAGGTATGGACAAGAGGCGAGTTTCGCTGGGGTTCGCGTATCTGCTGTATGTTGCTACATGTGTCGGGCGTATCAAATGTGATACGTTTTTACAATGTATTACATCTTGTGTATTGGGTATTGGTGTTATGTCGCATAAATCTGTAATATCATTTATTACGCTAGTTGGCTCACCACTCTGCAGAACGGTCTGAGGCGCTGATAGAATTTCGGCCATCGGCGTTAACTGTTCCTGATGCGGCGTTGTGGTTGTTTGCCATCTGTCTTTAATGACGCGGGATTTGTTTTCTTTTCTTTTGGCTGTAATTTTAAGACAAATATTAAGATATAAGTATTAAGAATTTCAAGCGCGTTAATTAAAAAGCTCACAGCTACTTAGCTAGATAGCTATATATGTCACTACCACTTTATTATAAATTTAAAGACAGGCATTAAGATGCCGGTATTAAGAACTGCACTCATGCTAATAATGCACCGCGTAATATTAACTTACGAGCATCAGGACATCTTATAACCGGTGATGCGGTATTTTCAGACCGCCAACTGTCACGGGCACTGGTGCTTGGCTCTGGCGGCTCTGGGAATGAAGCTGTTCTGTTGCCAATTGCGCCACCATCAGGTCTCTGAAAAACTTTAAATTACAAGGTTTGATTAAAAATCTTTGTTTATACAAGTTTAAAAGTTATAGATATCGCTGTGGCGAGAGCCGTACCCGTTGTGTTAGATTTCTTTAACGGCGCTTTGGAGACACCGGTCGTGGCCGTTTTCTTTTCAGCACTGCAATTTAAAAAGTATTAGACTTATAGACAATGTTTAAAATACATTACAGCAACAATGCGATTTTGTCCTTACGCTCTTTCCCCGCTTATGCTTTTTTTGTTGTACGGTATCATCCGTGAGTGTTGCGATGTCATCAATTGTGTAAACTTTTCTTTTCAGTACTGCGTTTAGAAAAAGTGTATTAGAAACACAGCTAAATGTTTAAAACCGATAACATCAAAGATGTCGCTAGAACCTTACGTTTTCTGGATTTCTGAGTCGTCTGTTTTATTTCAGGGCGCCCTGGGGTTGTGAGATCAATAACTTGCTGGGGGTTGTTCTCCTTTAGAGCTGTAGAATTACCGTCGCACAAAATGTTTGTCTGTTGCATATTTTGCGTATCATCATCTCGATTCACAATTCTTAAAATGTCTTGGATTTGCTCATCTGTAATAAACGTATGTGAAATATAATTAACGCTAAAACTATATATATATATATATATATATATATATATATAAAAACATAAGCTAATTATACTTACCGACACGGCAGGGTGATGTAGGATTGTAATCGGGTTCGTTTGAGTTGTCAAAAGAGATAATTCCGGGCTGTACGAATCGTCCGTAAACAATTGCGCCCCGCCACGGCTCACGTAGTCATCGTAAAGCTCATCTGCGGCAATTAGCAGCTGCGCATCAGGTATAATGTCGTCGCCCCATAAATTTTGGTAAGAATCCATCTAAACAAAATGTATATTGTTTGTTAAACATTTGTATATTGCCAAGGAAAGACAATTAGTTAGTAAACATTATACCCCATATAAATAATCATGGTTATATTGATACAACTAAAACAGCTCATATTCAGTAAATAATAACCGGACGCAATAAACGCGGCTGACACATAAATATATATTTAAATAACACAAATAGGTTGTAAATATAAACTTACATAGATACCGAAAGTATAAGACGCATTAATTAAACTGTTAAAGGTTTAAAAGATTAACAGCGGAATAGCTTACCATTTAGTGTGGTTTATGTCAATGTCTCTCCTTTGCTGGTCCTTGCAGCCGTAGCTCTGTAATAGTCCTGCAGAGAATGTGACCTGTTTATATAGACGGCTCCTGTTCTAAACTGCAACATGTGTTAACAATTAGCATATTAATTAGTTGATGCCATTCAAATAGTTAGACTATATTTTATAAGGCTTAATATGCTTATTATGGGACTTTTTATGTTAACATCTTAATTTTATATCAAACACTTTATAAAATGTTATGAAGGCAACAAATTTATTTATAAAGCGGTATAAATGTCATATTGTTGTAATAAATTAATATTAAATCCGTATAAATTAATATAAATTCAATATAAATGTGATATGGAGCGATAAATTTTATATCATTAGACTATATTTTATAAGGATTAATATGCTTATTATAGGATAGATAGATAGATAGATAGATAGATAGATATGAGATAGATTGGTAGATAGATAGCTAGATAGATAGATAGAAAGATAGATAGATAGATAGATACGAGATAGATTGATAGATAGATAGATAGATAGATAGATGATAGATAGAAAGATAGATAGATAGATAGATAGATAGATAGTTAGATAGATACGAGATAGATTGATAGATAGATAGATAGAAAGATAGATAGATAGATAGATAGATAGATAGATAGATAGATAGATAGATACGAGATAGATTGATAGATAGATAGATAGATAGATAGATAGATAGATGATAGAAAGATAGATAGATAGATAGATAGATAGATAGATAGATAGAGTTAGATAGATACGAGATAGATTGATAGCTAGATAGCTAGATAGATAGATAGATGATAGATTGATAGATAGATAGCTAGATAGATAGATAGAAAGATAGATAGATAGATAGATACGAGATAGATTGATAGCTAGATAGCTAGATAGATAGATGATAGAAAGATAGATACGAGATAGATTGATAGATAGATAGCTAGATAGATAGTTAGATAGATACGAGATAGATTGATAGCTAGATAGCTAGATAGATAGGTGATAGAAAGATAGATAGATAGATACGAGATAGATAGATAATAGAAAGATAGATAGATAGATAGATAGATAGATACGAGATAGATTGATAGATAGATAGCTAGATATAGAAAGATAGATAGATAGATACGAGATAGATAGATTATGTAGCTGGATAAATAGACATTAGTCACTTTTAAAGACCTGAACAAATTAGCGTATCAGATGCACCAGCTATGTCAATACTTGGTGCCACTGTTAAACTGAACAAAAGCATTTTTGAACCAACTAAATGACACCGGCTGTAGTAGACAATCATTAATCTGGGCAACTGTCAGGAACTTGTTGTATACAACTTGTAGCGTATCAGATGAACCAGCTATGTCAATACTCGGTGCCACCATTAAACTGAACAAAGCATTTTTGAACCAGCTAAATGATACCAGCTGTAGTAGAAAATCATTATTGTGTGCTACTTTGCAACAGATGTCTAAATTTGTACACTGATGGACATTAAGAAAAGCACTAGCTAATAGTGCTGGCCAGGCATAAGCTGTCATATCCTTGTATTATTTAATATAAAGTTTATATATATCTAATATTAATTCAATATAAAGCAAATATCAAACAGTATCAATTTTATTCCAAGCGATATAAAAGGGGCGGGGAGAGCCTGTATAAAAGGGGGCGTGGTACCTGTCACTTTTAGTTTGACGAGACATGTATACCCTTACTACTACTGTAGAGTTCCACCTGGTGGGCACATCGCATATGATGCGGTGAGCATGAAGGCCGAAGTTCCACTGTAGCGCAGACAGGCGAGCAGCGGCAGGATGTGAACGCCTGAAGCGGGCACAGACGGCCCGCACTTTATGCAGCAGCTCTGACATTTTGGGATAGTTGTGAATGAACTTCTGCACCACCAAATTCAGCACATGCGCCAGGCAAGGGATGTGCGTCAAACCGGCTAGTTCCAGAGCTGCAACGAGATTTTGCCCATTATCACACACCACCAGGCCCGGCTTGAGGCCCAACGGCAGAAACCACTCGTCGGTCTGTTGTTCAATACCCCACCACAAATCCTGCGCGGTGTGGGGCCTTTCCCCCAAACATATGAGTTTCAGAATGGCTTGCTGACATTTACCCCGGGCTGTGCTGAAGTTGGTGGTGAAGGTGTGTGGCTGACTAGATGAGCTGGTGGAAGCAAAGGAGGAGGAAGCCGAGTAGGAGGAGGAGGCTACAGGAGGCAAAGAATGATGCCCTGCGATCCTTGGCGGCGGAAAGACGTGCGCCAAGGAACTCTCCGCCTGGGGCCCAGCTGCCACTACAATAACCCAGTGTGCAGTTAGGGAGATATAGCATCCCTGGCCGTGCTTACTGGTCCACGTAT
The DNA here is from genome assembly GCA_033119425.1 of Bufotes viridis. NCBI lineage: Eukaryota > Metazoa > Chordata > Amphibia > Anura > Bufonidae > Bufotes > Bufotes viridis. The sequence continues at coordinate 298,457,059 of CM065589.1, read as the reverse complement.
CTGTTGTTAGGTGGACCTTGCCACAGATGGCGTTGCGCAGTGCACACTTGATTTTATCGGATACTTGGTTGTGCAGGGAAGGCACGGCTGTCTTGGAGAAGTAGTGGCGGCTGGGAACAACATACTGTGGGACAGCCATGGCCATCAGCTGTTTGAAGCTGTTTGTGTCCACCAGCCTGAATGACAGCATTTCAAAGGCCAGTAGTTTAGAAACACTGACATTCAGGCCCAGGGCTCGAGGGTGGCTAGGTGGGAATTTACGCATTCTCTCCAAGGTTTGTGAGATGGAGAGCTGAACGCTGCCGTGTGACAGGGTGGAGATTCTTGGTGACGCAGGTGGTGGTGTCGGTGGCACATCCTCTGTTTGGTGGGCGGCAGGTGCCAATATTCCTCCCGAGGCGGAGGAAGAGGCCGAGGCAGCAGCAGATTAGGGAGCAGGGGGAGCCTGAGTGATTTCCTTGCTTTTAAGGTGTTTACTCCACTGCAGTTCATGCTTTGCATGTAGATGCCTGGTCATGCAGGTTGTGCTAAGGTTCAGAACGTTAATGCCTCGATTCAGGCTCTGATGGCACAGTGTGCAAACCACTCGGGTCTTGTCGTCAACACATTTTTTAAAGAAGTGCCATGCCAGGGACCTCCTTGAAGCTGCCTTTGGAGTGCTCGGTCCCTGATGGCGGTGGCCAGTAGCAGGCAAACTCTCTTGGGGGCAGCTGTTCTGCTTTTGCCCCCTGCTCTCTCTTTTGCTACGCTGTTGGCACGGTCTCACCACTGCCTCTTCCTCTGAACTATGAAAGTCAGTGGCACGACCTTCATTCCATGTGGGGTCTAGGACCTCATCGTCCCCTGCATCGTCTTCCACACAGTCTTCCTCCCTGACCTCCTGTTCGGTCTGCACACTGCAGAAAGACGCAGCAGTTGGTACCTGTGTTTGGTCATCATCAGAGACGTGCAGACTCCGATGAGGTGGTATTCCCATGTCCTCATCATCAGGAAACATAAGTGGTTGTGCATCAGTGCATTCTATGTCTTCCTCCACTGTGGAAGGGCTAGTTGGATTCCCTTGGGAAACCCTGCCAGCAGAGTCTTCAAACAGCATAAGAGACTGCTGCATAACTTGAGGCTTAGACAGTTTCCCTGATATGCATGGGGGTGATGTGACAGACTGATGGGCTTGGTTTTTAGGCGCCACCTGTGCTCTTTCTGCAGAAGACTGGGTGGGAGATAATATTGTGAACGTGCTGGATCCACTGTCGGCCACCCAAGTGACTAGCGCCTGTACTTGCTTAGGCCTTACCATCCTTAGAACGTTATTGGGCCCCACCAAATATCCCTGTAAATTCTGGCGGGTACTGGAACCTGAGGTAGTTGGTTCACTAGGACGTGTGGCTGTGGCAGAACGGCCACGTCCTCTCCCAGCACCAGAGGGTCCACTAACACCACCATGTCCGTGTCCGCGTCCCTTACTGGATGTTTTCCTTATTGTTATCGTTCTCCAAGCACCACAATAAGAAAAAAAATGTTTGGCCCAATGTATTGATTTCAAATTCAGGCCTTTTTTTACAGGCACCTAACACTATCTGGCTATCTATGTGTCTATGTATGTACCATGTTTCACTAATTCAGGCACAGCAGTAACCACTGATTTAGGGGAACATCAATTGTACGCCAGTATTTAGGCCCTGGATGAAAGGTATCCTTTTACGGACAGAATTAAACGAAGCCTGCAACTGCTGGAACAACAGTTTTACTGTATTTCTATTTTTGCAACTGAATTTCACCGCAGAAAATAATTTGCTGGACACTATTAAACCTGACCAGCCATAGCTGAAACCACTGATTTATAGTATTGCTATTTTGGCAATTGAATTTCACCCCAGGACAAAATATATCCTTTTCCGGACACTATTAAACCTGGTCAGCCACTGCTGGGACACCAGATTTACTGGTATTGCTATTTTGGCAATTGAATTTCACCCCAGAACAAAATATATCCTATGACGGACACTATTAAACTTGGCCAGCCACTGCTGAAACCACTGATTTAAGGTATTGCTATTTTGGCAATTGAATTTCACCCCAGAACAAAATATATCCTTTGCAGGACACTATTATACTTTGCCAGCCACTGCTGAGACACCAGATTTAGTGGATTGCTATTTTGGCAATTGAATTTCACCACAGAAAATTATCTATCCTTTGCCAGACAGCAGACAGTATTACACTTGGCTAGCCACAGCTGGAACACCAGATTTAGGGGATTGGTATTTTGGCAATTGAATATAACCCCTTAATAAAATATAGAAATTTCTATCCTGAGTTTCTAGGGGTGACAATAAACACAGCCAAGCCCCTGATGTAGGATATAGCAAAAAAACTAGTATTGATGGATTGATGGACTTGGTGGCAACTTGTGCTGGTGCACCACAAGTCACAAAATGGCCGCCAATCACCCCAGAAAAAAGTGACAGAAAAACGCTCTGTGCAGCCTAAAAACCAGTGAGCAATTAACTAGCAGAAGTTGAATGATTCACAGCTTTAGATCGTTCACTTCATTAGGTGCTTTTGCATGACTTTTCCCTGCCTAATCTCGCCCTCACAGAAGCTGCGCCCTCTCCCTACACTAATCAGAGCAGTGTGACGTGTGGCGCCACGTGACTCCAGCTTAAATAGAGGCTGGGTCACACGCTGCACTTGGCCAATCACAGCCATGCCATTAGTAGGCATGGGTGTGATGGGCTTCTAGGCCAAGAAGTAAAACGCTAGCTGATTGGCTGCCGTGCAGAGTCTTCAAACAGCATAAGAGACTGCTGCATAACTTGAGGCTTAGACAGTTTCCCTGATATGCATGGGGGTGATGTGACAGACTGATGGGCTTGGTTTTTAGGCGCCACCTGTGCTCTTTCTGCAGAAGACTGGGTGGGAGATAATATTGTGAACGTGCTGGATCCACTGTCGGCCACCCAAGTGACTAGCGCCTGTACTTGCTTAGGCCTTACCATCCTTAGAACGTTATTGGGCCCCACCAAATATCCCTGTAAATTCTGGCGGGTACTGGAACCTGAGGTAGTTGGTTCACTAGGACGTGTGGCTGTGGCAGAACGGCCACGTCCTCTCCCAGCACCAGAGGGTCCACTAACACCACCACGTCCGTGTCCGCGTCCCTTACTGGATGTTTTCCTTATTGTTATCGTTCTCCAAGCACCACAATAAGAAAAAAAATGTTTGGCCCAATGTATTGATTTCAAATTCAGGCCTTTTTTTACAGGCACCTAACACTATCTGGCTATCTATGTGTCTATGTATGTACCATGTTTCACTAATTCAGGCACAGCAGTAACCACTGATTTAGGGGAACATCAATTGTACGCCTAGTATTTAGGCCCTGGATGAAAGGTATCCTTTTACGGACAGAATTAAACGAAGCCTGCAACTGCTGGAACAACAGTTTTACTGTATTTCTATTTTTGCAACTGAATTTCACCGCAGAAAATAATTTGCTGGACACTATTAAACCTGACCAGCCATAGCTGAAACCACTGATTTATAGTATTGCTATTTTGGCAATTGAATTTCACCCCAGGACAAAATATATCCTTTTCCGGACACTATTAAACCTGGTCAGCCACTGCTGGGACACCAGATTTACGGTATTGCTATTTTGGCAATTGAATTTCACCCCAGAACAAAATATATCCTATGACGGACACTATTAAACTTGGCCAGCCACTGCTGAAACCACTGATTTAAGGTATTGCTATTTTGGCAATTGAATTTCACCCCAGAACAAAATATATCCTTTGCAGGACACTATTATACTTTGCCAGCCACTGCTGAGACACCAGATTTAGTGGATTGCTATTTTGGCAATTGAATTTCACCACAGAAAATTATCTATCCTTTGCCAGACAGCAGACAGTATTACACTTGGCTAGCCACAGCTGGAACACCAGATTTAGGGGATTGGTATTTTGGCAATTGAATATAACCCTTAATAAAATATAGAAATTTCTATCCTGAGTTTCTAGGGGTGACAATAAACACAGCCAAGCCCCTGATGTAGGATATAGCAAAAAACTAGTATTGATGGATTGATGGACTTGGTGGCAACTTGTGCTGGTGCACCACAAGTCACAAAATGGCCGCCAATCACCCCAGAAAAAAGTGACAGAAAAACGCTCTGTGCAGCCTAAAAACCAGTGAGCAATTAACTAGCAGAAGTTGAATGATTCACAGCTTTAGATCGTTCACTTCATTAGGTGCTTTTTCATACTTTTCCCTGCCTAATCTCGCCCTCACAGAAGCTGCGTCCTCTCCCTACACTAATCAGAGCAGTGTGACGTGTGGCGCTACGTGACTCCAGCTTAAATAGAGGCTGGGTCACACGCTGCACTTGGCCAATCACAGCCATGCCATTAGTAGGCATGGGTGTGATGGCTTCTTAGGCCAAGAAGTAAAACGCTAGCTGATTGGCTGCCGTGCAGAGTCTTCAAACAGCATAAGAGACTGCTGCATAACTTGAGGCTTAGACAGTTTCCCTGATATGCATGGGGGTGATGTGACAGACTGATGGGCTTGGTTTTTAGGCGCCACCTGTGCTCTTTCTGCAGAAGACTGGGTGGGAGATAATATTGTGAACGTGCTGGATCCACTGTCGGCCACCCAATTGACTAGCGCCTGTACTTGCTTAGGCCTTACCATCCTTAGAACGTTATTGGGCCCCACCAAATATCCCTTTAAATTCTGGCGGGTACTGGAACCTGAGGTAGTTGGTTCACTAGGACGTGTGGCTGTGGCAGAACGGCCACGTCCTCTCCCAGCACCAGAGGGTCCACTAACACCACCACGACCGTGTCCGCGTCCCTTACTGGATGTTTTCCTTATTGTTACCGTTCACCAAGCACCACAATAAGAAAAAAATGTTTGGCCCAATGTATTGATTTCAAATTCAGGCCTTTTTACAGGCACCTAACACTATCTGGCTATCTATGTGTCTATGTATGTACCATGTTACACTAATCCAGGCACAGCAGTAACCACTGATTTAGGGAATATCAATTGTACGCCTAGTATTTAGGCCCTGGATGAAAGGTATCCTTTTACGGACAGACTTAAACGAAGCCTGCAACTGCTGGAACAACAGTTTTACTGTATTTCTATTTTTGCAACTGAATTTCACCGCAGAAAATAATTTGCTGGACACTATTAAACCTGACCAGCCATAGCTGAAACCACTGATTTATGGTATTGCTATTTTGGCAATTGAATTTCACCCCAGGACAAAATATATCCTTTTCCGGACACTATTAAACCTGGTCAGCCACTGCTGGGACACCAGATTTACGGTATTGCTATTTTGGCAATTGAATTTCACCCCAGAACAAAATATATCCTATGACGGACACTATTAAACTTGGCCAGCCACTGCTGAAACCACTGATTTAAGGTATTGCTATTTTGGCAATTGAATTTCACCCCAGAACAAAATATATCCTTTGCAGGACACTATTATACTTTGCCAGCCACTGCTGAGACACCAGATTTAGTGGATTGCTATTTTGGCAATTGAATTTCACCACAGAAAATTATCTATCCTTTGCCAGACAGCAGACAGTATTACACTTGGCTAGCCACAGCTGGAACACCAGATTTAGGGGATTGGTATTTTGGCAATTGAATATAACCCCTTAATAAAATATAGAAATTTCTATCCTGAGTTTCTAGTGGTGACAATAAACACAGCCAAGCCCCTGATGTAGGATATAGCAAAAAACTAGTATTGATGGATTGATGGACTTGGTGGCAACTTGTGCTGGTGCACCACAAGTCACAAAATGGCCGCCAATCACCCCAGAAAAAAGTGACAGAAAAACGCTCTGTGCAGCCTAAAAACCAGTGAGCAATTAACTAGCAGAAGTTGAATGATTCACAGCTTTAGATCGTTCACTTCATTAGGTGCTTTTTCATACTTTTCCCTGCCTAATCTCGCCCTCACAGAAGCTGCGCCCTCTCCCTACACTAATCAGAGCAGTGTGACGTGTGGCGCTACGTGACTCCAGCTTAAATAGAGGCTGGGTCACACGCTGCACTTGGCCAATCACAGCCATGCCATTAGTAGGCATGGGTGTGATGGCTTCTTAGGCCAAGAAGTAAAACGCTAGCTGATTGGCTGCCGTGCAGAGTCTTCAAACAGCATAAGAGACTGCTGCATAACTTGAGGCTTAGACAGTTTCCCTGATATGCATGGGGGTGATGTGACAGACTGATGGGCTTGGTTTTTAGGCGCCACCTGTGCTCTTTCTGCAGAAGACTGGGTGGGAGATAATATTGTGAACGTGCTGGATCCACTGTCGGCCACCCAATTGACTAGCGCCTGTACTTGCTTAGGCCTTACCATCCTTAGAACGTTATTGGGCCCCACCAAATATCCCTTTAAATTCTGGCGGGTACTGGAACCTGAGGTAGTTGGTTCACTAGGACGTGTGGCTGTGGCAGAACGGCCACGTCCTCTCCCAGCACCAGAGGGTCCACTAACACCACCACGACCGTGTCCGCGTCCCTTACTGGATGTTTTCCTTATTGTTACCGTTCACCAAGCACCACAATAAGAAAAAAAATGTTTGGCCCAATGTATTGATTTCAAATTCAGGCCTTTTTTTACAGGCACCTAACACTATCTGGCTATCTATGTGTCTATGTATGTACCATGTTACACTAATCCAGGCACAGCAGTAACCACTGATTTAGGGGAATATCAATTGTACGCCTAGTATTTAGGCCCTGGATGAAAGGTATCCTTTTACGGACAGACTTAAACGAAGCCTGCAACTGCTGGAACAACAGTTTTACTGTATTTCTATTTTTGCAACTGAATTTCACCGCAGAAAATAATTTGCTGGACACTATTAAACCTGACCAGCCATAGCTGAAACCACTGATTTATGGTATTGCTATTTTGGCAATTGAATTTCACCCCAGGACAAAATATATCCTTTTCCGGACACTATTAAACCTGGTCAGCCACTGCTGGGACACCAGATTTACGGTATTGCTATTTTGGCAATTGAATTTCACCCCAGAACAAAATATATCCTATGACGGACACTATTAAACTTGGCCAGCCACTGCTGAAACCACTGATTTAAGGTATTGCTATTTTGGCAATTGAATTTCACCCCAGAACAAAATATATCCTTTGCAGGACACTATTATACTTTGCCAGCCACTGCTGAGACACCAGATTTAGTGGATTGCTATTTTGGCAATTGAATTTCACCACAGAAAATTATCTATCCTTTGCCAGACAGCAGACAGTATTACACTTGGCTAGCCACAGCTGGAACACCAGATTTAGGGGATTGGTATTTTGGCAATTGAATATAACCCCTTAATAAAATATAGAAATTTCTATCCTGAGTTTCTAGTGGTGACAATAAACACAGCCAAGCCCCTGATGTAGGATATAGCAAAAAAAATAAAAAAATAGTATTGATGGATTGATGGACTTGGTGGCAACTTGTGCTGGTGCACCACAAGTCACAAAATGGCCGCCAATCACCCCAGAAAAAAGTGACAGAAAAACGCTCTGTGCAGCCTAAAAACCAGTGAGCAATTAACTAGCAGAAGTTGAATGATTCACAGCTTTAGATCGTTCACTTCATTAGGTGCTTTTTCATACTTTTCCCTGCCTAATCTCGCCCTCACAGAAGCTGCGTCCTCTCCCTACACTAATCAGAGCAGTGTGACGTGTGGCGCTACGTGACTCCAGCTTAAATAGAGGCTGGGTCACACGCTGCACTTGGCCAATCACAGCCATGCCATTAGTAGGCATGGGTGTGATGGCTTCTTAGGCCAAGAAGTAAAACGCTAGCTGATTGGCTGCCGTGCAGCCCTTCAGAAAGCAGGAAGAAATCGCCGAACAACGGACCCGAACCCGAACGGTTTTGAAAATGTTCGGGTCCGTGTCCCTAACACCCCAAAATTTGGTATGAACCCGAACTATTCTCGAACTGTTCGCTCAACACTAAACATGAAAGAAAAAAATCAAGGTTCAGTATTTTGAATGTACAGTATTATTATAGCATGAGTGTGTGATGTTTACAGCATGATTTTTATTTGCAATGTTCATTAAAATTTATTTTTTTTCCCCATAGGATAAACTTCATTCCTGTGCAATATCGTGATTTTTCATTAGTTCTATCTTTTCTGTTATTCACACAGAAGACCACAAAGCCTACTCTACATGCTTTGCTCACAAAGTTTACCAGCTCTTGAGTTTTATTACATTTATATGTGAATTGCTTCCACGTGCACAAAATAAAAAATCACTACCACTATGTCACTATTAGTTTTGGTCAAAATGAGGAGATACAAAGTTGTTTTCCTTTTATAAGCTTATGCGAAAGAAGAAAGAACAAAATTACCTGTCCCTTTTCATCTGGAGAGGAACATTCACTATCTAATTTGTTTTTCTTTCTACTGAGTCTGACCATACTGTGTTCTGCTGTGCTGCTCAGATTCAAAGATGGATTTAGAGTTCATTAAGTTGCAGACAGGCTCAACCATCCAGGAAATGATATTTTATATTGTGTTCACAGTGCATAAAGTCCACTGAATACTATCAAATGTGTTCGGTGATATTTGGAAATGAATAATTATCATATGTAATTGTGCAGATATGTATGTATTCAGATAATATACATGCAGATAGATAAAGTTCATAGGGCAGTGAAATAAAATAAAAACAGCAAAATACTATTTTACTAATGTTGAAAAAGATTTCTTTTGGTCCTTTTAGATATTCAGTAGCCAACAGGAGTTGTTTAACCCTATCCTGATGCAACGATTTTCCATTTGTTTTGTTTTCCCATTTTAGTTTTTTGCTCTCTGCCTTCCCAGAGCAAAAACGTTTTTTTATTTTTCTGTTTACATAGCCATAAGAGAGCTTGCTTTTTTGTGGGACTAGTTGTACTTTCTAATGGGGTCAATTAAAGGGGTTGTCCCATGAAAAATATTCTAAAGTTTTCAAACCAGCACCCGGATCTGAATACTTTTGTAATTGCATGTAATTAGAAATGTAGCATAGCCGCTAAGCTATTCAACAAAACATACCTGCTGTTTGTTTTTGTCTTATTTCTTTGAACTGCTTACTGAGAAGGCCGCACACACTCAGTTTCATCCTACAACTGCCTCCTGAGCTGTTATAGGCAGAGCTGAGACACGCCCCCTTAGCTGCAACAGAAAAGACACTCCCCTTTGAGCTGTAAGCTGTATATAAATTTAGCAGTAAATAAATGAGCAGATCTCTGGATTCATGTGAGGTACAGGACTGGTTCTAGATGTGTTAGAAAGAGATTGTCATGCACTATATGATGTTTGATTTTGATTTTTACTTTAGTCATGGCATAACCCCTTTAATATTCCATATAATGTAGTGGGAAGCTGAAAAAAAATGTAAATAGAGTGGAATTGGAAAATTACACAATAGTCTAAGGCCCCTTTCATATGGGCGTGATTTCCGCGCGGGTGCAAGGCATGAGATGAACGCATTGCACCCGCACTGAATCCAGACCCATTCATTTCAATGGGGCTGTGTACATAAGTGGTGATTTCCCCTCATCACTTGTGCGTTGAGTGAAAATCGCAGCATGTTCTATATTCTGTGTAAAGATCGGGTCCCCATCCCGATCGTCTCCTAGCAACCATGCGGGAAAATCGCACCGCACGATTTTCCCGCATGGTTGCTAGGAGACGATCGGGATGGGGACCCGATCTTTATTTTTTTCCCTTATACAGAATGCAAAGTAAAATGGGTGATTGAGGGTAAAAAAAAAATCAAAAAAAAAATCAAGTCTACCCCTCCAATTGATTGCATAGCTGCCGGTCTCCTGTTCCGTCTGTGGGGGGGGGGGGGGTAAAGGACCTTCCATGATGTCACTGGGTCACATGGGTCACATGGTCCAATCACATGCTTCCATCACCATGTTTTTTTTTCTCCCAGGATATGAGCAGTGCGATTGGCCAGCGCTACAGCCTGGGATACGCCTACTATAACCAAGTGATGCTAGGCTCCTCCTAGTAGAACCAAGTCCTAGAAGATACCGGGCGAACCGAGCGGCGCCCAGGGATAATAGTAAGTGCAGGGAGATCCCTGGGCACCGCTCTACATGTCAGCATACTTAGTACACATTTTTTACCCTGATGAAAGGACCTCTTTAATGTCTCCCACCAATACAGCAGGCGACGAAACAAAATATAGGCCCCTGACCACTAGATAATGGAGCGGTCATTTGACAGTAAAAAGAGGTTAATGTCTCCCACCAATTGAGCAGGCGATGAAACAAAATATAAGCCCCTGACAAAAAGACAATGTAGAGGTCATTTGACAGTATAAAGAGGTTAATGTCCCCAAGCAAAGCAACAGGTGATTATCCGAAATGTAGGCCCCTGGCACCCAGACAGAGAAGAGAGGTCCCATAGCAAAAAATAAGGCTTCATGTCACCCAGCAATGGAAAAGGCCACTTTCACTTATTTAGGCCCCAGCAACCAGACAGAGGAGAGAGGTCCCATAGCAGAAAATCAAGCTTGATGTCACCCGCCAATACAGCAGGTGATTAACAGAATTTTAGGCCACTGACACACAGACAGAGGAGAGGTCCATTCAACTTGGGGTTGCCCCCAAAATAATGGTACAATTAAAAAAAGAGGATTCATTAAAGAACTGCCCTGAAGTACAAGAATGTATGGTTGAGGGCGAGGCAGTTATAAATGTCTACATACAGGGCAAGCTCTGCCCATGTGGACAATTTGGAGACCCAGTAGTTGAATGGGGCAGAACTATCAGTCAGTACGTGGAGGCGTGTGCACACATACTGTTCCACCATATTGTTGAAATGCTGCCTCCTGCTAACACGTTCCCTATCAGCTGGTGGTGCAGTTTGCTGTGCCGCAGTGACAAAACTTTTCCACAGCCCGGCATGCTAACCCTGCTGTCTGAGGAGCTGGCCATGACACAGCTGCGTTGGCGACCTCTTCCTTCTCCTCCTACACCTCTGCCTTTGCCTTGTGCTTTAACTTGTCCCCCCGTGTCAGTTGGGAATGCCCTGAGGAGCGTGCGCTTGTAGTCGCGCATCTTCCTATCACGCTCCAGTGTGGGAATTAAGGTGGGCACGTTGTCCTTGTACCGGGGATCCAGCAGGGTGGCAACCCAGTAGTCAGCACAAGTTAAAATGTGGGCAACTCTGCTGTCGTTGCACAGGCACTGCAGCATGTAGTCGCTCATGTGTGCCAAGCTGCCCAGAGGTAACAATAAGCTGTCCTCTGTAGGTGGTATATAATCTGTGTCCTCCGTATCCCCTCAGCCACGCTCCAGTAATGGCCCTGAGCTGCGTAGGGTGCCACCCTGCAGTGAAACCGGTTCCTCCTCCTCCTCCTCATCCTCCAGAAGTGTGCCCTGGCTGTCCACATGTGTACCTGGCCTCTGCTGGTGCAGGAACCCACCCTCTGAGCCACTTCTGTATGACCTGCCTGAAACCCTGTGAAATGCCCCCTCTTCCTCCTCCTCCTTTGCCGTATCCTCTTCCATCATCGCCGTAATATTTTTTTCAAGGAGAAATAGATGGGGTATTGTAATGCTAACAACGGTGTCATCAGCACTGGCCATGTTGGTTGAGTACTCCAAAGACCGCAACAATGTACACAGGTCTCGCATGCAGGTCCAGTCACTGGTGGTGCTGATCCAGCGACTGTCCCGTGCATACTGCATCTGAAACTCCACTATCGCCAGCTGCTGCTGGCACAGTCTCTCCAGCATATGCAAGGTGGAGTTCCACCTGGTGGGCATCTCGCATATGAAGCGGTGAGCAGAAAGGCCAAAGTTACGCTGCAGCGCAGGCAGGCGAGCAGCATCAGGGTGAGAACACCGAAATCGCGCACATACGGACCACACTTTCAGCAGCAGCTCTGAATTGTCTGGGTAGTTTTTAAGAAACTTCTGCACCACCAGATCCAGCACATGCGCCAAGCAAGGGATGTGCATCAGCTGCAACAAGATTTCGACCATTATCGCACACCACCAGGCCGGGCTTGAGGCTTACCGGCAGCAACCACTCATCAGTCTGCTGTTCTATGCCCCTCCAAAGCTCCTGTGCAGTGTGGGGTTTGTCACCCAAATACATGAGTTTTAAAATCGCCTGCTGACGTTTACCCTGGGCTGTGCTGAAGTTGGGGGTGAGGTTTTTTCGATGACCAGTTGTGGGGGTGGTATAAGAGGAGTAGGAGGAGGATGATGCGGAGTTGGAGGAGGAAGCAACAGAAGGCAACGAATAATGCCCTGTGATCCTCGGTGGTGGAAGGACATGCGCCAAACCGCTATCCGCCTCAGGCTCAGCCGCCAATACGTTTTCCCTGTGTGCAGTTAGGACATATAGCGGCCCTGGCCTTGCTTACGGGCCCATGTATCTGTGGTTATGAGGACCTTGCCACAGATAGCGTTGCGCAGCTCACACTTAATTTTATCCTCCACTTGGTTGTGCAGGGAAGGGACAGCTCGCATGGAAAAGTAGTGGCGGCTGGGAACAACTTACTGAGGGACAGCCACCGCCATTAGCTGTTTGAAACAGTCTGTCTCCACCAGATAGAATGACAGCAATTCAAAGTCCAGTGATTTTGAAATGCTGGCATTCAGGGCCAGGACTCGATGGTGGGTAGGTGGGTAGGTGGGTATTTCCTCCTTCTCTCCAATGTTTGGGAGATGGACAGCTGAATGCTGCCGTGTGACATGGTGGAGATGCTTGGTGATGGTGTCGTATGTGGTGGTGTTGGTGGAACATCCTCTGTTTGCTGTTTGCTATAGTGACGCCAGAGGTGGAGGGAGATGCCAAGCCAGCAGTAGAAGAGGGAGCAGGAGGAGCATGAGAGAGTTACTTGTTTTTAAGGTGTTTACTCAAATGCAGTTCATGCTTTGCATGTAGATGCCTGGTCATGCAGGTTGTGCTCAGGTTAAGAACGTTTATGCCTCGCTTCAGGCTCTGATGGCACAACATGCAAACCACTCGTGTCTTGTCGTCAGGAAATTGTGTGACGAACTTCCATGCCAATTAACTCCTTGGAGCAGGCCTTGGTGTGCTCGGTGCTTGGGTGCGGTGGACAGTAGCAGGCATACTGTCTATGGAACGGCCACTGCGCTTTTGCAGCCTGCTCCCTCTTTTGCTGTGCTTTTTCCTCTGTGCGACCACCGCCTCTTCCTCAGAACTGCACGACTCACTAGCACAACCTTCAGTCCAGTGTGGGTCTAGGACCACCATCCTCCACATCATCTTCAACCCATTCATGACCCCTGCCCTCCTCGTCGGTCTGAACATTGCAGAAAGCCACAGCAGTTGGCACCTGTGTTTCATCATCATCAGAGACGTTTTGTGGCGGTATTCCCATGTCCTCATCCTGCAACAAAAGTGGTTGAGTATCAGTGCATTCAAGGTCTTCCTCTACTGGGGCAGGGCTAGGTGGATGGGCCGGGGAAACCATGCCAACAGAGTCATCAAAAAGCATGAGTCTTTCCTGCATGATTTGGATCTCACTGCTTGGCTAATTTGCAAGGGGGTGAGGTGGAAGACTGATGGGCATGGGCTGAAGGTGCTAACTCTGAGCTTTCTGCAGAGGACTGTGTGTTATATACTAAGAAAGTAACTGGAGGTACTGTCAGCCACCCAATCTACTACCTGTACATGTTCTGGCTTCACCATTCGTAGAGCTGCATTTGGGCCTTTCAAATAACGCTGCAGATTCTGTCGCCTACTCGCACCAGAGGAAGGTGTTTGACTTGGAGCAGTGGTTGGCGCTGAATGGCCACGTCCTTTCCCAGCAACAGGAGCTCCACCAACACCACCACAACCATGCCCACGTCCCTTATTTGATGTTCTCCTCATTATTTGCGTTCACCCACCAAGCTGAAAGATTGGTCTCTCTCCGGTGTCAATTTACCTGCCACTAGTCGACAATTACGTTCGCTAAGGCAGTGCCGTGTCATAGAAATGCTCTGTGGACCCAGAATAATGTTTTTTGTGCCCAAAATACACTGATTCTCAATTTCTATGCGGAAATGTAAAAAAATTAATGGTACGCTGTATGCACATGTGGTTTGTGGAACAAGAACAAGTATTTTTGTAATAAAATACAGAAAATTAGTATTTCACTGCTGTAAATTTAAATTAATTATTTATATGCCGGATGCACAACAGTCTTTTCGGCCTAAAACACGGCTATTTTCAATAAATCCCCAAAATGCAGTTCTTCACTGCTGTACATTAACAGTAGATATTTATACTATGTATAGACACCAGATTTGGGGACCCAGAACACGGATTTGGTCAAAAAAATGCAGTTTTTTACTGCTGTAAATTTAAATTAGATATTTATACCATGTATGTACAACTTCTTTGTGAAGCAAGAATATAGCTTTTTTCACACAAAAAAAGAATAATGCACTATTTCTCAGATGTAATGTGAAAGCGGTATATTTCAAGATGCTCTGTGGATCAGGATTAACACTCTTTTGTCAAAAAAATTAACTTGTAAAATGTAAAATAGGTGGTTGTGATGTGTATTTCAGACTGTTTGGTGGACCTTGAATAACTTTTTTTTTTCTATAAAAAAACAAAGAAGCACTATTTCTATGCAGAAATATAAAATATGTTGTTGGACGATGATATGCAGAACTGTTTTGTGGACAGTATTTCCCCCAAAATTACACAGATTCTCTATTTCACCGCAGAAATGTCAAATTTATATTTTGGCGGTGTAAAATAGGCTTGGTAGGGATGACCACTTTTTTTTAATTAAAATACACTGATGCACTAGCTGAAATGGAAAATACGGTTTAGTGCATTGTATGCACAAGTACTCTGTGGCACCAGAGATCCCAGGCTAGACAAATGGACTATGTCACCTCATATACATACAAAAGGCAATATAGGGGACTTGAGCAGCCACGAAAAAAAGTTTTTTTTTCCCTTCACTGAGCTACAAAATAGGATTAGGCTGATGTCCCTGGCAGGCAGGCAAACATGCAGTACACTGCAGTGCCTAAAATGGCCGCCGACACCCACCTCAGTAACAGATGGATTACAAAAAAAATCTCCCTGGCAGTGACTGGGTACAGAAATGTTGGATTGCTGAAGCTCCCTCCCTCTATGTGCTGTATCTTGTGGATTAAAGTTGCACAGGTTCTTCAGATTTCTGCCCTATTCTGTCCCTGATCGCACCAGCAGCAACCTTGCTCTAATCTCAATTCAGCAGACTGACGTGCGGCACTACATGACTCCAGCTTATAAAGAGACTGGGTCACATGCTGCACTCAGCCAATCACAGCCATCCCATTAGTAGGCATGGCTGTGATGGCTTCTTAGGGCAAGAAGTAAAACGCTTGCTGATTGGCTGCTTTGCAGCCCTTCAGAAAGCGGGAAGATATCGACCAAACAACGGACCCAAACTTTTTTTTGCCCTAAGAAGCCATCACAGCCATGCCTACAATTGAGATGGCTGTGATTGGCTGAGTGCAGCATGTGACCCAGCCTCTTTATAAGCTGGAGTCACGTATAGTCGCACGTCACTATGCTGGTATTAGTCTAGGAAAAGCTGCCTGTGCACTCAGGGAGAGATTAAGGAAGAAATCTGTAGAACCTGTTGTTGTGCAATCCTCATGATACAGCAAATATTGAGGGAGGGTGCTTCTGCAATCCTACATTTATGTACCCAGCCACTGCAAAGGAAATTTTTAAAATCTATTAATGAGGTGGGGGTCGGCAGCCATTTAACCACTGCAGTGTCCTTGGAGCTGTATGTTACCTGCATGTGTGCCAGCCTGCCAGGGACATCAGTTTAATCCTTTTTGGCAGCTCAGGGAAGGAAAAAATGCTTTTTTTCTTGCAGGTTAAGTCCCCTACTTTACCTTTTGTATAATTAAGGGGTGGCATAGTCCATTTCTGTAGTCTGGGACTTGTGGTGCTATAGAGAACGTGTGCATATAACGCACAAAACCGTATATTCAATTTCAGCAGTCAAATAGTGCATCAGTGTATTTTTGTGAAAAATACTGTAATCTTGATCCACAAAGCAGTTTTAAATACACCGGCCAAATACATATTTGACATTTCTGCAGTGAAATAGAGAACCCGTGTATTTTGGGGAAAAAAGCGGTATTCCTGGTCCACAAAACAGTTTTGCGTACAACGTACAAATATATATTTTATATTCCTGCAGGGAAATAGTGCATCAGTGTATTTTAGTGAAAAAAGCCATGTTCTAGGCCCAAAAAACAGTTGTGAATAAAGCGTAGAAATACCGACATTTAATTTCCAGTAGTTAAATACTGCATTTGTTTGTTTTAGTGAAAAAAGCTGTGTTCTGGGTCCTCAAAGCAGTTGTGCATATAGCATACAAATACCAATTTTAAATTGCAGCACGGAAATAGTGCCTTAGTGTGAAAAAAATGAAGAAAGAGAAATAGGTAGAATCGCACATCCACAAGCTCAGCTTCTGATTTGTAACTGCTTCTCAGCAAAATTAATATCACCTCTCGGCACAATATTTACTGTACTGCACCAGCGGGCGGCGGGATCCAGCCGCCAAACAGCACCCCTGCTGTCCGGCAATGCCACCATGGCACCAGGACCCGCCAATCCCCCAGCGTCGCGCCGCAGCAAACAATGGCCGCCACACCGTACTGCACTATGTGAACAGTTGGTAAAGCTCACCTATCACATGCTCTCAGGAGCTAAGTCTCAGAGCTGGTAGAACCCTTTCACTCATATATACTTGCTCAGGCTAATTAAAAACACCTGCACTGTGTGGGAGGAGTGCTGATCCTGGACAGACCTTTTTTTGGTCGCCGGCGGTGCTGCACCAAATTTAGAGTAGGACCAACTCTGAGAGGCAACCTTGGCGTGGTGAGTGGGCTTATGCCTTTTGATCAAAATGTACACTAATGCCTCTTTCATAGTATAGGGGGCAGTACAGTAAATATTGCGCCGAGAGGCGATATTAATTTTGCTGAAAAGCAGTTACAAATCAGAAGCTGAGCTTGTGGATGTGCGATTCTACCTATTTCTCTTTTTCCATTTTTTTCATATGTATAAAATGGTCTGTCCAGAATCAGCACTCCTCCCACATAGTGCAGGTGTTTTTAATTAGCCTGAGCAAGTATATATGAGTGAAAGGGTTCTACCAGCTCTCAGACTTAGTTCCTGAGAGCATGTGATAGGTAAGCTTTACCAACTGTTCATATGGTGCAGAACTGCGTGATGGCCATTGTTTGCTGCGGCGCGTTGCTGGGGGGTTGGCGGGACCTGGTGCCATGGTGGCATTGCCGGACAGCAGGGGTGCTGTTTGGCGGCTGGATCCTGCGGCCCGCTGGTGTGGTGCTGCGGCGGCGGCGGTCGCCGGGCGGTGCTGCGCCAAATTTAGAGTAGGACCCACTCTGAGAGGCAACCTTGGTGCGGTGAGTGGGCTTATGCCTTTTGATCAAAATGTACACTAATGCCTCTTTCATAGTATAGGGGGCAGTACAGTAAATATTGCACCGAGAGGCGATATTAATTTTGCTTAAAAGCAGTTACAAATCAGAAGCTGGGCTTATGGATGTGCGATTCTACCTATTTCTCTTTCTCCGTTTTTTTCATATGTATAAAAAGGTCTGTCCAGGATCAGCACTCCTCCCACATAGTGGTGGTGTTTTTAATTAGCCTGAGCAAGTATATATGAGTGAAAGGGTTCTACCAGCTCTCAGACTTAGTTCCTGAGAGCATGTGATAGGTAAGCTTTACCAACTGTTCATATGGTGCAGAACTGCGTGATGGCCATTGTTTGCTGCGGCGCGTTGCTGGGGGGTTGGCGGGACCTGGTGCCATGGTGGCATTGCCGGACAGCAGGGGTGCTGTTTGGCGGCTGGATCCTGCGGCCCGCTGGTGTGGTGCTGCGGCGGCGGTGGTCGCCGGGCGGTGCCGCGCCAAATTTAGAGTAGGAACCACTCTGAGACGCAACATTGGTGCGGTGAGTGGGCTTATGGCTTTTGATCAAAATGTACACTAATGCCTCTTTCATAGTATAGGGGGAAGTACAGTAAATATTGCGCCGAGAGGTGATATTAATTTTGCTTAAAAGCAGTTACAAATCAGAAGCTGGTCTTATGGATGTGCGATTCTACCTATTTCTCCGTTTATTTCATATGTATAAAAAGGTATGTCCAGGATCAGCACTCCTCCCACATAGTGATGGTGTTTTTAATTAGCCTGAGCAAGTATATATGAGTAAAATGGTTCTACCAGCTCTCAGACTTAGCTCCTGAGAGCATGTGATAGGTGACCTTTACCAACTGTTCACATGGTGCAGTGCTGCGTGGCGGCTATTGTTTGCTGTGGCGCGGCACTGGGGGGTTGACGGGACCCAGTGCCATGGTGGCATTGCTGGACTTCAGGGGTGCTATTTGGCGGCTGGATCCCGCCGCCCGCTGGTGCGGTGCTGCGGCGGTCGCCAGGCGGTGCTGCGCCAAATTTAGAGTAGGACCCACTCTGACAGGCAACCTTGGCGCGGTGAGTGGGCTTATGCCTTTTGATCAAAATGTACACTAATGCCTCTTTCATAGTATAGGGGGCAGTACAGTAAATATTGCGCTGAGAGGCGATAATAATTTTGCTGAAAAGCAGTTACAAATCAGAAGCTGAGCTTGTGGATGTGCGATTCTACCTATTTCTCTTTCTCTGTTTTTTTCATATGTATAAAAAGGTCTGTCCTGGATCAGCACTCCTCCCACATAGTGCAGTTTATTTTTATTAGCCTGAGCAAGTATATATGAGTGAAAGGGTTCTACCAGCTCTTAGGCTTAGCTCCTGAGAGCATGTGATAGGTGAGCTTTACCAACTGTTCACATGGTGCAGTACTGCGTGGCGGCCATTGTTTGCTGCGGTGCGGCGCTGGGGGGTTGGCGGGACCCGGTGTCATGGTGGCATTGCCGGACAGCAGGGGTGCTGTTTGGCGGCTGGATCCCGCTGGTGCGGTGCTGCGCCAAATTTAGAGTAGGACCCACTCTGACAGGCAACCTTGGCACGGTGAGTGGGCTTATGCCTTTTGATCAAAATGTACACTAATGCCTCTTTCATAGTATAGGGGCAGTACAGTAAATATTGCGCCGAGAGGCGATATTAATTTTGCTGAAAAGCAGTTACAAATCAGAAGCTGAGCTTGTGGATGTGCGATTCTACCTATTTCTCTTTCTTAGTGCCTTAGTGTGTTTTGCTGAAAACAAGCCGTGTTCTAGGCCCACAAAACCCAGTTATCAGCACAAGCTAGAATGTGGCAGTAACTCGGCGGTCATTGCGCATTGTGGTAAGGTGCAGGGTGCCGTCGTGGATGGCAGGTACGTGTCACCGAGGTTCATAGCCTCGGTGAGGTAAGATGCATTTTGTTGATGTCAGCAGCAGGTAGTGCTACTGACACAGTTGCTAAATAGTATGGCTGCAAAGCCGATCCGGGCCGGCTCTTACCGGGAGCAGCTAAAGTGTAGGGTGGGTGGCTGCTCCCCACGACCCAGTCCTGGTTTTGGGCTGGGTTTAAAACACAGCCAGCACCAGCAGCTGAGGGTGATTGTCCTGGAGCTGCTGTTAGTGCTGTGGAGCTCTCTGGGCTGGAAGCAAGAGCCCAGCAAGGAGGAGTGCAGTCGGCCTGGAAGCCTGAAGTGGATTGTCTTGCGGCTGGGCTGACAGCCAGGTGCGAACCCGCACCTAAAACCTCCCAGGTGATTGGAATCTGTATTGGACTGTTTTGTTTTGCCTCACGTTTTCTGCTGTGTGTGAGTTAACACCAAGTGACTGTTTGCTGTTTATTTTGTGCAAGTGTGAATTAAACACTGTTTGCTGCACTTTCTGGACTCCCTTTTGCCTCTGTACTGCACCTGCACCGCTATCTACCAGAGCGACTCCCCACAGCATGCACTGCAGCATGTAGTCGCTCCTGTGTGCCAGGCTGCCCAGAAGCAAGCACAAGTTGTCCTCTTTGAAGTAGGTGTATTGTCTGTGTCCTCTGTATCCCCCAGCATTCCTCCTACTCCTACTCCTCCTCCTATGTTGGCTCTGAGCCACTTGAATTTGACTGGTCTTAAGTTAAGGATAAGGTGTGTATATAGTTTTGTTCGTTTATATAGTTAGTTTAGCTGCATTATAGTTATTTTAATAAGTTTTTTTAATAAATTTGTAAATAGTTTGTTAATGGTTTGAGTGAAAGGGGGGTGGGGGTGTTGTGTGTGTTTGATTAACTGAATTGATTTTCACTGTCTGGTGTTTAGGAATTTCTGCACCCCAAATTCAGCACATGTGGCAGGCAGGCGATGTGCATCAAACCGGCTAGGCCCAGACCTGCTATTATATTTCGCCCATTAGCGTACAACACCAGGCCGGGCTGGAGGCTCAGTGGCACCATCCAATCATCAGTCTGTTGTTCCATGCCTGTCCACAGCTCCTGCGCGGTGTGGGGTTTGTCCCATAAACACGCAAGTTTTAAAAAGCCTTCTGTCGTTTCCCCCTGGCTGTGCTGCTGTGGGTGGTGAAGGTGTTCTGCTGATCGGATGAAGGGGTGGTAGAGTAGGAGAAGGAAGTCGAGTAGGAGGAGGAGGTAACAGGAGGCAAAAAGAAATGTCCTGCAATCCTCTGGGGTTGAAAGACATTTGCAAAAATGCTACGCGCCTCAGGCCCAGCCGCCACTGCATTTACCCAGTGTGCTGTTAAGAGAGATATAACGTCTCTGCCCGTTCTTACTGGTCCATGTATCGGTTGTTATGTAGATCTTGCCACAGATGGTGTTGCGCAGTGCACACCTATTTTTGTCCACCACTTGGTTGTGCAGGGAAGGGATGGCTCGGATCCACGTACTGTGGGACAGCCACCGCCATAAGGTTTTTAAAACTGTCTACCAGACAGAATGACAGCATTTCAAAGGACCAGGAATTTTGAAATCAAGGCATTCAGAGCCAGGGATTGTGGGTGGGTAGGGGGGTACTTCCTCTTTCTATTTCTTTTTCTCTCTAGTGTTTGGGAGATGGACAGCTAATAGCTGAACACTTCCATAGGATTCGGTGGAGATGCGTAGCCGCCACATCCTCTGTTTGCTGGGTGGCAGGTGCCACTGTCACTCACTTGGGCTCAGGTTTAGAACGTTTATTTAATAATTTTCTGTATTTTATGTTATTTTAAGTCTTTCCCTATCCACATTTGTTTGCAGGGCATTTACCTACATTTTTCTGCCTTTTGCAGCCCTCTAGCCCCTTTCAGGGCTACTTTACAGCCATTTTAGTGCCCAAAAGTTCAGGTCTCCATTGACTTTAATTGGGTTCGGGGTCAAGATACACCAAGCAAAACATTTGTGGTTAGCAGACAACAAAAGAGCCTGGTCTCGAATAAAAATTAGTAACTTAGAACACTCTTCCATCAAGGACATTTTGCTGTCCAGTCATTTTTTGAACTCTACGCCAACGAAACTCCTCTCAACTATGCGAACCATTTTAGAGGTATAGAAAACTATCTCCAAAAAACTCCTATTGTTTTCTCTATGTCTCTTTCAAACCCATATATCAGTCCTAGAAACATATATTCCTGATCTAACATTAGATTCATGGAAAAATAAAGGGATAAAGTGCATAGGGGATCTATTTACAAAAGATGGCATTAGACCGTTCTCCTACCTACAAGAAACCTTCCAGGTTTCCCCAAAGGAATTTTATAAATTCCTTCAAATCAGACATGCCCTGTCACAGGTAACTCAGCCTCTTTCTGATGTAGTGAAAGAGGTTGGGTCCCCATCCTTCCTCTTTCTTAAATGGTTACAAGACCCTTCCAACAATACTAGAGGTATTTGTGCGGTTTACAAAATTCTTATTTCAACAATTAAAGACCCAATGGAGAGGACTAAATCTCAATGGTCAGCTGACCTAGCTATTGAAATATCTGAAGCTCAATGGGCACACGCTTTTGATCTAATTCCATCCATATCCAAATGCATCAATCATCTGGAATTAGCCAGGAAAATTTTGTATAGGTGGCACTATTGCCCATCCATGCAAAAGCGTGGATGGTACTCTTTTGCATTATTGGTGGGAATGCCCACCCAGAAACAGACTCTGGTCAAAGGTTTTCCAAGTAATCTCTGAAATAAGCTCTATTACAATTCCACCCAACCCAAGAAGTGCCTTATTGTTCCTAGAACTGGATCCTGTCCCTTTTGAGATTAGGTCACTAATATGCCATTTCTGCTTAACTACCTGCCAACTGAAAGCTATGAACTGGAAAGCTGATCATGTTCCTTCCATCAAGGAGATCTTGAGAGGAGTCGGAGATAGTTGCTAGTATGAGGGAATGGCAGCCTCAGCGTTCCATAAGAAAGAGAGATTCTATAATTCCTGGGGCTTGTGGCTGTCTTCCCCTTTCCACCAATCGACCAACTCTACAAACCTTTTGTGCTATTAGTGCTACCAGTGCAACCCACTAACCCCTCCAGTATTGCCTAAACAGGTTGTATCACGTTAACAACTCACAGGTTCATATCTTAAATCGGCTAGATGCCACATGCCCATGCAATTGGTCATCTGGCCATATCTCATATGTATGATAATTATATATGTATACTCAAAAGTATTTCACATTGCAATTTTTATGACATGTAATTCTCCCAACTATTAGTGTTGAGCGCGAATATTCGAAAAGCGAATTTTTTTAGCGAATATCGGCACTTCGCTAATTCGCGAATATTTCGAATATAGCGCTATAAATTCGCTATTTCGAATATTCGTTTTTTTTTTAGTTATATTTTTTTCTTTCCTACTTCCCAAAAGTAGTTCTTACCTGTCCTGAGGATTCCTGGCTTCCTGGCTGCTCTAGTCAGTGCCCGTTGCCGCTTCTGCCGACTTCCGTGCTCATGTGGAGCGTCCCCATCCATGGGAGAATCTCCATATACTAAAATGTACTGTCGGATTTGAGGAATTACGTTGAAATCGCAATGCGATTAATTCAAGTTATATTAATCGCATTGCGATTACAACTTAGCACTGCTATCTTACATAGGCTAGAATTAACGAATATGGAGTATGGCTATGCACTAGCAGTGCTAAGTTGAAATCGCAATGCGAATACTTTAAGTTAAATTAATCGCATTGCGATTCTAACTTAGCACTGCTATCTTACATAGGCTAGAATTAACTGAATATGGAGTATAGCTATGCACTAGCAGTGCTAAGTTGAAATCGCAATGCGAATACTTTAAGTTAAATTAATCGCATTGCGATTACAACTTAGCACTGCTATCTTACATAGGCTAGAATTAACGAATATGGAGTATAGCTAATGCTATGCACTAGCAGTGCTAAGTTGAAATCGCAATCGCGAATACTTTAAGTTAAATTAATTGCATTGCGATTTCAACTTAGCACTGCTGCTATATTCCATATTCGTTAACTTCGTTAATTCTAGCAAGCTGACCCATTATAAACCCAGCTCTAAGTTGAAATCGCAATGCGATTAATATAACTTGAATTAATCGCATTGCGATTTCAACGTAATTCCTCAAATCCGACAGTACATTTTAGTATATGGAGACGTTCCCATGGTGATGGGGACGCTCCATGAGCACAGAAGTTATGGTTGGCTTGGTAGAATTAGCGAATAGCGAATATGACGAATGTATTCGTCATATTCCTCAAAACGAAGATAACGAAGTATTCTACATCTTCGTTTTAGCTACCTATTCGTCTCGTCATCGTCAACTTCGCTATTCGCTAATTCTAGCAATCAAATAGGAAGGTTGACTTACCAGACAGCTGTGTTAAATTCGCTATGCGATTTTTTTTTTAATACAATAATTATATTACTTGATAAAATTATTATAAGTATTCTATTTATTAAAAAATAAAAAATCGTATAGCGAATTTAACACAGCTGTCTCTATAGTCAACCTTCCTATTTGATTGCTAGAATTAGCGAGTTGACTGAATAGGTAGCTAAAGCGAAGATGTAGAATACTTCGTTATCTTCGTTTTGAGGAATAGACGAATACATTCGTCATATTCGTCATCCTCGCTAATTCTAGATATGAAACCAATAGGAAAGTAGCCTTAAGTACAAATCGCAATATGCGATTATTTAAATCGCATGTTAATCGCGATAACTAGAAAAAATGATGAATATTCGATTTCGACGAATATGAAACGAATATTCATTCGAATATTCGCGAATTTCGTCGAAATCGAATATGGCACCTGCCGCTCATCACTACCAACTATATCTCCACTT
The DNA here is from genome assembly GCA_033119425.1 of Bufotes viridis. Lineage (NCBI taxonomy): Eukaryota > Metazoa > Chordata > Amphibia > Anura > Bufonidae > Bufotes > Bufotes viridis. The sequence goes on along the minus strand of CM065589.1, from coordinate 298,432,738 downwards.
GTATCAAACAATGTTTTCCTCACCTTACCCTCTTATCCCTTCTCTTACTTCCCCATTCCCCCCCCCCCTCCCCACTTCCAACCTTTACCTGCCCCCCAATAACCTACTTATTTTACAAAATGTAAATCATCATCTTCATTGTGTATGTCAATATTTGTATTTTATTCTTCTAATAAACTACATGTTTAAAAAAAAAAAGTTCTGGTTAAGTTCGGATCCCGAACCAGAACATTTCAGTGAAGGTCAGCCGAACTCGTCGAACCCGAACATCCGCTCAACTCTAGTGACGTCATCACTCTTGTATGCATGGTGACTAGTGATGAGCGAGCATTAAAGTGCTCGTGTGCTCGGTTGCTCTGGCCGAACACATCACTATGCTCGTGTGTTCTACTGAGCACAATGAAAGAACCCCAGGCACCCCCTGCTTGGAAGAGGAGAGGGTGTCTGGTTCCCAAAATAACAGCCAGCTTTTTCAGATCTGAGTTTTTGCGCCGCATAGACCTGTGAGTTTTCGGAAGAAGGAGAGCCCGCTGCGACAGTACAGGTGAGTATAATTCTAAATGACCATGGCAGCCAGGACTTCAGTAGCGCCCTGGCTGCCATGGTAACCGATCGGAGCCCGGCAATTACACTGGGACTCCGATCGGAATTGCCGCTGCCAACAATGATGGGGGGAGGGGGACCCTGTGGCCACTGCCACCAATGATTTTAATACTCGGGGGGGGGGGGGTTAGGGTGCACTGGCCACAAATTATTTCAATACTGGGGAGTATTGAAATAATTTGTGACAGGGCGCTGTGATCTGCACAATCAACCCCTCAGGTGCGGCACCTGAGAGGTTAATTGTGCAGATCACAGCGCCTGTCAGAGGTCGGTGCCGCCGGGCAGCAGGGGGCCGCTATTACGCGCCTGTTGGTATATTCTAACTTCAAGTGTCCCCATCACCATGGGAATGCCTCTGTGTTAGAATATATGTTAAAATAATACTTGGCTGAATAGGAGCATGGCAATTCTCGAGCCGAACACAAGTTCAGCCGAGCATGCTCGCTCATCACTAGTGGTGATGTCATACATCACTGCGCACAAGATTTTGTGTGGCATCTTCAGTCAAGATGCCCGCAGCTGCCTCTTAGCACTCAAATTAATGAGGGGAGTATGATTTTTTTCTTTTCAGGCAAAATTGAAGCACGAAGAAATTCGGCTTCACAGAGTACTGAATTTTCCCTGAAATTCGGATTGAAGTCCACTTTGTATATTTCAATTGGCTCTGCTCTATTGTTCATTGTATGGGATAAATGCTTTTATATTTTAGCAGTACAGGCATTTTGGAATGTGGTGATACTAATGGACTTTATTTTTTTTTATTATTTTCATTTTTAAAATGGTGAAAGGGAGTTTGAATTTGAATTATATATTTTTTTAAGCATTTTTAGAACTCTTTTTACAGTTGTTTTTAGTCCTCCGATGTGCTTGAACATGCAATCATCTGATCGCTTCTCCCATGGACTAGAATGATTTACAATTGTAACCTAAGGGAGATCAGAGAATTCCTATCAAGCCTTTCAGAAAGCCCGAGACTGCAATTTCATGGTGGGGTTGCAATTTGGTCACTTGGAGTGCAGTGCTCACTGTAATTTACTGCTGAAATGAAGTGCTCATAATTTACCATGATATCTGACGGTTTAAAATAGCAGACACCTGACGGCTATGGTGCCTGCTCAGCTCGGCGGGCATCATGTTTAATGAATTCTCATCTGCCATACATGTATGCAGATGTCAGCAACAGCTTATTACATTATTTCAAAATTTCAAATTTTATTTGTCACATGCGAAATCATACAGTATGACATGCAGTGAAATGCTTTTTTATGACTGTCTTACCATTTCAGTAAAAGTAGAATAAAATGAAAAATAATAAAATATAAAAATATATGCATATCTATTTTTTATATATATCTATATTATATACACTGTATATATGACTGATATGCATAGTGCAAACAATTGTGCAAACAATGTGATTGTGCAAATGACGGATGAGGTAGTGACGTTGAATGATAAATGTATTGAGGTAGTTGTGTGGAGGGGTAAGTCCAGAAGACCAGTACTAATTGTGTTGGTTAAGGGCCAATTTATTTTTAAAAAAGGATATCTGCTCTTTTTTACCTCTATGACCTGAACATTTTCCATTTTTGTGTTTTCATTTTTCACTCCCTGGATTCCTGGAGCCATAACTTTTTTATTTTTCCATTCACATAACCATGTGAGGACCTGTTTCTTTGAGGAACAAGTTGTACTTTATAATGGCACCATTTAATATTGCATATGATGTAGTGGGAAGCTGGGAAAAATCTGCAAATTGAAACAAAAATGCAATTCCACCATAGTTTTATGAATTTTGTTTTTATGGCATTCCCTATGGGGTAAAATTTACCTATGATCTTTATTTTCTGGGTCAGTACGATTACAGTGATACAACATTTGTATAATTTTTATTGTGTTTTAATAGTTAAAAAAATACAAACTTTTGAAAATATTTTTTTCTCTTCATCAACATATTCTGACCCCCCCCCCTATAACCTTTTTATATTTATGGCTACAGAGCTGTGTAGGGGTCTTTTTTTTGTGGGATGAACTGTAGTTTTCTGGAATACCATTTTGGGTATTCATTTTTTGGGCGAAATGAAAAGCGATAATTAGCTATTTTTTTCCCCATTACAGCGTTCACCATACAGAATAAATACATATAATTTTTATATTTTTTAAAAGCTTTTTTTTCAAAATTCATAGGCCCTTGGGGACCTAAGTATGCTATATTTAGATTGCTTCTTCCATACACTACTGTCTATTTTTATAGAGCACTGTCAACTGCATGGATCCATGAGAATATACCTTTGATAGCCCTGGTAGCCTCCATCAGGCCCATCAGTAACAATGAGGAAAACATCTAGTAAGTGTTGTATCACCTCAATAGCATTCTGCTGCAAACCTTGAGCAATTGCACTTTTTTCTTTCAGTGCATTATATCTGTCAGTGGTAATAAATGTGTTGCATTACAGCAAAATTATTTTACTGCAATAATGCAATTTTTATACCAGTGATATTAAACACAGAGTTCAAAAAAGCTTCACCGCCAACACTGCATGGTTATATTGGTGGTAGCAGACACACTATTGAATTGCACTGTGTGTTTTTCAGTACAAACATTTCATTATTGAAACTGTGATATTAAATTATTACATAGTTCATAGAAATTTCAACACCAACACTGCATTCCCTTACGTCCTACCAGCAGCACAGATGGGGTTAACCACCCCCTGTGGACTGGCAGGACCGGCGGAATGTTTAATGAGCCCAAGAATAATAACTCAATTTAACAATTAAGTATCTCCTTAAAAAGAGGAAGTCAACCCCCAGCCCACTGTGTTTTTTTTCTGTCCTCCTGGACAGGTGGACTAGGCGGTTTGTTCCCCCCTTTCTTATAGAAAGTGCGGGGAGCCTTCTTTTCGTTTGGGTAACGGCGTTGCCCTTTTTCCTAGGTACCTTGTCAGTTTGGCCGGCAGCTTATTTGCTGCCGGCCCCGCGCAGTTGCGCCTGGCTGGGGTATTTAGGCAGCGTCCTTGGTCCAGGATTCTCGGTCCCTGTGCGCCGCCATCTTCCGGAGGTGACGCAGGGACTCTCCTTTTGCGTCACCTCCTGTTAATCCGGCCGTGATTTTTTTCACGGGCATGATTTTTTTCATAGATGCGATTTGATTTTTTTATCACGGATACGATTTTTCCATGTTTTTATGCTTCTTCCTGTGGAGGATTTACTGGGGGAAGGATGGATTGGCTATCCCTCCCTTTTCCCTATTTTGGGAGGCTGTGTTCTCCAGTTCGGTCTCTGGGAGCTAGCTGAAAAAGCATATGCAGCCAGAGACCTAAAATTGGTGTTGTTCCACTTGTGATGTCAGTAGTTCACGTCGTCAATCCTGGAGACATGATGGCAACCCTGGACCTCAAGAATGCATATCTGCACATCCCAATCCATCCTGGTTCCAGGAAGTATATCAGGATCACGGTCCAGGTGTCCGGTGTCATCAGGCATCATCTGTTTGATGCCTTTCTCTTTGGCATTTCTTCTGCCCCTCACACTTTTACCAAGGTGGTGGTTCTGTGGTGGCGGCTTTGAGACTTCAAGGACTGACCATCATTCCTTATCTGGACGACTGGCTTTAAAAGCCTCTGCTCTAGCGGTCCTAACCCAACTTCTTCAGGTAACAATCTCCTTTCTGTTCCACCTAGGTTGGATCATCAGCTGGTAGAAGTCGAACGTGAGCCCGTCGACTTCAGTAAGATATCTAGGCTTCATAATCGACTCCACTTGGAAGTCGCTCCAATTGACTCCAGAAAGAAGATTCCGGGTTCAGAACACGGCAAGTTCCTTTCTCCGGCGAGTTCCAATCCGGACTCTCATGAAGATGTTGGGGCTCATGTCAGCGTCTGCGGAAGCAGTCCCTTGGGCTTTATGGCATCTCCGCCCTCTACAGTCGGAGGTCCTCTCCTAATGGAATGGCAGCCCTGCTGGGCTAAACTCCCTGTGCTCCCTGACTTGGCAAACTCGGTATTCCCTCAGATGGTGGTGCCATCTTTTAGACGGGAAGTCTATGACCCGGCCAATCTGGGTCATATTGACTACGGATGCGTCCCAAGTAGGCTGGGACGCTCACCTAGACGACACTCCAGTTCACCAGACCTGGTTTCCTCAGGAGTGGCTTCTTTCATCCAATCTCCACGAGATTCAAGCTATCCGGCTAGCCCTCCTTCACTTAGCCCCTCAGATCCGGGGCAAAGTGGTGAAAGTCCAGTCAGACAATGTGACTGCGGTACTTTACATCAACAAGCAGGGAGGCACGAGATCACTTCCCCTCCTGTCAGAGATCCGGGTGATTCTGGATTAGGCAGAGTTGTACCTTTCCCACTTATCTGCGATCCACATCCAAGGCTCCCTCAATATGATAGCGGCTGAGCCGCGGTCTTCCGTCGGTGGAGTGGTCTTTACATCCAGAGATATTCAAGCAGATAGTCCTCAAGTGGGTATGCCAGAGGTGGATCTCATGGCAACAAGGTTCAATGCCAAGGTGGAGAGGTTCTGCTACCTTTACAGGGAGGACAACCCCCTGGCGTTAGACGCTCTGTCAATATCCTGGAGGTTCAGGCTGGCTTACATCTTCCCTCCCTTTTCCATGATACCGAGGGTATTGATGAAAATCCGTCAGGATCAGGCCTCGGTGATAGCCATCATACTGTTTTGGCCAAAGAGATCCTGGTTTACCTAGCTCACTAAGTTGAGTTGAGGACAATATTGGAGGCTCCCCCCACAGCAGACCCTGGTGTCGTGGGACACTCACCTCTGCTCAGATCTGCACAGATTCAACCCAACAGCCTGGAGGTTGATCAGTCCCTTCCCAGAATAGAAGGGCTTTCAGAGTCGGTCCTGAGAACGCTGTCTCATTCTAGCGCGGACTCTACCAAGAGAGCCTACTCTTGTATTATGAGGATATTCTCATCCTGTTGTACCTCAACTGAGGTGGCGTCTGCAGATCCGCCCCTCTCCGCTATCCTTCAGTTCCTGCAAAATGGCCTTGATAGAGGCCTTGCCCTTTTACTCTGAAGGTTCAAGTTTCAGCCATCTCAGCTTGCCTTAACAGGCTTTTTTTTCTCAGGACCCGCTGATCAAACAGTTCCTTAAAGGAGCTGAAAGATTAAAGCCTACAGTACTGAGACCCCTTTTTTCAAATGGGTTTTTCAGTAGTTCTCAGGGGGTTAGCATCTCCTCCCTTTGAACCGTTAGAGTACGTGGACATCAAGTTCGTCACTTGGAAGTTTGTGTTTCTCCTTGCAGTGACTTTGGCCAAGAGGGTCTCTGAGCTTCAAGCTCTCTCAGCACATGAGCCCTATACCATTTTCTTACATGACTGGGACCTTCTTAGATTCCTCCCGTATTGTAGGCCTAAAGTTCTTTCCTTCCAGAACATCAACCAGGTGATATTCCTCCCGGTTCTGTCGACATCTACCACCTCCTCCTAGGAACCTGCTAGACATCCTCTGGACGTCTCGAGATGTCTCCGGATCTATGTGGATAGATCAAGGAGTTCAGGAAAGATGAGAATCTGCTAATCCTGTTGCCGGTAAGTTTTTAAAGGCTGTAAGGCATCCAAACCTTCCATCAGTCGGTGGATTGAGGTGGCGTCTGCAGATCCGCCCCTCTCCGCTATCCTTCAGTTCCTGCAAAATGGCCTTGATAGAGGCCTTGCCCTTTTACTCTGAAGGTTCAAGTTTCAGCCATCTCAGCTTGCCTTAACAGGCTTTTTTTTCTCAGGACCCGCTGATCAAACAGTTCCTTAAAGGAGCTGAAAGATTAAAGCCTACAGTACTGAGACCCCTTTTTTCAAATGGGTTTTTCAGTAGTTCTCAGGGGGTTAGCATCTCCTCCCTTTGAACCGTTAGAGTACGTGGACATCAAGTTCGTCACTTGGAAGTTTGTGTTTCTCCTTGCAGTGACTTTGGCCAAGAGGGTCTCTGAGCTTCAAGCTCTCTCAGCACATGAGCCCTATACCATTTTCTTACATGACGGGACCTTCTTAGATTCCTCCCGTATTGTAGGCCTAAAGTTCTTTCCTTCCAGAACATCAACCAGGTGATATTCCTCCCGGTTCTGTCGACATCTACCACCTCCTCCTAGGAACCTGCTAGACATCCTCTGGACGTCTCGAGATGTCTCCGGATCTATGTGGATAGATCAAGGAGTTCAGGAAAGATGAGAATCTGCTAATCCTGTTGCCGGTAAGTTTTTAAAGGCTGTAAGGCATCCAAACCTTCCATCAGTCGGTGGATTGAGGAGGCTTTTAAGGAATCCTTTGTTTCCACTATCTCTGGACCCTCCGGGATTCGTGAAGGCCTACTCTACTAGAGTTGTGGCTACTCCTTTTGCTGAGAGGAGTCTTCTGCCTCTCAACATGATTTGCAAAGCTGCCTCCTGGAGCTCTGAATCGACATTCATCTCCCATTATAGACTAGATGGCAGATTTTTCTTAGTTCTGCCAGGCAGGAAGGCCCTCCCTAGGGGTTTCTTCTTGCTATCTCCCCATCTGTGCTGCTGGTAGGACGTAAGGGAATCGTTAATTTCTAACGATAATTTGTTTTTCCTTAGTCCTAACAGCAGCACACAAATTTCCCACCCTAGTAAGTCTAGTTTTTTTCTTACTATAAACACAGTGGGCTGGGGAATGACTTCCTCCTTTTAAGGAGATACTTAATTGTTAAATTGAGTTATTAGTCATTAAACATTCCGCCGGTCCTGCCAGTCCGCGGGGGGTGGTTAACCCCATCTGTGCTGCTGTTAGGACTAAGGGAAAACAAATTATCATTAGAAATTAACGATTGTTATATTGTTTTTAGGCGGATGCATTATTGCTTCGCACAGTGTGTTTTATAGTAAAAAATGTCATTGTTAAACAAGTTATATTAAACAAAAATGACATAGTTTAAAGAAATTTCGACCCCAACACTGCATTGTCATATTGGTGGTAGGCTGACGCATTATTATAAAATGTAATTGTTGAACCAGTGATATTAAACACAAATTACATAGTTCAATGAAATATCCCAGTCAACCCTACATTATTTCCAAGTAAATTGTCAGTAACAGTGCTTAATGTATTTATAGAAGGGGAGGGATATTTAATTGTGCCTTTGTCTTTGAATTACTGAAAACACACTTGCAATACTTGCAATTTTGCTAGTACCATTCAAACATCTGTATGTATCAAATCCATGACTTTTTATTGATAGGAAGCCTGTGAGTTTTCATTTATAGACTTCATAATTAGGGTTGAGTGAACCCGAACTGTAAAGTTCGGGTTCGTACCGAACATTACGGTTTTTCGCACCCAGACCTGAACCCGAACATTTACATAAAAGTTCGGGTTCAGGTTCGTTGTTCGACGATTTCTTCCCGCTTTTTAAAAGGCTGCAGGGCAGCCAATCAACAAGCATTTCACTACTTCGCCCTAAGAAGCTATCACAGCCATGCCTACTATTGGCATGGCTGTGATTGGCTAAGTGCAGCATGTGACCCAGCCTCAATTTAAGCTGGAGTCATGTATTGCCGCCCGTCACTCTGCTGCTCTTAGGGAAAGGTTGCTGCTGGTGCTTTCAGTGAGAGATTAGGGAAGAAATATGTTGAACTTGGTGGTGTTAACTCTTCAAACTACAGCAATTATCGAAGGTGCTATGCTACATATTTGTACCCAGCCCTGAGCCCAGTGATACTGCAAAATAATTTTTAATCCATCTGTTACTGAGGTGCGGGTCGGCGTCCATTTTAGCAACTGCAGTGTCCTTGGAACTGAATGTGACCTGCATGTATGCCAGCCTGCCAGGGACATCAGTCTAATTATTTTTTGGTAGCTCAGTGGATGAAAAATTCCTTTTTTCTGGCAGATCAAGTCCCCCTACATTACATATTTTATAATTTTGGGGTGACATAGTGCATTTCTGTAGTTAGGGAAATAAACCCGTGCTGTCGTACCACAGAGCATGTTTGCATACAACACTGAAAAACCTGTTTTATAAATTTGCGGTGAAATAGTGCATTTCTGTAGTTGCTGTAATAAACCCATACTGTCATACCACAGATCACGTTTGAATACAATGCTGAATGACCTGTTTTATAAATTTTGAGGTGAAAAACTGCATTTCTGCAGTGGGGTTAATAAACCCGTACTGTTGTGCCACAGAGCACATTTGCATACAAGGCTGACAAACCTGTTTTATAATTATTGAACACTGGTTTTGTGCTACATAGCAGATCTGAGGACTGCCCTGTATTTCTGTCATTTTAAGTAACCTGTGGAACTCAGCATTTACATAGTTGGTTGCAAAAACACCGGTTTTGTGATAGATGGCACATTTGCAGTGTACGCTGCATTTCTGAAAGTCAAATTAAACTGTTAACCTCTGCTGTTACATTGTTGGTTTGAAAAAATCTAATTTTTGTTGATAGTTAAGTAATTGAATTGAATTGCTCCGTTCCACTGTGTGTGACTAGAGTTGAGCGAACTCGAACTGTAAAGTTCAGGTTCGTACCGAATTTTGGGGTGTTCAGGACACTGACCCGGACATTTTCAAAAAAGTTCGGGTTCGGGTCAGTTGTTCGGTGATTGCTTCCTGCTTTCTGAAGGGGTGCACAGCAGCCAATCAGCTAGCATTTTACTTCTTGCCCTAAGAAGCCATCACACCCATGCCTACTAATGGCATGGCTGTGATTGGCCAAGTGCAGCATGTGACCCAGCCTCTATTTAAGCTGGAGTCACGTAGCGCCGCACGTCACTCTGCTCTGATTAGTGTAGGGATTGGATGCAGCTGCTGTGAGGGCGAGATTAGGCAGGGAAAACTCAGCAAAAACACCTCATGAAGTGATCAATCTACAGCTGTGAATAATTCAACTTCTGCTAGTTAATTGCTCACTGGTTTTTAGGCTGCATAGAGCTTTTTTCTGGGGTGATCGGCGGCCATTTTGTGTCTTGTGGTGCACCAGCACAAGCTGCCACCAAGTCCATCAATACTATTTTTTTTTTTTTTTTTGCTATATCCTACATCAGTAGCTTGGCTGTGCTTATTGTCACCCCTAGAAAATCAGGATAAAAATTTCTATATTTTATTGAGGGGTTAAATTCAATTGCCAAAATAAAAATCCCCTAAATTTGATGTTCCAGCTGTGGCTAGCCAAGTGTAATACTGTCTGCAGTCTGATAAAGGATATATTTTTTTCTGGTGTGAAATTCAATTGCCAAAATAGCAATCCCCTAAATCTGGTGTCCCAGCAGTGGCTGGCCAAGTTTAATAGTGTCCGGCATAGGATATATTTTTTTCTGGGGTGAAATTCAATTGTCAAAATAGCAATACTATAAATCAGTGGTTTCAGCTATGGCTGGCCAAGTTTAATAGTGTCCGGCAAAGGATATATTTTGTTCTGGGGTGAAATTCAGTTGCAAAAATAGCAATCCCCTAAATCTGGTGTTCCAGCTGTGACTGGACAAGTTTTATAGTGTCCGTCAAAGGATATATTATTTTCTGGGCTGAAATTCAGTTGCAAAAATAGCAATCCCCTAATTTTGGTGTTACAGCTGTGACTGGACAAGTTTCATAGTGTCCGTCAAAGGATGTATTATATTCTGGGGTAACAATGAGGAAAACATCTAGTAAGGGACGCGGACATGGTGGTGATGTTTTCAGTGGACCCTCTGGTGCTGGGAGAGGACGTGGCCGTTCTGCCACAGCCACACCTCCTAGTGAACCAACTACCTCAGGTTCCAGTACCCACCAGAATTTACAGCGATATTTGGTGGGGCCGTTCTAAGGATGGTAAGGCCTGATCAAGTACAGGCGCTAGTCAATTGGGTGGCCGACAGTGGATCCAGCATGTTCACAACATTATCTCCCACCCAGTCTTCTGCAGAAAGCGCACAGGTGGTGCCTGAAAACCAAGCCCATCAGTCTGTCACATCACCCCCATGCATATCAGGGAAACTGTCTGAGCCTCAAGTTATGCAGCAGTCTCTTATGCTGTTTGAAGACTCTGCTGGCAGGGTTTCCCAAGGGAATCCACCTAGCCCTTCCCCAGTGGTGGAAGACATAGAATGCACTGATGCACAACCACTTATGTTTCCTGATGATAAGGTCATGGGTAGAGATGAGCGAACACCTGGATGTTCGGGTTCGAGAGGTTCAGCCGAACTTCCGGAAAATGTCCGGGTTCGTCATCCGAACTCAACCCGAACTTCATCCCGAACCCCATAGAAGTCAATGGGGACCCGAACTTTTGGGCACTAAAAAGGCTGTAAAAGACTCCCGGAAAGGGCTAGAGGGCTGCAAAAGGCGGCAAAATGTAGGTAAATCCTCTGCAAACAAATGTAGATAGGGAAATGATGAGTTAACATAAAATAAATAAAAATTAACCTGTAAAAGACACCCAGAGGGATAATATACCGCAATAAACGCATTGTGATTACAACTTTGAGCTAACGATCACCATGGGAACGCCTCCTCCATTAGAATGTACTGTCGGATCTGAGAATTAAGTTGAAATCGCAATGCGATTCTTATATATTTGCTTAATCGCATTGCGATTTCAACTTAACATTGCTAAATAATTCCATCCATATCGTTAACTTACTGAGTCAGTAAGTTAACGAATATGGATGGAATTATTTAGCAATGCTAAGTTGAACGGCAATGCGATTAAGCAGATATATAATAATCGCATAATCGCGTTCGAATAGAACTTAAAGCTGTCACTTAGTCAGTTTTAGTATGGTGTGCTGTAATAGAAGTTACATTCGTACTGCGAATATAACTTAGAGCAATACAGTCCACTTTACACTGTTAGTTTTATTATCGCGATAATACAACTATTCAAGAATCGTGTACGATGCGTCTGTACGTGTGTGCATTACCTCGGATCGGATCGAGAGAGACGAGAGTGGAGATTGGTGACTGTCCCAGCAATTATGGCGAAAAGTAATTTCTCTAAAGAAGAGCTGGATTTCTTAATAACTGTAAGTAAAAAGTAATTGAACTTAGTTAGTGTGTAATTCAGTAATGTGATTTAAACTTATTAATGATTTTTATTAGCCAAGAAGCCTGCAGGCCTTCACTGATCTCATAACTGCCTTACACTGTCACATGTCCTACTGCTTGGTGACATAAACTCATCACACAGGCTTTAGCAGACTGCACAACTACATGAGTGATTTAGTGAAAGACACTGTTAAAGGGGTGGCAATGTTCAAGTCACTTTTAAAGGGATGGCGATGTTCAAGTGACTTTTAAAGGGGGGGCAATGTTCAAGTCACTTTTAAAGGGATCGCAATGTTCAAGTCACTTTTAAAGGGATGGCGATGTTCAAGTCAGTTTTAAAGGGATGGCGATGTTCAAATCACTTTTAAAGGGGCGGCAATGTTCAAGTCACTTTTAAAGGGATGGCGAGTGGCGATGTTCAAGTCAGTTTTAAAGGGATGGCGATGTTCAAGTCACTTTTAAAGGGGCTGCAGTGTTCAAGTCACTTTTAAAGGGGCGGCAATGTTCTACTCTTTGACTGTTTTGATATTAAATGTTATTTTTGATGGTTCTTATGACTATGATAACTAATAATTGTATTTTAAAACTGTGGGATTACATGATTTAATTGTTATCTTGCAGGAAATGTTGGAGAAGGGATACGACCGCAGAAGGTCAAGGGGCGAAAAACAGGCCATAGTGTGTTCACAACATTATCTCCCACCCAGTCTTCTGCAGAAAGCGCACAGGTGGTGCCTGAAAACCAAGCCCATCAGTCTGTCACATCACCCCCATGCATATCAGGGAAACTGTCTGAGCCTCAAGTTATGCAGCAGTCTCTTATGCTGTTTGAAGACTCTGCTGGCAGGGTTTCCCAAGGGAATCCACCTAGCCCTTCCCCAGTGGTGGAAGACATAGAATGCACTGATGCACAACCACTTATGTTTCCTGATGATAAGGTCATGGGTAGAGATGAGCGAACACCTGGATGTTCGGGTTCGAGAGGTTCAGCCGAACTTCGGAAAATGTCCGGGTTCGTCATCCGAACTCAACCCGAACTTCATCCCGAACCCCATAGAAGTCAATGGGGACCCGAACTTTTGGGCACTAAAAAGGCTGTAAAGACTCCCGGAAAGGGCTAGAGGGCTGCAAAAGGCGGCAAAATGTAGGTAAATCCTCTGCAAACAAATGTAGATAGGGAAATGATGAGTTAACATAAAATAAATAAAAATTAACCTGTAAAAGACACCCAGAGGGATAATATACCGCAATAAACGCATTGTGATTACAACTTTGAGCTAACGATCACCATGGGAACGCCTCCTCCATTAGAATGTACTGTCGGATCTGAGAATTAAGTTGAAATCGCAATGCGATTCTTATATATTTGCTTAATCGCATTGCGATTTCAACTTAGCATTGCTAAATAATTCCATCCATATCGTTAACTTACTGAGTCAGTAAGTTACGAATATGGATGGAATTATTTAGCAATGCTAAGTTAACGGCAATGCGATTAAGCTAGATATATAATAATCGCATAATCGCGTTCGAATAGAACTTAAAGCTGTCACTTAGTCAGTTTTGGTATGGTGTGCTGTAATAGAAGTTACATTAGTACGCGAATATAACTTAGAGCAATACAGTCCACTTTACACTGTTAGTTTTATTATCGCGATAATACAACTATTCAAGAATCGTGTACGATGCGTCTGTACGTGTGTGCATTACCTCGGATCGGATCGAGAGAGACGAGAGTGGAGATTGGTGACTGTCCCAGCAATTATGGCGAAAGTAATTTCTCTAAAGAAGAGCTGGATTTCTTAATAACTGTAAGTAAAAAGTAATTGAACTTAGTTAGTGTGTAATTCAGTAATGTGATTTAAACTTATTAATGATTTTTATTAGCCAAGAAGCCTGCAGGCCTTCACTGATCTCATAACTGCCTTACACTGTCACATGTCCTACTGCTTGGTGACATAAACTCATCACACAGGCTTTAGCAGACTGCACAACTACATGAGTGATTTAGTGAAAGACACTGTTAAAGGGGTGGCAATGTTCAAGTCACTTTTAAAGGGATGGCGATGTTCAAGTGACTTTTAAAGGGGGGGCAATGTTCAAGTCACTTTTAAAGGGATCGCAATGTTCAAGTCACTTTTAAAGGGATGGCGATGTTCAAGTCAGTTTTAAAGGGATGGCGATGTTCAAATCACTTTTAAAGGGGCGGCAATGTTCAAGTCACTTTTAAAGGGATGGCGAATTGGCGATGTTCAAGTCAGTTTTAAAGGGATGGCGATGTTCAAGTCACTTTTAAAGGGGCTGCAGTGTTCAAGTCACTTTTAAAGGGGCGGCAATGTTCTACTCTTTGACTGTTTTGATATTAAATGTTATTTTTGATGGTTCTTATGACTATGATAACTAATAATTGTATTTTAAAACTGTGGGATTACATGATTTAATTGTTATCTTGCAGGAAATGTTGGAGAAGGGGTACGACCGCAGAAGGTCAAGGGGCGAAAAACAGGCCATAGTGCGGAGAATTGCTTTCCATCTGTGGCAGAAGAATGGGTGCACTCATCGGAAGGAAGCGATTCTAAAAAAGTGGTCAGATCTGAAGCGCCACAGAATGGATCTGATCACTAAGATCCGAGATAAATCTCTTCCAGGTACAATACTTATTTGCATAACTGAGCAGATAGATAACACAATATGTTGGTGAGAGAAATAAGTATTTTTTAACCCTTTACAATAAATCACTTAGTACAGTGGTGTTGAACTGATGGGAAAGGGTGCTAAAAGTGGCAATATGAGACCTCTTTCTGGGCCACATATGTTTTTGACTTTACACAGTTGACTTTGGCCCCTGAAGCTTGTCCAAACTCCTCGCACGTCTGGACAAGTGTAGACAACAAGCATCGATCAGGACAATTAGGCCACATGCCCAAATGAAGTCATAGACTCGAATCACTCTTCTTCCCTGGGGAGTGGCCCAACACCCAATAGCAGCAGTGAGTTGAAGCTGAACTTAATCAACGATGCTCAAAGGCAGAGTTCGGGGGTACCCACAGGGTCCTGGTCCGGCAGGTCAAGGCAGACACTGATGATACTACACTTGATCTAAGCCAAAAGGAGAAGAAAGATAGGTGTAGTTAATTATTATGCCATCCAGACACTACCATAGATTAATTTGTGTACCCTTAACTGTAATTTGGCTTTACTTGTTTATCTTGGCATTTTTAAAAATTTGGTCATCATCATCATTACAGATGCTCCGCTTCCCAAAGTGAGAGCCAAGCTCTCTAAAAAGAAGAAGGCGGTGGAGGTGGAGGAGGAGACAGACCACTCGGACGAGGAGGAGCAGGAAGAGGCAGGGCCATCAGGCTATCGGGCCCATAGCCCACCTGCTGCAGTGGAGGAGGGTGATGACTCTGAGGAGGCAGAAGAGGAGATGGTCACTACCCCCCGACAAGAAGGTAAATGGATGATGTGGATATTTTTATTTATTCAGTGTCCCAGAAAGCTAATGTTACGGGTGGGAGTACTGATTTCCATAACGTATCTAACTGCCACATCCATTTTTGGAAGTACGATATAACAAGCATGCAATATATAAATTTTTCTAAGAATATATTTTAACAAACTATTATTTTTTTAAATGAAGAAAATATAATAAAACAGGCAACTAGAGATGAGCGAACATTTAAAAAAAGTCCGTTGTTCGGGGTTCGGGTGGTGGTTAATTGCGCATCCCGTTATGGATTCCACAATAGCGCATATGGAATCCATAAGGGGCGGCTGCCACCAACCCGAACTGTCGAACAGCTGAAGGACCTGGCGTGACGTCACTGTCATGTGATCAGTGCAGGGGGCGTGGCTCAGCACGGGATCAGATCCGTGCTGAGCCACGCCCTGCACTGATCACATGACAGTGACGTCACGCCAGATCCTTCAGCTGACAGTTCGGGTTGGTGGCAGCCGCCCCTTATGGATTCCATATGCGCTATTGTGGAATCCATAACGGGATGCGCAATTAACCACCACCCGAACCCCGAACAACGGACTTTTTTTAAATGTTCGCTCATCTCTACAGGCAACAAATAAAGTACAACACCTAAAAGTAATATAAAAAATAAACACTAAAAAGTAATTGATCAACATCAAAACCATTAACGTAACTACTAAGTCAATAACCCAAAACTAAAAGGAACTATTATTAATCCTACCTAAACCAATATATAACAGATTTACATAGTAACATAGTATATAAGACCGAAAAAAGACATTTGTCCATCCAGTTCGGCCTGTTTCCTACAAGTTGATCCAGAGGAAGGCAAAAACCCCTGTGAGGCAGAAGCCAATTTTCCTCACATAAGGGGAAAAAAAATTCCTTCCCGACTCCAATCAGGCAATCAGAATAACTCCCTGGATCAACGACCCCTCTCTAGTAGCTATAGCCTGTAATATTACACTCCAGAAATAAATCCAGTCCCCTCTTGAATTCCTTTATTGTACTCACCATCACCACCTCCTCAGGCAGAGAGTTCCATAGTCCATAGAATCCTTTTCTATGTTTAATTGTGTACAATAAAAACCTTCTTTTCTCCAGACGCAGAGGATGTCCCCTTGTCACAGTCCTGGGGATAAATAGATGATGGGAGAGATCTCTGTACTGACCCCTGATATATTTATACATAGTTATTAGATCTCCCCTCAGTCGTCTTTTTTCTAAAGTGAATAACCCTAATTTTGATAACCTTTTACGGTACTGTAGATCCCTCATTCCAGTTATTACTTTAGTTGCCCTCCTCTGAACCCTCTCCAGCTCTGCTATGTCTGTCTTGTTCACAGGAGCCCAGAACTGTACACAGTACTCCATGTGTGGTCTAACCAGTGATTTTCAAGAAAAAAATATCATCTTAACTTTATATAACAATTAATGATTGAATTTTAATGTACATTTCCAAATTTTATTTCATTTATTTTACAGCTGACAACATCATGTTAAAAAAAAAAAAAAATGGGGGGGCGGAGCTAGCGCCTGATGGAGATGGCCGCATGATCTAACAGCTCCGTCTTAAGCTCACCCTAACAGCCTGGTTTTAAAGCTAATCTCGACCACAATGGTGAAAATCGGCGGATCCAAACCAAGTGACACTACGGGTCCACCCAAAGGAGCCTCTGGAGGTGGTGAGATGGACAAATTTATAAAGAAATCAGCCGCTATGTATGTCGCGCGGGAGACCAAGATGGCGCCTACCCCTCCACACTCCAGGAGCCGTTCGCAGCATATACCGCCGGCCGAGGTTTCCGCCGATGAAGACACTGCGGATGATCTTCCAATCTCCCGAACCTACCTCCGAGACACCTTGACATCTTCCTTGTCTCTGGCCTTGGAACCGTTAAGCTCGGACCTTGCCACCATCAAGCAGGAGGTACGACAGATTGGTGGACGAGTGGAGGCCCTGGAAACAGCTAACGCCGCCATTATTACTCACCAGACGGCTGCTACGTCACACTTCTCCGCCATTCAATCCTCCCTGAACACCCTCTTCAGTGCCTTAGAAGATCAGGAGAATCGGGGTAGGAGGAACAATCTACGCTTTCGGGGCATACCTGAATCCATCCCCCCTAGCGATATACCTCATACTATCACCCAGATCTGCCTCCATATCCTGGGCCCAGACTCAGCCCATGAAGTTATCTTAGAGAGAGCTCACAGGGCCCTTAGGCCGAAGCCACCTACAGACGCCCCACCTAGAGACGTCATATGCAAGCTTCTGAGCTTTCCTGTAAAGGAGGCTATCCTTTTAAGGCACGCCAAGCTGACATTATCTCTTGGGACGGCCATGAAATCCTAGTATTCCAGGACTTAGCACAGTCCACTCTACGTAAAAGAAGAGCCCTGAAGCCATTGACGGACTGGCTCCGGTCCAACAAAGTTCCTTATCGCTGGTCCTTCCCGTTTGGACTCTCCTTTGCGTATAATGGCCGTAGAATGGCGATCTCATCGTTTCCGGACTTAATCCCAGTCTATGAACACTTGAAGATCCCCCTCTGGATGTCCAAAACTGGGATCCGATACAGAACTTAACCTCCCTCCCAGATCTACCAGTTGTGGAACCCTGGGAACGACAACGCACCCTCGATCCCATAAATCCAGAAAGGCCGCGACGCAATCCACTCCGAGACGGCTCCCAATGGATGAGTGAGATGAATGACAGCCCTTGTGTCGCGATTCCACGTTCCTACTATGCTCATCCTATCTCTCAGTAACAAGCATATATGTGTTGTACTGTATTGCCATATATCTCCAATATGACCTGATTAATCTATGTTCCACCATTGCCGAGACCCATAGCCTGGTTAGGGTGACACTTTTTACCATCAATGGTACCAATTACCCCCTACAGTGACACCATACCTTGCTATGGTAACTCAGCTCAGTTTGATTGCTCTCTTTATTGTTGTTGTATTATCTGTTTTATCTGTTTTAGTTTTGATTCTTGTTTCTACACCTACCCAACCGCAGGTAGTTACTCCCTAAAAGTACTAGTTGCTCTACACTATATATCAGACACTACAATGGTGGCTACTCGCCATTTACCTTCAAGCAGAAACCCGAGCCTTTGGGAACATTCCAGACCCCAAATTTCGCGTTATTGGCTATTCTACCACCAAACTTATATCCGTATAAATGGCTGAATACACACTAGCCTCCTACAATGTTAAAGGGTTTAATGCCCCATCGAAAAGATGCCAAATATTCTCCCTTTTAAAGAAGAGGAAATGTTCCATCCTTTTTTGCAAGAAACCCACTTCAAATTTAATAAGTATCCTAACCTCTCACACTCTTATTTCTCTAATTGGTTCCACAATGGCTCGGATTCCTCTGCTTCTAGGGGTGTCAGTGTGGGTTTCAGCAAGAATGTTCCTTTTCAATACATTTCCCATATACAGGATACTGAAGGTCGATATATAATGGTTAAAGGCTCCATAGCGGGACATGTTTATACGTTTATAAATGTATACGCCCCAATGTACATCAAACCCAATGGTTCAAAATGGTATTTGCGGAAATTGAGTCTTTTGCGGAGGGTGTAATCTTCATGGGAGGAGATTTTAATGTGGCACTGTATCCCCGGATTGATTCCTCCTCCCAGAGATCTGCCCTTTCACAAAAAAATCTATCCACCCTCAGACATTTATTCCACTCTTCATCACTAGTAGACGTTTGGAGAACCCTGAACCCATCAATAACTGATTATACTTTCTATTCTCAGGTGCATGGAACTTACCACAGATTGGACTATATCTTTGTGTCCAAAGAATATCTTCAGTCTTGTTCTGGAGCGCTAATCGACTCCATCACCTTGTCTGATCATTCTCCAGTCTTGGTGAGTTTCATCCCCCTTAACATGCCCCGAAGACCTTTCCACTGGCGCCTTAACGAACATCTGATCTCCTCGCCAGAACTACAATCCAAAACTCAAAAAGCCTTAGAAGACTTTTTTGCTTTAAACTCTCTGCCTGATACGTCTCCTCTTATATTATGGGACACCCATAAAGCATATATAAGGGGACACTTTATCAGTCTGGGGCGCACATTAAGAAACAGAGGAACAGCCATATCACCTCCCTTCTCACTAAAATCCAATCCCTTGAAACCCTTCACAAATCCACCCAATCAGACTCCTATCTATCTGACCTCACTAGACTGAGGGTGGAACTGAAAAACCTATTGAATTACAACTCGGCTAAATACTATTTACATTCCCAATACAAATTTTATGCCCACGGTGACAAAGCATCCAAATTCATGATGAATAGAATTAAAAACGCAAATCCCGGAACCATATATGCAAAATATCCCGCCCTGATGCCAGTCCTGCCCTCACGACAAAAGACATAGCCCTACAATTTCAGGAATATTATAAATCCCTCTATAATCTTCCCTCTCCGCAACCTCCCCGGGAACTCCTCCCCTTCATGACTCCATAAACACTTTTCTAAATTCCATTTCTCTACCTACACTGAGCCCGGAACACTGTGATGCCCTAACACGCCCATTTACCCCGAAGAATTGTCCAACACTATTAAACAATTGCCCAATGGGAAGGCCCCAGGTCCAGACGGCCTACCCGCCTATTACTACCGTACTTTCAGACTTTCTCTCCTCCCCTACCTTCTCAATGTCTGCAATCAAACACTTCAAGGTATTCCCCTGACATCGGAAATAACTAAAGCCCACATTACCATCATCCCCAAAGAGGGAAAAGACTTATCCCTGTGCTCTAGCTATCGACCCATATCCCTACTAAATTTGGACCTAAAAATAATAGCAAAAATGTTAGCCAACCGTCTCTCCCCCTACTCCCACATTTAATCCATAGTGATCAAGCGGGCTTTGTGATGGGGAGGGAGGGTAGAGATAACTCAGTTAGGGTTATCAATGCTTTAATCCATGCCAAAAATAAAAACCAACCACTGGTCTTGCTCAGCACCGATGCCGAGAAGGCGTTCGATAGGGTTAGCTGGACCTATATGCGACTCTCCCTCGTTAAAATGGGAATTCCAGACGCCTTCATAAACGCAGTGTTCTCCATGTACCAAAATGCCTCGGCTTCGGTGTTGGTAAATGACACTCTCTCCCCTCCTTCCCCATCACGAACGGTACGCGACAGGGATGCCCTCTTTCGCCCCACCTGTTTGTATTGGTGACAGAGTCTTTACTCCAAACCCTACGTCAAGACAGCGAAATAAAGGGTGTATACATTGGCGCACAGGAACACAAGGTGGCGGCCTTTGCCGATGACCTCCTTCTCCTAACTACCAACCCCAAAGTATCCCTGCCGCGTATCTACAATATTCTGGACAAATACAGCCCTCTCTCTAATTTTAAAATTAATTTGTCAAAATCACTCATTGTCTCTTCAGGCCTATCCCCGTCCTCCAGGCATCAACTTTCCTCAAATTCCCCTTTCAATTGGAGCTCCCTTACCTAACATACTTAGGAATTAAAATTAGCTCTGACCCTTCTACCCTCTTTCACTTGAATTATACCCCTCTACTCCATTCCATGCAAACACAATTGGAAACCATTAACTCCCCAACTCTCTCTTGGTTTGGCCGTAAAAATCTAGCTACATCCCTAATATTGCCCAAATTAACTTACCTGATGCAAGTCCTCCCAATTTCCGTCCCTGCCCCCTACTTTGACACTCTGACTAAATGTTTTCGTAACTTTATATGGAACAATTCCAAAGCAAGAATAGCAACATCCACTTTACAGAAACCCAAAATTTCAGGAGGCATAGGTTTTCCTAACTCTTCCCTATATAATAAAGCCATCCTGATATCCAGGATTATACATTGGCTAAGGCGGCCACACTCCAAACCCTGGGTTGAGATGGAATCTTCGCTGCTCTCCTTCTCTTTTGGCTCCTTGCTAATCGGTCCCCACATACAACCCCGATCCCTGCGAGCCTCAGACATGATCATCGATGCTACCCTGAAAGCATGGCGTTCCCTACAGAATTCGAACAAAGGCATCCCCCTACCATCACCCCTGATCCAAGTCAGAGACTTGATATCTTTGGCTCCACCGGCCCTCATCCAGAGCCTACCTAAATCTGTTCAAAATTCCCAATTGCCCATTGTTGCTCTCTACGACGAAGAAGGACAATTGCGATCAGACAGCTCCATCCAACTCCTCCTTCCACACCCCACTCCCATCCCATCCCTTTCCTCGTTCTTACGATCGTATATATCTAAACATATTGAATACCATGCCCTTCTTAGACCAATAACATGGTTTGAAAGTCTTATTGCAACATCTCATCCCCGAGAAAACTGGTCTCCCAGCTATACAGATGGTTATCCCATCCCATACTCCCCCAAAGCCAGCCTTTATAAGACACTGGGAGAGAGATCTCGAAACTTGCTTCTCACAAGACGATCAAAAAGACTATTCCTGGAACCCCACACCTCTTCTAAATGCGTCCGAATACAAGAAAACGGATATAAAATCCTAACACGATGGTACAAGACACCAGATGTGACTAAATATTACTCAACCACAAACTCAGATACTTGTTGGAGGTGCCAGTCCAACAGAGGTACCTTTCATCACATTTGGTGGACCTGCCCACCACTCCACATCTGGTGGTCACAAGTGTTCCAAACATGCAATAAAATCTGTCATACCTCCATTTCCCCCTTCCCTTCTCTAGCCCTACTAAGTCTAGACAACTCAAACACAAATGCCAAGGTACCTTATCTTTTTAAAAACTGCTAAGTGCAGCAAGACTACTGATCCCACGCTTCTGGCTTTCCACTGACCTACCCACACTCGACCTTTGGTACAACAAAATAGACTCAATTTATAGAATGGAAGAACTTGCGGCTTGGGAGAACCGATCCCACTCCAAATTTCTAAAACTATGGTCGAACTGGTCCTCTTATAGACTCTCATCTGCTGGAACAATCTGATATACTTCATGTTTGGTATTACTGAGCACTACTCACTAGCTATGTAACTGCTTACTGCCTGCATTGTTTACTATAACCCCTATATATTCTATTGTTAATTGCATACAATCTGAACTTGTAATCCTTTCAGATATTGTACTGATATTTACCTGCAAATAAAAGTTAAAAAAAAAATAAAAAAAAAAAAAAAAAAAAAAATAATAAAAAAAAAAAAATAATAATAATGCGACGGAAGCACCAGCTGCAAATGCAGCAGTTCAGGGAGCAGCAAACCAGGAAGATGAGGCAGCTCAAGATGCAGTTCTCCCACCAAATGCGAGCCATGGAGGAGGCTCATCTTAAGGACATCGATCTGCTGGAGGAGCAGAGAAAATTTAAAAAATTACCCTAATTTTTTTGGTTATTTATATATTTATGTTAAAAAATAATTCTATTTTGTTAAAGATTATTTTATAAAACTATAATGTTAAATCAAATTTATTGCGTTTTGTTTGATTGGAAACAAAGGGTACAGATAGTGTTGCCCATATTAATAATTATTTTTCATTACTGTAATCTTTCAAGGGTTTCAAGTTCAACTGGTTTATGTGCTAGATCTGGTAAGGTTTTTGGTAAGGCTGTAAACACACCCGGAAAGGGCTAGAGGGCTGCAAAGGCAGCAAAATGTAGGTAAATCCCCTGCAAACAAATGTAGATAGGGAAATGATGAGTTAACATAAAATAAATAAAAATTAAACAATATTAATTGGAGTGAGGTCCCATAGCACAAAATCAGGCTTCAAGTCACCCACCAATGGAGAAGGTCACTTACTATTATTTCGACCCCAGCACCCAGACAAAGGAGAGAGGTCCCACAGCAGAGAATCTGGCATCATATCAACCACCACAGGAGTAGGCCACCATTTAGTTACGTTGACCCCTTCACCCAGACAGAGGAGAGAGGCCCCACAGCAGAGAATCAGGCATCATATCAACCACCACAGGAGTAGGCCACCATTTAGTTACTTTGACCCCTTCACCCAGACAGAGGAGAGAGGTCCCACAGCAGAGAATCAGGCATCATATCAACCACCACAGGAGTAGGCCACCATTTATTAACTTTGACCCCTTCACCCAGACAGAGGAGAGAGGCCCCACAGCAGAGAATCAGGCATAATATCAACCACCACAGGAGAAGCCACCATAAAGTTACTTTGACCCCTTCACCCAAACAGAGGAGAGAGGCCCCACAGCACATATTCAGGCATCATATCAACCACCGCAAGAGAAGGACACTTTTAGATACTTTGACCCCTGCACCCAGGAAGAGGAGAGAGGTCCCACAGCACAAATTCAGGCATCATATCACACACCACAGGAGAAGGCCTCTTTCAGTGACTTAGGCCTTTGGACCCAGACAGAGGAGAGAGGTCAGAGATTAGCTTCATATCCCCCAGCACAGCAGAAGACCGCTTTATTTGACTTAGGCCTCAGCACCCAGACAGAGGACAGAGGTAGCATGGCAGAGGTTATGGCTTTATGTCACCCGATAGTTTAACAGGCCACTTTCATCTAGTTAGCCCCGGCGCCCAGACAGAGGAGAGTTTCATTCAACTGTGGGTTACATAAAATTTGTATTAAATAAAGAAGTGGCCCGTAGTACAACAAGACATGTTTTAGGCAGTTATTAAGGACTACTCTGCACAAGGGAGGGACAGGTCCTGTGGGATCCATGCCTGGTTCATCTTTATGAACGTCAGCTTGTCCACATTGGCTGTGGACAGGCGGCTGCGCTTGTCAGTAATGACGCCCCGCCATGCTGAATACGCGTTCTGATAAAACGCTGGCCGCCGGGCAGGAAAGCACCTCCAAGGCATAACATGCTAACTCTGGCCACGTGGACAATTTTGAAACCCAGAAGTTGAATGGGGCCGAACCGTCCGTCAGTACGTGGAGGGGTGTGCAGACATACTGTTCAACCATGTTAGTGAAATGCTGCCTCCTGCTAACACGTTCCGTATCAGGTGGTGGGGCAGTTAGCTGTGGCGTGGAGACAAAACTTGTCCACATTTCTGCCATGCTAACCCTGCCCTCAGAGGAGCTGGCCGTGATACTGCTGCGTGGGCGACCTCTAGCTCCTCCTCTGCCTTGGCCTTGGCCTTCCACCTGTTCCCCTGTGACAGTTGGGAATGCTCTCAGGAGCGCGTCTACCAGCGTGCGCTTGTACTCGCGCATCTTCCTATCACGCTCCAGTGCAGGAAGTAAAGTGGGCACATTGTCTTTGTACCGGGATCCAGCAGGGTGGCCACCCAGTAGTCAGCACACGTTAAAATGTGGGCAACTCTGCTGTCGCTGCGCAGGCACTGCAGCATGTAATCGCTCATGTGTGCCAGGCTCCCCAGAGGTAAGGACAAGCTGTCCTCTGTGGGAGGCGATCGTCATCGTCCACCGTATCCCCCCAGCCACGCACTAGTGATGGGCCTGAGCTGTGTGGGCTGCCACCCTGCTGTGAACCTGCTTCATCCTCGCCCTCCTCCACCTCCTCCTCATCCTCCTCGTCCTCCATTAGAGTGCCTTGGCTGGCGACTCTGTGAACCTGCCCTCTGCTGCTTCAAAAACCTCCCTCTGAGCTACTTCTAACAGACTGGCCTGAAAGTCTTAGAAACGAGCCCTCCTCCTCCTCCTCCTCCTCCACCTGGGCCACCTCCTCTTCCATCATTGCCCTAAGCGTTTTCTCTAGGAGACATAGAATTGGTATTGTAACGCTGATAACAGTGTCATCGCCACTGGCCATTTTGGTGGAGTACTCAAAGCAGTGCAGCAGGGCACACAGGTCTCGCATGGAGGCCCAATCATTGGTGGTGAAGTGGTGCCGTTCCGCAGTACGACTGACGCGAGCGTGCTGCAGCTGAAACTCCACTATGGCCTGCTGCTGCTCGCACAGTCTCTCCAGCATGTGCAAGGTGGAGTTCCACCGGGTGGGCACGTCGCATATGAGGCGGTGAGCGGGAAGGCCGAAGTTCCGCTGTAGCGCAGACAGGCGAGCAGCGGCAGGATGTGAACGCCGGAAGCGCGCACAGACGGCCCGCACTTTATGCAGCAGCTCTGACATGTTGGGGTAGTGGTGAATGAACCTCTGCACCACCAAATTCAGCACATGCGCCAGGCAAGGGATGTGCGTCAAACCGGCTAGTCCCAGAGCTGCCACGAGATTTCGCCCATTATCGCATACCACCAGGCCTGGCTTGAGGCCCACCGGCAGCAACCACTCGTCCGTCTGTTGTTCAATACCCCGCCACAACTCCTGCGCGGTGTGGGGCCTGTCCCCCAAACATAAGAGTTTCAGAATGGCCTGCTTACGTTTACCCCGGGCTGTGCTGAAGTTGGTGGTGAAGGTGTGTGGCTGACAGGAGGAGCTGGTGGAAGCAGAGGAGGAGGAGAAAGCCGAGTAGGAGGAGGAGGCTACAGGAGGCAGAGAATGATGCCCTGCGATCCTAGGTGGCGGAAGGACGTGCGCCAAGGAACTCTCCGCCTGGGGCCCAGCCGCCACTGCATTCACCCAGTGAGCAGTTAGTGAGATATAGCGTCTTTGGCCGTGCTTACTGGTCCACGTATCTGTGGTTAGGTGGACCTTGGCACAAATGGCGTTGCGCAGTGCACACTTGATTTTATCGGACACTTGCATGTGCAGGGAAGGCACGGCTGTCTTGGAGAAGTAGTGGCGGCTGGGAACCACATACTGGGGGACAGCCATGGCCATCAGCTGTTTGAAGCTGTCTGTGTCCACCAGCCGGAATGACAGCATTTCAAAGGCCAGTAGTTTAGAAATGCTGGCATTCAGGCCAAGGGCTCGAGGGTGACTAGGTGGGAATTTGCGCTTCCTCTCAAAGGTTTGAGAGATGGAGAGCTGAACGCTGCTGTGTGAAATAGTGGAGACGCAAGGTGGCGGTGGTGGTGGTGGTGTCGGTGGCACATCCTCTGTTTGCTGCTCGGCAGGTGGCAACATTCCTCTCGAGGCGGAAGCCGAGGCAGCAGCGTAGAGGGAGCAGGGGGAGCCTGAGCGGGTTCATTTTTTTGAGGTGTGCACTCCACTGCAGTTCATGCTTTGCATGTAGATGCCTGATCATGCAGGTGGTGCTCAGGTTAAGAACGTTAATGCCTCGCCTCAGGGTCTGATGGCACAGCGTGCAAACCACTCTGGTCTTGTCCTCAGCACATTGTTTGAAGAAGTGCCATGCCAGGGAACTCCTTGAAGATGCCTTTGGGGTGCTGGGTCCCTGTTGGCACTGGCCAATAGCAGGCGAACTCTCTGGACGGCGGGTGTTCTGATTTTGCCCCCTGCTCCCTCTTTGGCTTCGCTGTTGTCTCGGTCTCACCACTGCCTCTTCCTCTGAACTATTTAAGTCAGCGGCATGACCTTCAGTCCATGTGGGGTCTAAGACCTCATCGTCCTCTGCATCGTCTTCCACCCAGTCCTCCCTGACCTCCTCCTGTTCAGTCTGCACACTGCAATAAGACGCGGCAGTGGGCACCTGTGTTTCGTCATCATCAGACACTCGGTCACTCTGCTGTGGTGGTATTCCCATGTCGTCATCATCTGGATACATAAGTGGTTGTGCGTCAGTGCATGGTATGTCTTCCACCGCTAGGGAAGGGCTAGGTGGACGCCCCTGGGAACCCCTGCCAGCAGAGTCTTCAAACAGACACCAACACCAGATTGATTAAATTGGCCTTTTTGAAACCAAAATGACAACACTGGACACTATAATGCCTTTTTCTGGTATTAATTACAAGAGGACTGCTGCAAATTGGACACCAGAATTTTTTAATGCTACTTATGTTAAATGAATTCCCACAGTGGGAGAACTATTTCCTTTTTAAGGAGTAACAACGTGCGGCCTACTATTTCGGGTGTCACCAACACCAGATTGATTAAATTGGCCTTTTTGAAACCAAAATGACAACACTGGACACTATAATGCCTTTTTCTGGTATTAATTACAAGAGGACTGCTGCAAATTGGACACCAGAATTTTTAAAATGCTACTTATGTTAAATGAATTCCCACAGTGGGAGAAGTATTTCCTTTTTACAGGAGTAACAACGTGCGGCCTACTATTTCGGGTGTCAACAACACCAGATTGATTAAATTGGCCTTTTTGGAACCAATATGACAACACTGGACACTATAATGCCTTTTTCTGGTATTAATTACAAGAAGACTGCTGCAAATTGGACACCAGTATTTTTAAATGCTACTTATGTTAAATGAATTCCCACAGTGGGAGAAGTATTTCCTTTTACAGGAGTAACAACGTGCGGCGTACTATTTCGGGTGTCACCAACACCAGATTGATTAAATTGGCCTTTTTGAAACCAAAATGACAACACTGGACACTATAATGCCTTTTTCTGGTATTAATTACAAGAAGACTGCTGCAAATTGGACACCAGTATTTTTAAATGCTACTTATGTTAAATGAATTCCCACAGTGGGAGAACTATTTCCTTTTACAGGAGTAACAACGTGCGGCGTACTATTTCGGTGTCACCAACACCAGATTGATTAAATTGGCCTTTTGAAACCAAAATGACAACACTGGACACTATAATGCCTTTTTCTGGTATTAATTACAAGAGGACTGCTGCTGGTATTTCAGAACACCGAATTTTTAAAATGCTCGCTTTGGTACATAAATTGCCCACACTGGGAGAATTATTGCCTAAACCTTTTACAGTATTATTTACTGAAGGAGTGCTTCTTCTGGTCTAACACCAGAATTATGTTTGTTACAGGGAAAGATTTTTTAATTTATATTTCTGGCAAAAAATAAAAAATTTAATTTCTGGCTGACAGTATTGGACCTGGCTGTAGTGACACTGGCTAGCCTAGCTGGAACAGCACATTCATGGGATTTGCTATCCAAGTGGGTTACTTTCAGTTTCACCACTGATATATTAAATATATTGGCAGTTGGTAGAGGTGACACAAGCACAGCCAAACCCCTGATGTAGTATATCTATGAAAAAATCGACTATTACATGAGATTAATGGACGCTGTGTCAGCTTTTGCTGTAGCACCACAAGTCCCAAAATGGCCGCCGCCTATCAGCCCAGTAACATGTGCCAGAAAATGGTCTGCCCAGCCAGAAAAAAATTGACTTTGACTGAGCAGCTGAATCGCTGTTGTTCTGTGTCACAGGAGTAGATTTTTCAATTCTTTGGAGCTTTTCTTTGGACTCTGTGGCAGCTTGAGCTGGCCCACCACAGGTCCCAAAATGGCCGCCGCCGGTCAGCCCAGTTACATGTGTCGGTAAAAATCGATCTGGCCAGTGTAAAAAAAAATAAACTTTCAGTGAACAGCTCAGCTGAGTTGTTCTGATGCACAGGTTTAGATCATTCACTTCTTCTCAAGTTTTTTTCCTCGATTATTCCCCTGCCTATCTCGCCCTCACAGCAGCTGCATCTATCCCTGTTCTATTCACATCGGGAGTGAGCACGTCCCGACATGCGCACAAGCTTATAAAGAGGCTGAGTCACATGCTGCACTTGGCCAATCACAGCCTTGCCAATAGTAGGCATGGCTGCGATGGCATCTTAGGGCAAGTAGTATGATGCATGTTGATTGGCTGCTTTGCAGCCTTTCAAAATGCGCCACAAAAAATGACGAACTACAAAACCGAACCTGAATTTTTATGAAAATGTTCGGGTTCGGGTCGTGTCACGAACAACCCAAAATTCTGTATAGACCGGAACTATTCTCGAAATGTGCGCTCAACCAACAGTCAACAACACTAGTGCTATTCAGTATCTCACTCTAAGTTCTAATCGCATTCGATTTTAACTTATGCTTTTTTTGACAGGCACGCATTCTATTTGATGCCTTGCAAAAAAAAAAATGCATAGGTTAACATCGAATGCGATTAGAACTTAATAGTGGGATACGAATAGCACTGCGTGCTAGAACAGCACGCACACGATTATTCGAATTTTGTATTATCGCGATACAAAACCAAACAGTAAAGTTAAAATTGAATGCAATTAGAACGTGTAGTGTGATGCGATTTATTTGAGTTCTAAGAATCACATTGCGATTTCAACTTAATTCTCAGATCCGACAGTACATTCTACTGGAGGAGGCGTTCCCATGGTGATCGGTAGCTCAAAGTTGTAATCGCAATGCGATTTCAGCTTTAAGCCTGTACTATTCTGCTATATAGTACTTTCAAAATGCGCCGAGAGAACATGCCGAACTCCGAACTCGAACCCGAACTTTTTTGAAAATGTCCGGGTTCGGGTCCGTGTCACGGACATCCCAAAGTTCGGTACGAACCCGAACTATTCTCGAACTGTTCGCTCAACAATTGTCATGGGAATACCACCTCATCGGAGTCTACACGTCTCTGATGACGAAACACAGTTGCCAACTGCTGCGTCTTTTTGCAGTGTGCAGACCGAACAGGAGGTCAGGGAGGAAGACTGTGTGGAAGACGATGCAGGGGACGATGAGGTCCTAGACCCCACATGGAATGAAGGTCATGCCACTAACTCTCATAGTTCAGAGGCAGAGGCAGTGGTGAGACCGATCCAACAGCGTAGCAAAAGAGGGAGCAGGGGGCAAAAGCAGAACAGCCGTCACCAAGAGAGTTCGCCTGCTACTAGCCACCGGCACCAGGGACCGAGCACCCCAAAGGCAGCTTCAAGGAGTTCCCTGGCATGGCATTTCTTCAAACAATGTGCTGACGACAAGAACCGAGTGGTTTCCACGCTGTGCCATCGGAGCCTGAAGCGAGGCATTAATGTTCTGAACCTTAGCACAACCTGCATGACCAAGTATCTACATGCAAAGCATGAACTGCAGTGGAGTAAACACCTTAAAAACAAGGAACTCACTCAGGCCCCCACTGCTCCCTCTTCCTCCGCCTCGGGAGGAATGTTGGCACCTGCCACCCACCAAATGGAGGATGTGCCACCAACACCACCACCTCCGTCACCATGCATCTCCACCATGTCACACGGCAGCCTTCAGCTCTCCATCTCACAAACATTGGAGAGAAAGCTTAAATTCCCACCAACCCACCCTTGAGCCCTGGGCCTGAATGCCAGCATTTCTAAACTACTGGCCTTTGAAATGCTGTCATTCAGGCTGGTGGACACAGACAGCTTCAAACAGCTGATGGCGATGGCTGTCCCACAGTATGTTGTTCCCAGCCGCCACTACTTCTCCAAGAGAGCCGTGCCTTCCCTGCACAACCAAGTATCCGATAAAATCAAGTGTGCACTGCGCAACGCCATCTGTGGCAAGGTCCACCTAACCACAGATAAATGGACCAGTAAGCACGGCCAGGGACGCTATATCTCCCTAACTGCACACTGGGTAAATGTAGTGGCGGCTGGGCCCCAGGCAGAGAGTTCTTTGGTGCACATCCTTCCGCTGCCAAGGATCGCAGGGCATCATTCTTTGCCTCCTGTAGCCGCCTCCTCCTATTGGGCTTCCTCCTCCTCTTCTTCCACCTGCTCATCCAGTCAGCCAAACACTTTCACCACCAACTTCAGCACAGCCCGGGGTAAACGTCAGCAGGCCGTTCTGAAACTCATATGTTTGGGGGACAAGCCCCACACCGAGCAGGAGTTGTGGCGGGGTATTAAACAACAGACCGACTAGTGGTTGCTGCCGGTGGGCCTCAGGCCTGGCCTGGTGGTGTGCGATAATGGGCAAAATCTCGTCGCAGCTCTGGGACTAGCTGGTTTGACGCACATCCTTTGCCTGTCGCATGTGCTGAATTTGGTGGTGTAGAAGTTCATTCACAACTACCCCGACATGTCAGAGCTGCTGCATAAAGTACGGGCCGTCTGTGAGAGCTTCCGGTGTTCACATCCTGCCCCTACTCGCCTGTCTGCGCTACAGCGTAACTTCGGCCTTCCCGCTCACCTCCTCATATGCGACGTGCCCACCAGGTTGAACTCCACCTTGCACATGCTGGAGAGACTGTGCGAGCAGCAGCAGGCCATAGTGGAGTTTCAGCTGCAGCACGCACGCGTCAGTCGCACTGCGGAACAGCACCACTTCACCACCAATGACTGGGCCTCCATGCGAGACCTGTTGCGCTGTTTTGAGTATTCCACCAACATGGCCAGTTATCAGCGTTACAATACCACTTCTATGTCTCCTTGAGAAAACACTTAGGGCAATGATGGAAGAGGAGGTGGCCCAGGTGGAGGAGGAGGAGGAAGAGGGGTTATTTTTAGCACTTTCAGGCCAGTCTCTTAGAAGTGGCTCAGAGGGAGTTTTTTTGCAAAAGCAGAGGCCAGGTACAAATGTGGCCAGCCGAGGCCCACTACTGGAGGACGATGAGGATGAAGCATGTTCACAGCGGGATGGCATCCAACGCAGCTCGGGACCATCACTGGTGAGTGGCTGGGGGGAAACGGAGGACAATGACGATGCGCCTCCCACAGAGGACAGCTTGTCCTTACCTCTGGGCAGCCTGGTACACATGAGCGACTACATGCTGCAGTGCCTGCGCAACGACAGCAGAGTTGCCCACATTTTCACGTGTGCGGACTACTGGGTTGCCACCCTGCTGGATACCTGGTACAAAGACAATATGCCCACCTTACTTCCTGCACTGGAGCATGATAGGAAGATCAGCGATTACAAGCGCACGTTGGTAGACGCGCTACTGAGAGCATTCCCAAATGTCACAGGGGAACAAGTGGAAGACCAAGGCGAATGCAGAGGAGGAGCGAGAGGTCACCAACACCGCTGTGTCACGGCCAGCTCCTCTTAGTGCAGGGTTAGCATTGCAGAGATGTGGAAAAGTTTTGTCACCACGCCACAGCTAACTGCACCACCACCTGATACGGAACGTGTTAGCAGGAGGTAGCATTTCACTATCATGGTGGAACAGTACGTCTGCACACTCCTCCACGTACTGACTGATGGTTTGGCCCTCATTCAACTTCTGGGTCTCCAAATTGTCCACGTGGCCAGAGATAGCCTTTTATGCTTGGAGTTGCTGGCCTGCCCGGTGGCCAGCATTTTGTCTGAACGTGTATTCAGCACGGCAGGTGGCGTCATTACTGACAAACGCAGCCGCCTGTCCACAGCCAACGTGGACAAGCTGACGTTCATAAAAATGAACCAGGCATGGATCCCACAGGACCTGTCCATCCCTTGTGCAGAATAGACATTTATAACTACCTCCCCTTAACCATATATTCTTGTACTCCAGGGCACTTCTTTATTGAATCCTCTTTTTTTAATTTTACCATTATTTTGCGTGGCAACCCAAAGTTGAATGAACCTCTCCTCCGTCTGGGTGCCAGGGGCTTAAATATCTGAAAGTGGCCTTATCCATTGGTGGGTGACATGAAGCCTATTTCTCTGCTTTTGGACCTCTCTCCTCTGACTGGGTGCTGGGGCCTAAATAGCTAAAAGTGGCCTTTGGTGGGTGACATGATGCCTCTTTTGCTGCTATGGGACCTCTCTCCTCTGTCTGGGTGTCAGGGGCCTAACTTTCACGTACTTGCTTGCTGTCTTTGTGGCAGACATTTAACTCTTTTTACTGTCTAATGACCATAACATTGTCTGGGTGTCAGGGGCCTATATTTCGTTTAATTGCTTGCTGTCTGGGTGAGAGACATTAAACTCTTGTTACTGTCAAATTGCCTCTCCTCTCTCTGGGTGTCAGAGGCCTACATAAATTATAATGGTCTGTTCCATTGCAGGTTAACCTGAGGCCTGTTTTGCTGTTACGGAACCGCTCTCCTCTTTGCTGGTGCCATGGCCCTGAGTCTGTGAATGAGGCCTGTGGCACTGCAGGCAGACATGATTCCTTGTTGGCTGTGAAGAGAACATCAACTCCCATAGCATTCCCACCTAATGCCACCCCAACCTCCTATTCCACCTCCTCCTCCTCCAATTGATATTGGTTAATTTTTATTTATTTTAATTTATTCTAAGTCATTTCCTTATCCGCATTTGTTAGCAGGGCATTTACCTACGTTTGCTGCCTTTTGCAGCCCTCTAGCCCTTTCCTGGGCTATTTTACAGCCTCTTTAGTGCCCAAAAGTTCGGGTCCCTATTGACTTCAATGGGTTTCGGGTTCGGAGTGAAGTTCGGATCCCGAACCCGAACATTTTCGCGAAGTTCAGCCGACCTTCTCAAACCCGAACATCTAGGTATTCGCTCAACTCTATGTGTGACCTAAAGAAATGTATTTTGTTTATTGCACGGGCACTGCCTTACTGTTAGTGAACCAAATTGTTGACTTTTGACAGTTAAATTTACATCTAAGTCACTGGTCATCGAAAGTCCTTCACCACCAACTTCAGCACAGCCAGGGGTAAATGTCAGCAGGCGGTTTTAAAACTCATGTGTTTGGGGGACAAACCCCACATTGCACATTAGCTGTGGAGGGGCATAGAAGAACAGACCGATGAATGGTTGCTGCCAGTGAGCCTCAAGCCCAGTCTGGTTGTGTGCGATAATGTGTGAAATCTTGTAGCAGCTCTGGGACTAGCCGGTTTGACGCACATCCCTTGCCTGACGCATGTGCTGAATTAATGGTGCAGAAATTCCTACCCAGACATGTCAGAGCTGCTGCAGAAAGTGCGGTCCGTCTGTGCGCTGACACATACAGACTGATGGTGCTGTCCCGTTCAACTTCTGGGTCTCCAAATTGTCCACATGGCCTGAGCTTGTCCTTCATGCCTTGGAGGTGCTGGCCAACCCTGCAGCCAGTGTATTGTCTGAAAGTGTATTTAGCACAGCAGGAGGTGTCATTACAGACAAACGCAGCCGCCTGTCCACAGCCAATCGTGGACAAGCTCATGTTCATTAAAATGAACCAGGCTTGGATTCCACAAGACTTGTCTGTAGAGATGTCGGAAACATAAAATTTTCCGCTCACGAACGCGAATTGCCGCGAATGTTCGCGAACGGGCGAACCGCCATAGACTTCAATAGGCAGGCGAATTTTAAAACCCACAGGGACTCTTTCTGGCCACAATAGTGATGGAAAAGTTGTTTTAAGGGGACTAACACCTGGACTGTGGCATGCCGATGGAGGATCCATGGCAAAACTCCCATGGAAAATTACGTAGTTGATGCAGAGTAGGGTTTTAATCCATAAAGGGCATAAATCACCTAACATTCCTAAAATTGTTTGGAATAACGTGCTTTAAAACATCTAGTGTGTGTATACGATCAGGTATGATGTTGTATCGATCAGGTAGTGTAAGGGTTACGCCCACTTCACAGTGAAAGAGCAAACTCTCAGTTTAACGCACCTCAAACAGTCCATTTGCACAACCTCAAACTCCCCATTTGCACAAGGTTGGATACGAATCTAGCCCTGTCCCGTTCCTTGTCCACACTGACGTCATTAAAGGTCTCTTCTTCCACCCAGCCATGTACAACACCAAGGGTCTCTGAAAAGAAGGTGACAACAAACCCCCTGGGACACCTGCTGTGGTTGTTCTTCCACCTCCTCAAAGCTACCTTTGTCCTCTGACTCCTCTTCTTAAGACTCCTGTCTCTGCGTTGCCGCAGGTCCAGCAATCGACGACGACAAGGCTGCTTCTGGTGGTGATGGTGACCACAACTCTTCCTCTTCATGCTCATCTACGGCCTGATCCAACACTCTTCGCAGGGCACGCTCCAGAAAAAATGCATATGGGATGAGGTCAATGATGTTGCCTTGGGTTTGACTGACCAGGTTGGTCACCTCCGAAAAAGGACGCATGAGCCTACAGCCATTGTGCATGAGCGTTCAGTAACGTGGCCAAAAAATACCCAGCTCCGCAGAGGCTTTCCTCTTTTTTTTTTTTATTAAAAAAATCTGTTCTTACCAGTTTAATCTCTGTTTTGTCCCCTATCAGGGGCCGGTGTATGGAATCGATTTTAGGAACCGGGAGATGGAAAAAGATGGTTGGTCGGTCCTCTTCCTTCCAATTTGGGGCACGGCGCGTGCCCCACGCAATGTACTGTGCCAGCCTATATAAGTGGTGTGTTAAGTAGCACTATTCCTATCAGTTTAATCCCTGTTACGTCCCCTATAAGGGGACGTGTATCGAATAGATTTTAGGAACCGGGAGATTGAAAAAGATGATTGGTTGGTCCTCTTACTTCCAATTTGGGGCACTGCACATGCACCGCACGATGTACTGTGCCACCAATACAAATAGTGTGAACTACTGTTCTTACCATTTTAATCTTTGCGAAGTCCCCTATCAGGGGACGTGTATTGAATTGAATACTTGCATGGAGAGATAGAGAAAAAAGCTTGCTCTGTCCGCTTTCTTCGAATTTTGGGCACTTGCAATGGAATTTGCCACTGATGCAACTAGTGTTAACTAAGTACTATTCCTATCAGTTTAATCTTTGTTTTGTCCCTTATCAGGGCCAGGGCCGGTTTAGTGAATAGATTTTTTTAAACCGGCAGATGGAAAAAGACCCATGCTTGGTCTGCTTAGTTTGAATTTTAGGTCACTGCGCGTGCGCCGTGCAATGTACTGTGACACCCTATATGAGTAGTGGGCAGTGGACACAGTACAGGCAGTGGGCCTGACACTCACTGGCAGGCAACTGAAATTATATTAAAGGGGTAAAAATTCTATGATTTTTTTTATCTGCAATGTACTGTGCCACCCTATATGAGTGGTGGGCAGTGGGCACAGTACAGTCTGTGGGCCTGACACATACTGGCAGGCAACTACAATTATATTAAAGGGTAAACATCACATGACTTTTTTATCTGCAAGGTACTGCGCCACCTGATATGAGTGGTGGGCACTGGCAGTGGGCACAGTACAGTCTTTGGGCCTTACTCTCACTGGCAGGCAAATGCAATTATATTAAAGGGTAAAAATGTAATGACTTTTTTATCTGCAAGGTACTGTGCCACCCTACTGTATTTGAGTGGTGTGCACACAGTACAGTCTGTGGGCCTGCTGCCTCTCAGACACTGGCAGGCAACTGCAATATATATATATATATATATATATATATAAAAATTAATAAAAGCAGATTGATGTACCAGCCCTAAAAAGGGCTTTTTTGGGGTGCTGTCAGGACGCTGTCCTTACAGCAGATGAGCCTTTGAGGACTGGAGTGGACACAGAACACTGGCCTAGCTAATGCTTTCCCTATTAATTCAGCTGCACTCTCCCTGCTCTAACTAAGGCCCCATTCACACGTCCGTAGTGTGTTGCGGATCCACAAATTGTGGATCCGCAACACACCTTGCCGCCAGCCCCATAGAGGTGCCTATACTTGTTGGCAATTGCGGTTAAGAATAGGACATGCTCTATATTATTGCGGAGTCGCCGG
The DNA here is from genome assembly GCA_033119425.1 of Bufotes viridis. Classification (NCBI taxonomy): domain Eukaryota; kingdom Metazoa; phylum Chordata; class Amphibia; order Anura; family Bufonidae; genus Bufotes; species Bufotes viridis. The sequence continues at coordinate 298,396,329 of CM065589.1, read as the reverse complement.
CAAATGCGGATGCGGAGAGATCAGTGTATGCTCTCCGCATCCATCACGTCTCCATTCAAAATGAAGGGGACTGCACCCGTTATGCAAATTTACGGAACGGGTGCAGACGAAAATTGCAGACGTGTGAATGGGGCCTAACACTGTAGCTTCAGAATGAATCTAAGATGGATGCTGTCCTTGCTTTTTGATAGGAGGTGGGAGGGTCTGGGAGGGAGGGTATGCTGATTGGCTGGAATGTGTCTGCTGACTGTGAGGTACAGGGTCAAAGTTTGCTCAATGATGACGTATAGGGGGCAAACCGAACATCACATATGTTTGCCCGCCGCGGTGAACGTGAACATGTGATGTTTGCCGGGAACTGTTCGCCGGCGAATAGTTCGGGACATCTCTACTTGTCTGTACCTTGTGCAGAATATACAGTTATACCCACCTTAACCATACATTCTTTTACACAAGTGCACTTATTCTTTGATTTTTTTGATTTTATTTGTCCCATTATTTTGGGCGCTACCCCAATAAAAAAAAAAACATTGTTAGCTGGCTACCTCCTACTCCTCCATCGCCGTTTCCACCTACAACACCACATTCACTGCCTCCTCAACCTCCGACTCCACATCCACCTCCTCCTCCGAGTTGCAGGTTAATAATTTTTAATTTTATTTTAAGTTATTTCCCTATCCACATTTGTTTGCAGAGCACTTGCCATGCTCTTAAGCACATTTTGCTGCCTTTTGCAGCCCTCGAGCCCTTTCCATTACATTCCTAGGGCTATTTTAGTGTCCAAAAGTTCAGGTCCCTATTGACTTCAATAGGGTCGGTATTCGGGGTCAAGTTCGGGTTAAGTTAGGATCCCGAACCCTAACTTTTTTGTGAAGTTCGGCCAAACCCGTCGGACCCTAACTTCCAGGTGTCCGCTCAACTCTATTTATAATAAATGTCTAGGAAACAGAAGAATGCAAAACAAAAGACCAATGCCTCATCCTCCCATTCATAATGTGAATAGCAAAAGAGGCAGTACCAAACACAGTCATTAATAGTAGTAGGCCACAGTTCTCTCTGGCTTCAAAAAGGTGTAACTTTATTATTAAGGGTGGTTGCAGAGGCAGCAGCAAAAAGCACAGCAAAATACATCCAGAACCTAACACAAACATAGGCCCCATGGCCCTTTTGAACCATATGAAGCGGCATCAACAGTTACTGTGAGAACCCAGAAGTGACCACCAGCTAGCGTAACCAGAGTGTCCTCCTTCTCCCAATCTCCTTTGTGGCAGCATGGCTATATCATGTGCAATACAGTATCCTTATCATTGTCATCATAACTTACTGCTTTTCTCACTTACTATTCCTACTCCTCTTCCTTCTATTAACCTGATCCATTGTCAATGTCCATATCAGAATGTGTGGCCAATAAACAACTCTATATGCCCATCAATGCTCTGGAGGGCAAATTTAACTCCCACCTGGCCAAGTTGCTGGTGCTGCAGTCTCTGTTGTACCAGTTAATGGATTCTGATGCCTTTAGGGAGCTGATGGTGTGTGCTTAGCCTTGCTGGAAGATATTAGACAGCATTATTTGTACCAAAAAGCGATATCTGCCTTGTACTGTCAGAGAGGCAGAGAACGTAAGCTGCTCTTACAATTTTTGCTGTGCAGCAAGGTGCATGCCACTGTGGATTGGCTAAGTGCAGCATGGGACCCAGCCTCTATTTAAGCTAGAGTCGCATAGCGCCGCACGTCACTCTGCTGCTCTTAGTGTAGGGACAGGCTGCTGCTGGTGCTCTCAGGGAGAGATTAGGGAAGAAATCTGTTGAACTTGGTGGTGCTAACTCTTCAAACTACAGCAATTATTGAGGGTGCTATGCTACATGTTTGTACCCAGCCCTGAGCCCAGTGATACTGCAAAATCATTTTTAATCCAACTGTTTCTGAGGTGGGGGTCGACGGCCATGTGTCCTTGGAACTGCATGTGACATGCATGTGTGCCAGCCTGCCAGGGACATCAGTCTAATTATTTTTTGGAGCTCAGTGGAGGAAAAATTCCTGGCAGGTCAAGTCCCTCTACCATACCTATTTTAAAATTTTGCGGTGACATAGTGCATTTCTGTAGTTGCTGTAATAAACCTGTACTGTCGTACCACAGATTACGTTTGCATACGCTGAAAAACCTGTTTTATAATTTTTGAGGTGACATACAGCATTTGTGTATTTGGGGGAAATAAACCCGTATTGTTGTTCCACAGAGCAGTTTTGCATACAACGCACAAAAACCAATCAAAATTTAGCAGTGACATACTGCATTTCTGTAGTTTGTTGCAATAAACACTGGTTTTGTGCTACATAGCAGACCTAAGGCCTATCCTGTATTTCAGTCATTTTAAGTACATTTTTGAACTCCACATTTACATAGTTTGTTGCAAACACAAAGGTTTTGTGGTAGATAGCACATTAGCGGTGTACACTGAATTTCAAATTAAACCATTAACTTCTGCTTTTATACTGTTGGTGTGAAAAATCACATTTTTCGTGATAGTGAAGTAATTGTATTGAATTGCTCCGTTACACTGTTGTGTGACCTAAAGAAATTTATTCTGTTTATGACACGGGCACTGCCTTACTGTTAGTGAACTTAATTGTTGACTATTGGCAGTTAAATTGACACCGGAGATAAACCATCTGTTAGTTTGGTGGGTGAACGCAAATAATGAGGAGAACATCAAATAAGGGACATGGGCATGGTTGTGGTGATGTTGGTGGAGCTCCTGTTGCTGGGAGAGGACGTGGCCATTCTGCGCCAGCTACAGGTCCAAGTGAAACACCTTCCTCAGGTGTGAGTAGGCGACAGAACCTGCAGCGTTATTTGGTAGGCCCGAATGCCGCTCTACAAATGGTGAGGCCAGAACAAGTACAGGCGCTAGTAGATTGCCTTGTCTACCACTTCTGGGGATTCAGAGTTGGCACCTGCACCCCATGCCCATCAGTATTTCACCTCACCCCCTTGCAAATCAGCCAAGCAATTTGAGCCCCAAGTCATGCAGCAGTCTCTTATGTTTTTTGATGACTTTGCTGGCAGGGTTTCCCAGGGCCATAACCATAGCCCTGCCCAAGTGGAAGAGAATGAGTGTACGGATGCTCAACCACTTAGGTTTGAGGAAGAGGGCATGGGAAGACCACCACAGCACGTCTCTGATGATGATGAAACACAGGTGCAAACTGCTGCGGCTTTCTGCATTGTGCAGACCGAAAAAGAGGGCAGGGGTGAGGACTGGGTGGAAGATGATGTTGAGAACGATGAGGTCCTACACGCCAAAATATACCACTTAAATCCATGTTATTCAAGGTTGGTGAAAAAATCATAGTTTTTGAGGCCAAGAATTACCTTTGCAGCCTGCGCTGCATATGTCCCGGGGACAATAATATAGTTAATCCGTCTGGGAGTTCAGGGGTTGACATATTCTAATTTTTTGCTGTCCAGTAACCCTGCACTGCATAGGTGACAGGGACCGAAAATTTTAAAAATCTTCTTTTAAATTGTTGGGTGCAAAATTACAGTTTTTGCCGGGTACAAACCTTTGCTCTGCATAGGTGACAGTGACCGAAAATGCGGAAAATCTTCTTTTAAAATGTTGGGTGCAATATTACAATTTTTGCTGTGAATAAACCCCTCCTCTGCCTGGGTGCCAGGGGCCTACATTTTTTAAAATCATTTGTTTCATTGGTGGGTGACATGAACCCTGTTTTGCCGTGGATAAACCCCTGCTCTGCCTGGATGGCAGGGGCCTACATTTTTAAAAATCGCCTTTTCCATTGGTGGGTGACATGAACCCCGTTGTGCCGTGAATAAACCCCTCCTTTGCCTCGGTGCCAGTGACCTACATTTTTGAAAATCGTCTGTTCCATTGGTGGGTGACATTAACCCCGTTTTGCCATGAATTAACCCCTCCTCTGCCTGGATGACAGGGGCTTACATTTTTAAAAATCGTCTGTTCCATTGGTGGGTGACATGAACCCCGTTTTGCCATGAATAAACCCCTTCTCTGCCTGGGTGCCAGGGTCCTTCATTTTTAAAAATCGTCTGTTCCATTGGTAGGTGACACGAACCCCGTTTTGCCATGAATAAACCCCTCCTCTGCCTGGGTGCCAGGGTCCTACATTTCTAAAAATCACCTGTTCCATTGGTGCGTGACATCAACCCAGTTTTGCCAGTGGAAAAATCCCTGCTCTGCCTGGATACTTGGGGCCTACATTGTTAAAAATCATCTGTTCCATTGGTGGGTGACATGAACCCTGTTTCGCCATAAATCAACCCCTTCTCTGCCTGGGTGCCAGGTGCCTACATTTTTATTCTGTTCCATTGGTGGGTGACATGAACCCCGCTTTGCCATTAATAAACCCCTGATCTGACTGGATGCCAGGGGCCTACATTTTAAAAAATTGTCTGTTCCATTGGTGGGTGACATGAACCTCGTTTTGCTTTGAATAAACCCCTCCTGCCTGGGTGCCAGTGGCCTACATTTTTGAAAATTGTCTGTTCCACAGGTGGGTGATATAAACCCTGTTTTGCCGGTGAAAAACCCCTGCTGTGCATTGCAGACAGGGAACCAAATTTGGTAAAAACATCTGTTAATGATCGAAAGATACGTGACTACAAACGCTCTGGTAGACACGCTGCTGATTGCATTCCCACCTGACGCCTCCTCAACCTCCTACTCCACATCTATTTCCTCCTCCTAGATCAAGATTTTAATTTTTGATTTTTATTCATTTTATTTTAAGTCATTTCCCTATCCACATTTGTTTGCAGGGCACATGTTTAAGATGTGTGCCCTTAGAAGCCATCACAGCCATGCCTACTAATGGAATGGCTGTGATTGGCCAGTGCAGCATGTGACCCAGCCTCTATATAGGCTGGAGTCACGTAGCACTGCACGTCACGTCAGCTCTTGCTAGTGTAGGGATATGATGCCGCTGCTGTGAAGGAGAGATTAGGAAAGAATCTGATATCAGAGCTTGGTGTGAAGTCTGCCATCTACAGTTATTTTTTTTTTGGGGGGTGCAATGCAACATTTTTGTATCCTGCCCTGAGCCCAATGACACAGAAAAATAAGTTTTAATTTGTCTGTTAGTTAGGAGGGCGTTGGCGGCCATTTTGTGTAAGTGCAGTGCACTTGCACCTGCATATGTGCAAGGGACAATAATTTAATCCTGTTCTTGTAGTTCAGTGGCTGATATATACACATGTTTTATGTGCCAGGGGAAGGGAAATAATATAGGTAATCCGTGTGTGAGTTCAGGGACCCAGGGAGTGACATATTCACATTTTTTTCTGTAAAGTACTCCTGTGCTGCATGTTTGAAAATTTAATCAATTCAGTAAATCCATCTGTTAGATTCTGGGGGGGAAAAATAATATGTTTTTGCTAAAAAGTACGTTTGCGGACTGTGCTGCATTTGTGATAGTGAAAGAAAATCTGTAAATCCATCTGTGTCATTGTGGTGAAAAAATCACTTTTTTTGTTAGAAAGTACCTTTGCTGCCTGCACTGCATGTGTGATAGTGAAAGAAGATCAGTAAATCCATCTGTCATTGTGGTGAAAAAAAATCACCTTTATTTTTTTGCTAGAAAGTACCTTTGCTGCCTGAACTGCATTTGTGATGGTGAAAGAAAATCAGTAAATCCATCTTTCATTGTGGGTGAAAAAATCATCATTTTATTTGCCAGAAAGTACCTTTGCGGCCTATGTTGCATTTGTGATAATGAAATATAATCAGTAAATACAACTGTGACATTCTGGTTGAAAAAAATCAACTTTTTTTTGCTAGAAAGTACCTTTGCGGCCTGCACTGCATTTGTGATAGTGAAAGAAAATCAGTAAATACATCTGTGACATTGTGGTTTAAAAAAAAATCACCTTTTTTTCTTTTACTAGAATGTTCCTTTGCTGCCTGAACTGCATTTCTGATAATGAAATATAACCAGTAAATACAACTGTGACTTTCCGGCTTAAGAAAAATCACCTTTTTTTTGCTAGAAAGTACCTTTGCTGCCTGAACTGCATTTGTGATGGTGAAAGAGAATCAGTAAATCCATCTGTTTCATTGTGGGTGAAAAAAATCATCATTTTATTTGCCAGAAAGTACCTTTGCGGCTCATGTTGCATTTGTGATAATGAAATATAATCATTAAATCCACCTGTGACATTGTGGTTGAAAAAAATCACCTTTTGTTTATTAAAAAGTACCTTTGCGGCCTGCACTGCACTTCTGATAATGAAATATAATCAGTAAATACAACTTTGACATTCTTGTTAAAAAAAATAACCTTTTTTTTGCTAGAAAGTACCTTTGCGGCCTGCACTGCATTTGTGATAGTGAAAGAAAATCAATAAATACATCTGTTTCATTGTGAGTGAAAAAAATCATCTCTTTTTTTTGCCGGAAAGTACCTTTGCGGCCTGTGCTGCATTTGTGATAGTGAAATATAATCATTAAATCCATCTGTGACATTGTGGATTAAAAAAAAATCACAGTGAAAGTCATTAAGGAATTACCAGTAAATAAAGCTCCAGGTCCAGACGGCTTTTCAAATACCTATTATAAAATCTTTCAAAACGAATTAAGCCCGCATCTACTCAGTATTCTTCAGTATGTAATGAACACAGGGAATTTTCCCCTAGAAAACATGGAAGCAGTTATAATAAGTATACCCAAGACAGATAACCCATTTCAAAATCATAAGGAATACCGTCCGATTTCACTTCTGAATACAGACATAAAAATTTATGCTAAAATATTGGCTAATCGGTTGGCCCCTCTGATACTAGACCTGACCAAAAATGATCAGGTCGGCTTCGTGAAGGGTAGACACATAGATGAAAATTCAAGACATATTTTGAATATAATTGACTTTGTAAATAAGAATAAGACCCCTACTATGCTGCTCACGCTAGATGCTGAAAAGGCATTCGACCGTACCAATTTGTTATTTATGTTTGCAGTCCTTTCCTGTATCGGGAATCCTATTAGCTATTAAAGCTCTGTATTGTCGACCTAATGCAAGAGTGAGTGCCAATGGAGCCCTTTCAGAGCCGTTTGATATAGAAAATGGCACACGACAAGGATGCCCTTTATCACCATTGATTTTCGCCTTATCTATTGAACCGTTAGCACAAGCTATTCGTGAGGATGCAACAATAAAAGGGGTAACAATAGGAAATAGATCTCACACTATAAGCTTATATGTGGATGATATTATTTGGTAATTAACGGATCCCATACCTTCGTTTAGGTCCGTAATGCAGACTATATTGCGATTCAGAGAATTATCTTCATATAAGCTTAACAGTGGTAAGTCTCAAGTACTTCCAATAAATATTTCACCTGTAGATATGGGAATTTTAAAGGCGTCATACAATCTAGATTAACAAACAGATCAACTAGATTATTTGGGGATAAGATTGACTCCAAAACTCTCCCAGCTGTATAAGGCTAATTACGTTCCGCTACTTTCTCAAATTGAAAAACTCTTAAGATTAGAAAAACACAAAATTTCTTGGATGGGTCGGATATCAGCTTTTAAGATGCTGACACTTCCTAAACTTCTATATGTATTTAAAATGATACCAATATCTCCCCATGTATCCTTTTTTAAGATGTGCTCTAAACATCTTAATAGGTTTATTTCGAAACTGAAAAAAAAAAGATTTTCTTCTAAGCTTATGGAAAAGACTAGGGAAGGTGGAGGGATGGGGCTGCCAAATATCTATGACTACTTTTTGGCATCACAAGTAGGATTGAGCGAAGTTGTATTTTAAGTTCAGCATCAAAAGTTTGGGTTATCGAAGAATCCCGTTATGGATTCCGCTACCATGGACCATAATGGAATTTTGAATCCAAAAGGGGATTCTTCGATGAACCCGAACCTTGGACAACACTAAGGACCTGGGGTGACATCACTGTCATGTGATCAGTGCACGGTGGGCGTGGCTCAGTACTGGATTGGATAAGAGGTGGTAAAGGGCCTGGTATAATCATGTGACATGAGGGGTGGAGCTCCTGTGCTCTGTGTGGAGGAGAAGGAAGTAGAGCAGTGAAGGACGGTTGTGCAAACTTGGATTCCAAATTCCGTTATGGTCCGTGGTAGCGAATCCATAACGGGATCCTAAGATAACCCGAACTTTGGACGCCGAACTTAAAATACAAGTTCGCTCAACCCTAATCACAAGTAACTTAGTTAAAGGATTGATGGAATAGTAAGTGTATAAAACATTGGGTAGACATAGAGGCTACATTAACACCAATAAATTGTCTTAAATCTCTTCTGATAGCTTCCTTACATCCAGCATTTACATCCCCGCCATTACCTACCTTAACAACCTGGGCACTAAAAAATTGGGCCCAATTTTATAAAAGGAGTATGAGATCCTGGTACTCGGTCATGGATACAGTACCAATAACAATATGTGATTACTTAATTGAGAATTTAGGCATCGCTAAATGAACAGCTAGAGGCTTGGATTCTATCTCAAAATTGTATGGGTCAGAGGGCATGCATTGCTTTAAATACATCCATAGGAAGTTTGATATACCAAATGTAGATTTTTATAAATATCTACAACTTAGACATTTTCTTCAAAGGAACTCCACCCTCCAGATCCTGGTGAATTCCCAGATTTTTAAGATTTGGGATAGCCCTTCTAGAGATTATAACCGTCTCCGTCCAATATATTTAACTATGGGAAATAAGTCCCTCTTTGGTAAAACAGCACCGCTACGATGCTGGGAAATGGAGATAGGGACTTCTTACACAGAACGACAAGTCGGCTTGGAATTTTGTATTTGAAAATTTCAGGAACGTTGAACACCAGGAATCGTCAATTAAAACAATGTTAAGATGGTATTATTCACCGGATCGATTGCGCTGCTTTTACCAAGAGGAATCTAATTTGTATTGGAGAGGTTGCGGTCAAAGAGGGACATTGTATCATATTTTATGGACCTGTCCCAAAATCAGAGGAATATGGAGAGAAGTCTTTGACTTTGTTTCTAATCTATCAGATGGTATAGTACCCCAATCCCCATCATTGGCTTTACTATACATAGGGATAGATACTATCCCGTACAGATATATGGGGTCACCTTTTTCTAACGACAAAAGTAGAGATAGTTAAAAATTGGAACTCAAACGAGATTCCGAGATTATCAGACATTATTAGTAGGCTCAATTCAGTATATATAAATGAATAAATGAGAAAATTTTCGCAGTAACTAACCACTCATTCCGGAAGTTGAGAATACAATTGAAGTTGTGGGAAGAAGTGAATTTTGAGTTAATTTCGACACTTTAAAGAGCAACCGGTTACGAGTGGATAAAGCTATACTTAACAGACGATGTGCACACACTCTCTCCCCCCCCTTTTTTTTTCCTTTTCTATCTTTTTCTTTTTCTCTACTGAAAATTATTGATTAAACAATTATAAATATGAAATTTTATTTCTCTATGTGCTGTTTTGTAAATGCTATAAAAAATCATAATAAAAAAAATAAAATAAAAAAATAATAATCACTTTTTTTTTTTTACTAGAAAGTACTTTTGTGGCCAGTATTCATGATAGTGAAAGAAAATCAATAAATCCATATGTTTCATTGTGGGCAAACAATTCATCTTTTTTTGCCAGAAAGTACCTTTGCAGCCTGTAATGCATTTGTGATGGTGAAATATAATGATTAAATCCATCTGTGACATTGTTAGTTAAAACAAAAATCACTTTTTTTTTTTTTTGCTAGAAAGTACCTTTGCTTCCTGCACTGTATTAGTAATAGTGAAAGAAAAACATTAAATCCATCTGTGACATTGTGGTTGAAAAAAATCACCTTTTTTTTTACTAGAAAGTATCTTTGCGGCCTTCACTGCATTTGTGAAAGAGATAGAAAATAAGTAAATCCATCTGTTTCATTGTGGGTGAAAAAAATCATATTTTTTTTTTTTGCCAGAAAGTATCTTTGCGGCCTATGCTGCAATTGTGATCATTAAATCCATTTGTGACAATGTGGTTGAAAAAAATCACCTTTTTTTATACTAGAAAGTACCTTTGCGGCCTGCACTGCATTTCTGATAGTGAAATATAATACATAAGTACAACTGGGATGTTGTGGGTGAAAAAAAATCATTTTTTCCCCATTAAGTATCTTTGCGTCCTGAACTGCATTTGTGATAGAGAAGGAAAATCAGTAAATCCATCTGTTTCATTGTGGGTGAAAAAAAAATCATTTTATTTTTTTACAGAAAGTACCTTTGCAGCCTGTGCTGCATTTCTGATAGTGAAATATAATCAGTAAATACAACTGTAAAATTGTGGGTGACAAGATCACCTTTTTTTGCTACAAAGTACTTTTGCGGACTGCACTGCATTTGTGATAGTGAAAGAAAATCAATAAATCAATCTGTTTCATTGTCGGTGAAAAATTATATATATTTTTTTGCCAGAAAGTGGTAAGGTCCACATAACTACCGATACGTGGACCAGTAAGCATGGGCAGGGACATTATATCTCCCTAACAGCACACTGGGTAAATGCAGTGGCGGGTGGGTCTGAGGCGGATAGCAGTTTGGCGCATGTCCTTCCACCACTGAGGATTGCAGGGCATTTCACTTTGCCTCCTGTTGCCTCCTCCTCCTACTATGCTTACTCCGCTACCACCATCTCATCCACTCAGCGTAACACCGTCACCACCAACTTGAGCACAGCCAGGGGGAAACGACAGCAGGCTGTTTTGAAACTCATCTGTTTGGGGAAAAAAAACACAGCGCAGGTGCTGTAAATGGGCATGGAACAACAGACCGATCTGTACCCCTTTTTTCTTTCAAAGTACCCCTGCACTGCATACCTGACAGGGAAATATATTCTGAAAATTCGGCTGATCTCTACCCCCTTTTTTTGTGGTGCTGATGGTGGTGGAGCTCCTGTTGCAGGGAGAGGACATGGTCAATCTGTGCCAGCTACACTAACAAATTAAACACCTTCCTCAGGTGCGCGTAGGCGACAGAACGTTCAGCGTTATTTTGCAGGCCCGAAGGCCGCTCTTCGAATGGTGAGGCCAGAGCACGTACAGGCGATAGTATATTGGGTGACAAATCAGGCAAGCAGTCTGAGCCCCAAGTCATGCAGCTGTCCCTTATGCTTTTTGATGACTATGCTGGCAGGGTTTCCGTGGGCCATCCACATAGCCCTGCCCCAGAAGTGGAAGAGATTGAGTTCATCAATGCCCAACCACTTATGTTTCAGGATGAAGACAAGGGAAGACCACCGCAGCACGTCTCTAATGATAACGAAATACAGGTGCCAACTGCTGTGGCTTTCTGTAGTGTGCAGAGCGATAAGGAGGGCAGGGGTGAAGAGTGGGTGGAAGATGATGTGGAGGATGATGAGGTCCTAGCCCCACATGGAATTAAGGTCATGCGAGTGACCTGTGTAGTTCAGAGGAAGAGGTGGTGGTTGCACAGAGGGAGCAGGGTGCAAAAGCCGCTCGGCCGTCCCCTAGACAGTACGCCTGCTACTGGCCACCGCACCCAGGGACCAAGCACACCAAAGCCAGCTCCAAGGAGTTCCCTGGCATGGCACTTCTTCAGACACTGTGCTGACGACAAGACATGAGTGGTTTTAACATTGTGCAATCAGAGCCTGAAGCGAGGCATAAACGTTCAAACCCTGAGCACAATCTGCATGACCAGGCATCTAAATGCAAAGCACGAGCTGCAGTGGAGTAAACACCTCAAAAATCAAGAAAGGTCTCAGGCTCCTACTGATTGCTCTTCTGCTGCAGTCTCAGCCTCTTTCACCACCTCTGGATTGACAGTGGCACCTGGCACCCCGCAAACAGAGGATGTGGCACCAACCCCACCACCTCTGTCACCAAGCATCTCCACAATGTCCCATGGCAGCATTCAGCTGTCATCTCCCAAACACTGGAGAGAAAGAGGAAGTACCCCCCTACCCACCCGCGATCCCTGGCCTTGAATGCTAGCATTTCTAAATTCCTGGCCTTTGAAATGCTGTCATTCCATCTGGTGGACACGGTCACTTTTAAAATCCTTATGGCGGTGGCTGTCCCACAGTATGTGGTTCCCAGCCGCCACTAATTTTCTGGGCGAGCCATCCCTCCCCTGAACAACAAAGTGGCGGACAAAATCATGTGTGCACTGCACAACGCCATCTGTGGCAAGATCCACATAACTACCGATACGTGGACCAGTAAGCATGGGCATGGGCATTATATCTCCCTAACAGCACACTGGATAAATGCAGTGGCAGCTGGGCCTGCGGCGAATAGCAGTTTGGCGCATGTCCTTCCGCCACCGAGGATTGCAGGGCATTTCACTTTGCCTCCTGTTGCCTTCTCCTCCTCCTCCTTTGACGCACTTCCATTACCTGGCGCATGTTCTGAATTTGGTGGTGTAGAAATTCCTGAAAAATTAACCCAATATATCACAGCTGTTGCAGAAAGTAGGGCCGTCTGTGCGCGCTTTCGGCGTTCACACCCTGCTGCCGCTTGCCTTTCTTAACTGCAGCGTGACTTTGGCCTTCCCGCTCACGGCCTTATATGCGAGGTGCCCACAAGGTGGAAGAGAGAGCTAGAGAGAGCGTGCAAGCAGCAGCAGGAGATTGTGAAGTTTCAGCTGCAGCAGGCATAGGTGAGCCGCTCTGCGGAACAGCACCACTTCACCACCAATGAATGGGCCTCCAAGCGAGACCTGTGCGCCATGTTGCGCTGGTTCCAGTACTCTACCAACATGGCCAGTGCCGATAACTCCGTGATCAGCGTTACTATCCCACTTCTATGTTTCCTTGAAAAAACGTTTCGGACGATGATGGAAGAGGATGTGGCACAGGAGGATGAGGAGGGAGAAAGATCATTTCCAAGGTTTCCATCAGGCCAGTCATTCACAAGTGGCTCGGAGGGTGGGTTCCTGCACCAACATAGGCCAAGTACACAATTATCCAGCCAGGGCACAGTTCTAGAGGATGAGGAGGAGGAGGAACCATGTTCACAGAAGAGTGGCACCCAAAGCAGCTCAGGGCCATCACTGCAGCATGGCTGGGCGGATACGGAGGACACAGACAATACACCTCCCAAAGAGGACAGCTTGTTGTTGCCTCTGGGTAGCCTGGCACACATGACCAATTACATGCTGCAGTGCCTGCGCAATGACCACCGAGTTGCCCACATTCTAACCAGTGCTGATTACTTGGTGGCCAGTGGCCACCCTGCTGGATCCCCATTACAAGGACAATGTGCCGTCCTTAATTCCCTCACTGGAGCGTGAGGGAATTGTTTTCTTTTCTATATTTCCCAATGTTTTGGGGTCTACCCAAATTTAAAAAAAACAAAACAAAAACAAAACAGTGTTGGCGACTACCTCCTCCACCACCCCTTCCACCTACACCGCCACTTCCACCGCCTCCTCAAACTCCTACTCCATATGGACCCCCTCCTCCTCCTGGTTCAAGATTATTATTTTAAATTTTTATGTATTTTATGTTATTTTTAGTCATTTCCCTATCCACATTTGTTTGCAGGGCAATTGTCCTGTTCTTATAACAATTTGCTTCTTTTTGCAGCCATCTAGCCCTTTTTCATGACTTTTTTTTTAGAGCAATTTTAGTGCCCCAAAGTTCGGGTCCCCATTGACTTCAATGGGGTTCAGGTTCGGGGTCAAGTTCGGGTCCTGAACCTGAACTTTGCGGCGAAGTTCGGCCGAACCCAGCGAACTTCCAGGTGTACGCTCAACCCTAGTCAGATCCTTTTGACACCTCCACTTTTGTGTCGGTTGCCATTTAGCTGCCTCTTCCCCTTCTCCTGGAAGAGGCAGATAAGTAAATAAGTCTGTAAGTAAATAAGTGTCTGTGTGTGTGTGTCAGCATCAGTATCTGATCTTATTCTGTATATACGAGAACTACAAATGCTCATGTCCTGTATACTGGGTGTACATTTCAGTATCTGCTAATATACAGTACCAGTCAAAATTTTGGATACAGCTTTTTATTCCATCGTTTTTCTTTTTGCTTGTGTGTTACATTGTAGAGTCATATTAAGACATGAAAAGGAACACATATTGAATTAAAGGAAATATGTCAGCTCCGAAACATGCCCCAAATTTGAGAAATCAGTGTATAGTGTAAGTGACTTCAAGTCTCCTTATGTAATTTGTATCTTTATACTTACATGAATTACGACACTGTGCTCCTATAAACCAGGAGTAAAATGCATTGAGAGTAGTGATGAGCGAGCATGCTCAGACAAGTATTGGTTAAGCTCGAGCATTGCTATGCTTGGCACTCGGCTTTACTCGGCCAAGCACCAGGTGTATTCGTCGCATTGCTCGTGCCCCTCATCCTGCACCTGGACCTTCGCCTGAACCGTCAGCAACAACATCCACTTCCCTGTCCCAGCGCAACATCCAAATGTCGATTACAAAGGAATTTGAACGCAAGCGCAAATAACCACCCACCCACCCACAGGCCATAGCACTAAATGCGCAACCTTCGAAATTACTGGCCCTTGAAATGTTGCCATTTAGGCTTGTGGACACTGAGGTCTTCCACAGCCTGATGTCAGCGGCCATCCCGCGGTATGCAGTTTCCAGCCGTCACTATTTTTCACAGTGTGCCGTGGCCGCCTTACACCAGCATGTGTCCCAGAACATCACCCGTGCCCTGAACAAGGCACTTACTAGGAAGGTCCACCTCACCACGAACACATAGACAAGTGCTAGTGGCCAGGGATGGTACATTTCCCTGACCGCACACTGGGTGAATGTTGTGGAGGCCCTAAATCAATCAGGGTCTCCATCAGCAGCTATGTTACTGGCTCCAACTCCCACTTCTCCTCCTCCGCCGCCTCCTCTTCCACTTTCACCTCCAACAGCAGTCAGCCATAAGTCGCTAGCGGGAAGCAGTGTAGCACTTCTTTGGGTAAGTGTCAACAGGCCATGCTGAAGCTGATCTGCTTAGGGGACAAACAGCACACTGCCGCAGAGCTGTGGCAGGGTATAAGGGACCAGACCGAGCTGTGGCTCTCGTCACTCAACCTAGAAACAGGCATGGTTGTGTCTGACAATGGCCGTAACTTGGCGGCTGCTTTGGAGCTCGGCAACCTGACACACATTCCATGCCTAGCCCACGTCTTAAACTTAATGGTTCAGCGGTTCATCAAAACCTACCCAATTTGCAGGAGCTACTAGTGAAGGCACGCAGCCTGTGTGCCCATTTCCGAAAGTCGTCCACAGCTTCAGCCATTCTGTCAATGCAGTGCTTGTGGCTTCCAGCTCACCGACTGTTGTGTGACTTGAGCACGTGTTGGAACTCTACGTTCTACATGTTGGCCAGGCTTTGGGAGCAGCAAAGGGCAGTTGTGGAATACCAGCTGCAACATGGTCATCGCCTTTTCAGTCAACTGCCACTATTCAAAAGCGAGGAGTGGGAATTGATGTCAGACCTCTGTGAATCCACAAAGATGGTCAGTGGCGATAATGCTATTATCAGTGTAACCATGCCACTGCTGTGTCTACTCAAACGATCGCTGCTCACAATTAAGGAGAATGCTTTGAATGTGGCAGACGAGGTAATGGGGGAGGAGATGACACAGGATAATAGCCAGACCTCCCCTAGTTCGTCTTCTCAGTGTGAATTGGGCCATGAAGAGGAGGAGGAGATGGAGACACTTGCCTCTGCTACAGAGGCTAGTACCCATGGAACTTTAATTTCATCTGTTCAGCATGGATGGGCAGAAGAGGAGGAGGACAATGAAGATATGGAGAGTGATCCTGAAGTTGACATCGACGTCTTGCCCGTTGGTACTCTGGCACACATGGCTGACTTCATGTTAGACTGCTTTTCCCACGACCCTCGCGTTATACGCATTCTAGGTAACAGATTACTGGGTGTTCACCCTTCTCGACCCCCGCTACAAAGAAAACTTCTCATCTCTGATTCCTGTGGTGGAGAGGACGAGTAAAACCATGCAATACCAAAAGGTACTTGTTGACAGAATAAAGGAATATATTGCAGACCATCTCAGCATCCTAAATGATCCCTCAGTGCCTTACAACTACTGGGTGTCCAAACTGGACACGTGGCACGAACTTGCGCTCTACGTCTTGTAGGTGCTGGCCTGCCCTGCCGCCAGCGTATTGTCTGAACTTGTATTTAGTGCTGGTAGCATTATAACAGATAAGCGTATCCGCTTGTCCACTGACAATGCTGACAGGTTTACTCAGATCATAATAAACAAGGCCTGGATTGCCCCTGACTTCTCCATTCCACCAGAGGAAAGCTAAGCTAATGAGGAACAAAAGCGCAATTTAAATGTATGCTTTATATTGTACTCAATCCACAAGATTCAGATGCTCTCTTTTCACCGTAAAAAAAAGGTTATATGTTTGAATCTTGTTTTCTCATCCGCCGCCTCCTCTTCCATACAGAATATATATTCCCTTACTACAATGTTTTTTAGGGTTTGCTCGGTTTTAGGCCCTCACCTCGATGCTTTATACCGTCTACTCACCTGTAGGCCATCACTGCAATATTTTATGGGGTTCACTAGGCTTCAGGCCCTCACCTCCAAAGCTTTATACTGTCTGCTCACCTGTAGGTCATTACTGCAATGTTTTATGGGGTTCACTAGGATTCAGGCCCTCACCCCAAATGCTTTATACCATCTTCTCATCTGTAGCCCATCACTGCAATGTTTTATGGGGTTCACTAGGCTATAGGCCCTCACCTCCAATGCTTTAGACTGTTTGCTCACCTGTAGGCCATCACTGCAATGTTTTGTGGGGTTCTCTAGGCTTCAGGCCCTCACCTCCAATGCTTTATAGGGTCTGCTCACCTGTAGCTCATCACTGCAATGTTTTAGGGGTTCTCTAGGCTTCATGCCCTAAACTCCAATGCTTTATACCGTCTGCTCACCTGTAAGCCATTACTGCAATATTTTATGGGGTTCTCTAGGCTTCAGGCTCTCGCCTCCAAAGCTTTATACTGTCTGCTCACCTGTAGGTCATTACTGCAATGTTTTATGGGGTTCACTAGGCTTCAAGCCCTCACCTCCAATGCTTTATACCGTCTGCTCACCTGTAGCTCACCACTGCAATGTTTTATGGGGTTCACTAGGCTATAGGCCCTCACCTCCAATGCTTTATACCGTCTGCTCACCTATAGGCCATCACTGCCATGTTTTATGGGGTTTGCTAGGCTTCAGGCCTCACCTTTAATGCTTTATCAGGTATGCTCACCTGTAGACCATCACTGCAATATTTTATGGGGTTCACAAGGCTTCAGGCCCTCACCTCCAAAGCTTTATACTGTCTGCTCACCTGTAGGTCATTACTGCAATGTTCTATGGGGTTCACTAGGCTTCAGGCCCTCACCTCCAATGCTTTATACCGTCTGCTCACCTGTAGGACATTACTTCAATGTTTTATGGGGTTTGCTAGGCTTCACGCTTCACCTCCAATGCTTTATAAGGTCTGCTCACCTGTAAACCATCATTGCAATGTTTTATGGGGTTCTCTAGGCTTCAGGCCCTCACCGCCAATGCTTTATAAGGTCTGCTCACCTGTAGGCCATCACTGCAATGTTTTATGGGGTTCTCTAGGCTTCAGTGCCTCACCTTCAATGCTATATATCGTCTGCTCACCTGTAAGCCATCACTGCAATGTTTTATGTTCCCTAGTCTTCAGACCCTCACCTCCCATGCTTTATAAGGTCTGCTCACCTGTAGGCCATCACTGCAATGTTTTATGGGGTTCGCAAGGCTTCAGGCCCTCACTTCCAATGCTTTATAAGGACTGCTCATCTGTAGCCAATCACTGCAATGTTTTATGGGGTTATCTAGGCGTCAGGCCCTCACTTCCAATGCTTTATACCATCTTCTCACCTGTAGCCCATCACTGCAATGTTTTATGGGTTCACTAGGCTATAGGCCCTCACCTTCAATGCTTTATACCGTCTGCTCATCTATAGGTCATCACTGCAATGTTTTTTGGGGTTTGCTAGACTTCAGGCCCTCACCTCCAATGCTTTATGCAGTCTTCTTACCTGTAGGCCATCACTGCAATGTTTTATGGGGTTTGCTCACCTTCAGGCCCTCATTACAATTTTTTATAGGGTCTGCTCACCTTCAGGTCCTCAACTATAATGTTTTAGAGGGTAACCAGCATGCCCTTACTACAAATGTTTTTGAGGCTATCAATCATAATTTTTCAAGGGTGTGTATGATGCCCTCCTTTATGTGTAATAAAGGGTGTATTGGAGTTCTGATTCCTTGTAATTTTTGCCAGTCCTTTCACTTAGTGCATAGGCTTTATGAGTGCAGAAGTGCACCTGAATAATTGTAGCACCATGTGAATCAGGCCCTCCTTTATGTGATATACAGGCTGTATCAAAGTGCTTCTTCCTTGTAATTTTTGGCAGCATTTGCACTGTATATACAATTGAATATACAGGAAAGATTGTTTCCTAACAATTTAACCTCTAAAAATGTCTTTTTTTTTTTTAGGGGCGGGGTTTTGGGTGGGATTTTGACGCTATGTAAAAGTGACGGACAACTGGGACCATATGGTTCCCAGCAGCGACATTGGAGTCAAAGAGGCACTCAGACATGGTCCCCATGCTGTTCCAGATCCATTTTGGTGGTGTTTCTGTCACTTTCTGAACTTTTTCGATGGACCAGGCATCCTGCCCTCATCCGAGCAGGGGGTGCCTGGTTGTCTACCATTGACGTCCATTATACTCGGGTGCTTGGCTGAGCGCACGAATATCGCTATGTGTTCAGACCGAGTACCTGAACATCCGAACACTTTGGTGCTCGCTCATCATAAATTGAGTGGACTCCTGTGCTCACACACATAATGGAGAGGACTCAAGGAGGAGACATCTTATTTAGTGTTGAGCGAACAGTTCGAGCATAGTTCGTACCGAATTTTGGGGTCTATGGGACCCGGACCCGAACTTTTTAAAAAAAGTTCAGGTTCGGGTCCGTTGTTCGGCGATTTCTTCCCCCTTTCTGAAGGGCTGCACAGCAGCCAATCAGCTAGCGTTTTACTTCTTGCCCTAAGAAGCCATCACAGCCATGCCTATTAATGGCATGGCTGGGATTGGCCAAGTGCAGGTTGTGACTCAGCCTCTATTTAAGCTGGAGTCATGTAGCGCCGCACGTCACACTGCTCTGATTAGTGAAGGGAGAAAACGCAGCTTCTGTGAGGGCGAGATTAGGCAGGGAAAAGTCAGCAAAAACACGTAATGAAGTGATCAATATACAGCTGTGAATCATTCAACTTCTGCTAGTTAATTGCTCACAGATTTTAAGGCTGCACAGAGCGTTTTTCTGTAACTTTTTTCTGGGGTGATCCACGGCCATTTTGTGACTTGTGGTGCACCAGCTGCCACCAAGTCCATCAATCCATCAATACAAGGTGTTTTTTTTTTTTTTTTTTTTTGCTATATCCTACATCAGGGGCTTGGCTGTGCTCATTGTCACCCCTAGAAACTCAGGATATAAATTTCTATATTTTATTAAGGGGTTAAATTAAATTGCCAAAATAGCAATCCCCTAAATATGGTGTCACAGCTGTGGCTAGCAAAGTGTAATACTGTCTGCTGTCTGGCAAAGGATAGATAATTTTCTGTGGTGAAATTCAATTGCCAAAATAGCAATCCACTAAATCTGGTGTCCCAGCAGTGGCTGACAAAGTATAATAGTGTCCTGCAAAGGATATATTTTGTTCTGGGGTGAAATTCAGTTGCCAAAATAGCAATACCCTGAATCTGGTGTTCCAGCTGCTGAAGGCCTAGTTTAAATCTGTCCGTAACAGGGTATATTTTTTCTGTGGTGAAATTCAATTGCCAAAATAGCAATCCCCTAGATCTGGTGTCCCAGCAGTGGCTGGCCAAGTTTAATAGTGTCCTGCAAAGGATATATTTTGTTCTGGGGTGAAATTCAATTGCCAAAATAGCAATACCCTGAATCTGGTGTTCCAGCTGCTGAAGGCCTAGTTTAAATCTGTCCGTAACAGGGTATATTTTTTCTGTGGTGAAATTCAATTGCCAAAATAGCAATCCCCTAGATCTGGTGTCCCAGCAGTGGCTGGCCAAGTTTAATAGTGTCCTGCAAAGGATATATTTTGTTCTGGGGTGAAATTCAATTGCCAACATAGCAATACCATAAATCAGTGGTTTCAGATAGGGCTAGACAAGATTAATAGTGTACTTCAAAGGATATATTTTGTTCTGGGGTGAAATTCAATTGCTAAAATAGCAATATCATAAATCAGTGGTTTCAGCTGTGGCCGGCCAAGTTTAATAGTGTCCTGCAAAGGATATATTTTGTTCTCGGTGAAATTTAATTACCAAAATAGCAATAACATAAATCAGTGGTTTCAGCTGTGGCTGGCCAAGTTTAATAGTGTCAGTCACAGGAAAGATTTTGTTCTGGGGTGAAATTCAATAGCCAAAATAGCAATACCCTGAATCTGGTGTTCCAGCTGTTGCAGGCCTAGTTTAAATCTGTCCGTAAAAGGGTATATTTTGTTCTGTGGTGAAATTCAATTGCCAAAATAGCAATCCCCTAAATCTGGTGTCCCAGCAGTGGCTGGTAAAGTATAATAGTGTCCGGCATAGGATATATTTTGTTCTGGGGTGAAATTCAATTGCCAAAATAGCAATACCATAAATCAGTGGTTTCAGCTATGGCTGGCCAAGTTTAATAGTGTCCGGCAAAGGATATATTTTTTTCTGGGGTGAAATTCAATTGCCAAAATAGCAATTCCATAAATCAGTGGTTTCAGCTATGGCTGGCCAAGTTTAATAGTGTACTGCAAAGGAATTATTTTGTTCTGGGGTGAAATTCAATTGCCAAAATAGCTATACCATAAATCAGTGGTTTCAGCTATTGCTTGCCAATTTTAATAGTGTCCTGCAAAGGATATATGTTTTTTTCTGGGGTGAAATTCAATTGCCAAAATAGCAATACCCTAAATCTGGTGTTCCAGCTGTGGCTGGCCAAGTTTAATAGTGTACGTCAAATTATATATTTTGTTCTTAGGTGAAATTCAATTGCCAACATAGCAATACCATAAATCAGTGGTTTCAGCTATGACTGGCCAAGTTTAATAGTGTACGTCAAATTATATATTTTGTTCTCCGGTGAAATTTAATTACCAAAATAGCAATACCATAAATCAGTGGTTTCAGCTGTGGCTGGCCAAGTTTAATAGAAACCGGCAAAGGACATATTTTGTTCTGGGGTGAAATTAAATTGTCAAAATAGCAATACCATAAATCAGTGGTTTCAGCTATGATTGGCCAAGTTTAATAGTGTACGTCAAATTATATATTTTGTTCTCCGGTGAAATTTAATTACCAAAATAGCAATACCAGAAATCAGTGGTTTCAGCTGTAGCTGGCCAAGTTTAATAGTGTCCTGCAAAGGATATATCTCGTTCTGGGGTGAAATTCAGTTGCCAAAATAGCAATACCATAAATCAGTGGTTTCAGCTATGGCTGGCCAAGTTTAATTGTGTACGGCAAAGGATATATTTTGTTCTGGGGTGAAATTCAATTGCCAAAGTAGCAATACCATAAATCAGTGGTTTCAGCAGTGGCTGGCCAAGTTTAATAGTGTAAGGCAAAGGATTTATTTTTTTCTGGGGTGAAATTCAATTGCCAAAATAGCAGTACCGTAAATCTGGTGTCCCAGCAGTGGCTGGCCAAGTTTAATAGTTTAAGGCAAAGGATATATTTTTTTATAGGGTGACATTCAATTGCCAAAATAGCAATACAGTAAATCTGGTGTCCCAGCAGTGGCTGGGCAAGTTTCACAGTGTCCATCATAGGATATATTATTTTCTGCTGTGAAATTCAGTTGCAAAAATAGAAATACAGTAAAACTGTTGTTCCAGCTGTTGCAGGCTTCGTTTAAATCTGTCCGAAAAAGGGTATATTTTTTTTTCTGGGATGAAATTCAATTGCCAAAATAGCAATACCATAAATCAGTGGTTTCAGCTTTGGCTGGCCAAGTTTAATAGTTTCAGTCACAGGAAAGATTTTGTTCTGGGGTTAAATTCAATAGCCAAAATAGCAATACCCTGAATCTGGTGTTCCAGATGTTGCAGGCCTACTTTAAATCTGTCCGTAACAGGGTATATATTTTTTCTGGGGTAAAATTTAATTGCCAAAATAGCAATACCCTGAATCTGGTGTTCCAGCTGTGACTGGACAAGTTTAATAGTATCCGTCAAAGGATAGATTTTGTTCTGGGGTGAAATTCAATTGCCAAAATAGCAATACCATAAATCAGTGGTTTCAGCTGTGGCTGGCCAAGTTTAATAGTGTCCAGCAAAGGATAGATTTTGTTCTGGGGTGAAATTCACTTGCCAATATAGCAATACCCTGAATCTGGTGTTCCAGCTGTTTTAGGCCAAGTGTTAATCAGTCCATAAAAGGGTAAATTACACGCAAGGTTTATATACAAGTGCTGACAGGGTCATCCTCAATAACTTCACACGCTACCGTGCATCTCTCATTGTATTTCCCTCCGTTAAAGGCTATATTACTCAAAGTGTTAAAATACAATTGCTGAAGGCATAATCCTACATATTTTTTCACACGCCACTGTGCATCTCCAAGTGTTAATCTGTCTCTAAAAGGATACCTTTCATTCAGGGCCTAAATACTAGCCCAACAATTGATATTCCCCTAAATCAGTGGTTACTGCTTTGCCTGGATTATTGTAATATGATACATAAATAAATAGGCAGATAGTG
This sequence comes from Bufotes viridis, assembly GCA_033119425.1. NCBI lineage: Eukaryota > Metazoa > Chordata > Amphibia > Anura > Bufonidae > Bufotes > Bufotes viridis. The sequence continues at coordinate 298,373,514 of CM065589.1, read as the reverse complement.
TTAGGTGCATGTAAAAAAAGGCCTGAATTTGAAATCAATACCTTGGGCCAAATATTTTTTTTCTTATTGTGGTGCTTGGTGAACGGTAACAATGAGGAAAACATCTAGTAAGGGACGCGGACGCGGTCGTGGTGGTGTTAGTGGACCCTCTGGTGCTGGGAGAGGACGTGGCCATTCTGCCACAGCCACATGTCCTAGTGAACCAACTACCTCAGGTTCCAGTACCCGCCAGAATTTACAGCGATATTTGGTGGGGCTTAATGACCTTCTAAGGATGGTAAGGCCTGAGCAGGTACAGGCGGTAGTCAATTGGGTGGCCGACAGTGGATCCAGCACGTTCACAACATTATCTCACACCCAGTCTTCTGCAGAAAGCGCACAGGTGGTGCCTGAAAACCAAGCCCATCCATCTGTCACATCACCCTCATGCATATCAGGAAAACTGTCTGAGCCTCAAGTTATGCAGCAGTCTCTTATGCTGTTTGACGACTCTGCTGGCAGGGTTTCCCAAGGGAATCCACCTAGCCCTTCCCCAGTGGTGGAAGACATGGAATGCACTGATGCACAACCACTTATGTTTCCTGATGATGAGGACATGGGAATACCACCTCATCGGAGTCCGCACGTCTCTGATGATGACGAAACACAGGTGCCAACTGCTGCGTCTTTCTGCAGTGTGCAGACTAAAAAGGAGGTCAGGGAGGAAGAATGTGTAGAAGACGATGCAGGGGACGATGAGGTCCTAGACCCCACATGGAATGAAGGTCATGCCGTTGACTTTCATAGTTCAGAGGAAGAGGCAGTGGTGAGACAGAGCCAACAGCGTAGCAAAAGAGGGAGCAGGGGGCAAAAGCAGAACAGCCGCCGCAAAGAGAGTTCGCCTGCTACTGGCCACCGCCACCAGGAACCGAGCACCCCAAAGGCAGCTTCAAGGAGTTCCCTGGCATGGCACTTCTTTAAACAATGTGGTGAAGACAAGACCCGAGTGGTTTGCACGCTGTGCCATCAGAGCCTGCAGCGAGGCATTAACGTTCTGAACCTTAGCACAACCTGCATGACCAGGCATCTACATGCAAAGCATGAACTGCAGTGGAGTAAACACCTTAAAAGCAAGGAACTCACTCTGGCTCCCCCTGCTCCCTCTTCTGCTGCTGCCTCGGCCTCTTCCTCCGCCTCGGGAGCAATGTTGGCACCTGCCGCCCACCAAACAGAGGATGTGCCACCGACACCACCACCTGCGTCACCAAGCATCTCCACCATGTCACATGGCAACATTCAGCTCTCCATCTCACAAACCTTGGAGAGAAAGCGTAAATTCCTATAAATTACTAAACTACTGGCCTTTGAAATGCTGTCATTCAGGCTGGTGGACACAGACAGCTTCAAACAGCTGATGGCAATGGATGTCCCACAGTATGTTGTTCCCAAACGCCACTACTTCTCCAAGACAGCAGTGCCATCCCTGCACAACCAAGTATCTGATAAAGTCAAGTGTGCACTGCGCAATGCCATCTGTGGCAAGGTCCACCTAACCACCTTTATGTGGACCAGTAAGCATGGCCAGGGATGCTATATCTCCCTAACTGCACACTGGGTAAAAGTAGTGGCGGCTGGGCCCCAGGCGGAGAGGTCTTTGGCGCACGTCCTTCCACCGCCGAGGATCGCACGGCATCATTCTTTGCCTCCTGTAGCCTCCTCCTCCTACTCGGCTTCCTCTTCCTCTGCTTCCACCAGCTCATCCAGTCAGACACACACCTTCACCACCAACTTCAGCACAGCCCGGGGTAAAGGTCAGCAGGCCATTCTGAAACATATATGTTTGGGGGACAGGCTCCACCCCGCACAGGAGTTGTGGTGAGGTATTGAACAACAGACCGACGAGTGGTTTCTGCCAGTGGGCCTCAAGCCCGGCCCGGTGGTGTGCGATAATGGGCGAAATCTCGTCGCAGCTCTGGGACTAGCCAGTTTGACGCACATCCCTTGCCTGGTGCATGTGCTGAATTTGGTGGTGCAGTTCATTCACAACTACCCCGACATGTCAGAGCTGCTGCATAAAGTGCGGGCCGTCTGTGCGCGCTTCTGGCGTTTACATTTACAGCTGCTCGCTGTCTGCGCTACAGCGTAACTTCGGCCTTCCCGCTCACCGCCTCATATGCGACGTGCCCACCAGGTCGAACTCCACTTTGCACATGCTGGAGAGACTGTGCGAGCAGCAGCAGGCGATAGTGGAGTTTCAGCTGCAGCACGACTCATGGGTGAGTCGCTCGGCGGAACACCACCACTTCACCACCAATGACTGGGCCTCCATGCTAGAACTGTGTGCCCTGTTGAGCTGTTTCGAGTACTCCACCAACATTGCCAGTGGCGGTGACGCGTTACAATACCACTTCTATGTCTCCTTGAGAAAACACTTTGGGCAATGATGGAAGAGGAGGTGGCCCAGGAGGAGGAGGATGAGGGGTCATTTTTAGCACTTTCAGGCCAGTCTGTTAGAAGTGGCTCAGAGGGAGTTTTTTTGCAACACTCCCACTACTGGAGGACGAGGAGGATGAGGAAGAGGTGGAGGAGGATGAGGATGAAGCAGGTTCACAACGGGGTGGCACCCAACACATCTCAGGCCCATCACTGGTGCGTGGCTGGGGGGATACGGAGGACGATGACGATACGCCTCCCACAGAGGACAGCTTGTCCTTACCTCTGGGGAGCCTGGCACACATGAGCAACTACATGCTGCAGTGCCTGCGCAACGACAGCAGAGTTGCCCACATTTTACGTGTGCGGATTACTGGGTTTCCACCCTGCTGGATCCCCGGTACAAAGACAATGTGCCCACCTTACTTCCTGCACTGAAGCGTGATAGGAAGATGCGCAAATAGAAGTGCACGCTGGTAGACGCCCTCCTGAGATCATTCCCAAATGTCACAGGGGAACAGGTGGCAGCCAAAGGCGAAGGCAGAGGAGGAGCAAGAGGTCGCCAACGCAGCTGTGTTACGGCCAGCTGCTCTGAGGGCAGGGTTAGCATGGCAGAAATGTGGAAAAGTTTTGTCACCATGCCACAGCTAACTGCACCACCACCTGATATGGAACGAGTTACCAGGAGGCAGCATTTCACTAACATAGTTGAACAGTACGTGTGCACACCCCTCCATGTACTGACTGATGGTTCGACCCCATTCAACTTCTGGGTCTCCAAATTGTCCACGTGGCCAGAGTTAGCATTTTATGTCTAGGAGGAGCTGGCCTGCCCGGCGGCCAGCGCTTTGTCTGAAAGTGTATTCAGCACGGCAGGTGGCGTCATTACTGACAAGCGCAGCTGTCTGTCCACAGCCCACGTGGACAAGCAGACGTTCATAAAAATGAACCAGGCATGGGTCCCACAGGACCTGTCCCTCCCTTGTGCAGAATATACATTTATAACGGCCACCCCCTCAACCATGTATTCTTGTAATACAGGGCACTTCTTTATTGAATCCTCATTTTTTTAACTTTACCATGATCTTGCGGTGCAACCCAAAGTTGAATGAAACTCTCCTCAATCTGGGCACCGGGGGCCTAAATAACTGCAAGTGGCCTGTTACAATGGTGGGTGACATGAAGCCTGAACCTCTGCCATGCGATCTCTCTCCTGTGTCCGTTTTTGCGGACACTATGAATCTTGGCCAGCCACAGCTGAAACCACTGATTTATGGTATTGCTATTTTGGCAATTGAATTTCACCCCAGAATAAAATATATGTTTTTGCGGACACTATGAATCTTGGCCAGCCACAGCTGAAACCACTGATTTATGGTATTGCTATTTTGGCAATTGAATTTCACCCCAGAATAAAATATATGTTTTTGCAGACACTATGAAACTTGGCCTGCAAAAGCTGGGACACCGGATTCAGGCTATTGCTATTTTGGCAATTACTTTCACCCCAGAACAAAATATATGTTTTTGCGGACACTATGAAACTTAGCCTGCAACAGCTGGGACACCAGATTCAGGGTATTGCTATTTTGGCAATTGAATTTCACCCCACAACAAAATATATCCTTTGCAGGACACAATGAAACTTGGCCAGCCACAGCTCAAACCACTGTTTTATGGTATTGCTACTTTGGCAATTGAATTTCAGCCCAGAACAAAATATATGTTTATGCGGACACTATGAAACTTGGCCTGCAAAAGCTGGGACACCAGATTCAGGCTATTGCTATTTTGGCAATTACATTTCACCCCAGAACAAAATATATGTTTTTGCGGACACTATGAAACTTGGCCTGCAACAGCTGGGACACCAGATTCAGGGTATTGCTATTTTGGCAATTGAATTTCACCCCACAACAAAATATATCCTTTGCAGGACACAATGAAACTTGGCCAGCCACAGCTCAAACCACTGATTTATGGTATTGCTATTTTGGCAATTGAATTTCACCCCAAAACAAAATATATGTTTTTGCGGACACTATGAAACTTGGCCTGCAACAGCTGGGACACCAGATTCAGGGTATTGCTATTTTGGCAATTGAATTTCACCCCACAACAAAATATATCCTTTGCAGGACACAATGAAACTTGGCCAGCCACAGCTCAAACCACTGTTTTATGGTATTGCTATTTTGGCAATTGAATTTCAACCCAGAACAAAATATATGTTTTTGCGGACACTATGAAACTTGGCCTGCAACAGCTGGGACACCAGATTCAGGGTATTGCTATTTTGGCAATTGAATTTCACCCCACAACAAAATATATCCTTTGCAGGACACAATGAAACTTGGCCAGCAACAGCTCAAACCACTGATTTATGGTATTGCTATTTTGGCAATTGAATTTCACCCCAGAACAAAATATATGTTTTTGAGGACACTATGAATCTTGGCCAGCCAATAGCTGAAACCATTGATTTATGGTATTGCTATTTTGGCAATTGAATTTCACCCCAGAACAATATATATGTTTTTGCGGACACTATGAAACTTGGCCTGCAACAGCTGGGACACCAGATTCATGGTATTGCTATTTTGGCAATTGAATTTCACCCCAGAACAAAATATATGTTTTTGCGGACACTATGAAACTTGGCCAGCCACAGCTCAAACCACTGATTTATGGTATTGCTATTTTGGCAATTGAATTTCACCCCAGAATAAAATTTATGTTTTTGTGGACACTAGGAAACTTGGCCAGCCACAGCTGAAACCACTGATTTATGATATTGCTGTTTTGGCAATTGAATTTCACCACAGAAAATAATCTATCCTTTGCCAGACAGCAGATATTATTATTCTTGGCTAGCTGAAGCTGAAACACCAGATTTAGGGGATTGGTATTTGGGCAATTGTATTTAACCCCTTAATAAAATATAGAAATTGCTATCCTGAGTTTCTAATGGTGACAATTAGCACAGCCAAGCCCCTGATGTAGGATATAGCAAAAAACAACTAGTCTTGATGGATTGATGGACTTGGAAGCAGCTTGTTCTGGTGCACCACAAGTCACAAAATGGCCGCCGATCACCCCAGAAAATAAGTGACAGAAAAACGCTCTGTGCAGCCTAAAAACCAGTGAGCAAGTAACTAGCAGAAGTTCAATCATTCACAGCTGTAGATCGATCCGTTTATTAGGTGCTGTTGCTGACTTTTCCCTGCCTAATCTCGCCCTCACAGAAGCTGCGTCCTCTCCCTATACTAATCAGAACAGTGTGACGTGCGGCGCTACGTGACTCCAGCTTAAATAGAGGCTGGGTCACATGCTGCACTTGGCCAATCACAGCCATGCCCTTAGTAGGCATGGCTGTGATGGGCTCTTAGGGCAAGAAGTAAAATGCTAGCTGATTGGCTGCTGTGCAGCCCTTCAGAAAGCGGGAAGTAATTGCCGAACAACGAACCCGAATCCCAAATTTTTTGAAAATGTTCGGGTTCGGGTCCGTGTCCTGGACACCCCAAAATTCGGTACGAACCCGAACTATGCTCGAACTGTTCTCTCAACACTAATCACCCACCACTGGAGAAGGCCACTTTCAGTTATTTAGGCCCCAGCACCCAGACAGAGGAGAGAGGTCCCACAACAGGGAATCATGCGTCATATTACCCACCACTGGAGAAGGCCACTTTCAGTTATTTAGGCCCCAGCACCCAGACAGAGGAGAGAGGTCCCACAGCAGAGTATCATGCGTCATATTACTCACCACTGAAGAAGGCCACTTTCAGTTATTTAGGCCCCAGCACCCAGACAGAGGAGAGAGGTCCCACAGCAAGGAATCATGTGTCATATCACCCACCACTGGAGAAGGCCACTTTCAATTATTTAGGCCCCAGCACCCAGACAGAGGGGAGAGATCCCACAGCAGAGAATCATGCGTCATATTACCCACCACTGGAGAAGGCCACTTTCAGTTATTTAGGCCCCAGCACCCAGACAGAGGAGAGAGGTCCCACAGCAGAGAATCATGTGTCATATTACCCACCACTGGAGAAGGCCACTTTTAGTTATTTGGGCCACAGCACCCAGACAAAGGAGAGAGGTCCCATAGCACAGAATGAAGTTTCATATCACCCACCACTGGAGAAGGCCACTTTCAGTTATTTCGGCCCCAGCACCCAGACAGAGGAGAGGTTCATTCATCTTTGGGTTGCACCGCAAGATCATGGTAAAGTTATAAAAATGAGGATTCAATAAAGAAGTGCCCTGGAGTACAATAATACATGGTTGAGGGGGAGGCAGTTATAAATGTCTATTCTGCACAAGGGAGGCACAGGTCCTGTGGGATCCGTGCCTGGTTCATTTTAATGAACATCAGCTTGTCCACGTTGGCTGTGGACAGGCGGCTGCGTTTGTCAGTAATGACGCCCCCTGCTGTGCTGAATACACGTCCAGACAAAACGCTGGCCGCCGGGCAGGCCAGCACCTCCAAGGCATAAAATGCTAACTCTGGCCACATGGACAATTTGGACACCCAGAAGTTGAATGGGGCCGAACCATCAGTCAGTACGTGGAGGGGTGTGCAGACGTACTGTTCAACCATGTTAGTGAAATGCTGCCTCCTGCTCACACGTTCCGTATCAGGTGATGGTGCAGTTAGCTGTGGCGTGGAGACAAAACTTTTCCACATTTCTGCCATGCTAACCCTGCCCTCAGAGGACCTGGCCATGACACTGCTGCGTTGGCGCCCTCTTGCTCCTCCTCTGCCTTCGACTTGGGCTTCCACCTGTTCCCCTGTGACATTTGGGAATGCTCTCAGGAGCGCGTCTACCAGCGTGCGCTTGTACTCGCGCATCTTCCTATCACGCTCCAGTGCAGGAAGTAAGGTGGCCACATTGTCTTTGTACCGGGGATCCAGCAGGGTGGCAACCCAGTAGTCCACACACGTTAAAATGTGGGCAACTCTGCTGTCGTTGCGCAGGCACTGCAGCATGTAGTCGCTCATGTGTGACAGGCTCCACAGAGGTAAGGACAAGCTGTCCTCTGTGGGAGGTGTATCAACATCATCCTCCGTATCCCCCAAGCCACGCACCAGTGATGGGCCTGAGCAGTGTCGGATGCCACCCAGCTGTGAACCTGCTTCATCCTCATCCTCCTCCACCTCCTCCTCATCCTCCTCGTCCTCCAGTAGTGGGCCCTGGCTGGCCACATTTGTACCTGGCCTCTGCTGTTGCAAAAAACCTCCCTCTGAACCACTTCTAACAGACTGGCCTGAAAGTGCTAAAAATGACCCCTCATCCTCCTCCTCCTGGGCCACCTCCTCTTCCATCATCGCCCTAAGCGTTTTCTCAAGGAGACATAGAAGTGGTATTGTAACCCTGATAACGGTGTCATCGCCACTGGCCATGTTGGTGGAGTACTCGAAACAGTGCAACAGGGCACACAGGTCTCGCATGGAGGCCTAATAATTGGTGGTGAAGTGGTGCTGTTCCGCAGTGCGACTGACGCGTGCGTGCTGCTGCTGAAACTCCACTATGGCCTGCTGCTGCTCGCACAGTCTCTCCAGCATGTGCAAGGTGTAGTTACACCTGCTGGGCACGTCGCATATGAGGCGGTGAGCGTGAAGGCCGAAGTTCCGCTGTAGCGCAGACAGGCGAGCAGCGGCAGGATGTGAACGCCGGAAGCGCGCACAGACGGCCCGCACTTTATGCAGCAGCTCGGACATGTCGGGGTAGTCATGAATGAACTTCTGCACCACCAAATTCAGCACATGCGCCAGGCAAGGGATGTGCGTCAAACCGGCTAGTCCCAGAGCTGCGACGAGATTTTGTCCGTTATCGCACACCACCAGGCCGGGCTTGAGGCCAACTGGCAGAAACCACTCGTCGGTCTGTTGTTCAATTCCCCGCCACAACTCCTGCGCGGTGTGGAGCCTGTCCCCCAAACATATGAGTTTCAGAATGGCCTGCTGACGTTTACCCCGGGCTGTGCTGAAGTTGGTGGTGAAGGTGTGTGGCTGACTGGATGAGCTGGTGGAAGCAGAGGAGGAGGAAGCCGAGTAGGAGGAGGAGGCTACAGGAAAAAAAAAAATTATGCCCTACGATCCTTGGCGGCGGAAGGACGTGCGCCAAGGAACTCTCCAACTGGGGCCCAGCCGCCACTACATTTACCCGGTGTGCAGTTAGAGAGATATAGCGTCCTTAGCCGTGCATACTGGTCCACGTATCTGTGGTTAGGTGGACCTTGCCACAGATGGCGTTGCGCAGTGCACACTTGATTTTATCGGATACTTGGTTGTGCAGGGAAGGCACGGCTGTCTTGGAGAAGTAGTGGCGGCTGGGAACAACATACTGTGGCCATGGACATCAGCTGTTTGAAGCTGTCTGTGTCCACCAGCCTGAATGACAGCATTTCAAAGGCCAGTAGTTTAGAAATGCTGGCATTCAGGCCCAGGGCTCGAGGGTGGCTAGGTAGGAATTTACGCTTTCTCTCCAAGGTGAACGCTTCCGTGTGACATGGAGGAAATGCTTGGTGACGCAGGTGGTGGTGTCGGTGGCACATCCTCTGTTTGGTGGGCGGCAGGTGCCAACATTGCTCCCGAGGCGGAGGAAGAGGCCGAGGCAGCAGCAGAAGAGGGAGCAGGGGGAGCCAGAGTGAGTTCCTTGCTTTTAAGGTGTTTACTCCACTGCAGTTCATGCTTTGCATGTAGATGCCTGGTCATGCAGGTTGTGCTAAGGTTCAGAACGTTAATGCCTCGCTTCAGGCTCTGATGGTACAGCGTGCAAACCACTCGGGTCTTGTCATCAGCACATTGTTTAAAGAAGCGCCATGCCAGGGAACTCCTTGAAGCTGCCTTTGGGGTGCTCGGTTCCTGGTGGCGGTGGCCAGTAGCAGGCAAACTCTTTTGAAGGTGGCTGTTCTGCTTTTGCCCCCTTCTCCCTCTTTTGCTACGCTGTTGGCTCGGTCTCACCACTGCCTCTTCCTCTGAACTATGAAAGTCAGTGGCACGACCTTCATTCCATGTGGGGTCTAGGACCTCATCGTCTCCTGCATCTTCTTCCACACAGTCTTCCTCCCTGACCTCCTGTTCGGTCTGCACACTGCAGAAAGACGCAGCAGTTGGCACCTGTGTTTCGTCATCATCAGAGACGTGCGGACTGCGATGAGATGGTATTACCATGTCCTCATCATCAGGAAACATCAGTGGTTGTGCATCAGTGCATTCTATGTCTTCCACCACTGGGGAAGGGCTAGGTGGATTCCCTTGGGAAACCTTGCCAGTAGAGTCTTCAAACAGCATAAGAGACTGCTACATAACTTGAGGCTCAGACAGTTTCCCTGATATGCATGGGGGTGATGTGACAGACTGATGGGCTTGGTTTTCAGGCGCCACGTGTGCGCTTTCTGCAGAAGTATGGGTGGAAGATAATGTTGTGAACGTGCTGGATCCACTGTTGCCCACCCAATTGACTAGCGCCTGTACCTGCTCAGGCCTTACCATCCTTAGAACGGCATTGGGCCCCACCAAATATCGCTTTAAATTCTTGCGGTTACTGGAACCTGAAGTAGTTGGTTCACTAGGACGTGTGGCTGTGGCAGAATGGCCACGTCCTCTCCCAGCACCAGAGGGTACACTAACACCACCACGACCGCGTCGGCATCCCTTACTAGATGTTTTCCTCATTGTTACCGTTCACCAAGCACCACAATAACAAAAAAAATATTTCACCCAATGTATTGATTTCAAATTCAGGCCTTTTTTTTACAGGCACCTACCACTATCTGCCTATTTATTTATGTAGCGTATTACACTAATCCAGGCACAGCAGTAACCACTGATTTAGGGGAATATCTCTTTTAGGGCTAGTATTTAGGCCCTGGATGAAAGGAATCCTTTTATGGACAGATTTAAATTAGGCCTACAACAGCTGGAACACCAGATTCAGGGTATTGCTATTTTGGCAATTGAATTTTACCCCAGAACAAAATATATAATTTGCAAGACACTATGAAACTTGGCCAGCCACAGCTGAAACCACTGATTTATGGTATTGCTATTTTGGCAATTGAATTTCACCCCAGAACAAAATATATGTTTTGGCGGACACTATTATAGTTTGCCAGCCACAGCAAAAACCACTGATTTATAGTATTGCTATTTTGGCAATTGAATTTCACCCCAGAACAAAATATATCCTTTGCAGGACACTATGAATCTTGGCCAGCCAGAGCTGAAAACATTGATTTATGGTATTGCTATTTTGGCAATTGAATTTCTCCCCAGAACAAAATATACCCTGTTACGGACAGATTTAAAATAGGCCTGCAACAGCTGGAACACCAGATTCAGGGTATTGCTATTTTGGCAATTGAATTTCACCCCAGAACAAAATATATCCTTTGCAGGAAACTATGAAACTTGGCCAGCCACAGCTGAAACCACTGATTTATGGTATTGATATTTTTGCAATTGAATTTCACCCCAGAACAAAATATATCCTTTGCAGGAAACTATGAAACTTGGCCAGTCACAGCTGAAACCACTGATTTATGGTATTGCTATTTTTGCAATTGAATTTCACCCCAGAACAAAATATCTGTTTTGGCTGACACTATTATAGTTTGCCAGCCACAGCTGAAACCACTGATTTATGGTATTGCTATTTTGGCAATTGAATTTCACCCCAGAACAAAATATACCCTGTTACAGACAGATTTAAACTAGGCCTGCAACAGCTGGAACACCAGATTTAGGGTATTGCTATTTTGGCAATGGACTTTTACCCCAGAACAAAATATATCCTTTGCAGGACACTATGAAACTTGGCCAGCCACAGATAAAACCACTAATTTATGGTATTGCTATTTTGACAATTGAATTTCACCCCAGAACAAAATATATGTTTTGGCTGACACTATTATTGTTTGCCAGCCAGTGCTAGGACACCAGATTTAGGGGATTGTTATTTTGGCAAATGAATTTCACCCCAGAACAAAATATATTCTTTGCAGGACACTATGAAACTTGGCCAGCCACAGCTGAAACCACTGATTTATAGTATTGCTATTTTGGCAATTGAATTTCACCCCAGAACAAAATATACCCTGTTACGGACAGATTTAAACTAGGCCTGCAACAGCTGGAACACCAGATTCAGGGTATTGCTATTTTGGCAATTGAATTTCACCCCAGAACAAAATATATTCTTTGCAGGACATTATGAAACTTGGCCAGCCACAGCTGAAACCTCTGATTTATGGTATTGCTATTTTGGCAATTGAATTTCACCCCAGAACAAAATATATGTTTTGGCGCACACTATTATAGTTTGCCAGCCAGAGCTGAAACCACTGATTTATGGTATTGCTATTTTGGCAATTGAATTTCACCCCAGAACAAAATATATCCTTTGCAGGACACTATGAAACTTGGCCAGCCACAGCTGAAACCACTGATTTATGGTATTGCTATTTGGGCAATTGAATTTAACCCCAGAACAAAATATATGTTTTGGCGGACACCATTATAGTTTGCCAGCCAGTGCTGGGATACCACATTTAGGGGATTGCTATTTTGGCAGTTGATTTTCACCCCAGAACAAAATTTGTGTTTTGGCGGACACAATTATAGTTTGCCAGCCACAGCTGAAACCACTAATTTATGGTATTGCTATTTTGGCAATTGAATTTCACCCCAGAACAAAATATACCCTGTTACAGACAGATTTAAACTAGGCCTGCAACAGCTGGAACACCAGATTCAGGGTATTGCTATTTTGGCAATTGAATTTCACCCCAGAACAAAATATATCCTTTGCAGGACACTATGAAACTTGGCCAGCCACAGCTGAAACCACTGATTTATGGTATTGCTATTTTTGCAATTGAATTTCACCCCAGAACAAAATATATGTTTTGGCGGACACTATTATTGTTTGCCAGCCAGTGATGGTACACCGGATTTAGGGGATTGCTAATTTGGCAATTGAATTTCACCCCAGAACAAAATATATGTTTTGGCGGACACTATCATAGTTTGCCAGCCACAGCTGTGACACCAGATTTATGGTTTTGCTATTTTGGCAATAGAATTTAACCCCAGAACAAAATATATGTTTTGGCGGACACTATTATAGTTTGCTAGCCAGTGCTGGGACACCAGATTTAGGGGATTGCTATTTTGACAATTGAATTTCACCACAGAAAATAATCTATCCTTTGCCAAACAGCAGACAGTATTATACTTGGCTAGCCAAAGCTGGAACACCAGATTTTGAGATGCTCAATGTAGCGTATTGGTTTCTGTGGGCACCATGACTTATGAAGGTACGATCTTAAAGATCCTCATCTGGGACATTTATGCACTAGATCACTGAAGTTTTATATTAGACTTATATATAGTTGATATATTCTATATGATGTATTCATTCAATGTATTCACAAGGATATAGATCATGTATTTTTTGATCCTGATTGCACATGTCACTTTTTGCACATGCACTTTGTTTACATTTGTTTGACACAAAAATCAGATGTACTGAATCAAATGATTATTGGTGCTGCACTGTGATTCGTTGTTCACTTTGGATATACCTTTATATGCTCTCATTTTCACTTTATCCATGCTTGAGGAAGGCTCATATGAGCCGAAACGTCACAATTTTGCCACCATGTGGGTGAATAAAGTTTTTATTTTTTTCACTATTTAGGTGTGCAGTCCAACTTTTTCATATATATATATATATATATATATATATATATATTAGGAAACAATGGCGGCACTGGAAAAAAAGAAAAATGGGTGCTATGTCCAGGGGTATAGCTGTTTACCCGGTACAATAGTCAGAGAAACGGACAGCACTCCAGGTAGAAAAACGCAGTGGTTTATTCACCCATGTGGTACAGTGAGGCAACGTTTCAGCTCATGCACATGCTTGAGAAAGGCTCTCTGTATGAGCCGAAACATTGCCTCACTGTACCACATGGCTGAATAAACCACTGCGTTTTTCTACATAAAAAAAGAGACTTCAACTATATAGGACTATTAATTAATAGTAAGTATTTCTCTTCAGCAGAAGTCTCATATTGTTTTTTTTTTTTAAAGTAACTGGCTATACAGCTATTATAGCTGAGGGGTTAAGTGCCTTGCCTCTAATGCAAAAGGTCATGAGTTTGAATCCAAGGAGAAATTTTCCTGAAATACAGGCTAAATTACATTTAAATACACTGGGTGTCCCCAAGCACTGACTCTATATATGGACATAGCTATATATGGAGTCAGATCAGGAACTCCTAAGTCGCGGACTCACACTGAGGGATTCCCCCTACTGTACTGTGATCTTCTGCATAGAAATAGAGGCTAGATTAGATTTAAATACACTGGGGTGTCCCCAAGCACTGACTCCATATATGGACATAGCTATAAATGGAGTCAGAGCATGCCGAACTAGAGTCCCGACACCCTCCCTTCTTCAGAGCAGGGGGTGCCTGGTTTAATGCTTGGGTTCTTCCATTGACTTCCATTATGTTACCGAGCATCCCGAAGTGTTCTACTACATTGGTGCTCGATCAACACTATTCAGGACTAGGCCATTTTTTGCAAATCTGACATTGTCACTTTATGTAGTGATAACTTTAAAATGCTTTTAGTTATCCATGCCATTCTAAGACTGTTTTCTCATCACATCTTGTACTTCATGGTAAATTTAAGTCAAAATATTTCATTTTTATTTATAAAAAATACTAAATGTACCAAAAATTTTAAAAAATTCACAATTTTCAAAATTACTATTGCTGTGCTTTTAAAACAGATAGTGATACCTCCTAAAATAGTTATTACTTTACATTTCCCATATGTTTACTTCATGTTTGGATCATTTTGTAAATTACATTTTCTTTTTTTGGGACAATAGAAGGCTTAGAAGTTTAGAAGCAATTCTTGAAATTTTTAGAAAATTTCCAAAACCCGCTTTTTAAGGACCAGTTCAAGTCTAAAGTCATTTAGTGAGGCTTACATAATAGAAGCCACCCATAAATGACCCCTTTTAAAAAAAAATACACCCCTCAAGGTATACAAAACTGATATTGCAAACTTTGGTAACCCTTTAGGTGATCCACAAAAATTAAAGTAAAATGTAGATCAAATTTCAGAATTTCATTTTTTTTGGCAGATTTTACATTTTCAAAACCCCAAAAATTGTATACTGATGTAGTACAACTGTTAGGCCTCAGCTACTTATATAGAATTACCAATACAAGACCTGTGCCATTTAAAACATAACTTTTTATGTTAACTAGTTAATGGTTAAAAACCGATGAAACCCAAAGTTAAGTGCTCTAATTAACAGTGATAAGAACTCAATAGATACCTGTAGACAGACAATCCTTATGGTACGTAGGAAGATGGAAAGATCTTACCCGGTCCCGGGATGTCAATCAGTCTGCTACGACCTTCTGTAGAAAAACAGATGGTTTTGATGGTGCAGTTAGTCTTGTATTACTGTGAAAGTAGGTTCATTTGGGACAGGGAGCTACATAGCCCTAGATTACACCCTAGATCTTGTATTGGGATAGGGGCTATTACTCCCCTGCCTATCAGTAATACAGAGCACCCGCCCGACAGAGGCGACCCAGTCAGGAACCTGTCCCTGTCGGGGCCTGATTCCCTAATTATGTCCCTCTCTAAAGTCCTATAATGTTTCGTCCCGTTGTGCAGGGACTCATCAGAAATGCCGTCTTAGAGAATCAACTAGAGTGGAAAAAGGGAACACAAAGCGGAAACTAAATCACAATTCGTTCTAAGTGAAGGATCACATTAAAACATGATCCACCTTTTACTAACCGCTTAATTGCTTAAAGATGCCCAGTAAATCAGCAGGTCCAATTATTGTGG
This sequence comes from Bufotes viridis, assembly GCA_033119425.1. Taxonomy (NCBI): domain Eukaryota; kingdom Metazoa; phylum Chordata; class Amphibia; order Anura; family Bufonidae; genus Bufotes; species Bufotes viridis. The sequence continues at coordinate 298,358,210 of CM065589.1, read as the reverse complement.
GGACGACTGTAGACAGTGGTCCGCGTCTCAAGAAAATGGTGAGGGGAAGTGTCACCCAACACCCACGTCTCACCGCCCGTATTTTTATCTCCGGATGGTAGCGCCGATTAATGCGCAGGGTTTCCTTTTAAATCCTCTGCTCTCAGAAGCACCCAGTGCCGGCTCCTCCACATTCCCCATGCGAGGGAACACATGTGGAGCACGCCATGAACACGCGCCCAGAGGAGGCGGGGGAAGCAGTCACATGACAATGGGGCAGGTCGGAGGTATGTGACGCTGTGAGATTTTACATTTTAATCCATTTTTCCAGTAACAAAGCAAGGGTTAACAGCCAAACAAAACTCAATATTTATTGCCCTGATTCTGTAGTTTACAGAAATACCCCCTATGTGGTCGTAAACTGCTGTATGGCCAAATGGCAGGGAACAGAAGGAAGGGAACACCATATGGTTTTTGGAGGGCAGATTTCACTGGGATAATTTTAAGTTGTCATGTCACATTTGAAGACCCTAGAGTAGAATCTCCCAAAATCTTACCCCATTTATGAAACTAAGGGATAAGGTGGCAGTTTTTTGGTACTATTTTAGGGTACATATGATTTTTGGTTGCTCTATATTGCACTTTTTGTGAGGCAAGGTAACAAAAAATAGCTGTTTTGGCACAGTTTTTATTTTTGTTATTTACAATGTTCATCTGACAGGTTAGATCATGTGGTATTTTTAAAGAGCAAGTTGTTATGGATGCGACAAATACCAAATATTTTGGTTGTTTGTTTCAGTTTTACAAAATATAGCATTTTTGAAAAAATATTATTTAGTGTCTCCATATTCTGAAAGCCATAGTCTGTGAAGGTTCACAGACTAACTGTCTGTGAAGTTTCTCATTTATCCAGGTATATCTGTAAAGATTTCTTGAAAACGTTGGAAGAACGAGTGAAACGTTTTCAAGAAATCTACAGCAAGTCCAGTTGCCTTGATTTATTCTTTACAGATATTCCAAAAACTAATTCTCTCCATCTGGAGACAAATCCTGTCAAGATTGATGCAAATGTGGTATCGGCTGCTTGTCGAGCCAGATACTTCTGGGGAACCTGCCTGGCATGAGCAGGCCTCTATTAACTACAGACAATGAGAAGACAAAGCTTCAAGATTGCTTGGAGCCCAGAAGAGTTGCAAAGTTCATCAAGATTCAAACCATAACTACCAGCCCCTGGTCTCTTCATCAGGGAAAACATCACGAGTTCCCAGTCATCATGGATGGGAAGGAGGACATGGCTTTCAACAGAGAAGTACAATGGTGGACGGCAAATATATTTTTATTTAGCCACTAATACATTGCAAACGGCTTCAGAATATATCACTGCACCTTAGAACGTCAATTTGGCCCACATTTTTTCCACTTGTGCTGGACGGCGAATATATTTTTATTTTGCCACTAATACACGGCATAAAGGGCTTCCGAATATATCAATGCCCCGCTGAGCGGCAAAGATATTTTTCTTTGTCCACTAATTCACAGAAAAAGGACTTTTGAACAGATAACTGCACAGCTGACCGGCATTTTTTTCTCCCACTAATACACGCAAAAAGTGCTTTAAAACAGATAACTGCACCGCTGAGCGACAAATATTCTTTTTTCCCCACTAAAACATGGAAAAAAGGGCTTTAAAACAGATAACTGCACCGTTAAGCGGCAAATATATTACTTTTTCCACTAATATACGACAAAAGGGCTGTAATTTTTGCGCTTCACCACACAACGGCTAATAAGCCCTTTTTCCCACTAATACAAGCCAAAAATGCTTTAGAAAATATAACTGCACCTCAAAAGGACAAATAAAATATAGAAATATTTCCTTGTAATAAACCCTGTTAATGTCTGTATCAAACTGCCCTTGCACCCTAATACGACATGTTTGCTGGAACTACAGAGCTGTATAATGGCAATTTGGATCCCCAGTCAGTGCAGCAACGTGTAATTGGATTGTTCCTATAAGGTCTCTTGCACACAAACGTTTTTTTCTTTTCCGTTTACACTCTTTTTCTGCGTTTCGTATACGGACCTTATACAGAACAATTCATTTCAATGGATCCACAAAAGATCTACAAAAAACGGAAGGTACTCCGCATGCCTTCCGTTTCCGTATTTCCATTTTGTTCAAAGATAGAACATGTCCTATTATTGTCCGCATAACGGACAAGGATAGTACTGTTCTATCAGGGGCCAGCTGTTCCGTTCTTCAAAAACGGAATGCACACGGATGCCACTTAGTACACATAACCGATGTAGAGGTAAGATAAACCTCACTGCCATCCATCAGTCACTAGGGACGCAGGTTGGGTAACACTATATGACCAACTGTGAGTAAAACTATATGGATTATCCTTAAAGATCTATCACTCTATTGAGCGTCTACCATATATTGTTACCACTGGTTACAGAAGCCTGCCTATACTACACCACCAATGTGGAATATATTATATGGGTCATTACTAGATCCACAATATGTAAGATAACGAACTGGTTTACACTATATCATCAATGGTGATTTTATTATATGGACTAATATTGAGTCTTTTGAGGAGAACTTTGAAATATATATCCAACAGGTGTTTTAAAAAGCATTTTCCCAAATCACAGCTAAATTAATCATCATTAATGCTATATACTGATGATCGATAATTACTACTGCTATATAATATAACATTGGGTATAGCTCTTTATATATGTTGTCTCTGTGGAACACGGCATACTGAGATATACATATATACATTGTTATATATATTGCTTCATATTGTAGTTAGAGTGAACTATTACCAGTATGGCACAGAAAAAGCCATTTGACTAAACCAGTGTTTCTCAACTCCAGTCCTCAGGGCCCACCTACAGGTCATGATTTGAGAATATCCCACAGAATGAGTACCTGAGGTGAGTCCTGATGCACTGACACTAAACACATCACCTGCTAAATACTAAGGAAATCCTGAAAACATGACCCGCAGGTGGGCCCTGAGGACTGGAATTGAGGAACACTGGACTAAACTAATCGCATTGTCTGTCTGTCAACCATACAGTACTCCTATATACTATATTCAAAAGTTTAGAGAAGGTCACATTATGTTCATCTGTAAAAGTTAGAGTGCATTTTTGGTTCATCCTGAGATTTCACCTACAAGCCAAATATCCCTAACTTTTTGTGAGAAGTGTATGTGCTTCCAGTTGTCTGCTAGCGCATCAACACAGGATATCTCAAAGTGGGTACTGAACATAGTAAAACATGTATTTTATGTTTCAAGTAACTCCTTTTCTGTTTTTCTTCTAATATGTTTTTCTGTGACACACACATCTTTTAACACCACATTTGTAAAATCCTGACACTAATAACAAAATTTTGTAGGGGTACGTTGTTGAACAAAACTCGTTTTCATCTCATTAGCCAGACTTCTTCACTTGTGGGGGCTGTGACATACATAGCTATGGCTAACGCACATTTAATACCGCACCGACACATGTCTCATGCTTTTCATATTCCAAAGCTTCCAAATATTGTCCCTTATCGAGGGAAGATGATGATTATAAACACACAGGCCCTAATTTATCATAACTTCACTCCAGAATTTTGTTATCATGAAGTCGCAAAATAGGGCTTTTGCGACTTTTATGCACTCGCTTGTGCAAAATGTAGCGATTTCGCAAAAATTTTGCGACTTTTTGCAATTACTTACCCAAAAGTTTGCAAGTTTTTCATTTTTACACCACTCACTCCAGTTTTGTAGCATGGGTGGGAAAAGTGGGTGTGTTTAGCTATGTTAATGAGTTTCACTCCAGATTTATCATTGCAGCTTTTTTGAAAAGTCGCAAATAAGTTGCAATCTTACTCCAGGAGGAGGATAGAGTGTTAGACCACATGCACACGGCTGTCCGTGTGGCGGCCAGGATGTATCGAGACCCATTCAACTTAAATGGGTACGTGATCTGTCACGTACCGTATAGAAATAGAACAGGTTCTATTTTTTTGCGGTGCAGAGGCACGGACAGAAACACCACGGAAACACTCCGCTCCATGCGTCTGTTCTGCACTGCACCACATCTTCCAGATTGTGGACACATTCAAGTGAATGGGTCCGCATCCGTGATGCGGGGTGCACACGGCCGGTGCCCATTTATTGCGGACCCGCCGTATGCCGTGTGCATGAGGCCTTAGGTTTAAGGATAAGACAAATTTATCAAACAACCTGTGACATTTGATAAATGTGGCACAAAGTACTCCAACAGAAAGTAGTGTGCTTTCAGGAAGCTGCTTTTGTGGTGCAGGCACAGTCCTCTCTCTCTGGCCATCAACTGCCCTGCTTCTCTCTATTGTACACCACATAATTCTTCTCTGGAATTCTAGCTTTTCCCTTCACTCTCCATGGCAATAAGGTTGAATGAGTTGTTTCCTGGCCATGCATTCTGTTATCGATTAGTGTTGACGCGAATATTCGAAGCGAATTTTTTAGCGAATATCGGCACTCAGCTAATTCGCGAATATTTCGAATATAGCGCTATAAATTCGCTATTTCGAATATTCGTTTTTTTTAGTTATATTTTTTCTTTCCTACTTCCCAAAAGTAGTTCTTACCTGTCCTGAGGATTCCTGGCTTCCTGGCTGCTCTAGTCAGTGCCCGTTGCCGCTTCTGCCGACTTCCGTGCTCATGTGGAGCGTCCCCATCCATGGGAGAATCTCCATATACTAAAATGTACTGTCGGATTTGAGGAATTACGTTGAAATCGCAATGCGATTAATTCAAGTTATATTAATCGCATTGCGATTACAACTTAGCACTGCTATCTTACATAGGCTAGAATTAACGAATATGGAGTATAGCTATGCACTAGCAGTGCTAAGTTGAAATCGCAATGCGAATACTTTAAGTTAAATTAATCGCATTGCGATTACTAACTTAGCACTGCTATCTTACATAGGCTAGAATTAACGAATATGGAGTATAGCTATGCACTAGCAGTGCTAAGTTGAAATCGCAATGCGAATACTTTAAGTTAAATTAATCGCATTGCGATTACAACTTAGCACTGCTATCTTACATAGGCTAGAATTAACGAATATGGAGTATAGCTAATGCTATGCACTAGCAGTGCTAAGTTGAAATCGCAATGCGAATACTTTAAGTTAAATTAATTGCATTGCGATTTCAACTTAGCACTGCTGCTATATTCCATATTCGTTAACTCGTTAATTCTAGCAAGCTGACCCATTATAAACCCAGCTCTAAGTTGAAATCGCAATGCGATTAATATAACTTGAATTAATCGCATTGCGATTTCAACGTAATTCCTCAAATCCGACAGTACATTTTAGTATATGGAGACGTTCCCATGGTGATGGGGACGCTCCATGAGCACAGAAGTTATGGTTGGCTTGGTAGAATTAGCGAATAGCGAATATGACGAATGTATTCGTCATATTCCTCAAAACGAAGATAACGAAGTATTCTACATCTTCGTTTTAGCTACCTATTCGATCTCGTCATCGTCAACTTCAGCTATTCAGCTAATTCTAGCAATCAAATAGGAAGGTTGACTTACCAGACAACTGTGTTAAATTCGCTATGCGATTTTTTTTTTTAATACAATAATTATATTACTTGATAAAATTATTATAAGTATTCTATTTATTAAAAAAAAAAAAATCGCATAGCGAATTTAACACAGCTGTCTCTATAGTCAACCTTCCTATTTGATTGCTAGAATTAGCGAAGTTGACGAATAGGTAGCTAAAACGAAGATGTAGAATACTTCGTTATCTTCGTTTTGAGGAATAGACGAATACATTCGTCATATTCGTCATCCTCGCTAATTCTAGATATGAAACCAATAGGAAAGTAGCCTTAAGTACAAATCGCAATATGCGATTATTTAAATCGCATGTTAATCGCGATAACTAGAAAAAATGATGAATATTCGATTTCGACGAATATGAAACGAATATTCATTCGAATATTCGCGAATTTCGTCGAAATCGAATATGGCACCTGCCGCTCATCACTATTATCGATGGCTGATGATGGATTGGAGGAGTCTGAGCAATAAGCTTGATTGATTTTTCACTGTTCCTGATAGATTTTTTCACCATCCCTGACTTCCTAAGATCATTTTCCTGGCAGACACCATAACACACAACCACCCTCATTCACAGCCCAGCATAGAATGGCGTTCTGCTCATTCTGCTAGGGCACCTTCCTACCTACTGCAGAATTGATTGTCTCATCCAGGCTCTCTGTGAGCCTGGGAGCCAATCAGGGCAAGCCCTTCCCTTCACCTTCTAGTGATTTTTTCCCGCTTACATGTGCCTATAAATGGGGCTATGGGCAGTTTTAGTGGATTCATCCAAGACGAACTCAGAAAGATTCAGGTTCTTCTGCAATCTGCAAAAATAGTAACATTTGGACTGAACTCAATTTGGTCCTAACTGGTTCACTCATCTTTACAGCAGGATAATGAATTTTATTTTACTGGAATATTAACACAGTAGTACAATGGTTTAAATTGAACCGGTGTATTAGCTCAGTAGTACAATGCGTTGAACTGCGTAATTTTAGATGGTACTAAAATTGCAATTGGTTTTCAGAAAGAAAGAATTGTGCAGTGTAGCCAGAGAAATGTATACTGCAGCACTGGGATTGCCTGGGAATATGGCTATAAAACACTTATGAACTTTAGAAAATTCATGTTTCGTTTTTTATTAGTTTTTTTAAGAAGGCTGGCTGCCGAAAAAATGATGTTTCTGTAGGGACTGCAGGATTTTGGTGATTGCAGTGCATTACAGTTAAAGATGTCCTGAACTATTCGCCGGCGAACGGTTGCCGGCGAACATAGCTTGTTCGCGTCCGCCACGGCGGGCGAACATATGCGATGTTCTACCCTATACTTTATCATTGAGCAAACTTTGACCATGTACCTCACAGTCAACAGACACATTCCAGCCAATCAGCATACCCTCCTATCAAAAAAGCAAGGACGGCATCCATCTTTGATTCATTCTGAAGCTGCAGTGTTAGTAGTTGTAATCGCAATGCGATTAATATAACCTGTATTAATCGCATTGCAAATTTAACTTAGAGCTGGGTTCCTAATGGTTGTATTGTTAGAATTATATAACGAAGATTGAGAATATAGCGCTATATTCGTTATATTTGTCTATTCTAGCAATACAACCTTTAGGAACTCAGATCTAAGTTGTAATCGCAATGCGATTAATATAACCTGTATTAATCGCATTGCGATTACAACCTAGATCTGAGTTCCTAATGGTTGTATTGCTAGAATATAACGAAGATTGAGAATATAGCGCTATATTCTCAATCTTCGTTATATTCTAGCGATACAACCATTAGAGACCCAGCTCTAAGTTGAATTCGCAATGCGATTAATGCAGGTTATATTAATCGCATTGCGAATTCAATTTACCAAATTTACCAAATTGAATACCAAATTGCAAAACTCCCATGGAAAATTACGTAGTTGACGCAGAGTGTGTTAAGTTGAATTCACAATGCGATTAATATAACCTGCATTAATCGCATTGCGAATTCAACTTCGAGCTGGGTACCTAATGGTTGAATTGCTAGAATATAACGAAGATTGAGAATATAGCGCTATATTCTTAATCTTTGTTATATAATCTTCGATGTCTAAGTACCGCCTATGTGACCACCTTGGAACATCCACTTTTGGCAGGGTTTACTGTAATCCTGCCCATTTTTGGCCCAGGACAACATAAATTTGCTGAGACTGCCACCAAATTTGAGAAAGTTCTCAACTATGAATCAGGGTAGGCCCCTCTCCTTCTCAGGGTCATGTGATCCTCCATCTTCATCCTACCTGACCAATTCCCTCCAATTTTCAAAGGCGTAGCTGTTTTGAGCAGTAGCTGTTTTGATCTGTTCAAAGCAAATCACCAAAACTTCTGATTTGTTTGGCAGCAGAATTGTTGTAAAATTTATAACAATCCGATTTGTTTAGAATAGATTCGCTCATCTGTAATATGTGTGTGTATTTTGTTCTTCACTTAGCTCATGACAGTTACACAGTACATTACTTTCTTCTGCCATATAAAATATGTTTTCAATCTCTGCTAAGATCCCAAAAGGTCTATATTGTATATCTTGCTGTCAAAAATTGCTAGATTGATCAATTTGATGTTAGTGGAAACAGACAAAGCAATGAAAAGTAGTGGATACTATTGTTTTTGGTAACTGAATAGTATTGCAGAATTTAGTTAGGATTGACTGTATTGATCTTTCTCATCCAGGGACACAAGCAAAGGTTTACTTCTTCCTATGAAGCAATAGTATTATTTTTCTTAATAGAAGAAAAACACTGCACAGTAAATTGACTGAATGTAACTTAAAAGAGTAGAAGCACTATTCTTATAAGAGTAGTATAGGCTTTACTACCACTAGACCTACAGTATAGTTTCCCAAAGCACATTGCTTAAAATATAAAAAGTTACTTGTAGAAGAGGCTTGTGTCTCAGAAAGTATTTTTCATTCAGCATCTCTTGCCATTTACCTTCCTCTTCTTTTTAAATACTAATTAATGAAGTTCCAAACTGGCTATACGTACTAAAATAAACCTATTCAGGAACTATATATGATACACTGTATCCAGTGTCAGACTGTTTCAGACTGAATTTAACCTACTGTGTTGTAAGGGTATTTTACATGCATAATTAAGTACTAATTGGTTCTGTCCCATTTAATTATGTCCCCTTTAATATCACCTTCTTTATTCTAAGTAATGATATTCCTAGTAATATAGTGAGTTCAGGATAGTTAGATAGCATACACAAATCCTCCAGTGTGCGGAGAAGGTCACATTCCTGAGTGATTTTCTGAGTCATGCATGCTACACACTTGACAACTTTAGGAGAAGGGGCTGAAAGGTATAAACCTGGTGCACTAAGATAGTTAATGGGAACTCCATTGAGAACACCATCTAGGTAGGATGTTGTAAGGTCACAATCCTTATCTTTTGCATCACCATAGGGTGTCAGCCATGTGCTACGACATGGCGGCAGCAGTCCTCCTCATATTTTATTGTGTAGACCAGTGGTGCACAACTTTTACTGGTTGGGGGCCATATTGCCAGACCAAACCAACGACGAGGGCCAAAATTAAAATTTAAAGGGGTATTAAAAACTGAAACACTTTATTTATGGCATATTAAACACACTGTATATACCATTAATGTTCCAGTTCCAGGACTTCCATCTAATGGGAGAAATACATGAAAAATACATGTGAGCAGCCACAAGACATAGACATACATGTCAGTTACCATATGGTTGGGGGCCTGCACAGAATGGTATCAAGGACCGCAGGTTGTGCACCCCTGGTGTAGACCATGTGATTGATTATTATTGATCCTACATGTGATTTGTCCATTTACACCTACTAAGGTTTGTTTCTAATTGCATTGTAATCTATGTTGTCCCTACGACACAGGCATAGGATATGTCATCAATAGAGTCTAATAGGATTTTTATGAAAGAATCCTTAAAAGGAATGTGCCATCAGAAAATTACCTATTGTTTAAATCACATTTTATGTTAAACATATTTTTAAATAGTTTTTGGTGGTTATTTTTAATTTTCCATGTCAATATCTATATTTAAAAAGCCATAAATTCCTTCAGTTTTCACACTGGCCACTAGACCTAATAAAAGGCGTCACTTGGTATCTTGGTATCTACAGACCACTTTACTGTAGTTATCTCCTTATCATTACAGGCAGGTTTAAAATTGCATATATCAACTGTGTGCATAGATTACACAGGATGACAAAAGGTGATTATCAAAGCTTATCTATTCCTTGCTGTAAAATTACCTTTGCACATATCACACAGCATGCCTATAAAACTTTCCCAAATGAGGCAATGAGATCAGCTCCAGACCATTGTGCCTATAGCCCATGTGGCTGCTAAAAAGCAAATGACCTTTAGTTTTAATCACATTTTAAAGTTAAACATAATTTTAAATAATTTTTGGTAATATATTTACTTTTCCATGTCAATATCTATATTTAAACAAAAACATAAAATCCTACAGTTTTTGAACAGGCCACTAAGGCTGAAAATAGGCACCACTAAATGGTCTGTATAGATCAATTTACTGCATTTATCTCCTTATCATTATAGGCATATATCACTTATGTGTAAAGATAACACTGGATCCATTCACAATAAGTGATTTTCAAAGCTAATCTATACTTTCCTTGTACAATATCCTCTGCACAGATCACAGAGTATGCCTAGAAAACTCTCCCATAGAAGTCAATGAGGTCATCTCCAGACCATTGCGTGTATGGCCCATGTGGTTGCCGTAAAACAATTATTTAGATGTTTTCTAAATGCTCTAATGATCATCTCAGGCAGGATGGCACCCCTATAATCAGGTTAAGGAAGTAGAATGAAAAAATCTGCAATCAGAAAATAAAAACAGGTTAGAAAAAAAGGTTGTGTTGCAATCTGGTTTTTATTGGCAGAAAAAAATTGACAAATTCTCTCCTGGTGAATTTTCTTAATGGTAATATGCTTGAGCAATTCTTAAATATATATCTTGCAACACCAAAAAAGACGTAGGGTAAAAGTTATAGGGTAAAAATATTCAAATACTAAAGTAGTCAACCAGGTTTAGAGCTGAACCCGGACATACCCATATTTTCACCTAGGCAGCCCCACTAATATGAGTATCGGAGCATTTTATTCAGCACAGTGCAAAGGCATTTTATGGAGATCAGCATTGAGCCAGGTGATGTCCACTGGCACTGATGGGCGGCTTTAAACCTGTAAAATGGCTAGGGTAGCGCTAAATCCGGCCCATCAGAGCTGGTGACATCACCAAATACACTGCTGAGCGGAAGCCTCCGCCTGGCAGTGTGTGGAGTTAAACAAACAAGCCCTTGTCCTGCGCGATCCAGCACATGGCAAGGAGAGCATAGGTGCATTAAATGCTCCGATGCTCATAATTAGTGGGACTACCTAGGTAAAAATATGGGTATGTCCAGGTTCAGCTCTGAACCCAGACAACCCCTTTAATTATATGCATATTAAAAGGGTTTTCAAAGATCAGTATCTGATCAGTGGGGTCCGACCTTCTCGCAGCTTACCAAGCACAGCACCGTACATTGTATAATGGCTGTGCTTGGTATTGCAGCTTAGCCCCATTCACTTGTCAATAACTAAAGACAATTACAAAGGAATTATCAAATGAAAATGTCAGATTAAACGCAGAGTCAAAGTAAACTCTCCATTAAATTTTACCTGTCCAAGGAAGAAGTACTGCGGCGACTTAAAAAGATTAAGTAGGCAAATCTCTGGGTCCAGATGGTATGCGCCCCTATATGCTCAGAGAATTTAATAATGTAATAGACAGAACCTTATTCATGATATTTAAGGACTCTATAAAACAGGGGGTGTTCCACACTGGTGGTACTTAGCAAACGGGGTGCCAATATTCAAAAACAGTCCAAACCTGAGTCCGGAAAGTCTAACATCTGTTATGCGTAAAATCTTAGAAAATTTTCTAACAGATGGTATCCCTGAGAATTTCAGTGAAAATAAGTATATAACACCATATCGGCTCAGGTTTATGAAGAATCAGTCCTGTCAAAACAATCTAATTAGTGTCTATGAGGAGGTAAATTCTAGACTGGACAGGGGTGAGTCAATGGATGTGTATGTGGGTGACTGGCTCAGTCATAGAAAACAGAGAGTGGTTATTAATGGTACATACTCCGATGGGATCACTGTTACTAGTGGGGTACCACAGTATAGTGCCTACTTCTCTTAAATATATTAATGATCTTCTACAGCAGTGTTCCTCCACTACTCAGGCCCACCTGATGGTCATGATTTGAGAATATTCCACAATAAATACCTGTGGTAAGTCCTGATGCATTGACAATAATGATATCACTTGCTCAATACTAAGGAAATCTTGAAAACATGACTGACAGGTGGGCCCTGAGGACTATCTAGAGCTGAGGAACACTGTTGTAGAGGGATGTACAGTAAAATATGATTTTTTAGATAACACTAAACCGTGTAAAGTCATTAACATAAAAGAGGACAGTATACTGCTATAGATGGATCTGATAGATTGGAGGCTTGGGCGAGAAGTGGCAGATGAGGTTTAACACTGACAAATGTAAGGTTATGCACATGGGAAGGAATAATACTGACATGGAGAAGGACTTAGGAATTTTAGTTGACAATAAACTTAACTGTAGGACCCAGTGTCGGGTGAATGCTGCCAAGTCCATTAGGATTATGGGTTGCATCAAAGGGGCATTGATACATGTGACAAGAACATAGTTCTGCCACTTTAGAAGTCATTGGTCAGACAGCACATAGAGTACTGTGTACAATTCTGGGGTCCTTTGAACAAGAAAGACATAGCAGAGCTGGAGAGAGTTCAGAGGAGGGCAACTAAAGTGATAACTGGAATGGGTGGACTACAGTACCCTGAAAGATTATCAAAAGTAGGGTTATTCACTTTAGAAAAAAGATGACTAAGGGAAGATCTAATAAGTATGTATATCAGGGTGGGGTCAGTACAGAGATCTCACATCATTTATTTAACCCCAGGACTGACTGTGACGAGGGGACCTGCTTTGCGTCTGGAGGAAAGAAGGTTTGTACACAAACATAAGAGAGGATTCTTTACAGTAAGAGCAGTGAGACTATGGAACTCTGGACTGTAATATTACAGGTTATAGTTATTAGATTTCTGGAGTGCAATAATTTCGGATGAGCGAATCGACTTTGGATGTTTTGCATACAGCTTCATTAGAATACTGTACGGAGCAAGCGCTCCATACAGTATTAAAAATATTGGCTCCTATAAGCCTTTGGGTAATAACTTCAGAAATTAATTTCTACTCTAAAAACATTTTACCAAACTCGGGTTTGGTTCCAAGGTACCACTTCGTGAAGTAATAACTTCAGCTGATAGGAGCCAAGACATTTTAATACTGTACAGAGAGCTCGCTCCGTACAGTATTCTAACAAGTTTTATGCAAATCGACTTCTGATGTTTCGTACAAAGTAGATTTGCTCATCCCTATTAATAATATTACAGGTTATAATTATTCGATTTCTAGAGAGGTTTATTAATCCAGGGAGTTATTCGGGAAGGAATTTTTGTCCCTCTAAAATGAGGAAAATTGTCTTCTATCTCATGTTTTTGTTTTGTTTTTGCCTTCCTCTGGATCAACTTTTCAGGATAACAGGCTGAACTGGATGAATGTAAGCCATTATGTAAATCAAAGAAGTAGCAGGTGTCGCTAACATCTGCAGATCATCAAATTTCAAGCAGCTAGATCTAATCTGTGGTATGTGGATGGGGCATAAAAGCTAGTATGTGGATGGGGCATAAGTTTTTTAGTCTTACGTAAACTCAAAAATCGTATTGTCATGTTGAATGACAGCAAGAATTTGACAGAGATGAACATTCATTACTCCAATTGATCTGCTAGATTTATTTAAAGCTGGCTGCTCAGGGGCATGTCTCTTTTCAGAGGGCATATCCTTTCTCCTGCACCTGGTTGCAGTTGAAGGATGGTGCTGGACATGTGCTCCTGTCTCAGTAAGCTGGACAAAGAATTTAGAAAAAGATCAAACAGCAGGTGGCGCTAACCAGCTAGATTTCAGTAAATAACTCAGCGACTATACTACATTTTTATTATATGCAATTTCAAATGTATTCAGATCCAGTTGCTGGCTTGAAAACTGCAATCCAGACCATAATTTATAAAATGTTCAACATGTACACTTTAAAAAATGTTTATTTTCCCAGGCGTAAAATTTATAATGTTAACAAAAAGTCCCCTGCTGATTCTATTGGGAGGCATTTGTGTGTCCAGCTAATGTGCTTTAGTGAACATACACTTTTGCCTGTCTCTCTCTGCTTCTCAAAGAGATAATAAGCAAGCACAATTCCAGTAATGCTGTTTTATACTTACTTACTTATACCTAGATTAGCTAGAGGTATAAACATTTTTTTCCTTCATATACAAGCTACCCAGCCCTGTCAAAAAAACAAAAACAAAACACAACACTAGAAGAAAGGGGAGAGAAGAAAAGAAAAATGAAAATAGTAGATAATCAGAATGCCATGATTCAAGCTTCTGGAATTATGACATCTCCATATCTTATTAAATATGCCTATTTTATTTGCTGCCATAAAATATACTTTCTCTTATGACTGTATTGGAATGGTCATATTGGAATGGACTTTTCACAGATTTATTTTCTTTGCTGCATATGATCTTAACTAGGGATGAATAATCCTGTAAATCTGCACGCACTATTGTGCATCTCATAGTGTATTTCTGTCCATAAAGGGTATGCTACACTCAAGGTGTATATACAAGTGCTGAGAGGGTCATCCTCAATAACTTTACATGCTACCGTGCATCTTCCATTGTATTTCTGTCCGTTAAAGGGTATATTACACAGTGTTAAAAGACAATTGCTGAAGGCATATTCCTACATATTTTTCTCATGCTACTGTGCATCTCCAAGTGTAAATTTGTCCATAAAGGATACCTTTCATCCAGGGCCTAAATACTAGCCCTAAAAGAGATATTCCCTAAATCAGTGGTTACTGCTGTGCCTGGATTAGTGCAATACGCTACATAAATAAATAGGCAGATAGTGATAGGTGCCTGTAAAAAAGGCCTGAATTTGAAATCAATACATTGGGCCAAATATTTTTTTCATATTGTGGTGCTTGGTGAACGGTAACAATGAGGAAAACATCTAGTAAGGGACGCGGTCGTGGTGGTGTTAGTGGACCCTCTGGTGCTGGAAGAGGACGTGGCCATTCTGCCACAGCCACACGTCCTAGTGAACCAACTACCTCAGGTCCCAGTACCCGACATAATTTACAGTGATATTTGGTGGGGCCCAATGCCGTTCTAAGGATGGTAAGGCCTGAGCAAGTACAGGCGCTAGTCAATTGGGTGGCCGGCAGTGGATCCAACACATTCACAACAACAGGTAGCGCCTGAAAACCAAGTCCATCAGTCTGTCACATCACCCCCATGCATATCAGGGAAACTGTCTGAGCCTCAAGTTATGTAGCAGTCTCTTATGCTGTTTGAAGACACTGCTGGCAAGGTTTCCCAAGGGAATCCACCTAGCCCTTCCCCAGTGGTGGAAGACATAGAATGCACTGATGCACAACCACTTATGTTTCCTGATGATGAGGACATGGGAATACCACCTCATCGGAGTCCGCACGTCTCTGAGGATGATGAAACACAGGTGCCAATTGCTGCGTTTTTTTGCAGTGTGCAGACCGAACAGGAGGTCAGGGAGGAAGACTGTGTGGAAGACGATGCAGGGGACGATGAGGTCCTAGACTCCAAATGGAATGAAGATCGTGCCACTGACTTTCATAGTTCAGAGGAAGAGGCAGTGGTGAGACCGAAGCCAACAGCGTAGCAAAGAGGAGCAGGGGCAAAAGCAGAACAGCCGCTGCCAAGAGAGTTCGCCTGCTACTGGCCACCGCCACCAGGGACCAAGCAGCACCCCAAAGGCAGCTTCAAGGAGTTCCCTGGCATGGCACTTCTTTAAACAATGTGCTGACGACAAAACCCGAGTGGATTGCATGCTGTGTTATCAGAGCCTGAAGCGAGGCATTAACGTTTCAGACCTTAGCACAACCTGCATGACCAGGCATCTACATGCAAAGCATGAACTGCAGTGGAGTAAACACCTTAACCACTTCAGCCCCCCTAGCTTAAACACCCTTAATGACCAGGCCACTTTTTATAATTCTGTACTACACTTATTTCACCGTTTATTGCTCCGTCATGCAACTTACCACCCAAATGAATTTTACCTCCTTTTCTTCTCACTAATAGAGCTTTCATTTGGTGCTATTTCATTGTTGCTGACATTTTAAATTTTTTTTTAATTTTGCTTTTTTTGACAAATTTTTTGCAAAAAAATGACATTTTTCACTTTCTGTTGGAAAATTTGTCAAATAAAACTACATTTCTCTATAAATTTTTCTCTAAATTTATTGTTCTACATGTCTTTGATAAAAAAAAAAATGCAATAAGTGGATATTTATTGGTTTAGGTAAAAGTTATAGCTTTTACACACTATGGTGCAAAAAAGTGAATTTCCGTACTTTGACTTTCTAAGCACCTGTCCTGTTTCCTAACGTACTACAATGCCCAGACAGTAGAAACACCCCATAAATGACCCCATTTCGGAAAGTAGACACCCTAAGGTATTCGCTGAGGGCATAGTAAGTTCATGGAAGTTTTTATTTTTTGTCACAAGTTAGCGGAAATGGATTTTTTTTTTCAAAAAATTTCATTTTCCGCAAACTTGTGACAAAAAATAAAAACTTCCATGAACTCACTATGCCCATCAGCGAATACCTTAGGGTGTTACTTTCCGAAATGGGGTCACTTTTGGGGTATTTTTACAGCCCTGGCCTTTTAGGGGCCCCTAAAGTGTGAGAATCCAAATGCGTAAAAATGCCCTGTGAAATCCTAAAGGTACTCATTGGAATTAGGGCCCCTTTGCGCATCTTGGCTGCAAAAAAGTGTCACACATGTGATATCGCAATACTCAGGAGAAGTAGGGCAATGTGTTTTGGAGTGAATTTTTACATATACCCATGTTGGGTGAGAGAAATATCTCTGTAAATTGACAACTTTGTATACATTTTTTTTAAAAAGTTGTCGTTTACAGCGATATTTCTCACACAACGTATGGGTATATATATGAAAATACACCCCAAAACGCTTTGCCCTACTTCTCCTGAGTCCGGCGATACTCCATGTGTGTCACTTTTGCAGCAAATGCAAGGGCCTAAGCAATGAGTACCTTTGAAGCCTTTCACACGGGCGAGTTTTCCGCGCGGGTGCAATGCGTGATATGAACGCATTGCACCCGCACTGAATCCTGACCCATTCATTTCAATGGGTCTGTGTACATGAGCGTTTTTTTTCACGCATCACTTGTGCGTTGCGTGAAAATCGCAGCATGTTCTATATTCTGCGTTTTTCACGCAGCCCTAGCCCCATAGAAGTGAATGGGGCTGCGTGAAAAACGTATTGCATCCGCAAGCAAGTGCGGGTGCGTTGCGTTTTTCACTGATGGTTGCTAGGTGATGTTGTTTGTAAACCTTCAGTTTTTTATCACGCGCGTGAAAAACGCATCAAAACGCATTGCACCCGCGCGGAAAAAACTGAACAACTGAACGCAATCGCAGGCAAAACTCAATGGCTTTGCCTGTGAAAACGCTCAGTTTTCACTGAACGCATCCGCAACGCATCCGGACCTAATCCGGACACGCTCGTGTGAAAGAGGCCTTAGGATTTCACAGGGCAATTTTACGCATTTGGATTCTAAACTACTTCTCACGCTTTAGGGGCCCCTAAGGCCCCTTTCACACGAGCGAGTTTTCCGCGTGGGTGCAATGCGTGACATGAACGCATAGCATCCGCACTGAATCCTGATCCATTCATTTTAATGGGTCTGTGTACATGAGCGTTTTTTTTCACGCATCACTTATGCGTTGCGTGAAAATCGCAGCATGTTCTATATTCTGCGTTTTTCACGCAGCCCTAGCCCCATAGAAGTGAATGGGGCTGTGTGAAAAACGCATTGCATCCGCAAGCAAGTGCGGGTGCGTTGCGTTTTTTACTGATGGTTGCTAGGAGATGTTGTTTGTAAACCTTCAGTTTTTTATCACGCAGCGTGAAAAACGCATCAAAACGCATTGCACCCGCGCGGAAAAAACTGAACAACTGAACGCAATCGCAGGCAAAACTGAATGGCTTTGCCTGTGAAATCGCACAGTTTTCACTGAACGCATCCGCAACGCATCCGGACCTAATCCGGACACGCTCGTGTGAAAGAGGCCTAAAATGCCGGGACAGTAAAAATACCACACAAGTGACCCTATTCCGGAAAGTAAACACCCTAAGGTATTCGCTGATGGGCATAGTGAGTTCATGGAAGTTTTTATTTTTTGTCACAAGTTAGCAAAATTGTTTTTTTTTTTTTTTTTTCTTACAAAGTCTCATATTCCACTAACTTGTGACAAAAAATAAAATTTTACATGAACTCATCATACCCCTCACGGAATACCTTGGGGTGTCTACTTTCTAAAATGGGGTCACTTGTGGGGTATTTTTACTGCCCTGGCATTTTAGGGGCCCCTAAACGTGAGAAGCAGTTTGGAATCCAAATGCGTAAAAATGTCCTGTGAAATTCTAAAGGTACTCATTGGATTTCGGGCCCCTTTGCGCATCTTGGCTGCAAAAAAGTGCCACACGTGGTATCGCCGTACTCGGCAGAAGTAGGGCAATGTGTTTTCGGATGTATTTTTACATATACCCATACTGGGTGTGAAAAATATCTCTGTAAATGACAACTTTTTCTATTTTTTTATACAAAGATATTTCTCTCACCCAGCATGGGTATATGTTAAAATACACCCAAAACACATTGCCCTACTTCTCCTGAGTACGGCGATACCACATGCGTGCCACTTTTTTGCAGCCAAGATGCGCAAAAGGGCCCCAATTCCAATGAGTACCTTTTAGGATGGCATTTTTACGCATTTTTCTTCTCGCGCTTTAGGGCCCCTAAAATGCCAGGGCAGTATAAATACACCAAATGTGACCCCATTTTAGAAAGAAGACACCCCAAGGTATTATGTGAGGGGCTTGGTGAGTTCATAGAAGATTTTTTTTTTTTGCACAAGTTAGCGGAATTTGATTTTTTTTGTTTTTTCTCACAAAGTCTCCCTTTCTGCTAACTTGTGACAAAAAATTCAATCTTTCATGGACTTAATATGCCCTTCAGTGAATACCTTGGAGTATCTTCATTCAAAAATGGGGTCACATGTGATGTGTTTGTACTGCCATGGCATTTCAGGGTCTCCGCAATCATTACACGTATGGCCAGCATTAGGAGTTTCTGCTATTCTCCTTATATTGAGCATAAGGGTAATGAGATTTTTTTTTTCCGTTCAGCCTCTGGGCTGAAAGAAAAAATGAACGGCACAGATTTCTCCATTCGCATCGATCGATGTGGATGAAAAAATCTCTGCCAAAAAATATGCAAGAAAAAAAGAGGGGCCTGGTGATTGCCAGGACATAGGGGCTCCGCCCAAACATCCATACCCACTTCAGCTCCTATGTCCTGGCAAACGTGATTTCTCCATTCACATCGATCAATCGATCGTTGTGGAGGAAGACATCTTTGCCAGATTTTTGATACAAAGTGTTTGCCAAAGCATATGAACTCCAACACCTCTCCTCAGCTCATATGCCTGGGCAAACGTACCTGTACTGCAGAGGAGAAATCTCGTCTTGCAGCGCCGCATACACCGACTTCACGTGTCTTCTGACAGCAGCGCAATGCTTCTCTCAGAATTCACATCAGCGCTGCAGCGTTTTCATTGGTTGGTCCATTGGTCTACCTGGAAAATAAAGGGTGGTTAGAGGGGAAAAAGAAGAAAAAACAGGCAGCGTTACAAACATTATAAAACATGAATAAAACCTGAACATGAATAAAACCTGAACTTTTAAAATCTGAACTAACTCAAAAAAAAAATTCTTGCTACCTGTTTAATTTTTTTTTTTTAACCATTTCACTCTTTATTTTCCTAGCAGAAACCTCTCCTTTCCCATGGGACAATGTGTAAAGTGTAAATCACACAGATATGGTGCGAAGTACATTATGCACTTTATCCCAAGTGAAAGGAGAGGTTTCACATATCTGCAGTAGCACAGCAGCACCCCTATGTGTTAGGGTCTCTCAAAACCTAGTATCCTGAGAGACCCTAGAGCCTGAGTGGAAAAAACTACCTGTGTCGTGCTGTCCCTATATCCATAAGTGTACCTGAGTGTGGTACTTCCGGAAACACTCCCCTAGGCATAGGGCAGGGTGGTCAGGACAGTCAGGACAGAAATAGCGGGTGTCACGCCTTATTCCACTCCTGCTACAGACACAACATTTTTTTCAGGGTGGCGGTTGGGTTGAGGTACCGGTAACGACACTGGGGAAGTGTCGCTCGTGTAGACTGCTCACTACACTGGTGGTTGGGGCCACGGAATCTCCTGGATACAGGAGGTTCTCGATGATCTCTTCCTGAAATTTGAGGAAGGATCCTGTTCTCCCAGCCTTACTGTAGAGAACAAAACTATTATATAGAGCCAATTGAATTAAATATACAGACACCTTCTTATACCAGCGTCTGGTGCGTCGGGAAATCAAATACGGGGCCAACATCTGGTCATTGAAGTCCACCCCTCCCATGTGGAGGTTATAGTTGTGGACTGAGAGGGGCTTTTCAACGACACTGGTTGACCGTTCAATTTGGATTGTCGTGTCTGCGTGAATGGAGGAGAGCATGTAAATGTCACGATTGTCTCTCCATTTCACCGCGAGCAGTTCTTCGTTACACAATGCAGCCCTCTCCCCCTTTGCAAGATGGGTGGTAACAAGCCGTTGGAGGAAGCCCCGGCGACTTGTTCGCACGGTGCCACAGCAGCAAATCTGTTTTAGGAACAAATGCCTGAAGAGGGCCACACTTGTGTAAAAATTGTCTACATAAAGATGGTACCCCTTGCCAAATAAGGGTGACACCAAGTCCCAGACTATCTTCCCACTGCTCCCCAGGTAGTCAGGGCAACCGACCGGCTCCAGGGTCCGATCTTTTCCCTCATAGATCCGAAATTTGTGTGTATAGCCTGTGGCCCTTTCACAGAGCTTATACAATTTGACCCCATACCGGGCGCGTTTGCTTGGGATGTATCTTTGAAGCCAAGGCGCCCGGTTAAATGTACTAGGGACTCGTCTACGCAGATGTTTTGTGTGGGAGTATACAAATCTGCAAATTTCTGGTTGAAGTGGTCTATGAGGGGCCGAATTTTATGGAGCCGGTCAAAAGCTGGGTGGCCTCTGGGACGGGAAGTGGTGTTGGCGCTAAAGTGCAGGAAACGCAGGATGGTCTCAAATCGTGTCCTGGACATGGCAGCAGAGAACATGGGCATGTGATGAATTGGGTTCGTGGACCAATATGACCGCAATTCATGCTTTTTGGTTAGGCCCATGTTGAGGAGAAGGCCCAGAAAAGTTTTAAATTTGGAAACTTGGACTGGTTTCCACTGGAAAGGCGGGGCATAGAAGCTTTCCGGGTTGGCGGTTATAAATTGAGTGGCATACCGATTTGTTTCTGCCACGACTAAGTCATAGAGCTCCGCAGTGAAGAACAGCTCAAAAAACTCCAGCGCTGATCCGATCTGAGCTGTCTCCTCCCGAACTCCTGACTGGGCGGTGAAAGGGGGAACTAATGGTACGGCTGAATATGGGGGCTGCCAATCAGGATTTGCCAGCACCTCAAGGACTCTAGGGGCTCTACGGGCCTGTCTGCGCGGTGGCTGCGACGGGGAAATTACTGCACGTGCTACCGTACCAGCTTCAACTGCCCTTCTGGTGCTCGCCACTTCACCATGTTGTATGGCAGTGCTGGTAGAAGGTCCAGGATGGGCTGCGCTGCTGGTGTATGCCTCACCACGTAATCCGGAAGCTCGAGCCCCACTCTGCTGCCCTTGAAACGGATCCTGCGCTACCTGCGGTCTAACGACACGGCGCCAGGTACGCCTGGTGGTATCAGGGACCTCAACCTCCTCGTCCGAACTTTGGGTCAGACTGCCACTGCTTTCTACAGGTTCGTATTCTGACCCGCTAGATTCGTCAGATGAGGGTTCCCATTCCTCAGCCGACTGGGTCAGAATCCTGTAGGCCTCTTTAGGAGAATACCCCTTATTTGACATTTGGACGACTAAATTTAGGGGGCATTCCCTGAGACTACCCAAGAAAAAAAGCAAGCCTGTCTTACAAATGGGAGGCTAGCGAAGTACAGAAGCTGCTGCGATTGATAAAAAATATCAAAAATGATTTTTTTTTTATCGCCGCAGCGCTTGTGTAGTGATTGTGCAGTGATACAAAAAAAAATAATTTTTTGTCACTGCGGCGGGGTGGGCGTGGGTGAACGCACGTGTGGGCGACCGATCAGGCCTGATCGGGCAAACACTGTGTTTGGGGTGGAAGGCGAACTAAGGTGACAGTAATACTATTATAGATCTGACCATGATCAGTTCTGATCATTTACAGATACTAAAAAAGTACAAACGCTGATTAGCGCTACGCTAATCAGCGAATCAGTGACTGCGGTGCGGTGGGCTGAGCGCTAACGCTAACTACCTACCGAAGGGGCCTAAACTAAACTAAGACTAACAGTCAAACCTAGTGAAAAAAAAAAAAGTGACAGTTCACACTGACCTTTCACTATGTATTGACAGGGGGTGATCAAGGGGTTAATTGGGGTGATGGGGGGGGGTGATCAGGGCCTAATATGTGGTGTTTGGTGCACTTACTTGGGATCTGTGCTCTGTGCTGGATCCAACCGATGAAAAGGACCCAGCACATGGAACAGAGCCCTTATAAAATCATTATATTTATAAATGCAACTTATATTATCCTTTTCCATAGGTAATTTTAAAAATCACCAGCCTGCCAGCACTGATCATTGGCTGGCAGGCTGGTAACTCACTTCTCCTGCATCCGGCAGTGCATTCCACTGCGTTCCACCTGACGCATGGAGCTCGAATTCTCGCATCTCGCGAGATGACGCGCCTGCGCTTCCAGGAGGAATGAACCGACCGCCGCCAGGACTCACTCCTGCGTATGGCGGTCGGGACATGGTTAAAAACTAGGAATTCACTCACGCTCCCCCTGCTCCCTCTTCTGCTGCTGCCTCGGCCTCTTCCTCCACCTCGGGAGGAATGTTGGCACCTGCCGCCCACCAAACAGAGGATGTGCCACCAACACCACCACTTGCGTCACCAAGCATCTCCACCATGTCACACAGAAGTGATCAGCTCTCCATTTCTCAAACCTTGGAGAGAAAGCGTAAATTCCCACCTAGCCACCCTCGAGCCCTGGGCCTGATTGCCAGCATTAATGAACTACTGGCCTTTGAAATGCTGTCATTCAGGCTGATGGACACAGACAGCTTCAAACAGCTGATGGCGATGGCTGTCCCACAGTATGTTGTTCCCAGCCGCCACTACTTCTCCAAGATAGCTGTGCATTCCCTGCACAACCAAGTATCCGATAATATCAAGTGTGCACTGTGCAACGCCATCTGTGGCAAGGTCCACCTAACCACACATACGTGGACCAGTAAGCATGGCCAGGGACGCTATATCTCGCTAACTGCACACTGGGTAAATGTAGTGGCGGCTGAGCCCCAGGAGGAGAGTTCTTTGGCGCACATCCTTCCGCCTCCAAGGATCGCAGGGCATCATTCTTTGACTCCTGTAGCCTCCTCCTCCTACTCGGCTTCCTCCTCCTCTGCTTCCACCTGTTTATCCAGTCATCCACACACCTTCACCACCAACTTCAGCACAGCCTGGGGTAAACGTCAGCAGGCCGTTCTGAAACTCATATGTTTGGGGGACACCGCGCAGGAGTTGTGGCGGGGTATTGAACAACAGACCAACCAGTGGTTGCTGCCTCAAGCCCGGCCTGGTGGTTTGCGATAATGGGTGAAATCTTGTCGCAGCTCTGGGACTAGCCGGTTTGACGTACATCCCTTGCCTGGCGCATGTGCTGAATTTGGTGGTGCAGAAGATCATTCACAACTACCCGAACATGTCAGAGCTGCTGCATAAAGTGCGGGTCGTCTTTGCGCGCTTCCGTTATTCTCTTCCTGCCGCTGCTCGCCTGTCTGCGCTACATCGAAACTTCTGCCTCCCCGCTCACCGCCTCATATGCAACGTGCCCACCAGGTGGAACTCCATCTTGCACATGCTGGAGATACTGTGTGAGCAGCAGCAGGCCATAGTGGCATTTAAGGTGCAGCACGCACGGGTCAGTCGCACTGCGGAACAGCACCACTTCCCCACCAATGACTGGGCCTCCATGCGAGACTTGTGTGCCCTGTTGCGCTGTTTCGAGTACTCCACCAAAATGGCCAGTAGCGATGATGCCGTTATCAGTGTTACAATACCACTTCTATGATTCCTTGAGAAAACACTTAGGGCGGTGATGGAAGAGGATGTGGCCCAGGAGGAGGAGGAGGAGGATGAGGGGTCATTTTTAGCACTTTCAGGCCAGTCTGTTAGAAGTGCATCAGAGGGAGGTTTTTTGCAACAGCAGAGGCCAGGTACAAATGTGGCCAGCCAGGGCCCACTACTGGAGGACGAAGAGGAGGTGGAGGAGGATGAGGATGAAGCAGGTTCACAGCGATGTGGCACCCAACACAGCTCAGACCCATCACTGGTGCATGGCGGGGGGGATGCGGAGGACGATGACGATATGCCTCCCACAGAGGACAGCTTGTCCTTAACTGTGGGCAGCCTGGCACACATGAGCGGGGACATGCCGCAGTGCCTGCGCAACGACAGCAGAGTTGCCCACATTTTAACGTGTGCGGACTACTGGGTTGCCACCCTGCTGGATTCCCAGTACAAAGACTATTTGCCAACCTTACTTCCTGCACTGGAGCGTGACAGGAAGATGCGTGAGTACAAGCGCATGCTGGTAGACGCGCACCTGTGAACATTCGGGGGGAACAAGTGGAAGCCCAAGGCAAAGGCAGAGGAGGAGCAACAGGTCGCCAACGCAGCTGTTTCACGGCCAGCTCATCTGAGGGCAGGGTTAGCATGGCAGAAATGTGGAAAAGTTTTGTCACCACGCCACAGCTAACTGCACCATCACCTGATACGGAACGAGTCAGCAGGAGGCAGCATTTCACTAACATGGTTGAACAGTACGTGTGCACACCCCTCCACGTACTGACTGATGGTTCGGCCCCATTCAACTTCTGGGTCTCCAAATTGTCCACATGGCCAAAGCTAGCCTTTTATGCCTTGGAGGTGCTGGCCTGCCCGGCGGCCAACGTTTTGTCTGAACATGTATTCAGCACGGCAGGGGGCGTCATTACTGACAAACGCAGCCGCCTTTCCACAGCCAACGTGGACAAGCTGACATTCATAAAAATGAACCAGGCATGGATCTCACAGGACCTGTCCATCCCTTGTGCAGAATAGACATTTAAAACTGCCTCCCCCTCAACCATATATTCTTGTACTCCTGGGCACTTCTTTATTGAATCCTCTTTTTTTAATTTTACTATTATATTGCGGTGCAACCAAAAGTTGAATGAACCTCCGTCTAGGTGCTGGGGCCTAATTATCTCAAAGTGGCCTGTTCCAGTGGTGGGTGACATAAAGCCTGATTCTCTGCTATGCGACCTCTCTCCTCCGTCTGGGTGCCAGGGGCCTAATTATCGAAAAGTGGCCTTCTACATTGGTGGGTGACTTGAAACCTGATTCTCTGCTATGGTACCTCTCTCCAATTGATATTGCTTATTTTTTATTAAATTTATTTTATTTTAATTCTATTTCCTATCCACATTTGTTTGCAGGGGATTTACCTACATTTTGCTGCCTTTTGCAGCCCTCTAGCCCTTTCCTGGACTATTTAACAACCTTTTTATTGCCCAAAAGTTCGGGTCCCCATTGACTTTAATGGGGTTCGGGTTCGGGATAAAGTTCGGGTCGAGTTCGGATTCCGAACCCGAACATTTTCGGGAAGTTCGGCAGAACTTTTCGAACCCAAACATCCAGGTGTTCGCTCAACTCTAATCTTAACCTCTTTACGACTTGCGCTGTAAGGCCCCTTTCACACGAACATGAACGCATAGCACCCACACGGAATCCTGACCCATTCATTTCAATGGGTTTGTGTACATGAGAGATTTTTTTTTTCACACATCAGTTCTGCGTTGTGTGAAAAACGCAGCATGTTCTATATTCTGCATTTTTTATGCAGCCCTGGCCCCATAGAAGTGAATGGGGCTTTAGTGAAAAATGCATTGCATCCGCAAGCAAGTGTGGATGCAATGTATTTTTCACTGATGGTTGCTAGAAGATGTTGTTTGTAAACCTTCCGTTTTTTATTTGAAAAACGCATCAAAGCGCACTGCACCCGCATGGAAAAAACTGAACAACTGAACGTAATCATGGACAAAACTAACTGAACTTGCTTGCAAAATGGTGCAAGTTTCACTGAACGCACCCTGAACGCATCCGGAGCTAATCTGTCACGCTCGTGTGAAAGAGGCCTAAAGGTGCAAGTTAAGGCTTTAAAGATAGCAACTACACACCATAGATGTCAGTTGCCTGCTGTTTTACACAGATGAGCGGGAATGCCCATCACAGTCATTTAACCGATCAATTTCAATGACAGCATCTGAGAGGTCTTTTTCAGGGAGTGCTGTACTTCTGGAGTCGAACGGTGCACCTTTCCCTATGTTAAAAATAAACAAGAATTTGATCTTAATTTCAGGAAAAATTTGTTTCGCACTGAATGCGAATTTCCTTGCGCTTCGTGGTAAAGAATCACAGTTTTTCCTAAAATGGCTGCTACATGTGTGAGGACATGGGGCAAGGAACTCCCCTATGATCACCCATACTTATATGCATGCAGCCAATCAGCAGCCAGCCCTGTGATGTCACAGCTAGTGATGTCGCGAACATAAAATTTTCCGCAAATGTTCGCGAACGGGCGAACCGGCATAGACTTCAATTGGCAGGCAAATTTTAAAACCCACAGGGACTCTTTCTGGCCACAATAGTGATGGGAAAAGTTGTTTTCAAGGGGTCTAACACCTGGACTGTGGCATGCCGGAGGGGGATCTATGGCAAAACTCCCATGGAAAATTACGTAGTGGACGTAGAGTAGGGTTTTAATCCATAAAGGGCATAAATCAACTAACATTGCTAAATTGTTTGGAATAACATGCTTTAAAACATCCAGTGTGCGTATATGATCAGGTATGATGTTGTATCGATCAGGTAGTGTAAGGGTTACGCCCACTTTACAGACACTGACAGACCAAACTCCCCTTTTAATGCACCGCAAACAACCGCAAACAGTTGATTTGCACAACCGCAAACTCCCCATTTGCACAAGGTTGGATACCAAGCTAGCCACGTCCCGGTGATGTCATTGAAGGTTTCTTCCTCCACCCAGCCACGTACAACACCAAGGGTCCCCGAAAGGTGAATTGAATTGATTTTTTTGAACGGGGAGATGGTTAAAAAAACGCTGGCTCCCTCCCCTTTGTTTTTATCCACGGTCACTGCGTCTGCGCCGTGCAATTTACTGTCACACCCGATATGAGTGGTATTTTCTGTAGTACTATTCTCATCAGTTTAATCCCTCTAACGTCCCCAATCTGGGGGCCATTTATTGAATAGATTTTTCGAACGGGGAGATGGTTAAAAACGCTGGCTCCTCCACTCTGTTTTAAACCACGGTGACTGCGTCTGCGCCGTGCAATTTACTGTCACACCCGATATGAGTGGTATTTTCTGTAGTACTATTCTCATCAGTTTAATCCTCTAACGTCCCCAATCTGGGGGCCATTTATTGAATAGATTTTTGAACGGGAGATGGTTAAAAAACGCTGGCTCCCTCCACTCTGTTTTAATCCACGGTCACTGCGTCTGCGCCGTGCAATTTACTGTCACACCCGATATGAGTGGTATTTTCTGTAGTACTATTCTCATCAGTTTAATCCCTGTTACATCCCATATCAGGGATTGCCTTTTGTGAAAAAAAATTTAGGCTGGGTACCTTCGACTGCCTTCACAGTGACAGACCAAACTCTCATACACCAAACTGAATTGATTTCAGGAACCGGGAGATGGAAAAAGCAGCTTAGTCGGTCCTCATACTCCCAAATTGGGTCACTGCGCGTGCACAGAGCAATGTGCTGTGACACCCTATATGAGTGGAGTCATAACTAGTACTATTCCTATCAGCGGTGGGCGGCTGCATGGTAACTTGAGAGCAGGTGACCGAAGCTGAGGTGGACGAGGATGGTGCGTCAAGGTTCTTAGCGGAAGCTGTTGAAGATTGGGTGTCCTGTCTAAGCCAGTCAGCTATGTCCTCAGAATTTTTCGGGTTCAGGGTACGTGGCCTCTGAACACTAGGCATTATTCCAAGGACAGTGGAAATCACAGCACCACGACCACGACGGCCCCTGCGTGGTGGCCTGCCTCTGCCTGTCATTTTTTTTTTAGATAAGTGGTACTACACGTGCTAGGTACTGTGCCACCCGGTATCAGTGGTGGGCACTGGCAGTGGGCACACTACAGTATGTGGAAGTGGGCCTGACACACACTGGCAGCAGGCAAGCAACTGAAATTAGACTAATGTGTAAAAATTAAATGCCTTATTTATCGGCAAGCTACTGTGCCACCCGGTATCAGTGGTTGGCACTGGCAGTGGACACACTACAGTCAGTGGAAGTGGGCCTGACACACACTGGCAGCAGGCAAGCAACTGAATTTAGACTACTGTCTAAAAATGAAATGCCTTATTTATCGGCAAGCTACTGTGCCACCCGGTATCAGTGGTTGGCACTGGCAGTGGGCACACTACACTCAGTGGAAGTCGGCCTGACACACACTAGCAGCAGGCAAGCAACTGAAATTACACTAAAGTGTAAAAATTAAATGCCTTTTTTGATGCAAAGTCCTGTGCCACACGGGATGACAGGGGTGGGCACTGGCAGTGGGCACACTACAGTCAGTGGAAGTCGGCCTGACACACACTAGCAGCAGGCAAGCAACTGAAATTACACTAAAGTGTAAAAATGAAATGCCTTTTTTGATGCAAAGTCCTGTGCCACACGGGATGACAGGGGTGGGCACTGGCAGTGGGCACACTACAGTCAGTGGAAGTCGGCCTGACACACACTGGCAGCAGGCAAGCAACTGAAATTACACTAAAATGTAAAAATTAAATGCCTTTTTTCATGCAAAGTCCTGTGCCAGCCGGTATGAGTGGTGGGCACTGGCAGTGGGCACACTACAGTCAGTGGAAGTCAGCCTGACACACATTGGCAGGCAACTAACCTTAGATTAAAGTGTAAAAATGAAATGCCTTTTTTTGATGTCCTGTGCCACATGGGATGACAGGGGTGGGCACTGGCAGGGGGCACACTACAGTCTGTGGGCCTGCAGCTCCTCACACACAGGCAGGCCAGGCAACTGCAATATGTATATGGAGAAAAAAAAAAGCAGACTAATGTTGCAGCCCAAAAAAGTGCTTTTTGGGGTGCTGTCAGGACGCTGTCCTTACAGCAGAGATCAGATGAGTCTTTCAGGACTGGAGTGGACACTGAATTCACTAGCCTAGCTATTGATTTCCCTATTAAATCAGCAGCAACTACACTCTCCCTCCTCTCACTAAGACTGCAAATTCCGAATGAATCTAAAATGGATGCTGTTCAGGAGATGGGATGGTCTGGGAGGGTGGGTATGCTGCTGATTGGCTGGAATGTGTCTGCTGACTGTGAGGTACAGGGTCAAAGTTTGCTCAATGATGATGTATAGGGGGCGGACCGAACATCGCATGTGTTCACCCACTGCGGCGAACGCGAACAAGCTATGTTCGCCGGCGGATAGTTCGGGCCATCTCTAGTCACAGCCTATAAACGGCAGCCATCTTAGATTCTGCCATTCAACTGCGTGCTTAGTGAAGGGAGAGACGTGTCTTCAGGCGCTAGGGACAGTGATAGGAAAGACTTGATTGCCATGAAAAAAAAGATTTACAGGTGCAGGGAAAGATTATTCAAGGTGTAGGGAAAGAATAGGAAGGAATCATTCCCCCAGCATTTGTGTTGAACAGGGTTCAGTTGGGGAGGTGACAGCCTGGGTAATAGGAACAATCCGATTACACCTTGCTGTACTGACTTGGGATCCAAATTGCCATTATACAGCAAACCTGTCTTATTAAAGTGCTAGTGCTGTTTGCAGAAATATAAATATTTCTAATTCAGTACACAACAATTGCAATTTACACTGAACGTAATGGGTTGTACCCAATAAACCTACAACTACAATAATTTAGTACACATTTTCCTATAAAATCAATGATCTTTATTCAAACCATTTAAAATACAAACAGTCCCATATATTGGGGGAAACAGCTTAAAATTAGAGATGAGCGAACACCTGGAAGTTCGAACTCGACCCGAACTTTATCCCGAACCCGAACCCCATTGAAGTCAATGGGGACCCGAACTTTTAAGCACTAAAAAGGCTGTAAAATAGTCCAGGAACGGGCTAGAGGGCTGCCAAAGGCAGCAAAATGTAGGTAAATCCCCTGCAATCAAATGTGAATAGGGAAATGAATTAAAATAAAATAAATAAAATTTAACCAATATCAATTGGAGAGAGGTCCCACTGCAAGGAATCATGCGTTATATCACCCACCACTGGAGAAGGCCACTTTCAGTTATTTCGGACCCAGCACTCAGACAGAGGAGAGAGGTCCCACAGCAAGGAATCATGCGTCATATCACCCACCACTGGAGAAGGCCACTTTCAGTTATTTCGGCCCAGCACCCAGACCGAGGATACAGGTCCCATAGCAAAGAATCATGCGTCATATCAACCACCACTGGAGAAGGCCACTTTCAGTTATTTCAGCCCAGCACCCAGACAGAGGAGAGAGGTCCCACAGCAAGGAATCATGCGTCATATCACCCACCACCAGAGAAGGCCACTTTCAGTTATTTCGGCCCCAGCACCCAGACAGAGGAGAGAGGTCCCACAGCAAGGAATCATGCGTCATATCACCTACCACTGGAGAAGGCCACTTTCAGTTATTTAGGCCAGGCACCCAGACCGAGGAGAGAGGTCCCACAGCAAGGAATCATGCGTCATATCACCCACCACAGGAGAAGGCCACTTTCAGTTATTTCGGCCCAGCACCCAGACCGAGGATACAGGTCCCACAGCAAGGAATCATGCATCATATCACCCACCACCGGAGAAGGCCACTTTTAGTTATTTCGGCACCACCACCCAGACAGAGGAGAGGTTCATTCAACTCTGGGTTGCACCGCAAGATCATGGTAAAGTTAAAAAAATGAGGATTCAATAAAGAAGTGCCCCTGAGTACAAGAATACATGGTTGAGGGGTAGGCAGTTATAAATGTCTATTCTGCACAAGGGAGGAACAGGTCCTGTGGGATCCATGCCTGGTTCATTTTTATGAACCTCAGCTTGTCCACGTTGGCTGTGGACAGTCGGCTGCGTTTGTCAGTAATGACGCCGGGCAGGCCAGCACCTCCAAGGCATAAAATGCTAACTCTGGCCACGTGGACAATTTAGAGACCCAGAAGTTGAATGGGGCCGAACCATCAGTCAGTACGTGGAGGGGTGTGCAGACGTACTGTTCAACCATGTTAGTGAAATGCTGCCTCCTGCTAACAAGTTCCGTATCAGGTGATGGTGCAGTTGTACTCGCGCATCTTCCTATCACGCTACAGTGCAGGAAGTAAGGTGGGCACATTGTCTTTGTACCGGGGATCCAGCAGGGTGGCAACCCAGTAGTCCGCACACGTTAAAATGTGGGCAACTCTGCTGTCGTTGCGCAGGCACTACAGCATATAGTCGCTCATGTGTGCCAGGCTCCCCAGAGGTAAGGACAAGCTGTCCTCTGTGGGAGGCGTATCGTCATCGTCCTCCGTATCCCCCCAGCCACGCACCAGTGATGGGCCTGAGCTGTGTCGGGTGCCACCCCGCTGTGAACCTGCTTCATCCTCATCCTCCTCCACCTCATCCTCCTCGTCCTCCAGTAGTGGGCCCTGGCTGGCCACATTTGTACCAGGCCTCTGCTGTTGCAAAAAACCTCCCTCTGAGCCACTTCTAACAGACTTGCCTGAAAGTGCTAAAAATGACCCCTCATCCTCCTCCTCCTCCTGGGCCACCTCCTTTTCCATAATCGCCCTAAGCGTTTTCTCAAGGAGACATAGAAGTGGTATTGTAACGCTGATAACGGTGTCATCGCCACTGGCCATGTTGGTGGAGTACTCGAAACAGCGCAACAGGACACACCGGTCTCGCATGGAGGCCCAATCATTGGTGATAAAGTGGTGCTGTTCCGCAGTGTGACTGACGCGTGCGTGCTGCAGCTGAAACTCCACTATGGCCTGCTGCTGCTCGCACAGTCTCTCCAGCATGTGCAAGGTGGAGTTCCACCTGGTGGGCACGTCGCATATGAGGCGGTGAGCGGGAAGGCCGAAGTTCCGCTGTTGCGCAGACAGGCGAGCAGAGGGAGGATGTGAATGCCGGAAGCGCCCACAGACGGCCCGCACTTTATGCAGCAGCTCTGATATGTCGGGGTAGTTGTGAATGAACTTCTGCACCACCAAATTCAGCACATGCACCAGGCAAGAGATGTGGGTCAAACTGGCTAGTCCCAGAGCTGCGACGAGATTTCGCTCATTATCGCACACCACCAGGCCGGGCTTGAGGCCCACCGGTAGCAACCACTGGTCGGTCTGTTGTTCAATACCCCGCCACAACTCCTGCATGGTGTGGGGCCTGTCCCCCAAACATATGAGTTTTAGAATGGCCTGCTGACGTTTACCCCGTGCTGTGCTGAAGTTGGTGGTGAAGGTGTGTGGCTGACTGGATGAGCTGGTAGAAGCAGAGGAGGAGGAAGCCGAGTTGGAAGAGGAGGCTACAGGAGGCAAAGAATGATGCCCTGCGATCCTTGGCGGCGGAAGGACGTGCGCCAAGGAACTCTCCGCCTGGGGCCCAGCCGCCACTACATTTACCCAGTGTGCAGTTTGGGAGATATAGCGTCCCTGGCTGTGCTTACTGGTCCACGTATCTGTGGTTAGGTGGACCTTGCCACAGATGACGTTGCGCAGTGCACAGTGGTGTACATACAGGGGTCGCAGTTGCCTGTGGACCCACCCCTGTGGACCTACCCCATGTTGTACTCATGTTGTACTCATGTAATGGAGCGCTCTGATGGGGACCAGCACAAAGTACAGAGCGCTCCATTACATGTATAATGTGAAGGGAGGGAGGGGGGAGGTGCGCGCACTCACTCACTCACACACCCAGCCGGCATTTCTTTTCCGTAGTGAAGCAGGGAAACCTCTTTCATCCCTGCTTCACTGATCTTCACAGCTCAGGAGCTCCCCCTGCTGGCCCCAGATCGCGCTGCTGGCTGTGGGAGGAGATCTGAAGACCCGGGAATCTGCCTTCAGCACAGCCAGCACCGAGATGAGTGAGGGAGCCTGTCATCAGGGAATAAGGTAAGTATGTTTTTTTTTTTCTCTAATGCTGCAGACTGGGGGCAAAGGGCAAGGGGGGGGGGCATAACTAATTTGAGGGGGCACCTAATCAGGCATTACTGTGAAGGGGGGGCACATATGAAGGCATAACTATGAGGATTGAGGGGGCACATATGAAAGCATAACTACTTTGAGGGGGCACATATGTGGGCATATCTAATTTGATGGACACATAATCTGGCATAACCACTCTGAGAGGG
Organism: Bufotes viridis; assembly: GCA_033119425.1. Taxonomy (NCBI): domain Eukaryota; kingdom Metazoa; phylum Chordata; class Amphibia; order Anura; family Bufonidae; genus Bufotes; species Bufotes viridis. Next base: position 298,324,727 of record CM065589.1, on the reverse strand, counting down.
CACATATCTGGGCATATCTACTTTCAGGGGGCACATAACTGGGCATAAATACTGTGAAGGGGCACATATGTGGGCATATCTAATTTGAGGGACACATAATGTGGCATAACTACTGTGAGGGGGCACATATGTGGGCATATCTAATTTGAGGGACACATAATGTGGCATAACCACTCTGAGGGGGCACATATCTGGGCATATCTACTTTGAGGGGGCACATAACTGGGCATAAATACTGTGAAGGGGCACATATTCTGGTTATTACTACTGTGAGGGGGCACATATTTGGCATTACTACTGTGAGGGGGCACATATCTGGGCATATTACTGTGAGGGGACACATAATCTGGCATTACTACTGTGAGGGGGCACATATTTGGCATTACTACTGTGAGGGGGCACATATTCTGGGCATTACTACTGTGAGGGGGCACATATCTGGGCATATTACTGTGAGGAGACACATATTCTGGGCATTACTACAGTGAGGGGGCACATATCTGGGCATATTACTGTGAGGAGACACATAATCTGGCATTACTACAGTGAGAGGGGCACATATTTGGCATTACTACTGTAAGGGGACACATAACTGGGCATAACTACTGTGAGGGGGCACATATCAGAGTATACCTACTGTTACAGGAACAAAGGTGGGCATTAGTACTGTGAGGGGCCTCAAGGTGGGCATTAGTACTGTGTGGTAGCACTAGATTACCCTGCTATACATTGGCATGGCTCAATCTTAAAGGCCAGCAGAGCGCCCCCTGCTGGGGATTTCACAGGGTCAGTCGTCATCCCTTCCTTATGTAATTATTCTTTTTTTCTCACCACAGGGACCTTGTTCTGGATCCAGCGGACATCACGCCGACACCAGCGACACTCTGGATGAGGTAGGACCAGATTTTATTAGTTAGGACTGGGTGAGTGTAGCCGTGCATTGGGGTTAGGGCTCTTTAACATCCTGTATGGGTAATCTGCTGTGTGAATGAGTGCCAAGCCCCACTACAGACAGCAGAGACACAGAGCACTAACAGGATTGATAATGCTCCGTGCCTCTCTGTGATCTTTTTACTACAAAATCACAGTGAGATAAAGTTGTCACCGTGATTTTGTAGTTAAAAGATCACAGAGAGGCACAGAGCAGTATCAATCCTGTGAGTGCTCTGTTCTCTGCTGTCTGGAGCGGGGCTTGGCACTCTTTCACGCAGCGGATTAGCCGCACGGAAATGGCAAGTGATAAAGTATATTACAAAAATGTAACCTACTTTATTTAGCCAAAACGTTTAATTTTAGTAGTAAACTGGGGCTGAAATGGCCATTAGCAGCGCTCTCAGAAATGGGAGGGGGGGGGGGGCGACGGGGAGGGGGCCCCATGGATCAATTTCGCACCGGGGACCCATGGATTGTGTGTACGCCACTGGCAGTGCACACTTGATTTTATCGGATACTTGGTTGTGCAGGGAAGGCACGGCTGTCTTGGAGAAGTAGTGGCGGCTGGGAACAACATACTGTGGGACAGCCATCGCCATCAGCTGTTTGAAGCTGTCTGTGTCCACCAGCCTGAATGACAGAATTTCAAAGGCCAGTAGTTTAGAAATGCTTGCATGCAGACCCAGGGCTCGAGGGTGGCTAGGTGGGAATTTACGCTTTCTCTCCAAGGTTTGTGAGATGGAGAGCTGAATGCTGCCATGTGACATGGTGGAGATGCTTGGTGACGCAAGTGGTGGTGTCGGTGGCACATCCTCTGTTTGGTGGGCGGCAGGTGCCAAAGTTCCTCCCGAGGCGGAGAAAGAGGCCGAGGCAGCAGCAGAAGAGGGAGCAGGGGGAGCCAGAGTGAGTTCCTTGCTTTTAAGGTGTTTACTCCACTGCAGTTCATGCTTTGCATGTAGATGCCTGGTCATGCAGGTTGTGCTAAGGTTCAGAACGTTAATGCCTCGCTTCAGGATCTGATGGCACAGCATGCAAACCACTCGGATCTTGTCATCAGCACATTGTTTACAGAAGTGCCATGCCAGGGAACCCCTTGAAGCTGCCTTTGGGGTGCTCGGTTCCTGGTGGCGGTGGCCAGTAGCAGGCGAACTCTCTTGGCGGCGGCTGGTCTGCTTTTTCCCCCTGCTCCCTCTTTTGCTACGCTGATGGCTCAGTCTCACCACTGCCTCTTCCTCTGAACTATGAAAGTCTGTGGCACGACCTTCATTCCATGTGGGGTCTAGGACCTCATCGTCCCCTGCATCGTCTTCCACACAGTCTTCCTCCCTGACCTCCTGTTCGGTCTGCACACTGCAGAAAGACGCAGCAGTTGGCACCTGTGTTTCGTCATCATCAGAGACGTGCGGACTCCGATGAGGTGGTATTCCCATGTCCTCATCATCAGGAAACATCAGTGGTTGTGCATCAGTGCATTCAATGTCTTCCACCACTGGGGAAGGGCTAGGTGGATTCCCTTGGGAAACCCTGCCAGCAGAGTCTTCAAACAGCATAAGAGACTGCTGCATAACTTGAGGCTCAGACAGTTTCCCTGATATGCATGGGGGAGATGTGACAGACTGATGGGCTTGGTTTTCAGGTGCCACCTGTGCACTTTCTGCAGAAGACTGGGTGGGAGATAATGTTGTGAACGTGCTGGATCCACTGTCGGTCACCCCATTGACTAGCTCCTGTACCTGCTCAGGCCTTACATCCTTAGAAGAGCATTAAGCTCCACCAAATATCGCTGTAAATTCTGGCGGGTACTGGAACCTGAGGTAGCTGGTTCACTAGGTTGTGTGGCTGTGGCAGAATGGCCACGTCCTCTCCCAGCACCAAAGGGTACACTAACACCACCACGACCGCGTCCGCGTCCCTTACTAGATGTTTTCCTTATTGTTACCGTTCACCAAGCACCACAATAAGAAAAAAAATATTTGGCCCAATGTATTGATTTCAAACACTATCTGCCTATTTATTTATGTAGCGTATTACACTAATCCAGGCACAGCAGTAACCACTGATTTAGGGGAATATCTCTTTTAGGGCTAGTATTTAGGCCCTGGATAAAAGGTATCCTTTTATGGAAAGATTTACACTTGGCCTGCAACAGCTCGAACACCAGATTCAGGGTATTGCTATTTTGGCAATTGAATTTCACCCCAGAACAAAATATATGTTTTTGCGGACACTATGAAACTTGGCCAGCCACAGCTGAAACCACTGATTTATGGTATTGCTAAATTGGCAATTGAATTTCACCCCAGAACAAAATATACCCTGTTACGGACAGATTTAAACTAGACCCGCAACAGCTGGAACACCAGATTCAGGGTATTGCTATTTTGGCAATTGAATTTCACCCCAGAACAGAATATGTTTTGGCGGACACTATTATACTTTGCCAGCCACAGCTGAAACCACTGATTTATGGTATTGCTATTTTGGCAATTGAATTTCACCCCAGGACAAAATATATGTTTTTGCGGACACTATGAAACTTGGCCAGCCACAGCTGAAACCTTTGATTTATGGTATTGCTAGTTTGGCAATTGAATTTCACCCCAGAACAAAATATATGTTTTAGCGGACACTATGAAACTTGGCCAGCCACAGCTTAAACCACTGATTTATGGTATTGCTAGTTTGGCAATTGAATTTCACCCCACATCAAAATATATGTTTTTGCGGACACTATGAATCTTGGCCAGCCACAGCTGAAACCACTGATTTATGGTATTGCTATTTTGGCAATTGAATTTCACCCCAGAACAAATATATGATTTTGCGGACACTATGAAACTTCGCCAGCCACAGCTGAAACCACTGATTTTATGGTATTGCTATTTTGGCAATTGAATTTCACCCCAGAACAAAATATATTTTTTTGCGGACACTATGAAACTTGGCTTGCAACAGCTGGGACACCAGATTCAGGGTATTGCTATTTTGGCAATTGAATTTCACCCCACAACAAAATATATGTTTTTGCGGACACTATGAATCTTGGCCAGCCACAGCTGAAAAAACTGATTTATGGTATTGTTATTTTGGCAATTGAATTTCACCCCAGAACAAAATATATGTTTTTGCGGACACTATGAAACTTGGCCTGCAACAGCTAGGACACCAGATTCAGGGGATTGCTATTTTGGCAATTGAATTTCACCCCAGAACAAAATATATGTTTTTGCGGACAATATGAAACTTGGCCTGCAACAGCTGGGACACCAGATTCAGGGTATTGCTATATTGGCAATTGAATTTCACCCCAGAACAAAATATATGTTTTTGCGGACAATATGAAACTTGGCCTGCAACAGCTGGGACACCAGATTCAGGGTATTGCTATATTGGCAATTGAATTTCACCCCAGAACAAAATATATGTTTTTGCGGACAATATGAAACTTGGCCTGCAACAGCTGGGACACCAGATTCAGGGTATTGCTATATTGGCAATTGAATTTCACCCCAGAACAAAATATATGTTTTTGCGGACACTATGAATCTTGGCCAGCCACAGCTGAAAAAACTGATTTATGGTATTGCTATTTTGGCAATTGAATTTCACCCCAGAACAAAATATATGTTTTTGCGGACACTATGAAACTTGGCCAGCCACAGCTGAAACCACTGATTTATGGTATTGCTATTTTGGCAATTGAATTTCACCCCAGAACAAAATATATGTTTTTGCGAACACTATGAAACTTGGCCTGCAATTGCTGGGACACCAGATTCAGGGTATTGCTATTTTGGCAATTGAATTTCACCCCAGAACAAAATATATCCTTTGCAGGACACTATGAAACTTGGCCAGCCACAGCTCAAACCACTGATTTATGATATTGCTATTTTGGCAATTGAATTTCACCACAGAAAATAATCTATCCTTTGCCAGACAGCAGACAGTATTATACTTGGCTAGCCAAAGCTGGAACACCAGATTTAGGGGATTGGTATTTGGGCAATTGTATTTAACCCCTTAATAAAATATAGAAATTGCTATCCTGAGTTTCTAGGGGTGATAATTAGCACAGCCAAGCCCCTGATGTAGGATATAGCAAAAAAAAACTAGTATTGATGGATTGATGGACTTGGTGGCGGCTTGTTCTGGTGCACCACAAGTCACAAAATGGCCGCCGATCATCCCAAAAAATAAGTAACAGAAAAACGCTCTGTGCAGCCTAAAAACCAGTGAGCAAGTAACTAGCAGAAGTTCAATCATTCACAGCTGTAGATCTTTCCGTTCATTAGGTGCTGTTGCTGAATTTTCCCTGCCTAATCTCGCCCTCACAGAAGCTGCGTCCTCTCCCTACACTAATCAGAGCAGTGTGACGTGCGGCGCTACGTGACTCCAGCTTAAATTCAGGCTGGGTCACATGCTGCACTTGGCCAAAGTGAAAATAAAATATATATTTGCCACTCTGCGGTGCAGTTATCTGTTTTAAAACCCTTTATTTCCGTGAACTAGTGGAGAAAGGAAAAAAATATTTGCCGCTCAGCGGTGCAGTGATATATTCGGAAGCCCTGTTTTCAGTGTATTAGTGACGAAACAAAAATATATTCGCCGTCCAACGTTGTACTTCTCTGTTGAAAAGCCTGTTGTGTAAAAGTAGAAAAAAAATAGGGCCTAATTGCCATTCTGCGGTGCAGTACTATATTCTGAAGCCCAGTTTGCAGTGTATTAGTGGTGATATAAAAATATATTCGCGTCCAGCATTGTAGTTTTCTGTTGAAAAGCCTATTGTGTAAACGTAGAACAAAATTTGGGTCTAATTGACGTTCTGCGGTGCAGTTATATATTGTTAAGCCCAGATTGCCGTGTATTAGTGGCGAAATAAAACTATATTTGCCGTCCAGCATTGCACTTATCTGTTGAAAAGCCTGTTGTGTAAGAGTAGAAAAAAATTGGGCCTAATTGCCGTTCTGCGGTGCAGTGAAATATTCTGAAGCCCGGTTTGCCGTGTATTGGTGGTGAAGTAAAAATATATTCGCTGTTTAGCATTGCATTTATCTGTTGAAAAGCCTGTTGTGTAAAAGGATAAATAAATTTGGGCCTAATTGACGTTCTGCGGTGCATTGATATATTCTGAAGCTCAGCAGTGTATTAGTGGCGGAATAAAAACATATTCGCCGTCCAGCCTTGTACTACTCTGTTAAAAAGTTTTTAAGAGTAGAACAAAATTTGGGCCTAATGGCTGTTCTGCGGTGCAGTGATATATTCTGAAGCCCTGTTTGCCATGTATTAGTGGTGAAATAAAATATATTCGCCATCCAGCATTGCATATATCTCTTGAAAAGCCTGTGGCCTAAATTTGGCCTAATTGACAATCTGTGGTGCAGTGATATAGTCTGAAGCTCGGTTTGCCGTGTATTAGTGGCAGAATAAAAACATATTGCCATCCAGTGTTGTACTTCTCTGTTGAAAAGCCTGTTTTGTAAAAGTAGAACCAAATTTGGGCCTAATTGCTGTTCTGAGGTGCAGTGATATATTCTGAAGCCCTGTTTGCCAAGTATTAGTGGTGAAATAAAAAAAAATCGCCGCCCAGGGTTGCATTTGTCTGTTAAAAAGCCTTTTGTGTAAAAGTGGAAAAAAATGTGGGCCTAATTGTCGTTCTGCGGTGCAGTGATATATTCTGAAGCCCTGCTTGCCCTGTATTAGTGGCAAACTAAAAATATACTGTATTCACCATTCAGCGTTTCATATATCTGTTGAAAAGCCTGTTGTGTAAAAGCAGAAAAAAATGCAGGCCTAAATGCAGTTCTGCAGTGCAGTGATATATTCTAAAACCCAGTCTGCATGTATTAGTGGCGAAATAAAAAATATTTGATATAACATTTGATTATTTAATCTAACAGTATGTCAGACAGAGAAGTGCCAGGCTCTGCACAGGGGAGTGGAAGAGGCGAAAATGTTTCTGGCGCAGGCAGAGGTCGCAGTAGAGTAAGGGGCTGTGGCAGCAGGGGTCACTTCGAGAGGCCTGAGCTCCCAATGTCAGCTAGCGGTCGTCTTGTGACCAGCAACCCAGAGGTTTGTGAATGGTTTAGTCGATCTTTGACTTCGTTGCAAGTGACATCAGACACCCCAGCCAAGTGTCATTGGGTTCATCAGACATAACTCTTAGTTGGAATGGCCCGGGAGCAGGCCCTGTGCCCTCACCTGTCCTCAACCTGACTCTGTCCTTTCCTCCACTAGGCGGGCAAGTAGTGACGAGGAGAATGGTGTGGGAGCTGGTGTTGTGAGCGGTCAGGCTCCTGACCCGGAGACGGTTGAGGAGGACATCAGTGACGTGCAGACTGTACTCGATGATGATTATGTAGCTGATCGCACTTGGGAGCTGGGTGACGAAGGGGCTTCATTTTTTTTTCTTTATATAATATGTTAATATTATGAAATCCGTTGTCTCCATGATAAATCTGCAACGTGGGGGCCCCGTGTGGCTTCCACACACTTTCAAAATAATCTTTCAGTGGGTCGATCCCGGGAGCTGCTGTCGGGAGCAGCGATTCATTTCTGAGACGTCCGTATAGTGTGGGGGAATCCGAAGACCCTCTCCATCTCTGTGCACCACAGGATGTCCTCCTTCCCATCCATGTTGACTGGGAACTCGTGATGTTTTCCCTGACATAGAGACCAGGGGCTGGTAGTTATGGTTTGAATCTTGATGAACTTCGCAACTCTTCCGGGCTCCAAGCAATCTTGAAGCTTTGTCTTCTCATTGTCTGTAGCTACTAGAGGCCTGTTCATGCCAGGCATGTTCCCCTAAAAGTATCTCAATCTTGACAGGATTTGTCAAGAAATAGATAAATAGTTTTTTGGAATGCTTTCTTCATCACAACCACGTAGTCGAATAACCAGAATACTAGCTGATTCTGTCCGGTCTTAGGCAACACTTAATTTTTTAAATTACATTTATTAAATATTAAATTGAACCGAAACTTGATTAAATTTATAAGAAAGTAAACCTAAATTCACCAATATATTATCCAACTCTTCGAGACAATTTCCCAAACAATCAATTTGCCAAGCCTTTTGTGCCGGAGAACGTGTATTATTAATTCGTGTTTTAAGCAACACTTTATAAAGTTGAGAAATTTTAACCTTCTGTTCTGTCCCATATTCCCTATAAATGAATAGACGAAGTGGCCACTCTGTGGCTTCCTTATGCTGCTGCTACCTTGGCAACTTCTCGTCGTTGTGCCACTCTGTGACCTCCTAATGCTGCTGCCACCTCCACAATCTGTCATTGTGCTAGTCTGTGGCCTCCTCATGCTGCCGCTACCTCCAGATTCTGTCATAGGGCCACTCTGTGGTCTCCTTATGCTGCTTCCACCTCAACACTATATCATAGGGCCACGCTGTGGACTTCTTATGCTCTTCCCACCCTCCCCACTTCATGACTGGACCACTATTTAAACTTTTTGGCTTGGCTGACATCATCATGAGACGCACAATGGATCTTCTCTGTGTAGAAGCTGTAAGGCCTGTATGGTCCCATCAGAATTGGCTTGTGATTTGCTAGCCAAAAGCAGGAGTGGATACAAAACACAGAAGACATGCAAATATTGGTTCATGTGTCATCTCTGTTTTGGATGCACTCCAGATTTTTTTGGCATCAGCAAAACTGATGGATTACTGACCAAATGCTGACCGAGTGAAGGGAAATGTTCAACAGACAGGATCCATTTTTTGGAGGGTCAAGTACCCCTGCGGCCTGCGCAGTGTATCTGACAGGGAAATCAATTCAGTAAATCAATCTATTAGATTCTGGGGGAACAAATTAACTTTTTTTGGCGGTCAAGTACCCGTGCGGCCAGCGCTGTGTATCTGACAGAGAAATCAATTCTGTAAATCAATCTGTTAGATTCAGGGGGGACAAATTCAAATTTTTTTGGGGTGTCAAGTATTTCTGCGGCCTGCACTGCATACCTGACAGTGAAATCAATTCAGTAAATCTATCTGTTAGATTCAGGGGGGACAAATTCACTTTTTTTGGCAGTCAAGTACCCCTGCGGCCTGCACTGCATATGTGACAGCGAAATTAATTCAGTAAATCCATCTGTTAGATTCAGGAGGGACAAATTAAATTTTTTTGGCGGTCTAGTACCCCTGCGGCCTGCACTGCGGCCTGCACTGCACTTTAAGGAAGACAAATTCCTTATTTTTGGCGGTCAAGTACCCCTGTGGCCTGCGCTGTGTATTTGACAGTGAAATCAATTCAGCAAATCAATCTGTTAGATTTAGGGGGGACAAATTACCTTTTTTGGCGGTCAAGTATTCCTGCGGCCTGCACTGCATACCTGACAGTGAAAATCTATACTAATAAAATCCCTCTGTGCCTGCGGTGTCTGTGCATGTGTGCTGATGTTAAATGTGCATGTGCCGCCCATTTAGCCCCCTAGAAGAGAAGGAGTGGTTCAGCGCTGCACACCTACCGCGCTCCCACAGTGGTGCTGTGTTGTGGCGGTGGATTGTGCAGACAGTGAGACTCATTGAGGAATGTCCGTAATCACTTGCCTTCTCACTCCCCTGAAAGGCTACAGGACCTGACTCTTTGATAGTGTAAAAGAATTTGATGATGTTATGATCACGTGACTGGGAGGAGTCAGCACTGCACTTGGTCAGAAGAACCAAGAGAAACCAGAAGAAGTATGTAATGTGTACCGTGGTGCTGTGTGTGAATGTGTGTGCAACAGGGCTATATGTGTAATGTGCACAGCAGAGCTCTATGTGGGTTGTGAGAGTTAGTGACAGCCATATCAGCCATCAACGATTGCCACCAGTCACAGTACCAGCAGTCTCAGCACCACCAGTCACAGTGCCTGCAGTCTCAGCCACCAGTTAGTGTCAGTCGTCCCAGCCACCAGTTACAGTGCCAGCAGTCTCAGCACCATCAGTCAGTGCCAGCCATTTCAGCCGCCAATTACAGTACCAGCAGTCTCAGCCACCAGTCAGTGTCAGTCATCTCAGCCATCAGTCAGTGCCAGCAGTCTCAGCACCACCAGTCAGTGCCAGCCGTCTTAGACACCAATCACAGTGGCCGCAGTCTAAGCCACCAATCATTGTGAGTCGTCTCATCCACTAGTCAGTGCCAGCCGTCTTAGCAATTTGCCACAGTTTACAGTCTCAGGCACAGCCGCAGTCTCAGTACCACTATTCAGTGCCAGCTGTCTGTCACCAGTCACAGTGCCTGCCGTCTCAGCCACCAGTTACAGTGCAAGCAGTCTCAGCACCACCAGTCAGTGCCAGCCATTTCAGCCACCAGTCAGTGGCAGCTGTGTCAGCCATCAGTCAGTGTCAGTCATCTCAGCCATCAGTCAGTGCCAGCAGTCTCAGCACCACCAGTCAGTGCCAGCCGTCTTAGACACCAGTCACAGTGCCCGCAGTCTAAGCCATCATTCAGTGACAGCCATATCAGCCATCAGTGATTGCCACCAGTCACAGTACCAGCAGTCCCAGCACCACCAGTCAGTGCCCGCAGTCTCAGCCACCAGTCACAGTGCCTGCAGTCTCAGCCACCATTCAGTGTCAATCATCTCAGCCACCAGTCAGTGCTAGCCATCTCAGCCACCAGTCACAGTGCCCACAGTCTCTGCACAACCAGTGACTTCTTGACAAAAAAACTATAACAAGAAATACAAAGTGGTCAAATTCCGCTGCTATTTAATATAGACTGTTCCTACTAATGTTTACTACCTCTACTGTTCTAGCGCCTGTTATTGTATAGGGCTTAATGTCTAGTAATTCTATAAAATTGTTATGTGAGCTAAAGCAATTTTTTCTCTTTATGACACCGGCACTGCATGTCTGACAGGGAAATCAATTCAGTAAATCCATCTGTTAGATTCTGGGGGGACAAATCCACTTTTTTTTGGCGGTCAAGTACCCCTGCGGCCTGCACTGCATACCTGACAGTGAAATCAATTCAGTAAATCTATCTGTTAGATTCAGGGTGGACAAATTCACTTTTTTTGGAAGTCAAGTACCTCTGCGGGCTGCGCTGTGTATCTGACAGTGAAATCAATTCAGTAAATCAATCTTATAGATTCTTGGGAGACATTTCCATGGTTATCAGGCTGTCATTCACAAGTGGCTTGGAGGATGTGTTCCTGCTGCACTGCATACCTAACAGTGAAAATAATTCTATTAAATTCGTCTTTCACATATTTGTATGACCTAAAGCAAGTTTTTCTCTTTATGACAGCGGCACTATATATCTGACAAGCAAATCAATTCAGTAAATCCATCTGTTAGATTCTGGGGGAACAAATTCACTTTTTTGGAGGTCAAGTACCCCTGCGTCCTGCGCTGTGTATCTGACAGGGAAAGCAATTCAGTAAATCAATCTGTAAGATTCTGGGGGGACAAATTCACTTTTTCTGGCAGTCAAGTACCTCTCAGGCCTGCACTGCATACCTGACAGTGAAAATAATTCTATTAAATTCGTCCGTCACATTCTTGTGTGACCTAAACCAATCTTTTCTCTTTATGACACTGGCACGGCATACCTGACAAGGAAATAATTTTATTAAATTCCTCTGTTACTTTGTTGAGTGACATAAACCCATTTTTTCTCTCAAGTACACTGCCATGGCATACCTCACAGGGAAATAATTTTATTCAATTTGTCTGTTACATTGTTGTTTGACCTAAACCAATTTTTTCTCTCAACTACACCGCCACTGCATACCTGACAGTGAAATAATTTTATTAAATTTGTCTGTTACATTGTTGTTTGACCTAAACCAATCTATTCTTTTTATGACACTGGCATGGCACACCTGACCAGGTAATAATTTTATTAAATTCCTCTGTTACTTCGTTGGGTGACTGAAAAGAATGAGGAGAGTGTCAAATAAGGGACATGGCTCTGCTCGTGGTGCTGCTTCTTTTGGTGTAGCTCATGTTGCAGGGAGAGGACGTGGTCGATCTGTGCCAGCTACACGCACAAATGAAACAACTTTCTCAGATGCGCGTAGGCGACAGAACGTTCAGAGTAATTTTATAGGTCCGAATGCCGCTCTATGAATGGTGAGGACAGAACACGTACAGGCGATAGTAGATTGGGTGGCTGACAGTGCCTCCAGTTCCTTCACATTGTCTCCCTCCCGGTCCACTGCTGAAAGCTCAGAATTGGCACCTGCAGCCCATGGGCATCTGTCTTTCACCTCACCCCTTGCAAATCAGCCAAGCAGTCTGAGCCTCAAGTCATGCAGCAGTCTCTTATGCTTTTTGATTATTCTTCTGGCAGGGTTTCTGTGGGCCATCCACATATCCCTGTCGCAGAAGTGGAAGAGATTTAGTTCACCGATGCCCAACCACCTATGTATCAAGATGAGGACATGGGAAGACCACCGCAGCATGTCTCTGATGATGACAAAACATAGGTGCCAACTGCTGTGGTTTTCTGCAGTTTGCAAGAGTGATGAGTGGGTGTAAGATGATGTGGAGGATGATGAGGTCATGCAAGTGACGTGTGCAGTTCGGATGAAGAGGTGCTGGTCACACAGAGCCACTAGCACAGCAAAAGAGGGAGCAGGGTGCAAAAGCAGAGCAGCTATCCCCTAGACAGTATGCCTGCTACTGTTCACCGCACCCAGGGACCAAGCACACCAAAGCCAGCTGCAAGAAGCTCCCTGGCATGGCAGTTCTTCAGACAATGTGCTGACGACAAGACACGAGTGGTTTGCACGCTTTGCAATCTGAGCCTGATGTGAGGCATAAACGTTCTAAACCTGAGCACAACCTGCAAGACCAGGCATCTAAATGCAAAGCACAAGCTGCAGTGGAGTAAACACCTCAAACACCAAGAAAGGTCTCAGGCTCCTACTGATCCCTCTTCTGCTGCAGTGTCAGCCTCTTTTGCCACCTCTGGAGTGACAGTGGCACCCCACAAACAGAGGATGTGGCACCAACGCCACCACATCCATCACCAAGCATCTCCACAATGTCCCATGGATGCGTTCAGCTATCCATCTCCAAAACACTGGCCTTTGAAATGCTGTCATTCCATCTGGTGGAGACGGACACTTTTAAAAACCTTATGGCGGTGGCTGTCCCACAGTTCGTGGTTCCCAGCCGCCACTACTTTTCCAGGCTAGCCATCCCTTCCCTGCAAAACCAAGTGGAGGAGAAAATCAGGTGTGCACTGCGCAACGCCATCTGTGGGAAGGTCCACATAACAACCGATACGTGGACCAGTAAACACAGGCAGGGACATTATATCTCCCTAACAGCACACTGGGTAAATGCAGTGGCGGCTGGGCTTCAGGCGGATAGCAGTTTGGCGCATGTCCTTCCGCACCGAGAATTGCAGGGCATTTCTGTTTGCCTCTTGTTGCCTCCTCCTTCTACTCCATTTCCTCCTCTACCACCTTCTCATCTGCTCAGCGTAGCACCTTCACCACCAACTTGAACACAGCCTAGGGGAAACGACAGCAGGCTGTTTTGAAACTCATCTGTTTGGGGGAAAAGCCCCACACCGCGCAGGAGCTGTGGATGGGCATGGAACAACAGTTCGATGAGTAGTTGGTACCATTGAGCCTCAAGCCCGGCCTGGTGGTGTGCGATAATGGGCTAAATCTCGTAGCAGCTCTGGGCCTTGAAAAAACGCTTCAGGCGATGATGGAAGAGGATATGGCACAGGAGGAAGAGGAGGAGGAAGAGGGATCATTTCCATGGTTATCAGGCCAGTCATTCACAAGTGGCTCGGAGGGTGGGTTCCTGCACCAACATAGGCCAGGTACACAATTTTCCAGCCAGGGCACAGTTCTGGAGGATGAGGAGGAGGAGGAGGAGGAGGCAGAGAAACCATATTCAAAGGAGGGTGGCACCCAAAGCAGTTCATGGGCATCATTGCAGCATGGCTGCAGGGATAGGGAGGACACAAACGATACACCTCCCACAGTGGACAGCTTGTCATTGCCTCTGAGCAGCCTGGCACACATGAGCGACTACATGCTTCAGTGCCTGCTCAACGACCGCCGAGTTGCCCACATTTTAAACCGTGCTGATCACTGGGTGGCTACCCAGCTTGATCCCCATTACAAGGACAACGTACCATCCTTAATTCCCTCACAGAAGGGTGATCGGAAGATGCGCGACTACAAACGCACGCTGGTAGACGCGCTGCTGATGGCATTCCCACCTGACAGCGGGGGCTCAAAGGAAGCACAAGGCGAAGGCAGAGGAGAAGGAAGAAGTCGCAAATGCAGCCGGGGCACTACCAGCACCTCAGATGGCAGGGTTTGCATGGCCGAAATGTGGAAAAGCTTTGTCACCACGCCACAACAACCAGCACCCCCAGCTCATATGGAACGTCTTTGCTGGAGGCAGCATTTCAGCAACATGGTGGAACAGTATGTATGCACACATCTGCCCCATTTAACTTCTGGGTCTCCAAATTGGGCACATGGCCTGAGCTTGCCCTTTATGCCTTCGAGGTGCTGGCCTGTCCTACAGCCAGTGTATTGTCTGAATGTGTGTTTAGCACGGTATGGAGCATTATCACAAACAAGCGAAGCCGCCTGTCCACAGCCAATGTGGACAAGCTCACGTTCATTAAAATGAACCAGGCATTTATCCCAAAGAACTTGTGTGTACCTTGTGCAGAGTAGACATGTATACTGGCCTCGCCCGGCATTTGTTATACTCCAGCGCACTTTCTCTTTCTCGACCCAAATTTATAAAAAAAAAAAAAACTGTTATGGCGACTACCTCCTCCACCATCCCTTCCACCTACACCGCCACATTCACCGCCTCCTAAACCTCCTACTCCATATGGACCTCCTCCTAGTTCAAGATAATTATTTTTTATTTTTATGTATTTTATCTTGTTTTAAGTAATTTCCCTATCCACATTTGTTTGCAGGGCAATTGTCCTGTTCTTACCCCCATTTTGCTTCCTTTGGCAGCCCTCTAGCCTTTTACATGACTTTTTTAGAGCCATTTTAGTGCCCCAAAGTTCGGGTCCCCATTGAATTTAATGAGGGGTTCGGGGTCAAGTTCAGGTCCCGAACCCGAAATTTGCGGTGAAGTTCGGCAAAACCCGGTGAACCCGAACTTCCAGGTGTTCACTCAACCCTACTCGCACAGTGAAATAAAAAAATCTAAGTGGACGATTTGCAGTTTTTTTGATCGCTTCACCAAAAAAAATTATTAAAAAGTTATGAAAAAGTCATATGTACCCAAAATGATATACATAATAATTACTAATCACCGCTCAAAAAATATGCCCTCATACAGCTCCATAGATATTCCGTAACTATAAAAAAGCTATACTAAATTTTAATTACATGGAATTACGAAAGTTTTCAGATCCAGGTGCTGGTTTGAAGAATGTAAAATATTTTTCATGGGTCAACCTCTTTTACTTACAGTATTTAGTTCCTTTAATCTAAGATTTCTCCAAGTGGGAGTGAAAATACTGTACTGATAGGCAAAAAGGACACTAAACACATTCCAACATTTGTGCATCATATGAAGGTTGACCATTTGTTTCCTCCTAGTCCATCCACTTCAAATAAATGCACAATGTATTGCTCACTATTTTAAAAAGTTGCACAGCCTTTTTAAGCGATGGTCAATCCTCAGAATAAGACATTACTGGCTGATCGATGGGTTTGCACCCACACAGCAGTTTGAGTGTAGCTTGCTCATAGAACTACACAGTTTTGTAAACTTTTTAGTGGAGGGAGCATCTTACTACAGCACTGCACCAATTGAATTCAAGGAGAGCTGTGCTTAGGGAATCTCGTTTCTGTGAAAGGGTGCACTAGATCTGCAGGAATGTTTAGGTAGATGGTACATGTTGGTACATATTTACATGAATACCAGAATCCAAGATTTCTCAGCAGAATATTGCTCAGAGCATCACACTGTCTCTGACTAGGTTACCTTTATCTAATAGTGCATGCTTGTTTTATCTCTTCTCGAGGTTACTGAATCATATACCTGGTCATCAATATGGTCATCATGAGACCAGACCGACTTCTTTCATTTCACCATATTCTAGTTCAGATGGTTACATGTCCATTGTAGACGCTTTAGGAAGTGAACAGACTCTGTCTCTTGAACACTCGTTAATTTATTTTTAGTCGAGGAGGAAGATATATTGACAGTGAAGAATCGATTTGGTCCTGATATTAGATTATTTTTAAAATTTATAGTTTTTTTATAATTTGTTTCGTTACTGAAATGCAATTTCAGGAATTGTACATTATCTGTACACCTGTAATACAAGTAAAATAAGCACTACACATCTGGAGTTTCTAGATGTGTAAAGCTAGTTTCACACTAGCATCCGGCGGATGAACAGCCTGTAGGATCCATGCTGCTGCTAGCGCACGCATGCCCCCGGACTACTGCTCCGGCCCCCTTGACTATTATGGGGGCGGGCCAGGGTTTCGGCGGCAGCATGGCAAACATGCCGAGAGGTGGCCGGAATAAAACTACAACATGTAGAGGTAGTCTGGGGGCACACGGACTTCACTCATCTCTAGTCTTAATGAAAAAAAGGACCTTGTTGTGTTCTTGAACTGTGTATGTTTTTAAGCACTTTTTAGTTTGCATTGGACAGGTGGCACGCTGGTGTCATGATGCTGAAGACCTGACGAAGTGTGGAGAGTGCAAAATAGCGATTGCCTGGTATGTTACTCACATCCTGACTGCTTGTTTGCTTTTATCTTGAATAAAGTACTGCAATCTGGAAATTGTGAGTGATGCTGCTTTCTTCTATGTATTGGACAATTTGGAGATGCCCTACCCAGTCATCTACAATTGAAACTTCTCAGAATCTCTCAGTTCCTTACCCTTACCCATATTTTTTGCATCTTACACATATACTTCAAGAACTGGTTATTAAACTATTGCCTAATATATTTCAACCCTTAACATGATATAATACCTTAACCTTGTGACATACATATTAATGGTTTAAATAATTGTAGATTGTAGTTATATTTTTATTTAAACTGCATTAAATATTTAGTATATTATTTATGCTAAAGGAATGTTAGGAATAAGGTTTATTCAAGATTTAACCATCTCAGCCCCCCTAGCTTAAACACCCTTAATGACCAGACCACTTTTTACAATTCTGCACTACACTACTTTTACTGTTATGCAACTTACCACCCAAATGAATTTTACCTCCTTTTCTTCTCACTAATAGAGCTTTCATTTTGTGGTATTTCATTGCTGCTGACATTTTTACATTTTTTGCTATTAATAAAAAATGACCGAAATTTGTGCAAAAAAAATGACATTTTTCACTTTCTGTTGAAGTTTAAAAAAAAAATACATTTCTATATAAATTTTTCTCTAAATTTATTGTTCTACACTTTGATAAAAAAAAAAAAATCCAATAAGTGTATATTTATTGGTTTGGGTAAAAGTTATAGTGTTTACAAACTATGGTGCAAAAAAGTGAATTTCCGCATTTTGACTTTCTGAGCACCTGTCATGTTTCCTGAGGCACTACAATGCCCAGACAGTAGAAACACCCCAGAAATGACCCCATTTCGGAAAGTAGACACCCTAAGGTATTCGCTAATGGGCATAGTGAGTTCATGGAATTTTTTATTTTTAGTCACAAGTTAGTGGAAATTGAAATTTTTTTTTTTATGTCATTTTCCTCTAACTTGTGACAAAAAATATAATTTTACATGAACTCACCATACCCCTCACGGAATACCTGGGGGTGTCTACTTTCTAAAATTGGGTCACTTGTGGGGTATTTATACTGTCCTGGCATTTTAGGGGCCCCTAAAGCGTGAGAAGAAGTCTGGAATCCAAATGCGTAAAAATGCCCTGTGAAATCCTAAAGGTACTCATTGGAATTAGAGCCCCTTTGCGCATCATGGCTGCAAAAAAGTGTCACTCATGTGGTATAGCCGTACTCAGGAGAAGAAGGGCAATGTGTTTTGGGGTTTATTTTTACATATACCCATGCTGGGTGTGAGAAATATCTCTGTAAATGACAACTTTTTCCATTTTTTTATACAAAGTTGTCAATTTACAGAGATATTTCTCTTATCCAGCATGGGTATATGTAAAAATACACCCCAAAACACATTTCCCTTCTCCTGAGTATGGCGATGCCACATAAGTGACACTTTTTTGCAGCTAAGGTGCGCAAAGGGGCCTAAATTCCAAGGAGTACCTTTAGAATTTCCCAGGGCATTTTTACGCATTTGGATTCCAGACTTCTTCTCACGCTTTAGGGGCCCCTAAAATGCCAGGGCAGTATAAATACCCCACAAGTGACCCCATTTTAGAAAGAAGACACTCCAAGGTATTCCGTGAGGGGCATGGCGAGTTCATAGAATTTATTTTTTTTGGCACAAGTTGGCAGAAATTGATTAATTTTTTTTTTTCTTACAAAGTCTCATATTCCACTAACTTGTGACAAAAATAAAATTTTACATGAACTCACCCTACCCCTCACGGAATACCATGGGGTGTCTACTTTCTCAACTGCACTGAAGAACAGCTCAAAAAACCCCAGTGCCGATCCGATCTGAGCTGTCTCCACCCGAACTCCAGACTGGGCGGTGAAAGGGGGAACTAATGGTGCGGCTGAAGATGGGGGCTGCCAATCAGGGTTTGCCAGCACCTCAGGGATTCTAGGGCTCTACGGGCTGATTTTTTTTATCGCCGCAGCGCTTGTGAAGTGATTGTGCAGTGATAAAAAATATATATATTTTTGTCACTGCGGCGGGTTAGGCGTGGGTGAACGCACGTGTGGGCGACCGATCAGGCCTGATCGGGCAAACATTGCGTTTTAGGTGGGGGGCGAACTAAGGTCACAATAATACTATTATAGATCTGACTGTGATCAGTTCTGACCACTTACAGATACTATAAAAGTACAAATGCTGATTAGCCCTACGCTAATCAGTGAATCAGTGACTGCGGTGCGGTGGGCTAGGCGCTAACGGAAGCTAACTACCTACCAAAGGGGCCTAAACTAAACCTAACAGTCAATACTAGTGAAAAAAAAAGTGAAAGTTTACACTGATCAAATTTTTCCCTTTCTCTAGTGATTGACAGGTGATTGAAAGGGGTGATCAAGGGGTTAATTGGGGTAATCTGGGGCTAATTGTGTAGTGCTTGGTGTACTCACTGTTACATGTGCTCCCTGCAGGGTCCAACCGACGAAAAGGACCCAGCAGAGAGCACAGAAGCTATTTAACACATTATATTTATAAATATAATGTGTTAGATGGCTTTTGATCTGTTTATTTTTAAAGTCATCAGCCTGCCAGCGCTAATCATTGGCTGGCAGGCTGATGACCAACTCCTTCTGAAACTTTTTACAGCCACGCACTGCGCATGCGCGGCGGCATCAGCACGTCATCTCGCGTCTCCTAAGATGACGCGTCGTCCCAGAGAAAGGAGACCGACCGCCGAACGCATCCGTGCGTTTGGCGGTCCGGTAGCGTTTAAATAAAGAATATATTTTCCATCACAAAGCTAATAAAATGCAAAAAAGCTAAATTAATGTTGTCATGTGTTGAATTGTCTACAACACATTTTACAGTATGCTAAAATCTACAAGACCTTAGATGCAAATTCAAGATCATTTGAGATATATAAAATGTGACAAAGCATTCCAAGTAGGTTTGGTCTGCAGGCATTATTTCAAAAACACAGATAAATCGGACTGGCTATTGTTTAAGGCAATATAACTTCAGATTTGACATTTATGCACATTGCATACTCAAAAATTCTGCTCACAAGCAATCCTTTTAACATGAAAGAATGTTCATGCCCTTTTACAGGAATCTTCCGACGCATTAATATTATCTACTCAGTGATGATCATGGAACAGTTTTATGTCATTCAGGTTAGAAAGTGGATGAAAATGAAGCTTATTATTTTAAAATTAGCTGGGAGAGCTCTGACACTAAAATGTACTGTGATTGTCATCTTTATAACACTTATGAATAAGACAAGTTAAAGGCATGTTATTTCATTATGCTTTAATGTATTTCAAATTATAGCTTCAAGCAAAGACTATAAAAACTAATAAAGAATAAGGTTCCATTGGCTGTTTAGGATAAACTTGTGCCATAACTGTCAACATTTTGAAAAATTCTTTCTAGGGGCATGACTTTAGCTTGATATTGCAAATATTCCAGTATTTTGAACAGCCCACTCCATATCCACTAAATAAATTACTTTCACTTGACCAAACTACTTTTATATAATATGCATGTTTTTAAATTCTAGGCACACAACTTTTAAAAATGAATAGGATATTACTGTATTTATTTAGATTCCAGATTAATATACAGTTTTGAATGTGGTAGATGTTGCTTAAAAACACCCTGGATGAAGCAGTCATTACCCATTACACTCCAACCTTCCAAACACTGACCAAGGCAACCTTGTACATGCTTATACAACATGTTTTCTTTGGTGGTTCTATAGGTGTGGAGAAAATCTGATATGCCATCAGATTTCCTCCATATGTTTATGATTAAAAGCAATAGTTCTTCTCTTCACCATGCCAAACAAGTATATTTCACTAATTGAATCTCCTCACTCTCCAGTAACCCAAAATGACTTTTACTTTTTGATACTTTTCACTCTGTCCTTAGCCTTAAAGTGCACATGCCCATCAGTGACCTCTGTGCTGAAGTCCTGGCCACTTTTTTTTAAAAGATAAAACTGATAACATTTAACTGAAAATAATAGTCTAATCCAGAGCCTCCATCAATCCCCCTCCATTCCAAAATTTTTTCTCTCTCCTTATTTGACCAAAAAGTCGCCAGGCTGCTCTCTTCTTCTTTGCCTGCAGTAGAGATCCTATTCCCTTACATTTCCTTCAGTCTATCACATTAAATCACTTAACCAAAATATTTAAAGGCTACGGACCCCTTTGTAAATAAATAAATAAATAAACAAATAAATAAATGTTTTACGTTAATTAATTTATTTTGTGGAGAAAATAATTTCTCCATTTGGTTGTGTTTATTTTGTGTTTTTGTTCTACAGCCTGCTGTGCTTCCTATGTGAGTTTACAAAGAATCTGTTATCTGACGGATTTTCAGTAACTCCTCCTGTGCACACATCACCCTCTCCTTCCTTCGCCCCCTTCAGGATGGCAGAGCAGCAGCAGGGCAGAGTGCTAGCTGCAACATACAGTTGACACTCTGCTTGAAATAACAGTTTAATCCCTTCCATGCTGCGGTCTTAGGGACAGCTGTCTGGAGGGGGCTAACCATCGGGCCGCTGCTCTGCCCTGGCAGCGGCCAGATGCTTGAAGGGTTGATGCCTTTCCTCCTTTATCAATGGGCAAGAGCGGTGGTGGTGCCCCTTCCCCAGTTCAGAATGGCAGAATGCACACAACACCCTGATCCCCCTTTCAAGATGCAGAGCATACAGCACCCCTGCCCCCCCCTTTCAAGATGGCAGAGCATGCAGCACCCCCCTTTCAGGATGGCAGAGCACACAGCGAGCAGAGTGTTAGCTGTAATGTACAGCTGATACTCTACTTGTATGGAGGGGCTAACCATCGGACCGCTGATCTTCTGTGGCAGAGGCCCGATGCTTGAAGGGTAAACTGAGAAGGAGCTCCCTCCCCCATCGGGCCGCTGCGCTGCTGTGACAGTGTCCAGATGGTTACCATGGCAACCCGACGCCTTCACAGGCATCCGGATTGCTGTGGTATTTATAAGCCTGATCAGGCTCCTGCTAAAGGCAGGAGCCTGATCAGGCTTAGGGCTCATTCACACGACCGACGATAAATGCTCTAGGCGGTTTTGTAATTTCTAGCTGTATTAACAGACCAAGACTTTTACACAAGAGACTTGGCTGAAGAGATGTATGCCTTTTGACTGTGATCAGAGACTTAAATGCTGGAGAGGATAGCCCTAGTTGTTCCATCCCCAGCATGACAAGAAAGAAAGCATGAAAATTAAAAAGCGAGACAAAGCATCTGCAGCAATATTTTCGAACCCTAAATGGAAGGGGTGACTATCACAATGAGTTCTGAAACACTTGTAGCAGGGAAGCGAGAAACATTAGTGATTTAAAAACGTAAGCCTGAAGAAAGTAACAGGCAACAGACAATAGTGATTTAAAAACGTAAGCCTGAAGAACATAACAGGGAACAGACATTAGTGATTTAAAAACGTAAGCCTAAAGAACGTAACAGGCAACAGACAATATTAATTAAGAACGTAAGCCTGAAGAACTTAACAGGCAACAGACATTAGTGATTTAAAATGTAAGCCCGAAGAACATAGCAGGCAACAGACATTATTAATTAAGAATGTAAGCCTGAAGAACATAACAGGCAACAGACATTAGCGATTTAAAAACGTAATCATGAAGAACGTAACAGGCAACAGACATTATTAGCATGATAATTAAAAAGCGAGACAAAGCATCTGCAGCAAAAATTTTCCGAACCCTGAATGGAAGGGGCGACTGGCACATTGAGTTCTGAAACACTTGTAGCAGGGAAGCGAGAAACATTAGTGATTTAAAAATGTAAGCCTGAAGAACGTAACAGGCAACAGACATTATTAATTAAAGGGAACCTGTCACCTCAAACAGCGGTCCTAAACCGCCGGCAGGACCTTCAAAGACTACAGCAGTCAGATTCTGATCAAGTATATCTTACTAAATTCCGGTGCGACAGTAGTAAGAAAATCAATGTTTAATCCACGGCTGGCGCGATTATCTGCCCAGGCTTGAAGTCAAGGGGCTCTAAAGTTTATATAAAAATATATAAAAAATTTTTGTCCCAAACCACACAATCTCCGTCAGCGCAGCAGGTCTTTGGTGAGGCAGGTTCAACTTCACTTCCTATAACGTTTCTATTGTGAAGACCGCGCAGCTTCCATTCATTCCAGAGGTCCAAATAAGAAAGTGGGCTCACGAGCATCACTTCGTTTTCCAATGCAGCCGATCCACTGAATTTCAGCTCTCTGTTCACCTCAAGGCGATACAGATTTTCGATATGTTTAAACTATCCGAAAATCTGTGTAGCTTTGAGGTGAAAGAGAGCTGGAAATTCAGTGATCGGCTGCATTGGAAAACGGGATTCTGGAGCCCACTTTCTTATTTGAAGTCAAGGGGGCAGCGGCCTCTGTGCTTCAAGTTGCGGTGACCACACCCCCTTCCCGACCCCTTCGCTTTGATTGACAGCGCTTATGCCCGACAGACGGCTGGCTTCTCAGAACAGCCAGCTGTCAGTCACAGCAAAGGGGGCGGGAAGGAGGTGTGGTCACTGCAACTTCAAGCAAGAAGGCCGCTGGCCCCTTGACTTCAAGCCTGGGCAGAGAATCGCGCCAGCCATAGATTAAACATCGATTTTCTTACTACTGCCGTAAGATATACTTGATCAGAATCCGACTGCTGTAGTCTTGAAGGTCCTGCCGGCAGTTTAGGACCGCTGTTTGAGGTGACAAGTTCCCTTTAAGAGCATAAGCCTGAAGAATGTAACAGGCAACAGACGTTGGTAATTGAAACGAAAACCTGAAGAACATAACAGGCAGCATACATTATTAATTAAAACATAAAACTGAATAACTTAACGGCAACAAACATTAGTGAATAAAATGCGAACCTGCAGAACATAACAGGCAACAGACATTAGAAAATAAAACTTAGCTTGAAGAGTGTAGCCGGCAACGGAAGCTAGTAGTAAAGAAAAAACACAAGCAGAAGGACGAAGCAAGAAAACCATGGAAATGAGAGAAAGTGGATATCTACCTCTCAAGGTTGCATGGACATAGGCAGCGTGACCCGCAAGGTTGCATGGACGTGGAAAGAGTGTGAATACAGAAAACATGTGCCATGCCAGTATGATGGGCATCAGGGATAATGCAGTGCTCTGAGAGACTTTATAGTGTACACATGACACCTCCGTAGTAAAACGCCAACTTACTTTTGTCCATAATCATCACTAGTTGTTGGGCGCGGTGGCAGTTGTTGAGTTCGTAACCTCCGTAGTTCTGCTCATAGTGTTATACCTGGGCTGACATCTCTCAGACCCTTATATGGCACATCAAATTGGTTTCAAAAATGCTTAGTTTAGTTTGTATTTTTGGACGGAAAATGTGTCCGGCAATGTGCACATGGCTTTAGATTATTGAGGTGAGGTGCACATCTGATGATATTTTGTGAGCCTAGTACAATTGGTGATGCATGCCCTCAGTAACCTAACAAGCAGCGGTTGTGGAGAGAACCTGAAAGTGAAAGGTAGCGGATAACCAGTGCTGGGGGCCCCCCAATGCCAGTATTTTATTTTTTTTTATTTTTTTTTAGGCGTTGCGGGTTTGCTAATTGTGGCCCTTCATCAAGACATACAAAATGAAAAGTAAAAACTTTCTTGTATACGTAGTAGGAACTCACTCCTATTGGCTCATTTGCCTCAGCTGAAGTATAAAGCGGATTGTTTTGGCTAACTGAGGCAAGGAGACCAACCTGAAGGAATACAAACCAGAAGCAAAGAAAACCAATCTGAGTGAATATGAACCAGAGGCAAGGAGACCCATCTAAGTGAATACAAAACAGTAACACAAAATGTAATAAAGATTACCTGTATTGCAAGGCTAGATCATGTTTTTTGTTAAGGCAACAGACATAAGCAATTAAAAACGTAAGCCTGAAGAGCGTAACAGGCAACAGACATTTAATAAACGTAAGCCTGAATAACGTAACTGTGACAGACATTAGTAATTAATAAATGTATTTCCTGAATAACGTAACAGGCAACAGACATAAGAAATTAATAAATGTAAGCCTGAATAACGTAACAGTCAATAGACATTATTAATTAAGAGCGTAAGCCTGATAAACGTAACAGGCAACAGACATTGGTAATTAAGAGCGTAAGCATGTAGAACATAATAGGCAGCAGACATTGGTAATTAAAAACGTAAGCCTCAAGAAACATAATGGCAATAAACATTAGTGAATAAAACGGGAAACTGAAGAACATGACAATCAATAGAAATAAGTGATAAAAAATCTAAAAACCAGGAGAAAGTAACTGGCAACAGGCATTAGCAAATAAAACTTAGACAAGGAGACCAATCTGAGTGAATAGAAACCAAAGGCAAGGAGACCAATCTGAGTGAATTCAAACCAGAGGCAAGGAGACCAATCTGAGTGTATACAAACCAGAGGCAAAGAGACCAATATGAGACAATAATAATTAAGAACAATGTAAGCCTGAAAAACGCAACAGGCAACAGCCTTTTTAGTTAAAAAATGTGAGCCTGATGTGACGGGCAACAGATGCTGCTGAGCCGCTGAGTGAGCTGCCTCGCAAAGCTTGTGAAGAAAACAAAGATAATTAGCCCAACGAACTTACCTGACAGGCTGAGGCAGCAGACTCTGAAGCAATGCTTACCGTCTGCTGGCAAAGTTGAATTCCGGCCAGCCATGAAGGGTCAGCTGCGGCCCGGTTGTACTTACCTGCCCCAGCACGTGCATTCCTGTGGTGGCAGCGGGCGAGAAAAAAGTAGCTCCACCAAAGAAGGATGCAAACTCCTACTACGATGATGACACCCGGAATCACCTGAGAACACAAGCCCCTGTGTGAGGCCGTGCCTTGTTTATGAAGTGCCTCCGCCCCTCCCACAAATACAAGCTGACTTATCTATATGTCATTTATCAAACTGGTGCAAAGTAGAAATGGCTTAGTTGCCCATAGCAACCAATCAGATTCCACCTTTCATTTTTCACAAATCTCCCCCACTGTGTACTTATATGTGTACATAGCATTGTGTGTCGTCACACTATACTAATCTGTGTGGGACAAGTGACTGCTCACTGTGCGGACTGCACACACTTTCAGATGCCCCAAACTATTTGCCGGCGAACAGTACCTGGCGAACATCGAATGTTTGCGTTCGCCGCAGCAGGGGCGAACATATGCGATGTTCGATTTGCCCCCTATACTTTATCATTGAGCAAACTTTTACCCTGTACCTCACAGTCAGCAGACACATTCCAGCCAATCAGCATACCCTCCCTCCCAGACCCTCCCACCTCCTATCAAAAAGCAAGGACAGCATCCATCTTAGATTCATTCTGAAGCTGCAGTGTTAGTTAAAGCAGGGAGAGTGCTGCTGCTGCTGAATTAATAGGGGAAGCGTTAGCTAGGCCAGTGTTCTGTGTCCACTCCAGTCCTCAAAGACTCATCGGCCTCTTTCACACGAGCGTGTCCGGATTAGGCCCCATTCACACGTCCGTAGTGTGTTGTGGATCCACAACACACCGTGCCGGCACTCCCCATAGAGATGCCTATTCTTGTCCGCAGGCTGTGAACAAGAATAGGACATGCTCTATCTTTTGCGGAGCCGCGGCCGGATGTTTCGGGGCTCTCCGCATCACGTCCGGCCCCATTCACAATGAGTGAATTGCGGAATGGATGCAGACAAAAATTACAGATGTGTGAATGGGGCCTTAGGTCCGGATACGTTGCGGATGCGTTCAGTGAAAACTGTGCAATTTCACAGGCAAAGCCATTCAGTTTTGCCTGCGATTGCGTTGAGTTGTTCAGTTTTTTTCCGCTCCAGTGCAATGCGTTTTGATGCGTTTTTCACGTGCATGATAAAAAACTGAAGGTTTACAAACAACATCTCCTAGCAACCATCAGTGAAAAATGCAACGCACTTGCTTGCAGATGAAATGCGTTTTTCACGCAGCCCTATTCACTTCACGCATTGCACCCGCATGGAAAACTCGCTCGTGTGAAAGGGGCCATCTGCTGTAAGGACAGCATCCTGAAAGCACCCCCAAAAGCCTTTTTTAGGGCTGGTACATCAGTCTGCTTTTATTTTTTTTTTCTATGTATATATATATTGCAGTTGCCTGCCCGTGTGTGAGAGGCCGCAGGCCCACAGACTGTACTGTGTGCACACCACTCAAATAGGGTGGCACAGTACATTGCAGACAAAAAAGTCATTAAATTTTTACCCTTTAATATAATTGCAGTTGCCTGCCAGTGTTTGTTAGGCCCACAGACTGTACTGTGCCCACTGTCCACCACTCATATAGGGTGTCACAGTACATTGCACGGCGCAGGTGCAGTGACCTAAAATTCAAACGAAGCGGACTGATCATGGGTCTTTTTCCATCTCCCGGTTCCAAAAATCTATTCACTACATCGGCCCTGGCCCTGATAAGGGACATAACAGAGATTAAACTGATAGGAATAGTACTTAGTTAACACTAGTTGCATTGGTGGCAAATTTCATTGCAAGTGCCCAAAATTAGAAGGAAGCGGACAGAGCAAGCTTTTTTTCTCTATCTCCCTATGCAAGGATTCAATTCAATACAGGTCCCCTGATAGGGGACTTAACAAAGATTAAAATGGTAAGAATAGTAGTTCACACTATTTGTATTGGTGGCACAGTACATTGCGCGGCGCACATGCAGTGCCCCAAATTGGAAGTAAGAGGACCGACCAATCATCTTTTTTCCATCTTCCGGTTCCTAAAATCTATTCGATACACGTCCCCTGATAGGGGACGTAACAGGGATTAAACTGATAGGAATAGCACTACTTAACACACCACTCATATAGAGTGGCACAGTACATTGCACGGCGCACGCGCAGTGCCCCAAATTTGAAGGAAGAGGACCGACCAACCATCTTTTTCCATTTCCCAGTTCCTAAAATCTATTCCATACACTGGCCCCTGATAGGGGACAAAACAGAGATTAAACTGGTAAGAACAGATTTTTTTGTAATTTAAAAAAAGAGGGCAGCCTCTGCGGAGCTGGGTATTTTTTGTCTCATGCACAATAGCTGTAGGCTCATGCATCCTTTTGCGGAGGTCAGTCAAACCCAAGGCAACATCATCAACCTCATCCCATATGCGTTTTTTCTGGAGCGTGCCCTGCAAAGAGTGCTGGATCAGGCCGTAGATGAGCATGAAGAGGAAGAGTTGTGGTCACCATCACCACAAGAAGCAGCCTTGTCGTCGTCGATTGCTGGACCTGCGGCAACACAGAGAGGAGTCTGAAGAAGAGGAGCAGAGGAGGAAGGTGGCTTTGAGGAGGTGGTAGACCAACCACAGCTTGCATCTCAGGGTGCTTGTTGTCACCTTTCGGGGACCTATGGTGTTGTACGTGGCTGGGTGGAGGAAGAGACCTTTAATGACGTCTGTGAGGACAAGGAACGGGACATGGCTAGCTTGGTATCCAACCCTGTGCAAATGGGGAGTTTGCGGTTGTGCAAATGGACTGTTTGCGGTTGTTTCCGGTGCGTTAAACGGGGAGTTTGGTCTGTCAGAGTTTGGTCTGTCACTGTGAAGCGGGCATAACCCTTACACTACCTGATCGATACAACATCATACCTGATCGTATACACACACTGGATGTTTTAAAGCACGTTATTCCAAACAATTTAGGGATGTTAGGTGATTTATGCCCTTTATGGATTAAAACCTGTCTCCAACTACGTAATTTTCCATGGGAGTTTTGCTATGGATCCCCCTCTGGCATGCCACAGTCCAGGTGTTAGTCCCCTTGAAACAACTTTTCCATCACTATTGTGGCCAGAAAAAGTCCCTGTGGGTTTTAAAATTCGCCTGCCAATTGAAGTCTACGGCATTTCGCCCGTTTCGCCGGCTCGCAAACATTTTTGGAAGTTCTCGTTCGCCGTTTGCGAACGGAAAATTTTATGTTCGCGACATCTCTACACACAGTGCTGTATTCAGAACAGAGCGCATGTAGTAAGAGTTGTCAGTAATGAGATCTATATCCTGCTTATAACACCATGGTTCTGCCTGTAGATCGCTGCATTAACTTTATAAGCAGAAATATCTAGTGTGTCTACAAATAATGGACTTTCTACAGAACGGAAAGTGAGAAATAGATCTGCTGATCACAGGTTGTAGCATACTGTAAGACTCACCATGTTGTGGATTACTGGATTGGACTGAAAGCTTACTATCAAGTTACTTGCAAGTTCCAGCAGTCTGTTGGGCAGCAGAGCTTGTGCTGGTGCATTTAAAATAAATAGGAATGCCTACAGAGCCTCACAGGAGATGACAACAGTGAGCAAAACTCATAAAAGAGCATTTTTGAGGGCATGTTAATCAAAGCCGATACCAACAAGTGCAATTTTATTATGTGCTACATTACAGTAAGATATGGGGTTATTGATTTTTAGTGCACAAAGGTGTCCATAGCCGTTAACCTTTCTCTCTCCTGGCATCTCTTAAAGTGGACCTTTCACCTCTTCTGACATGCCTGTTTTAATAGCTTCAGGCATTCCCCATTTAATAACAATCCAACATTTATTCTCATGGCTCTATATTATTATTCCATTATGCCATTCCTTTATTATTTCTCTTAGAAGTTATGAATTAATTGATAGCAGTATACAGTAAAGGTACATAGGGTTGCTAATAAATTGGGGGGGTGTACCTCCACAGTCTGAAAACAGCCGCACTGATTGGATAGCATGGGTGTGTGCAGGTACACCCCCCAACTGGTTATTACCCCTCTGTACCCTTACTGCAGACTGCTAGCAATTTATTCTATTATAAATAATAAAGAAATGGCACAACATAGAGCCATAAGAATACTCTCTACTGAATTTTCTGGATATCTCTGCAGCTTTGGACACTGCAGACCACCAACTCTTCCTAAGTATTGTGGGGAGTCGCTCTGGTAGACAGCGGTGCGGGTGCAGTTTAGAGGCAAAACAAGGAGTCCAGATTGTGCAACAAACAGTGTTTTATTCACACTTGCACACAAAATGAAAAACAGTCTCTTGGTGACAGTTCACACACAACGGAAATAACGTAGCCAAACAAAAACAGTCCAACACAGGTTCAGTCACCTGGGAGGTGTAGGTGCAGGTTCGCACCACGCTGTCGGCCCAGCCGCAGGAGAATCCAGCTTCAGGTAGCCAGGAACAAAATACCTCCTTACTGAGCTCTTTCCTCCTGGACAGAGAACTCCCAGCCCTGTTAGCAGCTCCAGGATAATCACACTCCCCAGACACAGCTGCTGGCTGCGTTTTATATCCAGCCCAAAACATGGACTGGACCGTGGGGAGCAGCCACCCACCCTACTCTTTAGCTGCTCCCAGTAAGAGCCAGCCCGGATCGGCTTTGCAGCCATGCTATTTAACAAAGTCAAACAGCACTAGCTGCTGCAGACAAAAACCCGGCTCTCACCTCACCGAGGCCAGCAACCTCGGTGACACGTACCTGCCATCACATATGACACCTTGCACCTTACCACAGTATGCTCAATGCTATTGTTCTCAAGGATACTTCTCTTTTTTTCTCTCTCTTAGTTTCCTTCTTATCTCTGGGACTACTCTTTTAGTGTATCAATTTCTGGCTCTGCATCTTCTCTTTTTCCTTCTGCCTTTTGGGTCCCTAAGTGTTCAGTCTTAGGTCCTTTTCTTTTTTCTCTATACAGCCCCTATTGGACAGACTTTCAGCAGATTCATTTTCAGTACCATCTCTATGCTGATGACAACCAACAATTCACATTATACCGTTATACTGTATCACACCTGCAATACTAGAAAACACCAATGATCATCTGTCCACTGTCACTGACATCATGTCCTTGCTCTATCTGAAACTGAATCTCTCAAAAAATGAACTTCTTATCTTTCTCCAATCAACTAACCTACCTAAGCGTAAAATCTAATTTTCAATTTGTGGTACCATCATAACTCCTGCACAGCATACTCACTTTTAATTTGTGTTTGTGATCTTTCTTTTGTTCCCTTTATTAAATCCCTGGAATGCTGAGATTATCTGCACCTCAAGAACACTTTCAGAATCCACCCTTTTACCAAGATGCTGCCAAAATTCTAAATGTTGCTCTGATTTATTGTTGAGCGAGCATGCTTGGCACTCGGCGGTGTTCGGCCGAACACCCCATGTGCTCGAGCCCAATGCTCGAGTCTCCACCCCTACTAGATATCTCAGGTAGTCAACTGTCCGTCCAAGCAGCAAAGCATAAGGTGAAAAGCATTCTTTGTATCTGAATAAAATTCTGAAGAAAATGTACATCTCAGCCTTTTTACATCAGATCTATTTTATGGACAATGCTGGTTATAACCTGGCTATCTCCTGTATATAATTATATATTTACGGTGGTATAAGTTAGACATCTTCTTGTATATACTGATATGGACCATGCTGGTATAACCTGCTTTCTCCTGTATATAATTATATTTTTATGGCCGGTATAAGTTAGACATCTTCTTGTATATACTGATATGGACCATGCTGGTATAACCTGGGTATCGCCTGTATATAATTATATGTGTACAGCTGGTATAAGTTATATATTATAAGTTATATTTCTCCTTGTATATGACCTGGGAGTCCAAGATGCATCCAGGCATCGTCCCCATGCTGTTCATGAACCATTACAGTGGGGTTTCCATCAATTTCTGTCCTTTACTGTGAACCAGACACCATCCCCTCTTTAGATCAGGGGGTGCTTGGTTTACTGCTCTGGTTCTCCCATTGACTTCCATTGTTCTCAGGTGCTCTGTAGAGAACCCGAGCATCCCGATGTGTTCGGCCCGAGCACCCGAACACTTGGGTGCTCGATCAACACTACTCTAATTCACTCTAGTTTTGACTACTTTAACTCACTACTATTGGTCGTCACCTCACTAAATTCTCCCCTCTTCAGTTTATCCTAAATGCTGCACTCTGGCTCCTCTTTCTGTCCAGATATTGCTGAGCTGTTAGTGTTCCCCATATCACTACTAAGAATGACCATCTGTTGTATATGAATGCTCCAAAGATTATTCCACTGTGTGTCACTCAACAAATTAAAGAGAGGATAAAGACAGGATTTATACGCTCACCAAAAGGCCTCCATACTGGAACCCAAAAGTTTTCAGATCCCGAAAAGAACCTCAATTTGTTGCTAAAATCGATACGGTTCCAGTCTGTAGCAGTTCAGGTATTTCATGTTACGACTGCAAATGAAGGCTACAATGGCTGGCAGTCAATGGTAGAACCCGTAATGGGCACTGTGATACCAAATTTCTTTGTGCTTAGTGCCTGGTCCAGGCAGACATAGGTGTCATCTGTATCTGGATGGTAGACAACAGAACTGTGGGAGCTGTTTATTCTTGTTGGCAGATCAAATGATCCTTCCTACTGGTGGTCTATCTGAGTCATCCAGAGTCTGTTTATTGTGTGTGAGTGTGCCCTCACGAAACCACTGTTCCCAATAATTCTTAAAAGCTAGGTCAGAATGACCTAGATGGTGGCAATTCTTTGTATATGATCATCCTACTTCTCTCAATCCAGTGATGCACCCCCTCCTAAAGTCTGTCATTTGGGCAAAATGTCTTCAAGTGCATCATAGAGGCATGTCTTCAAGTTAATGATCTCTCACAAAGAGATACACCACCGCAAAGTAGCATCTGAGAGCCTTTTTATAATATAGCAGGTGAAGCACTTTATACCCTCTTGTGACAAGACTCAGAGTCTAGCCAGACCACACCAGTAATCATTTATATATCTGTCTGAGCCATAACTGCATGCTGAGCTTTGCAGCAATCTGGCATTTCTCTCTGGGTGTGTTATTTAATATATATGTACCACCCAGCCATCTTCAGAAATCTTTTCACTAGCAGATTTGTCAGCCATTCTCATTCATAGTTGGTCTCCAGCACTTCTATGACTCCAGCACTTCTATCTCCTGAAAGTTCTTCTATGACCAAATGAAACTTGAACTTTGATTTGGACATAAATCAACTTTTAAGATATTTCATGAGTGGTAAGAGAGGGCAAGAGGCTTGAATCATCAGACTGCCAGTCTGATGCAACATTTTAGCACAAAATACACCCAATTTAATATTATGATATTGATGCAAAGGTATCCATAGCATTTAAAGAGGCTCTGGCAGCATGATCAACCCAATTAAAGCAGGCACACTGCTTGGTAAGGTTCATTATGCTTAATAAAACAATACCTTTCTTTTGTCTGTATGCTAAACAGCTGAAGAGATATCTGTGTTTTATTCATATGCAAATGAGTAAGTTGGAGCACCAGGGAGCATGGCTGAATCCTTAGCGCACTGGCTTTTTAACACCCCCTGTGTTCTGCACACTCCCCCTCCCCTTGATTGACAGGGCTAGACATCAGTATGCTGAGGGCAGAGCTGTGTTCCCGCATGTACATAGTGTATATGATATGTACTCTAGCTTTACCATAATGAGAAAAGTGTATTCCTATGCTGAGAAAGCGAACATACATATTACTGCTTTATTCACTGGCACTGTAAAGGGGGAATATTTATTATCAATATTTATGCAAATATCAATAATTAATATTCATAAATTGGCGTAATCGTCTACTGATGACTCCGCCCATTTATACCTTAAATAAATATATATATCTCCTTTTGCCTTACACTATCCACTGAACTCATCTATGTGCGACTTACACTGCTACTATATACTGCGGCACCTACCATAAAAAAAGACTACACGCTGTGCTTAGATAATAAAAGGTATTTATTAACACATTAAACGTCTATAGTCTATAATTATATATATCCATATAAAAGGGAATATGAATATATATATATATATATATATATACATACATATATATATGTTTATAGCCACACAGTAATACAGTCAGTCAATTACAACACTACTACACATACAATATTCCTAACTACTCTACATAAAATCCCAATTCCACCCCACAAACTAGCTATACAATTACACTAACATACATTACAGCAGTAACCCACCCACCTGGCTACTCACACTGTCCCTACTGCAATATCACAATGCAGTCCAGGGGTAATGGCCCTTCAAGGGTTAACACAACATGGGCTGCAGGGGTCAATCTGCACACAGAAGCTTTGAAGGGGTTCAGGGTTATAGGGCTGCTGGGCACTGCAAGGTTTCCGGGCTGGGGTACTGCTGGGCTGGATAAGGGCTGCAGCAGTTAAGGGGTTCATAAGGGGTTAAGGGGTACACAGCAGCAGGAGTTGATGCTGCTGGGCAGGGAAGGTGTACATGGGAATGTAGGGATATGGGAAATCAGGACAGGGGTATTAGGGGTATTCAGCCATCTCCAGGTCCCATCTGTGTGTCCTTCCTCTCTCTCAGGAGCTGAGCTCAGAAGAGACCTATTTTGTATTGGCATGCCCTAATATCAGGTTTAGGGATATGACATCACTCCACTGAAGTCCACTCTACCTTGTGAGCCCTCCCCCCAAGCAGTTTGGCCATGGGCAGAGGTAGGGGGGAAGGAAACAGGTTTAGCATGTAAGCCATGTGCTGATCAAAAGGTGCCATAAAGTCTGCAATCTCCTGTCGTGGACCCAAATCCTAGTTAGCATCTCTATGCTAACTACCCCCAGGGACAGTTGGGCGATCTAACAGATACTACGCAGACAGCGTGACTTTAATTAATTAACAATGCAAGCCATGGCCTACAGGATAAACATGGGCCTGTATCAAGTTGATAAGAGTTGATATTTTATATATAAAAGGGGCCATGTAAAAGGGGGATGTCCTATGGAAAGAGGAGGCATATATGGGATATATATATAAAAGGGGACACATTCTATAAGGGGACACATACATATATAAAAGGGACATATAAGGGGGCACATATTCCCCACAGGGGCCACAATGAGCCCGTGTGGAATACTAATGGCAGATGTGCGCAGATGCTGGGCACATCTGCGCATATCATGCTATAATGTGCCTATTTAGGTATGCATATATATTATACATGCATGCACGTGTTATAATTATACACCTATTTCAACCCTTCCTCAACAGGCACAATATATGATTATAATGAAACCAGTTATATGTGTTAGCTTTCTAAGGATAGAAAAACCATAGTTCTCAATATGACTAAGCAGTAGAATAGAGGTAGGTAGTTACCTTTGTATTAAAGGGATTCTGTCAGCCTGATTTTGAATAGTGAGTTGTTCATATCGTCATATCCGTCTCCATGATCTAATTAAAATATACTAGTTTTACCCCAATCTGTCTTGTCATTGGTCCTGGGCCAGCGTTCTGATTGGCTAGTTTGTACGGACTAGGGCAAGCAAACCACCACGCGCGATCCCCCCCCCCCTTTCCCCATTAACAGGATGGCCGAGTGGTTTCTCAGAGTGTCAGCACACAGCTGACACCGAAGTCAGCCGTCAAACCCCATAAATGCCGTGGTCCATAGCGACCGCTGTATGGAAGGGGTTAACAGGGAGGGAGCTCCCTCTCCGATCGGACGCTGCTGTGCTGTTGCAGCCATCCGATACTTGACAGAATCACAGGCGCTGCTCTATTGTGGCAGCATCTGATGTTTATCGTGGCAACAGGACGCCTTCACAGGCTTCTGACTTGCCATGGTATAGCTAAGCTGGATCAGGCTTCTGCTAAAGGCAGAAGCCTGATCAGGCTAAGTGTAAAGTCACAATACACTACTGTACACTATTAGTGTACTGTAGTGTATTATATAGGCAGCATACCCACTGTATCTTCAAGAACCAAGTGGGTCTGGGTCAACAACAAAAAAAAGTGAAAAAATAAAAAAAGTGAAAAAATGAATTTCTTCCTATAGCTACACATTTATCACTGATTAAAAATGAAAAAAATAAAATGCACAACACAAGTTTGATATCACCACGTCCATAACGACCTGATCTATGAAAGGGTCATGTTGCACGGTGAATGCCATAAAAAATGAAAAAGTTGTATGTACGCCTAATTGGTACCAATCAAACCGTCAACTCATCCCGCAAAACATGAGCCCCTACATGAGACAGTCACCCAAAAAAAAAGGCTCTCAGACTATGGAGACACTAAAACATGTTTTTTTTTTCTAAAATGTTTTTATTGTGTTAAAGTAAAATAATTTAAAAAAGTATATATATTATGTATTGCCGCATCCATAAGAACCTTCTCCATAAAAATATCACATGACCTAACCCCTCAGATGAACACCATAAAAAAATAAAATAAAAACTGTGCCAAAAAAGCCATTTTTTGACACCTTGCATCACAAAAAATGCAATACCAAGCGATCAAAAAGGCATATGCACCCTAAAATTGTACCAATCAAACCATCATCTCATACAAAAAAAAAATGAGCCCCTACATAAGACAGTCGCATAAAAAATAAACTATGGCTTTCAGAATAAGGAGAAACAAAAAAATATTTTTTTTCAAAAATGCTTTATTGCGTAAAACTGAAACAAACAACCAAAAAGTAGTCATATTTGGTCGCGTTCGTAACAAACTGCTCTATAAAAATACCACATGATCTAACTTAGTAGATGAATATTGTAAATAACAAAAAATTAAAACGGTGCCAAAACAGGTATTTTTGTTACCTTGCCTCACAAAAAGTGTAATATAGATTGACCAAAAATCATATGTACCCTAAAATAGTACCAACAAAACTGCCACCTTATCCCGTATAGGTATGAGCGAACTCGAACTGTATAGTTCGGGTTCATACGGAATTTTGGGGTGTTCGGGACACGGACCCGGACCTGAACATTTTCAAAAAAGTTCAGGTTCATTGTTCGGCGATTTCTTCTCGCTTTCTGAAGGGCTGCAGAGCAGCCAATCAGCTAGCGTTTTACTTCTTGCGCTAAGAAGCCATCACAGCCATGCCTACTAATGGCATGGCTGTGATTGGACAAGTGCAGCAGGTGACCCAGCCTCTATTTAAGCAGGAGTCATGTAGCGCCGCACTTCACTCTGCTCTGATTAGTGTAGGGATAGGATGCAGCTGCTGTGAGGGCGAGATTAGGCAGGGAAAACTCAGCAAAAACACCTAATGAAGTGATCAATCTACTGCTGTGAATCAGTCAACTTCTGTTAGTTAATTGCTCACTGGTTTTTAGGCTGCACAGAGCATTTTTCTGACACTTTTTTCTGGGGTGATCGGTGGCCATTTTGTATCTTGTGGTGCACCAGCACATGCTGCTACCAAGTCTATCAATCCATCAATACTATATATTTTTTTTTGGCGTATCCTCCATCAGGGGCTTGGCTGTGCTTATTGTCACCCCTAGAAACTCAGGATAGAAATTTCTATATTTTATTGTAAGGGGTTAAATTCAATTGCCAAAATAGCAATCCCCTAAATCTGGTGTTCCAGCTGTGGCTAGCCAAGTGTAATACTGTCTGCTGTCTGGCAAATGATAGATTTTTTTCTGTGGTGAAATTCAATTGGCAAAATAGCAATCCCCTAAATCTGGTGTCCCAGCAGTGGCTGGCCAAGTTTAATAGTGTCAGGCAAAGGATATATTTTGTTCTGGGGTGAAATTCAATAGCCAAAATAGCAATCCTCTAAATCTGGTGTCCCAGCAGTGGCTGGCCAAGTTTAATAGTGTCCGGCAAAGGATATATTTTGTCCCGGGGTGAAATTAAAATGCCAAAATAGCCATACCGCAAATCAGTGGATTCAGCTGTGGCTGGCCAAGTTTAATAGTGTCTGACCAAGGTTATATTTGTTTCTGGGGTGAAATTCAGTTGCAAAAATAGCAATACCGTAAATCTGGTGTCCTAGCAGTGGCTTGCCAAGTTTAATAGTGTCCGGCAAAGGATAGATAATTTTCTGTGGTGAAATTCAATAGCCAAAATAGCAATCCCCTAAATCTGGTGTCCCAGCAGTGGCTGGCCAAGATTAATAGTGTCCGGCAAAGGAAATATTTTTTTCTGGGGTGAAATTCAACTGCCAAAATATCAATTCCATAAATCAGTGATTTCAGCTGTGGCTGGCCAAGTTTAATAGTATCTGTCAAAGGATATATTTTTTTCTGGGGTGAAATTCAGTTGCAAAAATAGAAATACCGTAAATCTGGTGTCCCAGCAGTGGCTGGCCAAGTTTAATAGTGTCCGGCAAAGGATATATTTTGTCCCGGGGTGAAATTAAAATGCCAAAATAGCCATACCGCAAATCAGTGGATTCAGCTGTGGCTGGCCAAGTTTAATAGTGTCTGACCAAGGTTATATTTGTTTCTGGGGTGAAATTCAGTTGCAAAAATAGCAATACCGTAAATCTAGTGTCCTAGCAGTGGCTTGCCAAGTTTAATAGTGTCCGGCAAAGGATAGATAATTTTCTGTGGTGAAATTCAATAGCCAAAATAGCAATCCCCTAAATCTGGTGTCCCAGCAGTGGCTGGCCAAGATTAATAGTGTCCGGCAAAGGAAATATTTTTTTCTGGGGTGAAATTCAACTGCCAAAATATCAATTCCATAAATCAGTGATTTCAGCTGTGGCTGGCCAAGTTTAATAGTATCTGTCAAAGGATATATTTTTTTCTGGGGTGAAATTCAGTTGCAAAAATAGAAATACCGTAAATCTGGTGTTCCAGCAGTGACTGGCCAAGTTTAATAGTGTCCGGCAAAGGATATATTTTGTTCTGGGGTTAAATTCAATTGCCAAAATAGCAATCCCCTAAATCTGTTGTCCCAGCTGTGGCTGGCCAAGTTTAATAGTGTCCGGCAAAGGATAGATTTTGTTCTGGCGTGAAATTCAATTGCCAAAATAGCAATACCATTAATCAGTGGTTCCAGCTGTGGCTGGCCAAATTTAATACTGTCCGGCAAAGGATAGATTTAAATTGTTGGGTGAAATATTACCATTTTTGCCAGGTACAAACCCCTGCACTGCATAACTGACATGGAACTTACAATTGGCGGTTACATACTTGAATGAAATAAAGCCTTTTTGGGCTGTGAAGCCAAAGGTAGTCGCCAATAACTGTTTTTCTTTTTTTTTTTTTTTTTTTTTTATAAATTAGTGTAGATCCCAAAACATTGGGAAAATATAAAAATTAAAACAAAGTGTAAGTGCACGGTAGTATAACAGTGGTTGGGTGAGGCCGGTATACATGTCTATTCTGCATAAGGTACAAACAAGTCCTGTGAGATCCATGCCTGGTTCTTTTTAATACACTAAAGCTTGCCCACATTGTTTGCGGACAGGCGGCTGCGCTTGTCTGTGATAATGCCACCAGCCATGCTAAACACATGTTCAGACAATACAGTGACTGCAGGGTAGGCCAGTACCTCCAAGGCATAAAGGGCAACCTCAGGACATGTGCCCAATTTGATGACCCAGAAGTTGAATGGGGCAGACCCAGTGGCGTAGCTAGAAATGATTGGGCACCACAGCAAATTTTTGAATGGGGCCCTCCTCCCCAATAATTTTTGTGCAAACCCCTTCCTTTCATGCCGCTGTGCCTGTGGCTACTAAAGATCGCTCTCTCAGACCAAGCCCAGCAGCTGTTCCATTCGCTTTCTACACTGTCTATACTGCCACTGTATATAATTTTTATTGTAGGTCACGGCCCGAAAGCAGTTGCTTCCCCTGCTTCCCTTGTAGCTATTCCCCTAGGCAGACCCATCAGTCAGTATGTGTACTGTTCCACCATGTTGCTGAAATGCTGCCTCCTGCTTAGATGTTCCAGATCTGCTGGTGGTGCAGGTTGTTGTGGCGTGATGACAAAGCTTTTCCACATTTTGCCCATGCTAACCCTGCCTTCTGAGGTGTTGCTGGTGACCCAGCTGCACTGGCAAATTCTGAGTCCCCGGTGTCAGTTGTAAATGCTATCAGCAGCATGTCTACTAGTGGGCTCATCTTCCTATTACACTCCAGTGAGGGAATTAAGGACAGCATGTTGGGGATGCAGCAGGGTGGCCAGCCAGTAATCAGCAAAAGTTATAATATGCCAGTAAGTGGGCGGTCATTGCGCAGGCACTGCAGCATGTAGTCGCTCATGTCTGCCAGGCTTTCCAGAGGCAAGGACAAGCTATCCTCATTGAGGGAGGTATATCGTCTGTGTCCTCTGTATCCCCCAGCATTCCTCCTACTCCTCATCATCATCCTCCAGAACTGTGCCCTGGCTGGACAATTGTGTTCCAGGCCAGGGCCTTTGTTGGTGCAGATACCCACCCTCCGAGCCACTTGTATTTGGTTGGCCTTAAATTGAGGATAAGGCGTGTATATAGTTTTGTTTCTTTATATAGTAAGTTTAGCTGCATTATCTTAATGTTTTTAAGAAAATTTGTAAATAGTTTGTTAATGGTTTGAGTGAAAGGAGGGGTGGGGGGGTTGTGTGTGTTTGATTAACTGAATTAATTTTCACTGTCTGGTGTTTAGGAATTTCTGCACCCAAAATTCAAGACATGTGGCAGGCAGGGGATTTGTGTCAAACCGGCTAGGCCCAGACCTGCTAGTATATTTAGCCCATTAGCGCACAACACCAGGCCGGGCTGGAGGCTCAGTGGCACCAACCAATGGTCGGTCTGTTGTTCCATGCCTGTCCACAGCTCCTGCGAGGTGCGGGGTTTGTCCCACAAACACACAACTTTTAAAACAACCTGCTGTCGTTTCCCCCTGGCCGTGCTGCTGTGGGTGGTGAAGGTATTACGCTGAGTGGTAGAGGAGGAGGTAGAGGAGGAGAAAACCGAGTAGTAGTAGGAGGAGGAGGCAACAGGATACAAAGAGAAATGCCCATCAATCCTCGGGGCGGACTGACATTCGCAAAAATGCTATCCGCCTTTGGGCCAGCCGCTACATTTACCCACTGTGTTGTTGGTTTTGTGGATGTTGCCACAGATAGCGTTGCGCAGTGCACACTTGATTTTGTCCGCCACTTGGTTGTGCAGGGAAGGGGTGGCTCGCCTGCAAAAGTAGCGGCGGCTGGGATACACGTACTGTGGGATAGCCACCACCATAAGGTTTTTAAAACTTTCTATCAGACAGAATGACAGCATTTCAAAGGACCAGGAAGTTTGAAATAAGGCATTCAGAGCCATGGGGTAGGGGGGTACTTCCTCTTTCTATTTATTTTTCTCTCCAGTGTTTGGGAGATGGACAGCTGATAGCTGAACACTTCCATGGGATTTGGTGGAGATGCTTGGTGACAATGACAGATGTGGTGGCGTTGCTGCCACATCCTCTGTTTGCTGGGTGACAGGTGCCACTGTCACTCACTTGGGCTCAACTTTAGAATGTTTATTTATTATTTTTCTGTATTTTATTTTAAGTCATGTCCGTATTCACATATGTTTGCAGGGCATTTACCTACATTTTGCTGCCTTTTACAGCCCTCTTGCCCTTTCCAGGGCTATTTTACAGCCATTTAAGTGCCCAAAAGTTCGGGTCGCCATTGAGTTCAATCCCGAACCCGAACATTTTTGTCAGCCGAACTTCTCGAACCCGAACATCCAGGTGATTGGTCAACTCTAATCCCGTAGTTTCCAAAATAGGGTCATTTTTTGGAGTTTCTACTCTAGGGGTGCATCAGGGGGTCTTTAAATGTGACATGGCAGCTTAAAGAGATGCCAGTAAAATCTGCCCTCCAAAAACCATATGGCGTTAATTTCCTTCTGCACCCTACCGTGTGCTGGTACAGCAGTTTACGACTAGTGATGAGTGTCAGGGGCAGTATTCGAATTTGCGATATTTCGCGAATATTCATTAGAGTATTCATCATATATTCACGAATATTCTTAAATTATTTTATTGATTGCAAAGAATCGGCAATGTAATATTCGCGTAATGTTCGTGTTTTAGAATATTTGTCATTTTTCCCAAATTAATGTGAACAGTCATTGGCCCAAAAGGGTTTGAAGGGTTTCTAAGAGATGCTATCTTGGAGTATCTCAATGAAAATAAGCAAATAACGCCATATCAGCATGGCTTCATGAGGGATCGGTCATGCCAAACGAATTTAATCAGTTTCTATAAGGAGGTAAGTTCTAGACTCGACAGCGGCGAATCAATGGATGTCGTATATCTGGACTTCTCCAAAGCATTTGACACTGTACCTCATCAAAGGTTAGTATATAAAATGAGGATGCTCGGACTGGGAGAAAATGTCTGTATGTGGGTAAGTAATTGGCTGAGAGATAGAAAACAGAGGGTGGTTATTAACGGTAGATACTCAGATTGGGTCACTGTCACTAGTGGGGTACCTCAGGGGTCAGTATTGGGCCCTATTCTCTTCAATATACTTATTAATGATCTTGTAGAAGGCTTGCACAGTAAAATATCAATTTTTGCAGAAGACACTAGACTGTGTAAAGTAATTAACACTGAAGAGGACAGTGTTCTGCTACAGAGGGATCTGGATAGATTGGAGGCTTGGGCAGAGAAATGGCAGGGGAGGTTTAACACTGACAAATGTAAAGTTATGCACATGGTGTAAGGATACGGTGGTTTGCGCTCCAGCCTGGATCCATGCCCTGTGTAACCATGACAACGATCGCTGTTTGCCTCCCAGGCTGGAAGCAGTGGCCGCTGGGCCGTCTAAGGTGGCTCCGCCCATCCACACTTGGTCAATAAATAGGAGCCAGGTGCTGCACAGGGTGTTCCACTAATGGAGTGCGCACCCTGCCTGCTCCATTCACCACGAGGACGCAAGCTTCTAACTACCTGCAACTCTGAACCTCCAGGAGAAACCCTCACCTACCTTATCCAGCTCCACCACTGCAGGATCCCTGCATGACTTCTAACAGCAAGTATCAGCCTGTCATTTTGTTCACTGACATTGCTCACTGAAAGGAAGGGACTCGCGCTGGTGACTATTAGTACTGCAGGCCTG
The DNA here is from genome assembly GCA_033119425.1 of Bufotes viridis. NCBI lineage: Eukaryota > Metazoa > Chordata > Amphibia > Anura > Bufonidae > Bufotes > Bufotes viridis. The sequence continues at coordinate 298,282,177 of CM065589.1, read as the reverse complement.
GGATTTCTGAACATTGCCTAGAGCTGTTATTCATGAACTTTAATCTGTACTCTGATTCCTAAAACGAACTCTCCTCACTATTAGTTTTACACTCTATCTTTAGTACGCGGTACATGATTTTGTTACCCCATACTCTCCGCTTAAGACTGAGAGAGCCGCCTGGGGTACACACTGAGCAGCCGCAAAAGACTCCATCAACACTCAAGTAGTGTGATAGGAGTGGATGTCAAAGGACTCCGCAGTTGAGATCCTAACTGATCAATTTGGTGCGTTACATATTAGTGGAACCCTCATGGATCCAGCGGAGCTCGCGCGGCACATGGTCGCCCTCACTGAGAGGGTGGAAACCCTTAACGTGACCGTACAGAATCTCCAATTGGAAAATCAGGCGTTGCGAGATCTCGTCTCGTCGCGCACAGGACACCACCACGATGGACCGGAACCCAAGGTCAGTCCACCTGAACTTTTCTCAGGAGACCGGAAGCAGTTCCGCGAATTCCTGAATGCGTGCAAGCTGATGTTTCAGTTACGCCCCGGACCTATCCTACCGATAGAACCAAAGTACTCACCATGATCTCGTACCTCAGGGGAGGCCAGAGCATGGGCTAACACCTATTTAGAAAAGGAAGACCCGGTCTTGAATTCCTTTCCGCAATTTCTTGAAACAATGGCCCTCCTTTACGAGGACCACAACAAGCAGCTGACTGCGGAGACCGCCATTCGCACCCTAAAGCAAGGGAGACGACCCGTTGAGGACTTTATTGCGGAATACACTCGTTGGGCCCGTGAGACTGAATGGAATGATCTCACTCTTAGAAATCAGTTCCGTCTCGGTCTATCTGAGGCCCTGAAGGATGAGTTAGCCCGCGGAGAGCTGCCACATACACTCGACGCCTTGATGCAGAAGGTCACCACCATTGACAGGCGCTTAAGGGAGCGTAGGGCCGAGAGAGTCTCAGGGTTTACACCCACCCCGAGACAGACCAGCCCGGATCCTGTAGCAGAGATGATGGAGATTGGGGCAATTCGTGGTCCTCTGACTGAGAGAGAGAAGACCCGGAGACGGAACCTCAACCTCTGCTTATACTGTGCGTCGGCTGACCATTCGGTTGATGGATGTCCTGCCATAAGAAAGAAACATGAAGGTAAAATGATGACGTTCTGTAACTTAGGCAGAAAAGATAACAACACAAGTGGTTACATTTATACGTCTCTTACCTTACAGTGGGACCAAAACCGAACTATCGTTGATGCAATGGTGGACACGGGAGCTTCAGGGAATTTTATCGATAAGCATCTAGTAGAGAGAAATAAAATTCCCCATACAAGGAAAGATGTATCGATATCCGTGAGTTTTATTGATGGTACAACCTCTAGACCTATCCATAGCCAGACTCAACCCCTTTTGGTGACAAGCGAAAATAACCACACAGAATTTTTATCCTTTGATGTCATACACTCCCCTTCGTTCCCCATCATTTTAGGCTTGCCATGGCTCCGGTTACATCAACCAGTTCTCCTATGGGAACAGGGGAGAATTGGGTTTACCTCACGTTATTGCAGGGAGACCTGTTTCCCTATTAAAACTCTCATGCATGTAGGGGTGAACCAGGTCCCTACCCAATACTCAGAGTTTTCGGAGGTATTTAGTGCAAAGATGGCGGAAACCCTACCGCCCCATAGACCCTACGATTGCCCCATAGACCTGCTGCCGGGCAGTGAAATACCCACAGGAAGAATCTACCCATTGGCACAACCAGAACTTGACCACCTCAAACAGTATCTCGAAGAGAACTTAAGGAAGGGATTCATTCGGCCTTCAACCTCCCCTGCAGCCGCAGGTATGTTCTTCGTAAGGAACAAAGACTTGAGCCTCAGACCCATCATTGATTACAGAGCATTAAATAAAATAACAATCAAAAACCGGTACCCCCTGCCGCTAATATCCGAGCTTATTGAAAGACTTCAAACATCAACTATCTACACTAAACTGGACTTGAGAGGCGCATACAACTTGATTAGGATTAGAACCGGGGATGAATGGAAAACTGCTTTCCGCACCCGGTACGGACTCTTTGAGTATATGGTAATGCCTTTCGGCTTGTGCAATGCCCCTGCCACATTCCAAAACTTTATCAACGACATATTTAGGGATCTACTAGATGTATGTGTTGTCATCTATCTAGATGACATATTGGTCTACTCCGATAACCTACAAGATCACAGGAAACACGTCTGTTGGGTACTTGCGCGATTAAGCGTCCATCACTTATATGTCAAACCAGAAAAGTGTATATTCGAGACTTACCCTTCCTCCTCGACTACAGGTACATCCCACATTCCATGTATCGTTGCTAAAACCGTTTAGACCTAGCCCGTTCCCCTCACGGGTTCCTCAACCCTCCCCCCCCGATAGATGTCCGTGGTGAGGAGGAATTTGAGGTTGAGCAGCTTCTCGACTCCAGAAGAAGACGGGGGAGGATCCAGTACCTCGTTAGATGGAAGGGTTACGGGTCTCAGGATGACTCTTGGGAAGATGTGCGAGACGTCCATGCACCCAGACTCCAAAGGTTGTTCCACAGGAGATTTCCCGACCGACCCTCACCTACTGGGGTACCCCGGAGAGGGTCCCCTTAAGGGGGTACTGTAAGGATACGGTGGTTTGCGCTCCAGCCTGGATCATGCCCTGTGTAACCATGACAACGATCGCTGTTTGCCTCCCAGGCTGGAAGCAGTGGCCGCTGGGCCGTCTAAGGTGGCTCCGCCCATCCACACTTGGTCAATAAATAGGAGCCAGGTGCTGCACAGGGTGTTCCACTAATGGAGTGCGCACCCTGCCTGCTCCATTCACCACGAGGACGCAAGCTTCTAACTACCTGCAACTCTGAACCTCCAGGAGAAACCCTCACCTACCTTATCCAGCTCCACCACTGCAGGATCCCTGCATGACTTCTAACAGCAAGTATCAGCCTGTCATTTTGTTCACTGACATTGCTCACTGAAAGGAAGGGACTCGCGCTGGTGACTATTAGTACTGCAGGCCTGGGATTTCTGAACATTGCCTAGAGCTGTTATTCATGAACTTTAATCTGTACTCTGATTCCTAAAACGAACTCTCCTCACTATTAGTTTTACACTCTATCTTTAGTACGCGGTACATGATTTTGTTACCCCATACTCTCCGCTTAAGACTGAGAGAGCCGCCTGGGGTACACACTGAGCAGCCGCAAAAGACTCCATCAACACTCAAGTAGTGTGATAGGAGTGGATGTCAAAGGACTCCGCAGTTGAGATCCTAACTGATCAATTTGGTGCGTTACACATGGGAAGGAATAATGCAAGTCACCCATACATACTAAATGGTAAAACACTCGGTAACACTGACATGGAAAAGGATCTAGGAATTTTAATAAACCGCAAACTAAGCTGTAAAAACCAGTGTCAGGCAGCTACTGCCAAGGCCAATAAGATAATGGGTTGCATCAAAAGGAGCATAGATGCCCCTGATGAGAACATATTCCTACAACTTTACAAATCACTAGTCAGACCACACATGGAGTTCTGTGTACAGTTCTGGGCTCCTGTGAACATGTCAGACATAGCAGAGCTGGAGAGGGTTCAGAGGAGGGCAACTAAAGTAATACCTGGAATGGGGCAACTACAGTACCTGAAAGGTTATCAAAATTATGGTTATTCACTTTATAAAAAAGACGACTGAGGGGAGATCTAATAACTATGTATAAATATATCAGGGGTCAGTACAGAGATCTCTCCCATCATCTATTTATCCCCAGGACTGTGACTGCGACGAGGGGACATCCTCTGCGTCTGGAGGAAAGAAGGTTTGTACACAAACATAGAAAAGGATTCTTCACGGTAAGAGCAGTAAGACTATGGAACTCTCTGCCTGAGGAGGTGGTGATAGTGAGTACAATAAAGGAATTCAAGAGGGGACTGGATGTATTTCTGGAGTGTAATAATATTACAGGCTATAGCTACTAGAGATGGGTCGTTGATCCAGGGAGGTATTCTGATTGCCTGATTGGAGTCGGGAAGGAATTTTTTTCCCTTAAGTGGGGAAAATTGGCTTCTGCCTCAGTTTTTTTTTTTGCCTTCCTCTGGATCAACTTGTAGGAAACAGGCCGAACTGGATGGACAAATGTCTTTTTTCGGTCTTATATACTATGTTACTATGTTACTAAAAGCAACTTAAGCAGGAGGAATCATGACTTCAGATGAAAAAACATGACGAATATTCAAAAAAACGAATATATAGTACTATATTCTATAGTGCTATATATTCGTGTTTTAGAATATTCACACACGCGAATATTACATTGCCGATTTTTCGCATAAGAGAAAATAAATTAAATAATGAAGAATATTCTAATTCACTACAGACTACAATATTGCAGCCTTCTCACATTAGCCCATAAGCAATAAGCAGGTAGGCATACTAGGTAATGGGTTCAGGTGAAAAAAATATATATATTTGTATTTACAAATATATATCGCTATATTAGAAATATTCGTGAATTCTTGAAGTGCTTATATTCGCGATAAAAATTCGCAATTCAAATATTCGTGCTCAACACTATTTACGACTACATATTAATATAATAAACATTGAGTTTTGTTTGGCTGTCAACCCTTGCTTTGTTAGAGGAAAAAAATTATTAAAATGGAAAATCTGTTAAAAAAGTTAAATTCTGAAATGTAATCTCCATTTTCCATTAATTCTTGTGGAACACTAAAGTGTTGACAAAGTTAGTACAATAAGTTTTGAATACCTTAAGGGGTGTAGTTTCTAAAATGGGGTCACTTTTGGGTGGTTCCTATTATGTAAGCCCCACAAATTGACTTCAGACCTGAACTAGTCCTTAAAAATTTGGTTTTGGAAATTTTCTTAAAAATTTAAAGATTTGCTTCTAAACTTTTAACTTCCCAAAAAATGAAAATGAAATTTACAAAATGACCCAAACATTAAGTAGACATATGGGAAATGTAAAGTAATAACTATTTTAGGAGGAATCACTATCTGTTTTAAAAGCAGAGACATTGAAATTTAGAAAATTGCTAATTTTTCTAATTTTTTTGTAAATTTGGTATTTTCTTTATAAATAAAAATGAAATATTTTGACTCAAATTTACCACTGTCAAGAAGTACAATATGTGACAAGAAAGGTTTCTCAGAATGGCTTGGATAAGTAAAAGCATTTTAAAGTTATCACCGCATATGTGACACATGTCAGATTTGCAAAAAATGGCCTGGTCCTTAAGGTGAAAAATAGCAGGGTCCTGAAGGGGTTAATTTTTGCAGGATTCCAAAATCAACATAAGAGTTCAACAGAAAGGTACCTCCCGCCGTAAACAAAACAGAAGGTGTGCATCCCAGATCAACTCGTCATTAGACTGTGACACGGGTAACTCACTGTATTATATTAACATCTTCTTTATTTCATCATTATTCAAAAAATTTAATCAACGCATACCAAAGTTCAAATCCCGGAGATAGAGGCAGATAAAGCACAAAACTGTACCACCACGACATTTCGGTGGCGTTCCCCTTCTTCAGGCATGTTGAGTGTGCTCCTCAACATGAAAAAATAGCCCTATTTCTTTCCTAATTATAAACACATGCAGCAGCAGTAGTAAAATAGAAAACTAATAGTGAGTGACACTTTCACTTCTGCTTTTAAATATTTAAAATGTAGGTCTTAAAAAAATTCATCAAAGGAATGCATTAAAATTGCAGTTTTCATTTAACCCTTTTGGACTGATAATGTCCAGAGAGAAAATCCCAAAAAAACTCTCTTTGTAAGTCTTTTTTCTAATTGGTCCCTGTTCACATTAATTACTGCTTCCAATACCCTCCATCTTAAATCAAATACCCTGTGTTTCATCTCACTGAAGTTTCTGGCTACTCTTATCTCACTTCAGTGAGATGAAACACAGGGTGGTTGACTTAAGATGGATGATATTGGAAGAGGTAAGTAGTGTGAACAGGGACCAATTAGAAAAAAGACTTACAAAGGGAGTTTTTTGGGATTTTCTCTCTGGACACCATCAGTTCAAAAGGGTTAATTGAGAACTGCAATTTTAATGAATTCTTTTAATGCATTTTTTTAAAGCCTCATACACACGACCATATGGCTTTTTCAATATTTTGTGGTCTGCAAAAAACAATCTGCAAAAAATACGGATGAGTCCGTGTGCATTCCATTTTTTGCGGAACGGAACAGCTGGCCCCTGATAGAACAGTACTATCCTTGTCCATTATGCGGACAATAATAGGACATTTTCTATCTTTGAACGGAACAGAAAAATGGAAATACGGAAACATAAGGCATACGGAGTACCTTCCGTTTTTTTTTGCGTATTTATTGAAATAAATGGTTACGTACACGGTCCGTATACGGAGTGCAAAAATCGGAACGTAAGCGGGAAATAAAACGTTCATGTGCAAGATGCCTAAGAGGTGAAAGTGTAATTATTAGATTTATATTTTACTACTGCTGAATGTGTTTATTATTAGGAATAAAGTAGGGCTATATTTATGTTGAGGAGCACACTGAGCATGCCTTAAGAAGGGGAACGCCCCCGAAACATTGTGGTACCACAGTGTTGTGCTTTATCTGCTTCTGCCTCCGTGATTTGTACTTTTAAAAACATGGACTTTGTATGTGTTGATTACACTTTTTGAATAATGATGAATTAAAGAGGATGTTAATCTAATTCAGCGGGCTCCTTTGCTGCTTGGTCTGTGTGGGAAGTATACAAGAGAACTTCCTGAGCTAAGCTACTGTAATATATGAGGATTTCTGTTTAATAACATAGGTAACTCATGTCAGATCATATATAATGAAGAGTACAAAGTTATCCAGTCAGCTGCTCTTAATCTACTGTCTTCAAGTCTCCCTCCTTCACAGATCTTCAGTTTGCCCAAGAAATCTTGAAAATCTGCTCTACTATAACATTTGTTGTACTGGAAGGATTCCATCAACACTAGTATTTACATTTTAACTATACCCAATTATACAAATAATATATACATTTTGAAAGTAGGTATTGCCAGACTTAAAACTGGTATCTAGTCTGGTCATCCACTCATATGTCCTTTTTTAATATGAGATTTGTGCCTGTAGGCTGAGACTGTGTTCTAATGAGTAAAGACTATGTTACGCTGATTTACAATAAAATTAATTTAATTCTCATTTACCTTGACACAAGTAATCATCCTATTCTCTGGCTATTTAATATTAAATTCCAGGAAATAGCCAAATGGAATTATCAAAGGGGGGAAAAAACTGTAGAATTAATGATTCAAGTAGCAAAATTGATGTCAATAGCATTTTCAAAATACAATTGGATTTTTGCAAATTACTTTTGCTCCCCTCTGGCATACAAAATATTTAACTTAAGTGGCACAGAAGGGAAATGTGTACATTATTTAGAGCAACTAAATAATTGAATGACTAGTCTTTTCAATACAGGTTAGCGCAGAAGGCAAAGAAAAGGTTAGCGAAAAAGAGGAAAGAAACAGAATTCAGTATTTAAAACAAACATAGCCAGCAATTAGAGATGAGCGAATCGAAGCTGACGAAGCGGAATTCGTTACGAATTTCATGAAAAATTTGATTCGCAATGAATGTAAATTTCCTTGCGCTTCGTGGAAACGAATCACAATTTTTCCTAAAAGTGCGGCTAAAATGGCAGCTACATGTGTGAGGACATGGGGCAAAGAACTATGGGAAGGCGAGATGACCCATAATGCGAGACATGCAGCTAATCAGCAGTCAGCCAGCCAGCCCTGTTATGTGACAGACCTATAAATAGGGAGGCCATCTTGGATTCAGATATTTTCCAGCGTTCCTAGTGCAGGGACAGACGTTAGAAGGCGCTAGGGACAGCAATAGGAAAAACCTAATTGTGAAAAAAAAAAAGAGAAAACAATTTAAAAGTGCAGAGAAAGGATAGGGAGGAATCGTTTCACAGCATCTTAGTGCAGGGAGAGATATCAGAAGGCGCTAGGGACAGTAATATGAAAAACCTCATAGTGAAAAAAAGCAATTTGCTAGCGCAGGAAAAGATTATTTGGGGATCCACATAGCCATTAGACAGCTCTGTCATTCCAGAAATTTGTTCTTGGGGTGCAAGTGCTATAATGAAAAGCCTTTAGTGGCTAATATCTGTGGAAAAAGAAAAATATATATGCAGTTCACTTCTGCAGTTATATGTGGTGAAAGCGTTTACTGGCGTATTTCAGTATAAAAGGGAAAATATATACGCAGTTCACTTCTGCAGCTACAGTTGTGTTCAAAATTATTCAACCCCCAATGCTGTAAAGGGTTTTAGGGAATTTAATGTACATTTGTAATTGTGTTCAGAATGAAATCTTACAAGGACTTTTTAAAGAACCAAATGCAACTAAACTGACATCAATTGTTTTTGTAATACAGTATTAAATGTTTTTTTTTGTGATTTCTTCATTGACACAATTATTCAACCCCATATCGATCAGGTATTGAAAACACCTGTGGATGTCAAGGAGCAGCAATCAAGCATAATAAGCACCAATTAGGCAGATGTAAAATGACTGTGATACTCAGCTCCTTCTAGACATTTACTGGTGTGTTTGCAAACATAGTGAGGTCAAGAGAATGGTCCAGGAACACAGGAGAAGAGGTGATTTCTCTTCATAGGAAGGGCAATGGCTATAAGAAGATTGCAAAGATGTTAAACATACCAAGAGACATCATAGGAAGCATCATTCGCAAATTCAAGGCAAAGGGCATTGTTGAAAAGCTACCTGGTCATGGCAGAAAGAAGATGCTGACTTCGACTGCTGTGTGCTACCTGAAGCGCAAAGTGAAGAAAAGTCCCTGTGTGACTGCTGAGGAATTGAAAAAAGATTTGTCAGATGCGGCTACTGAAGTTTCAGCTCAGTCAATAAGGCGCACACTGCGTAATGAAGGCCTCCATGCCAGAACTCCCAGGCGCACCCCCTTGCTGTCTCCAAAGAATATGAAGAGTCGACTGCAGTATGCCAAAAGTCATGTGGACAAACCACAAAAGTTTTGGGATAGTGTTCTGTGGACTGATGAAACAAAATTTGAACTGTTTGGGCCCATGGATCAACGCTATGTTTGGAGGAGGAAGAACAAGGCCTATGAAGAAAAGAAGATCAAAGTCAATAGTAGCCGGCACTCGATAGCGCACCCGCACGTGGATAAATAGATACTGGTATAAAGATAAAGGATCCCAGCGAGTGCTATTCAATTCTTCAGGCTTTATTGCATGTCAAATATAATAAATGGACGCGTTTCGGCCCGTCCAGCCTTCATCAGCATATCACATAGAGAAATTCACAAACTATTTATAGCACAAGGCAGTGACGTCACACACCCACATGGGGGCGGAGTTAGCAAAATGTCCATCTAAGTACATCACTTCCTTTAACAAAAAACAACACATATCAAATTGACCATAATATGTAATAACAAAAGCAAATACCATTGCTGAATCTATTGATGGGTCAGGCATTACTTAACAGTGGACGTCTGAAAAAAAGGAAAAAAGGTGGATATAATAAGAGTAACAAACTAATACTACAAATGCACTACCTCATACTCTCTATTCAAACCTCTGGGGTGTAATGTGTCTAGAGTATGTATCCAAAATGCCTCACGGCGTAACAAATGGGTCTTGATGTCACCTCCCCTTCTGGGGCGTCGAACTTGTTCCAAAACCTGGAACCTTAGTTGCGAGACAGAGTGTTTCATTTTATGAAAATGTGAGGGTAGAGGTAGTAGTAGATTCCCTGTACGGATGTCGGATTTGTGTTTACTTATTTGGTCCTTTACCGATTGTATGGTCTCGCCAATATAAAGTAAGCCACAGGGACATTTAATGGAGTACACCACATTCGATGAATCACACGTATAGAAACCTTTTACCCTGAATACCTTCCCTGAATGGGGATGAGAAAATTGGTCGCCTTTGATTACATGCGAACATTGTATGCAATGCAGACATGGGTATGTGCCATTTCTACGGGTACTCAAAGTGGTCTGCCTCAAACTAGAACTTAAACACCCAATGTCTGCATGTACCAATGCGTCACGATATGTAGAGCTGCGTTTATTACATATCAATGGTGCATTCTGAAACTCAGGAACAGAAGGAAAAGCCTCTCTCAATAAAGGCCAGTGTTTTTGAATGATGGTATCAAATATCTTATTATGGGGGTGATATTTATGAATAAAAGCAATTCTGGTGCTACCACTATCTCTATTAGCTGTCTCAGAATTACGGGGCTTATTGCTTCTTGTAACACCCTAGAGGAATAGCCTCTGTTCTTGAACCTCTGCATCATCTGATTCTGAGACAGCTAATAGAGATAGTGGTAGCACCAGAATTGCTTTTATTCACTTCTGTAGTTATATGTGGTGAAAGCGTTTAGTGGCCTATTTTGGTACAAAAAGAAAAAATATACGCAGTAGTGTTGATCGAGCATTACAGTGCTCGAGTGCTCTGGCTGAGCACATCGGGATGCTCGGGTGCTCTACCGAGCAACCAAGTATAATAAAAGTCCGATCGGAGAACCCCAGCATTAAACAAGGCACCCCCTGCTCTGAAGAGGGGAGGGTGCCTGGTTCATAGTAAAGGTCAGAAATTGTTGGAAACACCACCAAAATGGTTCGGGAACAGCTTGGGGAGGATGTCTAGATGCATCTTAGACTCCCATGGTGAAGCTGGGCATGATGTTGTTCGAGTAGTACAGACTGACAATAATACGCACAAAACCAAAAATAAAATAGATTTTAGAGGAAAAATTGTTAGGAAGCATTCTTTCCTGTATATTTACTTGTATATAAAGTACAAGTTCTGCCAAAAATGTAGTTGTTTTACGGAACTGGGGCCATAATTTAGAGGTACGGCCGGTGGCATCTGTATTGCGCCGGTAGAGGTAAAATTCTTGGACAGGCACAAGACGAACCAAAGTGAAAGCATTTGCCAAGAATGTTTTCATTAATCAACAACGAAAGTCGGAGGTTCAAAGACGATCCGACAGGTGATCTGGCAGAGTTATTCTCAGCTTCCTGGAAACCAAAATCTTTGGGTTCCGCTGCGAGTATGGTTGCAAAGGTGAAACCTAAAGTAATTGATGGATGGGCACCACCAGGAGCTGAGCATGCGGCTTAATTTGACTTAACACTGGAAACCTCAACGGCCCGGACATGGAAAGGATTGACAGATTGATAGCTCTTTCTCGATTCTGTGGGTGGTGGTGCATGGCCATTCTGAGTTGGTGGAGCGAGTTGTCTGGTTAATTCTGAAAACAAACTAGACTTCTCCATGCTAACTAGCTATATTACCCCCGGTGGTGAGAATTGTGTTGACCAGACTCTTGGATAGTGAGACTGGACTTGTAGGTGAGGGCTTGCTGGTGAGCTGACCCTGTAAAAAATTGCAGATGAGGGCCTGCTGATGATCTGACCCTCTAAAGCATTAGTGGTGAGCGTCTGCTGCTGAACTTACCATTTAAAAATTATGGGAGAGGGCCTGCTGCTTAGCTGACCATCGAAAACAATGTGGGCGAGGGCCTACTGCCGCTTTGTTGACTTTGTTGCCGATCCATTTAGATGTCTACCCTATCAACTTTCAATGTTATTTTATGTGCCTACCATGGTGACCACGAGTATCAGGATGGCGAATCAGGGTTCAATTCCGTAGAGGGAGTCTGAGAAATGGCTATGGCAGCCAGGGGCGCGCAATTTACCCACTCCCGACTCAGGGAGGTAGTAAAAAAAATAACAATACAGGACTCTTTCTAGGCCCTGTCGTTGGAATGAGTAATAAAAAATTACAGGGAATGTCACAGGTATTTAGGATGAGGAAACGTTATACAGGAGAGGTACCACAGGTAATGTCAGTGTTTGCAGCATCTACGGAAAAAGTACACTGTATATCACAGATATGCGAGGGCCTGCGGCCTGCTGGTGAGCTTAATACATTATATTTCAGGGCCTGCAGGTGAGCTGACCCTTTAAAAGATTGTAGGTGAGGGCCTGCAGGTGAGCTGACCCTGTAAAACATTACAGGTGAGGGCCTGCAGGTGCGCTGACCTTGTAAAACATTATAGTTGAGGGCCTGCAGGTGAGCTGACCCTGTAAAACATTTTAGGTGAGGGCCTGCAGGTGAGCTGACCCTATAAAACATTACATTTGAGGGCCTGCAGGTGAACTGACCCTGTAAAAGATTGTAGGTGAGGACCTGCTAGTGAGATGACCCTCTAAAACATTAGTGGTGAGCGTCTGCTGCTGAGCTGACCATTTAAAAAATTACATTTGAGGGCATATATGCGAGGGCATTATATTTGACAAATAAGCATGTGCATATGATGGAAGAGGAGGAGGAGGATGAGAAAAGGAAGATTCAATCATTTACCCAATTTTGTGGTGCAAGGGGTGCATGGGAATACAGCATATTCAGTACATTATAAACAACACATTTAAAGTGCCTTTATGTTCATTAGCTCAGCTTTCCTCTGGTGGAGTCGAGAAGTCGGGCAATCGAGGCCTTGTTCATTTTTATAAGAGTCAACCTGTCAGCATTTTCAGTTGACAGACGGATACATGTATCTGTTATAATGCCACCAGCAGCACTAAGTACCCACTCAGACAAAACGCTGGCAGCAGGGCAGGCCAGCACCTCCAAGGCGTAGAGCGCCAGTTCGTGCCATGTGTCCAGCTTGGACACCCAGTAGTTTTAAGGCATCAAGGGATCATTGAGGATGCTGAGACGGTCTGCTATGTACTCCTTCACCATGTTCCAAAATTATTCCCTCCTTTTGACAGTAGTCCGCACATCAGGGTGAGGGTGCTGGGGGGGTGTCATGAAACTGTCCCAGGCTTTGGAGAGTATTGCCCTGCCTCTGTTGGAACTTCTGTGTGTTCCCCTTGTCTCCCCTCCTCGGTTTCCCAAGGGACTACGGATTTTGCCGCCAGCGTTGTCAGATGGAAATTTTTGGAGCAATTTTTCAACATGGACCTTCTGCTATTGCACCATTTTGCTAGTTCTCTCCACCAGAGGAATGAGAGATGAGAAGTTCTCTTTGTAGCAGGGGTCGAGAAGGGTGAACAACAAGTAATCCATGTAGTCTAGAAGGCGAATAACTCGCGGGAAAGGCCACCTAACATGAAGTCAGCCATGTGTTCCAGAGTACCAACAGGCAAGAGTTCGCTGTCATCATCAGGAGGATGACTCTCAATCTCCTCATCCTCTTCCTCCTCTTCTTTCCACCCACCCTGAACAGAGGGAATTAAACTTTCATGAGTACTACAATTTGTAGTGGAGGCAACCGTCTCCTGCTCCTCCTCCTCATCATCCAATTTGCACTGAGAAGATGAAGTGAGAGTGGTCTGGCTATCACCCTGTGTAATGTCTTCCCCCATTTCCACCTCTTCCACATGCAAAGCGTCGCACTTAATTGTGAGCAGTGAGCATCTGAGTAGATGCAGAAGTGGGATGGTTATGCTGATAATAGCGTTATCGCCGCTCACCATCTGTGTTTAAAACCTCAGAGAGGTCAGACATCCATGCCCACTCCCCGCTTGTGAATAGTGGAAGCTGACTGGAAAGGCAAGGACCATGTTGCAGCTGGTATTCCACTATTGCCCTCTGCTGCTCACAAAGCCTGGCCAACATGTAGAACTTCGAGTTCCAGTGCGTACTCACATCGCACAACAACCAGTGAGCTGGCAATTTCAAGCGCTGCTGCAGTGTTAACAGACAGGCTGAAGCTGTTAATGACTTGCGGAAATGTGCACACACGTGGAGCACCTTCACCAGTAGCTCAGGCAAATTAGGGTAGGTTTTAAACAAGGGCTAGGCATGGGATGGGTGTGAGTTTGCCGAGCTCCAAAGCCGCCCCAAAGTTACGGCCATTATCAGACACAACCATGCTTGGTTGTAGGTTGAGTTGCAAGAGCCACAGCTCAGTTTGGTCTCTTATCCCCTTCCATACCTCTGCGGCGGTGTGCTGTTTGTCCCCTAAGCATATCAGCTTCAGCAGGACCTGTTGCCGCTTCCCCACTGCAGTGCTACATTGCTTCCAGCTACCGACTGATGGCTGACTGGTTGTGCATGCGGATAATTCGGAGGTGGAAGTGGAGGACGGGGAGAATTGGGGGTTGGAAACACTAACGTAGGTGCTGGCGGAAAACCTGATTGATGTAGGGCCCGCAATCCTTGGCGTCAGTAGCACCTGTGCAATCCCAGGGTAAAACTCGCTCTCGGCCTCCACAGGGAAATGTAGTGATCCTGGCCGAATGCACTTGTCCATGTGTATGTGGTTAAGTGGACCTTCACAGTGACTGCGTTGGTCAGGGCACGTGTGATGTTACGGGACACATGTTGGTGTAAGGTGGGCATGGCAAACCTTAAAAATAGTGGTGGCTGGGGACTGCGTAACATGGGTACGGCCGCCGACATCAAGCGAAGGGTCTGCGAAGGAATAGCGATGAAAAGAAGTCCTCGGAATATCCAAGTGTGGGATTACTTGTTTGCCCAGACTCTCCATGGTGGGAGGAAAGAGGATCAGGGTGAGGATTGTGTTGACCAGACTCCTGGCTTCTGAAACTGGACTTGGTGGAAGACAGGGTGGTGCTTAACTGACTGGAAGCATTATCTGCTGCAATCCAACAGACCACCTGGTCGCACTGGTTTGACTTCAAAAGTGGTGTCCTGCGCCTCCCTGCAAACTGGGACATGAAGCTAGGTATTGTGGATAATTGTTTTTCTTGTGCTCTGGCAGCAGGCACAGTTTCTACGCACCCAGGGCCATGGCCTCTGCGTGCACCATCAGCATCAAGACCACTTCCTCGTCCCTTACTTCTTCAATTTAAATGTTTTATATGCTTGAAAGTATGTCACACGTACGGTAGCGTAGGATTTGGACGTATATGAGCATTTTTTTTTTAAAAAGGTATTTGAGATGAGCAAACGTTATACAGGACAGGTACCACAGGTAATATCACCGTTCACAGCGTCTATGGAGAAAGTACACTGTATATCACAAATACGTGTTTTAAACGCACACCTTACACTTTAGATGTAGGCCTGGTAATGTCACTCTCACAAGATGACATCGTCTATTGAAAAAGTACACTGTATATCACTGATAAATGTTTTAAACGCACACCTTACACTTTAGATGTGGCGCATCGAATGTCACTGTCCGCAGCAGACACCGTCTATTGAAAAAGTGCATTGTATGTCACAGATACATTCAGAGCACACGTTACACTGCAGAAATGGCGCAGCTAATGTCACTGTCCACAGCAGACACCGTCTACGGAAAAATACACTGTATATCACTGATATTTAAGGGATGCGCACACTTTAAAAAGGAGATGTCGTGCAGATTATTAAACTGTCCGCAGCGGACACCGTCTATGGAAAAAGTACACTGGATGTCACTGGGTTCTTTATAGCACCAGATGATGCATTCCGGCCAGCCAATCATTGTAATGCCAGTAGCCAACATGGCTACTGGCATTAATGTGAGGGCTCTACTAACCTACATGTTTATTGGCTGCATAGCAGCCAAGAAACGTTCAGGGAGGACATTCAAGGATGGCGATTGAGCAAATGCGGTATTTGGCCGAGTACCGCCATGTGCCGAGCATTGAGATGCTCGAGCCGAACACTAGTACTCAGTTCACTGTTGCAGTTATTTGTGGTAAAACCATTTAGTCAAATATTTCAGAACTAAAAGAAAAATATATACGCAGTTCACTGTTGCAGTTATATGCGGTAAAATTGTTTAGTGATGCATTTCAGTAGTAAAAGAAAAATTATTTGCAGTGAAAGCGTTTAGTGGCCTATTTTAGTACAGAAAGAAAAATATATACGCATTTCACTTCTGCAGTTATATGTGGTTAAAGCATTTAGTGGCCTTTCAGAGGAGAAATAAAAAATTAATACACACTTCACTGTTGCAGGTATTGGTGGGGAAAGCTTTTATTGTCCTATTTCAGTACAAAAAGAAAAATATAAATGCACTTCACTGTTGCAGTTATTTGTGGCGAAAGAGTTTAGTGGCCTATTTCAGTACAGAAAGAAATATCTATGAACTTCACTTCTGCAGTTATTTGTGGCAAAAGCATTTAGTGGACAATTTCAGTACAGAAAGAAAAATATATACGCGTTTCACTTCTGCATTTATATGTGGTGAAAGTGTTTAATGGCCTATTTCAGTACAGAAAGAAAAAAATAAACGCACTTCACTATTGCAGTTATTTGTGCTGCAAGCGTTTAGTGGCCTACTTCAGTACAGAAAGAAAAATATATACGGATTTCATTTTTGCAGTTATTTTGTGGCAAAAGCGTTTAGTGGCTTATTTCAGTACAGAAAGACAAACTATATACGAACTTCACTGTTGCAGTTACTTGTAGTGAAAGCGTTTAGTGCCTATGTCAGTACAGAAAGAAAAAGATATACGCATTTTACTTTTGCAGTTATATGTGGTGAAAGCGTTTAGTAACCTATTTCAGTACAAAAAGAACAATATATGCACAATTCACTTCTGCAGTTATATGTGGTGAAAGTTTTTAGAGGCCTATTTCAGTACAGAACAAAAAAGATATATGCACTTCACTGTTGCAGTTATTTGTGACTAAAGCATTTAGTGGCCTATTTCAGTTAAAAAAGAAAAACATATACGCATTTTAATGTTGCAGTTATTAGTGGTGAAAGCGTTTAGTGGCCTATTTCAGTACAGAAATAAAAATATATACGCATTTCACTTCTGCAGTTATATGTGGTGAAAGCGTTTAGTGGTCTATTTAAGAGCAGAAAGACAACATTTATAAGCACTTCACTGTTGCAGTTATTTGTGGCTAAAGCGTTTAGTGGCCTATTTCAGTACTGTAAGCATCTAAGGGGTGAGGTGGTTGATGGTAAGTACGTGTCACTGAGGCTGCAGCTCTCAGTGATGTAAATCCCGGAGGTAATTGGCAACCAGTGGTGTTAGATCGCTGAGTTTCTGGTAGCTGGAATTTGGGTCCGGGATTTAGGAGTGACTCAAGAGTTTGGGTGGGAAGGTCACTCCCGTACTCCATCTCGGGTGTTACCACCTCACCCAGCTGGAGGCTAATTTAAAAGACACACTGCAGTGTGTGTGTGTGCGTGTGTTGGTCTGCAGAGGACTTGGGAGCATTCCTCTCCACAGTGTTCCAGAGAAGGGAAAATACAAGATTCTGCCTAAAGGTGACTCCTGTATTTCTGCCTGTTAAAAATGAACTGTTCTATGACACATGAGGACTGAAGACAAGTGCTTTATGTGACGGAACTTTGATGGGCTGAAGCTAAGCCATCCTGTTGGAACATTTTTGTTGTTGTTTTTCCAATAAAACCCTTATGTTGCATCCAATCCTGCCGACTGCCTACCATTTGTAAAGCTAACTCCCACATATGGTGGAGGATGCGGGCATATGGTTGCTAAGGGCAACAGCTGCATACCTGTTTAACTCTGTATCCTGCGTATGTCTTGGATAAAGGCTGCTACGTTGTTGCCCAGCGAGACTCCTGCTATGGAGGAGCTGATTAAGCAGTTGGTGCAGGCTAGTGCTGCCCAGCAGGAAACCAACCGTCTGTTGCTGGAACAGGTCACAGTCCTGAGAGAGAGTGTGTCAGCTCAGCCCAGGAATATAGAGGAGTTATCTTGGACTACGAATATAAAAAAGCAGTGCACCGTGCCTTGCAAAAAATGACCCCAGATGATGACCTAGAGGCTTATCTGGCGGTGTTTGAAAGGATTGTGGAAAGGGAGAAACTCCCTGCGGCTGAATGGACTGAGGTCCTGGCGCCTTATTTGACTGGGGAGCCGCAAAAAGCCTATTTTGTTTTAACAGCAGAGCAGGCCAAAGACTATGGTATCCTTAAGGCAGAAATCATGGCCCGGCTGGGAGTCACCTTATCTGTGCGTGCTCGCAGAGTCCATGACTGGCGGTTTGAGAAAAATAAGCCGCCCCGCTCGCAAATGTTTGATTTGCTACACCTTGTGCGCAAGTGGCTGCAACCTGAGACACTGAGTCCGGTGGGTTGCTCAAGGAGACCCCAAAACATTGGATCAGTTGGTTTCACTTGTTGAGCGGTTTACGACTACCGAGACCTGTCTGAGGCCTGAAGGTAAACCACCGCAGTTCGTGGGATCCTCTGGGGGTCATCGACAGAGAGCAACCTCAGCCATTTCTGCGTCTGATCAGGGGGACCGAGCCAACAGACAAAGCCTCGGTGGCTCACCCAGGGGAAAGAGGCTCTACGTTCCAAGAAAGGTACCCTCCCGTTCTGAAGTCCCACTCGAAGGTCGACCTGAGCTCCGTTGTTGGAAGTGTCAGCAACCGGGGCATATTGCAGCCCACTGTCCCCAGGGGGAGGAGCCAATGGAGTGTGGTGCCACCCGCCGCCTCTCCATGTTTGCTCATCCTGTTTGCAGCGCTACACCCCTGCAGGAACCAGGTCCCCAGGAGCATCAACTCCAGGTAAACGGGGTTGGTGTTGTGGCCCTGTTGGACTCAGGTAGCCTGGTCACCCTCTTGAGTGCTGCCGTGCCCCATAACCTGGTTATCCCTGAAAGGCGGGTGGGGGTGGTTTGTATCCATGGGGACACTAAGCATTATCCGCTGGCCAAAGTGACAGTAGGGACTGGCTGCGGGACAGTGACCCATGAAGTGGGCGTGGTACCAGACTTGCTATATCCGTTGATTGTGGGACGTGAATTTCCGTTGTTCTGGGAACTCTGGTCTCATTCCCACCGTAATGATACGCCTGCTACATGTACACCTGCTTTCAGCCCCATTCCCTTAGGTGAAGAAGCCCAAACAGATGCTGTAGGGGTGACCACTGAGGTATCGGACAGTTTTCCCCTTTCAGTATTGGCTGGGGATGTGGGTGAGGAGTCTAACCCTGAGCAGAATGTCCCGGACTTGGAAGTGTCACGGGAGAACTTCGGGACTGCTCAATTACAGGACTCCACCCTGAAACATGCATGGGAAAACGTAACTGTACTGAATGAGGTGCCTCAGGAGTCTAATGCCGATCAAAGGTTTCCTCATTTTGCTGTCAGCAATAATTTACTGTATCGTGTTACTAAAATGCGTGATGAAGTTGTGGAGCAACTGGTGGTACCAGTACCTTATAGAAGGAGGGTCCTTGATATGGCTCATGCCCATTTACTTGGGGGTCATTTGGGGACTGACAAAACAAAGGAAAGAATCCTGCAAAGGTTCTATTGGCCAGGTTGTTATCAAGAGATTGAAAGGTTTTGTCGGTCCTGCCCAACCTGCCAAGTAACGGCTCCTGTGAGTCACTTTCGGAGTCCCTTGGTTCCCCTGCCAATAATTGAGATTCCCTTTGACCGAATAGCTATGGATTTGGTGGGGCCGTTAGTCAGGTCTGCCCGAGGCCACCAGTATATTTTGGTAGTGCTGGACTATGCCACTAGGTATCCTGAAGCCATTCCGCTGCGGAATACCTCCTCCAAGTGCATTGCTCGGGAGTTGGTTCATATATTTTCCAGAACTGGCCTACCAAAAGAAATACTGACTGACCAGGGTACACCTTTCATGTCCAAAGTTATGAAAGAGCTCTGCAACCTGTTGAAAATTAAGCAGCTAAGAACCTCTGTATATCATCCACAAACAGATGGCCTCGTGGAGAGGTTCAATAAAACCTTAAAGGGGATGTTAAGAAGGGTTGTAGAAAAGGATGGGAGGGACTGGGATTGTCTGTTGCCCTATCTCATGTTCTCCATCCGAGAGGTCCCCCAGTCCTCCACTGGCTTCTCCCCATTTGAGTTATTATATGGGAGACATCCCAGGGATTGCTGGATATTGCAAAAGAGACTTGGGAGAGTGAGGCTACCCCTTACAGAAGTGTGATAGAACACGTGGCCCAAATGCAAGATCGCATCAGCAGTATTATGCCCATCGTAAGGGAGCACATGCAGAAGGCCCAAGAGTCCCAGAGCAGGGTGTACAATAGAGCGGCCCAGGTGAGGCAGTTCAAACCTGGGGACCGGGTGCTAGTGCTGGTTCCCACGATAGAAAGCAAATTTCTGGCCAAGTGGCAGGGTCCTTTTGAAGTGGTAGAAAGGGTTGGAGAAGTCAATTATAAAATACATCAGCCTGGGAAAAGAAAGCCCATCCAACTCTATCACATCAATTTAATCAAACCTTGGAAGGATAGGGAGTCCCTGGTAGCGGCCACAAAACCCCAAATGGACTGTCACACAGATATTGAAAAGGTTGCAATAGGTGACACCCTGTCCAAACACCAAAAACAAGAAACCAAGGAGTTTTTGCAGCGGAACAGGGATATTTTTACCGACCTGCCAGGCACTACCGATGTCATTCAGCATGACATAGTCACTGACCCCAAGGTAACGATAAACGTTAAACCGTACAGAATCCCAGAGGCTCGGAGACAAGCGGTCTCTGAGGAGATAAAGCGTATGTTAGCTCTGCAGGTTATAGAGGAATCCAAGAGCGGGTGGTCCAGCCCCATTGTATTGGTACCTAAGCCAAACGGGACCTGGCGGTTCTGCAATGACTTCCGCCGTCTAAATGAAGTCTCTAAATGCGATTCCTATCCTATGCCCCGTGTAGATGAATTAATTGAAAGGTTAGGGCCAGCTAGGTATATTACCACACTGGA
This sequence comes from Bufotes viridis, assembly GCA_033119425.1. NCBI lineage: Eukaryota > Metazoa > Chordata > Amphibia > Anura > Bufonidae > Bufotes > Bufotes viridis. The sequence continues at coordinate 298,261,455 of CM065589.1, read as the reverse complement.
CCTCACCAAGGGGTACTGGCAGATTCCCCTATCAGAGGGGCAAAGGAAAAGACAGCCTTCTCCACTCCAGATGGGCTCTTTCAATATACCAAGATGCCCTTTGGGTTACAAGGAGCACCCGCCACTTTCCAGAGGGCGATGGACAGGGTCTTGGGGCCCCATAAAGGTACGCAGCAGCATACCTAGACGATATTGTGGTCTTTAGCACCGACTGGGAGTCCCATCTAGGTAAGGTACAGGCCGTACTGGTGTCCCTCAGGAAAGCTGGCTTTACGGCTAACCCGGAGAAGTGCGCTATTGGGTTAGAGGAGGCTCGCTACCTGGGATATATTGTAGGGAAGGGCACAATAAGACCACAGGTAAACAAAGTGGAGGCAATTCAGAAGTGGCCACAGCCTCGGACAAAAAAACAAGTGAAGGCGTTCCTGGGGATTGTTGGCTATTACCGCAGATTTGTCCAGAACTTTGCCTCCGTTGCAGCACCATTAACAGATCTTACAAAAGGGAGGAAGTCAGTTATGGTCCAGTGGTCTCAAGAGGCGGAAAAGGCGTTTCAGGATCTTAAAAAGCCCTCTGCAGTCAGCCTGTGCTGATTGCACCGGACTTCTCAAAAGAGTTTATTGTCCAGACCGATGCCTCAGAGGTTGGTTTAGGGGCAGTAATGTCACAAGAGGTAAATGGGGAAGAACACCCCATCATATATTTGAGTAGAAAACTCACATCCTGTGAGAGAAACTACTCAATAGTGGAGAGGGAGTGTTTGGCAATAAAGTGGGCCCTCGTGGCTCTACGGTACTATTTGGCAGGTAGGAAGTTCCGCTTGGTATCGGACCATGCCCCTTTGAAATGGATGTGCCGAAATAAAGGGAACAATGCAAGGGTGACACGGTGGTTCCTGGAGTTACAGGATTTTAATTTTGTGGTAGAACACAGGGCAGGGAAGCTTCATGTTAATGCGGATGCCTTGTCAAGGATTTACTGTCTGTCGGGGTCAAGTGCCCAGTCCCCTGGCCTTGGGCAGAGGGGGATATGTAAGCATCTAAGGGGTGAGGTGGTTGATGGTAAGTACGTGTCACTGAGGCTGCAGCTCTCAGTGATGTAAATCCCGGAGGTAATTGGCAACCAGTGGTGTTAGATCGCTGAGTTTCTGGTAGCTGGAATTTGGGTCCGGGATTTAGGAGTGACTCAAGAGTTTGGGTGGGAAGGTCACTCCCGTACTCCATCTCGGGTGTTACCACCTCACCCAGCTGGAGGCTAATTTAAAAGACACACTGCAGTGTGTGTGTGTGCATGTGTTGGTCTGCAGAGGACTTGGGAGCATTCCTCTCCACAGTGTTCCAGAGAAGGGAAAAGACAAGATTCTGCCTAAAGGTGACTCCTGTATTTCTGCCTGTTAAAAATGAACTGTTCTATGACACATGAGGACTGAAGACAAGTGCTTTATGTGACGGAACTTTGATGGGCTGAAGCTAAGCCATCCTGTTGGAACATTTTTTGTTGTTGTTTTTTCCAATAAAACCCTTATGTTGCATCCAATCCTGCCGACTGCCTACCATTTGTAAAGCTAACTCCCACATATGGTGGAGGATGCGGGCATATGGTTGCTAAGGGCAACAGCTGCATACCTGTTTAACTCTGTATCCTGCGTATGTCTTGGATAAAGGCTGCTACGTTGTTGCCCAGCGAGACTCCTGCTATGGAGGAGCTGATTAAGCAGTTGGTGCAGGCTAGTGCTGCCCAGCAGGAAACCAACCGTCTGTTGCTGGAACAGGTCACAGTCCTGAGAGAGAGTGTGTCAGCTCAGCCCAGGAATATAGAGGAGTTATCTTGGACTACGAATATAAAAAAGCAGTGCACCGTGCCTTGCAAAAATGACCCCAGATGATGACCTAGAGGCTTATCTGGCGGTGTTTGAAAGGATTGTGGAAAGGGAGAAACTCCCTGCGGCTGAATGGACTGAGGTCCTGGCGCCTTATTTGACTGGGGAGCCGCAAAAGCCTATTTTGATTTAACAGCAGAGCAGGCCAAAGACTATGGTATCCTTAAGGCAGAAATCATGGCCCGGCTGGGAGTCACCTTATCTGTGCGTGCTCGCAGAGTCCATGACTGGCGGTTTGAGAAAAATAAGCCGCCCGGCTCGCAAATGTTTGATTTGCTACACCTTGTGCGCAAGTGGCTGCAACCTGAGACACTGAGTCCGGCAGATATTGTCGACCGAATCGTTTCTTGACCGCTATGTGAATGGACTTCCTTCAGACATCCACCGGTGGGTTGCTCAAGGAGACCCCAAAACATTGGATCAGTTGGTTTCACTTGTTGAGCGGTTTACGACTACCGAGACCTGTCTGAGGCCTGAAGGTAAACCACCGCAGTTCGTGGGATCCTCTGGGGTCATCGACAGAGAGCAACCTCAGCCATTTCTGCGTCTGATCAGGGGACCGAGCCAACAGACAAAGCCTCGGTGGCTCACCCAGGGAAAGAGGCTCTTCGTTCCAAGAAAGGTACCCTCCCGTTCTGAAGTCCCACTCGAAGGTCGACCTGAGCTCCGTTGTTGGAAGTGTCAGCAACCGGGGCATATTGCAGCCCACTGTCCCCAGGGGAGGAGCCAATGGAGTGTGGTGCCACCCGCCGCCTCTCCATGTTTGCTCATCCTGTTTGCAGCGCTACACCCCTGCAGGAACCAGGTCCCCAGGAGCATCAACTCCAGGTAAACGGGGTTGGTGTTGTGGCCCTGTTGGACTCAGGTAGCCTGGTCACCCTCTTGAGTGCTGCCGTGCCCCATAACCTGGTTATCCCTGAAAGGCGGGTGGGGGTGGTTTGTATCCATGGGGACACTAAGCATTATCCGCTGGCCAAAGTGACAGTAGGGACTGGCTATGGGACAGTGACCCATGAAGTGGGCGTGGTACCAGACTTGCTATATCCGTTGATTGTGGGACGTGAATTTCCGTTGTTCTGGGAACTCTGGTCTCATTCCCACCGTAATGATACGCCTGCTACATGTACACCTGCTTTCAGCCCCATTCCCTTAGGTGAAGAAGCCCAAACAGATGCTGTAGGGGTGACCACTGAGGTATCGGACAGTTTTCCCTTTCAGTATTGGCTGGGGATGTGGGTGAGGAGTCTAACCCTGAGCAGAATGTCCCGGACTTGGAAGTGTCACGGGAGAACTTCGGGACTGCTCAATTACAGGACTCCACCCTGAAACATGCATGGGAAAACGTAACTGTACTGAATGAGGTGCCTCAGGAGTCTAATGCCGATCAAAGGTTTCCTCATTTTGCTGTCAGCAATAATTTACTGTATCGTGTTACTAAAATGCGTGATGAAGTTGTGGAGCAACTGGTGGTACCAGTACCTTATAGAAGGAGGGTCCTTGATATGGCTCATGCCCATTTACTTGGGGGTCATTTGGGGACTGACAAAACAAAGGAAAGAATCCTGCAAAGGTTCTATTGGCCAGGTTGTTATCAAGAGATTGAAAGGTTTTGTCGGTCCTGCCCAACCTGCCAAGTAACGGCTCCTGTGAGTCACTTTCGAGTCCCTTGGTTCCCCTGCCAATAATTGAGATTCCCTTTGACCGAATAGCTATGGATTTGGTGGGGCCGTTAGTCAGGTCTGCCCGAGGCCACCAGTATATTTTGGTAGTGCTGGACTATGCCACTAGGTATCCTGAAGCCATTCCGCTGCGGAATACCTCCTCCAAGTGCATTGCTCGGGAGTTGGTTCATATATTTTCCAGAACTGGCCTACCAAAAGAAATACTGACTGACCAGGGTACACCTTTCATGTCCAAAGTTATGAAAGAGCTCTGCAACCTGTTGAAAATTAAGCAGCTAAGAACCTCTGTATATCATCCACAAACAGATGGCCTCGTGGAGAGGTTCAATAAAACCTTAAAGGGGATGTTAAGAAGGGTTGTAGAAAAGGATGGGAGGGACTGGGATTGTCTGTTGCCCTATCTCATGTTCTCCATCCGAGAGGTCCCCAGTCCTCCACTGGCTTCTCCCCATTTGAGTTATTATATGGGAGACATCCCAGGGGATTGCTGGATATTGCAAAAGAGACTTGGGAGAGTGAGGCTACCCCTTACAGAAGTGTGATAGAACACGTGGCCCAAATGCAAGATCGCATCAGCAGTATTATGCCCATCGTAAGGGAGCACATGCAGAAGGCCCAAGAGTCCCAGAGCAGGGTGTACAATAGAGCGGCCCAGGTGAGGCAGTTCAAACCTGGGGACCGGGTGCTAGTGCTGGTTCCCACGATAGAAAGCAAATTTCTGGCCAAGTGGCAGGGTCCTTTTGAAGTGGTAGAAAGGGTTGGAGAAGTCAATTATAAAATACATCAGCCTGGGAAAAGAAAGCCCATCCAACTCTATCACATCAATTTAATCAAACCTTGGAAGGATAGGGAGTCCCTGGTAGCGGCCACAAAACCCCAAATGGACTGTCACACAGATATTGAAAAGGTTGCAATAGGTGACACCCTGTCCAAACACCAAAAACAAGAAACCAAGGAGTTTTTGCAGCGGAACAGGGATATTTTTACCGACCTGCCAGGCACTACCGATGTCATTCAGCATGACATAGTCACTGACCCCAAGGTAACGATAAACGTTAAACCGTACAGAATCCCAGAGGCTCGGAGACAAGCGGTCTCTGAGGAGATAAAGCGTATGTTAGCTCTGCAGGTTATAGAGGAATCCAAGAGCGGGTGGTCCAGCCCCATTGTATTGGTACCTAAGCCAAACGGGACCTGGCGGTTCTGCAATGACTTCCGCCGTCTAAATGAAGTCTCTAAATGCGATTCCTATCCTATGCCCCGTGTAGATGAATTAATTGAAAGGTTAGGGCCAGCTAGGTATATTACCACACTGGACCTCACCAAGGGGTACTGGCAGATTCCCCTATCAGAGGGGGCAAAGGAAAAGACAGCCTTCTCCACTCCAGATGGGCTCTTTCAATATACCAAGATGCCCTTTGGGTTACAAGGAGCACCCGCCACTTTCCAGAGGGCGATGGACAGGGTCTTGGGGCCCCATAAAAGGTACGCAGCAGCATACCTAGACGATATTGTGGTCTTTAGCACCGACTGGGAGTCCCATCTAGGTAAGGTACAGGCCGTACTGGTGTCCCTCAGGAAAGCTGGCTTTACGGCTAACCCGGAGAAGTGCGCTATTGGGTTAGAGGAGGCTCGCTACCTGGGATATATTGTAGGGAAGGGCACAATAAGACCACAGGTAAACAAAGTGGAGGCAATTCAGAAGTGGCCACAGCCTCGGACAAAAAAACAAGTGAAGGCGTTCCTGGGGATTGTTGGCTATTACCGCAGATTTGTCCAGAACTTTGCCTCCGTTGCAGCACCATTAACAGATCTTACAAAAGGGAGGAAGTCAGTTATGGTCCAGTGGTCTCAAGAGGCGGAAAAGGCGTTTCAGGATCTTAAAAAGCCCTCTGCAGTCAGCCTGTGCTGATTGCACCGGACTTCTCAAAAGAGTTTATTGTCCAGACCGATGCCTCAGAGGTTGGTTTAGGGGCAGTAATGTCACAAGAGGTAAATGGGGAAGAACACCCCATCATATATTTGAGTAGAAAACTCACATCCTGTGAGAGAAACTACTCAATAGTGGAGAGGGAGTGTTTGGCAATAAAGTGGGCCCTCGTGGCTCTACGGTACTATTTGGCAGGTAGGAAGTTCCGCTTGGTATCGGACCATGCCCCTTTGAAATGGATGTGCCGAAATAAAGGGAACAATGCAAGGGTGACACGGTGGTTCCTGGAGTTACAGGATTTTAATTTTGTGGTAGAACACAGGGCAGGGAAGCTTCATGTTAATGCGGATGCCTTGTCAAGGATTTACTGTCTGTCGGGGTCAAGTGCCCAGTCCCCTGGCCTTGGGCAGAGGGGGGATATGTAAGCATCTAAGGGGTGAGGTGGTTGATGGTAGGTACGTGTCACTGAGGCTGCAGCTCTCAGTGATGTAAATCCCGGAGGTAATTGGCAACCAGTGGTGTTAGATCGCTGAGTTTCTGGTAGCTGGAATTTGGGTCCGGGATTTAGGAGTGACTCAAGAGTTTGGGTGGGAAGGTCACTCCCGTACTCCATCTCGGGTGTTACCACCTCACCCAGCTGGAGGCTAATTTAAAAGACACACTGCAGTGTGTGTGTGTGCGTGTGTTGGTCTGCAGAGGACTTGGGAGCATTCCTCTCCACAGTGTTCCAGAGAAGGGAAAAGACAAGATTCTGCCTAAAGGTGACTCCTGTATTTCTGCCTGTTAAAAATGAACTGTTCTATGACACATGAGGACTGAAGACAAGTGCTTTATGTGACGGAACTTTGATGGGCTGAAGCTAAGCCATCCTGTTGGAACATTTTTTGTTGTTGTTTTTTCCAATAAAACCCTTATGTTGCATCCAATCCTGCCGACTGCCTACCATTTGTAAAGCTAACTCCCACAGTACAGAAAGAAAAATATCTATGAACTTCACTTCTGCAATTATTTGTGGCAAAAGCATTTAGTGACCAATTTCAGTACAGAAAGAAAAATATATACGCATTTCACTTCTGCAGTTATATGTGGTGAAAGTGTTTAGTGGCCTATTTCAGTACAGAAAGAAAAATATAAACACACTTCACTATTGCAGTTTTTTCTGGTGAAAGTGTTTAGTAGCCTATTTCAGTACAGAAAGAAAAATATATGCTACATTAGTCTGCTTTTATTTATTTTTCTCCATATATATATGTTGCAGTTGCCTGGCCTGCCCGTGTGTGAGGAGCTGCAGGCCCACAGACTGTAGTGTGCCCACTGCCAGTGCCCACCACTCATACTGTGTGGCACAGGACTTTGCATAAAAAAGGCATTTGATTTTTACACTTTAATCTAATTTCACTTGCCTGCCTGTTGCCAGTGTGTGTCACAGGTCCACTTCCACTGACTGTAGTGTGCCCACTGCCAGTGCACACCACTCATACCTTGTGGCACAGGACTTTGCATAAAAAAAAGGCATTTCATTTTTACCCTTTAATTTAAGGTTAGTTGCCTGCCAGTGTGTGTTAGGCCCACTTCCACTGACTGTAGTGTGCCCACTGCCAGTGCCCAGCACTCATACCGGGTGTCACAGGACTTTGCATAAAAAAAGGTATTTCATTTTTACGCTTTAATCTAAGGTTAGTTGCCTGCCAGTGTGTGTCAGGCCCACTTCCACTGACTGTAGTGTGCCCACTGCCAGTGCCCACCACTCATACCGGGTGGCACAGTAGCGTGCCGATAAATAAGGCATTTAATTTTTACACTTTAATCTAATTTCAGTTGCCTGCCTGCTGCCAGTGTGTGTCAGGCCCACTTTCGCTGACTGTAGTGTGCCCACTGCCAGTGCCCACCACTCTTACCGGGTGGCACAGGACTTTGCTTAAAAAAAGGCATTTCATTTTTACCCTTTAATCTAAGGTTAGTTGCCTGCCAGTGTGTGTCAGGCCCACAGACTGTAGTGTGCCCTCTGCCAGTGCTGCCCATCAATCATACCGTGCGGCACAGGACTTTGCCTAAAAAAAGGCACTTTATCTGTACACTTTAATTTAATTTCAGTTGCCTGCCGGCCAGTGTGTTTGTCTCAGGCCCACAGACTGTAGTGTGCCCTCTGCCAGTGCTGCCCATCAATCATACCGTGCGGCACAGGACTTTGCCTAAAAAAAGGCACTTTATCTGTACACTTTAATTTAATTTCAGTTGCCTGCCGGCCAGTGTGTTTGTCTCAGGCCCACAGACTGTAGTGTGCCCTCTGCCAGTACTGCCCATCAATCATACCGTGCGGCACTGGACGTTGCCTAAAATAAGGCACTTTATCTGTACACTTTAATCTAATTTCAGTTGCCTGCCGGCCAGTGTGTGTGTGTGTCAGGCCCACAGACTGTAGTGTGCCCTCTGCCAGTGCTGCCCATCAATCATACCATGCGGCACTGGACGTTGCCTAAAATGAGGCACTTTATCCGTACACTTTAATCTAATTTCAGTTGCCTGCCGGCCAGTGTGTGTGTGTGTCAGGCCCACAGACTGTAGTGTGCCCTCTGCCAGTGCTGCCCATCAATCATACCATGCGGCACTGGACGTTGCCTAAAATGAGGCACTTTATCTGTACACTTTAATCTAATTTCAGTTGCCTGCCGGCCAGTGTGTGTGTGTCAGGCCCATAGACTGTAGTGTGCCCTCTGCTAGTGCTCAACACTCATACCTGGTGGCACAGTACCTAGCACGCATAGTATCACTTATCTAAAATCCATTCAATACATGTCCCAATAGGGGACGTAACAGGGATTAAACTGATGAGAATAGTACTACAGAAAATACCACTCATATCGGGTGTGACAGTAAATTGCACGCCGCAGACGCAGTCACCGTGGATTAAAACAAAGGGGAGGGAGCCAGCGTTTTTTTAACCATCTCCCCGTTCGAAAAATCAATTCAATAAATGGACCCCAGATTGGGGACGTAACAGGGATCAAACTGATGAGAATAGAACTACAGAAAATAACACTTATATCGGGTGTGAGAGTAAATTGCACGGCGCAGACGCAGTGACCGTGGAATCAAACAAAGGGGAGGGAGCCAGCGTTTTTTTAACCATCTCCCCGTTCGAAAAATCAATTCAATTCACCTTTCGGAGACCCTTGGTGTTGTACGTGGCTGGGTGGAGGAAGAAACCTTCAATGACATAACCGGGACATGACTAGCTTGGTATCCAACCTTGTGCAAATGGGGAGTTTGCGGTTGTGCAAATGAACTGTTTGCGGATGTTTGCAGTGCATTAAAAGGGGAGTTTGGTCTGTGAAGCGGGCGTTTCTGTGGTAGGTAGATCTTATGATATTATTTTGTGTATGCCTTCTTCTTAATGGGGATATGACTACTGCTAGCCTTTTTCCAGTGGTCCCTCACTTATTTGTTTCACCAATGTTGTGTGGACTCTTTGTTCTCTTTTTAATATGATGATTAAATAAAGAACATATTGTTTTATGGCGATTTTGGACTATGAAAGATTTTTGTGTATATGGACTTTTGCTGTAGGAGTTGTGTTTAATGTGTGTGGTCCTTATTGCTGAGAGGTTTATGGGAGCAATTGTAGTCCATTAGTAAGTATATCAATGCTAGCACAATATCTATTTCGCAAATATCTGCCTCACAAGTGACAGTCAGTGATATTGATATTTGACTTATAGTGTTGAGCGTATTGAAGCCAAATGAGTTGACTTTGATCTGAATTTAAGGAAAAATTTGATTTGCCACGAAGCCAAATTTCCTCGAGCTCTGTGGTAGCGAATCTAGTATTTCTGAAATTTAAAAAAAAAAAATTATTATAAAAAAAATCTCTTTAGAATATGTAATCAGTATGTGATTGGTGGAAATCTGACTTCCAGAACCCATGCCCTTCTGCTATCTGAAGAAGGGGCAGCACTCTGTTGGGTGCCGTCGCCTCTTCATAGCTTACCAAGAACAGCAGGATCCATTGAATAGCAGCTAGGCTTGAATGCAACTGAGTTGCGCCTAGGCTATCTGACAAATAAACGTGATGTCACTGGACTCTTCAAACAGCTGGTCGGCGGGGGTGACAGGAGTCGGACCCCCACTGATCAGATACTTATGACATATCCAGAAGTCAGGTCATCAGTATTAAACACTCAGACAACCCCTTTAAACTAATTACATTTTTCCTTTAAGTTCATTAAAGATGTTTTTGAAAGAAATATCAAATGTAATACAATAATAATATGCAGAACTAGTTTGTGAGGATTTTAATAGTGTTTCCAACCCAGCTTTTAGATAGGAATTCTCTTTCTTCTCACTACAAATGTACTTTTCTCTACTATTTAATTTTCAAAGAACGTCTGTATGATACGTGGAGAATATTTCATACACTCCAATGTGACTTAAATTTTTTTTTTTTAATCCACATAAAATATATTCATGCATTGATTTAATAGTATCTGACAAATGGTTACTGCAAAAAAGCACTAGCACACATATAGACGCAATAAAGTGGTCAGTCCAAGCTCCAGTTTCTATCTCTATAAAGAAGCAATATTCCTTCTTATGTCTCCTTGGAGACTAAACAATTTCTTGCTAAATAAATCAGATCACGCAACTCAGATTCAACTCTTGGAGAAATACTTCCACAGTAATGACAACAGTGAAACCTCAGACACTATATAACTATCTAGTGCACACATAAAACACAGTATTATGTGACCACTTTCTTACATTAGCCGGAATGAAAAAGAAAATCAGCTTATCTGGCATAGAACACCTAACCATTTAATCAGCCAATTAGCACTTCTCTTACTCCACCTTGTAAAGGACTGTTTGTAGTTTTTAATGGTATAATTTTGAGGTACATATAATGATTAACTTTTATTAACTGTTTCTGAGAAGGAATGGTAAAAAAAAAAAAAAAAAAATTAAATTTTGTGATGTCCGCATGAATACAGTGATACCAAATACATATAGTTTATTTGTCTGTACTTCTTTTAGACAATACAATTCCTTTACAAAAATGGTTTTACGTCGCTGCATCCTAAGACCAATAACATTTTTGCATGTTTACGGAGATGTGTGAGGACTTGATTTTTGTTGGTTGAATTGTATTTTTTAGAGGCAGCTTCCTCGGAAACCACTTAGGTGCTGAGGTCACTATTGAGCTGGAACTTTTGCCGATCCTGGCCATAAGAGTAAAAGCTTGGCTGTAATACAAGGGCTGAGCTCCTGCTTTCTGTTGCAGCCCAGAATAAGGCCTCTTAATGACTGATGAATAAAGGCGTATAGGTGATCATTAAGGGATTAAACATATTCTGGTACTAATTATATATACATATGCAAAATACCTATGACTTACATGGATCTCCAGATTTAACCATTATTGGCAAGGCAACAAGGCCGCTAAAGAAAATCAAATCCAGGGAAAGTAAATGAGGATATCCCTCCTTTACGATCATCAAGGGGAAAAACATCTTAAATCCACAATCAAAGTCTAATGAATTTGCAATATCCTACAGCTCCTTCAATAATCTAAAATCCTGACCTACTACCATAAGAAATCAGAATATCATATCCCTTCAGAAATAGTCCACACCCCAAAGCAACCCCTGCAAACCCCGAGGCCTTGCATGTAAGGCCTCTTTCACACTAGCGTTTTAGCTTCCCGTCCTAGAGATCCGTCCTCGGGTTTCTAGGACGGAAAGCTACTGATCAGGATTATCCCCATGCATCCTGAATGGAGAGAAATCCGTTCAGGATGCATCAGGATGTCTTCCGTTCAGTATGTCAACGTTTTTTGGACGTTGACAAAAGCGCAGCATGCTGCGGATTTGTCTCCGTCCAAAAATCCGGAAGACATGCCGTAACGCCGGATCCGGAATTAATGCCCATTGAAGGGCATTAGTCCGGATCCGGCCTTTAGCTAAACGTCGTTTCCGCGCATCGCCGGATCCGACGTTTAGCTTTTTGTCAATGGTTACTATGGCAGCCAGGGCGCTAAAGTCCTGGTTCCCATAGTAAGAGTAGGGAGCGGGAGCGGCATACTTACATTCCGTGCGGCTCAGGGGCGCTCCAGGATGACGTCAGGGCGCCCCAGTGCATAGATCACGTGATTGCATGGATCACGTGATCCATGCGCGCGGGGCGCTCTGACGTCATTCAGGAGCGCCCCGGGAGCCGCATGGAATGTAAGTATGCCGCTCCCCCGCTCCCCACTGCTACTATGGCAACCAGGACGCTAGTAGCGTCCTGGCTGCCATAGTAACACTGAAAGCATTTTGAAGACTGATCAGTCTTCAAATGCTTTCAGTTCACTTGCGTTGTGCCGGATCCGGCGTGCATTCCGGCGACGGAAGTGCACTCCGGATCCTAACAACGCAAGTGTGAAAGAGGCCTAAGGGTGATCAGATTGGGTTTATTTATTAAACATTGCCAATTCTTGGACAGAACTATGCATTTTATAGACTTAAAGGGGTATTCCCATCTTGCTATTTCATTCTCACCAGCAGCCAGTTCTACATTTCACCTCCTGGTTTCCTGCTTCTGAGGCTGGGCGTGCTTAGGCAGTTGAGTGAAGGCCGGCCACGCCTCCTTATGACATCACACTGAGAGCTCAGTCCTTGCCGTGCTCGTTCATGTGGATAGTATGAGTCATCAGTCAGGCAGCCTGCAGAGTCTGTGAGGCCCCTCTCCCCTGCTGGGGAAGAGCTATAGTAAAGTGAGCTAAGACAGTGGCTGTCCTGCTTCACCAGACCTGTCTTATATTTTACAAACCCAAACTGTGCAGCAAAACAATAACTCACCTGTCTTCCCCAGCACCCTACCAGCACTGTAGTTGAATCACTTATAGCTCTGATACATCTGTATTCCTCTCCACTACCAGCAATATGTTGAATAACTACAAATACAGCTCTGCTACATCTGTCTTCCTTGAATCACTTCTTAAACAGCTCTGCTACATCTGTCTCTCTCCACTACCACCACTGTGTTTGAAAAACTACAAATACAGCTCTGCTACATCTGTCTTTTTTGCTGCTGTGTGGAATTGTATGGAGGGGAGGAGTTGTGTGTGGGATTGTATGTCGAGACTCATTTGCATAAAATGCTGGGTTTCTCTGCATCCTATCTGTGAAGTCAGTTTACTATGGGTAAGAGGACATTCATGCATCAGCCCCCCCATACAATCTCACACAGAACCACCACTCCAGTATATAATCCCATACAGCAGCCCCCCAGTATAAAATCTCACACAACTCCCTCCTTTCATCCAGGATATATAAAACATAGCAGCCCCCCATCCAGTATATATCACACAGCATCCCCCATCCACTATAGATAACACAGCAGCCCCCCATCCACTATATATCACACAACAGCCCCCCATCCAGTATATATTACACAGCAGCCCCCCATCCAGTATATATAACATAGCAGCCCCCCATCCAGTATATATTACACAGCAGCCCCCCATCCAGTATATATAACACAGCAGCCCCCATCCAGTATATATAACACAGCAGCCCCCCATCCAGTATATATCACACAGCAGCCCCCCATCCAGTATATATAACACAGCAGCCCCCATCTAGTATATATTACACCGCAGCCCCCCATCCAGTATATATATAACACAGCAGCCCCCCATCCTTTATATCACACAGCAGTCCCCCATCCAGTATATATAACACAGCAGCCCACATCCAGTATATATTACACAGCAGCCCCCCATCCAGTATATATATAACACAGCAGCCCCCATCCTGTATATAACACGGCAGCCCCCATCCTGTATATAACACGGCAGCCCCCATCCAGTATATATCACACAGCAGCCCCCCATCCAGTATATATAACACAGCAGCTTCCCATCCAGTATATATCACACAGCAGCCCCCCATCCAGTATATATAACACAGCAGCCCCCATCGAGTATATATTACACAGCAGCCCCCCATCCAGTATATATATAACACAGAAGCCCCCCATCCTGTATATCACACAGCAGCCCCCATCCAGTATATATCACACAGCAGCCCTCCATCCAGTATTTATAACACAGCAGCCCCCCATCCAGTATATATAACACAGCAGCCCCTCCAGCACTGTCAGACTCTCTCTCCTCTCAGTGCTGCAGATGGGGCAAACCTTCCTCCTGTGTAAACATTCCTCCCATGCCTGTGATAACAGAGCAGCTCCGGCAGCCGACCCACGTGACCTAGAGATGTCACCTGATCAGAAGGTCCTTGCAGTCTCCAAAGTCTGCCTCCTCCTACAAACAGAGCATGCGCGGCTCTGTTTCCCACTGCGTGCTCGTTCATGGATGAAATGAGAGGCCGGCCACTAGATAGATGTAACTCATTTGCGCGCGCGGCCCATAGAATCGGCAGGGATACAGTTGCCGTAACTATGGGATACCAAAGCACAACAATGCGGTAGGAAGAAAGAATTTGATCAAAAAGGGTGACAATTTGCTTATACAATATATTTACAAAAATGATCACTGGCACCTTATTAACAAATTAAACTGTCATAATTATAATGGGAATACCCCTTTAATTCATGTGGTGAGTGACTCTAGGACAGCTTCTCTGCTTTTCTCATTGGATGAGGAGAAGGCGTTTGGGTAAACCATCATATTGGACTTTTATCTGATGATGTCAGTATTGATCTCTAATTACCCTTTGATGTCATTACCAGTTTTGTCTCATAAAACATTTATCAAAGCCACTTAAAAAGGTAAACGTAAAATCTTAAATTCTCAACTTGGGTTTAAATGACTCTTTGGTTAAACAGTTATCCTCCTTCTATCAATATAAATAGGTCAAGGATGCCTTACCATATCTGTTAATAAAGATCATCACTTCTCCCACTTCCAGACAGTTTCAGATACTGTAAGATTGACCCCACTACTTTCAACTATAAAAGCAGACCTGAAACATCTAAAGTATTGTACTTTTATTTCTATTTACCATAAATAGGTATAAATTGATTGTACAAACCTATATTCATACCCCATTCTTCTCTTTTTCCTCCCTCCCTTTTCAATTTTCCCACCCTCCACCTACTCCCTTTTGCTATCAGTCCCATTACATATTTTTGTGAATTATTACATTATTGTAATTGCACACAAATTCTTAAAAAAAAACTAATTTAAAAAAAAAAGTTGCTCTAAGTTCAACAGAGACTGGAGCTGCCAAACTGTACTCCCATAAGAGACTGTGACAAACAGACTGTGACCGTTAAGACTGTAACGGCCAAGCTAAATGTCAGTGGATCCTTTAATCCATACACAGAAATCTGGTAGATGTAATGTTTCAGCTAGACATTAGCCTTTTTTTGCATGAACTAGCATCTACTAGATTTCTGTATATGGCTGAATGGCTCTGCATTTGATTATTTGCAACCATGAGTTCTGCGTTCCTTTCTTATTGGATTACTTTTGAGGAGTTGGACACAGCTCCCACCTGAACATTCACTGGACCTCTGTAATCTGGAAAGGGGTGCTGTATTAACTTGTTTTTATATAGGAAGTGTTATACACTGTGCAGTCACATTATTATGACCTCCAGCTAATATACAGAGTAACCGCCGTGTGCATTACAGACAGAATGATCAAACCTTATTGTGGATGCAAGAAGGGGTGACAAGGTGTTATGAGCCCCCTGATTGCATGGCAATAATTGTAAATCTATATGTGTGGTGCATAAGGTCTTACCTGGTATCAGATGCTAATAGTGCAGACTGTGAAGGATCCTCGAGATTTTTGGGGTTAATTGATTGGAGGATCTGCAACTGGATGTCCTCGTGGAACTTGTTAAAGGAAAGTGACAGTTAGTGGTGGCGCATTCCCGGATGGCACAGTGCAGAAACCGGACCTACGCCAGTCAAGACATGTATGAACTACTCAAACAATTAACTAGAAGAGCAGAAGACCTTGGGGGTGAAGAAGGGCTGAGAGCTTGCCTTCAACAAGGCCGTGTTGGAAGCGATTCTCATCTGCAGTCCACTGATTCTGCCTGCGCTCCCTCTGTGTTAGAGAGTGCAGGGCAGGAGAGGATCACAGACAGCATTGCGGTGCCTGTCAGCGCAGCACCGCAATCTCTGGATACTTCGCCGCCCAGAAAGAGAATAAGGAAAGTAAGAAGAGCTTTTTCCCCATCTCAGGGTCTAGAAAACCGCAGACAGAAAGTTGTAACTGCCACACACAGTTCGAGGACCAACCGCAAGTACCTCCCTTCAACTCACCAACGGTCGCCGGCTCCAATGTTCAGGAGATCGCGGTCATCTGGAAAAGAGAATGTTATTCCAACAGTCATCACGCAGGATGGTGAGCAAATTTTACATGATAATAGTGACTGTATTTTACAGGGCACTAAAACCGCCAATTCAGACAGCAACATATTCAAGGACCAAATGTCACAGGATAAGATTAATCTTTTTAATGAATTCTTATCCTTTTTATGTCGTAAAGATACTATCATTAATCAGGAATCTGCTTGGTCTTCTCCAAGCAGTGTTTCTCACTCTGATTGCCAAGTTCTTCCTGATTCTTAGAACACTTTAGGTGACAAACCTTTTATGCCATCCTTTGAAATTAGCGATGGCATAAAAGAAACATCTTTTAAACAATCCATGCCTTGCCAAATATCCCCATTAGGTTTCCACCTTACTAAAGCTGTTAAGGAAAAAATATGGAACAATGAATTTGTTGACTTATTTTCTCTTCTGCCATCCTCTAAGGAAACTATCAAATTTGATAAGAAGGAGGAGGAGGAGGAGAGAAAAAGATGTCCTCAAAAACATTCTTCAATTGGATCCAGGCCTATTGCATTTATTCAGCTGTGTTAGGTGAAAAACATTCTACTTTATGTAGCGGTCTCTTTCATCATCTAGACGTTATCCTGGAAGCTTACAGAAATTTTGGCGGAACGGTCTGGTGTAATTACGACGAACCCAGATCTAACATGGGATCATAAAGATGTTGGATTATGGATAAATTTTATGCTTCCACAACGTTCCTCTAATTTTCATCCCCAAAGTGTTAAAAAAGGAATCTGCTTCACATTTAACAAAGCGACCTGTAGATGACAATCTAACTGCAAATACAGGCATAAATGCACATTCTGTGCTGGTAACCATCCAGCAACAAAATGTTTTAGGAAGTCCAATGCAAACAAGGATGTCAATAGAGGGCGTGACTCCACTGAATTTGCTAATGCTTCTACAAATTTTAAACATGTATCCAGACAAGGAGAAGGCACAAGTTCTAATTGAGGGCGTTTCCATTGGATTTTTTTGTTCCTCCATTTGAGGTTTCAGGCTGTTCTTTTGTTGAAAATCTTAAATTGGTTATTTTTAATAAGACCATGGTTATGAAAAAAATTAATAAAGAGGTGTCTGAAAACTGCGTAGCAGGTCCATTTTCATCACCGCCTTTTAAAAATTTTAGAATTTCACCTTTAGGTTTAGTCCCCCAAAAAAGAGTCAAACAGTTTTTGCCTTATTCATAACCTTTCATACCCAAAATATTTTTCCTTAAATGATTGCATAGATAAAAATTCATTCACTGTACATTATGCATCATTTGACCAGGCTTTGTCATTACTTCTGGTAAGAACGCTTTGCTTGCTAAAGCAGACATAAAATCTGCATTTCGCTTATTACCTGTAAATCCATGTGGTTACAACTCGCTTTGGTTACAATTTGATGGCAAATTCTATTTTGATAAAGCAATGCCTGTGATTTTCCATGTCATGCTTCTATTTCAAAACTTTTTCTACCTTCCTACAATAGTCAGTGGAAACTCATTATAATGAAGGATATATCCTTCATTATCTTGATGATTTCCTTTTTATAGGAAAAGAAAAATCTCTGGACTGTATCAACTTACTTCAAACATTTAAGTTGAAATCTGCTTATTTTAACATACCTTTAGCGGAGGAAAAAACTGTTTATCCGACGTGTTGTATAACTTTTCTAGGAATAGAAAAAGATACTGTTAGTATGGAATTTATAATTCCAGTAGATAAAATCAACAAGTCTAAATTTATTCCTACAAATTTGTTAAAATCCCAGAAAACAACATTGAAAAAATTACAATCTTCTCTAGGTTACTTGAATCTTATATCTAGAGTCATCCCTATGGGGCTTATATGCGGCTACAGCAGATTTTAAAAATCCTTATAATCAAATTTGCTTATCAAAATGTTTGAAGGACGATATTTATATCTGGTTGAGTTTCTTGAATAATTTTAATGGCAGATCCATGTGGCAATCCGAATTTACTGACACAGATGCTTTACAATTGTATACTGATGCTGCAGCATCTATTGGTTATGGGGCATTCTACCATAAGCAATGGTCAGCCGAAACATGGCCCTCGGAATAGTTCAACAAACCATTTATTAGGAACATAAATTTCTTGGAGCTGTTTCCGGTTTTGGTATCTCTGACAATTTGGAAGGAACACTTAAAAAACAAACAAATTCTAGTTCTGTCTGATAACACAGGAGTAGTATTCGCTATCAATTGCTTGGCAGCTAAATCTGAAGAAGTAGTTACTTTATTGAGATAAATGGTTCTTTTATCGTTAAAAAACAACATGTGGGTCAAGGCTAAATATGTGGAGGGCAAATCTAACATAATTGCTGACTCTTTATTTCAGCAAAAGATTTAACTAGTTCCGGATGCAGAAGAAAGAGGAAATCCCTGCTCACCGGAATTATGGGAATCAATTGGCAGATGATCAACAATTTAATCTATAAGGCATTGGCACCGATTACATGGGCCGCATATTCAGCCGCACGGAATTCATGGATATCCTTCTGCTTTGCACATAGATATAAACACAATAACAATAATATATTGCAGGTTATTCATTTTATCCATGACCTGTTAAGAGCAGGCAAAAAAGGCGTTTTTAATAGGTATATCCTTTTTTCAGAAGTTGTTGGACTTGCCCCCCTTTTCTGCAAGGATCTAAGAGATATGCTGCTAAAGCAACTAGAGCAAGGCTACTTTCTTTAGATTATTTAAAGAATTTTGTAAATTTCTTACCTGTTATCTGTTCATCTTAGTACGAAACTTCATTATTCATAGCAGTTTTTCTTATAACGTTCTATGGAGCTCTTCGTATTAGTGAAATTGCGGCTGCAAATAAGAATGCAAATTCCCCCTTAGACTTTAATGATTTTTCATTATCTGGCAAAAAAAGAAACATTATTAAAAAAAAGTCCAAAACAGATCAAATGGGCAGAGGAACTTAGCCTGTATAAAATTAAGGACTCAAGTATTTGCCCAGTCTCAGCCTTCCGCGACTATTTGTTTTTTAGGAAAAATTCTGAGGGCCCATTATTTAAACACCAAGATGGGTCACCATTCACGAAATATCAATTTAATTTAATTTTAAAGAAATGTAAAGAACAATTTCACATGTCACATGAAAAAATATCTCCGCATTCTTTTGGCATTGGTGCAGCAACACATGCTTACAAGTTTGGACGTTAAAACAATGAAAAGGATCGGTCAGTGGAAATCAGACAGGTATAAGCTATACATCAGACCTGATTTCTTATATTGATTTCTTACAGACTTGAAGATCGTTTGGATCCTGCATATAAGAGATCGAAGATGAGGTTTAAAATGGATAATCTGAGTATGGGTAATAAAGTCATTACTTTTTGGAGAGGTATACCTAATTTATGCATTAAAGACATAGTTTCTCTATATTTACAATTTCAAAGAACCCCAAATATTCTGATCTTTCACGTGGGATCAAATGATATAGGCAGAGTTTCAACCCATTTATTGATTAATTATTTAAAAAATGCTATTCTAGATATTCAAAAAAATATTCCCTTTCACTAAAATTGCATTCTCTGAAGTCTTCCCAAAATGGGAATGGAATTTCTTGAATTTAAAATTCATGGAAAAAATTTGAATCCGTGTTAGAGACAGAAGCACTTTAAAGAAGAACACAATAGGGATCCATCATCTATATCATTTTTAGCTATTGAGAGAGTCAATAGACCATGGAGAAAGGGCAACCATATCATGCAAATGTCTAGACAAGAATCCCGTAGGATATTTGAATTTGATACATTGATCCCTAAAGGACTCAATGCCGAGATGGAACTATTTGGATTCTTATAGGGGGACTGTCTGGTTGTGACAGGGAATCCAATGTCTGGCTGTTTATCAGCACTTGGATCCCCTCTCCCCGCCAGACCGTTCCCTCTTGTCATCTAGCAGGATCCATCTGTCTCAGCTACTGGGTCCTCCATTAGGTGTTGCAGTTCCCGTATGACTAATGGGAGATGCCACTATGCATACGAATGCTGTATTAAAGGAAACGCACAGAAAACGCACTGATACCGCATATGCGGTTCTGTGCATTTTTATGTTTGAATTTTATTGTTAATGTATTTTAATCCCATTTTAATTCAAGGCAGATTTCAAGATTGTGATTATTATATATGGGGTGGAAACAACTTGTGATATATGAATATCAAGGCACCATTACTCCAGACCAGATTTCTGTTCTTGCTGCTGTCCCGACAACCATTGTGACCTTACACTATATAAGGCCTCAATTTTCTTGCTGTCAGTACCACTGAGGAAGGGGAGCATCCCTAAAAATGCGTATGGTGTGGGACAGCAAGCGATATATATATTTTTTATCTCTACTCTTTATTGGAGCAAGTTCAGACCCGTGTGGAACTTTACAATTGAACGGAGAACTGCCTCAAAAAATCTCTTATCTGGCTGAAGGGCCAGAAGAGTAGCTCTCATCATAGCCAAGCTATTTTTTCAATCAGAGAGCAGGGATTAGTCACGTGAGACGCCCGGCTACGGAGAAATAAACGTTAGGTCACGTGAGACGCCAGTGCCTAGTGACGAAGAATAGAGTTGAGTCACGTGAGACGCCGCAAATTCTAGCGAGAGATCACACGGGACGTTGTGGTGAGTTCAGCAAGCGGAAATACGGGATCAAGACTGGTAAAGTAACCCAGTTTATTTTAAGCAATAACTTTTACTCTGGCGGAACTGTGTACTCCTTGATGCGGACACACTATACCATTGGAGCTAACCACGTTACCAACGTACATTCGATTCGCTCATACGTAGGACATGGTGCTAAGAATATGTCTTAAGACATAAGATCAATAAGCAGAGTCTAATATCAATGCTGGCACAATATCCACGTTCATATAGTATCTACACTTGGTATTGAGCCCTTGAATCAAGGCGCTAGTGGTTTACTATTGCGCATTTTTATGGGAACATTTTGTATGCTATTTTATGTGGAAATAAATGTTGATTAAGGTGAATACAATATCCTTTGATCTCAGGTATTTGAGTGCCCCTCTATACACAATTTTTACAGTTTGAATTTAAGGTTGCGGGTGAAACCAGAGGTGAGCACCTGGTCCTGCTTGGTTTATTGAGTGAGCCGCCTACTTTCCATTTTTAGACATGCTCAAACCTCATTGCGGATGCAAGAAGGGGGGACAAGGTGTCATGAGTCCCCTGATTTCATGGCAATAATTGTAAATCTATATGTGTGGTGCATTAGGTCTTACCTGGTAACAGATGCGGATAGTGCAGTCTGTAAAGGATCCTCGAGATTTTTGGGGTTAATTAATTGAAGGATCTGCAACTAGATGTCCTCGTGGAACCTGTTAAAAGAAAGTGACAGTTAGTGCTGGCGCATTCCCGGACAGCGTAGCGAAGAAACCCCCCTCCCCAAAAAAAAAAAAAAAGGTGTCACGGTTTCTACAAGGGTAATAGTCGCTTGTTGAGCGGTCTAGGTTATTATCACTTAATGGTTGGTTTGTTAGTTAATAATTGTTCGTTGGTTCAATTAATATTGATTAATATATTGACTAAGCAATAATTATATAATTGATTAATAATAGTAGCACCGTGGCCAATCTAATACCAACAGTTAAATTAATAAATCTACTTTAAAGAATCTACAGTAGTTGTGTTTCAATTATTATATGGGTAATTATAACATCATGATCAAACCTTATTGCGGATGCAAGAAGGGGGGACAAGGTGTCATGAGCCCCCTGATTGCATGGCAATAATTGTAAATCTATATGTGTGGTGAATTAGGTCTTACCTAGTAAGAGATGCGGATAAGTGCACTCTGTGAAGGATCCTGGAGATTTTTGGGGTTAATTGATTGGAGAATCTGCAACTGGATGTACTCGTGGAACCTGTTAAAAGATAGTGACAGTTAGTGCTGGCGCATTCCCGGACAGCGTAGTGAAGAAACCCCCTCCCAAAAAAAAATAGTGTCACAGTGTCTACAAGGGTAATAGTCGCTCGTTAAGCGGACTAGGTTATTTTCACTTAATGGTTGGTTTGCTAGTTAATAATTGTATGTTGATTCAATTAATATTGATTAATATATTGATATAATAGATTAATAGTAATAGCATCGTAGCCAATCTAATACCAACAGTTAAATTAATAAATATACTTTAAAGAATCTACAGTAGTTGTGTTTCAATTATTATATGGGTAATTATGACACCATGACTCAATTAGTCCCTAGTAGGTTGCCACAGGTACTGTATCTGGAGTTATGTCGACTGCAGTTCATCTCACAGCTGCTGGAGGGTGCATGGTGGTGGATCCATAGAGCACACAATGATCAATGTGGTCCTAAAAATGCTCAGTTGGGTTCAACTCTGGTGAATTAGGGCCCAGGGCAGTACTTGGACATTTGATCATGCTCTCCCAACCAACCTCAGACATTTCTAGCTGTGTGACATGTCACTTTGTTTCGCTGGAGGAAACCATCTTCCCCAGGGAAGACAATCAGCAGGTATGGGTGTACGTATTTTACAAGGGTGGATTCATACCAAAATTGGTTGAGTTTGCCTACCGCATGGATGAGTGGGGCCAGGGAATGCTACAAAAACATTCCCCAGACCATAACACTGCCACTTACCAGCTTGTGTTCTTCCAGGAATTGTTGCAGGGTGTTTGTTCTCTGATGTTTCTCGCCTGACACGCCAACGTCTATCATTTTGATGAAGCAGAAGGGAGGTTCTGAGTGTAGGGGGCACTACTTCCTCCTGAGTGCTTTTGAGAGTATTATTATAGTGTTTTTCAGCTAGATTAGCACAAGAAGTCATGAGATTAGGGTTAGTGATGACTGTACATGTGTCTATAAGTGTATGTGCAAATAAGTAGGAGCATGCTGAGAAGGATGCAAATTCAGACTAGTAAAAGAAAGAATGTTGTAGTCAGAGAGCAGAAGAGCAGAATCAAGTGTTTTGAAAATGGCATATAAATATGCCATTGTAACAGGCAGTGGGTGTGGACCCACTATATCCACTAACCGGTATGACTTTTGGCTAGGTATAAGGGTGGTATCCTGATAATTACCATTTGTTTTTACCTTTTAACCCCTATAACAGTGGTCTGTCCTCTGCTGCTACCTGGTGGAATAGTTCCAGTGTAGTTGGCAGCTGATCCAAAGGGGTCAAGCAATACTCGTAGTTAGTAAACAAGCAGAGGCCAGGGCAGGAAAAGTTTGTGCAATTTTGTGAAACAATCTGAGGTCACGGAAGGCAGCAAAGGGTCAGTACAGTAGACAGACTGAAGTCCGGGCAGACAGGGGAAAATCAGGTATTAAAGGCAGAAATTCGGTAAACAGATTGTATCCAACCTCTTTCAAGCTTTTTGTTGCCTAGACAGCATTAGTAATGTCAAACTGACAGTGACTTATATAGCCATGAGTAAATGGATGATAGCAGGTGGTAATAGCTTGTTTAATAACTCACTGCACCATGAGATTTTATTTTACAATGAAAAAATTGTCCACAAATTATCCCTTTATGATGGGAGATGTCTTCAGTTCTGTCTTCTGATCTGTAAACTGGTGGCTGCCAGAAAAAATTGAGATTTGGCTGGAATCTGAATTTATGGGAAATTTGACATAAATTTGATGTGTTTAGAATTGATTCACTCATCATTAGTTAACGGAGAGGTTGAAGCAGACTTTTGTGATAATAGAAATTGTAAACGTTCCTAGAACCTCAGTTCCCAGAGGAAGATCTAAATGCTGAATGTTGGTAGGCCAGATAGTTGGTTTATTCTGTGCATGTTTTACTTGGTATCCCAGCCTTTACCCTGCTTAGTATAAAGGCTGAAACCATAATAACCATGACTAAAGTGAACTGAAGGTATTTTCAGAAAAAAAGTTTTTTTTCCCATCTTGTAAGGTAACACTACATAAAACTTGAAACCACAGAAAGGGTCTAGTTAGCCATGTAATATGTTGTAATTATGTCTATTTTAAGATTTAATAATAAATCAATTGTAATAAAATGTACACAGAAAGAGAAATGGACTAATTTACGGATAGATGCACTAGTTCACCTCTTATTACTGTCACCTTATAGAATAGATACTTTTTTTTTTTTAGAACTTTCTTATATGTTGAATTGCGACACCTGATATTGTAGCTTTAGTCTCAACTTAACTTGCTTCACTTGTTGCAAAGTTCTTAATGCTTTGAGCACACGTTAGAGATGTTACAGCTTTATTTAGCCCTATGTAATTACTACTATTATTACAATAGCCTTCCAGAATTTAGAGTCGTTAATGCTTTCTTTAGCTCCATCCAGTGACTTCCATTATTACTATAGTCAAACTAAATGACAGTTAAACATTATTTGCTCAAAATACCTTTTCAAAATACTCTTTTTATGTCTAATGTGTTAGCCCATCGGATATATGTCTACTCTGTACTATTGGAGTTTAAATTTTAGTCCCGCATAAAAAGCAGTGGTTACCATATTTTAGAAATCGCTCATGTAGAGTGAATACTTGCATTTTTCAGCCATACATTATTATTATTATTTTTTTTATTATTATGAACGCTATTGCACTATTAAATCTTTCTGTTAACTTTTTGAGACACAAGGAAAACTCCATTGCTGGACATCAACATTGTCAATTCATGGTTTGAAACAAAAACAAGTTATTTTATTATGCTTGCTTGTCCATTCACTCACAAATGAGAGAAATAATTCTGATGGCTATTACATGGCCTTTGCTAGTCACTGAATCTGTCAGACATGATTTACCAGCTCAGTTCTAACCATTTTACTGTCTCACACTGCACTGCTCTTTTGTAACAGTAGAAAAGCAAAATTCTGAATTTAACTTTAGTTACTGGTGCATAAAAATAGAGGGCCAGATCAGCTGACCATGCAGAAACCTGGGCCTGTTAATCAAGAAAGAGATGGAGGGGCTGACAAAGAAAGTAGGAGGGGCAAGGGTGCACAGAGTAGCTTGAGATCCATGGTGCTCTTAACTACTCATTTTTATTTTGATTAAAAAAATTTTTTTTCCAGCAACAGATCGCTAAGTGAAAGGTATCATTACATTCAGCTGAGCTAGCCCTGCAAGACATTGTGCCTGGTTTAATATTGCATTTGCCGGTGACAGATTCTCTTTAAGTACCTGGCAAATAAGTTGTAAGGTCAAAAGCAGCATCCAGATTACATAGTTTTATATTATAAAACCACATGTAGTATTTTTCACTGCAGGATCTTTGCCACAGTTAGGACTAACAATTGCCACAGCCTCCTAGAACTAACAATTTTTAGTAAAACTCTGGAACCCAATGACAGCAATAGTAAATGATGTGTGAGTGACACTGACATATATATCTATAGGTAAAAGACATATTTGATGGTTTTAACATACAGCGTGTTTAAAAACACACTGCGCCAGCTTATGTCTCATGCTTTTTCATATTCCAAAGCTTCCAAAAATTGTCCATTATCAGGGGCAGATGATGTTCAAACACTGTTATGAGATTAAACAAAATCTAAAAACTGACTTGAGGGAAAGTGATGGTTGGCACGTGGCATTAGGGGCATGATGCAAGCCACAGCAGCAGCCGTACAGAAAGTGATAGTAGTTAGGCAGACAAACAGACAGCAATACTGGCAAAATGAGCCACCGGCACCAAGGCGATTTGTACTCATCGCAATAAGCCTGAGCTGTGAGAAAATGTCAGGATTGATTCAGTAATGTTGTATGTACTGTATGCTGCTTAATGAAATTGAACCCCACCCAAAAAAAATGTTTACATTTCAACCGTGTGGAAACTGTATACATATAAATGGATGATTGATACATTAGTGGCATGATGCAGGCCACAGCAGCAGCAGACATACAGAACATGATGGTAGGCAGACTGCCACAGTTGCAAGTTGGGGCACTGCAAGGTCTATTGATCCAGATTCAGCCTGAGCTATGATAAAATGTTGGTATTAATGCAGTAATCACTACATACATTTACACTGTTAGGCCCCATTCACACGTTCGCAATTCTGTTCCGCATTTTGAGGAACAGAATTGCAGACCCATTAATTTCAATGGGGATAGACGATGTCCCACCCGGGTCCACAATTGCGGATCCGTACTTCCGGGTCCGCAATCGCGTTCCCGAAAAATATAGAACATGTCCTATTCATGTCCGCAATTGCCAGCGATGTGCGGTCCGCCGTCAGACGTGTGAATGTAGCCTTAAAATTTGAAATTTACTCCCCCCACAAAAAAATAAATAAAAAATAAAATTATATTTCAACCGTGTGTAAACTGAATACGCGTAGACTGATGATTGAGGCATTGGCGGCATGATGCATGCTGCAGCAGCCATACAGAACATGATGGTAGGCAGACAGAAAGACAGCAACAGTGGCAAGATGGGGCACTGCCAGCAATGTGAGGTCTATTCATGGGAATCATCATCCTCTTCTTGCTCCTCCACCTACGACTCTTCTTGCCGTGGCAGCTCCTCATCTTTCTCATCCTCATCTTCCTCATCCTCCTTCTCAATGGCAGATTCCCTTTGTGTGTCCCAAACAGCTCTAGGGCGGACAACAAGATAGTTCTGCTGCTCTTCTTCTACCTTGGTCCCCTGCTGCATAAGCGTCAGCGTCTGTTGAAAGATAAATATAAGCAGGATGATTTTGTTCATGATTCTGTCATCACTGCTGACAAACTTTGTAGCCTCACTAAGGGCTTCTGCACTAGACAGGCATCTTAGATTAGCTGCCGCTGCCTAACCTCAATGGAACCCATGCTCCCTTCTGCTGAGGCTGTCTGGTGCATGACAAAATTATTCACAGCTTTCCCCTGCCTATACAGACCTTAGAGCATGTGCAACGTTGAATTCCAGTGAGTTGGCACCTTGCGGATTATTAGGTGTAGTGGCTGTCGATGCAGGTCCAGCAGAGCATTCCTCTCCATTTAAGAGTGGCTGAAGTGCTTTGACAGTCTCCTGGGCTTTGCCAGCACCTTACACAAGCCAGTGTACTTATACAGAAAGCGCTGCACCACTAGGTAGATGATTTGCACCATGCAGGGAGAATTTATTTCGACCAGGTTCAGGGCAGCCACTATGTTGCACCTATTGTCACTGACCACCTTGCCCAGTTGGAGTTGGGGGGTGACACCCAGCTGGATGTTTGCTGTTTCATGTCCTTGAGCTACTGCTTGCTGATCTGACTGTGAGACTCTACCCTGACTTTCTGGCATAGGACGTGGTGGTGTTTTCTTGCCACTTCTTAGGAAAAAGTAAGGGACCTCTCTAGGAATGGGCAGTGAAAACTGAGAGACCTCCATTGAAAACCTTCTTTGGGGCTGCAAGGAGGAGGAACAGGAGGAACGCCATGACCCCTGGCTCTGTGGCATGTTGTCGGACTCTGAAGTCACCTCCACATCATCCTGCTGCGACTGAGAGGAGGAGTGAGCAATCCAATCCAAAATCTCATCCTCTTTCTCCTCAACTATAACTTTGCGCCTTTCCGAAGCCAGCAAGGACAACTGTGGCCTACAGCTACTACTACTACTTCTGGCCAGATAGATGGTGCTGCTACTACCTACATTCTGGATTTGGGTCTTTTTATTGGAACCCTTCTGTAGTCTATAGCCTGGATGTTTTTGGGTCTCTCAGATGTTGTGCACTACCCTGCTTATTGGTGCAGGAAACATGTATATATGTTGCTAAATCACAATCAATTTCATGTATTCACTCACAGGTAGATTGCTTCTACACCTTGTGTAATAATGTAGTAATCTCATACGATATATATGCTGCTTAATTAAATGTAACAAGTCCTCCAAAAATATATTATTATTTTCCAACCGTGTGAAAACTGATATATGTAAACAGATGATTGAGGCCTGACCTTTAATATTGCATTAACAATTCCTGGTCAATTGTTACCGCAACCTGCCTACTGGTGTACTGATCACCTATATGTTGGTTTAATTAAACTAAAGTCCCCAAAAATTTAAATTACAAGTGTGTGGAGAAATAAATGAACGTTAACAGATGATTAAAGGCCAGGCCTCATGCGCAATTTCTCATGATCACTCATAGGTTGATTTCTGCCATAGCCTGTGTCTTTTAGGCAACTTTTAAACTAGCATTTTGGCTTTCCATTTCGGAGATCCGTTATGGTCTCTCAGAAGTGGTCCAAAACTGATCAGTTTTGCTCTGATTCATTCTGAATGGAAAAAGATCTGCTCAGAATGCATTCGTTTTCCTCCAATCAGTCACCCTTCCGCCCTGGAGGCGGACACCAAAACGCTGTCCACCATGTGGTGCAGAGCAAGACGGATCCATCCTGGCACACAATGTAAGTCAATCTCATTTCCTCTCATTTCCTTTCATTCTGCTCGGGGCGGATCCTTTTTCTCTGACACAAAAGAAAACGGATCCGCCCCCCATTGACTTTCAATGGAGTTCAAGACGGATCTGTCATGGCTATAGAAGACAATACAACCAGATCCATTGATGACGGATGCCTTAGTAACCACATAAATATGCTGATTTAATTAAATTTAACACTAAAAAATTGTTTTAATTGTGACCATGTAGAAACTGAATATACATAAACGGACTCTTAAGGCCTGACACTTAAATTTTTCGTTAATATACACTGGTAGATTCCTGCCATATCTTGTGTCTTGTAGTAATAATCACATATATATGCTGGTTGAATTAAATTTAATAATCCCAAAACAATTTTTAATTTCCAACTGTCTGGAAACTGAACATATTAAGGCTTGGCACTAAAATTCTACCGTGGGTATTGCTGCAGTTATCATGTATATATGCAGCTAAATTAAATTGACCCCCCCCCCCAAAAAAAAAAATAAAAAAATAAAATAAGGATTTATGTAAAAATGGGAGAAATGAGGTGCAGCTGCAGTTCTTATAGCAAGCACAGTCAGTCACATGTCTTGTCTCCTCTCCCCCTGCAGATGCCCTGCTACTCTCTATTGTACACGACACACACAATTCTTCTATCAAATCCTAGCCATTCCCTTCACTCTCCCTGGCAATAAGCTTGATTGATTTCTGACTATCCCTGATTTTGTACTCTCCCTGACTCCCTAATATCGTTTTCCTCTCTGACACTGTAATACCCAACCACCCTCTTTCACAGCTTTCATTCTGCTTGTTCAGCTAGAGCACCTGCCTGCCTGCTGTAGCACTGATTGGCTCATGCAGGTTGTCACCCTGGGAGCCGATCACGGCAAGCTCCACCCCCACTTCCTCTCAGCGTCATGTGAGAACCCTTCTATTTCCTCCCTAGTGCTTTTTTCCTGACGACATATGCAGTAGATTCGTCACAGGCGAACCTGAAAAGATTAGGGTTCATCTGCCGCCCAAAATATAGCAAGGTTCGGTCCAAACTGGTTTGTTCAACCTTAGTAATAACCACTCTCTATCCACAATGCAACTGCCCTAGCAAGCCTACACAGTAATAGAGGGGCAACAGAAATCCTAAAAAGAATATAATGCTTGAACAGGTACTGTATCATCACAACAATCAATTGTTAAGTGATGATAACTACATAACTATTTTTGCCTGTTTCTCAGTCATTGGTAGGAATCTAGGGATGAGCAAATCGATTACGAAGCAAATCCAAAGTCGATTCGCATAAAACTTTGTTAGAATACTGTACGGAGCGAGCGCTCCCTACAGTATTAGAATGTATTGGTTCCTATGAAACTTTAGAAATTAATTTCTACTGTTAAAAACCTTTTACCAAACTCGTTTTCGGTTCCAAGCTCACTTCGTACAGTATTCTAACGAAGTTTTATGCAAATCGACTTCGGATGTTTCTGGAGATCACACATTTACGAATTTGTGAATATATGACGAATATTCGAGCAAAAATTTGTGAAATATAGCGAAATATCATGAATTTGAATATTGCCCCTGCCGCTAATCACTGATGACTTTCAGTGCTGGATGTTGCAGTGTTTTCAGTTTTTATGAACAGCGCTCAGAAGTTGTGGGAGAACAAAAACGGATTTACTTTACTTGGGACAAAACAGCAACCATTAACTTTAGCATCATTATCATCAATATATATCGATTAAGAGATAACATCTACATCATCACCAGACAGTGTATACTGTACATTTGAATAACTGCACTTGAATAAACAGTGATGCTTAATACAATGCCATTTACTGTCAGTTTAAAATAGTTCCTCCAGAATTAATCTGCATCTGTTGATGTATTCCAACACTGGATGCTCATAGGAGAAAGGACCCATGGATGCTACAAGTCATATGATGATGACATCATCACAGGTCCTTTCTTTCAGCAACATCCAGGAGGGCTGTTCCTGCAGGAGAAGTTTCCTGAAGATGTATGTGGAGATTACATCAAGAGAAGGTGACAGCGAATGTTATACTATATACTGCATACTCTGGCGTGGTATACTGTATACTGCATACTCTGGAGTACTGCATACTGTAGAGATACTATACACTGTGGGCTGTTAGATTATATACTGTATACTGTGGGGGTGTTTTACTATATACTGCATACTGTGAGGCTGTTATCCTTTATAACCTCTTTAGGATGCAGGGTGTACATGTACGCCCTTGCGTCCTGGTACTTAAGGACCCAGGGCGTACATGTACACCCTGCGAATATCCGATCACCGCTGCGCACGTGGCGGTGATCGGAACAAGATGCCTGCTGAAATCAATCAGCAGGCACCTTGGCACAATGCCCAGGGGGGTCCTGTGACCCCCCCATGTCAGCGATCGCAGCAAACCGCAGGTCAATTCTTTCTGTAGTCTCTGATTCCCGCGGTCTGTGACCGCAGGGATCAGAGACTAAAATATGCCCCAAACATAAATATTAACCCCCCCCTGCACCTCGCCATGTTTGTGTCCCCCCCGGGCGGTGCAGGGGGGGAGGATTGCGGGCGGTGCTGTGGGTGGGCGGCGCGGGCTCCTCCTTTCAAATGCTTTCACTGGTGTCTAGTGGGTATAGCAGGGGGTCAGCACATTGCTGACCCCCTGCTATAAACCTCTGACATCTGTGCTGCAGATGTCAGCAGTTTAACCCCTTCTATAACGCGGTCCGTACGGACCGCGGTATAGAAGGTGTTAACATGGAGGGAGCTCCCTCCCTCTCCCATCGGGGGGCTGCTGTACCTTTGCAGCCCCCCCCCCGACGGGATAGGATAGTAGAGGGAGGGAGCTCACCTCTCTTCCCATCACCCGCTGCTCTGTAATGGCAGCGGGTGATGGTTACCATGGCAGCAGGACGCTTTCAGAAGCGTCCTGCTCTCCATGGCACTAAAACTCTGAATGGGCTTTTGCTAAAGGCAAAAGCCTATTCAGACTTTGTAAAGTAAAAAATACAGTAAGTACACTATATAGTGTACTTACTGTATTATATAGCCACCAGATCCACTGGATCTACAAGAACCAAGTGGGTCTGGGTAAAAAAAAAATGTCAAAAAAGTGGAAAAAAAAGAAAAATCACTAAATGAAAATTAAAAAAATCAAATACACTACACATATTAGGTATCGCCGCGTCCCTAAAAATCTCCTCTATAAAAATATCACATGACCTAACTCTTCACGCAAATACCGTAAAAAAACCCCCAAAAAATGGTTTAAAAAAGCCATATTTTGTCTCCTTGCATCACAAAAAGTGTAATACCAAGTGATCAAAAAGGCGTATGCCTCCCAAAATAGTACTAATAAAACCGCCATCTCATCCCGCAAAAAATAAGTCCTTACATACGACAATCGCCCAAAAAAAATAAAAAAATATGGCTCTCAGACTATGGAGACACTAAAACATAATTTTTTTTTTCTAAAATGCTATTATTGTGTTAAAGTTAAATAAATAAATAAATAAAAAGTATACATGTTATGTATCGCCGCGTCCATAAAAACCTGCTCTATAAATATATCACATTATCTAACCCCTCAGGTGAATACCGTTAAAAAAATAAAATAAAAACAATGTAAAAAAAAACATTTTTGTCACCTCACATCTCAAAAACTGTAATAGCAAGCGATCAAAAAGTTATATTCACCCAAAAATAGTGCCAATCAAACCGTCATCTCATCCCGCAAAAAATGATACCCCACATAGGACAATCACCCCCAAAAAATAAAAAAATATGGCTCTCAGACTATGGAGACACTAAAACATGATTTGTTTTGTTTTAAAAAATGATAATATTGTGTAAAACTTAAATAAATAAATAAAAAGTATACATATTTGGTATCGGCTTGTCCGTCGCAACCTCCTCTATAAAAAAAACACATGACCAAACCCCTCAGATGAACACAAAAAAAAAAAAAAAAAAAAATACGGTGTCAAAAGCCATTTTTGTCACCTTACATCACAAAAAGTGTAATAGCAAGCGACCAAAATGTCATATGCACCCCAAGATAGTTCCAATCAAACCAACATCTCATCCCGCAAAAAATTAGCCCCTACATAAGACAGTCGCCCAAAAAATAAAAATAAAATATGGCTTTCAGAATGTGAAGACACTAAAAAATCATTTTTTTCAAAAATGCTGTATTATGTAAAACTGAAACAAAACAAAGGGGCCTGCACATGAATTTGGGGGAGAAGAAAAGGAGCCTGCACATGAATTTGGGGGAGAAGAAAAGGAGCCTGCACATGAATTTGGGGGATGGGGGGGGGGGGGAAGGAGCCTGCACATGATTGAGGTGGAGGTGTGAAGAAATGGAGGCTGCACATGATTTGGGGGGAGAAACGGAGCCTGCACATGATTTGGGGGGGGGGGATGGAGCCTGCACATGATGGGGGGTGGCAGAGAGGAGACTGGCACATGTTGGGGGGAAATGGCACTTATTACTGGCACATGATGGGGGGGAGAGGAGACTGGCACATCAGGGGGGAGATTGGAGAGGCACTTTTTACTAGCACATGATTGGGGGGCACTATGGGGACATTACTGAGGTATTTTATATGAGGGCTCTGTGTGGTACTAGTATTATCAGGGGTTTATCTGTTTCTGCAGTATAGTATTGGGGAGCACGGAGGCACAGTATTGGGGTAGTAGGATGATTTGTCCAGAATATGGGAGGATGATGGAAAAGTAGTAAACTAAGATTTATTTTGTTGTCAAACTGCAGAGACGAAAACTGGTGGTCTGGTCTGCAGGTCTGAAAGGAGAAGATGAGGACAGAGAAAATCTACATCACAGGAGACGTCACTGGATGTAAGAGGTAAGTGGGGCTGTATTTCTGTAGTGATCGGAGCAGGGGCGTATCGATTGCCGGAAATGTCCCTCCTGAGACCAGGCTCTAGATCCGCCACTGCGTCGGACTGGCCTGTGCCCAGTGGCGGGGCCAGTTGACATTAGGCAAGTCATCAAGATTAGACTAAGTTTGCGGGGCCCTAGAAATTCTACTACATGGGGCCCCGCTCACTTAGTCTAATCTTACCTAACCTAAATGTAGGCATAATAAAAATTATCTTTCATGCAGCCTGCATACACAGGTTGGTGAGCGGGCCTCATGTAGTAAAAAAAAATATATGGTGAGAGTGTTGCAAGTTCTCTTCTGCGGCGCGCTGCTGCCTGTGAAGATGTAGGAGGCTAGGAGGCGGAGCTGACTTACCTCATGCTCCAGCTTGCGGAGGGAGACGGCCGTGGAGGTGTGCTGCCGCCAGACTACCGCTGCTCTGCCGTAAAGAGGAGTGTCAGGACGGGAGTGAAGCCGCGCAATTCGCTCTCAGGACAGGTGCAGGAGCAGGAGCTAAGTATAAAGTATAAGGGGGGGGGGCCCTGGACTCTGGCACATTATAGGGGGGGGGGGCCTGGACTGGTATATTATAGGAGGGCCTATGGCTACTGGCACAATATAGGGGGGGCCTATGGCTACTGGCAGATTAAACGGGGGCCTATGGCTACTGGCAGATGAAAGGGGGGCCTATTGGCTACTGGCAGATTATAGGGGGGCTATCATACTGGCACATTATAGAGGGGCCTATTGGCTACTGGCACATTATAGGGGGCCTATCATACCGGCACATTATAGGGGGGACCTATGGCTACTGGCACAACATAGGGGGCCTATGGCTACTGGCAGATTATAGGGGGCCTATTTGCTACTGGCACATTATAGGGGGCCTATTGGCTACTGGCACATTATAGTGGGGGCTATCACACTGGCACATTATAGGGGGCCTATTATACTGGCACATTATAGGGGGGACCTATGGCCACTGGCACAACATAGGGGGGGCCTATGGCTACTGGCAGATTATAGGGGGGCCTATTGGCTACTGGCACATTATAGGGGGGGCTATTGGCTACTGGCACATTATAGAGGGGCCTACAGGAAAAAGCTGTCAGTGAGGTGGTGTTGTGGTTCGCCTGTGTACTGAATTGGTGGTATTTGCAGAGTTGCTGGAGAACTGTGAGTGCTATTTCGGGGGCACTGACCTGTACAGGGTGTGGAGGATGGGGAGGTTGAGATCCACTTAGGATATTATAAGATTTTTCTGTAGCTTCCTATATTGTTGCAAGGTCTGTATGTTGGTTGTTGCAAAGCTTGTGTGTTGGCTGAAGCCTTCCTATCTTACTGGTGGCTGGCCCTGCCCCTCAATTGTGCTTCCAGTTTTGGCTCCACCCCTAGACTGCAAGGGGTGGGGCCTGTTGGGGGTCATGTGATTGGGCTGCTCAGTCAAAAATGCCCGGGCCTATTTTTTGTCCCAGTCCAGCCCTGATCTGGGGTATAGAGTTACAAGCCTATACACAGCAACTCAGCTAATCCCATAGATTTTTAGTGGGATTCAAGTCTGCAGAAAGTGCAGGACACTCCATTTGAGGTACCCCAGTCTCCAGCAGCCGTTCCCTAATGATGTGCCAAAGATCAAATTAGGCCAATGTTGTTCATGCAGAGGCACAATGACTGGATTAATGATGTTATTCAAGTAGTATGGGCTTGTCACTGTACCATTTACAAAGTGTATGACAGTTCCATATTGACTAGACACACCTGTCCACACTGTACCACCACCACCACCAAAGGCTTGTCTTGTGACGACAGTGGCTGGTGCATAGCATTCTCTTTGACGTCTCCAGCATCATTTCTGCTCAGTGTGAATCGACTTTCATCAGTGAGTAGCACTGAGGCCCAGTGGTCACTCGTCCAATGTAGATGCTCCCTGGCCCATGCAAGACGATGATGCCTGTGCCTGGTGATGTGGCCAGGTACCCTTGTAAGTCATCTAGCACACAGACCACACTGATGTAAATGGTTTTGAATGGTCTGACGTGACACTTGGGTGCCTCTCACTTCCTTTAAATGTGGAGTCATGTGGCATCATCATCGGAGCATTGGTCACAATGAAATAGTCATCGGTGTGGGATGTGGGCAAAGAATGTTCACTTCTATGCCTTTCTGTGACTCTTCCAGTCTCTCTGTATCTATGTTTCAACCGGCTGATGACACTCTGTGACACTTTAAGCTTAGTGGTCCCTTCCGTCTGAGAACATCCTGCTTGAAGCCTTGCAATGGCGAGTTACTGTTGATCAATTGTTAGTTGTCGTCCTGGTCTCATGATGTTAAACTGTGAGGACTGTTTAAATATTAATTCTAATTGAACCAAGAAATATATTGGGCGATTCATGGATCAAACTCCAGTTGTATATTTTGCAATTAAGCTCCTTGTTAGAGAACAGCAAGTTTTGCAAAGAGTACTGAAACATTAAACAGTTGGACATGTGCATTCAAATGTTTAGAGAAGGTCACGTTAAGTTCACCTGTAAAGGTTAGAGTGCATTTTAGGTTCATCTTGAAATTTCCTCCACAAGCCAAATAGCCCTAACTTTTTGTGAGTAGTGTATATAGTACAGCTT
Source organism: Bufotes viridis (assembly GCA_033119425.1). NCBI lineage: Eukaryota > Metazoa > Chordata > Amphibia > Anura > Bufonidae > Bufotes > Bufotes viridis. Next base: position 298,225,715 of record CM065589.1, on the reverse strand, counting down.
TCTTTAATATTTGTAATAGTAATAGTATACTATACTATTACTATTACAATAGTAATTGTAATAGTAGCGGTGTTGTGTATATTATCTCCTGTACAACATGTGACTTGTTATATGTGGGCAGCACCACACGCAAATTTAAAGTCCGTCTTCTAGAACATCTGAATTATATAAAAAGCGAGTCATACACTAACATTTCAGGTGCTGCGAAACACTTTATTAATTTTCATGGCAGAAGCACACAATCCTTCAAGGCTTTTGCCATAGAAAAAGTTTTTATACCAATAAGAGGGGGGGACATGAAACATAAGACTCTGTTAAGGGAAGCCTTTTGGCTTTTCAAACTGAATACCAGGTTACCTCTAGGCATGAATTATAAGAAAGAATTTTTGCACTTTTTTAACTAATCATTCCATGTAATAGAACAAAGTACTATGCGCTATATTCTTACTTTGGTTTTATATTCTTGTTGCACAGTAGTGGTCTTATTATGACGCACTGCTTATTTTGACAAATTGGACACTGTTCAGACTAGATTTTGATGCAGTTTTTTCTATGTCTACATATATTATGCTACTATTTTTCTAGTGTGCTAGTCAGACACTTGCCAGTTACACTTTCAGTGTAAATAGATCATTGTTTGTTTGTAATGTTGTTTTTAACTAAGAATATGTTAAGTTGGTGATAAAATTTATCCAAGCAATGTTCACCAGTGCTTCTGCAATCAGGTGTAAATTGAAACACCTGATGTTTCCTTTACTTGGAGGAAGGTTTCCTCCCCACTACACAGTATTTATTTGCTAAGATTGCAGATACACTGGAGGTCATGAGTAAGAGCGGTAACGCTCGAAACGCGTAGACCGCTGCACAGGTGTAATTATGCTGGAAAAACTTATCCTTGTATGTTGATTACGTCCACCGAAAATAAAGGATGCCAAGGCTTTTTAAACTGAATTTACTGGAGTGCTGGAATCTTTCTTTTTCTGCTACTTCCAAGGATCTCCTGGATCCATCCGTGCACCCTGGGAGAAGGACATTCATGTGCAGGTGAGCTGGACAACCACACTTCTTCTTGTTCTTTAATATTTACCACAAAAAAATACATATGAAGTGGCAGAGAGAAGATGGTTGGGAAAATGGAGGGAGGAGGCCCCAAATGGTTAAACAACCCTAGGCCTATGATACACTTATTGTGCCCCTGATAAATGGGGGAAACAAGGATAGGTCATCAATAGTAAAAAGAGGTAAATGCCTTTAAGGCACCCTCTCCAAAAACAAGGCGCTTAAGCTTTAAGGTTCCTGGTGACCAGCAAAGCTGTTAAAGTCTTGTGCTTCTGCAATTCTCCTGAATTTTGCCTGTGTTTATCCAGTATTTGTTCCTGTCCATGCTTCAGCACTGTACCACCTGCCTGTGTGGTCCTGCACTTACAGTTTCAGTTCATTTTTGTTCATGTTTAACAACTTCCAGACCAAAACGTAAAGAAAAAAAAATAGACATACAGTATTTGGTATTGCCGCATCCATAACAACTGGCTCTACAAAAAATATCACATTATCTACTCCATCAAATGAAAGGCGTAAAAAAAAAAAAAAATATGCCAAAACAGCTTTTTTTTGTCACCTCACCTCCCAAAAAACATAATATCAATACAACAAAAAGTCTTAGGTAGCCTAAAATGGTGGCAATAAAAACATCACCTCATCCCGCAAAAAACAAGCCCTCACACAAGACTATAGTCAGAAAAGTTTTAAAAATATGTCTCTAAGTAAATGGCAACACAAAAACATGATTTTTGGGTAGTGTAGTTTACAAAATGTGGTCCCTTTTTGGGGGGTTTTCACTGTGGGGGTACCTCAGGGTCTCTTTAAATGCAACATAGCATTTGCAAAATCTGCCTCCAAAAATTAGATAGCGCTCCTTGCTTTCTGTGCCCTGCCGTGTGCCCATGCAGCGGTATACGACCACATATGGGGTGTTTCTGTAACCCGCAGAATCAGGGTAATAAATATTGAGGTTTGTTTTGTTGTTAACCCTTGATGTGTTGGAAAATCTGCAAAAAAAGTGAAAATTTGAAATTTCACCTCTATTTTTCTTTAATTCCTGTTTACAGCTAGGGTTGAGCGAACGCGAGCTGTAAAGGGTTTTTGGTACCCAGACTCGAACACCAACATTTCCGTAAAAGTTTGGGTACAGTGTTCGGCGATTTCTTGGCGCTTTTTGAAAGGCTGCAGGGCAGCCAATCAACAAGCGTTTCACTAGTCTGCTCTTAGAAGCCATCACAGCCATGCCTACTAATGGCATGGCTGTGATTGGCCAAGTGCAGCATGTAACCCAACCTATATATAGGCTGGAGTCACGTAGCGCTGTATGTCGCTCTGCTCTTCTCATTGTAGGTATAGGATGCTGCTGTCAGGAAAAGATTAGGGAAGAATTCTGGTGCACTAGGTGTTGTTCAATCTTCAAACTACAGCGATTATTGAGGGTGCTATGCTACATTTTTGTACCCAGCCCAGTGACACTGAAAAATAACTTTTAATCCATCTGCTAGTTCGGTGGGAGTCAGCGGCCATTTTTGCAAGTGCAGTGCACTTGCAACTTCATATGAACTGCATGTGTGCCAGGGACATTACTTTAACTCTGTTCTGGTAGCTCAGTGGAGGACAAACCAGACCAAACGTGGTCTTTCTGTGCCAGCACCACGCCCAAGTGAAACACCTTCCTCAGGTGCGAGTAGGCGACAGAACCTTCAGCGTGATTTAGTAGGCCCGAATGCCTCTCTAACAATGGTGAGGCCAGAACACGTACAGGTGGTAGTAGATTGGGTGGCTGAATAATGCCAGTACCTTCAGATTGTCTCCCACCCGGTCCACTGCTAAAAGCTCAGAGTTGGCACCTGCAGGTCATGGGCATCTATCTTGTACCTCACCCCCTTGCAAATTAGTCAAGCAGTCTGAGCCCCAAGTCATGCGTTTAGATTGTTGGCTGATCTATACCCTTTTTTTATTTCAAAGTACCACTGCACTGTATACCTGACAGGGAAATATATTCTGTAAATTCAGCGATGTTTAGGTTGCTGGGCTTAATTGAAGCACAAGGCGAAGGCAGAGGAGGAGAAAGAAGTCGCCAACGCATCTGGGGCACCACCAGCACCTCAGAAGGTAGGGTTAGCATGGCCAAAATGTGAAAAAGCTTTGTCAGCACGCCACAAGAAACAGCACCACCAGCTGATATGGAACATCTTAGCAGGAGGCAGCATTCCAGCAACATGGTGGAACAGTATGTGTGCACACGCCTACATGTACTGACTGATGGTTCTGCCCCATTCAACTTCTGGGTCTCCAAATTGGGCACATGGCCTGAGCTTGCCCTTTACGCTTTGGAGGTGCTGGCCTTCCCTGCAGCCAGTGTATTGTCTGAACGTGTGTTTAGCACGGCAGGGGGCGTTATCACAGACAAGCGCAGCCGCCTGTCCACAGCCAATGTGGACAAGCTCACGTTCATTAAAATGAACCAGGCATGGATCCCACAGGACTTGTCCGTACCTTGTGCAGAATAGACATGTAATCCTGCATCACCCAGCCTTTGTTATACTCCAGCACACTTTCTCTTTGTATTATTTCATATATTCCACAATGTTTTGTGGTTTACCCAAATGAAATTTAAAAAAAAATGTTGGGCTACCGCCTCCTCCTCCTCCACCAATGCTTCCACTTACACCGCCACGTCCACCGCCTCCTCAACCTCCTACTCCATATGGACCTCTTCCTCCTAGTTTAAGATCATGATTTTTAATTTTTATTTATTTTATTTAATTTCAAGTCATTTTCCTATCCATATCCATGTTTGCAGGGCAATTGTCCTGCTCTTACCCCCATTTTGCTTCCTTTTGCAGCCCTCTAGCCCTTTCCATGACTCTTTAACAGCCATTTTAGTGTCCCAAGGTTCGGGTCCTTTTTTACTTCAATGGGGTTCAGGTTCGGGGTCAAGTTCGGGTCTCGAACTCTCACTTTGTGACGAAGTTCGGCCCAACCAGGCGAACCCGAACTTCCAGGTGTTCGCTCAACTTTATTTACAACATTTCTAAAAACAGTTTTTAATAGTTTGAGGGGGTGTAGTTTCTAAAATGGTCTGTTTATGGGTGGTTTCTATTATGTAAGCTCCTTAAAATGACTTCAGAACTGAACTGGTCCTTAAAAAATTTATTTGGGAAATTTTCTTAAAATTTTCAAAAAGTGTTTCTAAAATTCTAAACCTTCTAAAGTCCTAAAAAAATAAAATTACATTACCAAAATGATGCCAACATAAAGTAGACATATGGTGAATGTTAATTAATGAGTATATTATGAGGTATCACTACATCTGTCTTAAAAGCACAGAGATTCAAATTTAGTAATTTTTTAAAAAGAAATAAAGGTGAAATATATTGACCCAATTTTACCATTAACATGATGTATAGGGTTGAGCGAACACCTGGAAGTTCGGGTTCGCCAGGTTCAGTCGAACTTCACCGCAAAGTTTGAGTTCGTGACCCAAACTTGACCCCGAACTTGACCCCGAACCTGAACCCCATTGAAGTCAATGGGGACCCAAACTTTGGAGCACTAAAATGGCTCTAAAAAAGTCATAAAAAGGGCTAGAGGGCTGCAAAAGGAAACAAAATAGGGGAAAGAGCAGGACGATTGCCCTGCAAACAAATGTGGATAAGGAAATGACTTAAAATAACATAAAATATAGAAAAAGTAAAAAATAATGATCTTGAACTAGGAGGCAGAGGTCAAAGTGGAGTAGGAGGTAGAGGTGGAGGTGGACGTGGCGGTGTAGGTGGAAGCAGTGGTGGAGGAGGAGGAGGTAGCCTACACTGTTTTTGCAGTTTTTTATTTTTTATTTTTTCCCCTTTATTTATTTTATTTTTTATTTTATATTAATTTGGAAAGACCCCAAAACATTGGGAAATAGAAAAGAGAATGCAAACAGAAAGTGTGCTGGAGTATAACAATGGCTGGGTGCAGCCGGTATATTTGTCTATTCTGCACAAGGTACGGATAAGTCCTGTGGGATCCCTGCCTGGTTCATTTTAATTAACGTGAGCTTTTCCACATTGGCTGTGGACAGGCAGCAGCGCTTGTCTGTGATCACCCCACCTCATCTGTGCATGCTGCAGCTGAAACTCCACTATCGCCTGCTGCTGCTCGCACAGTCTCTCCACCATGTGCAAGGTGGAGTTCCACCTTGTGGGCACTTCGCATATGAGGCGGTCAGCAGGAAGGCCGAAGTTACGCTGCAGCGCAGACAGGCAAGCAGCAGTAGGGTGAGAACGCCAAAAGCGTGCACAGACGCCCCACACTTTCTGCAGCAGCTCTGACATATCAAGGCAATTTTTCAGGAACCTCTGCACCATCAAATTCAGCACATGCGCCAGGCAAGGGATGTGCATCAAACCGGCTAGGCCCAGAGCTGCTACGGAATTTCGCCCATTATCGCACACCATCAGGGCGGGCTTGAGTCTCAGTGGCACCAACCACTCATCAGTCTGTTGTTCCTTGCCTGACAACAGCTCCTGCGCGGTGTGGGTCTTTTCCCCCAAACAGATGAGTTTCAAAGCAGCCTACTACTGTTTTCCCCTGGCTGTGCTCAGGTTGGGGGTGCGGATGAGGAGGTGGTAGAGGAGCAAGTGGAGTAGGAGGCAACAGGAGGCAAAGAGAAACGTCCTGCAATCCTTGGTGGTGGAAGGACATGCGCCAAACTGCTATCCGCCTCAGGCCCAGCCGCCACTGCATTTACCCAGTGTGCTGTTAGGTGGATACTGTAGATAGACAGCTAAACGCTTCCATGGGACATTGTGGAGATGCTTGGTGATGGCGGTGGTGTTGCTGCCACATCCTCTGTCACTACAGAGGGTGAGGAAGAGGCCGAGACTACAGCAGAAGAGGGAGCAGGAGGAGCCTGAGATCTTTTGTGGTTTAGGAGGTGTTTACTCCACTGAAGCTCGTGGTTTACATTTAGATGCCTGGTCATGCAGGTGGTGCTCAGGTTTAGAACATTTATGCCTTGCTTCAGGATCCACTCGTGTCTTGTCGTTAGCACTTTGTCTGAAGAACTGCCATGCCAGGGAACTCCTTAGAGCTGGCTTTGGTGTGCTCAGTCCCTGGGTGCGGTGGACAGTAGCAGGCATACTGGATAGGGGACGGCCACCCTGCTTTTGCACACTGCTCCCTCTTTTGCTGTGTGGCTGGCTCTGTGTGACCACCATCTCTTCCTCCGAACTGCACACGTCACTCGTATGAACTTGATTCCATGTGGGGTCTAGGACCTCATCATCCTCCACATCATCTTCCACCCTTGCCCTCCTTGCCGGTCTGCACACTGCAGAAAGCCGCAGCAGTTGGCACATGTGTTTCGTCATCTTTAGAGTTGTGCTTCGGTGGTCCACCCATGTCCACATCCTGAAACATAAGGGGTTGGGCATCGGTGCACTCAATATCTTCTCTTCTGGGGAAGGGCTATGTGGACAGCCCACGGAAACCCTGCAAGCAGAGTCATCAAAAAGCATAAGAGACTGCAGCATGACTTGGGGCTCAGACTGCTTGGCTGATTTGCAAGGGGGTGAGGTGAAAGACAGATGCTCATGGGCTGCAGGTGCCAACTCTGAGCTTTCAGCAGGGGACCGGGTGGGAGACAATGTGAATGAACTGGAGGCACTGTCAGCCACCTAATCTGCTAGCTCCTCTACTTGTTCTGGCCTCACAATTCGTACACTGGTATTCGGGCCTACAAAATAACGCTGAGTGTTCTGTCGCCTACATGCACCTGTGGAAGGTGTTTCATTTATGCGTGTAGCTGGCACAAATTGACCATGTCCTCTCTCTGCAACAGGAGCTCCACCAACACCAGCAGTACCATGGCCAGGGCCACATCCCTTATTTGAATTAAATATATTAATTTCCTGTCATATATGCAGTGTAGGTATGCTTCACACAATAAATGGGTATATGTCACCCACCTAACTAACAGACGGATTAACTATAGTTATTTCCATGTTATGTAAACAGTACAGGTGTACTTTACACTAAAAATGGGCATATGTCTCCCACCAAACTAACAGACGGATTAACTATATTTATTTCCCTGTTGTGTATGCAGTGCACGTGTACTTCACACAATAAATGGGTATATGTTGCCAACCTAACTAACAGATGGATTTAATATATTTATTTCCCTGTCACATATGCAGTGCAGGTGTTTTTCACACAATAAATTGGTATATGTAACCCACCTAACTAACAGCCGATGTCATGTACGCAGTGCAGGCAGGGCCGGTGCAAGGTTTTTTGCCAACACAAGCGAACCTACATTTTGGCGCCCCCACCCCCGCAGCTCTCTTGGGGGGGGGGGAGCGCCAAAATGTAGGTTCGTCCCATAATACGCACCTAGGTTTTAGAGGAGGATAATAGGAAACAATATTTTTCATTCCACCTTAGGTCAGACCAGCCATCAGACCCCCGTTGTTAATTAGACCTCAGCTCACAAGCACAGCCCCAATGCCTCAGATCAGACCCCCATGTTAGCCATCAGCCCTCCATGGCATATTTCTCCCCGTCCATGGCACAGACAGACTACAGACATTGTCTCCGGCCCATCATGTAACCCCATCCTCACCCATGTCACATTTCTCCCCCTCTATTTGATTGCACCTAAAGCAATTATTATTTTTTTAACCTGATGTTTCTCCAGATGATCTTATGCTAAAAGTAGTGGTAATAGAGTCTCAAAGGTCTATAGAAGCAGGTACACTATTTTTACAAACCTCTGAGACTCTATTAACACTACTATCAACATCAGGTCATTTAGAGAAACAGCATGATTTTTATTATATTTTTCCTTTAGGGGTTAAAACATAACTTTCATTTGATTGCTCCAACACCTAAATAAAAAATCATTTTAAAAACCTGCTGTGTCTCTAGATGACCTTATGTTGACAGTAGTGTTAATAGAGCCTCGAAGGTCTGTAAAAATAGGGTAACTGCTTCTATAGACCTTTTAGACTCTATTACCACTGCTATCGACATAAGGTCATCTTGAGAAGCAGCAGGCTTTTAATTTGTTTTCCTTTAGGTGTTCAAGCAATCAAATAAGTTATGTTTTAACACCTAAAGGAAAAAAAAGAATTTTAAAAACTTGCTCCTTCTCTAGGTGACCTTATGTTTATAGTAGTGTTAAAAGAGTCTCAAGGGTCTATAAAAGCAGTTACCCTATTTTTACAGACCTTTGAGACTCTATTAACACTACTATCAACATAAGGTCACCTAGAGAAACAGCAGGCTTTAAAAAAATCCCTTTAGGTGTAAATTGCAATCAAATGAACCTCACCAGGGCACTGCTGTGGTCCCTTCACCTGGGCACTGCTGTGGTCACCTCACCTGGGCACTGCTGTGGTCACCTCACCAGGGCACTGCTGTGGTCACCTCACCAGGGCACTGCTGTGGTCACCTCACCAGGGCACTGCTGTGGTCACCTCACCAGGGCACTGCTGTGGTCACCTCACCAGGGCACTGCTGTGGTCACCTCACCTGGGCACTGCTGTGGTCACCTCACCAGGGCACTGCTGTGGTCACCTCACCTGGGCACATGCTCTTTTCAGCACAGTCCGGCCATATATGCTGGGTAGACGTTAGAAGGAGGTCTGTGACGTCACTGGTCACATGATCCACTGTGAGAAGGCAGGCCAGCTCCAGAGAGAAGGGGGTGTGGAAGGATGGACCAATAGCAGGGCAGCTAGCTGATACTGGCCAATCAGCAGCCTCCTGCTCCTATCTGTGGGTGAACACAAGCCAGCTTAGAGTGAACACTGGCTGTGGAGGGCGCCCGGCAGCGCTGCTGCTGCTGGCAAGTAAGTGAAAAAAAAAGGTTTGTTTTTCCGCCCACCCCTTTCTCTGTGCAGGGTGCGCCCTAAGGCAGCCGCTTGGTCTGCCTTATGGAAGCGCCGGCCCTGAGTGCAGGTGTACTTCACACAATAAATAGGTATATGTTGCCAACCTAACTAACAGACGGATTAACTATATTTATTTCCCTGTCATGTATGCAGTGCATGTGTACTTCACACAATAAATGGGTATATGTCGCCAACCTAACTAACAGATAGATTAACTATATTTATTTCCCTGTCATGTATGCAGTGCAGGTGTACTTCACACAATAAATGGGGATATGTCACCCACCTAATTAACAGACTGATTAACTATATTTATTTCCCTGTCATGTATGCAGTGCAGGTTTACTTCACACAATAAATGGGTTTGTGCTCGGATCGGTTAACCGTTGGTACCTATCCTATTCTACCTAACTTAAAGCACTAGAGCGAGTGCCGAAACTGCTGAAATAGGGCAGGCTAACGGGGCCCACCCTAGTAGAGTGTGTCTATAAAAGGGGGTGGGAGGGTGGGTGAGATGCCCAGTTGTCGTTCTGTTGAGGACCCTACAGGTATTTTATGCAGGTAACCCCGCCTCGCACAAATCTGGCAAATAAATTAGCCTACAACTTGTGCTCGGATCGACTAACCGTTGGTACCTATATTATTCTACCTAACTTAAAGCAGTAGAGTGAGTGCCAAAACTGCTGAAATAGGGCAGGCTAAAGGGCCAAAAATTACAGACCATAGATTGAATTAACTTATTTATTATCATAAATAAGTCCACTAATTTCCAAAAAGCTTCTGATATCTCCACATGAGGATCTGGTATATAACGAGCATAGCACGAAGATTTCCATCGGCCTAATCTTTTAATCACATGCACGGGCACATTATTCTTTGAGGCCACAGAGGCACTACCAATACGGAATGAGTGGCCAGTTATTGCTTGGGGGTCAGTACCGGAGCTAGCGAGTAAAATGCGTATGTATTTCAAGAAGGATTGTATATTCAGAGGTACTGTCCCAAGTCTAAGCAAAGGAGAACACAAGAGAGTTTAATCGCATCCATTTATGCAGAACTTTGACCGGACCCCATCTAGTATCGGTGGGAAAATATGTGACTTCTATGGTATTCCCCGGCCGCGTGGTTTTGGTGGAATGCAATGTGAGTATATAACAAGTGCCATTCCATGCCAATTGCCCCTTACACAGGAAACACTTGCCTGGACCGGCAGCAGTAAACTCCCCTGGCAGGAGGAAACCATAGAAAGCCAAATACATTGCCGTCTTAATGAGTAAACTGATGTACTTGCCGAAAGAGTACTTAAGCAAAGAATCCGACAAGAACATTAATAATTCTCCTGATACTGACTGCCGTGATGGTCGAGTCACCGCAGCCCTCTGAATTCCTCTTAATAAAGTTCTAATAGGATGGGCAGGAAATAATGATGGTTTATCTGGGTGTTGCATGTACCAATGATGTTGTATCCCGGCGAGGTACAACTTTATGGTGCTGGGTGCAAACTTAAGATTAAAGTGGCAAAAAGCAGCAAAGGCTAATAGGTAAGTAATGGGCCCTTCTCCTACTGGTGGGTGTGAAACTTTAAAGCTGTTAAATAAGGCCCATACAGTCTTGTGTGTTGTGAGAGTATTCCTGGACAGTGCTTGTGTCATCAAGGACCTTGCTGTAGCAAGAAGTATGTCTAAACCATTGTTAACTGATGATGGTGGGGAGTTGCTGACGGACCCCGATCTGCCCCTGGAAATATCTGAAAAAAGAGTTCAAAATTGAGTCTGGACACAGCATCTGCTGTGGTGTTGTGTTGCCCACTGGTATGAGTACAGATAAAGTGGAAATTGTGCTGCAATGAGAGCCAGACAAACCTTATGAGGTATGACATAATGTGTCTGGAACACGACCTCCCCTTCATCAAAATGTCGGACAAAGCTAGATTATCGGTCAGGAATAACACTGTCTGATCCCTCCACTGTTCTCCCCATACTTGTGCGGCCCCGACAATAGGATAAATCTCAAACAGCAATGAACACTGAGTGAACCCTGGAGCTTCCCTGACCTCCTTTGACCAGGCCCCTGCAAACCAATGGCTATCGTTGATGGCTGCGAACCCAACTGAGGATGAAGCGTCAGTGTGGACAATGGGGCATCGGTTAGTCACAACCGGAATGAAAAAGGAGACTCCATTTCCTTAAGACAGGAATCTATCTCACATTTCCAGATCGGCCAAAGCTTCTGGGTCTAGATGCACCGTACTCCCCTGCTCCTGGGCTTGGGGAAGCAGATTGAGAAGTCTGGAAATGAAAGATCTCCCCTGGGGAATAATGCGCATTTCAAAGTTCTATATAACCAAGAGAGATTGTAGCTCTGTCTTGGTTGTAACTCTAACCTGACCTATGCACCACCTCCCTAATCCTGTGTAGTTTATCCAGTGGAAGACTGGCTTGTATATTAACAGTGTTGAGACGAATCCCGAGAAAGGTGATCGATCCAACTTATGTGGAGCTACAGACACACCGAGATCCTAAAAAACTGTCTGTAATACTTGTAAATCCTTGGGTGCTACTGTCGGGGGTTCTATCAGTAGGAAGTCATCTAGGTAGTGGATTACATTGTTGACACAAAAATATTTTCCAGACTCAATGAAGGATGCTGGCGAATTGGTCAAAGATCCAAGGGCTGGACTTTGAACTAAGTGTGAGTTTGTTTGCAAAATAATAACACCCCAGCCACCTAATGTCATGCCACTGCCACAATTCAGGTTGAATTGGGAGTAGTTTGAAAGTGTCTGTTATGTCCGCCTTCTACAACCAAGTGCCTTGCCCAAAACTAAGTATGACCTGTATGGCTTCATCAACAGATGTATATTTTATGGAATATTCTGCAGATGGAATAAGTGAATTTAAACTTGGGATTTGCATCGAATGTGGGGCTGACAAGTCCTAGATTAATCTCTTTTTATTATTAAATTTGCCGGAGTTACAACTCCTACAGGGTTCACTCTCCAATTGTGATATGGAGGTTGCGAGAATGGTCCAATCAGGTAGCCTCGATCTAATTTTGACTGTATGAGTTGAGATATTGCCTCGGGATATTTTACTGCTGATAATAATTTTTTGCACTTATAATTTGACTATGGAAGGGCCAGCAAACCTGTGTGAAAACCTTTAGCTAAATCGTTGAGTACATATTGAACACAGGCTGGCTCCGGGTTGCCATCCAATAATATGCTCAAGAGATCTATGTAAACTATGCTTAGTCATGCGGGGTTGTTAACTTTTTGTGGACATGTGATACGAGGATGGGCCCTGAAACAGATTGCACATAAATGTAACAATCTGCATTGGCTATAATGACATGCAACATAATTGAAATTTTTGTAAATTTGTGACTTGTTAAGTATTTGATTGGCCGGCCCAACTTGTCTAACCCCGATGTGGTTCTGCTAGTTGAAGGGACGGGGAACTCCTGGGTAGGGTTGTTTCTGTGGGGTCATTAATATTGGAGCACCTATCTGCTGTATGAGAATATAAATTACACACTGAACATGATGGAGCTTTGAGACTTGCAAAATGTTGACAGAACAGTTTAGTATAGAGGTTCGACCAGTCAATCGTATGTTGAAATTGTGCAAGCGCAGCTGCAGCTTTGGCTGAAAATGAACGATGGTAGTCATAGAAAGTTGTTCCACCATACTTATAAGTCTACCAACTTATACAAATATAGGTCCAATTCTTCCATTCTATGTGGGCTCACAATGCAAATGACATCGCGATAAAGGCTAAAAGCCAGGACGAATTCTGCTATGCTGTTTCCTATTAAGTCTTACATCTTTTGATGGACCACTAACTATATTTATTTCCCCGTCATGTATGCAGTGCAGGTGTAATTCACACAATTAATGGCCGCATGTAACTGGGTGAGTATTGTCTGGATCGTATTCAATCCAACAGGTTCCTGATTTGAAGCAGCCGTATTTTCGCAGAGGAGACATGAAAAGTTCTGCTTTTCTAGCTGAAGCTGGAAACGGAATTCCTCTTCGCAATAACTCGGCCATTAATTTGGAAACTGTAAGGATACGGTGGTTTGCGCTCCAGCCTGGATCATGCCCTGTGTAACCATGACAACGATCGCTGTTTGCCTCCCAGGCTGGAAGCAGTGGCCGCTGGGCCGTCTAAGGTGGCTCCGCCCACCCACACTTGGTCAATAAATAGGAGCCAGGTGCTGCACAGGGGGTTTCACTAATGGAGTGCGCACCCTGCCTGCTCCATTCACCACGAGGACTCAAGATCCTAACTACCTGCAACTCTGAACCTCCAGGAGAAACCCTCACCTACCTTACCCGGCTCCACCACTGCAGGATCCCTGCATGACTTCCAACAGCAAGTATCAAGCCTGTCATTTTGTTTCACTGACATTGCTCACTGAAAGGAAGGGACTCGCGCTGGTGGTTATTAGTACTGCAGGCCTGGGATTCCTGAACGTTGCCAAGAGCTGTTATTCACATGAACTTTAATCTGAACTCTCATTCCTAAAACGAACTTTCCTCACTATTAGTTTTACACTCTATCTTTAGTATGCGGTACATGATTTTGTTAACCCCATACTCTCCGCTTAAGACTGAGAGAGCCGCCTGGGGTACACACTGAGCAGCCGCAAAGACACCACCAACACTCAATCAGTGTGCCAAAAGTGGATGTCAAAGGACACCGCAGTTGAGATCCTAACTGATCAATTTGGTGCGTTACAGAAACAGTCCATGATCTCAGTGACGGGATTGAGCCTCTGTCGGATTGCAAATCCATACTCCCGTGGGATGAGGATGTGTCCTCGGCGAACTCCCGAGACATACCTAGTAAGAAAATTACAATTTTTAATAGTTGGGTTCAGACCATGGGTACGTGCTGCCCAACACCAGCATAGCACCCTTGTTACTGCAATCCAACTGATGGTGCGTGATGAACCAATTACTGTCCCACCACCAGCACACGTGCTGCACATGACATGTGGCAGTGAGATACTAATGTAGCCTGACATTGGAGGTAGCCCCCCTTCCTTCCATGGCTAAATCTGGTCTGACGGACTAGTTAGTATGAGCCTGATATCGTGACAGGACTTAAATCGTATCTGTAGTTGTGACAGATTGGAGCACCCATGCCTGTAAACATGACAGGACTTAAACGAATCTATAGTCGTGACAGATGTGACAAACGGCCTGTAGACATGACAGGACTTATATCGAACTGTAGACTTGACATTGATTATTATGCAACCTGTAGTTGTGACAGGATTTAAATTTGAGTCTGTACAGTTGTGTTCAAAATTATTAAACCCCTACTGAAATTGAGTGTTTTGGCCAGTTTGACATTAATTTTGATCATTTCAGTCATCTTGTTTACAATGAAATCAAAGAGGCACTTGTAAGTCAGACAAATATAACATAACATTTATAATGAAATAACCACAAATGTCTTTTCTGTGCTCACATCATTATCAGTTTTATTCAACCCCCAAGTGACATTCAATCTTAGTACTTAGTACAACATCCTTTTCCAGTTATAACAGCTTTTAAACGTGAAGCATAGCTTGACACAAGTGTCTTGCAGCGATCTACGGGTATCTTTGCCCATTCTTCATGGGCAAAAGCCTCCAGTTCAGACACATTCTTAGGCTTGCGCGCTGCAACTGCTTTCTTTAAGTCCCACCAGAGGTTCTCAATCGGATTTAAGTCTGGTAACTGCGATGGCCACTTCAAAATGTTCCAGCCTTTAATCTGCAACCATGCTCTAGTGGACTTGGAGGTATGCTTGGGATCATTGTCCTGTTGAAAGGTCCAACGTCTCCCAAGCCTCAGGTTTATGACTGACTGCATTACATTTTCATCCAATATCTCCTGGTACTGCAGAGAATTCATGGTACCTTGCACACGCTGAAGCTTCCCTGTACCTGTAGAAGCAAAACAGCCCCAAAGCATGATTGACTCCCCGCCATGCTTCACAGTAGGCAAGGTGTTCTTTTCTTGATAGGCCATGTTCTTCCTCCTCCAAACATAGCATTGATCCATGGGCCCAAACAGTTCTAATTTTGTTTCATCAGTCCACAGAACACTATCCCAAAACTTTAGTGGTTTGTCCACATGACTTTTGACATACTGGAGTCGACTCTTCTTATTCCTTGGAGATAGGGGGTGCGCCTGGGAGTTCTGGCATGGAGGCCTTCATTACGCAGTGTGCACCTTATTGTCGGAGCTGAAACTTCAGTACCCGCATCTGACAAATCTTTTTTAAGTTCCTCAGCAGTTACACGGGGACTTTTCAACACTTTGCGCTTCAGGAAGCACACAGCAGTCGAAGTCAGCATCTTCTTTCTGCCACGACCAGGTAGCGTTTCAACAGTTCCCTTTGCCTTGAATTTGCGAATGATGCTTCCTATGGTGTCTCTTGGTATGTTTAACATCTTTGCAATCTTCTTATAGTCATTGCCCTTCCTGTGAAGAGAAATCACCTCTTCTCTTGTCTTCCTGGACCATTCTCTTGACTTCACCATCTTTGTAAACACACCAGTAAATGTCTAGAAGGAGCTGAGTATCACAGTCATTTTACATCTGCCTAACTGGTGCTTATTATGCTTGATTGCTGCTCCTTGACATCCACAGGTTTTTTCAATACCTGATCGAAAACACTTGAATGAACCTCTGTTCTTAAGAGTGGTAGTCTTTAAGGGGTTGAATAATTGTGTCAATGAAGAAATCACAAAAAAAAAACATTTAATACTGTATTACAAAAACAATTGATGTCATTTTAGTTGCATTTGGTTCTTTAAAAGGTCCTTGTAAGATTTCATTCTGAACACAATTACAAATGTACACTAAATTCCCTAAAACCCTTTACAGCATTGGGGGTTGAATAATTTTGAACACAACTGTAGATATGACAGACATGGTAATGTCTCAGGATATGCTATGATTCGATTCAATCTGCTATAATGTACAATTACCCTGAATTGAACGTAGTTAATACGAATACGTGTAATGAATGTCGACCCTGTAAGTAGTGACAGGATGGTAAGGTACTGGAAACTCATGAAGTCGATGCTACTATTCACCCAGTAGACCCACCGCCGTAGTGACGTAGTGAGCCCCAACTGGTGAAAACCAATAACTAACCAAGAAACAACTATACCTGGCCTCAGATCCTAATATAGGCGGGCTTCAGTAATACACTGAGGTGCTCCCTAAACAAAGAATCATAATTAACTTGCCAGCCAGGAAGAAAAAGCACGTGTGATGCTATCGTGGTACCACACACCTATATGAAGATCCCATGTTCTTGCCCTACTGGAGTGTGAATACGCTGATGTTCAATGTATACAGGATACCGTACCGCTACGTGATCCCCTTGCGAGACTACCCTGTAATAAACAAACTGAATGCTGTAGCCATGGAATAGGTAAATAGCACTGCACAGACTATGTGCAACAACTCTATCTAATACTCCACTCTCTTGTTGATATATATATATATATATATATATATATATTTTTTTTTTTTCCCCATATTAATCCTCTTTTATATATATATATATATATATATATATATATATATATATATATATATATATATATGTTTTGGAGTAAAAAAGAGCCTGTAATCTCTCCTGACATCTGTTTTAGCAGCTACAGTACTTGTATCCTCTGTGTGATAACAATTCTGGAGCATCTAATCTTATGTTATGTTATGACTCTGTAATGTGCCATTTTCTGCACCGTCTGACATTATCCAATAAGTGTTGCCAGTGTCAGATTGTGCAGGGACAACAACCCCAACTGGTAACACCCACCTGGACCTTCACTGCGAAATGCTAGCACTCCATCCATAACTTCTATCAGAAATAATAAAGGACTGGCACATCATGTCATGAGAATGAATGCTTTAGGATTGCTATTATGTGCAGAGTGTAAGTAGATACTAAAGCAGACATGTCAGGATAGGTTACAGGCCCTCTTTATAATCATTTTTATGTTCATGAGGTAGATATTAGTGACATATCTTCCTCTTTGTCAGGCTTAATTTTTCTGTCCAACGTCCAGAATTTTATTTCTGATATCATTATCAGGTCATTTGTTTCTTATTAAAAAACATACATTCCAGCTGTGATCCGATTATGGCTGTCATTTGATTTGCTACTTATTGTGAGTAATGAGACTAGAGAGAATTTACAACATTAGATGCCTATTTTAATTGCACTCAGTTTTATATAAAGATGTGTGGATTTAACATGATTATAAATGGCAAAAATGCATTATTGTCACTTTGGGACTCTAGAGATTGTAGTTCCAAATTGACAAAATTTATAGCAACCAACAAATATTAATGCCAATCCTTCAATTCGAATTAGAGATGAGCAAATTTAAAAATAATTATGTTCGCTGGTTCGCCAGATTTTTCAGGAAAAATTTGTTTCGATCCAATTATATTCGCGGCGAATTACGTTAAAAAACATCTATTTCCTGGCTGCAGAGAGCCTTTATAGTTGTGTAGAACACTGTGCCTTGCAGTAACACATATAGGGAGTCTGCTTTGGTAGTGAAATAATACTGGGAATCCAAATGACATGCAGATGACAGGCGTTGCTCTTAGAATCACTGCATACTTCACTAATTTTCTAAGTATCAACTCAGGCTCACAGGTAGATGTTAGCATCAAGAAGAAGTGCACTCCTTTTATTCCCTCGACAGCTGATTCCACATAGATGTCTACAGCGTGTGTTCTATTAAATGCTTCTACAAGTATAGCCCCCCGACAGAGTGGAGATGGTATCAGAAGTAAGTTTTTGTTGACGTCACCGATTAATTTTCCCCATTCTTTGATCTGTCAGAACAATTACCTAGAAAAAAAAAGATACTGTCTATGGAGCATATGCCTTCACTCAGCATTTGCTCAATAATCAATCAGTATTGCTAAAGACAAAAAAAAAAAAACGGAGTGGATCTAAAACAGAGATGACACGTGAATGGAATATTTGCATGTCTTCTGTGTTTTCTACCCACTCCTGCTTTTTGCTACCGAATCATAAGCCAGTTCTGATGTGACCATACAGGCATTAAAGCTGCTACACAAACAGGATCCGTTGTGTGTCTCGTTTTTCCTTCCTTCTGACTGATTAGAAGAAGTGTCAAATAAATGATGATGTCAGCCAGAACGAAAACCAAAATAGTGGACCAGTCATGAAGTGGGGAGGGTGGGAATAGCACGAGAAGTCCACAGAGTGGCCCAATGAAATTGTGGCGAGGTAGAAGCAGCATGAGGAGACCACAGAGTGGCCCAATGACAGGGTCTGGAGATGGCAGCAGTATGAGGAGGCCACCAGCGGGACAATGACAGAGTCTGGAGGTAGCAGCAGCATGAGGAGACCACAGAGTGGACAATTACAGAGTCTGGAGGAGGCAGCAGTATGAGGAGGCCACCGAGTGGCACACTGACCGAGTTTGTAGGTGGCAGCAGCATGAGTTGGCCACAGAGCGGTACATTGAAAGAGTCTGGAGGTGGCGGCATCATTAGGAGACCACAGAGCGGCACAATGATGTAGTCTTGAGGTGGCAGCAACATGAGAAGGCCACAGAGTGGCATAAGAACAGAGTATGGAGGCGGAAGCAGTAGAAAGGAGATAACAGAGCAACGAGCAGCACACTAACAGAGTCTGGAGGTGGCAGCAGCATGAGGAGACCACAGAGCGGCACAATGACATAGTCTGGAGTTGGCGGCAGCATGAGTAGGCCACAGAGCAGCACAATGACAGAGTCTGGAGGTGGCAGCAGTATGAGGAGGCCACCGAGTGGCACACTGACCGAGTTTGTAGGTGGCAGCAGCTTGAGGAGACCACAGAGCGGCACAATGACAGAGTCTGAAGGTGGCAGAAGCATTAGGAGACCACAAAGCGGCACAATGATGTAGTCTTGAGGTGGCGGCAGCATGAGAAGGCCACAGAGTGGCATAATGACCGAGTCTGGAGGTGGCAGAAGCATTAGGATAAAACAGAGCGGCACAATGACAGAGTCTGGGGGTGGCAGCAGCATGAGTAGACAACAGAGTGGCACAATGACATAGTCTGGAGGTGGCAGCAGCATAAGTAGGCCACAGAGCAGCACAATGACGTAGTCTAGAGGTGGTGGCAGCATGAGTAGGCCACAGAGCGGCACAATGACAGCGTCTGGAGGTGGCGGCAGCATGAGTAGGCAACAGAGTGGCACAATGACAGAGTCTGGAGGTGGAAGCAGCTTGAGGAGACCATAGAGCGGCACAATGACACAGTCTGGAGATGGCGGCAGCATGAGTAGGCCACAGAGCAGCACAATGACAGAGTCTGGAGGTGGCAGCAGCATGAGGAGACCATAGAGCGGCACAATGACACAGTCTGGAGATGGCGGCAGCATGAGTAGGCCACAGAGTGGCACAATGACAGCGCCTGGAGGTGGCAGCAGCATTACGATAAAACAGAGCAGCACAATGTCAGTGTCTGGAGGTGGCGGTGGCATGAGGAGACCATATAGCAGCAAAATGACATAGTCTGGAGGTGGCAGCAGCATAAGGAGACCACAGAGCGGCACAATGATGTAGTCTTGAGGTGGCGGCAGCATGAATAGGCCACAGAGCAGCACAATGACCGCACCTGGAGGTGGCGGCAGCATGAGTACGCCACATAGCGGCACAATGACATTGTCTGGAGGTGGAAGCAGCATGAGTAGGCCATAGAGTGGCACAATGACAGAGTGTGGAGTTGGCAACAGCATGAGGAGACCATAGAGCAGCACAATGATGTAGTCTTGAGGTGGCAGCAGCATGAGTAGGCCACAGAGCAGCACAATGACAGCGTCTGGAGGTGGCGGCAGCATGAGTAGGCCACAGAGCGGCGCAATTACATAGTCTGGAGGTGGCGGCACCATTAGGAGACCACAGAGCTGCACAATGATGTAGTCTTGAGGTGACGGCATCATGAGTATGCTACAGAGTGGCATCATGACAGAGTCTGGAGGCGGCAGCAGCATGAGGGGACCACAGAGCAACGAGTAGCACAATGTCAGTGTCTGGAGGTGGCGGTGGCATGAGGAGACCATATAGCAGCAAAATGACATAGTCCGGAAGTGGCGGCAGCATGAGTAGACCACAGAGCAGCACAATCACAGAGTCTGGAGGTGGCTGCAGCAGCAGGAGGCCACATAGCGGCACAGTGACATAGTCTGGAGGTGGCAGCAGGATGAGGAGACCACAGAGCGGCACAATTATGTAGTCTTGAGGTGGCGCCAGCATGAATAGTCCCCAGAGCAGCACAATGACAGCGCCTGGAGGTGGCAGCAGCATGAGTAGGCCACAGAGTGGTACAATGACAGAGTCTGGAGGCGGCAGCAGCATGAGTAGACCACAGAGCAACGAGTAGCACAATGTCAGAGTCTGGAGGTGGGGGCAGAATGAGGAGACCATATAGCGGCACAATGACATAGTCTGGAAGTGGCGGCAGCATGAGTTGGCCACAGAGCGGTAAGGTGTCATACTGTGGAGGTGGCAGCAGCATGAGGAGACCACAGAGCGACGCAATGACAGAGTCTGGAGGTGGCGGCAGCAGCAGGAGGCCACAGAGTGGCAAGGTGTCATACTGTGGAGGTGGCAGCAGCATGAAGAGACGACAGAGCGACGCAATGACAGAGTATGGAGGTGGCAGCAGCATTAGTAGACCACAGAGCTGCACAATGATGTAGTCTTGAGGTGGCGGCAGCATGAGTAGGCCACAGAGCGGCATAATGACAGAGTGTGGAGGCGGCAGCAGCATGAGGAGACCACAGAGACACGAGCAGCACAATGACAGATTCTGGAGGTTTCGGCAGCATGAGAAGGCCACAGAGCGGCACAATGACATAGTCTAGATGTGGCGGCAGGATGAGTAGGGCACAGAGTTGCCCAATGACAGAGTCTGGAGGTGGCGGCAGCAGCAGGAGGACACAGAGTGGCAAGGTGACATACTGTGGAGGTGGGTGGCAATACCAGTACCAGCTGAAGATGTTGGGCGAAAGAAGGAGCACTTGGCATCAGATGTGTGGCATCAGGCGGGTAACAGCAGCAGAATAGTAGCTAAGGCAGGTAGCCAGAAGAAACCGGTCTCTTTTGTCAAATTGTTGGTGTGGCACCATGGATTATCTAGTCTGATGCATCAGGCATTAGTGTGTGGAAATCCTGGCTGATTCATGCCTATTTCATCTTGATACAGTGCCCCACTATGTGCTATATGTTTGCGCTTTAAATTGTTGCTAAATGTCATATCAAATGTATTGTGGTATCAGGCTGGCAGTGTCATATACCTTTATTCGCTTCTACTGTAGGTGGTGATGAGTAATTTAATGGAGGAGGTGGAAATTTGTATTTCCACCAAAATAATTTAAAAAATATTTTACTGCATATAAGTGCAGCGCTTAATGATGAATACAAGATGTTTTTCTACCAAAATATTTTTTAAATGATTTTACCGCATATAATTGCAGCGCTTAATGCTGAATACAAGTTTTTTCTCCACCAAAATAATTTTAAAAAGATTTTACCGCATATAAGTGCAGCGCTTAATGCTAAAAACACGTTTTTTTCTCCACCGAGGTAATTCAAAAAAGATTTTACCGCAAATAAGGGCAGCGCTTAATGCTGAATTCAAGATTTTTTTCCACCAAAATATATATTTCTAAAAAGATTTTACAACGTATAAGTGCAGTGCTTAACGCAGAATACAAGATTTTTGTCCATGAAATAATTCAAAAACTATTTTACCACATATAAGTGCTACGCTTAACACTGAATCACAAAATAAGTCACAAAAGATTTTACTACATTTAACATACAAACTCCTGGGAAGGTTATGGAGCGTCCTGGTCATCCGGCATCTATTCTGCTCCGCTGAAAGATTATTTTGAAAGCGTGTAAAAGCCACACAGGGGCCCCCCACACTGCAGATTTATCATAGAGACATCATGGAGATTTTACCGCATATAACTGCAGCGCTGAACGCTGAATACAATTTTTTTCCCACCAAAATAAGTCACAAATGATTTTACCGCATATATCTGCAGCGCTGAACGACAAATATATATTAATTTTTCTACTGATATTCGCCACTAAAGGCTTTACCACTGTTAGGGGAAAATATGGCTCTCAGCCAGAACTTCAGCCTGATGACCACACAAATATGATATAGCTGGGACACAGCAAGATATAGCTGAAACTTTGGAGGTAGTGGGTCTCTTTTCCCTGGACCCATGGACGTGCACACATAGGGCTCAAAGGGGGCTTGAGGCCCTGCCCTTTTCTGTCTCTGCCCCTTTAATGCCCTTCTTTTTTTTTTTCGGGGTCGGCGGCGCTAGGTGGAACAAGCGGCTGCCTTTTTTTCCCCACTTTTGCAATTGCCAGGCGGCGGGCGTGTGTCGGCCGGGCCCGTGCGGCGCATGCACGCAGCACTATTCAGCGCTGCAGTCAAGTGCCTCAGTACTAGTCACGTGGGGGTGGCGCGCGGGAGTCTGGAGCTGAGCTGAATTCAACGTGCAACTACTAGTGGTGCTCATCGGTGAGTGAGCTTGTGTGGTGCTCGAGTGAGTGCCACTGCTGTCAGTCTGTCACTGTGCCAACATGGAGGGGGTTGTCCGGTCGGGGAGAAATGTACCATGGGGGGGATTCAAGATGTGCTGCAGTGCTGCCAGTGCAAGGCCCAGAAATGTGTGGGAGAAACTACTGTGTGTGGGGCAAATTACTATTACTATGTGGGGGCAGTGTGGGGACAAATTACTATGTGGGGGCAGTGTGGGGACAAATTACTATGTGGGGGCAAATTACTATGTGGGGGCAGTGTGGGGACAAATTATTATGTGGGGGCAGTGTGGGGACAAATTATTATGTGGGGGCAAATTACTATGTGGGGGCAGTGTGGGGACAAATTATTATGTGGGGGCAGTATGGGGACAAATTATCATGTGGGGGCAGTGTGGGGATAAATTACTATGTGGGGGCAGTGTGGGGACAAATTACTCTTTGGGGGCAGTGTGGGGACAAATTACTATGTGGGGGCAATGTGGGGGCAAATTACTATATGGGGGCAGTGTGGGGACAAATTACTATGTGGGGGCAGTGTGGGGACAAATTACTATGTGGGGTCAGTGTGGGGACAAATTACTATGTGGGGTCAGTGTGGGGACAAATTACTATGTGGGGTCAGTGTGGGGACAAATTACTATGTGGGGTCAGTGTGGGGACAAATTACTATGTGGGGGCAAATTACTGTGTGAGGGCAGTGTGGGGGCAATCACTATGTGGGGGCAGTGTGGGGACAAATTACTGTGTGGGGGCAATCACTGTGTGGGGGCAGTGTGGGGTAAATTACTGTGTGGGGGCAAATTACTATGGGGGACAGTGTGGGGAAAATTACTTTATTGGGGTGTTGCTATTGGGGAGGCACTGTAGGGGCAATTCTATTATTTTTGGGGACACTATACAGGGATTACTGCCTGGAGCACAATATAGGGTGTTATTATTACTGGGGGCACTCTAGGGGACATTATAGCTGCTGTGGACACTATAGGGACATTTGGGGTAATTTATCAAACTGGTGTAAAGTAGAACTGGCTTAGTCGCCCATAGCAACCAATCAGATTCCACCTTTCATTTTTGACAGCTCTTTTGGAAATCCACTTTTCTTTTACACCACTTTGATAAATGACCCCAATTATGTCTATTAGGGTCAGTATTTTTCAGCAGTATAATACCTGGGGCATTGGGGAGCTCCAGGGGCACAGTATTAGGAGTGGCAGCAGGATGGGGAGGGGATGAAAACATTGAGAAATCTAACGTGTCTGTATTATAAACTCTGTAGAGACGAGATGCGGCTGAAAGAATTTACCATGGCGGTCTAACGGAGGAGAAGAGGAAAGAGAAGGTCTACATGACAGGAGATGTAAGAGGTATGTGGTCCATCCTGCCGGCGGCAGCGCAATTTATTCACAGATACAATTGAGTCAACAGTCTGTCCTATCACCAGTGCAGGGTTAGGGTGACAGGGTCCTTTAAGGCTAGCGCAGGGGCTGCCTGGGTAGAGGACGTGCGTGACGCACGTCTGTTACGTCACGTGACAGGTGCCCTTTTTTTATTTTAAGCCCCTGCCCTTCAAAATGTCTGTGCACGTCCCTGCCTGGACCCCCTGGCTAACACCACTTCAAGAGGAAGCTAAGTACATATCTGGTTATATGTGTATGTGTATAAGTATAATATCCCAGTAGACTTTATATGTGTACATATAGATATTTGTAGTCTGCAATTGTATTACCAGTAGATTATATATGTTATTTATGCATGAGTCTCTATATGTACATGTACTAACGGTCAGGTACTGGATGTGAGTTGGTTAGAAGTGTAGATCCAGGACTCTGGAAATGCTGTATATACATACACATTATTAGCCACATTACTTAGCAGCCAGGGGGGACAGGAACGGAGGCAGCTGTGTGTGGTGGTGTACTGTATGTATTGTGTTATTTGTAGTGTCTGTAACTTTGTGTATAATGTCCATTGCTTTGTGATCTCTATATTTTCAGTAAACTATTTTTATATATAAGTATCTGCGAGGGTTGTATGTTACTCCTGGGGTATATATGAAGGACTGGAAGAGGTGTAATAATACACAGAATAAGCGGGTTATTTGGGAAACAAGGCCATCACTCTGGGAACATAAGAGAAGGGACGGAAAACGGGGATAGATATAAATCTCCAATCCCCAATAAGCAAAACTGTCCCTTTTCAACCACATATAACTGGAACAGTTGGGCCCCTTTCACACGGGCGTGATTTCCGCGCGGGTGCAATGCGTGAGGTTTATTTCTATGGGGCTATGAACATGAGTGGTGATTTTCACGCATCACTTTTGCGTTGTGTGAGAATCGCAGCATGTTCTATAATCTGGGTTTTTCATGCAACGCAGGCCCCATAGAAGTGAATGGGGCTGCGGGAAAATCGCAAGCATCCGCAATCTAGTGCGAATGCGGTGCGATTTTCCCGCATGGTTGCTAGGAGACAATCGGGATCGGGACCTGATCTTTATTATTTTCCCTTATAACATGGTTATAAGTGAAAATAATAGCATTCTAAATACAATACAGAATGCAAAGTAAAATGGGGGGATTGAGGGTTAAAAAAAAATAAAAATAAGTAACTCACCCCCTTCAATTGAGCGCGTAGCTGACGGTCTGCTGTTCTGTCTTCAACTGGGGGGCTAAATGACCTTCCGTGACGTCACTGGGTCACATGGTCCAATCACATGCTCCCATCACAATGGGTCTGGGTACCAAACATGCCGATTTTTTTCACGCGCGTGCAAAACACATTCCAACAGTTTGCACATGCGCGAAAAAAATCGCACATTTTCCCGCAACGCACCCGCCTCTTATCCAGGCGTCAAACATGAAGCCCGTGTGAAAGGGGCCTTAACGTCAAGTATATCTTTCTTTTTCCGCGTATATAAGCCACTAAAGGCTTTTGAACGCTGAATATATCTTGATTTTTCTACAGAAATATGCCACTAAAGGCTTTACCACATATAACTGAAACAGTGAACGCTGAATATATTTTTAGTTTTCTACTGATCAATAGAAAACAAATCAAACAAATGACAGAAAAAACAGAAAAAACTAATCACAGTGATTAGTGATTTGTTTGATTTGTCTTGAAGGAATGGCACCGTCATGTGTGAATACGCTCCTATAATGGGAGTGATATTCAGGTGCACTTTTGCCCCACCTGTCTAATAGGTTACCTTGATTAAGGTGGTACATATAGGTGTGTGTGTCTCTCCTCCCAATGGTTGCTGATGCACATGGAGGTAACAAGGGGCAGCACACCATATGTGCGGGGACTGTGCTTCTGAAAAATGCGCCACAGCATGAATAGGTTAGCATAAGAACCCGCCTGAACTGAGACCACCTTGTCGCTGGTAGTTGGGTTTAGACAGGGGTGGACTGAGAACCCTCAGGGCCCCCGGGCAAAATAAATCAAGGGCCCCCTTCCAGGCCCCACCCATGTTTCACCTTCAGCCACGCCCATTCCCCACCTCTAGCCATGCCCCTATCCCAACTACAGCCACGCACTACACAAGGAACAAAAGTGCAATCATTTATTAACAAGTGCAACATAAAGAACAAATGTAAAAACCAAACTGTGCACAATAAATAAATGCACAAACTAAGACAAGTGCATTACAAAATTATAAATAGACAAAACCAGAGCATTACAAATCCTAAAGAGGCAATTACATATAAAAATAACTATAATTCAAATTCAGTGCAATACAAATAATAAAAACAAACAGAAGTGCCATGCAATTTTAGCTACAAATATATAGCATTGGGCAATCTGCACTGCAGTTTAAAAGAGAAGCAGAGAGCGGTGTTCAGAAGATTCTTGCCAAAACGGTCTATGATTTTCTCTGTGTCTCTCTTTATCCTTAAAGAAAAATCTTTCTCTATTGCAATTAGCATCAATGTCTCCAGATTTTGCTGAGTAATCGTTGATCTAAGTCTTGATTTCAGAATTTTCAACTTTGAAAAACACCGTTCACAGGAGCATTGTGTGGTGCTTAGAGTGATCAGGTACTATTATGCCATATAAAGATTTTCATATAGTGAAGAGCATAATCTATACTGAAAGAACAGCTTAAATGCACAGGATGTGCACTTTTTACAGCAGAGTTTTTTCTCAGAAAGCTTACAAACGGATGGCTCAGAGTCAGAGAAGTCAGGATCTTCTTCTCCAGCAGAGCTCAAGGTTTCATCATCACTGTCAAATAGTCCTCTAGAGAGATTTTTGTAACTTGATGCAAATGAAATCAATTCTTCACGAAGAACAAGGCCATCAATTTCAGGAACAGCTTTAGAAATGACATCAAGCTGTATTTTTTCCGGAGAAGCCAGTATCTTCTCAAACCGGTTTGGGTCAAAACATGCAATCTGCATGTAAAGTTTGCCATGAGTGGCAAACCTGGTTCTCATACTTTCCAAAACTCTATCACAGATGACATTGTAGCATGAAACTTCAAAGCTGTGTTGTTGATTTGCAGGAAGTACACATCTTGTTGATCTAAGTCCTGTGAAAGATTTACTGATGGCAATGTCCTCTGCAGCTAGTTTATCATTCAGGTGATCAATGAAAATTGTTGCAGATCCATAGACTCCTGAAAAGTCTCTTGAAATTTTTTCTAAACGGTTAGTAGCATCCTCAACCATTCGCCATGCCTGCATAATGTCAAGGGCTGGTGACTGCAAGTAATCTGACACAGGAGTAGTAATGTCAAAAATTCTTATAAATATAAAAGCTGTCAGGATGATTTCAAATTTACATAGGTTTTCATTTAACTTTAGTGCCTCATGACGAACCGAATTTCTAAAATCAGATGAACTACTTACATGCCTCAGAACAAGGATGAGGTCAGAATATAATTCATCAGAGTGGTTTTCATATGTTCCACAAAGTTTCCAGAGGGCTCTGGCTTTGCTTGACCACCTTGTAGTGCCAATTTTATCACGTCTTTTCAGTTTAGCACTTCCAGTCTTGGCTTTCAGTTGGTCTTCCCAAATTTTAATCCTTTTGTAGGACTCAGAGAAGAAGGTGGACAAGTTACCAAGAAGTCCAAACAGACTCACTGCAGGAACACATACACTGCTTGCATCAGATATAACAAGATTTAGGACATGAGCATAGCACCATGTATGAATGTGACTAGGATGCAATTCTTTCATCAACGCTTGCAATCCTGTATATGTGCCACTCATGTTAGCAGCTCCATCAAAGGAATCACCAATACACTGCTCCAGATTCAGTCCAATGTCAGACAAAGAATCTCTAAGCAAATCATGTAAGCCCTTACTGCTTGAGTCCTCAACATTTAGAAGGCGTACCAATCGCTCTTTAGCTGTATCCTCCACAACATATCGCACAACAATGGCACATTGACCATGTGCAGAGACATCTTGAGTAGAATCCATTTGTACCGAAAAAAAACATCCCTGCATTGTTAACTTCCTTAACAATATCTTCTTTTATCATATCTCCAATGATTGTGAACAATTTTGTTATAGGGGACTTGCTTAAAAACGTGACAAATTTTCCTTGCCCTTTTTGAGATGGGTCACTTTTTTTGGCCGCTTCTGTAACTTTTACCAAATGGTCTTTAAGGACTGGGATATATTCTGCAAGGAGTTTCACAGCTTCCAAGAAGTTTCCTCAATTTTCTAGATCAGGGGTGCACAACCTGCGGCCCGGGGGCCACATGCGGCCCTCAAAACCATTCTGTGCGGCCCCTAAACATCTGGTAAAAAGACATGTACGTCTATGTCTTATGGCTTCTTACATGTATCTTTCATGTATTCTCCTATTAGATGGGAGTCCTAGAACTGTAACTAGACATTTATAGTATATACTGTATGTTCAATATGCCAAAAATACAGTATTTCAGTTGGTAATACCTCTTTAAGTTTTATTTTCTGCCCTTGGAATTGGTTTAGGCTGACAATGTGGCCCCTAGCCAGAAAAGGTTGTGCACCCCTGTTCTAGATGGTCATCATTAAAGACTTTAGCTGCATACTCTGAATGGCTGCTCCGGTATGGCAATGCTTGGATTCCAACAAAAAAAACAATATCAATGATGTTGCTTAGAACAGCATGGCGCTAAAGTACCTGGTTGTGCCTCATAGAAAGCTGGTCAACTGAAAGTTTGAGCTTGACCGATTTGCCTTTAATATTGACCATATAGGCTTCACTAGCAAGTTTATGGCACTGGGACTGTTCATGCTCTGTGAGTCTTGTTGTAATATGTCTCCAGTCATTACAACCCTGTATCCAATGAGTATGATGAAATTTTTCTGCAGAGTACATAAGGCAAATTGAACAGTGCAGGGTCTTCTTTTTGTCATTATAAGTAACCCAATTTCTATTAATATTTGATCCTTGTATACCTTTTCTGAAGTAAACAAGGTTTCCATTGAAAGGAATGTCATAAGAAGGCTGATTAGGATGAAATTCCCAGAACATTTCCATGGAGACTCCAGCCTTTCTCAAATCATGCGAATGAAGAAATAAATCCTCTGGGGAAGGTGATTTTCCCTAAGAGGAGACAATGAACTTTCCTTCCTGGGCATTTTCATAGGAGGTTCTCGCTCTTTGGTCTCCTCTTCATCTAAAAGACTGTCACGACTGTGACTGATCCAGATAGGTCTGGGAAGAGAAGGTCGCAGCGACTTGCTACTCGCGATAGCTTGTGAGTTTGCTCTGTGGTTCAGGGTATGTCATCCGGGTTTTGCCTTGTGAACCTTTTTGTCCTGACTGGGAGTTTGTAGGCATTCTTATCAGGTGAGTGCTGTCTGCCACTCCCAGCTACTATATTAGTTTCAGTTTCACTTGCAGTCATTACCAGATATAGTCCTTACTTCCAGTGCTATTCTGACCTTTGAAGGAGATCGTTTGATGGTATTGCTGTGGAGCTCTTGTCTGGAGTGGACTGTCGTTATTGGGATCATCTTCTCTGCTCGTGACTGGATAAGTCTATCTCTGCTGGAGATTGTTTGTTTGTTGCTGTCTTCCCCTGTTGTTCTCCTAGACATGAGTGATGGTGACTAGTGTTCCCATCTGCCTTTCCCCAGTCTAGTCTTCTTAGGGTGACTCAGGGTTTAGGCATCCTGCTCGCCGCACGGGTTCACACCCCGTCTAGGGTATCAGGGCAGACAGGTGCCAGCTTAGGGTTTGTTAGGGGTGGCCGTTCTATTTCCCATCCGTAGATAAGTGTCCCCCTTCCCCTCCGTCTGGTGCGACACGACTGCTGCTGGGATAGCGGTCGTGACAAAGACGTACATTAAATGCTTCTGGAATTTCAGTTTAAGAAACAGAAGTTCCAGTCGCCACTGGTATTCCACCCGCTACATCCTGCTCTGGAACAGTTTTCTTTTGAAAAAATGTGTTGATTTTGCTGGTTGATGCTTCAATTTTCTTCTGTTCCTCTTTCTTTACCTTTCTCTTCATTGCACCACTTTTGTGTTTATAACCTTCTGATGAAGACATTGTAGTGCTGAAAATGACGACAACCTGTGTATGTAATGTATCACAGGGATTAGACATGAGTCTCTTCTATAAGTTGTTGGTTAAAGTGAACAACCAAACACATCTAAAAAGAAGTGTTTAACAGGGAAACTCAATGATTTGAGTTTGTGTTTTTTTAAATCTAGATTACAATAATGTTACATATTCCTTAGTGCATGAACAGTTTCCCACCAAACACCTGGACAATGTAGATCCAGAGTGAAATGAACCACTCAACACTGAGAAAACTGAAAAGGACTAGTGCTCATTCCTGGCGAAGAAAGCTTACAAGATCCATCACATAAGTACACTAGGAGCAGAAGAGCAGAAATGTAAGTGCCATCCAAATTTGTTGGCAGACGCTCTCGGCCAGTCAGACCCAACAAAATATGAATACTCAAAAATGTACCAATACCATGAGCAGAGGGTCAGGCTGCATGTACCTATGTGTCAAACCACAATGCAACGAGTCTTTCTTTGAAAAAAGAAGTAACACATGATCTGTAATCATGGGAGTTGTAGTTCAGCAATATCTGGAGACCCGCAGTTTGAGGAAGCCTGCGCTAGGCAATTAACTTCAATCCTGACACAGCCAGGAGATTCACACAAAGCGGACTCACAGATACACTGGAAAGTGCCTGATTGACAGGATTCCAAAATAGAGGTGCTCAGTACCATCGTAGAGGATAAAACTAATGGGAAATACACATATCTGAGCTATATTTGAAATTTTAAAGACACCGTACATGCACCAGTCCCTTCTGCATAAATACCATCGCACATGGGATAAAACTGAAATCAGTCCAATTTTACGAGGCCATACAATGTTAATGAAAACTAACACTATATTATAAATATCCCCCATTATGGGGAAATATGTTCATCATACCTGAATCATAGCAGTGCACACTTTGCATCATAAACCTATTGCAAGCCATCAACCATGTGCACAGCAATGTGTTATTTCAACTTTCAATGCTCTGTATATTACCCCATTAAATAAAACACAATGACTGAGTTATTTCCTAAAGTAAGATTTCAAAGTTATAGTGACATTAAAGGCACCCAGACCACTTAAGCTCTAGGTATAGTGTCCCTTTCCCACATACGTTTTATTTTATTATTATTGGCATTTATATAGTGCCAACAAAATAACAAATAAAACAAGTATAAAAACTTACAGGAACAATAGCATGCACCTGCAGCAGTGACGTACCGCCAATATAGGCAGACCACGCCGCTGCTATGGGGCCCACGGCACAGGGGGGCCCAGAGCGCACGGAAGTCCCCGCCCCCTTTACTCTGCACAGACACTCAGAAAAGAGAATCATAGTTAATTAGTTAATATGCGGCGCAGCGGCACTTGTGTTCTTCCGCCCCCGGCCACTAAATAATCCCTGTCTGAGTCTGACCTGATGGACCGGGACTCTGGGCTGAGGGTGTGCTTCATTTCAGACTGGCCAATCAGCACAAAGAGGCTGCTGCTGATTGGCCAGTATATTGCGGGCACAGGCAGCAGGAGCGGGCACCGCAGCTGCTCAAGTACATACAGAGGCGATGCGGCGTATCATCCTCTCTGCGCGCCGCTCAAGTCTTTCGCCTGCCTGTAGTCATCAGCCAGTGCAGTGACAGACAGCCCAGACTGAAGGACCGCTCCTGACTGGACCCGGCTATATGGTTGGTTAGTTGATGTATGAGTATACACTATGCAGCAAGAGGACTCATAGGGCGGAGGGAGACGGAGAGGGAGGTGGGGTTCTCATAGAGGGTCATAGAGTACAGTGTGCTTTCTTCCTACTCCCCCCCCCCCCCGGGGCTTTTTGGGGGCATTAGGGGTTGAGGGGGTCAGCTCATAGAGGACGGTGTGCTTTCCTCCTACTCCACTCCCCCCCAACACAAAAGTCACCTTTAGGAGGGGGAATATGATTGGTGGTTATTTGCACACTCATCATAAGCAGCAAGGAGTTAAAGGGGTTTGGGCAGTGGCGTACATGTACTGCAACCGTTTGTGGTAAGAGAAGTAATGACAAAATGGCGCTGGTAGCAAAGGGGTTAAGATGTGGGAGATGGCCTACGTCTGGCTTCAGCACAATAGACACAGGCAGGAGGGCTCCTGTCTTGCACTAGTTCAGCTGTGCTCACATACATATTGCGCCCTGTGTCCACTGTCCTGTGCCCACTCTGCTAAAGCCTGACATAGCCCATATATGCCTTATTGGATAATACATATACATTTTTAAAGTTAATTAAAAAAAAAATATTTCTTAAATGGGGGTGTTGCATGGGAGGAGCTAGGACAGGAGGTGGGATGGGCCAGGGGGCCCAATTCAGATTCTTGCTATGAGGCCCAGTGATTTCTTTGTACGCCCCTGACCTGCAGACTATCCTGCTCAAAAGATTTTACAATCCAGAGGCTGTAGCAATACGTCAGCCTCTAGTGGCTGTCCACCAGATTCCTGGATTGAAACAGATCTTTGGTCCGATATCTGATGCTGGACATCCTCACGCTCCATCAGATTTTTCCTGATATGAAAGCATGGGTTCAATGGTTTCCTATAGCAAGCATTTGCACCTGCACATTGTGGGACGTCGTTGTGGGTTTTGGCACAGGGATCAGTTAAGTAAATGAAGGGTCTTTATTTAACAAGGAGGGGGGTACGAGGCAGAGGGAACGATCGTGGGCCAACGAGGGCGGCCTTTCTGGCAGAGGCTATCTCAGTGTCCTTTAGAGAGTGTGTTAGAAAGAATCCCCTCCAGGCCCCATTACAATGGAGTCAGTCTAATAGACTTGAATGGGGGTCTTTCTAACAGAGGCCATCTCAGTGTCCATTAGAAAGAATCCCCTCCAGCCCCCATTAGAGACTACAACGGAGGGGACTCTTTCTAATGGGCCATCAAGGGCGGCCTTTCTGGCAGAGGACATCTCAGAGAGTGTTTTACCCTGGGTTCACACCTGAGCGTTTCTGAGATGCGCTTGTTACGCGCGTTTTTGTCGCGCGTATTACAGCACGTTTTTGCAAATAGGAGACGCGCGTCATACGCGCGTTCGTGACTCTGGAGACCAATTGAAAAAGGCATATCTACACTTTAACGTGTGTTAAACGCGCTTTTTACGCACGTTCCCATTGAAGTCTATGGGTGCAAACGCGCGACAAAACGCCCCAAAGAAGCTCAAGAACTTCTTTGAGCATAGGGCGTTTTACAGCACGTTCAAATGCGCTGTAAAACGTTCAAGTGTGAACCATGCCCATAGGGAAACATGAGTTTTCTCCTGTTGAGCTTTTACGCTGTAAAACGCGCAAGTGTGAACTGAGGGTTAGAAAGAGTACCCCCCAGGTCACATTAGAGACTACAATGGCGTCTAATGGGTCCTGGAGGGGGTTCTCTCCAACACTATGGTTCCTATTCACAATATAACAACACAACATAGCTCACTGATACCTAGGCCAAGTTGGCTCCTACCTTAATTACGGTTGGTGGCTGGCAGGCTGTGGCTTGCTGATTGGCAGGCTGTGGGCTTGCTGGCTGTAGGCCTATGGCTGGCTGGCTGGCTCTGGGCCTGGCTGGCTCTGACTGGGCCTGAGGCCTGGCTGGCTCTAGGGCTGGCTATAATTAAAAATATAAATACCTAAATAACAATAACATATAAATATCATGGGTATCACCCCTACCGAAAATGCCCATACTATTAAAATAGAACAAAAAAATTCCAATACGTGGAATAACATAACGGAAAAAAGAATCAAAATGGGCGATTTGCAATTTTTTTATTACTTCTCTTAACCAAAAAATGTTAATAAAATTTGATTATAAAGTCACACACAATCCAAAATGGCAATAAAAAGGCCAGATTGTTCCACAAAATATGAGCCCCTAAACTGTTCAGTAGATATAAGTATAAAAAAGTTTTGGGGGTCAGAATTTGGTGATATAACAAAAAAATATATTATTAAAAGTTTAAATTTATTTTTACAGTCTTTTGACATAAAAACCATATACATATGGGGTCTTGTTTTTATAGTACTGACCCAGAGAATGAAGTAAATAGGCCATTTTTGCCATAAACAAAACGCTGTAGGAACAAAATCCCTAAAACTGTGTAGGAATTGTCTAGTTTTTCCATTTCCACCCCATTTGGAATTTTTTTTTACTGCTTCCCACTACATTTTATGCCACAATTAATGGCATTAGAAAGTACAACTTGTCTCGCAAAAAATAAGCCCTCATACAGCTATGTGACTGGTAATATGAAAAAGTTATGGCTCATGGAAAATAGGTTTTCTATTATATAAAAGAAAATGTTATCAGAGCTGGACACCTTTTTCCATTTGTTTCAAACAGCGGCGGAATGAGCAGTCACGCACTTCCCTGCTAACCTCTGTCCACTGTAGAAAGCCGCTCCAATTACCCAAGTTGGGCCACAACCAGCCTTGACATGTATTTTTCAGCAATTTACCCTGCCTGCCTGCAGTAGCTTGTGCCAGAAATTGGAACTTGGTCTAGGGTCTTCACTCACAGAGGTCAGCAGGGAGACCATGACCGGTCTGTGGGATATATAGCCCCATCTACAGCAAGTCATGATGCCTTGTGTGTTCTTAGGCGGCCGTGGCCTAAGAAGAACACATCACAAGGCATCATGACTTGCTGTATGGGGCTGTATAGCCCACAAACTTGTCATGATCTCCCTGCTAACCTCTGTCCACAGCAAAAAGCCAATCCAATGACCAAAGTTGGGCCATAACCAGCATTAACATTTTTTTTTTTTTTTAAGCAATGTACGCTGCCTGCAGCCTGCCTGCCTGCAGTAGCTTGTGCCAGATTGGAACTTGGTCTAGTGGGTCTTCACTAGTCACCAAGTCCATACACATCAATCAGCCTTGTTTTGAGTGTCAGTTACTCACTCAGCTGTCACTATTCAAATACTACCTTACTGTAGTCTTCACTTCACTTTCAGTTGCAGAACTTGCAGCACTGCAGCAGAGGAGCAGCACACTCTACTCTGGGCCGAAACAGCAGGCAAGTGGACGCGTGGTGCGGTGCTGGCGCCGCGTGTCGTGTGTGTTCTGTGAGGCGCATGACGCAGTTGATAAGAAATCCGTCCTCAGCGCGGCCTATACAGACGTCGACGTCAGCAACGTCACGTGACTACTGATGTCACCGCGACAGCGCGCCTCCACGCCGCACTGAACACAATTGCCGGCCCTTCCTTCCGGCGTGACGTAAATGTAAAGTAGGCGTAGCTGCTCCGAATCCAGCCGCCGGGCCCCATAGCCTGCGGCTGCCTGCCTCTGCCCGGTGATGGATCTGGATTGGTGAGATAACCCACAGGTGATATGGGATAAATAGGCAGCTCTAGAAGACTGATGCATGTACTTGCGCACGACCGGTCACCCGAAAATTCACCCGTGACCGGTAGAGCGCAAGTACATGCATCAGTCTTCTAGAGCTCATGGGTGAATTTTCTCTGTACTGGGCAGCGGCGGCCGGCGGGCCCCCTTCCCGGCCGGGCCCTCGGACCACGTCCGAAGTGCCCGACCGCTCAGTCCGCCCCTGGGTTTAGATGTATTTTGATCAAAATGTATTGACCAAGTGTCTCAGTTTTTATCAAGAGTGAGGGCTTAGTCCATATGTCTTGTATCTATTTTCATAGTGCATTATTTTCTCTTATTTTGTAAATATAGCCATAAACATGCGCAAATTTAATACCATATCGTGCAGGATGGTTTATATATACTTTTTTCCCTATATGCTTTCAACAGAAATAACTGCAGAAGTGAACTGAGAATGTGTTTTTCTTGTAGTACTTAATAAGATACTAAGATATAAGGCACTAAAGGCTTTTCAACATAACACTTGCAGCCCAATAACAAAAAGCTGGAATGACAGAGCTATCATTTGGATCCCCAAATAATCTTTCCCTGCACTTGTAATTC
Organism: Bufotes viridis; assembly: GCA_033119425.1. Classification (NCBI taxonomy): domain Eukaryota; kingdom Metazoa; phylum Chordata; class Amphibia; order Anura; family Bufonidae; genus Bufotes; species Bufotes viridis. Next base: position 298,189,725 of record CM065589.1, on the reverse strand, counting down.
ACTTTCCTATCAATGTCCCTAGCAACTTCTGATGTCTCTCCCTGCACTAAGATGCTGTGAAATGATTCCTCCCTAGCCTTCCCTGCACTTATAAATCGTTTTTTCTGTCTTTTTTGTCCCACTTGCTGTCCCTAGCGCCTTCACACGTCTGTCCCTGCACTCTGAATGCTGGAAAATGTCTGACTGTAAGATGGCTGCCGTATTTATAGGGCTGTGACATCACAGGGCTGGTAGTGGCTACTATTTGGCTGCATGCAGGCATGTCATTCTGGGTGATTCCCAGAGTTCTTTGCCCCCTGTCCTCAGTCCTCACACGTGTAGCCTTCATTTTAGGAAAATTGCGATTCGTTACCACGACGCACGAGGAAATTCATATTCGTTGCAAATAAAAATTTTCCTGAAATTCTAACTTCCACCTCGTCAGCTGCGATTTGCTCATCTCTAATTTCAATCATTTGCATTTTACGCCAAAATTTAGTTAGAGAGTAGAGACTAAAGAGAATTTACAATATTAGGTGTCTAATTTAATTGCACTTAAAGGGGTTGTCTGGGTTCAGAGCTGAACCCTGACATACCACTGTTTTCACCCAGGAAGTCCCTCTGACATGAGCATTTCATGCTCTGATGTTCTGCCCTGCCCTGTGTGATTCAGGGCAAGGCTTTTTACGTTTTTTTTGGAGTTTAGGCTCTCCATGGGTAAAGCTAGGCGGAGACTTCCGACTAGCAGTGAGCCTAGAGATGTTACTGGCACTAATCGGCTGGCTTTAGAGCTGCGCCTGCCTGTAAAATGGATAGGGCAGCCCTAAAGCCCACCCGTAAGTGCTGGTGACATCACCGGAAACACTGCTAGGTGGAAGCCTCTGCCTAACAGTGTAAAAATGATAAACAAACAGCCTTTGCCTTTTATTAAACATAACCATAAATTACAACAATATTTTCTTTGAGTGTGTACAAAATTTGGTACTACTGGGGGCACTACAGGTGGAGAGAGCATTATATATGATACCACTACAGGGGGGCATTATCCTACAGGTGTACAGCCCAGGGGGTGGGCCTGGGGGAGTGGGGAAAGCATTATACCATATATACTACCAACATACCTCACAACTGTCCCGGATCCGGCGGGACAGTTCCAGATTACAGTGGCTGTCCCGCTGTCCTGGTACGGGGAGGTATGTCCCGCTTTCTGGCAGCTGTCCCTGCTTCCATAGCAGAGACAGTTGCCTGTATTATGATGAAGCAGAGAGTTGACATCAGCTCTATGCTTCATTATCCTCCCCGTTGGCTCTCCACTCCTCTGGTCTGTGCGGGGGACAGGGCCGGCTGGGAGTCAGCCTTGGCTCCGCCTCCTTCACAGATGAGATCAGCCGATGTCCTGCTGCTGCTTGGAAGAAGGTAAGTATGTGGTGTATATTTTTTTTTACTTTCTGTGATGGGGAACAATGTGGGCATATTACTGGGGGCACAGTGTTGGCATATTAATGGGGGCACAATATGGGCATATTACTGAGGGCAAAGCTTGGCATATTACTGGGGGCACATACTGTAACTGGGCAAATTACTAGGGGCACAGCTGTGAAGACACAATGTGGGCATAAATACTGTGCGGTAGCATGAAGGAAACAGGGTGGGATTAGGTGTATAGTAATGAATTGGGCAGAGTAAGAGGCATGGCCTAGTGTGGCAAAAACTTGCTTTGGCTCTCTCTATTTGAACATCCGATACTGACAAATCGTAAATTTTTAAATATGTGTGGTGCCATAAAAGAAATATGATATAATGACACTTTATTGGTAGAAATACGCACAACACATATTAAACATCATATTCAAATATAGCAGCAAATACATAAAGTGCCATGACAGGAAAAAACTCTCATACAGGTAGACTGGCCAGATATCATAACTCGATTGTGGATGTGATTATATAAACAATATGTGAATTACACAAGCCAAACTTGTCAATAATAGTAAATCCACAGTATACTTCTACATGAGTATATTCAACTTACAGGATGTCCAAGTTTGAAACATCCACATGGTTAGCCCCAAACACACAAAGGCAATACATAAATCTTAATGAATGTAGAAGAAAATTAAATACTGACCAGAACCTGGAGGGAGAGACCACCCCGATGCGAATTTTGCCTTGCTTCCTCTTGGGTTGGAGTTTTTTCCTGTCATGGCACTTTATGTATTTGCTGCTATATTTTAATATGATGTTTAATTTGTGTTGTGCGTATTTCTACCAATAAAATGTCATTATATCATATGTGTGTTTTTGCTTGTTGGCCCTCTTTATTTGTTTTAAATACTGGGAGCATTATAATACAGACCAGTGCACTACAGGGGGAACTACAAGATTCAGTAAAATATTTGGAGCTGCTACAGAGGCAGTATAAATACTGGGGCCACTATAGCTGGAATTATGCTGGGGACACTAAAGTCCTGTTTGCTCTATAGGGATGCCTTATAGAGGAGCCTTCTTACTGCTTGGGGCACTACAGGGGCCGTTACTTCTTCTAGGTTCCCTATTGGGGCATTATTAATACTGGAGGTAATATGGGGGCATTATTATTAATATTATTATTATTAGGCATAATATAGAGGACATTACTACTAATGGGGATACACTTAGGGCGCATTCTTGCTATTCAAGGTACTGTAGGCAGTTGTTTTACTATATATGGCAGACTGGAACTGCAATTACTATGGGGGGCTATCTGTATGGCACAGTTATTTTGTAAAGTATCGTATTTGAGTGCATTGGAGATCAAAGCGGGCACATTATTGGGGATAGCAGAAGGGTAAATATTTTGGGATACCCGGAGGGGGAGGATGATTGTGAAGTGAGGAATAGTGATGATCGAGTACCAAAGTATTCAGGTGTTTGGCCCGAACACATTGCTATATTCGTGTGCTCGGCCGAGCACCCGAGTATAATGGAAGTCAATGGGAGACAACCAAGCACCCCTGCTCTGAAGAGGGGAGGGTGCCTGGTCCATTGGAAAAGGTCAGAAAGTGACAGAAACACCACCAAAATGGACCGGGAACAGCATGCGGACAATGTCTGGATGCATCTTGGACTCCCAAGGGAACCATGTTGTCCAAGTTGTACGCCACTTTAACAGACTGATAAAAATATGCACAAAACTCCCCCCCAAAAATCTATTTCACAGGAAAAATTGTTAGGAAACATTCTTTCCTGTATATTCAATTGTATATAAAGTGCAAGTGCTGACAAAAATTACTAGCAAAAGGCACTCCGAAATAGCCTGTATATCAAATAAAGGAGGGCCTCATTCACATTGTGGTACAATTGTTCTCCTACACTCATAAAGCCTATGCCCTAAGTGAAAGGGCTGCCGAAAATTACAAGAAACCGACACTACAATACACCCTTTTTTACACATAAAGGAGGGCATCATACACACCCTTGAAATATTATGATTGGTGGCCTGCTGGTGACCCTCTAAACATTTGGAGCAAGGGCCTGGTGGTGACCCTCTAAAACAGTAGGGGCAAGGGCCTGCTGCTGAGCTGACCCTCTAAAACATTAAAGACGAGGGCCTGCTCGTGAGCTGATGCTCTAAAACATTATATGCGAGTGCCTGCTGGTGAGCTTACACTCTAAAACATTATATGCTAGTGCCTGCAGGTGAGCTGACGCTCTAAAACACTATGTGTGAGTGCATGCTGTTCAGCTGAACCTATAAATAAATTGGTTGAGGGCCTGCAGTTGAGCTAACCCTATAAAAAATTTGAGTAAAGGGAATATATACAATATGGATGAGGAGGAGGAGAAAACAAGTTTCAACCATATACTCTTTTTTTGTGGTGGAAAAGGTGCATGGGAATACACTACAGTAGATTGAGTACATTATAAATGATAGATTGAAATTGCCTTTATGTTCATCATCAGCTCAGCTCTCCTCTGGTGGAGTTGAGAAATCAGGGGCAATACAGGCATTGTTAATTTTTATCTGAATCAATTTGTCAGCATTGCCAGTGGACAAGAGGATACGCTTATCTGTTATATGCCACCAGCAGCACTAAATGCACGCTCGGACAAAACGCTCGCTGCAGGGCAGGCCAGCACCTCCAAGGCATAGAGCGCACGTTCGTGACACGTGTCCAGCTTAGACACCCAGTAGATGTAAGGCACTGAGGGATCATTTAGGACGCTGACACGGTCTGCTATGTATCCCTTCACCATCTTCCAAACTTTTTCCCTCCTTGTAGCACTAGGCTGCACTTCAGGGTGTGTTTGCTGGCGGGGTGTCATGAAAGTGTCCCATGCCTTGGAGAATGTTGCCCTGCCTTTGTTGGAACTGCTGTGGGTTTCCCTTGTCTCCCTTTCTCGGAAGTATGGACTCTGCCGGCCGCGTTGTCAGGTGGAACATTTTGGAGCAATCTCTCAACAAGTACCTTCTGGTATTGCACCGTTTTACTCGGTGCAGGAATGAGAGATGTCAAGTTCTCTTTGCAGCAGGGCTCAAGAAGAATGAGCACCCAGTAATCTGTGTTATCTAAAATGTGTATAACGCAAGGGTTGCCGGAAAAGCAGCCTAACATGAAGTCAGCCATGTGTGCCAGAGTGCCAACAGGCAAGACGTCGATGTCGACATCAGGATAACTCTCGATCTCCTTATCCTCCTTTTCTGCCCATCCGGGCTGAACAGTTGGAATTAAAGTTCCATGGGTACTACCCTCTGTAGCAGAGGCAACTGTCTCCAGCTCCTCCTCTTCATGGTCCAATTTGCGCTGAGAAGACGAACTGTAGGTGGTCTGGCTATCACTCTGTGTAATGTTCTTCCCCAATTCCCCATCTGCCACATTCAGAGCGTCCTCCTTAATTGTGAGCAGTGATCATTTGTGTAGACACAGCAGTGGGATGGTTACACTGACAATAGCGTTATCGCCACTAACCATCTGTGTGGATTCATAAAAGTTTCTTAAAACCTCATCGAGGTCTGACATCAATGCCCACTCCTCGCTTGTGAATAGTGGCAGTTGGCTTGAAAGGTGACGACCATGTTGCAGCTGGTATTCCACAAGTGCCCTCTGCTGCTCACAAAGCCTAGCCAACATGTAGAAGATAGAGTTCCAGCGTGTGCTCACGTCGGACAACAGTCGGTGAGCTGGAAGCCGTAAGCTTGCAGAAATGGGCACACACGAGGCAAGACTTCAGTACTAGCTCTTGCAAATTGAGGTAGGTTTTGATAAACAGTTGAATCACTAAGACGTGGGCAAGGCAAGGAATGTGTCAGGTTGCCGAGCTCCAAAGCCACCACCAAGTTATGGCCATTGTCAGACACAACCATGCCTGGTTGTAGGTTGAGTGGTGAGAGACAAAGCTCAGTCTGGTCCCTTATACCCTGTCATAGCTCTGCGGCGGTGTGCTGCTTGTCATCTAAGCAGATCAGCTTCAGCACTGCCTGTTGACGCTTACCCACAGCAATGCTACACTGCTTCCAGCTAGCGACTGATGACTGACTGCTGCTGGAGGTGGAAGTGGAGTAGGAGACAGCGGAGGAGGAGAAGTGGGGGTTGGAGACAGTAACATAGCTGCTTGCGGAGACCATGATGGGCATAGGGCCCGCAATCCTGGGTGTGGGTAGCACCTGTGCCATCCCAGGGTTCGACTTACTCCCGGACTCCACAACATTCACCCAGTGTGCGGTCAGGGAAATTTAGAGTCCCTGGCCAACAGAACTTGTCCATGTATCCGTGGTGTAGTGGACCTTCCCAGTAAGTGCGTTGGTCAGGGCACGGGTGATGTTCTGGGACACATACTGGTGTAAGGCGGGCATGGCACACCATGAAAAATAGTGGCAGCTGGGGATAGTGTACCGAGGGGTGGCCGCCGACATCAGGCTGCGGAAGGCCTCAGTGTCCACAAGCCTAAATGGAAACATTTCTAGGGCCAGTAATTTTCAAAAGTTGCGCAGTTAATTCTACAGCTTGTGGGTGGGTGGGTATTTGCACTTGCGTTCAAATGCCTGCGTTATCAACATTTGGACGCTGCGCTGGGACAGGGAAGTGGATGTTGTTGCTGACGGTTCATGCAAAGGTACAGGTGCAGGGCCAAGGGCATCTGGGCCTGCGCCTTCGACAGGGGATTTGCCAGCAGTGCATAACACAGGGGAAGGAGGCAGTGGTGTGACCCACAGACCCAGATTGTGGACCCAGACGTTCAGTCCACTTATTAGGGTGCTTGGATGCCATGTGGCAGATCATGCTGGTGGTGGTGAGTTTTCTAGTGTTCACGCCCCAGCTCATTTTGGTACGGCACAGGTTGCAAACTACCACTTTTTTGTCGTTGGCACTTTACTCAAAAAAGCGCCATACTGCGGAACGCCTACCCCTTTGGCAAGGTAGATTTACGCATGGTGTGCTCGGTGTAAGGATTGAGGTCCTGTTTGGTGTGAGCCGATGTTTCCTTTTTGCAACCCCACTGCCTCTTCCAGACTGTTGCAGTGCTTCGGATCCCTCCCCCTCTGTACTGCTGTCCTCGCTCGGCTCTTCACCTTGGGTGGGTCAGTGACCTCATCGTTGCCCACCTCCACTTTCTCAATCTGCTCATTCTCCTGACTTGAACTAACCACAACCTCAGTGAATGACAACTGTGTCTCATCATCATCCAACTTGTGAACGAATCATTGCCGTTAACCACAATCATCTTCTTGAGATGATAGTGGTGCTGGAAAGAGCTCCTCGGAATATCTGAGTGTGGGATCACTCGTTTGACAAGCCTCTCCATGGTGGGAGGAAGGATGAGTGAGGATTCGGCTGACCAGACTCTTGGCTACAGAGACTGGACGAGAGGGTGGTGCTTAACCGACTGTAAGCATTATCTTCAGCAACCCAAGCGACCAACTGTTCGCACTGGTCCAACTTGGACAGCTGGGTATGGTGGATGTTTTGTTTTTTTCTGGTGAACTGGCAGTTTCGTTGCGCCCAGAGCCACGGCCTCTGCGTGCACCATCAGCATCACGCGCACTTCCCTGTCTCTTAGTGCTTGCCTTCTTCATATTAATGGTTTTGTCACTAGATGTGGCGCAGATGTTTTACTGTCCGCTAAAGATATAGTTTTGGATGCAGGACAGTGTATGTCACAGAAACCCAAAGACACTATATTAGGCCCAGATTATTGGAAATTGTAATGCAGACAATGTTTGCAGATGTTTTACACTATTGGTTACAGAAAACCACAGATTATGGACACTAGATGTGGCCCAGATTATTGGAATTTGTAATACAGACACTGTTTGCAGATGTTCTACACTATTGATTACGGAACACCACAGATTATGGACAATAGATGTGGCCCAGATTATCAAAGACACAGGCTGCGGATGATGTACAGTATATGTCACTAATAAGTATAAAATAAAAATATCTTGCAGCTGTCAAACACACACAGTAGTCCTTGAAAGGACTTTGGGGTCTTTGAAAAGCTTTTGGTAGTAAAAACAGCAAATGTCTGTCCCTTCTGAAGCACTGTCCCTGAGACTGCAGCAGGTAAGTAGATTTCTGCTCTAAAGCACACATACACACACACAGTAGTCCTTAAAAGGACTTTTTGGTCTTGGAAAAGCTTTCTCTGAATAACAACTGTGAAAATCGCTCCCTATACTGTCTTTCCATTCCTACGCTCTGCTCTCCCTGTCTACGTCTGAGCCGAACATGCGCCATCGGGTGTTATATAGCACCCGATCACGTGTTCCGGCCAGCCAATTACTGTAATGCCAGCAGCCAACATGGCTACTGCTATTATAGTGAGGGCAATACTTACCTGCACCTTTATTGGCTGCTTAAAACCCACGAAACGTGCAGGGCGATGACTCGAGCATTGCGCACGAGCACATCCGGTACTCGGTCGAGTACCGCTATGGGCCGAGCATAGCCATGCTCGAGCCGAACAGATATTCAGCCGAGCATGCTCGCTCATCACTAGTGAGGAACTTAAAAAAATTGTGTGCCAAACTCTGTGGAGACAGGATGTGGCTGAAAGAAGTAGTCAACGCAGTCTGATCTTCAAATGGATAAGATGAGGAAAGAACGCTTACATCAGAGGCGACATCACGGGATCTAAGAGGTATGTGGTGCTGTGTTACCTTGTATATTTTGTAGAGTTGTAGGTAATATCAATTCACATATTTCTTTATGGCCTCATGCACATGACCATATTTTGAGTCCATGTCGGATCCACATTTTTTGCAGATTGCACACAGACTTATTAATTTCTATGGGTCAGCAAAAAAAGAGAGGTCATCTGTGTGCTATCCGCATACATGTGTTTGTTCTGCAAAAGGATAGAACATGTCCTATTCATAGACACAAAACGCGGGCCATGGACCCATTGAAGTCAATGTGTACTGTGACAGTGGAGCTGCCATAGGGCCATATGAGGGCCATTAAAATGGTGTATCTCACTCAGAGGAAGCTGGATGAAAAGAAGAAAGGCTGGGAAAATTGGGATTTTCCTCTGTATGTCTCAGCCAGGCTGGTAATGAAGGTAATTAGCAGCCAGCTGAGGAACTCAGATAGAGGTGGGCTGGGCTCCTCAATCAGGGCTCCCATTCTGAAGAAAAAATGGGCTGTTCCAAGGCCTGTGGGAGCTGGGACCCTCTAACCCTGTGCGGGGTTAGCACTGAGCTGTGTTTTGGGGAGCTGGGTTGAGGACCCAAATTCAAATAGATGGAGAAAACTACTGTGTAGTTAGTGCCAGATGGTCAAAGATTTATTTTTATGGGTTATGTTTTGATGCCTGTAAAAGTGACAATATAGCTTTTCATCGCCAGTTTGCACCCAAATCTGTAGTGTTGGAATGGCTTCTTGAGGTGTACCAACCAACTAAGCTGAGAAGCCGGTGATCCTGCAGAGCTAAGTGACCCGAGTTGTTACAGTACAGTAAAAAATAAACAGCCGCAACATGGACATCTCACGAGTTTTGTGGATCTATGTTTTACGGACCACAAAATGGATATGGTCATGTGCATGAGGCCTAACAGTAGTGCTGGGGATGAGGATTTTGATTGTGAATTTAAATTTTTGCCTCAGGCAGTGGAAAGGATAGTGCACCTCTGAAGTCAACCCAACCTAGTCTTTCATGATTTGCAAAAATTCACACCAACAGGGCTAGCTGTACAGCTTCATAATATAATACTAAATTGAGAAATTCAAATCCTCCAACTACTCAGATTAGCTTTTTTAATAATCTAAACCAGTGATGCTCAACCTGTGGCCCTCCAGCTGTTGCAAAACTACAACTTCCAGCATGCCTGGAAAGCTTACAGCTATCAGCCTACAGCAGGGCATGGTGGGAGTTGTAGTTTTACAACAACTGGAGGGCTGCAGGTTGAGCATCCCTGCTCTTAACGTATAGAGCCATACAATAGTGTTGAAAGCTAATAAGCACTTGTCTTAAGGAGAGTGCAGATCTCCATTTAATTTTCCGTTCTTCTGATCTGTCAGAACAACAACAAAAAAAACAAGATCCTGTAAAAAAAAATGGAGCCCTTTTTTTTATGGACAATGTTGCATATTTGGCATCCATTTGAGCCATTTTCATCTAATATCAGTTTTTTTTAAATGGAAAGAAAAGCCTTGCATACAGTACTTATTTTCCATTTAAAAAAACGGATTTCAGATAGAAATTACTCAAACAGATACCAACTGATGCAACAGGATCCGTTTTTTTTACAGTATCCTGTTTTGTTTTGTGACAGATTAGAATAATGGAAAATGAAACGAAGATGTTAACATCTTCTTAAAAGGTACAAATCTCACTTGATCTTTCCCAAACAGATTCCCTAATATCTTATTTCACCTGGCAGCAAGAATAGCAGTAAGCATTTTCAAATTAATATTCAATAATGATATTGGTCTAAAATTCTTGACTGAAGTGTTATTTTTCCCAGGTTTTGGAATGACAGTAATAAATGCAAAGATTCCTTTGGAATACTACCTCCCTTTAAACCTTAGACTCACAGGGAGAGTCTTTAAATATGGCGCCCACTCATGAGTGCAGCAGGGCCATAGCTGGCAGGTTTCTGCTAATTCAAACAGCAGAGGTCTAGCAATAATGCTGAACACAGGCATATACCATTTTAATGCCATGGTCCAGGGTGACCACGGCATCTAAATACAGTAGCGAAAAACGACAGTATAAACTAAAATAAATCTAACTACTGAATACTGTATCCTCCTAGAGGGGCTTCCCACTATATTGTATGCTATATTAAATAGTGACATTAGAAAGTACAACTTGTCCCGCAAAAAACAAGCCCTATGAGAACTGTAAAATAAAAAAAGTTATGGCTCTGTAAAGACAGTGAAGAAAAAATGAAAACGCAAAAACAAGGGTTTAATCTACCATTAGAGACTTACTTGGTGCTAAAACATATATGTTAAAAAGTGCTACAATTAAATAGTATATATACACCCAAAAGATATATTAAATATTGCAACAGAAAAAGTTAAAAAGGAAAAGAATGAAAGCCATGTTGGTCAATAGTGTATAATTCAATCCAAAGTACATTTAGCTCAATCCCCTTCATTAACAGTGTAAAACAAGTTCCTTAAAATCTCCTGTGATTGAGAAAGATAAAATAACTGCATTCATGCAACTCAAAACGTCCATAAATAACCAGTCATCAGATGCGAATGTTCTCACTCTCTGATGAGCTGCACTAGCACACACTGGGGTAGAAAATCAAAACTGGTGTAAAGAAAACTGGCTTAGTTGCCTATAGCAACCAATCAGATTCCACCTTCCATTTTCCAAAGGAGCTCTGATAAATGAAAGGTGGAATCTGATTGGTTGCTATGGGCAACTAAGCCAGTTTTCTTTACACCAGTTTTGATAAATCTCCCCCACAGTTTTTCAGCTGAATCCAACAAAGGTTTTTTGTGTCCACACTCTTAACACATGCACTGAATCAATCCAGCTGGTCAGGATAATGCTCCTCCATGCTTTCATTATTTACTTGTCTTCAATCTGATTTCTGGGACCTCTTCCACCAGTCAAAACACCTGAATGGAGGAACAAACTGTGTAGATTCCAAGTTACAGCTCACACTTCCTTATGTTGTTATACTAACATACATAGTAACATAGTTTATTAGGTTGAAAAAAGACATCTGTCCATCCAGTTCAGCCTGTTATCCTGCAAGTTGATCCAGAGAAAGGCAAAAATAACCCTGTGAGGTAAAAGCCAATTTTCCCCACTAAGGCCCCATTCGCACGTCCGCAAAACACGGACACCGGCAATGTGCGTTCGTATTTTGCGGACCGCACATCGCCGGCACTCTCATAGAATATGCCTTTTCTTGTCCGCAATTGCGGACAAGAATTGGAAATGTTCTATTTTTTTGTGGAACGGAAGTGCGGACTCGGAAGTGCGGATCCGCAATTCCGGGTCCGGGCGGGACATAGCCTATCAGGCAATCAGAATAACTCCCTGGATCAACGACCCATCTCTAGTAACTATAGCCTGTAATATTATTACACTCCAGAAATACATCCAGGTCCCTCTTGAACTCTTTTAGTGAACTCACCATCACCACCTCCTCAGGCAGAGAGTTCCATAGTCTCACTGCTCTTACCATGAAGAATCCTTTTCTATGTTTGTGACAATATAAAACAGCAACAAAGCTTTTAATAAAAACATATCTCATCACCATTATGCCCCACAGATTTCCCTTCCCAGCTTTCTCAAGGCTCCTCTTTCTTGATCCTTATCCATGTTTTACTGCTTATGTATGAATATCCTTTCTACCCCCAATGCATATCAAATGAAGCAGTTGACGTCTAACTTCACATTTGACCAATTGGGTTTCATTGTGTTAAAAAATATAAATATATATATATATATATTTTTTTTTGCAATAATGATGGAATTTCACCCCCCCTCTCCAATCAGATGAAAAGTGGCCACTGCCTTTAACCCTTTAAGATTCCTTAAAGTGTGCAGATACACTGTGCCATACAAATTGTTGCCCACATAAACATTCCAACAGGTAAGCAACATTTCGAGAATTACAATTAAAGGGGTTGTCTGAGTAATTTTTTTGTTCTTTGTATGTTTCTAACTAGGCAATTGTAAGTGCTTTACCATGCACCTACTTCATCTGCAGTGACCCCTTTCTCAGATTTCACTGAGGGTCACATGACCTGTGATGTTACCTTCTCTCTCTGCTCTGATGATGTCTCGTACACAAGCCTGAGGAGCAGATATGTGTCTGTGCACCAGGCATCGCTGTGCTGGCCATGACCCCTGCACTGGCTGAGCTGCTGCTCTCTGCCCTGTGTCTCCCGCCCACTGGATACTTCAGGAAAGATTAACCCCTTCAGCAGCAGAGAGGGCTGGAGGCTTTGGTGAGATGCTGCAGGCAGTGAAGAGACAAGTGCTGGGCATAGGAGCTGACAGGCTGGAGGAGTTCTGCAGAGCATTGCACAAGAACAGGAAGTGGGAAGATTCTGTGTGTATCAGCAGTATCATTGTACAGCTGGCACTTGTAGTCCTACACATACAACTTGCTGCTGAGTCTCCCAGCAGGCAGACATGTCACTCAGGGGAGACTTCACTGCCTTTACAGAGCAGGGGGAGGGGCACAAATATTAAGAAATTATGAGAAAACTCCAGGGATTGTTGTTATTGCAGGTAAACAAAGGGCCAGAAGAGAACCATAGAAATGATTAAATAGAATTTATTTTTGCCTAAAACTTGCTTGCAGATTTACATTGCTATATATTTCTTTCATAGCTTGGACAACCCCTGTAATACGTTGTACCACCTTGTATTCTATTTGATATTTTTATCTAAATCTTGTATCTCTAAATGTAATTCTCTACACATCTTGCAGCTGCAGCATGGGAAAAAAAAAACTTTAAACCCTTCCTTAGCTTTTAAAACACATTGCAAAGTTTCTTTAAAAACCTCCGTTGATCACAGACTAACTGTACCTGACCTAATGCATTTTCCTGCATCACAGCTGTGCATATTTTTCTATAAAATTATAAAATAATTATAGACTAGCATACTTGATCTGACATATTTTCCTGTATCACAGTCACTGTATATTGTATATAGTAGACTTCAATTGTGCATTTTTTTTTTGAAAAAACCTTTCAAAATTTCTTAAAATATAGTATACTTCCTATAAACAAGTATATTTGTTTCAAAAAGGCTGTTTAGCCGAAATGTGTCACATCAGTCTGTACTTTGTTTATGGCAATAAAGTGAAGAGTTATTAGCATCAAAATGTGAGTGCTGATCCACTTCTTTTACTTGGATGTATGGGCCTGCAATCCAGGATATGAGCACCACCTTCTTCCAGAGTGCCGACTTATTATATTTTAAAATAATTATAGACTCTGGTACCTAGCCTGACATATTTTCCTGTGTCATAGAGATGCGTTAATTAATTCTAAACAAATCGGATTTGTTATGAATTTCCCATAAGTTCAAACAAATCCAATATTTTGTCAATTTGCTTTAGATGAATCACACATAGAGCTATTTTACTGTGATAATTAATGAGGAAGACAAAGGAATAAGATCACATGACCCTGGCATGAGCTTTTCCTGATTGGCTAAGAGGCTGACAGTCTAATCTGCCAATCAGGCTCAGGATTCAGGCAGGTCGTTCTGCTGAGAACGTATCAGAACACCATTCTGCGTTCATCTTTAGACCTTAGAACATGTGTGACTGTGTCTGACAAAAAGCAAATACAAAACAGGCAGAAGCCAAAAAATAGGGAAAGAACAGGGAAATATTATGGTTTTAGGATCAGGAAAAGCTTAGCATAGAGAGTGAGAAACTTTCACAGTTCATACTAGTGTTCACGATATTTCATGAATATATGGGCGAATATTTGCCATATATTCGTGAATTCGCTATCTTCGTGCAACCAATGTCAAATTCGCTTAATGCACATGCGCAAAAGAGTCAAACTACTCAAAGTTTGAGAAGATTGGAAAAGATGGTGGGAAGCAATTTTCACGACAGTGAGGAAGAACTAGGGTTGTTGCTAAGCTCGGACAACTATATTGCAGCCTTCTCATTGGCCCACAAGCTACAAGCAGGGAGGAATCAGTGTACTGTGTGAATAAAAAAGCGAATATTCAGTATTATGAATATTTAGCGCTATATTCTCAATATTCTCGAAGTACAGATATTCGTGATTAATATTTGCAATACGAATATTCACGCTCAACATTAGTTCATACAGCTTGCTAACATGTTCTATCCTGCCGTAAATTCATGTTTTTATTGTATATTAGCAGACAGCTTTCTTTCTGTTAAAATAAAAACCTCCCTTCTGCAGCTGTTCATAGGCTGAATGCTTATTGATAGGCTTATTGCCAGCATCCCAATAGCATACTGCTGAGCAATTGCTGTTATTTTCTAAAAAAAAAAAAAAAACAATTGTAATTGGGCATTTTCAGAACACTGAAGTGCATCAATATTCCCGTGTTGGTGAAAGTATTGTATTACTTCAAGATACCATTCAGTTGCAGCAAAAGCATTTTACAATAAAAACTGCCATACCTGTTAGTGAATGTGTTTTACTGCAAAAACTACATTACTACACCTGTTATTAAACACATTTTACTGCAAAAATGCATTATTTATTCATGTTTTTAACTGTGTATTACTGAAAACTATAATACTGCATTACTATATCTGTTTTTTGTGAACTTGTTTAACTGCAAAAATCATATTATTATAATCATTTTTTTACCAAATGCATTTTTCTGAAAAAACTGCATTATTATAATTATATATAATTTTAGTGCACATGTTGTATTACTTCAAGATACTGTTCAGTTACAGCAAAAGTATTTTACTACCAAAACTGCTTTACTATACCTGTATTATGGAATGTAACGCACTTTAACAACTTTATTACAATACCCTTGTTAGTGAATATATTGTGCTAATTTAAGAACTGTGTAGTTACAGCAAAAGAATTTTACTGTAAAACAGGAATTATTACCATTGTAAATTGTCAATATCTGTGTGCAGTGTTTTTTTTTTAGAAGGGGACAGAGATTTTATTGCATCTCTGTGTCTAAATTAGAGAAAAACACTTTCAGATTTTGCTAGTGCAGCGAGCCCTTGAGGTACCATAGTGGAGGATGGGAGTGGAAGTGGCTCTGACTATAGGATGTGTTGTGGTGGTTTCCCTCAGGCCATTGTTCTCTAGGTAGTTGGAGCCCCTGCCTGATGGTAGTTTGGTATTTGTATTGGTGCCTGGCAGGAGGAGTAGTCATGCAATGGTCAGCATATGGTTAGGAAGGCGCTAGGAAACCAGGTCAGCGGTAGAAGAATAAATGTATTTCTTTTTATTGCATGCAAAATAGGAATTTTAGTATATCCAACAATAATGTGTACTCAGTACAAATCCTTTTCCCAGATGGCAAGGTATGGAGGCTGGCAAAGTGGAAAGTAAGGGCACTCTTAGTATGGTAAACAGTGCAATCCTCATTGGTTAAATGAAAGGCAGCTGTGGGATAATTGGCCATGTGGTTCTTTAACCAGTGCAGCCACAACCGGACTAGATCACGACTGTGCCATGTGGTCGTACCCTAAGAAGAGGCAACAAAACCCTAGGTCCAATGAAAGATACTCAAGATAGTCTTCCTGTTGACTTGTGTGAGAAGCATCTGCATTTGGACTGCCATGAGGAGGCCATGAGGCAAGGGGTCATATGCATAGCTGTCGTGGTGGTGATAGTAGTATTAGTAGTGGAATTTGTGGCTATGGTGGTAGTGGCAGTGGTAATTAAAGTCCCATATGGGGCAAATACAGAGCAGGAAATTGGGAGAAGGGCCAAGGAGCCCACAATGACATATCACAAAAGTGGCGTGGAGGGTGAAGACTTTGATGATGAGTGTGTGTTGGACAGGACCTGTGAGCTGTATCAGGGTACAGGGTATATAGTAGGAGGAGACTTCAGAGGCGAAAGGGGGTGACAATAAAGAACAGAGGCAATGTACGGAAAAACCTCCAAAAGAACTGTTAGAGCAGATCTGTTTCTGTTATGGTCAGCTCGGGAACTGGTGATGTTGCTGACACTTTTGACACAGATTCATAACATGCCAGATCTAGGCTATGCTCGGCTGCCACCTCTCCCATATTGTTTTTTTCCCCACAAGGCCAGCACAAAAAAACACAACTTTGTGCAAGATCTACAGTAGGGGTTCACAACCTGCGGCCCAGGGGCTACATGCGGCCCTCTATACCATTCTTTGCGGCCCCCAACCATCTGGTAACAGATATGTATGTCTATGTCTTGTGTCTGCTCACATGTATCTTTCATATATTTTCCTATTAGATGGGAGTACTAGAAGTGTAACCAGATATTAATGTTATATACTGTATGTTCAATATACCATAAATACAGTATTTCAGTTGGTAATAACTCCTTTAAGTTTTATTTTCCGCCCTTGGAATTGGCTCAGGCTGACAATGTGGCCCCCAACCTGAAAAGGTTGGGCATCCTTGATCTACAGGATTAAAATAGGCCATGGTCGTTAAAACTCAAACATACTGTAGGTACCAAGGCCCTATTGCCACACATGAGGTGCATCACCGGATTTTGTGGGAAAATAGAACTGGCCAGCATTTTAAATCAGAACAAATCTGTCCTTCTCCTGGTCTTCTTTGTGGCAGCCAGGCTGCATCCACACCAAGTACACAGGAGTGCACCACCAATGAGGCCAAGTGAGACAATCACTTCAGGCAGCACCAGTTAGGGGCAAGAGGGGGGCAGTGGAAGGGCCGTGGGCAATGAGCACTTTTATTGTGGCAAAGGGGTTAGGTTAAGAAATTGGCATTGGGGAATGGGGGAGCGCTTTTTCATTTTTCGCCTCTGGCAGCAGAAAGGCTAGGTGCATCCCTGCCAGTACCGTATTCTTATCATCGTCCTCATCAGTTACTTGTTCTCACACTAAGACTCCTCTGCTCTGTCGTCGATATTGGAATTTGTAGCCAGAAACAACTCTATGTGCTCAGCAATCTAGTTGTGAGTAGAGTTGAGCGAACACCTGGATGCTCGGGTTCGAGAAGTTCGGCCGAACCCGAACCCCATTGAAGTCAATTGGGACCCGAACTTGTGGGCACTTAAATGGCTGTAAAATAGCCCTGGAAAGGGCTAGAGGGCTGCAAAAGGCAGAAAAATGTAGGTAAATGCCCTGCAAACATATGTGAATAGGGAAATCACTTAAAATAAAATAAAATACAGAAAAATAATAAATAAACATCCTTAACTTGAGCCCAAGTGAGTGACAGTGGCACCTGTCACCCAGCAAACAGAGGATTTGGCAGCAACGCCACCACATCTGTCATTGTCACCACATAGTCTCCACCAAATCCCATGGAAGTGTTCAGCTATCAGCTGTCCATCTCCCAAACACTGGAGAGAAAAAGAAATAGAAAGGGGAAGTACCCCCCTACCCATGGCTCTGAATGCCTAATTTCAAACTTCCTGGTCCTTTGAAATGCTGTCATTCTGTCTGGTGGACAGTTTTAAAAACCTTATGGCGGTGGCTATCCCACAGTACTTGTATCCCTGCCGCCGCTACTTTTGCAGGCGAGCCATCCCTTCCCTGCACAACCAAGTGGCGGACAAAATCAAGTGTGCACTGCGCAACGCTATCTGTGGCAACGTCCACATAACCAACAACACAGTGGATAAATGTAGTGGCTGGCCCAAAGGCGGATAGCATTTTTGCGAATGTCCTTCTGCCCCCGAGGATTGCTGGGCATTTCTCTCTGTATCATGTTACCCCCTTCTCCTCCTCCTACTCGGCTTCCTCCTCCTCTAACTCTTCCTCATCCACTCAGCGTAACACCTTCACCACCCACAGCAGCACAGCCAGGGGGAAACGACAGCAGGTTGTTTTAAAACTTGTGTGTTTGTGGGACAAACCCCGCACTGCGCAGGAGCTGTGGATAGGCATGGAACAACAGACCGACCATTGGTTGGTGCCACTGAGCCTCCAGCCCGGCCTGGTGTTGTGCGCTAATGGGCGAAATATACTAGTAGTTCTGGGCCTAGCCGGTTTGAAACACATCCCCTGCCTGCCACATGTGCTGAATTTGGGGGGCAGAAATTCCTAAACACCAGACAGTGAAAATCAATTCAGTTAATCAAACACACACAACACCCCCACCCCCCTTTCACTCAAACCATTAACAAACTAAATACAAATTTTCTTAAAAACATATTAAAATAACTATAATGCAGCTAAACTTACTATATAAACAAATAAAACTATATACACGCCTTATCCTTAACTTAAGGCCAGTTACATCCAAGTGGCTCGAAGGGTGGGTTCCTGCACCAACATAGTCCCTGGCCTGGAACACAATTGTCTAGCCAGGGCACAGTTCTGGAGGATGAGGAGGATAAGTAGGATGAGGAAGATGAGGAGGAACCGTGTTCTCAGCAGGGTGGCACCCAAGCCAGCTCACGGGCAGTTGGGTCACCATCAGCACCTCAGAAGGCTGGGTTAGCATTGGCGAAATGTGGGAAAGCTTTGTCATAACGCCACAACAACCTGCACCACTAGCAGATCTGGAACGTCTTAGCAGGAGGCAGCATTTCAGCAACATGGTGGAAGAGTACACATACTTACTGATGGGTTTGCCCAGGGGCGTAGCTACAGGGAATCGTGGGAAGCACACTGTTTTGGGTCCCTGACCTAGAAGGGGCCCATCCAGGAGGACGAGGAGGACAAAAAGACTTTGTCAGGGCCCCTTCAACAGTATTATACCATGAAATTAGATACAGTGGCAGAATAGACAGTGTAGAAAGCCTACACACTCAACACCCCCCCCCCCTTCACTCAAACCATTAACAAACTATTTACAAATTTACTTAAAAACATATTAAAATAACTATAAGGCAGCTAAACTAGCCATATAAAGAAACAAAACTCTATACACGCCGTATCCTTAACTTAAGGGCAACCAAATACAATTGGCTCGGAGGGTGGGTATCTGCACCAACATAGGCCCTGGCCTGGAACACAATTGTCCAGCCAGGGCACAGTTGTGGAGGATGAGGAAGGGGAGTAGGAGGAACGCTGGGGGATACAGAGGACACAGACGATATACCTCCCTCAAAGAGGATAGCTTGTCCTTGCCTCTGAGCAGCCTGGCAGACATGAGCGACTACATGCTGCAGTGCCTGCGCAATGACCGCCCACTTACTGCCACATTCTAACTTTTGCTGATTACTGGGTGGCCACCCTGCTGCATCCCCGTTACAAGGACAATGCACCGTCCTTAATTCCCTCACTGGAGTGTAATAGGAAGATGAGCCCGCTAGTAGACACGCTGCTGATGGCATTAACACCTGACACTGGGCACTCAGTGGAAGCACAAGGTGAAGGCAGAGGAGGAGGAGGAAGAATTTGCCAATGCAGCTGGGTCACCAGCAACACCTCAGAAGGCAGGGTTAGCATGGGCAAAATGTGGAAAAGCTTTGTCATCATGCCACAACAACCTGCACCACCAGATCTGGAACATCTTAGCAGGAGGCAGCATTTCAGCAACATGATGGAACAGTACACGTACTGACTGATGAATCTTCCTAGTGGAATAGCTACAGGGGAAGCAGGGGAAGCAACTGCTTTGGGGCCGTGACCTAGAAAGGGCCCATCCAGGAGGAGGAGGAGGAGGACTAACAGTATTATACAATAAAATTATAGACAGTGTAGAAAGCGAATGGAACAGCTGCTGGGCCTGGTCTGAGAAAGCGATCTTTAGTAGCCACAGGCATAGAAGCATGAAAGGAAGGGGTTTGTGCAAAAATTACTGGGGGAGGGGGGCCCCATTCAAAAATTTGCTGTGGTGCCCAATCATTTCTAGCTACGCCGCTGGGTCTGCCCCATTCAACTTCTGGGTCATCAAATTGGGCACATGTCCTGAGGTTGCCCTTTACGCCTTGGAGGTGCTGGCCTACCCTGCAGCCACTGTATTGTCTGAACGTGTGTTTAGTATGGCTGGTGGCATTATCACAGACAAGCGCAGCCGCCTGTCCGCAGACAATGTGGGCAAGCTTTCGTTTATTAAAAAGACCCAGGCATGGATCCCACAGGATTTGTTTGTACCTTATGCAGAAGAGACATGTATACCGGCCTCACCCAACCCCTGTTATACTACCGTGCACTTACACATTGTTTTATTTTTTATATTTTCCCAATGTTTTGGGGTCTACACTAATTTAAAAAAATAAAAAAATAAAGAAACAATTATTGGCGACTATCTTTGGCTTCACAGCCCAAAAAGGCTTTATTTCATGCAAGAATGTAACCGCCAATTGTAAGTTCCCTGTCAGTTATGTAGTGCAGGGGTTTGTACCTTTTCCGGACAGTATTTAAAATGGCCAGCCACAGCTGGAACCACTAAATAACGGTATTGCTATTTTGGCAATTAAATGTCACGCAAGAACAAAATCTATCCTTTGCCGGACATAATTTAACTTGGCCAGCTCCTGCGGGGATACCAGATTTAGGGGATTGCTATTTTGGCAATATAATTTCACCCCAGGACAAAATCTACCTTTTGCCGGACACTATTAAACTTGGCCAGCCACTGCTGGGACCACTGATTTACGGTATTGCTATTTTGGCAATTGAATTTCACCCCACAAAATAATATATCCTTTGACGGATACTATGAAACTTGTCCAGTCACAGCTGGAACACGAGATTTACAGTATTGCTATTTTGGTAATTGAATTTCACCACAGAACAAAAGCTATCCTTTGACGGACACTATAAAAATTGTCCTGCCACAGCAGAAACCACTGATTTAGAGTATTGCTATTTTGGCAACTGAATTTCACCCCAGAAAATAATATATCCTTTGACGGACACTATGAAACTTGTCCAGTCACAGCTGGAACACCAGATGTACGGTATTGCTATTTTGGAAACTAAATTTCACCCCAGAAAATAATATATCCTTTGACGGACACTATGAAACTTGTCCAGTCACAGCTGGAACACCAGATTTACGGTATTTCAATTTTTGCAACTGAATTTCACCCCAGAAAATAATATATCCTTTGCCAGACACTATTAAACTTGGTCAGCCACTGCCGGGACACCAGATTGAGGGGATTGCTATTTTGGCTATTGAATTTAACCCCAGAACAAAATATATCCTTTGCCAGACACTATTAAACTTGACCAGCCACTGCTGGAACACAAGATTTATGGTATTTATATCTTTGAAACTGAATTTCACCCCAGAAAATAATATATCCTTTGACGGACACTATGAAACTTGTCCAGTCAAAGCTGGAACACCAGATTTACGGTATTTCTATTTTTGAAACTGAATTTCTCCCCAGAAAGAAATATATCCTTTGCCGGACACTATTGAACATGGCCAGCCACAGCTGAAACCACTGATTTACGGTATTGCTATTTTGGCAATTGAATTTCACCCCAGAAAATTATCTATCCTTTGCCATACAGCAGACAGTATTACACTTGGCTAGCCACAGCTGGAACACCAGATTTAGGGGATTGCTATTTTGGCAATTGTAGTTAACGCCTCAATAAAATATAGAAATTTCTATCCTGAGTTTCTAGGGGTGACAATAAGCACAGCCAAGCCCCTGATGTAGGATATAGCAAAAAAAAACTACTATTGATGGATTGATGGACTTGGTGGCAGCTTGTGCTGGTGCACTACAAGACACAAGATGGCCACCGATCACCCCAAAAAAAGTGACAGAAAAATGCTCTGTGCAGCCTAAAATCCAGTGAGCAATTAACTAGCAGAAGTTGAATGATTCAGAGCTGTAGATCGATCACTTCATTAGGTGTTTTTGCTGAGTTTTCCCTGACTAATCTCGCCCTCACAGCAGCTGCGTCCTATCCCTACATTAATCAGTGCAGAGTGACGTGCGGCGCTACGTGACTCCAGCTTAAGTCGAGGTTGGGTCACATGCTGCACTTGGCCAATCACAGCCATGCCATTAGTAGGCATGGCTGTGATGGCTTCTTAGGGCAAGAAGTAAAACGCTAGCTGATTGGCTGCTGTGCAGCCCTTCAGAAAGCGGGAAGAAATCGCCAAACAACGAACCAGAACCCGAACATTTTTTAAAATGTTCGGGTCCGGGTCCGTGTCCCGAACACCCAAAAATTCGGTATGAACCCGAACTATACAGTTCGGGTTCGCTCGTCCCTAGTTGTGAGCAAGCTGAACTCTAACTTAGCCAAATTGCTGGCAGTGCAGTTGCTGCTTAACCTCAGTTGTGGTAATTGTGGTGAAAATCATCCCTTTACCAAAATTGAATTCTTTTCTGTCATCTGTCTGAATGTGTCCAGGTGTCTATTATGGTGCTGTTCTGCACCTTCACCAACATTTAAAGGGGTTGTCTCATCTCGTCGTTACTAAGGCAAGATGAGACACAGTGCTGACCACCAGCCAGCCAGGAAACAGCAGAGTGCTCTGGCACTCACTGTTTCAGTAGCTCCCATTGTAGTCCCATTGTAATATTAGAATTAGTGATATTTCACGAATACTTGGGCGAATATTCGCCATATCTTCGCGAATTCCTGATCTTCAGGCATTATTTTCTTGATTGTGAAAATTCGCATTAATAAAATTTGCTTAAAAATTTACCTAGACTGGTATTAAAAAAACAAATATTCGCGATTACGAATATATTTTGAGATAGTCTAAATATTCGCGAATTCTCAAAGTGCCGATATTCGCAATTAAAATTCACAATTAGAATATTCGTGATCAACGCTATTCATGAGTTAGGGAATAGTGTTGAGAGCAACTATATAAATCGCTAATTTTTATCACGAATATCGGCATTTTGAGAATATCTAGAATATAGTACTATATCTTCGTAATTTCAAATATTCTAGATTTTTTTCAATCACTATTCACTACATAAACCTATAATCTTTTCTCACTTCTTGTATGTAGCTTTTCTTTATCCTTAGTATGCTATCCATCATCCATACTTTTTTTTTATAGCTATTATTTTACCTATCATTAATACACTTTTATTATAAGCATTTTTTATCTATTTTTTTTTATAGATCCTATATATATATATTTTTTTTTATTAAATCATTACCAATAACATACAATAGACAATCACACAAAGGCTATATGCCAAAAGCTGGGTATGTGCAATCAATGAGACAGGTACAGTCAGCATATCTTACAATGGCAGCCTTGTGCACATTGAGACATTCAAAACCTGTTCTCATCTGACAGAGAACCAGTAAGCCTCAAAGTTGCTTGATTTAAGTCGGATGGCTTGGGGGTTGACCTGCACACTTAAATCATTATTATTAGGGTGACAAAAATTTTAAAACATTTTTGGGATGCCATCTAAAACTTCTCTCACTGCTTAGGAGGGCTGCATAAAAATTTTCAATTTTCTAATTGTCCTAATATTATATTCAATAACCTTTCTATACTGTTTTGTCATGTAAACTAATTTGCATAAACGTGTTACTTGAATATGGGAAGAGATGCAAATAGTGTTTCAGCTGAAAAACAAGGCAGATTCTGCTAATTTGCTCAACTTGCGGCTCTCCAGCTGTTTCAAAACTACAATTCCCAGCATGCCTGGATAGCCTACACCTATTAAGGCATGCTAGGAGTTGTAGTTTTGCAATAGCTGGAGGCCCACAGGTTGAGCATGCCTGATCTAAAAAAAAATTAGTGCGGCAGATGGCATCATCACACCCAAATGGACAATTTGGTCCTTTGCCAGTATACAAAACATTATCTTTGTCAAAATGAATCAGGCATGGATCCAGGATGATTTTCACACACCTCTGACTAAGGTCTATAAATAGATCTGCCATTGCTGACAATGGCTACTGCTCGCCAACCCCATCAAGACACTTCTCCTGTCTGCCTACCTGCCACCAAGTTCCGTAATGTATGGCTGCTGCTGCCACTGCCACAGCTGTTTTTTCCTGTGCTACCCCTCTACTGCCACTTCCATTACCACTACACAGCTGCCACTACTACGTCTACTACCCCAACAAAGCCGGACAGACATCTAATTACTACCTTGTCTGTTCCATGCTGTGCTACTACAGCTGGTGCTACTATTGTTTTAACTATTGCTAATACACACATGAGGCCAGATTTATCATTACACTTCCATCTTACTCCAATTTCACATAAGTCCAAAGTCACTTTTGGCTCAGTCAGATTTATTAATGGTCCTTTAAGAGTGTGATAAAAGGTTCGATGGCAGCAGTTCATCCTTCAGTAAACGGCTTCACAAAAGTCGCACATATTTATAAAAAAGTTGCATGTTCTATTAAAAAGTCGCATAAGATAAGCATGGTCCTCACTGGAGTGAAATTGGGACTTTTTTGCGACTTTTTTAAAAAGTCCCAATGATAAATCTGGAGTGAAACTCATTAACATGGCTAACCATGCCTGGAACTGGAGTGAGTGGTGTACACATGCAAAAAAGTCGCAAAATTATGCGCAAATGAGTGTGAAAATGCCCTATTTTGGGACTTTTTGATGCCAGAATTCTGGAGTGAAGGTATGATAAATCATGGCCATTATCTTTTCCATATCCATATTATACTGCTTCTGCTCCCAATTAAAAGGGAGATTTTATCCAGGCTTGTTCCAGGTACCAAAATCAATAGCCATTGCTTCTTCACTTTCCCGTTAAGCACACTATCATTGCATTTGTTGTAGTGGAATTGGTTGATTGATGATAGATAGACAGATAGATAGATAGACTGTATAGACATTACTTCAACATTGAACCTGTTACTACTCCCCAGGTTTGATGATATAATTATTTGGACCACTTGTTCCAAACAAGCCATTGTTTCTTCTGATACCACCATGTGTGTATAAACACCAGGAGACATATATCCCCAAGAAGGTATAATTTTTGCACCATTTTTTATTTTAAAAAGCATTAAACACACTGCACAACCATGCATGTACCCATAAGCATACATGTTGCTGTTACTTTGAAATTACTATTGCTGTCTTAAAAGCAACAAGGATGATCCAGCACCAATAGATATAATCCAAAGTTTGTCTGATTAAAACATCAATGCATAAAGCAATATTCCATAGTCAAAAGAAAATGTAGAGAGCTACAAGATACTAGTAATGAGTGGCATAGGCAATATTCATTTTTGTGAGATCTCGCAAATTTTTTGCATAATATTCACAATAAATTCGTGAATTCTAGAATTTGCGATCTCCAGTCATTATTTTCATGTTTGCGCAAATCGGCACTAATGATGCACATTTTTTTGGCGCAATACGTGCAACTTCACATTTTATCAGGTCTGAGTAGATAGTTCTGATTGGTGCACTAAGTATTGTTGTGACATCACAGCACTGTGTCTAAGGCCTCTTGCACACGACCGTATGGCTTTTTCAGTATTTTGTGTCCGCAAAAAACGGATCCGCAAAGAAAACAGATGACGTCCCTGTGCATTTCGTTTTTTGCAGAACGGAACAGCTGGCCCCTGATAGAACAGTACTATCCTTGTCCATTATGCGGATCTCTATCTTTGAACGGAAAAACGAAATACAGAAACAGAAGGCATACGGAGTACCTTCCTTTTTTTGGCGGATCCATTGAAATGAATGATTCCGTATACGGTCCGTAATATGGAATGCAAAAAACGGAGCGTAAACGGAAAAAAAAAATTGTGTGCAAGAAGCCTAAGGGTGCTTTCACACTAGCGTTTTTACTTTCCGTCCTAGAGTTCCGTCCTCGGGGCTCTAGGACGGAAAGATACTGATCAGGATTATCCCAATGCATTCTGAATGGAGAGAACTCCGTTCAGGATGCATCAGGATGTCTTCAGTTCAGTCTTTTTGACTTTTCAGGACGGAGATAAAACCGCAGCATGCTGCGGTTTTATCTCCGTCCTGAAAAGCCTGAACACATGACTGAATGCCTGATCAGGCCTTAAGTCCCATTGACTTACATTGGGGCCGGATCCGGCATTATAAAAAGACTGAAGGACGGATCCGTCCTTCAGGTGTGCGCATGCGCAGACCTTTGAAACAGTGAAAAAAATACAAGACGGATACGTCTCTCCGCATGGCAAACGGAGAGACGGATCTGCACTTGCAATGCATTTGTAGACGGATCCGCAATCCGGATCCGTCTACAAATGCTTTCAGTTGTCATGCGTTGTGACGGATCCGGCGGGACGGACGTGCACGCCGGATCCACACAACGCAAGTGTGAAAGGGGCCTAACAGAGACACTAATCCCTATCACAGCACAGTAATTCCTATCACACTATCTAACCCCCTACACTGGAACCTATCAGCTACACTATATCACTATTTAACCTACACTGACTATCTCCCACTAACTATCTGTATTATATATATATATATATATATATATATATATATATATATGAACTTACTATCTAATGTAATTAAATAAGGATCCATATCAGTCTGCAAAGCACAGAGCACAGCAATGACACTGCTGTCTCTCTCAGAACTGCAAAAAAAAGCTAAAAATGGCTGCTGGGGAGTTTCCTATATAGTAAAGGGGTAGGCAACGTCCCTATTGGTTGCTAGGGATGTTGCTAAGCTCTGACAAAGATATTGCAGCCTTCTCATTGGCCCACAAGCAAGAAGCAGTAGTACTTATGAAAAAAAAACTTGAATATTCGCAATTATGAAGATTGCTATAAAAATTGTTTAAAAAATGTTTTACAAAAACAGCATCAGTTGATTTGTTTCTGACCCCGGCTAGGTCCTTATTAATAACCTGTATGTGTACATGAGCTCCACCTAAGATTTTACATTGCACATACACATGAAAGACACATTGGTTTCAATAATATAGTATTAAGCCATGAGGATAAAAACAGTATTAATCATAAACATCCAATGAGACTCGTGGTTAAGTAACACACATCTCCAATATCCGCCACGCAAACGGTGGTTCACCCTTTTGCTGCATTTTTGTATGTTTAAGGCTACTTTCACACTAGCGTTTTTGCTGGATCTGGCAGGACTCAGCAAAAATGCTTCCATTACTGATAATTAGAGTTGAGCGAACACCCGGATGTTCGGGTTCGAGAGGTTCGGCCGAACTTCCGGAAAATGTCCGGGTTCGTGATCCGAACTCAACCCGAACTTCATCCCAAACCCGAACCCCATAGAAGTCAATGGGGACCCAAACTTTTGGGCACTAAAAAGGCTGTAAAAGACTCCCGGAAAGGGCTAGAGGGCTGCAAAAGGCAGAAAAATGTAGGTAAATCCCCTGCAAACAAATGTAGATAGGGAAATGATGACTTAACATAAAATAAATAAAAATTAACCAATATTAATTGGAGTTAGGTCCCATAGCACAGAATCAGGCTTCAAATCACCCACCAATGGAGAAGGTCGCTTACTATTATTTCGACCCCAGCATCCAGACAAAGTAGAGAGGTCCCACAGCAGAGAATCTGGCATCATATCAACCACCACAGGTGAAGGCCACTTTCAGTGACTTAGGCCTTAGCACCCAGACAGAGGAGACATGTCAGATAGCACAAGCATTACATTTATACCATCCAGCACAGGAGAAGGCCACTTTTAGTTACTTTGACCCCTGCACCCAGAAAGAGGAGAGAGGCCCCACAGCACATATTCAGGCATCATATCACTCACCACAGGAGTAGGCCACCATTTAGTTAATTTGACCCCTGCACCCATGTCAGATGGTACAAGCATCAGTTTTACATCACCCAGCACAAGAGAAGGCCACTTTTAGAGACTTTGACCCCTGCACCCAGACGGAGGAGAGAGGTTTCACAGCAGAGAATCAGGCATTTAGATCACCCACCACAGGAGTAGGCCACCATTTAATGGGACCCGGCAACCATGTCAGATGGCACAAGCATCAGTTTTACATCACCCAGCACAAGAGAAGGCGACTTTGAGAGACTTTGACCCTGCACCCAGACGGAGGAGAGAGGTTTCACAGCAGAGAATCAGGCATTTAGATCACCCACCACAGGAGTAGGCCACCATTTAATGGGACCCCGGCAACCATGTCAGATGGCACAAGCATCAGTTTTACATCACCCAGCACAAGAGAAGGCCACTTTTAGAGACTTTGACCCCTGCACCCAGACGGAGGAGAGAGGTTTTCACAGCAGAGAATCAGGCATTTAGATCACCCACCACAGGAGTAGGCCATCATTTAATGGGACCCCGGCAACCATGTCAGATGGCAAAAGCATCAGTTTTACATCACCCAGCACAAGAGAAGGCCACTTTTAGAGACTTTGACCCCTGCACCCAGACGGAGGAGAGAGGTTTTCACAGCAGAGAATCAGGCATTTAGATCACCCACCACAGGAGTAGGCCATCATTTAATGGGACCCCGGCAACCATGTCAGATGGCACAAGCATCAGTTTTACATCACCCAGCACAAGAGAAGGCCACTTTTAGAGACTTTGACCCCTGCACCCAGACGGAGGAGAGAGGTTTTCACAGCAGAGAATCAGGCATTTAGATCACCCACCACAGGAGTAGGCCATCATTTAATGGGACCCCGGCAACCATGTCAGATGGCACAAGCATCAGTTTTACATCACCCAGCACAAGAGAAGGCCACTTTTAGAGACTTTGACCCCTGCACCCAGACGGAGGAGAGAGGTTTTCACAGCAGAGAATCAGGCATTTAGATCACCCACCACAGGAGTAGGCCATCATTTAATGGGACCCCGGCAACCATGTCAGATGGTACAAGCATCAGTTTTACATCACCCAGCACAAGAGAAGGCCACTTTTAGAGACTTTGACCCTGCACCCAGACGGAGGAGAGAGGTTTTCACAGCAGAGAATCAGGCATTTAGATCACCCACCACAGGAGTAGGCCACCATTTAATGGGACCCCGGCAACCATGTCAGATGGCAAAAGCATCAGTTTTACATCACCCAGCACAATAGAAGGCCACTTTTAGAGACTTTGACCCCTGCACCCAGACGGAGGAGAGAGGTTTTCACAGCAGAGAATCAGGCATTTAGATCACCCACCACAGGAGTAGGCCATCATTTAATGGGACCCCGGCAACCATGTCAGATGGCACAAGCATCAGTTTTACATCACCCAGCACAAGAGAAGGCCACTTTTAGAGACTTTGACCCTGCACCCAGACGGAGGAGAGAGGTTTTCACAGCAGAGAATCAGGCATTTAGATCACCCACCACAGGAGTAGGCCATCATTTAATGGGACCCCGGCAACCATGTCAGATGGCACAAGTATAACATTTATATCACCCAGCACATGACAAGGCCACTTTCAGTGAGTTAGGCCTTAGCAACGAGACAGAGGAGACAGGTCAGATAGCACAGGCATCAGTTTTACATCAACCACCACAGGAGAAGGGCACTTTTAGAGACTTTGACCCCTGCAGCCACACGGAGGATAGAGGTCCCACAGAAGAGATTCAGGCATTTATATCAGCCAGCACAGGAGAAGGCCGCTTTCAGTGACTTAGGCCTTAGCACCGACACAGAGGAGACAGGTCAGATAGCACAAGCATCAGTTTTACATCAACCACCACAGGAGAAGGGCACTTTTAGAGACTTTGACCCCTGCAGCCACACGGAGGAGAGAGGTCCCACAGCAGAGATTCAGGCATTTATATCAGCCAGCACAGGAGAAGGCCACCTTTTGTTTCTTTGACCCCTGCAGCCACTCGGAGGAGAGAGGTCCCACAGAAGAGATTCAGGCATTTATATCAGCCAGCACAGGAGAAGGCCGCTTTCAGTGACTTAGGCTTTAGCACCGACACAGAGGAGACAAGTCAGATAGCACAAGCATCAGTTTTACATCAACCACCACAGCAGAAGGGCACTTTTAGAGACCTTGACCCCTGCAGCCACATGGAGGAGAGAGGTCCCACAGCAGAGAATCAGGCATCATGTCAACCACCACAGGAGTAGGCCACCTTTTGTTTCTTTGACCCCTGCACCCAGAAAGAGGAGAGAGGTCCCACAGCAGAGAATCAGGCATTTCAATCACCCACAACAGGAGAAGGCCGCTTTCAGTGACTTTGGCCCCCTGCACCCACACAAAGGAGACATGTCAGACAGCACAAGTATAACATTCATATCACCCAGCACAGGAGAAGGACACTTTCATGTACTTTGGCCCCGGCACCCAGATAGACAGAAGGTTCATTCAACTCTGGGTTGCACCCCAAGATCCTACTTAATTTCAAAAATTAATTTTTCAATGAAGAAGTGGCCCCGGAGTACAAGACAACATGGTTTAAGGCAGTTATTAAGGACTACTCTGCACAAGGGAAGTGTCAGGTCTTGTGGGATCCATGCCTGGTTCATTTTTATAAACGTCAGCTTGTCCACGTTGGCTGCGGACAGGCGGCTGCGTTTGTCAGTAATGACGCCCCCTGCCGTGCTGAATACACGTTCAGATAAAACGCTGGACGCCGGGCAGGCCAGCACCTCCAAGGCATAACATGCTAATTCTGGCCACGTGGACAATTTGGAAACCCAGAAGTTGAATGGGGCCGAACCATCCGTCAGTACATGGAGTTGTGTGCAGACGTACCGTTCAACCATGTTAGTGAAATGTTGCCTCCTGCTAACACGTTCCGTATCAGGTGGTCGGGCAGTTAGCTGTGGCGTGGAGACAAAACTTTTCCACATTTCTGCCATGCTAACCCTGCCCTCAGAGGAGCTGGCCGTGACACTGCTGCGTGGGCGACCTCTAGCTCCTCCTCTGCCTTGGCCTTCCACCTGTTCCCCTGTGACAGTTGGGAATGCTCTCAGGAGCGCTGTCTACCAGCGTGCGCTTGTACTCGCGCATCTTCCTATCACGCTCCAGTGCAGGAAGTAAAGTGGGCACATTGTCTTTGTACCGTGGATCCAGCAGGGTGGCCACCCAGTAGTCAGCACACGTTAAAATGTGGGCAACTCTGCTGTCGTTGCGCAGGCACTGCAGCATGTAATCGCTCATGGGTGCCAGGCTCCCCAGAGGTAAGGACAAGCTGTCCTCTGTGGGAGGCGTATCGTCATCATCCTCTGTATCCCCCCAGCCACGCACCAGGGATGTGCCTGCGCTGTGCTGGGTGCCACCCCGCTGTGAACCTGCTTCATCCTCATCCTCCTCCACCCCCTCCTCATCCTCCTCGTCCTCCAGTAGTGGTCCCTGGCTGGCCACATTTGTACCTGCCCTCTGCTGTTGCAAAAAACCTCCCTCTGAGCCACTTCTAAGAGACTGGCCTGAAAGTGCTAAAAACAACCCGTCATCCTCCTCCTCCTCCTCCTGGCCCTGGCCCACCTCCTCTTCCATCATCGCCCTAAGCGTTTTCTCTAGGAGACATAGAATTGGTATTGTCACGCTGATAACAGTGACATCGCCACTGGCCATGTTGGTGGTGTACTCGAAACAGCGCAACAGGGCACACAGGTCTCGCATGGAGGCCCAATCATTGGTGGTGAAGTGGTGCTGTTCCGCAGTGCGACTGACCTGTGCGTGCTGCAGCTGAAACTCCACTATGGCCTGCTGCTGCTCGCACAGTCTCTCCAGCATGTGCAAGGTGGAGTTCCACCGGGTGGGCACGTCGCATATTAGGCGGTGAGCGGGAAGGCCGAAGTTCCGCTGTAGCGCTGACAGGCGAGCAGCGGCAGGATGTGAACGCCGGAAGCGCGCACAGACGGCCCGCACTTTATGCAGCAGCTCTGACATCTCTGGTTAGTTGTGAATGAACTTTTGCACCACCAAATTCAGCACATGCGCCAGGCAAGGGATGTGCGTCAAACTGGCTAGTCCCAGAGCTGCCACGAGATTTCGCCCATTATCGCACACCACCAGGCCGGGCTTGAGGCCCACCGGCAGCAACCACTGGTCGGTCTGTTGTTCAATACCCCACCACAACTCCTGCGCGGTGTGGGGCCTGTCCCCCAAACATATGAGTTTCAGAATGGCCTGCTGACGTTTACCCCGGGCTGTGCTGAAGTTGGTGGTGAAGGTGTGTGGCTGACTGGATGAGCTGGTGGAAGCAGAGGAGGAGGAGGAAGCCGAGTAGGAGGAGGAGGCTACAGGAGGCAAAGAATGATGCCCTGTGATCCTTGGCAGCGGAAGGACGTGCGCCAAGGAACTCTCCGCCTGGGGCCCAGCCGCCACTACATTCACCCAGTGTGCAGTTAGGGAGATATAGCGTCCCTGGCCGTGCTTACTGGTCCACGTATCTGTGGTTAGGTGGACCTTGCCACAAATGGCGTTGCGCAGTGCACACTTGATTTTATCGGACACTTGCATGTGCAGGGAAGGCACGGCTGTCTTGGAGAAGTAGTGGCGGCTGGGAACCACATACTGGGGGACAGCCATGGCCATCAGCTGTTTGAAGCTGTCTGTGTCCACCAGCCGGAATGACAGCATTTCAAAGGCCAGTAGTTTAGAAATGCTGGCATTCAGGCCAAGGGCTCGAGGGTGACTAGGTGGGAATTTGCGCTTCCTCTCAAAGGTTTGAGAGATGGAGAGCTGAACGCTGCTGTGTGAAATAGTGTAGACGCTAGGTGACGGTGGTGGTGTCGGAGGCACATCCTCTGTTTGCTGCTCGGCAGGTGGCAACATTCCTCTTGAGGCGGAAGCCGAGGCAGCAGCGGTAGAGGGAGCAGGGGGAGTCTGAGCGGGTTCCTTGTTTTTAAGGTGTGTACTCCACTGCAGTTCATGCTTTGCATGTAGATGCCTGATCATGCAGGTGGTGCTCAGGTTAAGAACGTTAATGCCTCGCCTCAGGGTCTGATGGCACAGCGTGCAAACCACTCTGGTCTTGTCGTCAGCACATTGTTTGAAGAAGTGCCATGCCAGGGAACTCCTTGAAGATGCCTTTGGGGTGCTGGGTCCCTGTTGGCGCTGGCCAATAGCAGGCGAACTCTCTGGACGGCGGCAGTTCTGCTTTTGCCCCCTGCTCCCTCTTTGGCTTCGCTGTTGTCTCAGTCTCACCACTGCCTCTTCCTCTGAACTATTTAAGTCAGCGGCACGACCTTCAGTCCATGTGGGGTCTAAGACCTCATCGTCCTCTGCATCGTCTTCCACCCAGTCTTCCTCCCTGACCTCCTCCTATTCAGTCTGCACACTGCAATAAGACGCGGCAGTGGGCACCAGTGTTTCGTCATCATCAGAGACTCGGTCACTGCTGTGGCGGTATTCCCATGTCCTCATCATCTGGATACATAAGTGGTTGTGCGTCAGTGCATGGAATGTCTTCCACCGCTGGGGAAAGGCTAGGTGGACGCCCCTGGAAACCGTGGGAGCAGAGTCTTCAAACAGAATAAGAGACTGCTGCATAACTTGAGGCTCAGACAGTTTCCCTGATATGCATGGGGGTGATGTGACAGACTGATGGGCTTGGTTTTCAGGTGCCACCTGTGCGCTTTCCGCAGAAGACTGGGCGGAAGACAATGTGGTGAACGTGCTGGAAGCACTGTCGGCCACCCAATCGACTAATGCCTGTACTTGCTCAGGCCTTACCATCCTCATAACGGCATTGGGCCCCACCAAATATCGCTGTAAATTCTGCCGGCTACTTGAGGGAGTTGGTTCACTACTTTGTGCGCCTGAGGCCGAACGGCCACGTCCTCTGCCAGCAACAGAGGCTCCACGGACACCACCACGACCGCGTCCTCGTCCCTTAATAGAATGTTTCCTCATTGTTGCGATTCAATTCGCACCACAATAAAATATATTATTTTTTAGCCCCAAAATTCCCTCACTGGAAGATATAATTCCTTTTTCCGGTATTAATTACAAGAAAACTGCTGCAAATTGGACACCAGAATTTTTAATATGCTAGTTTTGGTACATAGATTCCCACACGGGGAGATATAATTCCTTTTTACAAGAGTAAAAATGTGAGGCCTACTGTTTCTGGTGTAACTAACACCAGATTGATTAAATTGGCCTTTTTTTCACCAAAATTACAACACTGGACAATGTAATGCCTTTTTCAGGTATTAATTACAAGAAGACTGCTGCTAATTGGACACCAGAATTTTTTAAATGCTAGTTTGTGTACATAAATTCCCACACTGGAAGATATAATTCCTTTTTCCGGTATTAATTACAAGAAAACTGCTGCAAATTGGACACCAGAATTTTTAAAATGCTAGTTTTGGTACATAGATTCCCACACAGGGAGATATAATTCCTTTTTACAGGAGTAAAAACGTGCGGCCTACTGTTTCT
Organism: Bufotes viridis; assembly: GCA_033119425.1. NCBI lineage: Eukaryota > Metazoa > Chordata > Amphibia > Anura > Bufonidae > Bufotes > Bufotes viridis. The sequence goes on along the minus strand of CM065589.1, from coordinate 298,155,473 downwards.
GGTCTAACTAACACCAAATTGATTAAATTGGCCTTTTTTTCACCAAAATTTCAACACTGGACAATGTAATGCCTTTTTCCGGTATTAATTCCTTTTTACAGGAGTAAAAACGTGAGGACTACTGTTTTTGGTGTACCTAACTCCAGATTGATTAAATTGGCCTTTTTTTCACCAAAATTACAACACTGGACAATGTAATGCCTTTTTCAGGTATTAATTACAAGAAGACTGCTGCTAATTGGACACCAGAATTTTTAAAATGCTAGTTTGTGTACATAAATTTCCACACTGGAAGATATAATTCCTTTTTCCGGTATTAATTACAAGAAAACTGCTGCAAATTGGACACCAGAATTTTTAAAATGCTAGTTTTGGTACATAGATTCCCACACGGGGACATATAATTCCAATTTACAGGAGTAAAAACGTGCGGTCTACTGTTTCTGGTCTAACTAACACCAGATTGATTAAATTGGCCTTTTTTTTTACCAAAATTACAACACTGGACAATGTAATGCCTTTTTCAGGTATTAATTCCTTTTTACAGGACTAAAAACGTGCTGCCTACTGTTTCTGGTGTAACTAACACCAGATTGATTAAATTGGCCTTTTTTTCACCAAAATTACAACACTGGACGATATAATGCCTTTTTGCGGTATTAATTACAAGAGGACTGCTGGTATTTCAGAACACCGGAATTTTTAAAATGCTAGTTTTGCTAGATAAATTTCCCACACTGGGAGAAATATTGCCTAAGCCTTTTTACAGTATTAATTACAACAGGAGTGCTTCTTCTGGTCTAACACCAGAATAATTTTAATATTACGGTGAAAGCTTTTTTTAATTTATATTTCTGGCACATAAAAAAAATATATATTTCTGGCTGACAGTATTGGACTTGGCTGTAGTGGCACTGGCTAGCCTAGCTGGAATAGCACATTCATGGGATTTGCTATCCAAGTGGGTTACTTTCAGTTTCACCACTGATATATTACATATCTTTGCAGTTAGTATGGGTGACACAAGCACAGCCAAACCCCTGATGTAGTATATCTATGAAAAAATCGACTATTACATGAGATTAATGGACGTTGTGGCAGCTTTTGCTGTAGCACCACAAGTCCCAAAATGGCCGCCGCCTATCAGCCCAGTAACATGTGCCAGTAAAAATCGCTCTGGCCAGTCTCAACAAAATAGTGACTTTCAGTGAACAGCTCAGCTGAGTTGTTCTGATGCACAGGTGTAGAAATGTAGATCATTCACTTCTTTATCCCTGCCTATCTTGCCCTCACAGAAGCTGCGTCCTCTCCCTACACTAATCAGAGCAGTGTGATGTGCGGCGCTACGTGACTCCAGCTTAAATAGAGGCTGGGTCACATGCTGCACTTGGCCAATCACAGCCATGCCATTAGTAGGCATGGCTGGGATGGGCTCTTAGGGCAAGAAGTAAAACGCTAGCTGATTGGCTGCTGTGCAGCCCTTCAGAAAGCGGGAAGTAATCGATTAACACCGGACCCGAACCCGAACTTTTTTGAAAATGTCCGGGTTCGGGTCCGTGTCACGGACACCCCAAAATTCGGTACGGACCCGAACGATTCTCGAACTGTTCGCTCACTACTGATAATACAACCAAATGCATCTGTTATGAACGGATCCGGTTGTATTATCTTTAACATAGCAAGAACGGATCCATCATGAACACCATTGAAAGTCAATGGGGGACAGATTCGTTTTCTATTGTGTCAGAGAAAACTGATCTGTTCCCATTGACTTGCATTGTCGGTCATGCCTGATCTGTTTTACACTGTATCCCACGACAGAAAGAAAACCGCAGCTCGCTGCGGTTTACTCTCCGGTATGGGAACACAACCAAACGGAACAGAATGCTTTTTGGAGAATTCCATTCTGTTCAGTTAAGTTTTGTCCCCATTGACAATAAATGAGGACAAAAAAAAAGTGTTTTTCTCCGGTATTGAGATCCTATGATGGATCTCAATACCGGAAAATAGAAACGCTAGTGTAAAAGTAGCCTAATTACTGCATTTTTGTGTGTTAGTTGGTCTAGGGGCGTGTAAGGCAAAAAGAGGACAAGAGAGGTCCTGTCTTGGGGGAGTTGGGAAGTACATTGTAGAGCACCCTCTGTCAAGGGTGAGGTGACGGACTACAGCCAAGCCACCCGTCTCCAGACAGCCATTAGGCCAGTGCCACCTGAGCGCAGAAGTGCAGCCATCCAACCTGCCACCATACTTCCTCACTCCCATTGTCTACACTGGCTCCCACAGGTTTCTCACTGCACTGTAAATGTCACAAAATTTCATAGAGGAGAGATCCTTATGGTGCTTCAGACAAAATTGTTTTCATACTGTACATTCAAACGATTTATTGAATCTGGAATAAAAGCATCCCTAAAGCAACCTACGAATTTACATAGGCTGTTTGACATGAAGTACAATGGATATAAATCATATAATATTCTACTTGTGTTACAGTTAATAAATTGTTTTATATTATATTCTTTTAAATTACCTGAAGCAGTGACTTAACTAGTTTTAAGTGCATATGCATAATGGTATATCAATAAACATATAAATCTTTATTGATATACCATTAAAATACAAAAAAGAAAGGTGGTGGAAACACACTATCCAATAATAATACCAATTAAGGCAGTATGCAAGTAGAAAGGAACTAGTGTCTGTGTGTCCACATCATCACCCACTTGTTTCGGGTAGGTGGTTATTATGTTATGTAGCAATTTGTGAACCACATTAGACACTATTTGATCACTGGTGTGTTCACACGTCCCCCCCCCCCACCCTCCCAATTTTGATATTTTAATGGTATATCAATAAAGATTTATCTGTTTTAGCATTTTTGATAGGCAGTGATTCTGTTATACAATAGAAATGCAACCTCATATCTACTGGCATGATTTTGTTTCCTAGACATTATTGACCAAAAAGAATCCAAGTTTTTGTTTGTCAAGGATCCAGTCACTCCTATTTTCCATTTTTCGCTTATAGATCTCCATTAGCTGCACCATGATCAGATTATGAGAAAGGTCCCACCTGGCGTCAGAAACGCGTCAACCAATGCAGTTTTTCTGCTTATACCTCGGTAGTCTCTATATTTTGTATAGACAATGGAGGATTGATTTTTGCACTGATATTTTAATCTGACAAAACATTTTGGATTTTATTTGTTGGTGCTAGATCCTCTTTGTTGCTTTCACATTTGGATTTACTATTGTTTGGTGTGCTTATGTTGTCTTGGAGTTAAAGAGCTTGAAAGGGGTTGGATACAGTCCTAGGAGACCTCAGAGTGTCATGCATGACTTTCAGGGCAATCTGAACACTTTTGCTTCAGGTCATTCCTGAATCGAATCTGCTAACCAATTCATTTGAATCAGACCCAAATCAGATTTCAAGAAATTTGCTCATCCATAATAAAGATATAAATGGAAATGAGACATGTCAATTGAAACATGCAATTATAATATTTTTAGTGGATTTATGTGTAAAGACAAGAGTCTCCAGACCCTTTTAGTGAGTGTGGTAATTGGTTAATATGGATTGTTGTCCATAAAATATAGAGCTATCCACTACTTGCTCAGACGATTGGGCCATTTTCTATCTTCTTATAGAAGGCTTCAGACAGGATCCAAACCCTTAATTGCTGGTTCAAGTTATCTTTATTTTTTCTAATTGTGTGATTTGTCTCTAGTTTCTTTTTCCATTTAGTTATATAAACCGCCAATTTTGTTAAATCCAGATCCAAAATGTTTTTCAGGTTCTATTTTCTTTTAGCACTCACATTTTTTTCAGATGTAAACTTATTTAAAAATAGAAATGTATTCTCTGGCTGTTAGAAAGGTACAGGATATATATTGTAATAAAGGCTTTATTTTTTTTTTCTCCATTGGCATATTTGTGAGTTATTCACTTCTCTCTGACTCTCCAACTAACACAGCGACTTATGTGTGGACAGGAAGTCAGTTTCTCTATTAGTCTCAAATGAATAAATAGATGAATTGACTTCCTGTCCACATATATGATGCTGTGTTAGTTGGGGAGCCAGAGTGTTGGTCACATGACATTGCTGAGGAGCAGGACAAAGTGAATAACTCACCAATACATCCAATGGCGAGAAGATTACCTTCACTACAATTTTCATCAGGTTCCTTTCTAATGGAGGAGAGAATACAAAATTTTTGTTTAGAGTGTCTATTTTAATAATTTGTACATAAGTCATTGGTGCTTCATTGATATGCTACATAAACCGATCCTTGATTTCCAACACAGTATTAAGGACACTTTCAGACTTCACATGGCATCTTGCATCAGTAAGCCAAAACAAGAAATGACACCTACAAAGAGAAAAATCATAATGGAAAAAATTGGACCACAGTTGTGTTTTGGACCAACTCTTGGTTTGAGTTTTCATTACTAATGCAAAATGGTGACAAAAAACATTTTCATGTGAAAGCAGTCTTAGGGAGACATTTATAATGTTAAGTATGCCTCTTTTTGGGATTTGCAGTAAATCTGCTGCTTTTGCCGCTCATGCAACTTTTTGGAGGTGGCGGAAAAAGGGGGTAAGGGACCTGCCGTAGATTTAAGAAAGTCGAATGGCCAGTGCCTAACATATGTGTAGGCCAGCACCTCTACATAACTTAGGCGCATCAAGCACGTAAAGACATGGACTAATACCAGCGTCTAAATCGCCAGTCTTAGTAAATGTCTTCCCTAGTTTTATAACTAAAAGCATCACTGAAACGTAATCATCATGTGATACAATTAGTTATGAGCAAAATTCTCTAAAATTCGATTCGGCTGCTTCGCCGACTTTTACAAAAATGTATTATTTCATCACAAAACATTTCTTTGTAAATAGCAGGTGCAATGACAGGGAACAGCGATTGCCCCCCCCCCCATCATTTAATCCCCTCAGATGCCATGTTCATCCCTCATCACAGCATCCATATTGAAGCATTTTAGCATTTGTTAAAGGGGAATAAGGAAGATAAAAATTCTTAAATATTTATTTATTATAAATATATTGCCAAATACCTGAACTAAAGAGCTGCCTCATCCTCTTCTTTGCTCTGTTTGTCAGTGATTATAATCCTGAATATAGCTAATAAGATCTTCAGCTGAAGATCTGTATGGATGGAGTTCATTAGGAGACATGAGGTACAGATAGGAGATGGGGGTTATGAGCAGCAACTCTTGTATGCAGTCTCCATTACCACAGCCCCACATTTCCACAGTCTGTCCTGTCCATCCTCTCTGTACTTCATGTCTCCTCATGAACTCCATTCCTACAAATATTCAGCTGAAGATCATTTTAAACTGTATTTAGGACCATAATCCCTGACAAGCAGAGCAGAGAGGAGGATGAGAAGCTCTTTACCTCAGTTTTATGACATCACTTGTCCCGCTGTGTGATAAGGACAGGTTTTGTGTGTACTAATAGGTCAGCGGTCATTTTGTTTCTCCTGATAATTGCTCCCTAGACAAAATGAGCCATTATAACTAATGAAAGGTATTTGGGAATATATCTATAATAAAGGAATTTTTAAGTATTTTCATTATTTTAATTCCCGGAGAACCCCTTTAATTAAAAAACTAAAATTGTACTTACCTCATCCTTGCAGCCTTCTTGCATGAAGACCCAGCGCAAAATGTCACGCAGGGCGTGAAGACGTCATCACTTTGGCTGGCATGGTGATGTTATGCATGACGTTATGCTTGAGATTTTGTGTGGGATCTTCAAGCAAGATGGCTGCAGAGGCCTCTTCGTGCTCAAATGGATGAGGTAAGTAGGATTTTTTTAGTTTTACTGCCATTTCAGGAAAAATCGATTTGTTACCACGAAGCACAAGGAAATTTGGCTTTGCAATGAATCGAGTTTTCCTGAAATTCAGATCAAAGTCCACTTTGTGAACTTCGATTCACTCAACAGTAGATACAATGTTTGCTAATTTACTCTGTTGTAGTTCAATGTCATTTATAAGATTTCTGATTGCTGTCAAAGCACAAAAATAGAAATTGGATAAAAACTGTTAATCAGCTTGGTAATCATACAACATTCTTAATATAAAAATGAGAACAGAAATGTTATGACTTATAATTAAGAAATCTGAACAGTTTTAACATAATCTGCTTAATGTAGTCACTGGCTCACTACACAATTCTCTGCACTAGTGCTTTTTTGTAATTCTCACAGATACCCTTTGATTTTTTTTTTCACCGAAATTGGGTCATTACTGCTAATGTATATTTATAGATATAATAAACTCCCTAGAAAAAGGAAGACAATTTCTCCATCTCTACAGTCTAGAGTGAAATTTGACTGTATAGTTCTGCGCGCAAGATAATTTACAATTATGTGCTGAAAGCTTTTGTAAGGTCACAGACATGCAATTGAGCAGAAAAATGGAGATGTCTTTCTCTTCAGCATGAGAAAGTTGAGTTTTGACTAGAAGTTGATAGAAGAAAAATGACACCAAAAGCAATTTCACAGAAGTATTGTGCCATCCTAATACAGCTGATTGGGTCACCATGACATAGCTGAAGCTATCAGTGTTCATGCCTTGACTGAAATATATTTTCTTCACCAAAATAAAATGTTTGTGGGAAAAGGATGCTTCTTCAAAACACTAATGGATTAAAACAAACAGCTAGAAAAATATTGATCTGCACAGTTTCTTGCATATTTAACCTTAGATGAAAATTATAGTTGTTTTTTTTTTAATTCTATGCATACTGTATATGTAATAAGTCTAACAATATGCCAGCCCCTTACATCTCACTACATTCATACAGGATCATGCAAACAATACTCTTTGTCTTCTACTGGCATGTACATGGTAAATGGATGTGTTCGCACTCCATTATCCTTTACAGTCTGAAGTATACATAGGGAGGATTTTCTGACATTAATTCTACTTGATTAATCCAAAAGGTGGGGGTGCCAGCCTTCTGGACCCCTGGTATCCATGCAAGATGAAGAGAAGACTGCGGCACTGGATGTCTTCAATATTATTTCAGAGTTTATTTAAGCATGGTTGGTGAATAAACTCTGAAATAATATTGAAGACATCCAGTGCCGCGGTCTTCTCCATCTTTTGAGGAATTTTTTACATATACCTTTGATGGATTTTTCCAATGTGCAGTATGTCAATGTATAGGAATCCATGTTTGTACTTCATAGGATCCCACAGTAAAAAACAAAAACATGTATACTTTTTTTTACAGTATCCCTTTGCAGGGAACAGTATAAATGCAAAATAAATATAATACAATAGGTATGCCAACACAGCTATGAGTAATGATTTTTCTATTCAAAATGCATAAGCCCTTCTGCTTCGTGGATACTGTCACTGGTAATGGGGAGGGGAAAACACCAAATACACACAACAATGTAAGGACAACAATCTAGGCCTCTAAAACTAAGGAAGAGGGATGGTGACCTTACATGATCTCATAGGCATTAATACAGGAATACACTTCAGTGCTCTTGCTGAGGCGATCAGACACCCAACCAGAATCCCAGAGTCATACGGGTGATTACCACATTTGTCCGTGAGGCAGCACAAGTGAGACAGACCCTTGAACGGCACTGGGACATACTAAAAAAGACTCTGACATAAGGGAGGTCATAGGAGACTATCCACAGGTCACCTATAGACGCGGTACAAGCATACGTGACAAACTGGTTCACAGCCACTTTGCGCCCCCTGCTCTTTCATCTTGGCTTCGTTCAAAAATCTTAGGCAGCTATAGATGTGGCAACTGTGTTGCCTGCAAACATATTTCAATCAGCAAGACCTTCACTACAATGTAACAGGTAGAACCTACTCTATCCTGCATTTTATTAATTGCAGAACAAAGGGGTTTATTTACCGCATTGCATGTCAATGTGGTCTGGAATATGTCGGCAAGACAATACGAGAGTTTCGCAGGAGGGTGGGAGAACACCTTGGGGCTTTCTTACACAAAAAAGATACTCCATTATCCAGGCATATACACTCGGCCCACCATGGTAAAGCCACAATACAATTTACGGGCATTGACCGGGTCAACCCACCAAAGAGAGAGGGCGACTGGGATAAACTTATCCTCCAGCGAGAAGCACGGTGGATATTTTATTTGCAAACTTCCGCCCCCCATGGCCTCACTGAAAAGCTAACGTATGATTGTTTTCTATAACATGAGATTAAAGGTCATACCATCATGGGCCGCACTCCTTTCTTCCCCTTATATGATCTCATAGGCATTAATACAGCTCTTGCTGAGGCGATGATGCACTTTTTCTCTTTTTTAAATATAAAAGGGAAAAACCTGACTGCATAATCACATTAGTATTCTATGACTACTTTTTCTGAAACCGCTAAAACAGACTATCATTACAGATCTTACCATCTTACAGATCATTGAATTTTTGGATGCTACAGCTCAACAACCATCGCATCATCATGTCAGCAATTATACCATCGTGAGAATTGGCCACGTAATGCCCATAATCTATATTGTTATCATAGCTATCGTCACTACGTACGCGCAATATCAGACGCTTAGCGGTTTCCAGGTAACAGTATCCTCGTGAACACTCCATCTATGCAATGATTGGCTGCCCTCCTCACGTGTTCGCGATGCCGGCGTCTGACGTCATGCGCCGGTCACGCGCGCTGAGAAGACGGCGTTTTGAATAGGGAGGCGCGATTTATGACCGCACCACATAAAACCGGGACCAGACACTGCAGTGCGGCTGGTAGGTAGGTTTCCCCAACCATAGTGGACCACGTTTATTTGTTTTACTTAACTATTGAGAAGACCCCCTTCCACCATAGGGGCTCTCTTGAATATTAGACCATACATTCAGGACTATCATCTCCTGATTTGTGTGCCATCTCTCACTAGAGAGGCCATATACTGTATTATGTCCTTACAACGACCACTCCAATCACTTTGGAGTAGTCCAGCAGTGCTTGCATATTTTGATTAATTCCCCTGAAGAGTCAACTGTGACAGAAACGTGCCACATCGGGACACTTCTCAAATTGAAGCATAGCAATCCACAATTTTAGAATTGAGATCCAGGGAAAGGACCGAGTCTTGGGACAGGCAACCGGACGGGGTCGCCCCTTTTGGGGCGGGTGCTCTGTGTAGATAGGCAGTAGTATAATATTCTTCCTCCCCTCATTGTTAGGGTTTCTTAGGGTTAGGACCCATTTGCCTATCACAGACCCCGCCATATCATAGGGACCTCCACACAGATGCCGTCTGGGATTCTACAAGCTGTTGACACTGATCCCTGATACCCGCCATCGACAACCAATGCAGAGACCTGCAGTCCTTTATTCATTCACCCTGGTTCCAACCCTGGTTCGGGTAAGACTGCATGCACCTCAGCAGAGGTGCAGCAGGATTTGTTCCTTTTTACCTACCACAGTGAAGGGTGCACTACTCGGTACCCTTTGTTTGTTTGTTGTATTGTCTTGTTTTGGTACATTGGTATATGTCTCCTCATCTTTTAAATATCAGGATTAAAAGTTAATTTTTAAATAATGTTACTCTACCTCTAGAGGGTCAGCATATGCACATGAATTTTCGGAGTGTTATCTGAGCCTACACAATTCGCTTTATACTGCTATCAGAAGTTTTGACCTCCTAGCAATCCCTAGGCCTCTCCCTAACTCCTGCCAGTATGAGCAGATCCTGAAGGTAGTTGTCAAAACGCTGTATACCTAAAGCCCTGCATGAACTAAAGCCGTATACCTAAAGCACTGCATAAACTGCCAAGCCCTAGACTAGGGAGCAGGAGATGAGACTGCTGGTTCCTCCCCAGATGAAGGAACCCACGTCTTCCTGAGGCCTAGAAATAACACACACCAGATAATTACAAACAGTGAAGGCAATGATTTCTTAGCTTAGAGGAGTATGAGAAGCAGGAGATCCAATACAACCAAGCTCTAGCAACTCCAAGCAGAAAGTATCAACCGCATGGTTAGCAGTGTGAGGCGGACCTAAATAGAGCTTCATCACTGATAACAAGCGGCACCTGAGGAGAGGTGAGAAGAACCTGCCCAACACAACAACATATATAGAGGAAAACAGAGAGACTTGTCAGACAGCCTCACGTGCGGCAAGTCTATCCTATCTTCTCACCTCTCTCACAGGAGGGACCTTGACAGTAACCCCCCCCCCTTCTACGGGTGGCCTCCGGACACCCAGGACCGACTTTATCAGGATTCACCCTATGAAAGGCCCTCACAAGGCGACAGGCTTTCACGTCGGTCGCAGGAACCCACATTCTTTCCTCTGGACAGTAACCCCTCCAGTGCATGAGGTAGTGAGGAAATCCACGAAGAATACGTGAGTTCACTATCCTGGCAATCTGAAACTCAAGATTACCATGACAAGAGGTGGAGGAAGGGAGGAGGGTTCAGCAGGTTCAACATATCTTTTCAACAATGACTTGTGAAACACATTATGAATCTTCAAAGCCTGGGGAAGCTCAAGACGAAAAGCAACCTGATTAATAATGGCAGAGATCTTGTATGGCCCAATAAACCTTGGCCCCAACTTCCAAGAGGGTACCTTCAACGTAATGATTCTTGTGAACAGCCACACAGAATCACCCACTCTCAGGTCCGGACCACTAACTTTGTCAGCCATACGTTTATACTTTTTGCCCATTTTATTTAAATTATAAAATAAAAAAGTCGCACAAGGACAAGTGAGATCGAATGAGGTGCACCAAGTCTGCTAGTCACACCCACTAAACCAGATGCAAAATAATGTGAATTATGACTGGGCACACTCAAGGAACCCGGACCATAGAGAAGTAATCTAAAAATTTATTCAGAATTAATCTAGAATTTTATTCAGAATTAAAAATTAAAAATAAAAAATATATACCACAACGATCGCACTTTGGGGGGTGCAAATAGCTAGAATAGCAGCTGATTATGTGCAAATGAGCAAATAGACAGTATACATTGGATATACAAGTGAACAGTATCTAGAAGATATAATTGATGCCGGCTGGTTGCTGAAACCAAATGGATAGTAAACTGATCTAAGCGCACTTGAATTAATGTTGCCGAAAGTTTTGCACAAATGAATGTTCCACCAGGAGTCTGAGAACTATTGACGATCTCCTGGATTATTAAACAATAGACCTGGATCCTAAATCCATATGCCAGTCAATGTATCCAGAGGGATCCCTATCAATGTGAAAACGTTCAAGTCCGGAGCAGTGTCCTGCTCCCAATAGTATGTGGCGGCGTCCCGTCACTACTCATAAAATACAGTTTGTAACTACCAGATAATAGGGTAGATCTTACCCAACCGCAAGACAGCTTGGTCCCCTCCGGTGTGGTCTCCTTCGGTGTAGTCTCCACCTCGGTCTCGGGGATCTTGCTTTGTAGCGGCGGACGTCCGGTCAACGCTATCCCACTTGGGTAACACGTGTTATCTCTTTTTAGGCCGGCGTCCGTGCGGTTTTCTGCAGTTGGTAGTAATAATATAGCTATCCGGTTTATTTTGATGGGGAATCCTTCTCATGCAGTCTTTAAATCACAGGGAAATACACCAAACGCGTTTCGGGGTCTTACATTTCACCCCTTCCTCAGTGGTGACTGTTTCTCTGTAAATACCCCTCTTATATAGGGGTTAACGTCATTCAAAAACTCTGGACTGGATTGGAAATCTTCCATTCTTAGGACAATAAGTGGAAAATTCCAATCTCTCTTAACCTCCTAATGATATCCTAGATTCAGCTATGAATAAAGTCAAGAATTTAGATAGAAGCACTTTTTTTGAAGATAAAACAGTAAACACAACGGAAGTAGAACAGGAAACTATACGTATTATTCTCCCGTTTAGTGATGACCATAAGAAGATACGCCAAATAATTACAAAACACTGGCACTTATTACAAAGAGATAAAGTTCTAGGTTCGATTTTATCAGATGTTCCCAGGATTAACTTTACAAAAGCTCCAAACTTGGGGTTGTTAGTAGCCCCGACTGTGAAAAACCCCACTTCTAAGAAAAATACGATCACGAATTGGGTTGATTTAAAAGGTTTTCACAGGTGCGGAAAATGTGGAAATTGTAAAATTATATCTTCCCCAAGAGTCTCAAAAGAAATTGTTTCAACCACAAACAAGTATAAACATGTGATCAAAGAGTTTCTTACCTGCACTTCTGAAAACGTCATTTATGTTGTTCAATGTCCCTGTAACCGCCAATATGTGGGTAGAACTAAGAGGACCCTAAAAAAACATATTGGGGAACATGTTGCAAATATTAAGAAGGGCTTTGAAAATCATTTCTTATCGTCCTATTTTAAAAATGCACACAATCAAGACCCTACAGGAATTAAATTTATGGCGATAAATAAAGTGAACAAAGATTGGAGGGGTGGTAATCATGTAGAGAAAATGTCCAGACTAGAAACAAAGAGAATCTTTGAATTGGATACACTCATACCTCAGGGGCTTAACTCAGAATTTGAACTGTTTGGATTTTTATGAGAGGTGGGTGACTATGTGCCGACGAATAGCCAGACGTGTGATTACCACAGTCGGGCGTTCCTTGACATATAGTCCCCCATCTAATCCTACAGACAATCAAGGATACCCTATATGAATGAACATGAGTTTACACCGACATATATATTTTTCTGTCATATATTTTTTGTCATATCCTTTGTCATTTATCTCACCATATCTCATTTTAACGTTTATCTTATGTCTGTTATTCTCTATTTATTTATTTTTATTAGAATTTTCATTATTCATTATATCTCACTTATACTAATTAACTTGACCATGATATAGGGCTATTTTCCATATTTTAAATGCTAATATGTTAAGACATTAGTCTAGTCCTCCCTTTTTAATCATGTAAATTAGATTTCAAATCACAATTCAATATTTTTTTCATCATTTTATCGAAATCGCATCAGAAACGCATAGAAAACACATTATAACTATTATAGCGTTTTTTGTTGCTTTATATAGAGAGGCTCCTTAATAACAATCGTATGTGAGCATTTTTAAATTGAAAGTTGCTTCTTATATTTTATATATATTGTTATATATGTTTTATGTAATTGTGAGTCATTATATGCTGCCAATACTGATATTGGATAAAGAAAGGAAGATAGCTTCCCCGATGGGAGGTGTGAGGTTAAGAGAGATTGGAATTTTCCACTTATTGTCCTAAGAATGGAAGATTTCCAATCCAGTCCAGAGTTTTTGAATGACATTAACCCCTATATAAGAGGGGTATTTACAGGGAAACAGTCACCACTGAGGAAGGGGTGAAATGTAAGACCCCGAAACGCGTTTGGTGTATTTCCCTGTGATTTAAAGACTGCATGAGAAGGATTCCCTATCAAAATAAACCGGATAGCTATATTATTACTACCAACTGCAGAAAATCGCACGGACATCGGCCTAAAAAGAGATAACACGTGTTACCCAAGTGGGATAGCGTTGACCGGACGTCCGCCGCTACAAAGCAAGATCCCCGAGACCGAGGTGGAGACTACACCGAAGGAGACCACACCGGAGGGGACCAAGCTGTCTTGCGGTTGGGTAAGATCTACCCTATTATCTGGTAGTTACAAACTGTATTTTATGAGTAGTGACGGGACGCCGCCACATACTATTGGGAGCAGGACGCTGCTCCGGACTTGAACGTTTTCACATTGATAGGGATCCCTCTGGATACATTGACTGGCGTTTGGATTTAGGATCCAGGTCTATTGTTTAATAATCCAGGAGATCGTCAATAGTTCTCAGACTCCTGGTGGAACATTCAATTGTGCAAAACTTTCGGCAACATTAATTCAAGTGCGCTTAGATCAGTTTACTATCCATTTGGTTTCAGCAACCAGCCGACATCAATTATATCTTCTAGATACTGTTCACTTGTATATCCAATGTATACTGTCTATTTGCTCATTTGCACATAATCAGCTGCTATTCTAGCTATTTGCACCCCCCAAAGTGCGATCGTTGTGGTATATATTTTTAATTTTAAATTTTTAATTCTGAATAAAATTCTAGATGAATTCTGAATACATTTTTAGATTACTTCTCTATGGTCCGGGTTCCTTGAGTGTGCCCAGTCATAATTCACATTATTTTGCATCTGGTTTAGTGGGTGTGACTAGCCGACTTGGTGCACCTCAATTGATCTCACTTGTCCTTGTGCGACTTTTTTATTTTATTTTTCACTGTCAATTCACACCCAATATGTCAGCACAGGACAATGTAGAGACCAGGGATATCTGGGACCATATTGAAGCACAGCGGTTGAAAATAGAAAGCTTTTCTTTTGAAAATGAGACCAATACAACTATACACAATAGTCTCAGAATTAAGGACAAATTCAGAGAGTTAGAATTATTACTCATCAAACAACTACGACAGAGATGGGAGATAAAAACCCTACAAAGATGTCTGGAATGTAAAAAAGTACCTAAAGGCCTGACATTATACAAGAAAGCAGCACAGGACCTAGCGGGGGTTGAATTTGATGGGGAATGGGATAGATTATTACAAACTTTCTCTCTATCCCTCCTAGAATTAGTGATCAAAAGGAGGGTGGAAATATTAGAGGAAGTAACTGAGAAAATCAAAGAAATGAAAACAGTTATGGACAAATTACCCAGGAATGAGGAATATGATCAATGGCAAGTTAAATTATGTAATAATTTAGACAAAGCTGAAAAAGAGATAATGGAGAAGAAAATTAAGAAGATGCTATATACTAAAAGTAACACTATAGAAAAAGGCAACAATGAAAAAATTCAAACTGACACTAGAAGAATAGATACCACACATGAAAATACACAATCACGTAGAGATTAGGAATCACAGGAGAATTTTAGATACACTATACCTACCCAAAACAGATTTGAATTACTAGAGGATAGGAATACTTTTTTAGACAGAACCCCTCCACATCACAGAGCACGTCCGAGACACGATCCAATATGGGGAAGGGTGAACACTCAAGAACCCAAACACTTCACGGAACACACGTACAATTTAAGGGACCGATCACGTCCAGTTTACAAACCTTATCACCAGAACACAATAAGGACACAACAAGAACACCAAGGTCCATCACAGAAATATCACACACCTCCACGACAACAATATCAAGCACACACATCAGATCAAATGGGTTACAGGGAAGAAAGATACGGAGAGGAAAGAGGAAGAAGGACTCATCACAGACAAACCTAATGAGTATTGAAAATGATTCTATCATCAACCTCAGCTCTAAAACTATTACGAATACCCAAAGGCATCTATTAAATAAAGGTTTAAAATTTGACCCAACAATGTCATTAAACAAATTTGACACCTTTATAGGGGTGGAGAAATTCATTAGACGCCTTTGCCTTAAGAAATACTTCTTCAAAAATCCAATTCAAAGAGAAACAGTTGAAGGAGATAAACAATGTGCATATACTACTTGTAAAAGAACTTCAAAAAAATATCCGAGAAACGAAATCAGTCAGGAAATGGCTAGTTTCAAAAAATGTGTAGAAAATGACATAAGGAAAGTGAAAAATAATATAAAATGTAAACGTAACAACCTGTCCCATAAAGAAATCAAAGCATTAAAAGAATTACAAGATGACAATGAAATAGTCATTAGACCAGCAGATAAAGGGGGGTCAATCATCATACAAGATCTTGACAAATATAATGCGGAATGCTTTAGACAATTATTAGATATTAATACATACCGCAAATTACCTAAAGACCCCACACTACATTTTCTTGTAGAGTTGGAAGACCTTTGCACTCAAGGCAAATCACAGGGCATCCTGACTAATGATGAATTTAACTTTATTATGAACAGAACACCACGGATGCCAGTATTCTATTGCCTGCCTAAAATACATAAAGATCAAATGAACCCACCAGGACGCCCTATAATCTCAGGGATAGGCTCATTAACGTCCAATCTATCACATTATATTGACGAGTTACTTCAACCCAAAGTTAAAAAAATGCCATCCTATACAAGGGATACTACCCAAATAATAAGAATTATAGAGAACTTGGAATATCGGAATGATTGGATCATAGGATCATTGGACGTTCAATCACTTTATACCATCATTAAGCATAAAGATGGTATGGAGGCTATTAATAGGCAAATGACCGCAGAAAGAAGACTTACCAGTGCACAGGTTGATTTTTTAGTAAAAGGGATTGATTTTATTCTTACACACAATTATTTTAATTTTAATGGAGAATTTTATTTACAAATTTTAGGGACAGCCATGGGCACTAGGTTCGCACCCAGTTATGCTAACTTGTTCATGGCGGATTGGGAGGAGCAGGTTATTGCACCATATATGGGGGCGGACCTAGTACTCTGGCAACGTTATATAGATGACGTTTTTTTCATTTGGCGTTCAGGTGAAGTGGGACTTAAGAACTTTTTGGAAGCAATAAATGTCAATGATAAGAATCTTAGATTTTCCGGGACTACGAGTCAGGAATCTATTGAATTCCTGGACTTAAGAATCTCGGTTCAAGATGGACACCTAATATGTAACACATATACGAAACCAATGGCTAGAAACAGCTTTATACTGTACAATAGCTGTCACTTGCCTAGCTGGTTGTCCAATATTCCTCAACTACGTAGAATCAAACGTAACTGCACATTGGATGCAGACTTTGAGAAAGAGGCAGATAAAATGAGGAAACAATTTGAAGAAAAGAATTATCCTAATGATATCCTAGATTCAGCTATGAATAAAGTCAAGAATTTAGATAGAAGCACTTTTTTTGAAGATAAAACAGTAAACACAACGGAAGTAGAACAGGAAACTATACGTATTATTCTCCCGTTTAGTGATGACCATAAGAAGATACGCCAAATAATTACAAAACACTGGCACTTATTACAAAGAGATAAAGTTCTAGGTTCGATTTTATCAGATGTTCCCAGGATTAACTTTACAAAAGCTCCAAACTTGGGGTTGTTAGTAGCCCCGACTGTGAAAAACCCCACTTCTAAGAAAAATACGATCACGAATTGGGTTGATTTAAAAGGTTTTCACAGGTGCGGAAAATGTGGAAATTGTAAAATTACATCTTCCCCAAGAGTCTCAAAAGAAATTGTTTCAACCACAAACAAGTATAAACATGTGATCAAAGAGTTTCTTACCTGCACTTCTGAAAACGTCATTTATGTTGTTCAATGTCCCTGTAACCGCCAATATGTGGGTAGAACTAAGAGGACCCTAAAAACATATTGGGGAACATGTTGCAAATATTAAGAAGGGCTTTGAAAATCATTCATTATCGTCCCATTTTAAAAATGCACACAATCAAGACCCTACAGGAATTAAATTTATGGCGATAGATAAAGTGAACAAAGATTGGAGGGGTGGTAATCATGTAGAGAAAATGTCCAGACTAGAAACAAAGAGAATCTTTGAATTGGATACACTCATACCTCAGGGGCTTAACTCAGAATTTGAACTGTTTGGATTTTTATGAGAGGTGGGTGACTATGTGCCGACGAATAGCCAGACGTGTGATTACCACAGTCGGGCGTTCCTTGACATATAGTCCCCCATCTAATCCTACAGACAATCAAGGATACCCTATATGAATGAACATGAGTTTACACCGACATATATATTTTTCTGTCATATATTTTTTGTCATATCCTTTGTCATTTATCTCACCATATCTCATTTTAACGTTTATCTTATGTCTGTTATTCTCTATTTATTTATTTTTTATTAGAATTTTTCATTATTCATTATATCTCACTTATACTAATTAACTTGACCATGATATAGGGCTATTTTCCATATTTTAAATGCTAATATGTTAAGACATTAGTCTAGTCCTCCCTTTTTAATCATGTAAATTAGATTTCAAATCACAATTCAATATTTTTTTCATCATTTTATCGAAATCGCATCAGAAACGCATAGAAAACACATTATAACTATTATAGCGTTTTTTGTTGCTTTATATAGAGAGGCTCCTTAATAACAATCGTATGTGAGCATTTTTAAATTGAAAGTTGCTTCTTATATTTTATATATATTGTTATATATGTTTTATGTAATTGTGAGTCATTATATGCTGCCAATACTGATATTGGATAAAGAAAGGAAGATAGCTTCCCCGATGGAAGGTGTGAGGTTAAGAGAGATTGGAATTTTCCACTTATTGTCCTAAGAATGGAAGATTTCCAATCCAGTCCAGAGTTTTTGAATGACATTAACCCCTATATAAGAGGGGTATTTACAGGGAAACAGTCACCACTGAGGAAGGGGTGAAATGTAAGACCCCGAAACGCGTTTGGTGTATTTCCCTGTGATTTAAAGACTGCATGAGAAGGATTCCCTATCAAAATAAACCGGATAGCTATATTATTACTACTAACTGCAGAAAACCGCACGGACGCCGGCCTAAAAAGAGATAACACGTGTTACCCAAGTGGGATAGCGTTGACCGGACGTCCGCCGCTACAAAGCAAGATCCCCGAGACCGAGGTGGAGACTACACCGAAGGAGACCACACCGGAGGGGACCAAGCTGTCTTGCGGTTGGGTAAGATCTACCCTATTATCTGGTAGTTACAAACTGTATTTTATGAGTAGTGATGGGACGCCGCCACATACTATTGGGAGCAGGACGCTGCTCCGGACTTGAACGTTTTCACATTGATAGGGATCCCTCTGGATACATTGACTGGCATATGGATTTAGGATCCAGGTCTATTGTTTAATAATCCAGGAGATCGTCAATAGTTCTCAGACTCCTGGTGGAACATTCATTTGTGCAAAACTTTCGGCAAAATTAATTCAAGTGCGCTTAGATCAGTTTACTATCCATTTGGTTTCAGCAACCAGCCGGCATCAATTATATCTTCTAGATACTGTTCACTTGTATATCCAATGTATACTGTCTATTTGCTCATTTGCACATAATCAGCTGCTATTCTAGCTATTTGCACCCCCCAAAGTGCGATCGTTGTGGTATATATTTTTAATTTTTAATTTTTAATTCTGAATAAAATTCTAAATTAATTCTGAATAAATTTTTAGATTACTTCTCTATGGTCCGGGTTCCTTGAGTGTGCCCAGTCATAATTCACATTTTATTTAAATTGTTTTTAATCTTCCGCCAAATAGATGACAATAAAGAGAAGAATCTTTCCTCTTCAGGTATACCAGACGTCTCAGTACCAGAAAATGTGGCAAACTGTGGATAGAAGCCATATGCACCAAAAAACGGCGACTTATCAGTGGACTCCTGTCTACAGTTATTTATGGCAAACTTGGCCAAAGACAAAAATGAAGACCAGTCCTCTTGATTCTCAGAGAAAAAACATCTCAAATAAGTCTCCAGATTCTGATTAGTGCGCTCAGTCTGCCCGTTCGACTGAGGATGAAAGGCCAAAGAGAAGGACAATTGGACCCCCAGACGAGTACAGAACGCCCTCCAGAATCTGGAAACAAATCGAGTCCCTCTATCAGACACCACATTAGAGAGAATGTGTTGTAGTTTCACGATGTCATCGACAAACACTTGAGCGAGAGTTTTGGCATTAAGTAAACCTGATAATGGTATGAAGTGCGCCATCTTGCTGAAGCTGTCAACAACCACCAGAATCACAGTTTTCCGAGAAGAATAAGGCAAATCTGTCCAGGCAAATTAGTCCAGGGTCGGGATGGGATAGACAAGGGAAGTAGAGATCCTGAAGGCCGAGTATGAGCCACCTTAGCATGCGCACAAGTCTCACAAGCTGCCACATAGCCCTCAACAGATTTATGTAACTCTGGCCACCAGAATCTTCAAGAAATGAGATCCATAGTGGATCTACTCCCAGGGTGTCCCATAAGAACAGTATCGTGATGTTCCTTAAACACCTTGTGTCGTAGTTCCGAAGGGACAAACAACTTCCCTGGAGGACAGGAATCAGGCGTCTCTCCCGGGGCCTCCAACACCTCTGCCTCAAGTTCAGGATAAAGGGCGGATAAAACCACCCCGTCAACTAATATCGGAGCAGGATCCTCCGAATCACCATCAAGAATGTATGGTTGAGGCGGGTATAAATGTCTATTCTGCAAAAGGTACAGACAAGTCTTGTGGGGTCCAAGCCTGTTTCATTTTAATGAACATGAGCTTTTCCACGTTTGCTGTGGACAGGCGGCTGCGTTTGTCTGTAATGACGCCCCTTGCTGTGCTAAATACACGTTCAGACAATACACTGGCTGCAGGGCAGGCCAGCAACTCCAAGGCATAATGGGCAAGCTCAGGCCATGTGGACAATTTGGAGACCCAGAAGTTGAATAGGGCAGAACCATCAGTCAGTACTTGTAGGCGTGTGCACATGTACTGTTCCACCATGTTGTTCAAATGCTGCCTCCTGCTAAGACGTTCCATATCAGATGGCGGTGCCGATTGCTGTGGTGTGGTGACAAAGCTTTTCCACATGTCGGACATGCTAACCCTGCCTTGTGAGGTGCTGGCCATGACCCACCTGCGTTGGCGACCTTTTCCTCCACCTCTGCCTTCACCTTGTGCTTCCACTTGTCCACCGGTGACAGTTAGGAATGCCCTCAGGAGCGAGTCTACCAGTGTGTGCTTGCAGTCGCACATCTTTCGCATCTTCCTAGCATGATCCAGGGAGGGAATTAGGGACGGCACATTGTCGTTGTAACGGGGATCCAGCAAGGTGGCAACCCAGTAGTCAGCACAAGTTAAAATGTGGGAAACTCTGTGCAGGCACTGCAGCATGTAGTCGCTCATGTGTGCCAGGCTGCCCAGAGGTAAGGATAAGCCATCCTCTGTAGGTGGTGTATCGTCTGTGTCCTCCATATCCCCCCAGCCATGCTCCAGTGATGGCCATGTGCTGCGTTGGGTGCCACCCTGCTGTGAACCCGGTTCCTCCTCTTCCTCCTCTACCTCATCCTCCTCCTCCTCCAGAACTGTGCCCTGGCTGGCCACATGTGTACCTGGCCTCTGCTGGTGCAGGAACCCACCCTCTGAGCCACTTCTAAATGACTAGCCTGAAACCCTGTGAAATGCCCCCCTCTTCCTCCTCCTCTTCCTCCTGTGCCACATCCTCTTGCATCATCGCCCTAAGTGTTTTTTCAAGGAGACATAGAAGTGGAATTGTAACGATAAGAACGGCGTCATCAGCACTGCCCATGTTAGTTGAGTACTTGAAACGCCGCAACAAGGCACACAGGTCTCGCATGGAGGCCCACTCATTGGTGGTGAAGTGGCGCTGTTCCGCAGAGCGACTGACCTGTTCTTGCTGCAGCGGAAACTCTACTATCGGATGCTGCTACTCGCACAGTCTCTCCAGCATATGCAAGGTGAAGTTCCACCTGGTGGGCATGTCGCATATGAGGTGGTGAGCGGGAAGGCCGAAGTTACGCTGCAGCGCAGACAGGCGAGCAGCAGCAGGATGAGAACGCCAATCGTGTGCACTGACGGACCGGACTTTCTACAGGAGCTCTGACATGTCTGGGAAGTTTTTAAGGCCGGGATTGAGGCTCACTGACAGCAACCCAGTTTACCCAGTGTGCAGTTAGGGAGATATAGTGACCCTGGCCATGCTTACTGTTCCGTGTATCTGTGGTTATGTCGACCTTGCCACAGATGGCGTTGCACAGTGCACACTTTATTTTATTAAAATAGTGGAGGTAATGACGTACTGTGGGACACTCACCACCATCAGCTTTTTAAAACAGTCTGTCTCCACCAGACGGAATGACAGCATTTCAAAGGCCAGTAATTTTGAAATGCTGGCATTCAGGGCCAGGGATCGAGGGTGGGTAGGTGGGTATTTCTTCTTTCTCTCCAGTATTTGGGAGATGGACAGCTGAACGCTTGCGTGTGACATGGTGGAGATGCTTGGTGATGATGACAGAGGTGGTGATGTTGGTGGCACATCCTCTGTTTGCTGGGTGGCAGCTAAAACTATGACTCCAGATGTAGAGGAAGAGGCAAAGACAGCAGCAGAAGAGGAAGCACAAGGAGCCTAAGACTTTTCATGGTTTTTAAGGTGTTTACTCCACTGCAGTTCGTGCTTTGCATGTAAATGCCTGGTCATGCAGGTTGTGCTCAGGTTTAGAACGTTTATGCTTCACTTCAGGCTCTGATGGCACAATGTGCAAACCACTCGTGTCTTGTCATCAGGACATTGTTTGAAGAACTGCCACGCCAATGAACTCCTTGTAGCTGGCTTTGGTGTGCTAGGTCCCTGGGTGTAGTGGGCAGTAGCAGGCGTACTGTCTCAGGGATGGCCTCTCCGCTTTTGCACCCTGCTCCCTCTTTTGCTGTGCTGTTGCCTCTGTGCAACCACCGCCTCTTTCTCGGAACTGCACACGTCACTAGCATGAACTTGAATTTAGTCTTGGTCTAGGACCTCATCATCCTCCACATCATCTTCCACCCATTCTTGACCCCTGCCCTCCTCGTCAGTCTGGACACTGCAGAAAGCCTCAGCAGTTGGCACCTGTGTTTCGTCATTATCAGAGACGTGCTGCAGTGGTATTCCCATGTCCTCATCCTGCAACATAAGTGGTTGGGCATCGGGGCATTCAATGTCTTCCACTCAGGGCTATGTGGATGGCCTGGGGAAACCCTGCCAACAGATTCATCAAAAAGCATATGAGTCTGTTGCATGACTTGGAGCTCAGACTGCTTGGCTGCTTTGCAAGGGGGTGAGGTGAAAGACTGATGGGCATGGGCTGCAGGTACTAATTCTGAGCTTTCTGCAGAGGACTGGGTGGGAGATACTGTGAAGGAACTGGAGCCACCCAATCTACTAATGCCTGTATTTGTTCTTGCCTCACCATCTGTAGATTGGCATTCGGGCCTACCAAATAACGCTGCAGGTTCTGTCGCCTACTCGCACCTGAGGAAGGTGTTTCACTTGGACCTGTAGCTGGCACAGAATGGCCACGTCCTCTCCCAGCAACAGGAGCTTCATCAACACCACCACGACCATGTCCACGTCCCTTATTTGATGTTTCCTCATTATTTGCATTCGCCCACCAAACTAACAGATGGTTTATCTCAGGTGTCAATTTAACTGCTAAAAGTCAACAATTAAGTTCACTAACAGTAAGGCAGTGCCCGTGTCATAAACAGAATACATTTATTTAGGTCACACAACAGTGTAACGGAGCAATTCAATACAATTACTTCACTATCAACAAAAATTAGATTTTTCAAGCCAACAATGTAACAGCAGAGGTTAACGGTTTAATTTGACTGTCAGAAATGCAGCGTACACCACAAATGTGCTATCTACCACAAAACCTGTGTTTTTGCAACCAACTATGTAAATGCGGAGTTCCACAGGTTACTTAAAATGACTCAAATACAGGGTAGGCCTCAGATCTGCTATGGGGCACAAAACCAGTGTTATTGCAACAAAGTACAGAAATGCAGTATGTCACCCCAAAAACAGGTTTTTCAGTGGTGTATGCAAACGTGCTCTGTGGCACAACAGTACGGGTTTATTCGCCCAACTACAGAAAAGCACTATGTCACCCCTAAATTATAAAACATTTTTTTCAGCATTGTATTCAAACGTGCTCTGTGGTACAACAGTACTGGTTTATTCCCCCAACTACAGAAATGCACTATGTCACCCCTAAATTATAAAATAGGTAATGTAGGGGGACTGCCAGAAAAAAGGGAATTTTTCCTCCACTGAGCTACCAAAAAATAATTAGACTGATGTCCCTGGCAGGCTGGCACAAATGCAGGTCACATACAGTTCCAAGGACACTGCAGTTGCTAAAATGGCCGCTGACCCCAACCTCAGTAACAGATGGATTAAAAATTACTTTGCAGTATCACTGGGCTCAGGGGTGGGTACAAATATGTAGCATAGCACCCTCATTAATTGCTGTAGTTTGAAGATTTAACACCACCAAGTTTAACAGATTTCTTCCTGAATCTCTCCCTCATAGCAGCAGCAGCAACCTGTCCCTACACTAAGAGAAGCAGAGTGATGTGTGGCGCTACGTGACTCCAGCTTATATAGGGGCTGGGTCACATGCTGCACTTCGCCAATCACAGCCATGACATACTAGGCATGGCTGTGATTGTGTCTTAGGGCAAAATAGTGAAACGCTTGTTGATTGGATGCCCTGCAGACTTTTAAAAAGTGGGAAGAAATCACCGAACAACGAACCCGAACATTTACAGAAATGTTCGGGTTCGGGTCCGGGTGTGGAAAACCGTAAAGTTTGGTATGAACCCGAACTATACAGTTCGGGTTCGCTCAACTCTAGTAGCCAATCAACGTGCAGGTAAGTAATGCCCTTCAGTGTTATGCCGTAGCCATGTTAGCTACTGGCATTACACTGATTGGCTGGCTGGAACACGTCATCGGGTGCAATATAGCACTCGATGACGCGTGTTCGGCTCAGTCAGCGCCAGGGAGAGCAAAGCGTTGGCAGGGAAAGATAGTGTGTGAAGAGAAATGTAACAAATTTTATTAGAAACATGATTTGCAAAGAACAAAAAGTCATTTTAAGGACTACAGTGTGTGTGTGTGTGTGTTTGAGAGCAGTAATATATTTTAGTACCTACGCTCAATTGATCAGTCTCAGGGACAACCGTGCTGTGGAAGATACACAGTGCAGGAAGAAAAATTGCAGTTCTAACAACTACCTAAAGCTTTTCATGCAACCAATAATCCTTTTATGGGCTAGTGTGTGTGTTTGACAGCAGAAATATATTTTTCTTTAATACCTATTAGTGACATATACTGTACATCATGCGCAGACTTTGTATTTTTGCGTAAATTCATCTAATCAGCGCCACATTTATTGTCAATAGTGTGTGCGTTTAATCCACATGCGTGACAATATACTGTATTCCATCCGCAGACTATGTTTTTTGAGGAAATTGAAATAATTTGTGCCACATCTTTGTGTGCGTTTAATCCACATTTGTGACAGATACTCCCTCCGCAAACTATGTTTTTGGGGGAAATTTAACAAATTTGTGCAACATCTAGTCTCCATAGTGTGGCTTTCTGTGTCAAATACGTGCCTGATGTGCAAATCTAAATAATCTGTGCCTAATCTAGTGTCCATAGAGTGTGGCTCTCTGTGTCAAATACTGTACCACATTAGTGATGAGCGGGAGGTGCCATATTCGATTTTGCGATATTTTGCGAATATTCAATTGAATATTCATCATATATTCATCGAAATCGAATATTCGTCATTATTCTATATATTGCGAATGTTGCGTGAATTTATATTCGCATCGCGAATTAAACTTAGAACTGAGTTCCTAATGGTTGAAACTTGTATTGCTAGAATTGACAAAGATGACGAATATCACGAATATAGCACTATATTCTCAATCTTTGTTATATTCTAGCAATACAACCATTAGGAACTCAGCTCTAAGTTTAATTTGCAATACGAACATATACTCGCATTGCAAATTCAACTTAGAGCTGGGTTCCTAATGGTTGTATTGCTAGAATATAACGAATATCACGAATATAACACTATATTCTAAATCTTCGTTATATTCTAGCAACAACAATAAAGAACTCAGCTCTAAGTTTCATTCGCGAAGCGAACATATAATCGCATTGCGAATTGAGCTTAGAGTCAATTCCTAATGGTTATATTGCTAGAATATAATGAACATGACGAATATCACGAATTCACGAATATAGTACTATATTCTCAATCTTCGTTTTATTCTAGCAACAACCATTAGCAACTCAGCTCTAAGTTTCATTTGCGAAGCGAACATATACTCGCATTGAGAATTGATCTTAGAGCTAAGTTCCTAATGGTTGTATTGCTAGAATATAACGAAGATGACGAATATCACGAATTCATGAATATAGCACTATATTCTCAATCTTGGTTATATTCTAGCAATACAACCATTAGGAACTCAGCTCTAAGTTGATTTCGCAATGCGAGTATATGTTCGCATTGCGAATTCAACTTAAAGCTGGGTTCCTAATGGTTGTATTGCTAGAATATAACGAATATCGCAATGCGAATAATTCAGGTTATATTAATCGCATTGCGATAAAAACGTAGTCAAATTTGTGAGATCGTGATTCTCACATCCGACAGTACATTTTAGCATGGAGGCGTTCCCACTGGGATGTGGACGCTCCATGCACACAGGAAGTCGGCAGAAGTGGCAACGGGCATTAACTGGAGCGGGCAGGGAGCTAGGAATCCTCCGGACAGGTAAGAACAGTTTTTTTTTAAGTGGGAAGACAACCAGAGAGCAACAAGGATTAACAACTAAAAAAAAAGACAACAAAAACAATATTCGAAATAGCGAATATATAGCGCTATATTCGCAATATTCGCGTATTATCGAAGTTGCCATATTTGCGATAAAAATTCGCTATTCAAATATTCGCGCTCAACACTATACCACTATATCACATCTGAAAACAGTGTACAGTGCATTTCATACATATCACTGTCATATACTGTACTTTATCCGCAGACGGTTTATGCTAGTCTGTGACATTATCAGGGCTACATCTCCTGTGTAAAGTGTGCGCATCCCAAATACCTGTCTTAATTTATTGGCGCATACACTTACAAATAATACGCTGCTGTATGTGTGACATACTTTTAAGCATATATAACATTTAACTTTAAGAAGGCGGCCAGTAAGGGACGTGCAAGTGGTCGTGATGCTGATCGTGCACGCAGAGGCCGTGGCATTGGGCGCAATGAAACTGAGTAAAAGAATGTAGCTGAGGGCCTCCACGTGCGCTATCCCTCTAAAACAGTGATGGCGATGGCAAACCTTTTAGGGACTGAGTGCCGAAACTACAACCCAAAACCCACCTATTTATCGCAAAGTGCCCACACGGTCATTTACCCTGAATATTACAGTCCAATATAGTATATATTCCATGTTCCTTATCACTTAGCTATAGTTGTAGAGTGCCTGTCCGTGCCACGTGTCCAGCTTGGACACCCAGTAGTTGTAAGGCACAGAGGGATCACTGAGGACGCTGACATCATCTGATATGTACTCCATCACCATCTTCCAAATCTTTTCCATCCTTGTGACTAGTGTTGAGCGCGAATATTCGAAAAGCGAATTTTTTTAGCGAATATCGGCACTTCGCTAATTCGCGAATATTTCGAATATAGCGCTATAAATTCGCTATTTCGAATATTCGTTTTTTTTTGTTTTTTTTAAGTTATATTTTTTTCTTTCCTACTTCCCAAAAGTAGTTCTTACCTGTCCTGAGGATTCCTGGCTTCCTGGCTGCTCTAGTCAGTGCCCGTTGCCGCTTCTGCCGACTTCCGTGCTCATGTGGAGCGTCCCCATCCATGGGAGAATCTCCATATACTAAAATGTACTGTCGGATTTGAGGAATTACGCTGAAATCGCAATGCGATTAATTCAAGTTATATTAATCGCATTGCGATTACAACTTAGCACTGCTATCTTACATAGGCTAGAATTAACGAATATGGAGTATAGCTATGCACTAGCAGTGCTAAGTTGAAATCGCAATGCGAATACTTTGTTAAATTAATCGCATTGCGATTACAACTTAGCACTGCTATCTTACATAGGCTAGAATTAACGAATATGGAGTATAGCTAATGCTATGCACTAGCAGTGCTAAGTTGAAATCGCAATGCGAATACTTTGTTAAATTAATCGCATTGCGATTTCAACTTAGCACTGCTGCTATATTCCATATTCGTTAACTTCGTTAATTCTAGCAAGCTGACCCATTATAAACCCAGTTCTAAGTTGAAATCGCAATGCGATTAATATAACTTGAATTAATCGCATTGCGATTTCAACGTAATTCCTCAAATCCGACAGTACATTTTAGTATATGGAGACGTTCCCATGGTGATGGGGACGCTCCATGAGCACAGAAGTTATGGTTGGCTTGGTAGAATTAGCTGAATAGCTTAATATGACGAATGTATTCGCCATATTCCTCAAAACGAAGATAACGAAGTATTCTACATCTTCGCTTTAGCTACCTATTTGTCTCGTCATCGTCAACTTCGCTATTCGCTATTCTAGCAATCAAATAGGAAGGTTGACTTATCAGACAGTTGTGTAAATTCGCTATGCGATTATTTTTTTTTTAATACAATAATTATATTACTTGATAAAATTATTATAAGTATTCTATTTATTAAAAATAAAATAAAATCGCATAGCGAATTTAACACAGCTGTCTCTATAGTCAACCTTCCTATTTGATTGCTAGAATTAGCTAAGTTGACGAATAGGTAGCTAAAACGAAGATGTAGAATACTGCGTTATCTTCGTTTTGAGGAATAGACGAATACATTCGTCATATTCGTCATCCTCGCTAATTCTAGATATGAAACCAATAGGAAAGTAGCCTTAAGTACAAATCGCAATATGCGATTATTTAAATCGCATGTTAATCGCGATAACTAGAAAAAATGACGAATATTCGATTTCGACGAATATGAAACGAATATTCATTCGAATATTCGCGAATTTCGTCGAAATCGAATATGGCACCTGCCGCTCATCACTACTTGTGACACTAGGGCGTGCATCAAGGTGTGGGTGCTGGTGGGGTGTCATAAAACTGTCCCAGGCCCTGGAGAGTGTTGTCCTGCCTCTGTTGGAACTGCTATATGTTCCCCTTATCTACCCTCCTGGGTTGCCCAAGGAACTACATACTCTCCCGCCAGCGTTGTCAGTTGGAAATTTATGGAGCAATCGTTCAAGAAGGATGTTCTGATATTGCACCATTTTGCTCGTCCTTTCCACCACAGGAATTCGAGATCAGAAGTTCTCTTAGTAGCGGGGGTCGAGAAGGTCGTTGCTCGTGAGGGTTTTTATTGTCATGGTTTGAGTTTGAGTTTATGACTACACTGTAAAATATGTTATGGTTATTTGGTTATTTATGAGTTCTTAAACAGGCCATGCCATTAGTTTACCTCCACTTGTTGTGCATGGTACATATATGCTGTATGATTGCCATTATCAGACACAACCAACCTCGTCCCTTATACCTTGCCACAGCTCTGCGGCGGTGTGCTGCTTGTCACCCATGTAAATGAGTTTCAGCACGGCTTGTTGCCGCTTCCCCACTGCCAAGCTACACTGCTTCCAGCTACTGACTGATGGTTGAGAATTCAGATTTTGCAGTGGAGGAGGAGGTGGAGGCGGAGGAGGAGAAGGGGGGGGGGTTGCAGCCACTAATGTAGGTGGTGGTGGAAATTCTGATGGAAGTAGGGCCCGCAATCCTTGGTGTCGGTAGCACTTGTGCCATTCCAGGGTACGAATCGCTACTTGACTCCACAAGGTTCACTCAATGTGCCGTCACAGAAATGTAGCATCCCTGGCCAAAAGCACTTGTCCATGTGTCCGTCGTTAAGTGGACCTTCCCAATAACTTTGTTGGTCAGGGCACGTGTCATGTTACGGGACAGAATTGCTGGTGTAATGCAGGGATTGCACACCGATAAAAATAGTGGCAGCTGGGGACTGAGTATTGAAGGACGACAGCCGCCATGAGGCTGAGGAAAGCCTCAGTGTCCACAGGCCTAAATGGTAACATTTCCAGGGCCATAAATTTTGAATGTTGCGCATTTAGTGCTATGGCCTGTGGGTGGGTGGCTGGGTATTTTTAACTTATGTTCAAAGGTCTGGGGTAAGGACATCTGTACACTGTGCTTGTACAGAAAAGTGGGTGTGCTAGCTGATGGTGCTTGCAAAGGCCCAGCTGCAGGGCGGGAGTCATCTAGGCCCATGTTTAGGACAGAGGATTGGCCAGCACGTAACACAGGGTTGGAAGACAAGGTAGTGGTGTGACCCACAGACACTGATTGTGGACCCAGGGGTTTGGCCCACCTATTAAGGTGCTTTGATGCCATGTGGCGGATCATGCTGGTGGTGCTGAGGTTGCTAGTGTTCACACCCCTACTCATTTTTCCTCCAGTGTACTGTCTTCCATCATTATGTTTCCGGGTTTCAGTTTTTATTGTTATGGTTTGAGTTAGAGTTTATGAATAGGATGTAAAATATCTTATGGTTATTTGGTAGTTATGAGTTCTTATTTTGGTATGGCACAGTTTGCAAATTACAATACTCTTATCATCCGCACTTTCCTCAAGAAAGCGCAAGACTGCGGAACACCTACCCCTTGGCAAGGGAGATTCACACAAGGGGGAACAGTTGCAGGCTTGTTTGGTGTGGCCCGCCTTCTCCCTTTTGCCACCCCACAGCCTCTTCCAGCCTGTTGCGGTGCTGTGGATCCCTCTCCCTCTGTCCTGCTGTCCTTGCTTGGCTTGCCACCTTTCCAGGTTGGGTCAGTGATGTCATCGTCCCCCATCTCCTCTTTCATTTCCTCACTCTGGTCATCCTCCTGACTTGTGTTGACCTAACAAGACCCTCACTTATTGACAACGGTGTCTCATCCGCATTATCCACCTTGTGAAACACTAATTGCCATTCCCCACCGTCATCTTCTTCTGACTATGGATGCTGAAGTGTTTGGGGTTCAGTACACAAGATCTCCTCATGTCCCTCTTCAGGGAGGGTCAGCTCACCTGCAGGCGCTCACCTACAATCAAAAAATATTCTTACATTTTAATAAGAAAATTTTGGAGCCGTGCTGACCGCCATTCCCTGCACTAACTCTGCAAAGTAACATTACCGCAAAGGAAAACATTTTTTTTTTAAATTCAATAAAATTTTATCGTGGCCAGTGTTTTTGATAATATGTCTGCAATATCCTTACACTGGCAGCCGGGGGTGATGTAACTCGTTAACACAAAGGAATCTCGTTGTTTATCAGAATGAACCAGACAAGTCTCTACATCCACTCACAACCGTCATGCACCACCACCCACAGAATCGAGAAAGAGGTATCAATCTGTCGATCCTTTCAGTGTCCGGGCCGGGTGAGGTTTCCCATGTGGAATCAAATTAGGCCGCAGGCTCCACTCCTGGTGGTGCCTTTCCGTCAATTAGTTTAAGTTTCAGCTTTGCAACCATACTCCCCTCGGAACCCAAAGACTTTGGTTTCCAGTAAAATGCTCAGCGGGTAATGGGAATAACGCCGCTGGATTGTGTGTTGGATCGTTTTTAAACCAGGCTACAAATTTCATCTTAGATTAACAAAAACATTCTTGGCAAATGCTTTCAGTGTGGTTCTTCTGGCGTCAGTCAAAGAATTTCATCTATACTAACACAATACGGATAGCTCCGGCCGTCCATCTTAATCATTGCCCTAGTTCTGAAAAAATAAAACACAATTTTTGACAGCACTTGCACTTTATATACAATTGAATATACAGGAAAGAATGTTTCCTAACAATTTTTCCTGTAAATTTTTTGGGCGTATTTTGTCAGTCTGTAAAAGTGGCATACAACTAGAACATGGTTCCCAGCAGCGACCTGGGAGTCCAAGATGCATCCAGACATGGTCCCCATGCTGTTCCCAATTAATTTCAGCTGTGTTTCTGTCACTTTCTGATCTTTTCCTATGAACCAGGCACCCTCCCCTCATCAGAGCAGGTGGTGCCTGGTTGTCTCCCATTGTCTTCCATTATACTCGGGTGCTCGGCCAAGCACACGAACATGGCAATGGCCCGAACATCTGAACACCCGAATACTTTGGTGCTCGATCATCACCAGTGACAATGAAATTAAATCTAGTAAAAAACAATAACCATCTGGCCTTTCTTGGTTTCAGACGTTTAGCCAACTGCAGGTAGGCCAGATTTTTGTGATCAGTAATTACCGTAATGGGATGAATCATTCCTTCCAACCAATTATGCCACTCTTCAAAAGCCAATTTAATGTTCAACATTACCTACATCATAATTTCTTTCAGCAGAAGAGAGTTTTTTTAAGAGAAAAAAAAGCACAAGGGCGCCACTTGCTAGGAGAAGAACCCTGCGACAAGACTGCTCCAAAATATGTGTCCATTCACAGTTGATATGCCAAGATATGTGCCCCCTCACAGTAGATATGCCAATATATGTTCCCCCTCCAATAGATATGTCAAGATATGTGCCCACTCACAGTAGATATGCCAAGATATGTACCCCCTTCACAGTTGATATTCCAAGATATGTGCCCTCTTATAGTGGTTATGCCAAGATATGTGCTCCCTTCACAGTAGTTATGCCCACAATGTGCCCTCTCACAGTAGTTATTCCCAAAATGTGCCCTCTCACAGTAGTTGTAATGCCCTATCTGTGTCCCCTTCACAGTAATAATCCCCATTGTGCCCCCTTCACAGTAATAATCCCCATTGTGCCCTCTTCATAGTAATAATCCCCATTGTGCCCCCTTCACAGTAATAATGCCCACTGTGCCCCCTTCATAGTAATAATGCCCACTGTGCCCACTTAATTGTAGTAATGACCTCTTGCTCTGTGCCCACTTCATAATAGAAATGCCCATTGTTCTCCCTCTAGAGTAGTAATGCCCTCCGTGCCCCCTCCATAGTAAAGAAGACCTCTCTGCCCCTCCATAGTAATAAAGACCTCTGTGCCCCCTCTATAGCAATAAAGTCCTCTGTGCCCCCTCCATAGTAATAAAGTCACCTGTGCCCCCTCCATAGTAATAAAGTCCTCTGTGCCCCTCCATAGTAATAAAGTCCTCTGTGCCCCCTCCATAGTAATAAAGTCATCTGTGCCCCCTCCATAGTAATAAAGATCTCTGTGCCCCCCCCCCCCCATAGTAATAAAGTCCTCTGTGACCCCTCTGTATTAAAAACAAAAAAAAACACCTACTCACCTTGTCTCATTCCTCAAGCTCACAGTCCTCTCTTTTAGTGTTGAGCGCGAATATTCGAATAGCGAATTTAAATCGCGAATATCGGCACTTCGCTAATTCGCGAATATTTCGAATATAATGCTATATATTCGCAAATTCGAATATTCGCTTTTTTTTTTTTTTTTTTAAAGTTGTTCCCTCCCACTTCCCAAAAGCATTTATTCTTACATGTCCGAGGACTCCATGCTCCCCTCCCGCTCCAGTCAGTGCCCGTCTGCCGAGTGCCAACTTCCTCTGCGCATGGAGCGTCCCCATCACCATGGGAACGCCTCCATGCTAGAATGTACTGTCGGATTTGAGAATCACGGTTATCTAGACCATGGTAAAAGTTGGATGCGCAATGCGAGTAAACTTACTAAAATCACTCGCATTGCGCGTCCAACTTTGTGTATAGTCAAAATCCTAATGGTAGGGGCGAGGGTACTTGGGTTGCGAGAATTAACGAATATACAGAATATAGCGCTATATTCGTATTCGTTATATTCGTTAAATCTAGCAAGCAAGGCAACTAAGTTGGATGCGCAATGCGAGTAATTTACGTAAGTTTACTCGCATTGCGCATCCAACTTAGAGCGTGGAATAGGCTTTAGGCATTACTATTGCCAATCGGAAAGTTGTCTAAGTTGGATGCGCAATGCGAGTAAACTTACTTAAATTACTCGCATTGCGCATCCAACTTAGAGCGTGGAATAGGCTTTAGGCATAGGCGGCGGCAACTACTATTGCCAATCGGAAAGTTGTCTAAGTTGGATGCGCAATGCGAGTAAACTTACTTAAATTACTCGCATTGCGCATCCAACTTAGAGCGTGGAATAGGCTTTAGGCATAGGCGGCGGCAACTACTATTGCCAATCGGAAAGTTGTCTAAGTTGGATGCGCAATGCGAGTAAACTTACTTAAATTACTCGCATTGCGCATCCAACTTATTTCTGTGTATAGGCAACATTCCTATTGGTTGTTTGCTAGACTTAACGAATATAGAGAATATCGCGCTATATTCGTATTCGTCATATTCGTTTATTCTAGCAAGCCAACCATTGTTAGGACGTTGCCTATACACAGAACTAAGTTGGATGCGCAATGCGAGTAATTTGAGTAAGTTTACTCGCATTGCGCATCTAACTTACAGCGGGGTATATTGTCAATAATCCTTCATTCCATCAAGACAACCAATAGGAAGTTGGCTAAGTTGCATTCGCAATATGCACATGGTGTTTCTATCGCGAGAATCGCATTGAAATATTCGTGTGAGCCTATACGGGCGTGGCTTTGTCTTGCGAGTTTGTTGACAGGAGGAAGGTTGAATCGCAGTGCATTACTCGTGTGTGACGCGCATGAAAATGGTCTCAAGCAATTTTAAAGAAGTCGAGGAAGATCTCCTGATTACTGTAAGTAATTCCACATTACAGCACTGTATTACATATCACAGGCTTGTTATTCCAATGTATTTATACAAATTCTCATTTTTCTTGCTTCAGGGCATATTAACCCTGTCAAAGCCAGAGTTTTTTTGTTAGCCTCTTATTTCGCTCACTGCCTTCAAAGAGCCATCACTTTTTATTTGCCTGTTCACATAGCCATATGAGGGCTTGTTTTTGCGGGACAAGTTGTACTTTCTAACTCCGCCATTTAATATTGCATAAGATGTATTGGGAAGCCAAACAAAATGCAAAATGTCCAAAAATTGCAAAATAAAAGCAATGCCACGCCATTTTTACGGGTTTGTAACCCCTTAAGGACACATGACACAACGGTACATCATGTATAGTTCCGATCACCGCTACGCGGCGGGCAGTGATCAGAACTGGGTGCCTGCTGAAATCAATCAGCAGGCACCTTGGGACAATGTGCCGGGGTCAATTCAGACCTGCGGTTTGCGGCTTTTGCGTGTAATTGGGCGGCGGGTGCGGTGGCTATCGGGTCACCGTGCTGCTGTAATGGGGACCCGATAGCAGGGAAGGCCTGCGTCCGCATATCTACATAGACAGTGGTCTACTTTTGCTACCAACACGCCCATTTTCCAAACAGTCCTCAGAGCGGTATCAGTCTGATGAAGGCCGTATTGTGGCCGAAACGTCACACGCATGTATATGATTTACCGCACTTCTGATTAAAAGAAACTTATCTTCAACGCATAAACTGGAGTTTATTTCCTTCTTGATACTAAGGGGTGGGAACCCGACCTCCAGTAGCGCACCTCCAAAGAGTGCCACAACCGCCAGATGACGTACAGCTATGTCATTGGGCGTGAAGGAGTTAATGATAGGTGCACTAAGTACTGTTAAGACATCACACCACTATGTCTGGTAGCATGTATGTATGGACACATTGGACAGCTGAGAAACATCTCTCATATGCACAATGCACATCCATTTTCCTGCCTCACAGTGCATACCCCACATCGTATACTCCACACCGTATACCCCACAGTGTATATCCCTCCA
Organism: Bufotes viridis; assembly: GCA_033119425.1. Taxonomy (NCBI): domain Eukaryota; kingdom Metazoa; phylum Chordata; class Amphibia; order Anura; family Bufonidae; genus Bufotes; species Bufotes viridis. The sequence continues at coordinate 298,120,159 of CM065589.1, read as the reverse complement.
CACACACACATAGTCTTTGGATTCTAATATGCGTCTGGTTGGTTAGAGAAGTAATGTTTGACCGCCATTATTTGCTGGTTCATTTAGCGTTACCCAGGGTGCACCATGTGGAGGCGGACCAGCTGTACACCCCATACTGTACCGTTACCTCACTAGACGGGTACATCTCTCCTCAGATGGCCAATATCCGATTGCTCATACTACACACCATACAATTTAAATATAATTCGATTGTATAACTGTAACGTTAAATCTAATGTTTTACTTTCAAACACTGAAACATTTTTGTTGTGTTGAGATGATGACATTCATTTCTAATACTTTTATTTGACAAATTTGGGATTATATGGTTGCATTTTTATCCTGCAGCGAATGCTTGAGATGAAGTACTGACACCACCAGGTCCCGCGTGGACAAGCAGCGGATCCTTAGGAGGATCGGTTATGAGCTATACCGTGACCACAATGTCACACACAAGCGGATGGCCATTATAAAAAGTGGTCCGACCTGAAGAGGAGACACCAGGAGCGGATCACTGAGATACGGAACAAAAATCTGCCCAGGTACAATGCTTACATGACTCTTGTATCTTTCAGCAACACTCTGTAATGTATAGGTACAGTTATGCTTTACGAGGTTTTAATAACTTAAGAAAATTTTGCCATTATAGGTGATCCCGTCCCTCAGTCCGCCGCAGGCCTTCAAAAAGGCAGTGGTGGTGGAGGAGGAGGTGTCGGAGGAGGAGGAGCAGGAGCAGGCAGGACCCTCTGCCCCTACCCCACAGCATGAGGATGCCGGACCCTCAGACCATCCCGGTTCTCATGAGGAGAATGAGGAGGAGGAGGAGCTGGTGACCACCCCCGCCAGGAGGGTAAATAATATGTGTTGTGGGTGTTTTAACTCAGTCACTGGTGTCAGTTTCTTCCAGAAAACCATAACAAACATGTTAAATCTTTATCCTTTAACCCCTTCATGCTTTCTGACATAACTGTACGACCAAATAACAAGTGACTTGCTGCATTTTGATGTACGGCCACGCTCAAACTGCTCCTGGGGCTGTGACACTATAAAGTGTCACAGCCCGGAGTCACAGCTCCCAGGAGCAGACACAAGTGGTAAGCCGGCAAGGGACCAATCAGAGTGTTCCCTTGCTAGTAAGCACTCTGATTGTTTTGTCTCTGCAGACTAACCAATCGTAGCGCAGCACTTTAAAAAAAGCCTGTTTCAGGCCAGCGACATCTATGTGGTTGAGAGGAAGAAAGCTCCCTCTCTCTTCCATCTTGCCGTTGCTGCTTCCATAGCGGCAAGATGGTTTCCATAGCACCCGGACGCCTTACAAATGGCGTCCTAGTTGCTCATTTACCTAAGGCCGATCAGACCCTGAGGTCTGATCAGCCTTAGTGTAAGTGTGGCACTGACTATACAGTGTATTACAATAGACTATGCAGATGGTTTTGATAAAAAGAAAATAGATACATAAAACAAAATTTAAAAAATTGAAAGACAAAAAGACTAAAAATTTTTTTAAAGAAGAATAAATTAGAAATCGATCTTCTCATATATATTCATTTATGTAATCTAAAATTACATAAATAATATAGTACACATAATTAGTATAGCCGCATCCGTAAAAGCAGCTCTATAACAATATAGCGTGTTCTTACCCTTTGGCAAATCCCATACAAATATTTTCTTTTTAAAACTGTCAAAAACAGACATATTTTATACAGTATACATATTTTGTAACGTTCCATGACATAAATTCCAAACCCAAGCGATCAAAAGACGTATGCACCCCAAAATAGTACCAATCAAACAGTCAACTGATCCCACAAATATTTTAAATAAAATACTCTATTGAAATATTCCTAAGTAAAGAACTATATAACTGATTGTGATTTTAATGGCCAGCTCCTTTATACACTAATCAATAAAGTTATTTAATCTGATTTTTAATATATTATTTTTGTACAGTAATAAAGACATGAAAAAAATAATATTGCTGCAGCGGGAGCACTCCAGGCGGATGAGGGCTTTGCAGCTGAAAGATCAGCCAAGAAATGAAGGCCATGGAGGAGTGGCATCAGAAGGCCATAACGGAGCTGATCAACCAGCATGATGTCCTGAAAGCTCTGCCTTAGTTTTATTTAATTTTATTTTATGTTTCTTTAAACAATTTTTTTATTTTATTTATAAAGTTTGGTTTGGTTTTAAATCATTTTGGTTTTCTGTTTTATTTTAACAACTCTGGTTACATTAAGGCAATTTTTTCCATCCAAAACTCATCAGTATGATGACATACAGCAACCTTAGGTAGTATGAGACCTACACAGAACTCATAGTGGTGAGGATAATAGCAGCAGTCTTTGTTAATGGTGGGGCCTTAGAATAAATAAAGTTATCAGTAAGAATTACACCATAACATAACATTATAAAAACTGAAATCACGCGTTAGTAACTCAGAAAAACTATTTATTAACAAAATAAAAAGGCCTCTATGGGAACATTGTGAGTTGGGAAAGTAGCTCCTCCATTTTCTGCATCCCTTTACGGTGCTTTTTGGCCATCTCCTAGCTGATGATGACCCGGCATTGCCCTTTAAGAGTGACCACCCTTTAAGAGAGACATGTACTTAAAAAATAAAGTATGCAAAGTAATATTCTTGCATTGGGGTATATGCAACTTAGGCCTCTTTCACACTTGCCTTGTGAGGATCGCGTGCACTTCCGTCGCAAGAAATGCCCGCCGGATCCGTCACAACGTAAGACAACAGAAAGCATTGGAATACTGATCAATCTTCAATATGCTTTTAGGTAACCATGGCAGCCAGGACTCTACTAAAGTCCCGGCTGCCATAGTAAGTAGTGGGGAGCCGGGGAGCAGATACTTACAGTCCGTGCGGCTCGGGGTGCTCCACAATGACGCCAGAGAGCCATACGCGCATGGATCATGTGATCCATGCTCATGGAGGCGCTCTGACATCATTCATTGTGGAGGGCCCGGGACTCGGAGCCGCACAGATGGTAGCATACTTCTCCCTGCCTCCCACTACGCTACTATGGCAGCCGGGACTTTAGCGTCCTGGCTGCTATGGTGACCATTCACAAAAGCTAAACGCCGGATCCGCGATGTGCCGAAATGACGCTTAGCTTAAAGCCGGATCTGGATAAATGCTTTCAATGGCCATTAATTCGGATCCTTCTTTCCGGCATGCCTTCAGGATTTGGGTCCGGAGAAAAATCGCATCATGCTCCAGATTTTGCTACGGCAAAAAAGTCTCAGTACTGAACGGAAGATATCCAGACGCATCCTGAGCGGATTTCTCTCCATTCAGGATGCATTGGGATTATCCTGATCAGTATCTTTCCGTCCTAGAGCCCCGAGGACGGAACTCTAGGACAGAAAGATAAAACGCCAGTGTGAAAGAGCCCTTACTTCACTATTGTTTGGCTATGGCTATCTAGAACTAACAAAATTTAGGAACCCAGCTCTGTTTAATTACGCAATGCGAGTATATGTTCGCATTGCGAATTCAACTTAGAACTGGGTTCCTAATGGTTGTATTGCTAAAATATAACGAAGATTGGGAATTCAGTCTTCGTAAAGTGTAATCGCAATGCGAGTAATACAGGTTATATTAATCGCATTGCGAATTCAACTTAGAACTGGGTTCCTAATGGTTGTATTGCTAAAATATAACGAAGATTGGGAATTCAGTCTTCGTAAAAGTTGTAATCGTAATGCGAGTAATACAGGTTATATTAATCGCATTGCGAATTGAACTTAGAGCTGGGTTCCTAATGGTTGTATTGCTAGAATATAACGAAGATTGAGAACATAGCGCTATATTCTCAATCTTCAATTATATTCTAGCAATACAACCATTAGGAACTCCGCTCTAAGATGGAATCGCAATGCGAATACTTTAAGTTAAATTAATCGCATTGCGATTTCAACTTAGCACTGCTGCTATATTCCATATTCGTTAACTTCGTTAATTCTAGCAAGCTGACCCATTATAAACCCAGCTCCAAGTTGAAATCGCAATGCGATTAATATAACTTGAATTAATCGCATTGCGATTTCAACGTAATTCCTCAAATCCGACAGTACATTTTAGTATATGGAGACGTTCCCATGGTGATGGGGACGCTCCATGAGCACAGAAGTTATGGTTGGCTTGGTAGAATTAGCAGGATGACGAATATGACGAATGTATTCGTCATATTCCTCAAAACGAAGATAACGGAGTATTCTACATCTTCGTTTTAGCAACCTATTCGTCAACTTCGCTAATTCTAGCAATCAAATAGGAAGGTTGACTTACCAGACAGCTGTGTTAAATTCGCTATGCGATTTTTTTATTATTTTTTTAATAAATAGAATACTTATAATAATTTTATCAAGTAATATAATTATTGTATTAAAAAAAAAAAATCGCATAGCGAATTTAACACAGCTGTCTGGTAAGTCAACCTTCCTATTTGATTGCTAGAATTAGCGAGGTTGACGAATAGGTAGCTAAAACGAAGATGTAGAATACTTCGTTATCTTCGTTTTGAGGAATAGACGAATACATTCGTCATATTCGTCATCCTCGCTAATTCTAGATATGAAACCAATAGGAAAGTAGCCTTAAGTTAAAATCGCAATATGCGATTATTTAAATCGCATGTTAATCGCGATAACTAGAAAAAATGCCGAATATTCGATTTCGACGAATATGAAACGAATATTCATTCGAATATTCGCGAATTTCGTCGAAATCGAATATGGCACCTGCCGCTCATCACTACTCTCTTTACAGCAGTCACAGATCACTCTGCAGTACTGTGCCGCCTTTATGCTCCTCAGACCCCCCTAAGCCAAATTTCTGGGTGCTCCCTTGGTGATGGAGGCAGAAGTAGTAATAAAGAGTAGAGGCAATGTACCTCCCAGGGCCATGTCTGATTTGGATCAGGTGATGCCGTTGACATTGTAGGTGGGTTAGGTCCAAAACATGCCTGAGCTAAGCCAGGCTTGGCTGCTCTGGAAGACAGGAGCATTGCCCTATGCAAGCTCTGCAAAAACAAAATAAGACTTGAGAAGAAAAACACAAACGTAGGCACCACAGCTCTATTGAACCAAGCAAAAAGTGGCAGCCAGCTACCACGACAGGAGTTCCCTCCTTATCCCCGTCCCCAGCAGTGGGATTAGAATTTTTAACAACAGGTTCCCTACTCAATGGTGGACACGCGGCGTCACGACACATGTTTACATATACATACACGATATTTATGCAACAAATGCACCATTTACATGTTACACATACATAAATACACCATACAGTGGATGTAAAAAGTCTACACACCCCTGTTAAAATGTCAGGTTTCTGTGCTGTAAAAAAATGAGACAAAGATAAATCATTTCAAAACTTTTTCCACCTTTAATGTGACCTATAAACTGTACAAATCAATTGAAAAACAAATTGAAATCTTTTAGTTAGAGGGAAAACTATTAAAATAAAATAATATGGTTGTATATGTGTGCACACCCATAAACTAATACTTTGTTGGAGCACCTTTTGTTTTTATTAAAGCACTCAGGGCCAGATTTATCATTACTCTTGCAGTTCACTCCACTTTCAAAGAAGGCGTATGTGTATTTGAGTCAAGTCAAATTTATCATGGGCTCTTTCAGAGGTTGATAAATCTGGTGTATTTCTGGTTCCTAGTTGTATTTTGGCTTTGTCTTTGGAAAAGTCGCAATTTTAAAAAAGTGATTTTGTCAAACATAAGCATGGTCATGAGTGGAGTGAGTTTGCGCAATTTTTGCGACTTTTGCGACTATTTAAAAAGTCGCAATAATAAATCTGTCTTGCAAGTGATTTACATACGACAAAACGCCCATAAACTTGGTTTTGGAGTGAGTGGCGTAAGTCTCCAAAAAGTCGCAAAAAATTGCGCATTTTGGCTTTTTGCGCAATTTTTTGCGACTTTTCAACTCCAGAAAAGTGACTTAGGCTAATGATAAATCTGGCCCTCAGTCTTTTTGGGTATGAGTCTATCAGCATGGCACATTTTGACTTGGCAAGATCTGCCCACTCTTCTTTGCAAAAACACTCCAAATCTGGCAGATTGCGAGGGCATCTCCTGTGCACAGCCCTCTTAAGAACACCCCACAGATTTTCAATCGGATTCAGGTCTGGCCTCTGACTGGACCATTCCAAAACTTTAATCTTCTTCTGGTGAAGACATTCCTTTGTGGATTTGGATGGGTAGTTGTCATGCTGAAAGATGAAGTTCCTCTTCATGTTCAGCTTTGTAGCAGAAGGTTTTGTGGCAATATTGACTGGTATTTGGAACTGTTCATAATTCCCTCTATCTTAACTAAGGCCTCTTTCACACTTGCGTTCTGAGGATCCGGCAGGCACTTCCGTCCCGCCGGATCCGTCAGAACGCAAGTCGCCTGAAAGCATTACAAGACTGATCAGGATCCTGATCAGTCTTCGAAATGCTTTGAGGTCACTGTGGCAGCCAGGACGCTATTAAAGTCCTGGTTGCCATAGTAGTAGTGGGGAGCGGGGAGCAGTATACTTACAGTCCGTGCGGCTCCCGAGGTGCTCCTGAATGACTACAGTGCGCCCCATGCGCATGGATCACGTGATCCATGCGATCACGTGATCCATGCGTGTGGGGCGCCCTGACGTCACTCTGGAGCGCCCCGGGAGCCGCACGGACTGTAAGTATACTGTTCCCCCGCTCCCCACTACACTTTACCATAACAGACGGGACTTTAGCGTCCTCGCTGCCATGGTAACCATTGAGAAAAAGCTAAACGTCGGATCCGGCGATGCGCCGAAACGACGTTTAGCTTAAGGCCGGATCCAGATTAATGGCTTTCAATGGGCATTAATTCCGGATCCGGCCTTGCGGCAAGTGTTTAGGATTTTTGGCATGCTGCGGTATTTTCTCCGGCCAAAAAACGTTCCTGAATGGATTTCTCTCAATTCAGAATGCATTGGGATAATCCTGATCAGGATTTTTCCGGCATAGAGCCCCGACGACGGATCTCTATGCCAGAAAACAAAAACGCAAGTGTGAAAGAGCCCTAAGACCCCAGTTCCAGCTGAAGAAAAAAAGCCCCAAAGCATGATGCTGCCATCACCATGCTTCACTGTGCTGTGGGTATGGTGTTCTTTTGGTGATGTGCAGTGTTGTTTTTGCACCAAACATATCTTTTGGAATTATGGCCAAAATGTTCAACCTTGGTTTCATCAGACCATAACACCTTTTCCCACATGCTTTAGGGAGACGTCAGATGTGTTTTTGCAAAATGTAGCCTGGCTTGGATGTTTTTCTTCGTAAGAAAGGGCTTTCGTCTTGCCACTCTACCCCATAGCCCAGACATATGAAGAATACGGGAGATTGTTGTCACATGTACCACACAGCCAGTACTTGCCAGCAGTGCAGTTTCTAGGTAACCCCCCCCCCCCCCCGCATTGATGAAATTATATCAGAAGAGTACTTGCAACCATCTCACCATATATATTTGTTTTTGCTTAACACACGATTTATTTATAGCAAAAGAAAATCATAAATTACTGCTTAAACTGCTAAAAGTCGCAGGCATAGTGGTACAGGAGAACTGCAGTATAAATGAAGGCAATACCCTTAGAAGAGTAGTCATGAAGTACAATCATCAATAATGTGCAAAACAAAAGAACTCTCATGTTAGCATAACAGTGTCAGCCACAGATCCCCATTACAGTGACACCCACAGAGACCCCATAACAGTGTCACGCACAGATGCTCCAGGCTCCATAACAGTGCCATCCACAGATCCCCCGTAACAGTGCGTCATCCACAGATCCCCCAGAACAGTGTCACCGACAGATCCCCCATAACAGAGCCATCAAGAGATCCCCATAACAGAGCCATCAAGAGATCCCCATAACAGAGCCATCAAGAGATCCCCATAACAGAGCCATCAAGAGATACCCATAAAAGAGCCATTCTCCCATTTAGAAACCATGGAGGGGTCTAAAATTCACATTGTAGGTGCATCCCCACTCTGAGAGACAGAATAAAAAAAAATCAGGAAATCACATTGTATGATATTTAAAGAATGTATTTGTCTTACACTGCTGCACATAAGTATTTGAACACCTGGAAATCAGCAAGAATTCTAGCTCTCAAAGACCTGTTACTGTGCCTTTAAAATGTCCACCTCTACTCCACTCATTAATCTAACTTAGTAGTACCTGTCTGAGCTCTTTAAAGACACCTGTCCACCCAACAGTCAGTCAGATGTCAACTACTACCATGGGCAAGACCAAAGAGCTGTCAAAAGACACCAGAGACAAAATTGTGGACTTCCACAATGCTTGAAAGGGCTCCAGGGCAATTGCCAAACAGCTTGGTGAAAATAGATCAACTGTTGGAGCAATTGTTAAAAAATGGAAGAGGCTAAACACGACTGTCAGTTTCACTCAGACTGGGGCTCCATGCAAGATCTCGTGGAGTATTACTGATGATAAGAAAGTTGAGGAATCAGCCCATAATTACAATGACATGAAGAGATCTGGGACCACAGTTTCAAAGGTCACTGTCGGTAGAACACTACACTGTCATGGTTTCAAATCATGCATTGCACGGAAGGTTCCACTGCTCCAGTCATCACATGTCCATGCCCGTCTGAAGTTTGCCAATTACCAGCTGGATGATCCAGAGGAGGCATGGGAGAAAGTCACATGGTCAGATGAGACCAAAGTAGAAGTTTTTGATCTAAACATTACTCATTGTGTTTGGAGGAAACAGTGAAGCATGGTGATGGTAACATCATGATTTGGGGGTGCTTTTCTGCGAAGGGGACAGGACGACTGTACTGTATTAAGGAGAGGATGAATGGGGCCATTTATTGTGAGATTTTGAGCAACAACCTCCTTCCCTCAGTCAGAGCATTGAAGATGGGTCGTGGATGGGTCTTCCAACATGACAACGACACGAAGCACACAGCCAGGATAACCAAGGAGTGGCTCCATAAGAAGCATATCAAGGTTCTGGAGTGGCCAAGCCAGTCTCCAGACCTAAATCCAATAGGACATCTTTGGAGGGAGCTAAAAATCTAGAGGAGATCTGTGTGGAGGAGTGGGACAAAATCTGGTCAAGAACTACAGGAAATGTTCGACCTCTGTAATTACAAACAAAGGCTTCTGTACCAAATATTAACACAGATTTTTTCAGGTGTTCAAATAATTATGTGCAGCAGTGCAAGACAAATACATTCTTTAAATATCATACAATGTGATTTCCAGATTTTTTTATTCTGTCTCTCAGAGTGGGAATGCAACTACAATGTGAATTTTAGACCCCTCCATGATTTCTAAGTGGGAGAACTTGCAAAATAGCAGGGTATTCAAATACTTCTGTACTCACTGTACATGGTACACATACATAAATACCCCGTATATACACTACACACATACAACCCAACTTTTAAAAAACAATAGGAGCTAAACTATGAAATGGAAGTGCCAGTGGCGTAGCTAGAACTGATTGGGCCCCACAGCAAATTTTTGCACAGGGCCCCCTCTTCATGACCATCCTGGCATTGCATGTGTGCATATGTAAGAGTGGGTTCACATTACCTTTTTTTCTGTCTATTTGCCGTATACATTGGAAAAAAGGAATACAAAAACGCAGCACACCACGCTTTTGTATCCTGCAGAGTCCGGCAAAAAAGTGTACTATCTTTTACAATGGAATCCCATATATGTCACTGTATGACATCAATCTGAGTCATCTGTTAAGGTATACTTTTTTGTATATGTTAAAAGCATGGCAAAAAGGTGATGTGAACCCCGTTTAAGTGTGCCAAAATAAGCATTAGTACTCAGCGGTGCAACATGGCAGAGAAGGGAGGCTGCCATGTACTGTAGGTTATATTACAAAAGACTGGTCCTGGTGGTCAGTGGTGGACTGTGTTCTACAAGGCTAATTTACTCTACTGAGAAATACAGGCCACACTACAGCATAATATACTGGAATCTACAGTATATACTGTAAATATTTTAGCTATCAAACTAAATAATAACACTGCCATACAATGACCTGATAATGCCTACATACAGTGACTGGATGACGCCACCATACAGTGACTGAATGACACTGCTATACAGTGACTGAATGACGCTGCCATACAGTGACTGGATGACGCTGCCATACAGTGACTGGATGACACCGCCATACAGTGACTGGATGATGCCACCATAGAGTGACTGGATAACGCCTAAATACAGTGACTTGATAACTCCTAAAAAAAGTGACTAGATAACACCACCATATTAGATAACAACGCCATACAGTGACCGGATGACGCCACCATACAGTGACTGGATAACTCCGCCATACAGTAACTGGATAACGCCGCTATACAGTGACTGGACAACGCTGCCATACACTGGATAACACCTCCATACAGTTACTGTATAATGTGATATAGGGTATAAGGGTCACAGTATAAAGTATTAGAGGGCACAGTACAGGGTACGGTAAGGGGGCACAATGGAGAGTATAAGAGGGCATAGTACAGGGTAGGAGGCACATTATAGTATATATAAGGGGGCATAGTAGAGGTTAGGAGGTACGGTACAGGTGTATCGCCTTGTACTGTTCCACCAACAGTGTATGTTTAGGGTGCACAGTCCAGTGTACAGTGGTGCACATTCAAGGGTAAGGGGCACAGTCCAGGGTAAGGGCACAGTCCAGAGTATCAGACTCACTAAAGCTGGCATGGAGTCTGAAGAAGGAGAGTCCTGGCTCTGGCATGCAGGCAGGCAGCAGCGGTTCTCAGAGGTGGGTGGTGGGCGGCAATTCAAAGCTGCAGCTTGGCGGGCATACAAACATGCGGCTGGCCAGACAGCCATACAATATGGCTGAGTGGAAGGGCAGGCAGCCATTCAACCATGCAGGGTGGCTGAGCAAGAAGGCAGGCAGCTTCGGGGCTTTGGGGCCCAAGCTGAGGAGGGGCCCGGGAGTAGCAGCAAGGGGGGGGAGGGGGTATCAGGGCCCTATTAAATTCTTTAATTTTAATTTTTTTATTTGGCTATTCCAGGGCAGTCACTTCGGTGCGCAATCCTGTCCTGGGCGCGGGACCCCTGACCTTACAAGGCTGGTCAAATGGGATCACGCGCCGCCCGACGGGATTGTGCACCGAAGTGACTGAACTGAACTCATGCCCACGCAGCCCACAAGTACCGGATCAGCAGAACAAGTACAAGGGGAGTGGGGGGTATAATCTGTGGGGTATCCCAGGGTCCAATTAATAAAGATGGCCACCCCCCACGCCACTGGGAATCACTCATCTCCAGCTGCCACCGCCGACAGAGCACCGGATCGGGATTGAGCCAGTAAAGCGGCTCTCTGATCCGACTGTAAAATTAATCGGCTCTGGCGAACCTGAGGGGACCGGCTGAATTCCATGCCTGCCTGTCCCCCTTGCGGCAGCCAGTCAGCATCAATGAGCAGTACGGTGTCTTTCACATCGTCATCATCCCTTTCTACCTCTCCCTCTCAGCCTCATCCTCCTCCTCTCCATCGTCAGTTATTGATAATGGAATGTGTGTCCAGGAAACAATTGTACACGTCCAGTGATCCGCTGGTGCTCAAGCTTAATTCTCACCTGTCCAAGTTGCCGGAGATGCAGTCACTGAAGTAATGTTTAGTCAAGTCTGCTGCCTTTATGGAGCTGAGGGCGTGCACTCAACCTCACTAGAAGATACCTAGCCACCATTATTTTTCCAAAAAATCATCCCTGCCTTGTACTCTCAAGGAACACTCTCCTTCAGTTGCAGCAACACAGTGGCGTAGGGATCGCTATAACAGCCATAGTAATGGCTATGGGGCCCTACGCCACTGGGAGCCCGGGCCGCTGGCTGAGGAGAGCACTCTTGCTGGAGGTGTCGGCGCCGCTCCTCCCCGCCCAATGCCGCCTCCTAGATAATTTATTCACGCCACTTGCCTCAGTAATTGAAGAGAAGTGCCGTAATCTCACACAGGCGCACTGGCAGAGGCATCGAAGTGCGCATGCGCTGCCTTCCTGGCCTCTGCCAGTGCGCCTGTGTAAGATTACGGCGCTTCTCTTCAATTACTGAGGCAAGTGGAGTGAATAAATTAGTGGGGAGGAGATCTGTGGATGACACTGAAGGGGGGATCTGTGGATGAGACTGAGAGGGGGATCGGTGGATGACACTTAAGGGGGATCTGTGGATGACACTTAAGAAGGCATCTGTGGATGACACTTAAGGGGGGATCTGTGGATGACACTTAAGGGGGGATCTGTGGATGACACTTAAGGAGGGGATCTGTGGATGGCACTTAAGGGTGGATCTGTGGATGACACTTAATGGGGGATCTGTGGAAAGGAGGGATTTGTGGATGGCACTTAAGGGGGGATCTGTGGATGGCATGTAAGGGGGGATCTGTAGATGACACTTAAGGGGGGATCTGTGGATGACACTTAAGGGGGGGATCTGTGGATTACACTTAGGGGGGGATCTGTGTATGACACTTAAGGGGGATCTGTGGATGACAATGAGGGTGAATCTGTGGATGGTACGTAAGGGGGGATCTGTGGATGACACTTAGGGAGGAATCTGTGGATGACACTTAAGGGGGGAATCTGTGGATGACACTTAAGGGGGGAATCTGTGGACAACACTTAAGGGGGGATCTGTGGAAAGGGGGATATGTGGATGACACTTAATGAGGGATCTGTGGATGACACTTAATGGGGGATCTGTGGAATGGGGGGATCTGTTGATTACATTTAAGGGGGATCTGTGGATGGCACTTAAGAGAGGATCTGTGGATGACACTTAAGAGGGGATCGGTGAATGGCACTTAAGGAGAATCTGTGGATGGCACTTAAGTGGGATCTGTGGATGACACTGAGGGGGGATCTGTGGATGACACTTAAGGGGGATCTGTGGATGACACTTAAGGGGGCATCTGTGTATGACACTTAGAGGTGATCTGTGGATGACACTTAGGGGGATCTGTGGATGACACTTAGGGGGATCTGTGGATGACACTTAAGGGGGGATCTGTGGATGACACTTAAGGGGGGGGATCTGTGGATTACACTTAGGGGGGATCTGTGGATGAAACTTAGGGGATCTAGGGAGGGGTGTGGGGATGTTGGGGGTGATAGGTCCTGGAGGGGTGTTTGGGTGGGAGCCCTGGAAGGGGTGGGAGGTCTGATAGGTATTTGGGGGTGGTAAATCTGGGGGGGATCACATAAACATTTTTTGCGACAGAACTACCTGCCGCTACACTGCTTAATCTGCAACATTTCAACTTGCTGGGATTCAACTTTGTATGTGCTTGATCATCTATACAAGCAGCAGAAAACGGTGAACTACTTTGTCATGCACCCACCTCAGTAGCAGGGAGCATGTGTTGTTTCAAGGTCAGGCAGTGGCAGCTCATCTGAGACACTTGTCAGATGCTGAAGCCCTTGAAGAGGCCCCAAAGTTTATAAGCCGGACCAATTACGGCATGAACTATGTCATCCTCCTCATATTTATCTTAGAACAGAAGCTGTCACTCAAGCATAGGGGAACGGTGGAAGAAGAACAGCTAACACATCTTGTAGCTGTTGGGGACCCAGAAGGAGACACTGGCATGTAAAAGGATGAGAATCTGCTGTCACTCCAAGAGGTGGAGGAGAAGTAAGATGTGGAGGAGCAAGTGGACGATGATGATGATGGCACTGACCAGGACACCCAAATGTCATGGGGTGGGGGGGGGGGTAGCCAGAAAGAACTGTCTCCTCAGGCATGCTGGCCAGAATGGCTTACGCAGTGACAGGCTGTTAAAGGAAAGTATTAATTGTCAATATTGATGCTGAATATTAATAATTTATATTAATGAGAGGCAGTTACTTTTCTGACTTCACGTCCTAATGACTCTCTGTTTCCTTATTATTCATACATGCATGCGTATATTGGACTACAGCTGCGACTATGACTCTGTACACTGTGATATAACAAAATAATGTTTTATTATACACTACAATCTACAGTGTGTGTATATATATATATATATATAAATATATATAAATATATATATATATATATATATATATATATACTGTATATTCACTTTCCATTTCTTCTCAGTTTGTTTTCTGTTGTTGCGCAGCCTCCTCTGCCACAAAAAAAGACACCACTATTAATAAATGGCACAAGGTCAAGGAGGTCTCCATGCCTCCTCCCCCTTTATGTGCCAGAAGTTCCTCTCCATGCCCCCCTTTATGTGCCAGAAGTGCCTCTCCCCCTTTATGTGCCAGAAGTGCCTCTCCCCCTTTATGTGCCAGAAGTGCCTCTCCATGCCTCCCCCCCTTTATGTGCCAGAAGAGCCTCTCCATGCCTCCCCCCCACTTTATGTGCCAGAAGTGCCTCTCCATGCCTCCCCCCCTTTATGTGCCAGAAATGCCCCCACTTATGTGCCAGAAGTGCCTCTCCATGCTTCCCCCCCTTTATGTGCCAGAAGTGCCTCTCCATGCCTCCCCCCATTTCTATGTGTCAGAAGTGCCTCTGAAATTATCCATGCCCCCCCTTTCTATGTGTCAGAAGTGCCTCTGAAACTCTCCATGCCCCCCCTCTTTATGTGCCAGAAGTGCCACTGAGCCTCTCCATGCCCCCCCCTTTTATGTGTCAGAAGTGCTGCTGAGCCTCTCCATGCCCCCCCCTTTCTGTGCCAGAAGTGCTTCTAAGCCTCTCCATGCCCCCCCCCCTTTCATGTGCCTGTAACAAGTATAAAAATCACTTTTACTTACCTCCAGCGATGTGATGCAGGCCTCTTCTGTGTCCCGCGCTGTACGGCTCATCGTGCCACCTTAATCAGCCTCTGATAGGCTGACAGAACTAGGCCCGCAGTCTTTCAGAGGAACAGGGAAGGGAGATGCCTCCCTCCCCTGTCGCAGCACAGCCATCTGTATCACTGTCCTGAAAACGGCAATACAAATGGCAATGGAGATAAATGCTTCCACAGTGGAAGTGCTCATCTTCCTGTGCTCTGCCACCACTATGTCTGGTGCCCCCTTCTGACAGAACCCTCAGCAGCCACCCGGCCCACCCGGTCCAAGAAATGGCCCTGGTCCTAATGTCTGTCTATCTGTCTTTTCTTTCTGCGCAACCAAATGACTGGACCGATCTTCACAATTTTTGGCACACAGGTACATCAGGTTTCCGGGAAGGTTTTAGACCAGGTCTCAGCAATCTAGGACGTACGGTTCCAGATACATTCCCAAAAAATGACCTGCATTAGCCAATACAAGCCTGCATGTCTTTCTCTTCATATCCCAACTTCCATACACACGGTCACATGTCCCTTATCAGCCAAAAGAAGCTCGCAGGCCCTTAGTCTCCACATACACACAGTTTTACTCCAGGTTTCCATAACAACCCAGACCGTTTTCTTCACTGCTGTAGGTCAGATTTAGGCTAGGGCTACACGACGACATGCACATAGGGCACAACTACACTACTACATGTGTCGCACGACATTTGACATGCTGCGACTCTGACGCGACAGTCGCAGAAAAATCCATCTTGGATGGATTTTTTGTGACTGTCGTGTCGCAGCATGTCACATATCGCAGTGCCTATCATACAAATTGTTCAGACGAAATGTCACGCGTGTAGCTCTAGCATTAGAGGAGGTCACTGTTAAAGGGGAGGGCATTGTGGAGGTCACTGTTAAGGGGGCGAGCCCCTGAGGAGGTCACTGTCAAGGGAGTGGGGTGTTGTGAAGGTCAAAGTTAAGGGGATGGTCTGCTGTGGAGGTCCCATTTTAAAGTGGCGGGGCACTTGGGTTTAGAACACTGTGCCTTGCAGTAACACGCATAGGGAGTGTGCTGGGGTAGTAAAATAATACTGTCAGTCTGTATGACATGCAGATGACAGGCATCGCTATTAGAATCACACTGCACTATTAACTCAACCTTACAGGTCGATGTTAGTGTAAAGAAGAAGCACATTCCTTTTACACCCTGGTCAACTGATTCCACATAGATGTCTACAGAACCTGTTCTATTAAATGCTTATACAAGTCAGTAATCAGTAGTGATGAGCAAGCACCAAAGTATTCGGGTGTTTGGATATTCAGGCCAAACATATTGCTATGTTCTTGTGCTCGGCCGAACACCCGAGTATAATGGAAGTCAATGGGAGACAACCAGGCACCCCATGCTCTGAAGAGGGGAGGGTGCCTGGTCCATTGGAAAAGGTCAGAAAGTATCAGAAACACCACCAAAATGGACCGTGAACAGCATGCGGACAATGTCTGGATGCATCTTGGACTAGTCAAGTCGCTGCTGCAAACCATGCTGTCCCAGTTGTACACAACTTTTACTTACTGACAAATTCACACCCAAAACCCCCCAAGAAAATCAATTTTACAGGAAAAACTTTTAGGAAACATTATTTCCTGTATATTCAATTGTATGTAAAGTGCAAGTGCTGCCAAAAATTTAGTTTTTTCCAGAATTGGGGCATGATTAAAATGGACAGCCAGAGGTATCTGAATTTCCCTGCTATTTGACTGACTGGCGCCAGAAGAACAACACTGAAAGCATTTGCCAACAGTGTTTTCATTAATCTAAGATTAAATTTGTGGCCTGGTTTGAAAACCATCCGACACACGATCCGGCGGTGTTATTCCCATTATGCGGCAAGCATTTTCCTTTGGGAAAGTGCCTGCTGCTGAGCTGACCATCTAAAACATTAGGTTGAGAGTCTGCTGCTGAGCTGACTCTCTAAAATATTACGGGCAAGTGCCTGCTGCTGATCTGACCATCTAAAACATTATGGGCAAGGGCCTGCTGCTGAGCTGACCATCGAAAAAATTAGGGGTGAGGGTCTGCTGTTGAGCTGACTCTCTAAAACATTAGAAGCTAGTGCCTGCTGCTGAGCTGACCATTGAAAAAATTATGGGCGAGGGCCTGCTGCAGAGCTGACCATCTAAAACATTAAGGGTGACAGTCTACTGCTGAGCTTACTCTCTAAAACATTAGGGGCGAGTGCCTGCTGCTGAGCTGACCATCAAAAAAATTATGGTTGAGGGTCTGCTGTTTAGCTGACTCTCTAAAACATTAGTGGCGAGTGCCTACTGCTGATCTGACCATCGAAAATTACAGTTGAGGGTCTGCTGTTCAGCTGACTCTCTAAAACATTAGTGGCGACTGCCTGTTGCTGATCTGACCACTAGTGATGAGCGGCAGGTGCCATATTCGATTTCGACGAAATTCGCGAATATTCGAATGAATATTCGTTTCATATTCGTCGAAATCGAATATTCGGCATTTTTTCTAGTTATCGCGATTAGCATGCGATTTAAATAATCGCATATTGCGATTTTAACTTAAGGCTACTTTCCTATTGGTTTCATATCTAGAATTAGCGAGGATGACGAATATGACGAATGTATTCGTCTATTCCTCAAAACGAAGATAACGAAGTATTCTACATCTTCGTTTTAGCTACCTATTCGTCAACCTCGCTAATTCTAGCAATCAAATAGGAAGGTTGACTTACCAGACAACTGTGTTAAATTAGCTATGCGATTTTTTTTTTTTAATACAATAATTATATTACTTGATAAAATTATTATAAGTATTCTATTTATTAAAAAAATAATAAAAAAATCGCATAGCGAAGTTAACTACAACTGTCTGTAAGTCAACCTTCCTATTTGATTGCTAGAATTAGCGAAGTTGACGAATAGGTTGCTAAAGCGAAGATGTAGAATACTCCGTTATCTTCGTTTTGAGAATATGACGAATACATTCGTCATATCGTCATCCTACTAATCTACCAAGCCAACCATAACTTCTGTGCTCATGGAGCGTCCCCATCACCATGGGAGCGTCTCCATATACTAAAATGTACTGTCGGATTTGAGGAATTACGTTGAAATCGCAATGCGATTAATTCAAGTTATATTAATCGCATTGCGATTTCAACTTGGAGCTGGGTTTATAATGGGTCAGCTTGCTAGAATTAACGAAGTTAACGAATATGGAATATAGCAGCAGTGCTAAGTTGAAATCGCAATGCGATTAATTTAACTTAAAGTATTACGCATTGCGATTCCATCTTAGAGCGGAGTTCTAATGGTTGTATTGCTAGAATATAATTGAAGATTGAGAATATAGCGCTATGTTCTCAATCTTCGTTATATTCTAGCAATACAACCATTAGGAACCAACTCTAAGTTCAATTCGCAATGCGATTAATATAACCTGTATTACTCGCATTGCGATTACAACTTTACGAAGACTGAATTCCCAATCTTCGTTATATTTTAGCAATACAACCATTAGGAACCCAGTTCTAAGTTGAATTCGCAATGCGATTAATATAACCTGTATTACTCGCATTGCGATTACAACTTTACGAAGACTGAATTCCCAATCTTCGTTATATTTTAGCAATACAACCATTAGGAACCCAGTTCTAAGTTGAATTCGCAATGCGAACATATACTCGCATTGCGAATTAAACAGAGCTGGGTTCCTAAATTTTGTTAGTTCTAGATAGCCATAGCCAAACAATAGTGAAGTAAGGGCTCTTTCACACTGGCGTTTTATCTTTCTGTCCTAGAGTTCCGTCCTCGGGGCTCTAGGACGGAAAAGATACTGATCAGGATAATCCCAATGCATCCTGAATGGAGAGAAATCCGTTCAGGATGCGTCTGGATATCTTCCGTTCAGTACTGAGACTTTTTGCCGTAGCAAAATCTGGAGCATGATGCAGATTTTCTCCGGACCCAAATCCTGAAGGCATGCCGGAAAGAAGGATCCGGAATTAATGGCCATTGAAAAGCATTTATCCAGATCCGGCTTTAAGCTAAACGTCATTTAGGCACATCGCCGGATCCGACGTTTAGCTTTTGTGAATGGTCACCATAGCAGCCAGGGCGCTAAAGTCCCGGCTGCCATGGTAAAGCGTAGTGGGGAGGCAGGGGAGAAGTATACTTACCATCTGTGCGGCTCCCGAGTCCGGGGCCCTCCACAATGAATGATGTCAGAGCGCCCCATGAGCATGGATCACATGATCCATGCGCGTATGGCTCTCTGGCGTCATTGTGGAGCACCCGGGAGCCGCACTGGACTGTAAGTATCTGCTCCCCGGCTCCCCACTACTACTATGGCAGCCGGGACTTTAGTAGAGTCCTAGCTGCCATGATTACCTAAAAGCATATTGAAGATTGATCAGTATTCCAATGCTTTCTGTTGTCTTGCGTTGTGACGGATCCGGCGGGCATTTCTTGCGACGGAAGTGCACGCCGGATCCTCACAAGGCAAGTGTGAAAGAGGCCTAAGTTGCATATACCCCAATGCAAGAATATTACTTTGCATACTTTATTTTTAAGTACATGTCTCTCTTAAAGGGGTGGTCACTCTTAAAGGGCAATGCCGGGTCATCATCAGCTAGGAGATGGCCAAAAAGCACCGTAAAGGGATGCAGAAAATGGAGGAGCTACTTTCCCAACTCACAATGTTCCCATAGAGGCCTTTTTATTTTGTTAATAAATAGTTTTTCTGAGTTATAGCAGCGTGATTTCAGTTTTTATAATGTTATGTTATGGTGTAATTCTTACTGATAACTTTATTTATTCTAAGGCCCCACCATTAACAAAGACTGCTGCTATTATCCTCACCACTATGAGTTCTGTGTAGGCCTTATACTACCAAATTTCCATGTACCTGCGGCTGCTGTATGTCATCATACTGATGAGTTTTGGATGGAAAAAAATTGCCTTAATGTAACCAGAGTTGTTAAAATAAAACAGAAAACCAAAAATGATTTAAAACCAAACCAAACTTTATAAATAAAATAAAAAAAATTGTTTAAAGAAACATAAAATAAAAATTAAATAAAACTAAGGCAGGGCTTTCAGGACATCATGCTGGTTGATCAGCTCCGTTATGGCCTTCTGATGCCACTCCTCCATGGCCTTCATTTCTTGGCTGATCTTCAGCTGCAAAGCCCTCATCCGCCTGGAGTGCTCCCGCTGCAGCAATATTATTTTTTTCATGTCTTTTATTACTGTACAAAAAAATAATATATTAAAAATCAGATTAAATAACTTTTATTGATTAGTGTATAAAGGAGCTGGCCATTAAAATCACAATCAGTTATATAGTTCTTTACTTAGGAATATTTCAATAGAGTATTTTATTTAAAATATTTGTGGGATCAGTTGACTGTTTGATTGGTACTATTTTGGGGTGCATACGTCTTTTTGATCGCTTGGGTTTGGAATTTATGTCATGGAGCGTTACAAAATATGTATACTGTATAAAATATGTCTGTTTTGACAGTTTTAAAAAGAAAATATTTGTATGGGATTTGCCAAAGGGGTAAGAACACGCTATATTGTTATAGAGCTGCTTTTTACGGATGCGGCTATACCAATTATGTGCACTATATTATTTATGTAATTTTTAGATTACATAAATGAATATATATGAGAAGACGATTTCTAATTTATTCTTCTTTAAAAAAAAATTTTTAGTCTTTTTGTCTTTCAATTTTTAAATTTTGTTTTATGTATCTATTTTCTTTTTATCAAAAACCATCTGCATAGTCTATTGTAATACACTGTATAGTCAGTGCCACACTTACACTAAGGCTGATCAGACCTCAGGGTCTGATCGGCCTTAAATAAATAGCAACTAGGACGCCATTTGTAAGGCGTCCGGGTGCCATGGAAACCATCTTGCCGTTGCGGAAGCAGCAGCGGCAAGATGGAGAAGAAAGAGGAGCTTTCTTCCTCTCAACCACATAGATGTCGCTGGCCTGAAACAGGCTTTTTTTAAAGTGCTGCGCTACGATTGGTTAGTCTGCAGAGACAAAACAATCAGAGTGCTTACTAGCAAGGAACACTCTGATTGGTCCCTTGCCGGCTTACCACTTGTGTCTGCTCCTGGGGAGCTGTGACTCCGGGGCTGTGACACTTTATAGTGTCACAGCCCCAGGAGCTGAATTTAGGCGTGGCCGTACATCAAAATGCAGCAAGTCACTTGTTATTTGGTCGTACAGTTATGTCAGAAAGCATGAAGGGGTTAAAGGATAAAGATTTAACATGTTTGTTATGGTTTTCTGGAAGAAACTGACACCAGTGACTGAGTTAAAACACCCACAACACATATTATTTACCCTCCTGGCGGGGGTGGTCACCAGCTCCTCCTCCTCCTCATTCTCCTCATGAGAACCGGGATGGTCTGAGGGTCCGGCATCCTCATGCTGTGGGGTAGGGGCAGAGGGTCCTGCCTGCTCCTGCTCCTCCTCCTCCGACACCTCCTCCTCCACCACCACTGCCTTTTTGAAGGCCTGCGGCGGACTGAGGGACGGGATCACCTATAATGGCAAAATTTTCTTAAGTTATTAAAACCTCGTAAAGCATAACTGTACCTATACATTACAGAGTGTTGCTGAAAGATACAAGAGTCATGTAAGCATTGTACCTGGGCAGATTTTGTTCCGTATCTCAGTGATCCGCTCCTGGTGTCTCCTCTTCAGGTCGGACCACTTTTTATAATGGCCATCCGCTTGTGTGTGACATTGTGGTCACGGTATAGCTCATAACCGATCCTCCTAAGGATCCGCTGCTTGTCCACGCGGGACCTGGTGGTGTCGTACTTCATCTCAAGCATTCGCTGCAGGATAAAAATGCAACCATATAATCCCAAATTTGTCAAATAAAAGTATTAGAAATGAATGTCATCATCTCAACACAACAAAAAATGTTTCAGTGTTTGAAAGTAAAACATTAGATTTAACGTTACAGTTATACAATCGAATTATATTTAAATTGTATGTGTGTGTAGTATGAGCAATCGGATATTGGCCATCTGAGGAGAGATGTACCCGTCTAGTGAGGTAACGGTACAGTATGGGGTGTACAGCTGGTCCGCCTCCACATGGTGCACCCTGGGTAACGCTAAATGAACCAGCAAATAATGGCGGTCAAACATTACTTCTCCTAACCAACCAGACGCATATTAGAATCCAAAGACTATGTGTGTGTGTGGAGGGATATACACTGTGGGGTATACGGTGTGGAGTATACGATGTGGGGTATGCACTGTGAGGCAGGAAAATGGATGTGCATTGTGCATATGAGAGATGTTTCTCAGCTGTCCAATGTGTCCATACATACATGCTACCAGACATAGTGGTGTGATGTCTTAACAGTACTTAGTGCACCTATCATTAACCCCTTCACGCCCAATGACATAGCTGTACGTCATCTGGCGGTTGTGGCACTCTTTGGAGGTGCGCTACTGGAGGTCGGGTTCCCACCCCTTAGTATCAAGAAGGAAATAAACTCCAGTTTATGCGTTGAAGATAAGTTTCTTTTAATCAGAAGTGCGGTAAATCATATACATGCGTGTGACGTTTCGGCCACAATCGGCCTTCATCAGACTGATACCGCTCTGAGGACTGTTTGGAAAATGGGCGTGTTGGTAGCAAAAGTAGACCACTGTCTATGTAGATATGCGGGCGCTTAGGCCTTCCCTGCTATCGGGTCCCCATTACAGCAGCACGGTGACCCGATAGCCACCGCTCCCGCCGCCCAATTACACGCAAAAGCCGCAAACCGCAGGTCTGAATTGACCCCCGGCACATTGTCCCAAGGTGCCTGCTGATTGATTTCAGCAGGCACCCAGTTCTGATCACTGCCCGCCGCGTAGCGGTGATCGGAACTATACATGATGTACCGTTGTGTCATGTGTCCTTAAGGGGTTACAAACCCGTAAAAATGGCGTGGCATTGCTTTTATTTTGCAATTTTGGACATTTTGCATTTTGTTTGGCTTCCCAATACATCTTATGCAATATTAAATGGCGGAGTTAGAAAGTACAACTTGTCCCATAAAAAACAAGCCCTCATATGGCTATGTGAACAGGCAAATAAAAAAGTGATGGCTCTTTGAAGGCAGTGAGCGAAATAAGAGGCTAACAAAAAAAAACTCTGGCTTTGACAGGGTTAATATGCCCTGAAGCAAGAAAAAATGAGAATTTGTATAAATACATTGGAATAACAAGCCTGTGATATGTAATACAGTGCTGTAATGTGGAATTACTTACAGTAATCAGGAGATCTTCCTCGACTTCTTTAAAATTGCTTGAGACCATTTTCATGCGCGTCACACACGAGTAATGCACTGCGATTCAACCTTCCTCCTGTCAACAAACTCGCAAGACAAAGCCACGCCCGTATAGGCTCACACGAATATTTCAATGCGATTCTCGCGATAGAAACACCATGTGCATATTGCGAGATGCAACTTAGCCAACTTCCTATTGGTTGTCTTGATGGAATGAAGGATTATTGACAATATACCCCGCTGTAAGTTAGATGCGCAATGCGAGTAAACTTACTCAAATTACTCGCATTGCGCATCCAACTTAGTTCTGTGTATAGGCAACGTCCTAACAATGGTTGGCTTGCTAGAATAAGCGAATATGACGAATACGAATATAGCGCGATATTCTCTATATTCGTTAAGTCTAACAAACAACCAATAGGAATGTTGCCTATACACAGAAATAAGTTGGATGCGCAATGCGAGTAATTTAAGTAAGTTTACTCGCATTCGCATCAACTAGACAACTTTCCGATTGGCAATAGTAGTTGCCGCCGCCTATGCCTAAAGCCTATTCCACGCTCTAAGTTGGATGCGCAATGCGAGTAATTTAAGTAAGTTTACTCGCATTGCGCATCCAACTAGACAACTTTCCGATTGGCAATAGTAGTTGCCGCCGCCTATGCCTAAAGCCTATTCCACGCTCTAAGTTGGATGCGCAATGCGAGTAATTTAAGTAAGTTTACTCGCATTGCGCATCCAACTAGACAACTTTCCGATTGGCAATAGTAATGCCTAAAGCCTATTCCACGCTCTAAGTTGGATGCGCAATGCGAGTAAACTTACGTAAATTACTCGCATTGCGCATCCAACTTAGTTGCCTTGCTTGCTAGATTTAACGAATATAACGAATACGAATATGGCGCTATATTCTGTATATTCGTTAATTCTACTAACCCAAGTACCCTCGCCCCTACCATTAGGATTTTGACTATACACACAAAGTTGGACCGCGCAATGCAGTGATTTTAGTAAGTTTACTCGCATTGCGCATCCAACTTTTACCATGGTCTAGATAACCGTGATTCTCAAATCCGACAGTACATTCTAGCATGGAGCGTTCCCATGGTGATGGGGACGCTCCATGCGCAGAAGAAGATTGGCACTCGGCAGACGGGCACTGACTGGAGGCGGGAGGGAGCATGGAGTCCTCGGACATGTAAGAATAAATGCTTTTGGGAAGTGGGAGGGAACAACTTTAAAAAAAAAAAAAAAAAAAAAAGCGAATATTCGAATTTGCGAATATATAGCATTATATTCGAAATATTCGCGAATTAGCGAAGTGCCGATATTCGCGATTTAAATTCGCTATTCGAATATTCGCGCTCAACACTACTGACCACGGAAAAAAATCTGGATGAGTGCTTGCTGCTGAGCTGACCATCGAAAAAAATATGGTTCAAGGTCTGCTGCTGAGCTGGCTCTCTAAAACATTAGGGGTAAGTGCCTTCTGCTGATCTGACCATGGAAATAATTATGAGCGAGTGCCTGCTGCTGAGCTGACCATCTAAAACATCATGGGCAAGGGCCTGCTGCTGAGCTGACCATCTAAAAAATTATGGGTGAGGGCCTGCTGGTTAGCTGACTCTCTAAAACATTAGGGGCGAGGGCCTGCTGCTGAGCCGACCATCAAAAAAATTATGGTTGAGGGTCTGCTGTTTAGCTGACTCTCTAAAACATTAGAGGCGAGTGCCTACTGCTGATCTGACCATCGAAAATTACAGTTGAGGGTCTGCTGTTCAGCTGACTCTCTAAAACATTAGTGGCGACTGCCTGTTGCTGATCTGACCATGGAAAAAAATCTGGATGAGTGCTTGCTGCTGAGCTGACCATCGAAAAAAATATGGTTCAAGGTCTGCTGCTGAGCTGGCTCTCTAAAACATTAGGGGTAAATGCCTTCTGCTGATCTGACCATGGAAATAATTATGAGCGAGTGCCTGCTGCTGAGCTGACCATCTAAAACATTATGGGCAAGGGCCTGCTGCTGAGCTGACCATCTAAAAAATTATGGGCGAGGGCCTGCTGGTTAGCTGACTCTCTAAAACATTAGGGGCGAGGGCCTGCTGCTGAGCCGACCAATGAAAAAATTATGGTTGAGGGTCTGCTGCTGAGCTAACTCTTTAAAACATTAGGGGCAAGTGGCTGCTGCTGATCTGACCATAAAAAAAAATTATGGGCGAGGGCCTGCTGCTGAACTGACCATCGAAAAAAATTATAGTTTAGGGCCTGCTGCTGAGCTGACCCTCTAAAACATTAGGAGCGAGAGCAGCCTAATAAGCATGTTGATATGATGGAGGAGGAGGATGAGAAAAGGAAGACATATACCCTTTTTTGTGGTGGAAGGGGTGCATGGGAATACAGTGTATTCAATACACCATAAAAGCAACATTTAACCCTTTGAGGACCAAGGGACGTATTTGTCCCATGTTTTTAATTGTCTGTATCATCTGATTAAGAACTTAAAATACCTTTTTTTTTTGTTTGAGTCAAAATATTAGTTCTTATCAACAAGAAATGGATTTGATCCCGTGCCAGCCCCCTGCACTGATCACATGACGGTGACGTAATCCCAGGTCCTTTGGCTTTTTCAAAGTTCGGGTTCGTGGAAGCCGCCCTTTATGGATTCCATATGCCGGGATAGTCTGCGGTAGTGGAATCCATAACAGGATGCGGCGATTACCACAACCCGAACGCCGAACTATTTTTTAAAGTTCGCTCATCTCTAGTCATAACCCAGTTTATTCGCTATTGTTTATCTGTTCTTAGCAAGGCCACAAACACAATGACATGGCGTGAACGCTTGTTTACAACATGTGAAGTGGATATACAACATATGTTGTTTGCCGACCACAGTGATGAATAGGACCTCACTCTTGACGATGAAGATCAGAGTTTCTTGTTTGAAGCTGTTGACAGTGTTACCCAGGAAGTGATCATAGAGCATCCTGATCCTTCATCATCAACTGAACCCTGCTGTAGCACAAACCTAGCTTGTATAGCTCTACCTGTCAAACCTTTGATGTTCTATGGCTTACCGAAACGTAAATGTACACTCCAGACTTCAGCATCGAACTGCGAAAAAGGAGCAACTGCCTCTGCCGAAAAAGTCGCAATCTAGTTCAAAAACTCAGTCAGTGATCACTGGCTTTGACTTTAGGTGGAAAAGGGGAGCAACTAAAGTCATAACAAACACTACTGAATATGACTATAGACAAGTGAACTTGAAATTAGATGACTCTGCAGATATTGATGCTGTTGAAGTCTTTGAACAAGAATCTGATTTCAGCACTTTAGTCTCTTTCGTTGTGGAGCAAAGTGAGCTTTATATGAAACAGAAGGGCATTCCATTCCAGACAAATGCAGATGAGCTTCGAGCCTTCTTTGGAATATGTCTTGTTATGGGGTATCACGTTCTGCCATCGATCAGAGACTATTGGTCTACTCAGCCAGATCTTCAGGTACCATTTATAGCAAATACAATGAGTCGCGCTCGATTTGAAGCAATTCGCTCTGCTTTGCACTTTGCAAATGATGAGGACATGTTACCTAGAACTCATATCCAGTGTGATAGTTCGTCCATTGGTCTAACACTTCAATCGATGCTTCCAGGCTGCGAGAAATCCAAGCAAGCAACAGTCCATTGATGAGCACATGATAAAATATAAAGGTCAAAACATCATGAAGCAGTATATCAGAAACAAGCCTGTGAAATGGGGATTCAAGCTATGGTGCAGATGTGATGCTATCTCAGGCTACCTTTATCAGTTTGACATCTATACTGGACGAAAAACAGACACAGAACATGGTCTTGGAGAGAGTGTCATTGTTATGCTGACAAAACAGCTAGAACAGCTAAGCTGTCAGGTTTTCATCGACAATTTTTTAAAATTCTCCACTGCTGCAATACAAGATGTTGCAGAAGAAGATCTACCTTTGTGGCACAGTTCGTGTGGACAGAAAAAATATGCCCGAAAACTTGAAATCTGACAAAGAAATGAAACGAGGAGATGTGGATACTATAAGTGCAAATGACGTCACATGTGTAAACTGGATGGATCAGGGACACTGTTGTCAAATTTCCTTACATGCAAAAAGGATGATATGATGCATGTGCTGAGAAGGCAGGCAGGATTTGCAGAAAAGCTGCATATTCCATTTCCAACCATTGTTACTATATACAACAAGTACATGGGGGGGTGTGGACCTGATGGATCAGAAGAAAGTGTCCTATGAGACAGACCGAAAGTCAAAAATAACGTTTTATTTGATGATTTTCTTTGACCTCCTAGATATTGCTGAAAACAACAGTCACTGCATTTATATACAAGCAAATGAAGAGAGGCACCCAGATTACGAAGCGATTACACCACTGGAATATCGGCAGATGATAGCAAGGAGTCTGGTGGGTGGATACTCCAACAGACAAAGAAAAGCTCCGTCAGCGTCAGTCAGAAGTTCACGAAGTGTCCTTCCAGCACCAAAGACGAAACATTCCATGATTAGAAGCGATAGACGCAAACAATGTGTTCAATGTGCCAAACATGGGAATGAAAATCTCACGGAAAGCCTCTGCGAGACATGTAATGTGCACCTTTGTACACAAAGACACGCAACTGCTTTGCTGACTATCATAGCCTGAACTGTTAGGCTATCACATATTGAGATTTTGCATCTTTGCATTTTGAGACAGTGACAGTACCTTGATGCATACGGTTTTTGGTTTTGGCATACCATGACGCTGTTAGCATATGAACATAAATATATGTTATTGTTGAAATTGTTTCGAGCAAGTATCTGAATAAATGTCAAAATAGTTTATGAGTAGCAGAATTTGACTCAATTTATTATGACCTTTTTTAGAATTCATTGTAAAATAAATTTAAAGTTCCAGAAACAGACAATGCTTGCAACCTTGTCTCCCTTGAGGACCATATGGGACACATTTGTCCCATGGCCTAACTCCTCCCTCAAAAATGACACGTGTGGAAATTGTTTTATTTATTGTTCAAATACATTCTTAAATGGAAAAAAAAATAATTATTTTTATATTGATTATGGTAATCTTATGGTCTTAAAAGGGTTAAAGTGCCTTTATGTTAAGACGCTTTCCTCTGGTAGAGTAGAGAATTCAGGGGCAATCCAGGCCTTGTTCAGAAAATGCGGAGTCAACCGGTCAGCACTTTCAGTTGACAGGCTGATGCGCTTATCAGTTATTATGCCCCCAGCAGTACTAAATACCTGCTCTGACAAAACGCTGGAGGCAGGGCAGGCCAGCACCTCCAAGGTGTAGAGCGCCAGTTTGTGCCACATGTCCAGCTTGGACAACCAATAGTTGTAAGGCACAGGGGGATCATTGAGGACGCAGACACTGTCTGCTACGCACTCCTTCACCATCTTCCAAAACTTTTCCCTCCTTGTGACAGTAGGCCGCGCATCAGGGTGAGGGTGCTGGCAGGGTGTCATGAAACTGTTCCAGTTTTGGAGACTGTTGCCCTGCCTCTGCTGGAACAGCTGTGTGTTCCCCTCGTCTCCCCTCCTCGGTTGCCCACGGAACTACATACTCTGCCGCCAGTGTTGTCAGCTGGACATTTTTGGAGCAATTTTTCCTCGAGGACCTTTTGGTGTTGCAACATTTTGCTAGTCCTCTCCACCACAAGAATAAGAGATGAGAAGTTCTCTTTGTAGTGGGGGTCGAGAAGGGTAAAAAAACAGTAATTGGTGTTGGCAAAATGCGTATAATGCATGGGTCACGGGAAAGGCAGCATAACATAAAGTCAGCCATGAGTGCCAGAGTCCCAACAGACAAGACTTTGCTGTCCTCATCTGGCGGATAACTCTCAATCTCCGCATCCTCTTTCTCCTCTTCGGCCCATCTACGCTGAACGTATGGAATAAACCTGCTATGGGTACTACCCTCTGTAGGAGAGGCAACTGTACCCAGCTCCTCCTCTTCCTCCTCTTCCTCATCATCCAATTCACGCTGAGAAGACGAAATGAGTGTGGTGTGGCTATCACCCTGTGTACTGTCTTCCCCCATTTCCATCTCTTCCACATGCAAAGCATCCACCTTCATTGTGAGCAGTGAGCGTTTCAGTAGACACAGAAGTGGGATGGTTACACTTATAATAGCGGCATCGCCGCTCACCGTCTGTGTTGATTCCTCAAAGTTGTGTTAAACCTCACAGAGGTCAGATATTCATGCCCACTCGTCGCTTGTGAAGAGCGCAAGCTAACTGGATAGGTGAGCATTATTGTTGTAGCTGGTATTCCACTACTGCCCTCTGCTGCTCACAAAGCCTGGCCAACATGTAGAACGTGGAGTTCCAGCGCGTGCTCACGTCGCACAACAGTCGATGAGCTGGCAATTGCAAGCGCTGCTGCAGCGTTGCCAGACCTACGGCAGCTGTAGATGACTTTCGGAAATGGGCACACACGCGGCGCACCTTCACCAGTAGCTCAGGCAAATTGGGGTAGATTTTGAGAAGCCGCTGAACCACTAAGTTTAACACGTGGGATAGGCATGGTATGTGTGTGAGTTTGCCGAGTTCCAAAGCCTCCGCCAAGTTAAGGACATTATAAGACACTACCATGCCTGGTTATAGGTTGAGCTCATTCTGGTTCTTATATACCCTGCCATAGCTCTGCGGCAGTGTGCTGTTTGTCACCTAAGCAAATTAGTTTCAGCACGGCCTGTTGCCGCTTCCCCATTGCAGTGCTACACTGCTTCCAGCTACTGACTGATGACTGACTGGTGCTGCAAGATAAGAATTCAGAGGAGGAAGTGGAAGAGAAGGTAGAGGAGGAGAAGGGGGGGGGGGTTACAGCCACTAATGTAGGTGTTAGTGGAAATACTGATGGAAGTAGGGCCTTCAATCCTTGGCGCCAGTAGCACCTGTGCCATTCCTGTGTCCACAAGCCTAAATGGCAACACTTCCAGGTCCAGCAATTTGGAAAGTTGCACATTCAGTGCTATGGCTTGTAGGTGGGTGGATGGGTATTTGCGCTTCCGTTCTAAGGTCTGGGGTATGGACATCTGTACGCTGCGCTGGGACACAGAAGTCGATGTGTTAGCTGATGATGCTTGCTAAAGTTCAGGTGCAGGGCGGGAGCCATCCGGGCCTGCGTCTTGGACAGGGGATTGGCCAGCATGTAACACAGGGGAAGAGGAGGCAGTGGCGTTACCCGCAGACACTGATTGTGGACCCAGGAGTTTGGCCCACCTATTAGGGTGTTTTGATGCCATGTGGTGGATCATGCTGGTTGTGGTGAGGTTGCTAGTGTTCACGCTCCTGCTCATTTTGCTACTGCACAGGTTGAAAATGACAATTCTTTTATCTTCCGTAAAAACAAAGGTGCAATGGCACACTGCAGCTAGAGCTCCGTCCTGCCACTATGCTGGATGTTAGATGAGGCATTAGTTTATATTTTGGCCAAATTATGTAAGCCACCCACCACTTCACAGTTGCCTCTATGAGTGGTCCCTTACATTAATTCTTACCTTTTATGGGCCATATCAGCCACACAAAATCCAGGGAGTGCAGGTGCAGCATGCATGCCAGATACACTCTGCTTGTAATTCCGTCTGGTGCCATACAGCGTTCATCAGATCAAGGGATGCAAATACCAACATGCATGCTGAGCCCACTAGTACTTCTCCTGGAACCAAATGGTTTCTGGAAAGTTCTATAAAGCAGACTCAGTTTTATACTGACTTTAAAACCAGCCTACAGGGCGGATTCACTAGTCAGGTGTGCATGACTGCATGGAGGTCACCACGCCTCTCATATATGCTACAAATTTGGCCAAAAGGAATAAAATGGGGATTGCAGTCAGCACAACCCAATACACAGGTGCACGTTTCTATGGTGAAATACACATACAAACGTAAAAACAAAGGTGCAATGGCACACTGCAGCTAGAGCTCCGCCCTGCCACTATGCTGGATGTTAGATGAGGCATTAGTTTATATTTTGGCAAAATTATGTAAGCCACCCACCACTTCACGGTTGCCTCTATGAGTGGTCCCTCACATTAATTCTTACCTTTTATGGGCCATATCAGCCACACAAAATCCAGGGAGTGCAGGTGCAGCATGCATGCCAGATACACTCTGAGACGGGGTTACAAGCAGAGTGTATCTGGCATGCATGCTGCACCTGCACTCCCTGGATTTTGTGTGGCTGATATAGCCCATAAAAGGTAAGAATTAATGTTAGGGACCACTTATAGAGGCAACCGTGAAGTGGTGGGTGGCTTACATAATTTGGCCAAAATATTAACTAATGCCTCATCTAACATCCAGCATAGTGGCAGGACGGAGCTCTAGCTGCAGTGTGCCATTGCACCTTTGTTTTTACGTTTGTATGTGTATTTCACCATAGCAACGTGCACCTGCGTATTGGGTTGTGCTGACTGCAATCCCCATTTTATTCCTTTGTAGCATATATGGGAGGTGTGGTGACCTCCATGCAGTCATGCACACCTGACTAGTGAATCCGCCCTGTAGGCTGGTTTTAAAGTCAGTATAAAACTGAGTCTGCTTTATAGAACTTACCAGAAACCATTTGGTTCCAGGAGAAGTACTAGTGGGCTCAGCATGCATGTTGGTATTTGCATCCCTTGATCTGATGAACGCTGTATGGCACCAGACGGGGTTACAAGCAGAGTGTATCTGGCATGCATGCTGCACCTGCACTCCCTGGATTTTGTGTGGCTGATATGGCCCATAAAAGGTAAGAATTAATGTTAGGGACCACTCATAGAGGCAACCGTGAAGTGGTGGGTGGCTTACATAATTTGGCCAAAATATAAACTAATGCCTCATCTAACATCCATCATAGTGGCAGGACGGAGCTCTAGCTGCAGTGTGCCATTGCACCTTTGTTTTTACGTTTGTATGTGTATTTCACCATAGCAATGTGCACCTGCCTATTGGGTTGTGCTGACTGCAATCCCCATTTTATTATTTTATCTTCCGCACTTTCATCAAAGAAGCGCCAGACTGCTATACACCTAGCCCTTGGCAAGGGAGATTTCCACAAGGGGGTTCCCCGGGGAACCGTTGCAGGCTTGTTTGGTGTGGGCTGCCTTCTCCCTTTGGCCACTGCACTGCCTCTTCCAGCCTGTTGTGGTGCTGCGGATTCCTCTCCATCTGTACTGCTGTCCTCGCTCAGATTGCCACCTTCCCAGGTTGGGTCAGTGATTTCATTGTCCACCACCTCCTCTTCCACTTTCTCACTCTGGTCATCCTCCTGACTTGTTGACCTAACAACAACCTCACTTATTGACAACTGTGTCTCATCCTCATCATCAACCTCTTGAGACACTAATTGCGGTTGACTTATTGGCAACTGTGTCTCATCATCATCCTCCTCCTCATGAAACACTAATTGCCGTTCCCCACCACCATCTTCTTCTGACTGTGGATGTTCAAGAGATTCACAAGATCTCCTCATGTCCCTCTTCAAGTGGGCTTGGCGAGAGGCCCAAATTAAGGAATGGCGATGAAAAGTGCTCCGCGGAATATCCGAGTGTGGGATCACTTGTTTGCAAAGACTCTCCATAGTGGGAGGTGTGAGGAAGGTGGATCAGGGTGAGTATTCTATTGACCAGACTCTTGGCTACTGAGACTGGACTTTGTGGAAGACAGGAGGGTGCTTAACCGACTGGAAGCATTATCTTCTGCAATCCATCCGACCGCCTGCTCGCACTGGTCTGACTTCGAGAGTGGTGTTCTGCACTGCCTGGTAAACTGGGACATGAAACTAGGTATCGTGGATGGGTGTGGTTTTTGTGCTCTGCCAGCAGGTACAGTTTCACCCTTCCTGGGGCCATCAGCAGCACGGCCATTTCCCCGTCCCTTACTGCTCGCCTTAATCATATTAAATATTATATATGCTTGCAAGTAAGACACACTAACAGTAGCACAGTTTTTTTAAGTGTATGCACAAATAAATTACAGTCAATGTCACAGATATTTGGGATGCGGAAACGTTATACAGGAGATGTAGCATAGGTAATGTAACTGACCACAGCGGACACTGTCTATGGAAAAAGTACACTGGATGTCACAGATATTTTTAGTATGCGCACACGTTAAACAGGAGATGTAGCCCATTTCCTGCACATGCCTGTACACGGTGGCTCTGGATGTTTCTACTCCAGACTCAGTCCACTGCTTCCGCAGGTCCCCCAAGGTCTGGAATCGATCCTTCTCCACAATCTTCCTCAGGGTCCGGTCACCTCTTCTCGTTGTGCAGCATTTTCTGCCACACTTTTTCCTTCCCACAGACTTCCCACTGAGGTGCCTTGATACAGCACTCTGGGAACAGCCTATTCGTTCAGAAATTTCTTTCTGTGTCTTACCCTCTTGCTTGAGGGTGTCAATGATGGCCTTCTGGACAGCAGTCAGGTCGGCAGTCTTACCCATGATTGCGGTTTTGAGTAATGAACCAGGCTGGGAGTTTTTAAAAGCCTCAGGAATCTTTTGCAGGTGTTTAGAGTTAATTAGTTGATTCAGATGATTAGGTTAATAGCTCGTTTAGAGAACCTTTTCATGATATGCTAATTTTTTGAGATTGGCATTTTGGGTTTTCATGAGCTGTATGCCAAAATCATCAATATTAACCACTTGCCGCCACGCTAACGCCGATGGGCGTCAGCGCGGCGGCTCTCTCAGGTCTCACTGCTGCCTATCGGCGTCATCTCGTGAGACCCGAGATTTCACATGAACGCACAGAGGAGAAGTGAAGCTACAGCCTGCCAGCCGCGATCATTGGCTGGCAGGCTGTAATTTTTTAAATCGACCTATTAAAATCAGATATCAGACGCTATTTACAAAATAGCGTCTGATATAAGTCCTGCTTGGTCCTCTGGTGATCCCTTTTGCTGGATCCACCACCAGAGGACGCAAGCAGCTCAGTAAGTACACCAAATCACCACACATACATTACATACCCCCCTTTGTCAGTTATTAACCCCTTAGTAGCCCCTTAGTAGCCACTGATTACCCATATAAACCCCCTGATCACCCTCTGTCACCCCCTGTCATAGATCACCCCTATAAGGGTCCCTAATCACCGTCAGGTAGTTAGCTACTTGTTAGGTAGTTAGCACCCAGCCCACCGCACCGCACAGTCACTTATTAGTCGCTGATTAGCGTCATCACTGTCAGCTATCAGCACTAATACTAATATAGTATCTGTAAGTGATCAAGACTGATCGCAATCAGATCTATATCAGTAGGGTCACTTTAGGCTCTATAAAAAACGCATTGTTCGCCTGATCAGGCCTGATCTTGTGCGCACACTTGCGTTCAGTCCGCCCACCACAGTGACAGAAATTATTTTTTTCTGATCACTGCAAAAACACAGTAAAATCGCTGCACCACTATAAAAGATCACTTTTGAGTTATTGGATCTTTATTAGCGATCGCAGCGTTACTCGCAAGCACTCCCTTTACTAGGTAGGTGTGCTCTTTTTCCTGGGTAGTCTCAGAGGAATACCCCTAAATTTAGTTACTCCAAAATGGCAAAAAAGGGGTTTTCCGCTGAAGAGGCCTACAGGATTCTGACCGTGATGGATGAAAGCGATGGGGATGCTTCACCCGCTGAATCCAGTGGTTCAGAATATGAACCTGTAGACAGCAGTGGCACTCTAACCGCTAGCGAAGATGACGAGGTTGAGGTCCCTGCTACGGTCAGGCGTACCCGACCCCATGTCAGTGTTTCGCATATCCCGCGTGATGAGCCTCATATGCAGCAGAGTGGTGCTAGCGCTGACCTTTTTGATGGTGCGGCATACACCGGCAGCGCAGCACATCCTGGACCTTCTACCAGCACTGCCGTATTCCCTGGTGAAGTGGCGAGCACCAGAAGGGCAGTTGCTGGTACGGTGGCACGTGCACTAACTCCCCGTCGCAGCCACCGCGTTCTCAGGCCCGTAGACCCCTTAGTCTCCCAGAGGTGCTGGCAAACCCTAATTGGCAATCCCTCCTTCCGCCGCACCCGTATTGCCCCTTTCACCGCCCAGTCAGGAGTTCGCATGGAGACAGCCAATTTCAGATCGGCCCTTGAATTTTTGAGCTGTTCTTCACCGCGGATCTCTACGACTTAGTTGTGGCAGAAACCAACCGATACGCCACACAATATATAACCGCCAATCCGGAAAGCTTCTATGCCCAGCCTTTCCGGTGGAAACCAGTCACCGTTCCGAATTTAAAACATTTTTGGGCCTTACCTCAGCATGGGCATAACTAAAAAAATGTATTGCGGTCATATTGGTCTAAAGACCCAATACATTACATGCCCATGTACTCTGCTGCAATGTCCAGGGCACGGTTTGAGGTCATCATGCGCTTTATGCATTTCACCGACAATGAAACCTGTCATCCAAGAGGCCACCCTGCTTATGACCGGCTCCATAAAATTCGGCCCTCATAGACCATTTGTCATCTAAATTTGCAGATGCGTATACCCCAGTCAGAACATCTGCATAGACGAGTCCCTCGTACAATTCACCGGGCGCCTTGGCATCAAACAGTACATCCCCAGCAACGCGCCTGGTACGGGGTCAAAATGTATAAGCTCTGTGAAAGGGCCACAGGCTATACATATCGCTTTAGGGTCTATGAGGGAAAAGACTCAAAACTGGAGCCGGTCGGATGCCCTGACTACCTGGGGTGCAGTGGCAAGATTGTCTGGGACTTGGTGTCACCCTTAGTCTGCAAGGAGTACCACTTATACGTGGACAATTTTTACACAAGTGTGGCCCTCTTTCGGCACTTACATCTAGTCGGAATCCAATGCTGTG
Source organism: Bufotes viridis (assembly GCA_033119425.1). Taxonomy (NCBI): domain Eukaryota; kingdom Metazoa; phylum Chordata; class Amphibia; order Anura; family Bufonidae; genus Bufotes; species Bufotes viridis. The sequence continues at coordinate 298,084,148 of CM065589.1, read as the reverse complement.
GCACCACGCGGCCTAGTCGCCGGGCTTCCCCAACGGCTCATTAATACCCGACTTGCACGGGGGAGAGGGCTGCCTTGTGTGACCAAGAACTGCTCATGCGTGAAGTGGCGGGACAAGAGGGACGTTTACCTTCTGTCCACCATTCACGCAGACACGACTGTCCAAATAGAACGGGCGACAGGAGTCATTGAAAAGCCCCTCTCAGTCCACGATTATAATCTCCACATGGAGGGGTGGACTTCAATGACCAAATGTTGGCTCCATATTTAGTTTCCTGACGCACCAGACGCTGGTATAAAAAGGTGTCTGTATATTTGATTCAATTGGCCATATATAACAGTTACGTTCTCTACAGTAAGGCTGGAGAACGGGATCCTTCCTTAAATTCCAGGAAGAGATCATTTCGAACTCCTGTCCAGGAGGTTCTGTGCCCCAAGTCCCCGATGTAGTGAGCCGGCTGCATGAGAGACACTTCCCCAGTGTCTTCCCTGGTACCCTAAGCCACCGTTCCCAAGAAAAAGATGTCGTGGTCTGTAGCAGGAGTGGACTAAGGCGTGACACCACCGTTTTTGTCCTGACTGTCCTGACCAGCCTGCCCTATGCATAGGAGTGCTTCCGCAAGTATCACACCCAGGTACATTATTAGCATAGGGATTGCAAGACACAGGCCAGGCACACAAGAGTCTTAGGCCCTGCACACGAGCGTTGGAGTACTG